>CM038147.1:339975152-341195001 GCA_021437245.1 Aegilops speltoides | reverse complement strand
CATGAGCATCTTGCCTGTTCTTGAAGATCCATTTGGTCCCAATGACGTTGTGGTCTCCCGATGGCCTTGGCACCAATCTCCATACTTTTTTGTACTCGAAGTTGTTGAGTTCTTCATGCATGGCATTAAGCCAATCCGAGTCTTCGAGCGCCTCATAGACCTTTTGGGGTTCAACACAAGAGACAAACGCGTGATGTTCACAATAGTTTGCTAATTCTCTACGAGTGCTTACCCCCTTTCTTAGGCTTCCAACCACATTTTCCATGAGATGGCCTTGGGTGGTGAGCTTGGAAGCAATCTTCGCGGCACGACGCTCTAATTCCTCCTCGGATGTGGAAGGAGGAGGGTTGACTTGATCATCTTGAGCGCCGTCTTGAGCCTGTTCTTGATCTTGAGCTTGCTCTTGATATTGAATTTGCTCGAGGGGGAGAACTTGACCTTGGGCATCATTTAGAGGTTCACCACCATCTTGAGATTGATCTTGCCCTTGGTCTTGTTCACGAGGTTGAGGGCCTTCACTTTGTTCTTTGGAAGCGTGTGGGTCTTGATGAGGTGATGGCTCTACTTGAGTGGAGCATTGTCCTTCTCCTTCGGCCACAAGGGGTTCCTCAATGGGTATAATTTGACCAATACCCATTCTTCTTATGGCTTGGGGAGGAATTTCATCACCTACATCACAAGTACCACTTTGCTCCACTTGGGAGCCGTTATTTTCGTCAAACTCCACGTTACACGTCTCCTTAATGAGTCCGGTGGACTTGTTGAGGACATGGTAAGCATGAGAGTTTGTAGCATACCAACAAATATGCCCTCATGAGCTCTAGCCTCAAATTTAGACAAACGAACACCTTTCTTGAGAATGAAACACTTACAACCGAACACCCGAAAGTACTTGAGGTTGGGCTTGTTGCCGGTGAGTATCTCATAAGGAGTCTTGTTCAAGACTTTGCGAAGATAGAACCGATTTGATGCATGACATGCGGTGTTGATGGCTTCGGCCCAAAAGTTGTATGGAGACTTGAACTCCGCCATCATGGTCCTAGCCGCATCCATCAATGTCCGGTTCTTCCTCTCCGCAACACCATTTTGTTGAGGGGTGTATGGAGCAGCATATTGGTGCTTGATCCCCTCATCACTAAGAAACTCATCCAAGGTGTAGTTCTTGAACTCGGTGCCGTTGTCGCTTCTTATTGTCAAGATCTTTGCATTGTGTTAACGTTGAGCTTCATTTGCAAAGTCGATGACGGTTTGTTGAGTCTCACTCTTCCTCTTGAAGAAGTATACCCAATTGTATCTTGAATAGTCGTCGACAATCAGCAAGCAATACTTTCTACCTCCAAGACTATCAAAAGAAGGAGGACCAAAGAGATCCATGTGAAGGAGCTCCAAGGGTCTCTTCGAGTAAATGATGGTTGATGGAGGGTGAGCCTTTTCATGAAGCTTTCCTTTGATACAAGCACTGCAAGCACGATCTTTGGCAAAACTAACATTTGTTAGTCCACGGACATGGTCCCCCTTGAGAAGACTTTGCAAAGATCTCATATTGACGTGGGCTAAACGGCGATGCCAAAGCCATCCCACGTCAACTTTAGCCATTAGGCATGTCGCGGTTTTAGTGGGTCGCTCCGAAAAGTTAATCACATAGAGACCGTTCTCGACATGCCCAACAAAGGCTACTTTAAGAGTCTTGCTCCACAAGAGGGCCACGGTATCAATGTCAAAGAATGTAGCAAAACCCATGAGTGCAAGTTGACGAACGGAAAGCAATTAGGTGCAAGGGACTCAACAAGCATGACTTTCTCGATCGTTAGATCATGAGAAATGACAACCTTGCCGAGACCCAATACCTAAGAATGTGATGCATCACCCCACTCGACATTGGTGGGCATAGATGGAATCTCTTGCACGTCCACCACAAAGTCCTTGCTCCCGGTCATATGATTTGTTGCTCCACTATCGAGCAACCATGATCCCCCACCGGAAGCAAACACCTACAAGAGATCAATGCTTGGTTTTAGGTACCCATTTAGTAATGGGTCCTTTGATGTTAGAAACAAGGGTCTTGGGAACCCAAATAGACCATTCAATGTACTCATAAGGAGAACCAACGAATTTTACATAAACATGTCCATCACTAGCACGACACAACACATATGACGGGTTAAAGTCGCCGGCTTTGTTTGAGGACATGCTTTTGCCCTTTTGGATGTCAAATCCCTTCACTTTTTCCTTCTTCTCCTTAGGAGCACCCTCTCCCTATTTCACGAACGTTTGCTTGAGAGGAGGAGGACGTTTGGTCTTGTTGTTCTTCTTCTTCTTGCTCTTGGACCTGGGTGCAAACCCATTTCCTTCCTTGGCCACAACTACCTTTTGATTGATCAAAAGGTCATTGAGGTTCTTCTCACCTTGAATGCATGTCACAAGGCCTTTCTCAAGTTGATCCTTCAACTTGGCATTCTCCTCCACAAGATGCACATGCTCACAACACAGGTTAGTAGCACATGCATTATCAATTAATACCATGTGAGGAAAGGTGGCCTTTTCCATGATTAGCTTAACTTGGAGTTGAGCATGAGACTCCTTGAGGTTAGCGTGAGCACCCTTCAAGACCTTGTGGGCCTTGTCAAGTATCTCAAACTCCTCTTTGAGTCTATCATGATCAACCCCAAGTTTAGCCTTCTCGGAAGTTAGCACACGAGACACGACAAGAGCATGATCAAGATCTTTCTTTAACTTAGCATGGTCATCATTGTGTGACTCCTCAAGAGTCAAACAATGCACACGCTCTTCCTCAAGAGCATTAGAGAGATCCGATATCTCATTGGCATAGTCACGACTATGACCTTCCATCTTAGAGATGGTTTCTTCGTGAGCCTCTATCATGTCATTGGCCTCACCAAGTTTTTCCAAGAGAGCAACAAAATGCTTCTTGGACTTGCCCTTGAGCTTACTCATAAAAGACTCAAACTCATTCACTTCTTCATTAGACCCATCATGTTCATCAATGCACTCCTCCATGGAGGGATTAGTAATGATAGTGGTTTTAATGTTGGGGGTTACCTTGTTTGAAGCTTTAGCCATGAGGCATTTGGCGGTGATGTTTTCGTTGGGTGAATCAAAGAGAGACGCCCAGGGAGTAGTAGCAATGGCAATGGATGCCATGGCCATTGCTTCTTCATTTTCATCATCATCATCATCCTCTTGGTATTCTTCTTGAACCACCAACCCACGAGTGGGAGTCTTCTTGGCGAAGTTCTTCTTGTTGGGGAAGGACTTGGCTTTGTCTTTTTGGATGAACTTGCCACCATTGTCTTCCCGCTTCTCGTAAGGACAATCCCCAACTAAATGGCTCACATTGCCACAGTTGAAGCAAGTTCTAACTCGTTGCTTGCCCTTGACGCCACTTGAGTTGTTCTTGTTGAAATTGGGTCTTGAACTCTTCTTGCTCCAAAATTGTCTTGAAGCAAGGGCCGTGTGCTCATGGTAATCAAATTTGGTGTCTTCGAGGTTGCTTTCCTCATCGTCCACTTTTTCATCTTCTTCCATAATAACCTTGGCCTTCAAAGCAAGGTTGGGCTTCTTTGCCCTTTGAGAACAGAGCACCGCATTGTCGGCGGTCTTGTCCAAGATGCTCATTGCAACGAACTCATCCAACACTTCACTTGAGGTCATGGAGTGGAAGTCCGATCGTTGACGAATGACGGAGGACATGTCCTTGTTGTAGGGCATCATGGCCTTGAGGAATTTTCGCTTGATCCAATTGTCATCCGTGTCCTTGCTTCCATGATCTCGGAGTGCGACCATGAAGTTTGGTCACTCTTGAAAGAGCTCACGAGGTTCTTCATCTTCTTTCATTGCAAACTCATCGGCTTCATCTTGCACCACTTCATAGTTGGAGCGTTGAATGCTAGAACTTCCTCGATAGAGACCCTCGACACATTTCCATGCTTCTTTAGCCATGACATGCGGTCGAAGGTGAGGAAGATCTTCGGGAAGGATAGCATCCTGGATGATGAAGAGAGCACTCTCATTGAATTGATTGTCCACGGCTTCTCGAGGGGTGAAGTTGCTTGGGTCATGAGGATAGAAACCTTCTTCAATGATTCTCCAAAGGTTAGTGTTCACATGTTTTAAATGACGCTTAAAGCGATAGACCCAAGAATCAAAATCTTCATGTTTCCCATATTTAGGAGGAGGACCGGCATGATTCAAATGAGTGGAGGGGATTGGCCCTCCATAAACTGGGGGTTCCACATGGGCAAAGATGTCGGTACCATTTCTACCACTAATAGAAAGACTCTTTTCAATGTTAGCTTCCCCCTTGTCGGAGGTAGCATCCGTCACCTTGTTGGTGAGATCACCCACTTTCATCGGCGAGGTAGATTGTTTAAGTCCTTCTAGGAAATCTTTAAACATGTCCTTGACCTCGGTCGTCATGGAGGTTTTCAATGTTTCCAAAGCCACATTGAATTCCTCGCGTGAGATCGAGTTACCCCCATTTCTCGTAGATGATATTGGATTCGCACCGGAGTGCTCTCCCACCTCATCTACGACATCAACCATACTCTTCGGACGGTAAAGTCCTTAAAAAGAGATGAGGCTCTGATACCAATTGAAAGGATCGATATGGTTGACTAGAGGGGGGGGCGAATAGGCAACTAACAATTTTTAACCTTTTCTTTACCAATTTAAACTTTGCAACAAAATAGGTTGTCTAGATGTGCAACTAAGTGAGCAACCTATATGATGCAATAACAACTAGCACAAATGCAAGCAATAGATGTAACACAAGAAGGCTTGCAAAAGTAAAGGCACGAAATAACCAAGAGTGGAGCCGGTGGAGATGAGGATGTGTTACCGGAGTTCCTTCCTTTTAAAGGGAAGTACGTCTCCGTTAGAGCGGTGTGGAGGCACAATGCTCCTCAAGAAGCCACTAGGGCCACCGTATTCTCCTCACGCCCTCACACAATGCGAGATGCCGTGATTCCACTATTGGTGCCCTTGAAGGCGGCGACCGAACCTTTACAAACAAGATTGGGGCTATCTCCACAACACTTGGGGGCTCCCAACAACACCACGAAGCTTCACCACAATGGAGTATGGCTTCGAGGTGACCTCAACCGTCTAGGGTGCTCAACACCCAAGAGTAACAAGATCCGCTAGGGATAAGTGGGGGAAATCAAATTTCTCTTGGTGGATGTGTAGATCTGGGCCTTCAAAACCAATCCCGAGCAAATCAACAAGTTTGATTGGCTAGGGAGAGAGATCGGGTGAAAATGGAGCTTGGAGCAACAATGGAGCTTTGGGGGAAAGAGGTGGGTCAACTTGGAGGAAGAAGACACCTTTATATAGTGGGGGAACAAATCCAACCGTTACCCCACTGAGCAGCCCCGCACAGGGCGGTACTACCGCTTGGGTAGGGCGGTACTACCGCTGAGGGCGGTACTACCGCTCTCACCCAGCGATACTGCCGCGCTGGCGAGGAGATCAGAGACCCAGCCCCAGAG
This sequence comes from Aegilops speltoides, assembly GCA_021437245.1. Lineage (NCBI taxonomy): Eukaryota > Viridiplantae > Streptophyta > Magnoliopsida > Poales > Poaceae > Aegilops > Aegilops speltoides. Next base: position 341,189,494 of record CM038147.1, on the reverse strand, counting down.
CAGTACTACCGTGGTAGTAGGCACGGTACTACCGCTTGGAGCGGTACTACCGCCCCTACTACCGCACCTAGTACCGTAAAACTCAACATGAAAAACATCGGTGGAGAATCGAAGCGGTACTAGCGCGGAACTGCTGCGGTACTACGGCAGAAGTCCTTAAGCGGTACTACCGCTCGGGGGAGCGGTACTACCGCTAGAGTGCTTCGGTGGTACTACCGCAGAAGACCGCGGTACTACCGCTGGGGTAGGTCAGATCAGGAACATGGAAGGAAGAGCTGCTCCATCGCAGCAGGAAGGAAGACATTGAGTGTGAAATGGATGTGTACGTGTTGATTCCACCCTAGTCTTACCAAAGCGGATCCCCTCTTGAAAGTACGGTGACTCCTACTAAACTAGTCCACCAACAGAGAGACGAATGAGCTACACCGTCTTGAAAGACACACGGAGGGGAGGAAATCGTCTCGTGCCAATGGATGAATCTCTGAAAGAACTTAACGCACACGATTAGTCCGCAAAAGCATTGTCATCAATCACCAAAACATCTTGGGGATAAATATGCCCTTACAGATGGTCTCTCTCAAACAACCCTGCGACCAAATAACAAAGAGTCTCTTGTGTACCCAACACACCCAATACAATGGAAAATTGTATAGGTGCACTAGTTCGGCGAAGAGGTGGTGATACAAGTGCAATATGGATGGTAGATATAGGTTTTTGTAATCTGAAAATATAAAAACAGCAAGGTAACTAATGATAAAAGTGAGCACAAATGGCATTGCAATGGTAGGAAACTAGGCATAGGGTTCATACTTTCACTAGTGCAAGTTCTCTCAACAATAATAACATAGATAGATCATATAACAATCCCTCAACATGCACCAAAGAGTCACTCCAAAGCCACTAATAGCGGATAACGAACGAAGAGATCATGGTAGGGTATGAAACCACCTCAAAGTTATCCTTTATGTTCTATCTATTCAAGAGTCCGTAGTAAAATGACATGAAGCTATTCTTTCCGTTCAATCTATCATAGAGTTCATACTAGAATAACACCTTAAGAGACAAATCAACCAAAACCCTAATGTCACCTAGATACTCCATTGTCACCTCAAGTATCCGTGGGCATGATTATACGATATGCGTCACACAAACAATGGTAGGAAACAAGGCATAGGGTTCATACTTTCACTAGTGCAAGTTCTCTCAACAATAATAACATAGATAGATGATATAACAATCCCTCAACATGCACCAAAGAGTCAGTCGAAAGACCCTAATAGCGAAGAACAAATGAAGAGATTATCATAGGGTATGAAACCACCTCAAAGTTATCCTTTTTGTTCTATCTATTCAAGAGTCCGTAGTAAAATAACATGAAGCTATTCTTTCCGTTCAATCTATCATAGAGTTCATACTAGAATAACACCTTAAGACACAAATCAACCAAAACCCTAATGTCACCTAGATACTCCATTGTCACCTCAAGTATCTGTGGGCATGATTATACGATATGCATCACACAATCTCAGATTCATCTATTCAACCAACACAAAGTACTTCAAAGAGTGCCCCAAAGTTTCTACCGGAGAGTCAAGACGAAAATGTGTGCCAAACCCTATGCATAGGTTCATGGGCGGAACTCGCAAGTTGATCACCAAAACATACATCAAGTAGATCACGTGAATATCCCATTGTCACCACAGATAAGCACATCAAGACCTACATCAAGTGTTCTCAAATCCTTCAAGACTCAATCCGATAAGATAACTTCAAGAGGAAAACTCAATTCATCACAAGAGAGTAGAGGGGGAGAAACATCATAAGATCCAACTATAATAGCAAAGCTCGTGATACATCAAGATCGTGCCATAGAGAGAACACGAGAGAGAGAGAGAGAGATCAAACACATAGCTACTGGTACATACCCTCAGCCCCGAGGGTGAACTACTCCCTCCTCGTCATGGAGAGCGCCGGGATGATGAAGATGGCCACTGGTGATGGGTTCCCCCTCTGGCAGGGTCCCAGAACGGGCTCCCGAGAGGTTTTTGGTGGCTACAGAGGCTTGCGGCGGCGGAACTCCCGACCTATCTTGTTCTTCGATGGTTTTAGGGTATATGGGAATATATAGGCGAAAGAAATCGGTCGAGGGAGCCTCGAGGGGGTGGGCGCGCCCCCTATCTCATGGCCTCCTCGACGCTTCCCTGGCTTGCACTCCAAGTTCCCGGGATTGCTTCTGTTCCAAAAATAACTTTTCCGAAGGTTTCATTCCGTTTGCACTCACTTTGATATTCCTTTTCTTCGAAACACTAAAATAGGCAAGAAAACATCAATATGGGCTGGGCCTCCGGTTAATTGGTTAGTCCCAAAAATGATATAAATGTGTAAAGTAAAGCCCATAAACATCCAAAACGGGTAATATAATAGCATAATCAAAAATTATAGATACGTTGGAGACGTATCAAGCATCCCCAAGCTTAATTCCTGCTCGTCCTCGAGTAGGTAAATGATAAAAACAGAATTTTTGATGTGGAATGCTACCTAGCATATTTCTCAATGTATTTCTTTATTGTGGCATGAATGTTCAGATCCAAATGATTCAAAATAAAAGATCATATTGACATAAGAAATAGTAATACTTCAAGCATACTAATCAAAGCAATCATGTCTTCTCAAAATAACATGGTTAAAAAAAGTTATCCCTACAAAATCATATAGTATGGTTGTTGCTCTATCTTCATCACACAAAGCATTTAATCATGCACAACCCCGATGACAAGCCAAGCAATTGTTTCATACTTTAGTGATCTCAAACTTTTTCAACTTTCACGCAATACATGAGTGTGAGCCATGGACATAGCACTATATGTGGAATAGAATGGTGGTTGTGGAGAAGACAAAAAGGAGGAAGATAGTCTCACATCAACTAGGTGTATCAACGGGCTATGGATATGCCCATTAATAGATATCAATGTGAGGGAGTAGGGATTGCCATGCAACGGATGCACTAGAGCTATAAATGTATGAAAGCTCAACAAAAGAAACTAAGTGGGTGTGCATCCAACTCGCTTGCTCACGAAGACCTAGGGCATTTTGAGGAAGCCCATCATTGGAATATACAAGCCAAGTTCTATAATGAAAAATTCCCCCTAGTATATGAAAGTGACAACATAGGAGACTCTCTATCATGAAGATCATGGTGCTACTTTGAAGCACAAGTGTGGTAAAAAGGATAGTAGCATTGTCCCTTCTCTCTTTTTCTCTCATTTTTTTCTTTTTTCTTCTTTTTTTCTTTTTTTGGGCCTTTTGTTTTTTCTTTTCTTTTGGCCTTTCTCTTTTTTTATAAAGTCTGAAGCCTCATCCCGACTTGTGGGGGAATCATAGTCTCCATCATCCTTTCCTCACTGGGACAATGCTCTAATAATGAAGATCATCACACTTTTATTTACTTACAACTCAAGATTACAACTCAATACTTAGAACAAGATATGACTCTATATGAATGCCTCCGGTGGTGTACCGGGATATGCAATGAATCAAGAGTGATATGTATGAAAATAATGAAGGTGGCCATGCCACAAATACGATGTCAACTACATGATCATGCAAAGAGCAATATGACAATGATGATGCGTGTCATATAAACGGAACGGTGGAAAGTTGCATGGCAATATATCTCGGAATGGCTATGGAAATGCCACAATAGGTAGGTATGGTGGCTGTTTTGAGGAAGGTATATGGTGGGTGTATGGTACCGGCGAAAGTTGTGCGGCACAAGAGAGGCTAGCAATGGTGGAAGTGTGAGAGTGCGTATAATCCATGGACTCAACATTAGTCAAAAAGAACTCATGTACTTATTGCAAAAATCTACAAGTCATCAAAAACAAAGTATTACGCACATTCTCCTAGGGGGATAGATTGGTAGGAAAAGACTATCGCTCATCCCCGACTGCGACTCATAAGGAAGACAATCAATAAATAAAATTGTGCTCCAACTTCTTCACAAAGCGGTTCACCATACATGCATCCTACGGGAATCACAAACTTCAACACAAGCATTCTTTAAATTCATAATCACCCAACTAGCACGACTCTAATATCACCATCCTAATATCTCAAAACAATTATCAAGCATCAAATTGATCATAGCATTCAATTCACTTTCTATGATAGTTTTTATCATACCCAACTTGGATGCCCATCATTCTAGGACCAATTTTATAACCATAGCAAATACCATGCTGTTCTAAGAGACTCTCAAAATAATATAAGTGAAGCATGAGAGACCTACAATTTCTACAAAATATAACCACGGCCGTGATCTAAAAGATATAAGTGAAGCACTAGAGCAAAAACTATCTAGCTCAAAAGATATAAGTGAAGCACATAGACTATTCTAATAAATTCCAATCAAGTGTGCTTCTCCCAAAAGGTGTGTACAGAAAGGATTATTGTGGAAAACTAAAAAGCAAAGACTAATATCATACAAGATGCTCCAAGCAAGACACATATCATGTGGCGAATAAAAATATAGCTCCAAGTAAAGTTACCGATAAACGAAGACGAAAGAGGGGATGCCTTCCGGGGGCATCCCCAAGCTTAGGCTTTTGGCTATTCTTGAATATCTTGGGGTGACTTGGGAATCCCCAAGATTAGGCTCTTTCCACTCTTTATTCCATAGTCCATCGAATCTTTACCCAAAACTTGAAAACTTCACAACACAAAACTCAACAGAAAATTCGTAAGCTCCGTTAGTATAAGAAAATAAAACCACCACATACGTAATGTAATGAACTCATTCTAAATTCATATTGGTGTAATATCTATTGTATTCCAACTTCTCTATGGTTCATACCACTTAATACTAGCCATAGATGCATCAAAATAAGCAAACAACACACGAAAAACAGAATCTGTCAAAAACAGAACAGTCTGTAGTAATATGTATCAAACGTATACTTATGGGACTCCAAAAATCCTAACAAATTAGGAAGTCCTAAGAAATTTGTGTACCAATAGAGAGCAAAACTAATCATATCAGAAGCACATTTCTATGAATTATCTAAACTAATTTACTGGGTGCAAAAGTTTCTGATTTTCAGCAGGATCAACACAACTATCACCATAAGCTATCCTAAAGGTCTTACTTGGCACTTTATTGAAACAAAAGCTATAAAACATGATTAATACAGTATCATAATCATGTGGACACACAAAAACAGTAAGGATAAGTATTGGGTGGTCTCCCAACAAGCTCTTTTCTTTAATGCCTTTCTAGCTAGGCATGATGATGACAATGATGCTCACATAAAAGATAAGAATTGAAACATAACGGGAGCATCATGAAGCATATGACTAGCACATTTAAGTCTAACCCACTTCATATGCATAGGGATTTTGTGAATGAACAACTTATGGGAACAATAATCAACTAGCATAGGAAGGCAAAACAAGCATAACTTCAAGATTTTAAGCACATAGAGAGGAAACTTGACATTATTGCAATTCCTACAAGCATATGTTCCTCCCTCATAATAATTTTCAGTAGCATCATGAATGAATTCAACAATATAACCATCACCTAAAGCATTGTTTTCATGATCTACAAGCATAGAAAATCTACTACTCTCCACATAAGCAAAATTCTTCTCATTCGGAATAGTGGGAGTATCATAAAAGACTTGAATACTATAAATTGTTTCCATATTAAAAGAGTAATGTTCAGAAAAAGGGTAATCATAATCATTATGAGTTTTATAAATATAATCATCACTACTTTTTATAGCATAAGTTTCATCACAATAATCATCATAAGTAGCAACTTGGTTCTCATCATAATCGATTGAAACCTCTTCCAAGATAGTGGAATCATCACTAAATAAAGTTGACACTCTGCCAAGTCCACTTTCATATTCATCACAATAAGATTCAACATCCTACAAAATAGTGGGATCACTACTTCCTAAAGTTGACACTCTTCCAAACCCACTTTCATCAATATAATCATCATAGGTAAGAGGCATGCTATCATCATAACAACTTTGCATATCAAAACTTGGGATGCTAAAAATATCATCTTCATTAAATATAGCATCCCCAAGCTTGGGACAAACATTAATTTCAGAAAATATATTCTCAAATATGTCATTCTCATCAAACATAGCTTCCCCAAGCTTGGGCCTTTTCATATCATAAGCATAATCACTCTCATCATTAATAGTATGGATAACACCAATAGTATAGCAATTATCATCATCACAATGAGTAGTAGGAGCAACATCATTTGGGAGGGATACCTTCTTACCTTTGTTGCTCCTCCTTTTATTTTTCTTCTTCACATTATGTGTGGGTTCAACCTTCTTCTTTGAGCTCCTTATTGATGAGATTGGTTGAATAGAAAGCTCCTCCTCGTTACCTGATTCAGCATAAGAAGTAATAGGAGGATATTGGGAAGTCTCTTCCCTTTCATTAGTATTCTCATCATCTTATATTTGCTTTCTTTTCTTTATGTAATTGGCAATGTAAGGATTTTTAATGCAATTCACCGCACAATACATATAAACATCATCTAGATCAAAATCAAGAAATCTATCAAGATTAAATTTTGGAATACCCTCAGTTATACGTTTCATTTCTTCATACCCCAAAAGAAGACTAAGCTCTTTATGATGCTCAATGGTAATCAAGTTATCACAATTTTTGGACATGATTCGATCGTGAAACAGTTTGCATTGGAGATTTAAATGACCACGTTCATTGCAAAGTTCACAAGGAGCACGAAAAATATTGAATCTTTCAGCACACACATCAAGACTTTCTTGCAACAATTTAGTTTCTAAATGCTTATGCCTCTTGCGATATCTATCTTCCCTATTTGGTGCGTACTTGCAAACCCGATTCACTCCACAAAAATCGACATGCTTATAAGAGTCATTTTCATCTTAACTAGTGCAATCATCATTAGTACTATGGATATTCAAAGAGTTCATACTAACAACATTGCAATCATGCTCATCATTCAAAGATTTAGTATCAAGCATTTTTATAGACTTCTTCTTCTAGCACTTGAACACAATTTTGCTTTTCATCATACTCACGAAAGATATTAAAAAGATGAAGCGTATGAGACAAACTTAACTCTATTTTTTTGTACTTTTCTTTTATAAACTAAACTCGTGATAAAACAAGAAACAAAATGATTCGATTGCAAGATCTAAAGATATACCTTCAAGCACTCACCTCCCCGGCAACGGCGCCAGAAAAGAGCTTGATGTCTACTACACAACCTTCTTCTTGTAGACGTTGTTGGGTGTCACATCCCTAGCTTCTGGTATTGCACTAGGCTAGCTTCATGTGTGCATCATATTTAAATTTTGCTTAATTTTGAAATGGGGATGACAAACCCTAGCACCAAATTAAATCAAATAGGGTCAACCAGAAATATTTTCAATGAACCTGAATGCTTTTAGAAAAGTTCATCATTTTGAATTGGTCTAGAACCTCTGCCAAAATGGTGCACATTTTCTAGGTCACTCGGATTTTTGAATTAATGCATTAATTATTTGCATTTGGGCATTTAATTCATATATATATATATTAATTGCCCAAATAATACTAATAATGTTTGAGGGCTGCTGAAAAATATCAAACAAAGGCTCACAACTTATCTCACTATTTTTAGGAAAGGTTTAGTATTTCTAATAATAATTCAAAAACAAAGATGTAAAATAGAAAATGAAACTAAACTAAAAAAGGGCGTAAACCTCACTGGCCACTTACAGGCGGCCCATCTCAAGATCGGCTCACTGATCGGGCGCTGCCGATCGTCGTCTCCATCAGCGCCAGAGGCGCCGAAGGCAGTTTCGCCACAAGCACACACGCGCCTGCCACCTCCACCACCTCTCGCTCAAGGCCCCCGACGCCTAGACACCTCCAACGCCGCCACGCTACCCTCTGGAACCCTCGCCACTCTCTCGTCCCCATCCTCTCCTCTACTCCCTCTCCTTCGCCGAAGCGAGCTTCGCCGCCGACGCCGCTTGCCGCGCCACCGCTCCCCTCGACCCCTCGCCGTGCTCGCGAGCTCAGATCAACGTTCCCGACCTCCTCGACGAGCCACGAGGCCCCGGACACGCTGCATCGCCGCCACGAGTCTTCTTCCCGAGCACGGCCGCGGACTCCATCGACGGATTCGCCGCCTTCCGGCCGCCCCGAGCTAACCGAGCATGTCGTCGACCTCCCAAAGAGCTCCGCCCATTTCCCTCTCCCGCATCTTCCCGCCCACTAGCCGCCACGCTCACCGAGACCGAGAACCATCGCCGCCGAGCTTGTCGCCGGCGAGCTCGCGACCATTTGGTCACCCGGGCGCCTAAGTGCTTCGCAGCAGAACACGTAGAGCCTAGCGGAGCTTCGGTTATTCTTTTGCACGCCGTAGCCTCGCGCCGCATCTAGCCGAACTCCGGCCGCCGCCTTTGAGCTCGCCATTGCCGATATAGATCGCCCGGCTTAATCGACCGCACCACTCGACGCGGGATCTTCAACACGTAGATGCCCTCCGCCGCCATTTGGTCGCCGGAGGAGGAATTCGACCCTCCGCCGCCTCGGGCTCCACCGGCGACGAAGTCAGGACCAAGTCCGCAGGTTTGACCTCGACGCGGACTGGTGGGCCCGGTTTGACCTCCTCTGGTCGATGACATGTGGGCCCATGCCTCACCGACACTTTTAGTTAGGACTAAATTAGCGCTAATAGCCTTGGTTAATTAGCTAGACATCGACATGTGGGGCCCATGTCGTTTGACCTGGTTAGGCGCTGTTGACCCCGACGTCATGATGATGTCAGGCTGACGCAATTACTAATTTTCTGGATTTAAAATAAATCCAGGAAATTTCAGAAAATGATTTAAACTTCAAAAATTCATATAAATTCAACCGTAACTCCAAATGAAATAAATTATATATGAAAAATGATCAGAAAAATCCAATCTATCCATCTGTACCATTTTCATGCATGTTAGAACAACTTATAGCTGCTGTTTAGCACAAATCATTTAAATGGCATTTGAATAATCACATATGGAGTTTGAATTTGAATCTTGTATTCAAACCAACTTCATTTAATCTGTTGCTAATTGCATTAGCTCAAACCACAGCATATTGCCATGTCATGATCATGCATCATATTGTGCATTTGCATTGATTGTGTTTCTTTCTCGCTTGCTTGTAATTGCCCCTCTCGATAGTCGCGTTCGACGATTTAGTTCGATGACACCGATGAAGAACTATATTATCTTCAAGTTCCGAGCAAGCAAAACCCCTTGTTCATTCCGATACAATCCCACTCTCTCGCTCCTGCTCTCTTTTCTGCATTAGGACAACAACGACATATCTGTTATTTGCTGCGGTAGTGAACCCTTTATTCTCTCGCATGACCTGTCATTGCCACAAGAATAGATGAAACCCACTAGCATGAGTAGGAGTTGTTTGAGCCCTGATGTGCCTACTCATTCATGCTTGTTTGTCATGCCTGCTATTGCTTAGAGTTGTGTCAGTTTGATTCATCGGGAATGAATCGAGGTGTGTGAACATGTCCCATCTGTTGAGAGCTAAATGTGTGAACACGATTTGGTAAAGGCAGCGGTGAGAGGCCATGTAGGAGTACATGGTGGGTTGTCTCATTGCAGCCGCCCTCGTGAACTGAGTTCGTGTTTGTGATCCATGAACAGCTACTACCACTCATTGGGATCCTTAATTGACCCTCTCGGCTTCTTATTCACGCTTGTTCTCTGTCCGTGAGTTGCAACTAGTTTCGTGTTTGTAGGTAGTGTTAGTAGTCTACCAAGTGGCACCCGTGCATGTGGGCTTGGGACAGACTAGGCACAAGTGGCACGGTGTACCAAGTGGCACCGGATGGTGGGCTTGGGAACCCCGCTCACATCGCTTTGGGGCCGTGAGCGACACCCCGCCGGATCTCCTTGCGGATGGAACCCGAATAGGCGATAAACCCGGACGAGAGACTTGAGTGTTTAGGTAGGCCGTGGCCGACTCCTCGCCGCTTCCGCTGAAGGTTGCCGCGTACATGACGTGTCTGTAGGCGATAAGTGGCGAGAGCGTGTGAAGAAGTACACCCTGCAGGTTATCATTATCTATTCAATAGCCGGATTCCTCGGATATGGAAACTTGGACCCTTGTACAGTTCATGGACAAGTGAAAGTGGATACTCTAAAATGCGCAAGATAGCGTGAGTGCTATGGATGGCGTTCTCGTGGGAGACGGAACGGATCCATAGTGGAGTATTGATATGGTGAATATGTGGACTCGTGCGCCACCTCAAAAGAGTTACTTGCAAATGTAGTTTAGGATAGCCACCGAGTCAAAGCTGGCTTGCTGCAGCTTAAACTCCACCATCCCTTTTGTTGATAATGATGCATATGTAGTTAGTTCGATGTAAGTCTTGCTGGGTACATTTGTACTCACGCTTGCCTATTTTATGTTTTTGCAGAGAGACTTCAGTCTCACTACTAGTACCGTGTGGACTTGACGCTTAGCTTGTTACCTCAGCTACGATCTTGTGCCCTCGGCAGATCTAGTAGATAGTCGCTTCTAAGCCTTTTTCATTTATAGATGTCTCAGACTCGGACATATTAGCTTCCGCTTGTGCTTGACTTGTATGTTTCGAGTCTTTGGGTCATGAGACCCATGTTTGTAATGTCTCGCTCCTCGAGCCTAATGAATAAATACTTGAGTCGAGAGTCATGTTGTGATGCCATGTTGTATTTGCACATATCGAGCATATTGTGTGTATGTTATTGCAATGCTTGGTATGTGTGGGATCTGACTATCTAGTTGTTTATCTTTAGTTGCCTCTCTTACCGGGAAATGTCTCCTAGTGTTTCCACCGAGCCATGGTAGCTTGCTACTGCTCCGGAACACTTAGGCTGGCCGGCATGTGTCCTTCTTCGCTCTCGTGTCTGTCCTTCGGGAAATGTCACGCGATGAATACCGAGTCCTGCTAGCCCAAAGCTACAGCCTGGATTCACTCAACGATGACCGACACGCTCGATGTCGGGTCACGGATGCCTGTCCTCGTAAGTCTGTGCCACTTTGGGTTTACGACTAGCCATGTCAGCCGGGCTCCTTTTCATATGGATGCTAGCGACACTATCATATACGCGTGCCAAAAGGCTCAAACGGTCCCGGGCTAAGGTAAGGCGACACCCGTTGGGATACCGTGCGTGAGGCCGCAAAGTGATATGATGTGTTACAGGCTAGATCGATGTGACATTGAGTCGGGGTCCTGACAGCTTTGGTATCAGAGCTTGACTGCCTGTAGGATTACCAAGCCAAACCGGTCGAAGTTGAGTCTAGAAATTCTTTAGTTATATAAGGGAATTGATTGTGGGATGGAACGTAAGGCTCTTTTTACTCCTTATACCTCATGGCCTTCTGATCTGAGTCAACCTCTTCTCTTCTACGGGGATTAAGAACTAGGCCTTCTCATCTATCTATCAGGATGACGTGTTACTAATCCATAGACCTATAGAATTGTTAGTTTCAAGCCTCAGCTCAGTTTTACTACTTCCGTATGTTCATAACTGTTGATCTCGAAACCTTGATATTGTGCTTTGGAGTGGCTATGCCACCATTTTTGTAGCATGTCTCAAATTCTTTTGAGCATTCATACCGTTATGTCAGTCCGAGTCATCCTGTGTTTCTAAGCAATCTGATGCACTTGCAAATCCTTTCCTCTGGTTTTGATGTTCCTTTGGGCCAAAGTTAATCACACCAATTGCTGAGTTGAGGTATTCTATTGCCTCGACATATATGTTGGAGCTATTATTATGACCCTAGGTGTCTAGAGTATCGCCTAGTAATCCAGCCATGCTTGTGTTCCCGAGTGATGATTTTGGCCATTATTCTCGAAAGCATCCCGTGATGCCACTTAGTAGTAGGTATTCTACTCCCCGGGTTTTGAACCCGAGATTCACCCTACCTCATGTTGTTAGTATTTGCTAGTACCTTTAGAATATTAGTAACCTTGTGATAGTCTCGAGGTCCGTGGTATTTCCTTCTTCCAAATACCATGAACCATTTTGGCGAAGTTCTCTTGAACCAAAGATCACAACAAGAGTGCTCTCAATGAGCTTCCTATCCCGTGTTGTGAATCGCCACCCTACCTTTCCGCATGGGTTATCCGGAAGAAATGTTAAACTTGGTTCGACATACTAACCTATGCATCCACAACCCGGAAAATCATATGTTCTTTTGGGTTGTCCCATTTTAGTTGTCTTCCGACCCTCGTCTATCAATTGATAGTCAAGAGTATGCGGCATTCGCTTATCGATGCCTATCACTCTTGTGGTCCGTCAAGCCATTCTATTCCGTAATGACTAGGAAAACAAACTCCAAAGACTTTGTCCATTTCTAGGATTGGGTCAAAGCAGTTGTACTCCGCAGATCAAATTGCTAATCTAGCTTTTGCTCTGTTCCACCTTGGAGTATTACCATCTTTATGTCAAGAATGTCATGGGAATTGCACACCATCCTATGAATTCTTGACGAGTGATACTTCTCGCCATCATTATTCATTCCTCGGTTCCGTGTTGTTGCAGCCGGAGTGCCGACAAGTGAATCGTGGTGTGTGAAATCAATACTGCTAGCAACTCCGTTGCTTGGTAGTTAAAGGACAATAATTTCATTTTTAGCGTGTTGGTTCTTGAATCATCATTCTAAGATAGACCGTGCTACCTAGTTTTTTTTTCCTGGTGCACTCTTCGATCAATGAGTTAGGATTGTGCCAATTCCTTACTTATTTGGTCATATCGTCTTGTCTTGAAAAGCAAGATTGTTCTCGAGCTTAGTAACATATCGGTGGCTCGTGATTTTCCGAATACCTTCTCGGAAGTATCACCAGGTCGTCACCTGACCGCTATGTTTAGTTCGTGATCAAGTTGGTTTATTCTTGTAAACCACCCTTTCTCCAAGAATCTGTGTTGGATACCCCTGAGCTAGTTGGCTAAGCTAAACAACAACTTGGAGAGTTGGAAGATAAAAGCTCACCTGACTTAGTTCATCTCCAAGGGATATCCTTGTGTGTATTGTTGAAAAAAGGTAATATCTTCATTGAGTGATCCTCGTGATCGGTTGTTGGATTTATTGTCTTATCCCAAACCTTTGATTTGAGTATGGGCTATCATCAAATCAAATCGAACTAACGGTATTCATAATGTTGTCTTACTCTTGGTTATTCCTCGAGCATACACCATTACATCTTTTGGGTCCGACCAATACTATCGCCTTGTTCACATAGTTTTGGAATTCCACCTATATGGAAGCCCGGATGGTTTGTTGTTGAGTCCATTGACAACAATTTCATCTTGTCCATGATTCATGTTGAACATTGCTAGTGTTGGAAACTTTTGTAAACATTACCTTCGTGTTCCATTCATGAGGTATACGCTCGATGAAAGAAGTGACTTTCTAATTCATGTGCATTTGGTGCAAGTTGTCGTCGTGAGTTCGAGAAAGATTGTTTTGTTTCCTTTGGAATCATCCCAAGTTAGTCATGCACGTGCAAGTGCCCTATGGTTTGATAGGTTGGCGCCTCCATTCTATATGTGTTCCTAGCACACCAAGCCACCGATTGATTTGCTCAAGGAGAAGAAGTTCCTTCAGAGGCTCGAGACTTATGCAAGGACTTCGATATCCTCGTTGATGGTTCCCCACCGGAACTCGGTAGTGCTTTATTGTAAGACTACTATGTGGTCATGCTTGTCTTGGACAGCGTGTTCACGGGTTTGTAGCAGAACCAGCTCATGTTTTGGAGCTTGCTATCGTAGTTCATTTTCCGAGAATCTCGCAACGTTATCTCGTCGATTTGTGTTGCAAACTTTCATTCTACCTTCTAGGCTCGATGAGTCTGAATTATTCTGACACCAACCAGATCTGAATCTCAGGCGGATATGATGGTTGGAACATTTCCCAAGAACTATAATATTGGTCTCGCGATAACCGGTAAAGTGGATGTCGTGGCCAACACACCCCGCCGGAAGACCTGTTATTGTAGTATCTTGATTGAGAAAGTTGGCCACCTCCTCATAAGGAATTCGTAGGATTTACTTCCTAGTTGTGCCTTATGATTTTTTGTGTTCCCGAAGTCCGACCTTTTACTTGATGTTCTAGATATCAAACCATATCTATGAATGGGATACGCTAGTACATCAAGGAGAACATTAGAAGCGGAGTGCTAAATGTCTCTCGACGATCATCCAGATTCTGTTTCCTTGGCTTCGCTAAGGTGAAATCTGAGAAAGTGTTATCTTCCTTTGCATCTGCATTGTCCGTCATTATTCATCATGGTGGTATGTTGTGTTGTCAGCACCTTTGACACGGATGTTGGTAAAACCTTGATGAATATGGAAATGCTCAAGTTCTTGAGAGCACGCACAAGCACTATGTATTATCACCGCACTAACGGGATTGCTCTCGCTTTCCTCGGTTATGCTATAACCATTCCAACAAGAGATTCACTCTCATCGCTGAGCTTCTCCCGCCACTAAAATCATCCTTCGCTTTGTCTTCAACAAGGTAATCCACATCATCCATTCCGTCCGGAATGTCATTCCTGACTCCTTCAAATGACCGATCGTGTATTGCCATAGGCTGATATAAAGAGTTTCAATGATCTTTGAATCAAATGTAATTCTTTTTGCCACTTAAGGTAATAATCTACTAATCACCCTCCTCCGTGATGTCTCACCGAGGTATCTTGGCAACTCAACTCCTCGCTATGTTGACAAATGCTCACCACCGCCGTAAGTGTGGAATTGTTGTCTACCTAGTGAACCCTCGTCACCTGTCTCACTCCATTTCTTCAGAAGTATGCTTTGTGTCTCAACTCGAGATATATGTCAATATCTCACCCCATGAGTTGATCCTGAGTTGTTCGGTCTTCGAGAAGATCAATTCTTTTAGAGTTTTCTTTTCCTCTTCTTGTCATGTTAGCTAGAGTTCTCGTAACAAGACGACAAGACAAAGATTGGTGATCGAATCAACGCCTTATGAAGTGCCACCGGATCGTGAAGATTATGTTAGTTTATGCTCCCCTTCATCCTACCCTACGCTTGAATCTCGGGACGAGATTCTTGTTTAGTGGGGGCGAGTTGTCACATCCCTAGCTTCTGGTATTGCACTAGGCTAGCTTCATGTGTGCATCATATTTAAATTTTGCTTAATTTTGAAATGGGGATGACAAACCCTAGCACCAAATTAAATCAAATAGGGTCAACCAGAAATATTTTCAATGAACCTAGAATGCTTTTTAGAAAAGTTCATCATTTTGAATTGGTCTAGAACCTCCGCCAAAAATGGTGCACATTTTCTAGGTCACTCGATTTTTGAATTAATGCATTAATTATTTGCATTTGGGCATTTAATTCATATATATATATATTAATTGCCCAAATAATACTAATAATGTTTGAGGGCTGCTGAAAAATATCAAACAAAGCCCACAACTTATCTCACTATTTTTAGGAAAGGTTTAGTATTTCTAATAATAATTCAAAAACAAAGATGTAAAATAGAAAACAGAAACTAAACTAAAAAAGGGCGAAACCTCACTGGCCACTTACACGGCGGCCCATCTGCCTTCGGGCCCAGTGATCAAGGCGCTGCCGATCGTCGTCTCCATCAGCGCCCAGAAGGCGCCGAAGGTGTGTTTCTCGCACACAGCACACACGCGCCCGCGCCACCTCCACCTCGCCTCGCTGCGTCCCGACGCCTAGACACCTCCAACGCCGCCACGCTACCCTCCGAACCCTCGCCACTCTCTCGCCCCCATCCTCTCCTCTACTCCCTCTCCCTTCGCCCGAAGGAGCTCGTCGCCGCCGCCGCTTGCCGCGCCACCGCTCTCCTCGACCCCTCGCCGCGCTCGCGAGCTCAGATCAACGTTCCCGACCTCCTCGACGAGCCACGAGGCCCCGGACACGCTGCATCGCCGCCACGAAGTCTTCTTCCCGAGCACGGCCGCGGACTCCATCGACGGATTCGCCGCCTTCCGGCCGTCCCGAGCTAACCGAGCATGTCGTCGACCTCCCAAAGAGCTCCGCCCATTTCTCTCTCCCGCATCTTCCCGTCCACTAGCCGCCACGCTCACCGAGACCGAGAACCATCGCCGCCGAGCTTGTCGCCGGCGAGTTCGGCGACCATTTGGTCACCCAAGGTCGCCCAAGTGCTTCGCAGCAGAACACGTAGAGCCTAGCGGAGCTTCGGTTCGTCCTTTTGCACGCCAGAGCCCGCGCCCGCATCTAGCCGAACTCCGCCGCCGCTTTTGAGCTCGCCGCCGCCGATATAGATCGCCCGGCTTAATCGATCGCACCACTCGACGCGGGGATCTTCAACACACGTAGATGCCCTCCGCCGCCATTTGGTCGCGGAGGAGGAATTCGACCCTCCGCTGCTCTCGGCTCCACCGGCGACGAGCCGTGGACCAAGTCCGCAGGTTTGACCTCGACGCGGACTGGTGGGCCCGGTTTGACCTCCTCTGGTCGATGACATGTGGGCCCATGCCTCATCGACACTTTTAGTTAGGACTAAATTAGCGCTAACAGCCTTGGTTAATTAGCTAGACATCGACATGTGGGGCCCATCGTCAGTTTGACCCTGGTTAGGCGCTGTTGACCCGCCGACGTCATGATGATGTCAGTCGACGCATTATTAATTTTCTCGATTTAAAATAAATCCAGAAATTTCGTAAATGATTTAAACTTCAAAATTCATATAAATTCAACCGTAACTCCAAATGAAATAAATTATATATGAAAATGATCAGAAAAATCCAATCTATCCATCTGTACCATTTTCATGCATGTTAGAACAACTTATAGCTGCTGTTTAGCACAAATCATTTAAATGGCATTTGAATAATCACATATGGAGTTTGAATTTGAATCTTGTATTCAAACCAACTTCATTTAATCTGTTGCTAATTGCATTAGCTCAAACCACAGCATATTGCCATGTCATGATCATGCATCATATTGTGCATTTGCATTGATTGTGTTTCTTTCTCAGTTGCCGGTAATTGCCCCCTCTCGATAGTCGCGTTCCGACGACGAGTTCGATGACACCGATGAAGAACTATATTATCTTCAGAAGTTCCAGGCAAGCAAAACCCCCTTGTTCATTCCGATACAATCCCACTCTCTCGCTCCTGCTCTCTTTTACTGCATTAGGACAACAACGACATATCTGTTACTTGCTGCGGTAGTGAACCCCTTTATTCTCTGCATGACCTGTCATTGCCACAGTAAATAGATGAAACCCACTAGCATGAGTAGGAGTTGTTTGAGCCCTGATGTGCCTACTCATTCATGCTTGTTTGTCATGCCTGCTATTGCTTAGAGTTGTGTCAGGTTTGATTCATCGGGAATGAATCAGAGGTGTGTGAACATGTCCTATCTTGTTGAGAGCTAAATGTGTGAACACGATTTGGTAAAGGCAGCGGTGAGAGGCCATGTAGGAGTACATGGTGGGTTGTCTCATTGCAGCCGCCCTCGTGAACTGAGTTCGTGTTTGTGATCCATGAACAGCTACTACCACTCATTGGGATCCTTAATTGACCCTCTCGGCTTCTTATTCACGCTTGTTCTCTGTCCGTGAGTTGCAACTAGTTTCGTGTTTGTAGGTAGTGTTAGTAGTCTACCAAGTGGCACCCTGCATGTGGGCTTGGGACAGATTAGGCACATGTACACGGTGTACCAAGTGGCACCCGGATGGTGGGCTTGGGAACCCTGCTCACATCGCTTGGGGCCGTGAGCGACACCCCGCCGGATCTCCTTGCGGATGGAACCCGAATAGGCGATAAACCTGGACGAGAGACTTGAGTGTTTAGGTAGGCCGTGGCCGACTCCCTCGCCTGGCTTCCGCTTGAAGGTTGCCGCGGTACATGACGTGTACAGGGCGATAAGTGGCGAGAGCGCAGGTGAAGAAGTACACCCTGCAGGTTATCATTATCTATTCAATAGCCGGATTCCTCGGATATGGAAACTTGGACCCCTTGTACAGTTCATGGACAAGTGAAAGTGGATACTCTAAAATGCGCAAGATAAGCGTGAGTGCTATGGATGGCGTTCTCGTAGGGAGACGGGAACGGATCCATAGTGGAGTATTGATATGGTGAATATGTGGACTCGTAGCGCCACCTCAAAAGAGTTACTTGCAATGTAGTTTAGGATAGCCACCGAGTCAAAGCTGGCTTGCTGCAGCTTAAACTCCACCATCCCTTTTGTTGATAATGATGCATATGTAGTTAGTTCGATGTAAGTCTTGCTGGGTACATTTGTACTCACGCTTGCCTATTTTATGTTTTTGCAGAGACTTCAGCCTCACTACTAGTACCGTGTGGACTTGACGCTTAGCTTGTTACCTCAGCTACGATCTTGTGCCCTCGGCAGATCTAGTAGATAGTCGCTTCTAAGCCTTTTTCATTTATAGATGTCTCGTACTCGGACATATTAGCTTCCGCTTGTGCTTGACTTGTATGTTTCGAGTCTTTGGGTCATGAGACCCATGTTTGTAATGTCTCGCTCCTGAGCCTAATGAATAAATACTTGAGTCGAGAGTCATGTTGTGATGCCATGTTGTATTTGCACATATCGAGCATATTGTGTGTATGTTATTGCAATGCTTGGTATGTGTGGATCCGACTATCTAGTTGTTTATCTTTAGTTGCCTCTCTTACGGAAATGTCTCCTAGTGTTTCCACCGAGCCATGGTAGCTTGCTACTGCTCCGAACACTTAGGCTGGCCGGCATGTGTCCTTCTTCGCTCTCGTGTCTCGTTCCTTCGGGAAATGTCACGCGATGAATACCGGAGTCCTGCTAGCCCAAAGTGCTACAGCCTGGATTCACTCACGATGACCGACACGCTCGATGCCGGGTCACGGATGCTGTCCTCGTAAGTCTGTGCCACTTTGGGTTTACGACTAGCCATGTCAGCCCGGGCTCCTTTTCATATGGATGCTAGCGACACTATCATATACGCGTGCCAAAAGGCGCAAACGGTCCCGGGCTAAGGTAAGGCGACACCCGTTGGGATACCGTGCGTGAGGCCGCAAAGTGATATGATGTGTTACAGGCTAGATCGATGTGACATTGAGTCGGGGTCCTGACATTGGGCCTCCAAGTGCAGACGTTTGTAGGACAGTAGAAAATTTCCCTCAAGTGGATGACTTAAGGTTTATCAATCCATGGGAGGCGTAGGATGAAGATGGTCTCTCTCAAACAACCCTGCAACCAAATAACAAAGAGTCTCTTGTGTCCCCAACACACCCAATACAATGGCAAATTGTATAGGTGCACTAGTTCGGCAAAGAGATGGTGATACAAGTGCAATATGGATGGTAGATATAGGTTTTTGTAATCTGAAAATATAAAAACAGCAAGGTCACTAATGATAAAAGTGAGCACAAACGGTATTGCAATGGTAGGAAACAAGGCATAGGGTTCATACTTTCACTAGTGCAAGTTCTCTCAACAATAATAACATAGAAAGATCATATAACAATCCCTCAACATGCAACAAAGAGTCACTACAAATCCACTAATAGCGGAGAACAAACGAAGAGATTATGGTAGGGTACGAAAGTACCTCAAAGTTATCCTTTCTGTTCTATCTATTCAAGAGTCCGTAGTAAAATAACATGAAGCTATTCTTTCAGTTCAATCTATCATAGAGTTCATACTAGAATAACACCTTAAGACACAAATCAACCAAAACCCTAATGTCACCTAGATACTCCGTTGTCACCTCAAGTATCCGTGGGCATGATTATACGATATGCATCACACAATCTCAGAATCATCTATTCAACCAACATAAAGTACTTCAAAGAGTGCCCCAAAGTTTCTACCGGAGAGTCAAGACAAAAACTTGTGCCAACCCCTATGCATAGGTTCATGGGCGGAACCTGCAAGTTGATCACCAAAACATACATCAAGTAGATCACGTGAATATCCCATTGTCACCATAGATAAGCACGGCAAGGCATACATCAAGTGTTCTCAAATCCTTAAAGAATCAATCTGATAAGATAACTTCAAGAGGAAAACTCAATTCATCACAAGAGAGTAGAGGGGGAGAAACATCATAAGATCCAACTATAATAGCAAAGCTCGCCATACATCAAGATCGTGCCATAGAGAGAACACGAGAGAGAGAGAGAGAGAGATCAAACAGATAGCTACTGGTACATACCCTCAGCCCCGAGGGTGAACTACTCCCTCCTTCTCATGGAGAGCGCCGGGATGATGAAGATGGCCTCCGGTGATGGGTTCCCCCTCCGGCAGGGTGCCGAAACAGGCTCCCGAGAGGTTTTTGGTGTCTACAGAGGCTTGCGGCGGCGGAACTCCCGATCTATCTTGTTCTTCGATGGTTTTAGGGTATATGGGAATATATATGCGAAAGAAGACGGTCGGGGGAGCCTCGAGGGGCCACGAGGGTGGAGGGCGCGCCAAGGGGGGTGGGCGCGCCTATCTCGTGGCCTCCTCGACGCTTCCTCGCTTGCACTCCAAGTTCCTGGATTGCTTCTGTTCCAAAAATAACTTTTCCGAAGGTTTCATTCGGTTTGGACTCCGTTTGATATTCCTTTTCTTCGAAACACTGAAATAGGCAAGAAAACAACAATATGGGTTGGGTCTCCGGTTAATAGGTTAGTCCCAAAAATGATATAAATGTGTAAAGTAAAGCCCATAAACATCCAAAAAGGGTAATATAATAGCATGGAACAATAAAAATTAGACATCGGACCAAGGGAAGGGCTAAGAAGGTCGGGAAGGGCGATGTGCCGTACTGCAAGATCCATCGGACCAAGGGCCATGACCTTTAAGAGTGCTATCAAGTTGAGGAATTGGTCAAGAGATAGAGAGCTAAGTATGAGAAGCGTGACAAGGACAAAGGTCAGAATGCCGCTAGCGGCTAGAGCCGAGGCGGTGAAGCAAATCGCCGTGGCAAACCCTTTTGGAGCAAAGGAAAACCCGCCAGGGGTCAGGTGAAGGAAGCCTATGATGATGAGAGTGATGGAGGGGATGAGGAGGAAGCCAGTGAGCAAGAGTTTCAGAAGGCCACTGATGACCTGTGCGTTGATGGGGGTGCATCTTTGCACACCTCTCACCGCCAGCTCAAGCAGTGGGCGCGAGAAGTCAATGTCGTGGAAACAGTGCCAGAGGCCCGGAAGCTGCTCAAATGGTCTCGTACGACCGTCATCTTTGACGAAGAGGATCACCCTAGCCGTACCACTGTGGTAGGGTGCCTGCCATTGTTGGTTTCTCTAACAATTCGCAACCTCAAGGTCAGGAAGATGTTTGTGGATGGCGGGGCCAGGCTGAATCTGATTTCCCCAGCAGTTATCAGCAAGCCTCAGATAGCAGAGGAAGAGATAGAGGTTACCGGAACGTTTCAAGGAGTTAATCTCGGCAGGAGTGATCCTAAGGGAAAGATCACGTTGCCGGTAACGTTTGGAGGAGAATAGAACTACCAGAATGAGAAGATTATGTTTGACGTGGTTGATCTCCCCCTGCCGTACAATGGGATTCTTGGACGCCCGGCTCTGGCTAAATTCATGGCGGCATCCCACTATTCCTACAACACCCTGAAGATGCCTGAGCCATAGGGAGTTATCACCATCCCATTAGATGAGAAGGATGCAATCATTTGTGTGGACAAGATGTACTGGGATGCAGTCGCGGCAAAGGCAGTGGCAGCAGCAGTTCCCGCCAAGGAAAGTAAAGGAAAGAAGAGGGATTGTAGGACCTCCGGCAAGGAGTCTGGGAAGCGTGCCCCCACCGAATGCATGACACTAGTTGACGACGTGTCGGAGTGTTCCAGCAACAAGAGATCCAAATTTGCTGCTCCACAACTGAAAAGGGTCCCGGCAGGGCTGGCTGGTGTTGATGGTACTTTCACTATCAGCGCCACCCTCGATGACAAATAGGAAAGCGCGCTCGTTGCCTTCCTACGGGCGAATATCAATGTGTTTGCCTGGCAACCATCTGATATCCCCGGTGTTCCCAGGGAGGTAATCGAGCACCACCTTGCTGTCTGCCTACACGCCAGACCTGTTAAACAGAAAGTCCGGAAGCAGGCCTTTGAGAGACACCAGTTTAAGAGATCAATAAAGTTGAGGCAGATGGTTTGGTCAAAGGAGTTCTACATCCCACTTGGCTAGCAAACCCAGTGGTGGTCCACAAGGCAAATGGGAAGTGGAGGTTGTGCATTGATTTCACAGATCTCAACAAGTATTGCCCGAAGGACCCATTTCCCTTGCCGCGTATTGATCAGATTGTGGATTCCACTTCAGGATGTGATTTGCTCTCATTTTTGGATGCCTATTCTGGATATCACCAGATCTTCATGTCCAAGGAAGATGAAGAGAAGACCTCATTCATCACCCCGTGTGGTATGTACTGCTTTATCCGCATGCCGTTCAGATTAAAGATTGTCGAGCCTACTTTTGCAAGGGAAGTCTAGATTGGTTTTGAACCTCAGCTGCACAGAAACATTGAAGCTTATATGCATGACATTGTGGTCAAAACCAGGGACAAAGCAACTCTTATCCAGGATTTGGAGGAGACATTTGCAAATATGCGCAAGATCAACTTGAAGCTCAACCCATAAAAGTGTGTGTTCGGCATTCCCTCCGGCAAGCTGCTTGGGTACTTTGTGTCCCACAGGGGAATCGAAGCTAATCCCAACAAGATTGACGCTATCAAGTAGATTCAAGCGCCAAGAACAGTTAAAGATGTGAGGCACCTGACCGGATGTGTTGCCGTGCTAAGCAGATTCATCTCCAAGTCTGCCGAGCCTGTCCTATCGTTCTTCAAAATTTTGAAGAAGGCAGGGCTTATGAAGTGGACCCCAAAAGCAGATGCAGCTTTGCAAGAGTTGAAGGCCTACCTGTCCTCTATGCCTAGGTACTGGATTCTCTTTTGGATAGGCCCTGAAAGGAGAAGAAAGGCTAAAATGCCAACGGACCTCTGTCTATTCTCTAATTCCTTGGTTGCTCCCGAACCACAGGAGCCGCTGCTGCTATACTTAGCAGCAACCAACCAAGTGGTCAGTGCAGCCTTGGTAGCATAGCGAGAAGTCGATGAGCCAGAAAGTGAGCAGAGACCAGCAGGGTCAGATAAGGATCAGGACAGTAGTGAGCACGACAACGAGGGCAACCCGAAGGACGTGGCGGGGAAGAAAGTGGGGAGCGCCCGGTGTACTTCATCAAATCTTTGTTACAGGGGGCTAGATCGAGGTACTCTGGCGTGAAAAGTTGATTTTTGGTCTCATAATGGCCTAGAGTAGACTGCGCTACTACTTCCAAGCCCATGAGATCATGGTTGTCACTTGTTTACCGTTGCAATGGATACTCCGTAACCCTAAGGCCACCGGCAGAGTAGTGGAGTGGGCTTTAGAGCTATCCAGCTTTGGTTTGAATTTTGAAAGCACATCAACTATACAAAGTAGGGCATTGGTAGAGTTTATTGCAGAATGGATGCCAACCCCTGATGAGGAAGTGACAGAGACAGTTATCCCCCGCAAGGAATCGCCCCAAGAATGGACTATGTATTTTGATGGTGCTTTTTCCCTATAAGGTGACGGGCCTGGCGTGCTTTTTGTCGCCGCCTCCGTGGAGCACTTGAAGTATGTTGTCCAAATGCATTTTGCACGGGATGAAGCAACCAACAATAGAGCAGAGTATGAAGGGCTCCTTGCCGGGCTCAGGATTGCAACCAAATTGGGAATTAAGAAGCTGATTATTCGAGGAGATTCATAGCTTGTGGTGAGACAAGTCAACAAGGATTACCAAAGTCCATTGATGGAGGCATACGTTGAGTAAGTGTGAAGATTGGAGGAGCACTTTGACGGATTGCAAACAGAGCACATACCCCGTGCGGGAAAACAGCATAGCTGATCATCTGTCAAAGTGTGCTGCGCAAAAGCTTCCTGTGGAACAAGGAACTTTTGTTCTCCGTCTTACTCATCCCTCCGTATCCCCAGCAACAATGGCCCGGAAGAGGAGAAATTTGGATAAGCCTCTCCCGGTAGAGCCATCTGCTCCCGGCAGAGACCCTGCCGGAAACAACTCCTCGCAGCCTGCCAGACCACCCCCTCCGGCCGGCCCATGGACCCCGTGTATGAGGCTGGTGCTCCCGCAGCGGAGGAGGTGTCGCTAGTCCTTGTTGCCGAGCCCCGGGCTCCAACTTGGGCAAGGCACATTGTCCGCTTCCTCCAAACTGGAGAGCTTCCCGGCGACCAAGATGAAGCTGAAAAATTAGCCCAGAGGGCCAGTATGTATCAGTTTGTCTATGACACTCTCTATAGAAGGAGGCCCAACGGTGTGAAGTTGAAGTGTGTCTGCCGGGAAGAAAGGAACTGCTAGCTAAGATACACAAAGGCATGTGCGGCTCCCACATTGGATCAAGGGCATTAGTTGGGAAAGCATTCCGGCAAGGATTCTATTGGCCCACGGCCCTCCAAGATGTGGTCGAGCTAGTCACCAAGTGTGAAGCTTGTCAGTTCCATTCCAAGAAAATCCACCTGCCTACCCAAGCTCTTCAGGCAATCCCTTTATCATGGCCATTTTTGGTCTGGGGGCTCGATATCCTTGGCCCCTTCCCCTGAGCAATCAGGGGCTTTGAATTCTTCTTCGTTGCCATCGACAAGTTTACAAAGTGGCTAGAAGTGACTGCCGTGAAAAAGGTGACTGCCCGGTCAGCTATCAAGTTCTTGAAATATCAGGTGTGTCGTTTTGGAGTTCCGGCAAGGATCACAACGGCATCCAGTTCATGAGCCACGCCTTCATGCAATATGTTCATGCCCTCGGATGCAAGATCTCATTCGCCTTTGTGGTACACCCCCAGAGCAATGGACAAGCTGAGAGGGCAAACGTTGAAGTGCTGCGTGGACTCAACATAAGAACCTTTGATACGCTACAGAAGCACGACATGCGATGAATCAAGGAGCTGCCGGTAGTTCTCTGTTCCCTCAGAACGACACCAAACCGAGCTACCGGGCAAAGTCCCTTCTCCCTAGTCTACGGGTCAGAAGCAGTTATCCCCACGGAACTCATTTACGGGTCGCCTCGAGTGCTTGCCTATGATGTAGTGCAAGATGAGCACCGACGTGATGACGTTGTGCTACTCGAGGAGAACCATCTCCGGGCTGCTGCTATCAGCAAGCTCTGTGTTGCTATCATAGCCGCAGGGTTCATGCCCGGTGTTTTGAAGAAGGTGACCTTGTCCTTAAGCACGTTTAGTTCGCGAAGGGTACAAACAAGTTGTCACCAAAATGGGAAGGCCCTTACCGGGTAGTATGAGTCACCAGACCTGGCGTAGTCCGTCTGGAGACCGGAGATGACACTTAGTTGCAAAACTCATGGAATATTGAGCATCTCTGCAAGTTCTACCCATAAGGCGCGAGGGCCCGGCAGCCACCCATTTGTATAGGCCTTGCCTCAGCTGCATGTAACCCCTTGTACAAAGCTGAGGCGATGACCCCGTGCAAGAGAAAATAAAGAAGCCCTGTAGGGGGGCCCCCAACCTAGATTGCATGCATGCATGAGCATTCAAAGATCACTTCATAAGCATTTCATGAGCATCTGCATATGCATATAGATAGGATCGCATCCTGCATTCATTCTCATTTGCATGAAGCAGCATGTTCTCACCGTGAACTTGGCTTCGACAAGGAGTTGAGAAGATTGCCCAAGACTGCGATTGTCGGGGGTTGGGTGCGACATATGCCAAAGGATGGCTTATCATGGTGGGGGCGAATAGAACATCGCCGGTGCCTGGAAACGGGATGAGGAGAAGACATGCACGCCGACAGATCTTACCCAGCTTCAGGGCTCTCCGAGGAGATAACACCCCTACTGCTGCTCTGCAGGGTCTCCGCATGATCACTAAGGCAAAGTGAGTACAAGGGTGCTCCTAGAGCTGTTTCTGGAGGATGGAGAAGGCAAGGCTAGCTCTCTCCTCCGTGTGTTCTGCCTAATGCTATTGGATGCGAACCTTTGTATGGGTGCCCGGGGTTTATATAGGCCTACCCCCATGGTTACAATGGTAAATCCGGCCGGCGCTGGTCCCACCGCTTGTCTCAGCGCCGTCTTCTCCGCCGACTCCTGGGCCCGCTGACTGGCCTGGTACGAGGGCATCAGCCTGCGCCCGCCGCGGACGGGTCTTGCCGGCTGCAGATTACTGTAGCCGTGCTTCTAATGACGCGGGCTTGGTCATGGGGTTACGGCAAAAGTGCCGCCGCCTGCGGGCGATCACTGTGGCCATCCCCCGGTCGCATCTGGTTAATGGCGCGTGGGGCCCGTGGGAGGAGCCGACCGGCTTTGGGGGGCCGACTCCCAATGGGTCTGACTCTCGCGCCTCGCCGCCTTCAATACTCATCGACCGTTAGGCCCTCGCCGCCTCGGGCCGCATGCATAAAGGCGTCGTGGTACAGGCCCCGCCAGGCTGATGTCAGGGCTGGCATGGCAACAGTGTCGCTCCGGGCGGAGATCTCCGTGAGTATGGCGTACTGTGGCCATGCTCGTCTTTAATTACCGAGCGGTTGGGAGTCGCGGGCCGACTCCCAATAGTCGGCTTCTCCGGAGTCGCCTCTGGGACTCGGCTGAGGCGAGAGTCGCCTCAGGGACTCGGCTCTTCTTGGAGTCGCCTTCTGGGTCTCGGCTTATCTTGGAGTCGCCGTAGGTACTTGAGGGGCGCAGTCTGCCCCGAGGTCTTGAAAGGTTCTGGGACTCGGGTTAGCCTACCCGTGGCCCATTACTCCGACAGTAGTCCCCGAAGCTGGTGAGGCTCCAAGGTTGATACGTCGTGCGCCGCAGCAGTTTCATTCTTTAGATGGGGGAAAGCAAGCTTTGGTGGCCGCCTTCCTCCAAGCCGACTGGCTGGAGTCGGATTCGTCGAGGGCCGTCTTGCCCCTCGGGGAGTTTCGTATGTCGCAGCGGGAATCAGGCGGCATGCTTGATACGCTTCCCGTGGTCGCCCGCCTCAGCCCCGTGGCGCGGCGCCACGTGGCAAGGGCAGTCTGCCTGCCCACGCGCATGACGGGACTTGTTGTCAAGCGGGGCCCGCCACTACCGCGCCTCGCCGCGCGAACGGATCCATTGCGGCCGTGCGGGCGGTTGGGTTTCCCACGTCGTTACTACGCGCAGTAACTTTGTGGGTAAATCGTGGGGGGTGTGGGGTCCTGCGCGCATTTAATCGCATGCCGCCCCATCGGCTTCTCAGCCCGCAGGCCTATAAGTAGGCGGGGGCTGGACGGAAGCACACGCGCCCATTCCTCCCTACTCCCCCGCCTCCTCCTGCTTCTTCTTCCTCCAGCCGTCGCCGCACCACGCCGCACCACTCCGTAGCGATGAGCTCTTCCTCCGCCGCCGCGGCTCCTGCTGTGCGTTCCGGCGTTTGGGACGGCTCCGAAGTGGACGACGACGCCATCGAACACCTTCGCAAGACGCGCCGGCTCCCCGGCGCGAACTTGGTGCGAGCTTGTGCCCCGTCGGCGGGGGAAATAAGGCCGGCGCCGCAGGAGGGCGAGTGGGTTATATTCCGCTCGCACCTTATGCGCGGCCTGGGCCTGCCGGCGAGCGGCTTCCTCCGCTCCTTCTTGGAGTTCAACGGACTCCAGCCGCACCACCTCACCCCAACACGGTGGTGCTGCTGGCCGCCTTCGCCACCCTGTGCGAGGGTTTCCTCGGCGTTCTCCCCACTATCAAGCTGTGGGGAGAGCTCTTTCAATCCAAACTCAGCAAGCACGTCGCCGGCGTGCCGGCTCAATGCGGCGCCTTCATCGAAATGCGCAGGTCGACCGCGGACAATCCATTCCCCTCCATGGCGCTGATCAAGTCGGTGAAGATGTGGCGCGCCAGATTTCACGGAAGAACGCCGCCGAGGAAGGCGATCGGGTCAACTGCCGCCCTTACGAGGCCGGGCGCGCGGGCCGGGAGGCTTCCCACTTGGTCCCACCGCCCAGACGCCGACTCCCGCCACGCCGCCGCCATCGCATGACCGGTGTCGACATACGGAAGGCCTAGTCGGGGCCGACTTGCTGGCCGCCTTCGTGGCGCGCCGAGTCCTCCCTCTCCAAGGCCGACCTCATTTGATTAGTCAGATGAGCGGCCGCCGAGACCCGAGTCGGATGTGCACCTGGGACATGCCCCACACGGAGGTGGCGAAGATGGTGAATCACATCGCGAACTGCGAGCTCACGGAAGATTGGCAGTTCGGCAAAGAGCCGTACTCGCGTGCCAACCGCCCTCCTGCGGTAATTCGTATATTTTTGCTTTCTGTTTTTCTTCGTGGCCGAATCCGGCTTCTGATCTTCTTGGCTTTGTTTGAGTCAGAACCCTCTCATCCCGCCTGCAATGTGCAAGCATCGACAGACTCCGCGACTACGCTCCAGATCGAGCGGAGAGCGATGTCGAGGACCCCGACTTGGGGGCGGCGGCGATGGAGGCCGATGCCGAAGGCGGAGGAGGGGGAGCGGAAGGCGGCCTCCGGCCCTCGGCGACCTTTGCCGACTGGCCCGAAGACGACGCCGAAGGGGAAGTCGTCCTGCGCCGCCAACCCAAAGTCGGCCATCCGGTCGTGAGTTCTTCCGCCGGCTTGACCGGTCAAGTCGGCACGAAGAAGCGCTGGGCCGCACCGAGTTCGCTCGGCGGTCGGCCGAAGAAGTTCAAGGCGCGCCGCGACTGCGGGAGGAGGCGGTCGCGAGGCCAACCGCTTCCGCAAGGAAGTGAAGAAACCGCCGCTAGTCTCTGCGTAAGCCTTCGCCGCCTTTGTCTTGTTTTCTTTGACGAATTCTTTCCGAGTCTTTTTCATTCTGTTTTCTGCTTCAGGGCCCCTCTCTCTCTTGACAGGGTCGCCGTCCCCTCTGTCATGGGATCGGCCGAGACGTCCGCCAACACCCGGCGGATTGACCCCGCCGCCGACCTTCGGGAGGCGATGGAGCACAACGCGCGGGAGAAGCGCGACGAGGAAGAGGCCGACCGCCTGGAGAAGGCGGAGGCCGAGAAGGCGGCGGCCTCCGCCCAAAGGAGGCTGGAGGAGGCCGAAGCCGCCACCGCGACCAAACAGCGGGCCGAGGAGGCCGCGTGCCGCCAGTCGGCGTTGCTAGTCGTCCCGCTGAGCTCTGCACCGCCGCCCCCAGAGTTCACGGGGCAGACTGGAGAAGACGGCGGGGAGCACCCCATCGTGGAGAGGGACAGAGGTGAGGCCTCTGCATCGGGCACGGCCTCGCCGCCACCATCGCCTCCGCCGCACGGCAAGCAGCCGGCGGGCCCTCTAGTGCTGCCGGCTGAGGACGAGGCGGTGGTGAGGCTGCTTCTTCGCCACCGCCTCACCGCCGCCCGCTGGCGGCGCGTCTCGCGCCGCGCCTTTGAAGCCGGGCGCCGCCAGCTCGGCCATTCCAGACGCCGAGGCGTCAAGTGCTACGCCTACTGGATGGGTGCGAGGAGTTGGGGACGGTCCACTGAACCGGGCGCTCCTGGATGTGCAGGCGAAGCTGCGAGCTGAAGGAGAAGCCATCAAGGGCTGCACCAGGGCGCATCTGGCGTCGCGGGCGTCTATCCGAGTACGTTTTTCTTTTTGACTTTGCCTTTCCTCATTCTCTGTGGGGGCGCGCCAGCGCACCCACTGGGTGTAGTCCCCGAGTTTCGGGCCGGCTGCTGCGCAGGCGGCCCGGAACTCAATCTGGCGAGTTCCTCATTTTTGTTTTCGTCTGATTTTTATTGCAGGAGTACCACAACCTCCGCGTCACTGCCTACAACCGCAATGTTGAGCGGCTGGAGAAGCGGACTGCCGACTTGTCGGAGAGCCGGAGTAAGTTCTTCTTCTTTTCATGGGCGCACAAGGCGCACCATGGCTATAGTCCCCGAGATTCGGGCCGACTACTGAGTAGTCGGGCCGGATCTTCCGGGCGACCTTTGCTGCTGATGACTTAACGTCTTTCTTTTTGTTTTTCAGAGGCCAATGCCGCTCTCCAGTAACAGCTGGGCGAAGTCAGCACGGCCCTTCGCGCCAGGGAGGAGGAGTGCGGCAGGCTCGCCAAAGAGCGCGACTTGCTGGCCGAGCAGTTGGCGGAGCAGAAGGAGCTGCTGAAGGCGGCCTAGGACGAGGCGGAGAAGAAAGAGACCGCCCTCCTGGCCGAGTTCGAGATGGAGCGCTCCTCCTGGACCGACAGGGAGGCGATGCTGACTTCTGGGTTCCACGAGATCGAGGACATTGTCGATGGTGAGTTTCTTTTCTTTCTTTCCTTAAAATTGCCGATCGCAAGTCAGCCGATCGCTGATTTTTCTCTGCTTCTTTCTGTTTTGGGAAGAATTCTTCCCTGGCCACTCGCAAGCGGTCAATCGAGCCATCGAGGCTGATCGTGAGACGCGGAGGGCGAGTGGCGAGGAGATCGCCGCCAACGCCCCGCTGACCGTCGACAAACAGCTACTGAGCATCGAGACCCGTCTGCGGCCGACTCATCGGTTGCTGCGCTGTCTTCAATGTGCCGGGGCCCAAGCGATCTCCGCCCTGTGGCCAGGGATGCCGGCTCTGTGCACCGCCAGTCGAACTGCCGACTGGCTGGAGGTCGCGACCGGCCGTCTTGAGGCTTGGAAGGGTTCCTCGGCCCGGGCTGGAGCGCGCCGGCCTTGGAATTTGTCAAGGCTTGGTATCCAGGGCTGGACCTGGACCGGCTGGCCGCGTTTCGGTCATAGGCCCAGGCAGAACTGGTGGCTGTGGAAGGCGCCCTCATCGAGCGCGCGGCGGCGATCACCGACTACACCGACACCAGTGTCTTCGTTCCCGAGCGGGCCGCGAACAACGAGGAGGTGCCTCCGGAGTGG
The DNA here is from genome assembly GCA_021437245.1 of Aegilops speltoides. NCBI lineage: Eukaryota > Viridiplantae > Streptophyta > Magnoliopsida > Poales > Poaceae > Aegilops > Aegilops speltoides. Next base: position 341,158,614 of record CM038147.1, on the reverse strand, counting down.
TTCGGGATGAACCCCGACTACAGCGAAGACTCGGCGGAGGTGATCGGCTCCAGCACCGAGGAGGAAGATGAGGCGGGGGACGAGGACGAGACGGAGGCGCCAGAGGACAGGGCGGACGACCAGCCTCAACTCCGAATGGTGTGATTAAGGTGGTCTTGAGGAGGCACTTCTGCATGCAACGCTGAAAGGTGGCGCTGGCATTCCTCAAGCCGAACGTCATCGTCAGGTAGCAGAAGGCTCCGAATGGTGTGATGAAGGCGGTCTTCAGTCTGTCTGCCGGGTTCAGCTTGATCTAGTGATATCCTGAATATGCATCTAAGAAACTCAGCAGCTCGCATCCGGCTGTGGAGTCTATCACCTGATCGATTCTTGGCAGGGCAAACGGATCCTTTGGGCAGGCTTTGTTGAGGCTTGTGTAATCAATGCACATTCGCCACTGCTTGTTTTTCTTTAGTACCAAAACTGGGTTTGCCAGCCACTCTGGAAAAAATACCTCCATGATGAAGCCAGCCGCAAGAAGCCGGGCTATCTCTTCTCCAACAACTCTTCTCTTCTCTTTTGACAGGCGGCGCAAGGGCTGCCTGACGGGTTTCACATCTGGCCTGACATGTAGCTTGTGCTCGGCGAATTCCGTCGGTACACCTGGCATGTCTTTGGGGGACCATGCAAAGATGTCTCGATTCTCACGGACGAAATCGACAAGCTCGCCTTCCTATTTGCTGTCAAGGTTTGTACCCATGACAGCGTACCTCTCTGGGTGCTCTGGGACCAAGGGTATCTTCTTGGTTTCTTTGGCCGGCTTAAACGAGCCCTCAGCTTCCGACTCCTTGGGATCGGGCGACATCTCTGGCTGCTTTCCGGCCATCGCCACGACCCGATCAAGGAGCCGCTTCTCAGCTGCGATCACCAGTGACTCGGCTAACCGGCTGCTCTCGGCCGCGCAGGAAGACGACTTCCTGTAGTCGCCGGCTACGGTCAGAATTCCCTTGAAACTCAGCATCTTCATCTTGAGGTAGGCGTAGTGAGGAACCGCCATGAACTTGGCCAAGGCCGGTCGGCCAAGTAGTGCGTGGTATGGGCTTTCGAGGTCCACTACTTCGAACCAGACCGGCTCTCGGCGGAAATGATCTTTGTCTCCGAAGAGGACATCTATCAGGATCTTGCCGATTGGTGAACAGGAAAGGCCGGGTACAATACCATGGAACACAGTCCGGCTGCTTTGCAGCTCTCTTTGCTTGATTCCTAGCTTCTCCATAGTGTCCTTGTACAGGGTGTTGATGCTACTGCCTCCGTCCATCAACACTCTCGAAAACAGGCGGCCCGCCTATCAGTGGCCAAGGTGGCACCTAGGACCAGGGCATAGGAGCCCGGACTCGGCATCACCTCTGGGTGATCCGCTATGCTCCAACTGATAGGCCTCTCGGACCAATGCATGAACTCCGGAGTGTTTGTTGCCACTGCATTTACTTCTTGCTACTGCTGCCGTCTGCTGCGTTGATCATCATCCACACTGCCAAACACCATGTAGGCTCCATGCTCTTTAGGGTACTCGTCTTGCACTGTGCCGACTGGCCGAGCAGCCGGCTGCTGGGGTGGCGGCGGAGGCGGCTGCCCAACAGGCGGAGGAGGAAGGAGGCCGTCTCCCTTTGTGATTCTGGTGAGCTAGTGGCACTTTCGGGTGGTATGGTTTGACGGCTTCGCGCCACTGTGGAACTTGCAGGGACCATCCAGAGTCTGCTCATAGGAAAAGGCCGGCAACCAATTGGATTTGCCGCCTTTTCGCGCTTACGCAGCTGCCCTCCGGCTGTTGATCTTCGATCGCCGCAACCTCGCCGATTGTTGGAAGTCGGCGGTTGGGCCTTGCGCTTGTAGTCGCTCATTCTTTGCGCCGACCGGGTGTCTCCACCGGAGTTCTGGGAGCCTGAGGAGTCACCTTGCTGGCCACATTGACTTGAATCTCTGTCTTCATGGAGGAGTCGGCCGTGGCGTACTTGTCTGCTATGACTAGCAGTTAAATCGAGGGTTTCGGCTCGTCACGAGGAGCTCAGTGGCTTGAGGAGGGTGCCTTCTCGGCACCCGGAGGTGAAGTACTCGATAGCCTGCACTTCGTGGACGCCCTCGCAGGAGTTCTGAAGCTCGCCCCAGTGCGTGAGGTAGTCGCGTGTTGACTCCGCAGGGCCTTGCACGCACAAGGAAAGCTGGCGCGGCTTGGGAGGTCGCTTGTACGTGCTCGTGAAGTTGCGGGTGAAGGCTTCGGTGAAGTCGACCCAGCTGTTGATGATGCGGGCTTCAGATCGTTCAACCATGTCCGGCCGTGCCTCGAGCATGAGTGGAACGATGCCAAAGAACTCCGCTTGTTGCCGTTCGCTATGCTGACGGCCGTGGAGTAATCTATCAGCCAGTCTTCTGGCTTCACGGAGCTGGTGTACTTGGTGTGTCTCAAGGGAGCGTGAACCCTTTGGGGAAGGGCTCGTCTCGGATGCGGGGTCCAATGCAAGGCGGACCCAGCTCATCTTCTTCTTCCAGCGCCAGGCGGCGGCGGGGACACTCGCCATTCTCTTCTGGGTGGGGGAGGCAGGTAGTCGTCCCGCCAATCCACTGCTCTCGGCCGGCCGTCTTGGTCGCGCTCAATGGTGATGCGAGTCTGACTGTGACTGACAGCCGGCTCATTTTCTTTCCTTCCGTGGACTCAGCCAGTCGGCGTCCGAGATGTCGCGCCTTGATCTCGGCGGGGAGGCAAGTCGTCGTTCGGTTGCCGCAGCGCATCCGCGCGGCCGCCGGCCGCGTTCTACGCAGCAACTGCATCGAGGAGCTGCTGGACTCGCTCCGTCATCATGTGGCACTCTTCGCCCTCGAAGTTCTTCAGCTCGTCAGTCGCCACTTGGGCGGCGCGGATGTTCTCTGCAGGGGTGGCGTATACGGGGCGTTTAGCCCCGAAAAAGTCGGTGATGGTCGCGCCGCGTTGCCGGACCGCGCCCAGGCGACTCAGCCCGGTCGGAGCCGGCGAGCCGCCCACGGCGCGATCCATTTCGCGCTGGTAGGCTTCTGACAAGCGTCTCATGCTCGCCAGCCTCTTGGCGCCTTTGATGATCTGAAGGCGGTGTGTCTCTAGCATCTCGGCGTCTGCGTCCTGCGCAGTTAGGTCTTGCACGGCCGCTGCGAGCAGGTCCTGAGCTTCTTCACCGGAGCGCTCGTCGTGACTGATGACGAGCACCTCCGTGACAGTGCTTCCGCCACTCTCCTCGTGAGGAAGCGGCTCATCGTAGACCACCACGTTGGTGGGGAAAGTGTCAAGCGACACGACGTCGGAGTCGACCAACATCGGGTCGGTGGAGCTACGGACTCCAAGTCCACGGCAGGCTCGCCGGTGACGTGGAGTTGGTCGAGGAGGCCCGCGAGGAGACTCTCAGGGCCACCCGTGCCTGTGTCGGATGCAGGCTCGTCGGAGAGGCACACCTCGCCGACAAGTTCGGCGAGGCTGCTCGCTGCACAGGCGGCCTCAGCATGGCGCAATGCGTCGATGCAGACTCCATCTGGCGAGCCTGGCTGGCTGCGCTCGCCAGGGAGGAAGAGGGTTCCCGTCCAGAACAGATCTCCGGACGACGGTGCACCAGGCCCCACGGTGGGCGCCAAATGTCGGGGGTTGGGTGCGACATATGCCAAAGGATGGCTTATCATGGTGGGGGCGAGTAGAACATCGCCGGTGCCTGGAAACGGGATGAGGCGAAGACATGCACGCCGGCGGATCTTACCCAGCTTCAGGGCTCTCCGAGGAGATAACACCCCTACTGCTGCTCTGCGGGGTCTCCGCATGATCACTAAGGTAAAGTGAGTACAAGGGTGCTCCTAGAGCTGTTTCTGGAGGATGGAGAAGGCAAGGCTAGCTCTCTCCCTCCGGTGTGTTCTGTCTAATGCTATTGGATGCGAACCCTTTGCATGGGTGCCCTGGGGGGTTTACATAGGCCTACCCCCCAGGGTTACAATGGTAAATCCGGCTGGGCGCGGGTCCCAGCCATCTGTCTCTCAGGCGCCATCTTCTCCGCCGACTCCTGGGGCCCGCCAACTGGCCTGGTACGAGGGCATCAGCCCGCGCCCGCCGCGGGCGAGTCTTGTCGGCTGCAGATTACTGTAGCCGTGCTTCTAATGACGCGGGCTTGGTCATGGGGTTACGGCAACAGTGCCGCCGCCTGCGGCCGATCACTGTGGCCATCCCCCGATCGCATCTAATTAATGGCGCGTGGGGCCCGTGGGAGGAGCCGGCCGGCTTCGGGGGGCCGACTCCCAACGGGTCCGACTCTCGGCGCGCCCGCCGTCTTCAATACTCTCACTGATTGGTAGGCCCTGCCGTCTCTGGGCCGTACAGACAAGGCGTCGTGGGTACATGGCCCCGCCCCAGGGGCTGATGTCTGGGCTGGGATGGCAACAGTGCCGCGCCGGGCGGAGATCTCCGTGAGTACGGCGTACTATGGCCATGCTCGTCTTTAATTACCGGGCGGTTGGGAGTCACGGGCCGACTCCCAATAGTCGGCTTCTCCGGACTCGTCTCTGGGACTCGGCTGAGGCGAGAGTCGCCTCAGGGACTCGGCTCTTCTTGGAGTCGCCTTCTGGGACTCGGCTTATCTTGGAGTCGCCGTAGGTACTTGAGGGGCGCAGTCTGCCCCGAGGTCTTGAAAGGTTCTGGGACTCGGGTTAGCCTACCCGTGGCCCATTACTCCGACAGCGTTCCTCGGCAAACAAAACAGATAATTCTACCTCTTGTCCATTCCTGTTTTGTAAGCTATAACTTATGTATTAGAAAACCTCGCCACTCTTTTTAAACTTAGGTGCTCCCATTCCTGACTCGAATTTTGCTTCAGTCAGAATGGTCGCAGTGGCCTTTGGTAAAAGGAAGTTGGCAGGGGGCTGGTCCCTTTGTCTGTAACCCACCATATGTGACTCTCCGGCAGACAAAAAGGGAGCCGGCAAGATAGCTTGCTGTGAAAAACTCGTTTATTTACATTAAAGAGGCATCTCGCCTCTGGATGGACATACACATGCATGGGTTACCGGCAAGGTTTATCTTTTTCACTAACATGCTGATACAAGTACTAGCATTACAGAACACAAACATGGACTCGAGAGACTACATTATTTGAATTAAAATTTGGCAAGTGCCTACAAATTTAAGACTGAAAAAAGATAAGTGCCCGTATGTAACGCCCCGGATTCGATGCGCCAGGTGTTCGCCAGTTATTCGCCGTTGTTGTTATGTCATTTGCTTGCGTGTTGCACTTTATCATGTCATCATCTGCATTTCATATCATGGCATCATGTGCATTTCATCTTGCATACGTGTTCGTCTCATGCATCCGAGCATTTTCCCCGTTGTCCATTTTTCAATCTGGCACTCCTATGTCCTCCGGCGTCCCCTTTCTCATTGTGAGTGGGTATTAAACTTTCTCGGAATGGCCCGAGGTTTGCCAAGCGTCCTTGGTATAGCACCGGTAGACCGCCTGTCAAGTTTCGTGCCATTTGTAGGTCGTTTGATACTCCAACGGTTAACCGGGCAACCGCAAAGCCCCCTTCTCTTTGCAGCCCAACACCCCTTCAAAGTGGCCCAAAACCCATCCAAAACCCCTCCATGCTCTCGGTCGTTCGATCACGATCGCGTGGCCGAAAACCGCACTCCATTTGGAGTATCCTAGCTCCCTCTACCTATAAATATGTGCCCCTCCCGGATTTTCGCGCAGTCCAAACCCTAGCCCCGCTCCTACGCGCCGCCGGACGTGTCCGCCCGCCGCCGGACACGACCACCGCCACGTCACCTCGGCCAATAGCACGCCGCCACCTCAGCACCACCGCCTCCCGCGCCCAATCCGGAGGTGCCACGCCGCCCGCCCGGCCCCCGAGCCGCCAGCCAGCGGAGCCTGTCGTGGCGCGTCAGTTCGATCCGCGCCGCAGCGTGCTCACACGACTCGCAAGAGCCGCTCTCGCCGCCCGCGCCGCCCACTCGCCGCCGTCCAACTCACCGTCCGTGCCTCCCTCCGCGTCACCGGCGTCGCCTCGCCGGCTCCGCCCGCCGCCAGATCGCTGGTCTGCCGACCCCAAGCATGCGCCGCCGCAGCCGGAGTTCTCTCCCGCCGCCATGGACGCGGCGCCGCCGCCGGAGTTCTGCCCGCGCTGCCGGAGCGCCTCGCCGCCGTCTCCGCGCGCCGTCCATTGCCGTCCTCCGGCCCGCGTCCTGTTCGGCTTGCGGACCCTCGTCGCGCCGGTCGTCGCTCTCCGGCGACCTCGCCGGCGTCGGCGGCCGCCCCGCCTCTGATCCGGTCGGCTGGGATGAGATCCACCAGACCACCGATCCAAACGCGCCTCCCCGCGCCCTGGATCTACTCATCCCGAACCCCTTCGTCCATTTTCGCGAGGTGGTTAATTTCTTCCAAGTCCTTGAACTCATCATTATATGTCCATGTTCATCGCATCATATATCCTTTCATACTGCTCCGTTTCATGCGTGTAATATGTCAAATTTTTCGTCTCAATGAGTACTTCATTTCATTCCAGTGCATCATTTTCATTTGAGCTCATCCTGATGCCTGAAATGCTGTTGGAAGAGTGCATGTTGATGTTAATCTGCTGGAACTGTTATAACATGTTGATTTGTCATTTTTGTCATGTTTGATGTCTGCATCCTATGAGGTTGATGTCTTCATGTATTTTGATCTATGCTATGCCATCTTTCCAGAGGTGCTATCCATGTATTTTTGTGAGTCTTGTACTGAGTGCATCAAGCTTGTTAAGTAGGGTACTTGTTGTTGCTGTTTTGCATGTTTGATTCTGTTATATTTTGTTGCTATGTAAACCTGCTGCTACAAGTCGTTCTATGCATAATCTGGAGATGTTCACTAAGGGTGTTTTGTTATACATGTCTTGCTCTATCCATTCATGCCCCTGGTTGCATTTATAGCCTGCTGTAGATTTTTGTAATATTGCTCCAAACTTGCTAAATAATGTTGCTGTCAGCCTGTTAACATTAAGTTCAGTTTTGGCCATGTGCTTTTCTGGTGATTCATGCACCCTATGAACTTGTTCTTGCCATGCTTAGCTTCATAAACATGTCTTCTTACAGTTGGTTGCCTTTCCATGCCATGTATTGCTCTGTGGTGAGTGGTTCAAGCTCACCAATATGCCTACTTATTGTTGTTCCTGCCATGTATGAATCTGTCATATTATTTGCCATGTTTACATGGGTGCCATTTTATCTTCTGATCCTTTTTGGCTCATGGTCAGTAAGGCACTTTTGTTCTACGCAATTACTAGATTCATGCCATGCCTTTGTTTTCCATGATAAGTTCCCGTAACATGTTGTTTGATAGCTCTAAACATTGCAACCTGATGTTATTTCCTGATAAGTCTGAGACTGTTATTATTTGCAATCTTCCCATGTCCTTTTGAGCATGTTATAGGGTTTTCTGGAGATAGCTCAGTGTTCATGTTTTGTTATTATTTACCTGTACTTCATGCCCATGCCTTTTGTTATTACGTTGAGATGCTGTGGCATGTTGTTTTGATGCTTGCAATATGCCTAGTTGCTGTTTTGGACAGATTGTTGCTATAACTTGTTTCATGTGTGTGTGTTGAACCGTTGCTCCGTTTTGAGTGTGCTCTATATCAAACGTGCTTGATTTTGCATGTTGTTTCATATTATCATGTTGCATCCTTTTTTGAGGTGTTTGCTTGATGTTTGTATGCATTTTGCATCAATGCCATGTTTAACTTGTTTTGCTCATATCTTCTAGGCCGTAGCTCCGAATTAAATGAACTTTATATGTAACTTGACTAGAATCTCGTGTAGATCATATTGGTGCATCTTAAGTTGCTGATTAACAACTTCAACTTAATGTTTATTCAGTTCTGGACCAATTTCGAAATATGCATATGAGGACTTACCGGAATTGTTATATGTTGTTTCCGGCCTCATTTAAAATTGCCTTGATGTGTTCTTCTTGTTCGCATCATATCTTGCCATGAGTAGCTTCATCTAGCTTTGTCATGCATCACGCTTGGTTGTGCATCATGTCTTGTTCATGTGTGGTGTGTTTACCATGTTGTGTGCTTCTTCTCGATAGTTCTCGTTTCGTTGCGATCGTGAGGATGCGTTCGTCTACGTGTGGTTCGTCTTCGTGGCTTCATCTTCTTCATGGACTCGTTCTTCTTCCTTGCGGGATTTCAGGCAAGATGATCGCTACCCTGGATCTCACTACTATCATTGCTATGCTAGTTGCTTCGTTCTATCGCTATGCTGCGTTACCTATCTTTTCCTCCTCAAGCCTCCCAAATTACCATGAACCTCTAACCTTTGACACCCTTCCTAGCAAACCGTTGCTTGGCTATGTTACCGCTTTGCTCAGCCCCTCTTATAGCGTTGCTAGTTGCAGGTGAAGTTGAAGATTGCTCCATGGTGGACAGGGTTATGTTGGGATATCACAATATCTTTTATATTATTAATGCATCTATATATTTGGTAAAGGGTGGAAGGCTCGGCCTTATGCCTGGTGTTTTTGTTCCACTCTTGCCGCTCTAGTTTCCGTCATACCGGTGTTATGTTCCTGGATTTTGCGTTCCTAACACGGTCGGGTGATTTATGGGACCCCCTTGACAGTTCTCTTTGAATAAAACTCCTCCAGCAAGGCCCAACCTTGGTTTTACCATTTGACTCACCACCACCTACCTTTCCCTTGGGAGTAATTAACCCAAGGGTCATCTTTATTTTAACCCCCCGGGCCAATGCTTGTCTAAGTGTTGGTCCGAACTAGAGTCCTTTGCAGCGCCCCCTCAGGGAAACTTGAGGTCTGGTTTTAGTTGTACGGAGTGCTCATCCGGTGTTGACCTGAGAATGAGATATGTGCAGCTCCTATCGGGATGTCGGCGCATCGGGCGGCTTTGCTGGTCTTGTTTTACCATTGTCGAAATGTCTTGTAAACCGGAATTCCGAGACTGATTGGGTCTTCCTGGGAGAAGGTATATCCTTCGTTGATCACGAGAGCTTATCATGGGCTAAGTTGGGACACCCCTGCAGGGTATAAACTTTCGAGAGCCGTGCCCGCGGTTATGTGGCAGATGGGAATTTGTTAATGTCCGGTTGTAGATAACTTGACACCAGATCCGAATTAAAACGCATCAACCGCGTGTGTAGCCGTGATGGTATCTTCTCGGCCGAGTCCGGGAAGTGAACATGGTTTCTGTGTTATGATTGACGTAAGTAGGAGCTCAGGATCATTTCTTGATCATTACTAGTTGACGACCGCTCCTTTGCTTCTCTTCTCGCTCTCATTTGCGTATGTTAGCCACCATATCATGCTTAGTAGCTGCTGCAACCTCTCCACTTCACCCCTTACTTTCCTTTTAAGCTTTGCTAGTCTTGATACCCATGGTAATGGGATTGCTGAGTCCTCGTGGCTCACAGATTACTACAACAACAGTTGCAGGTGCAGGTTTGCGATGACCCTGACGTGAGAGCGATGTTTGCTTGCGTCGAGTTCTTCTTCTGCTTCTTCGATCAGGGGATAGGTTCCAGGTCGGCAGCCTGGGCTAGCAGGGTGGTTGTCGTTTGAGCTTCTGTTTGTGTTTCATCCGTAGTCGGATGTTGCTCTTATGTAATATGATGTTGTATTCGTGTGGCATTGTATGCCTTTTCTATGTATCACCATCTATTATGTAATGTTGATGTAATGATATCCACCTTGCAAAAGCGTTTCAATATGCGGGTCTATCCTTGGTGGGACCTTCGAGTTCCTTTTGGATAGGGTCGCATATTGGGCGTGACACCGTAATCCCCTTTCTTGTCCCTCTCCTCGCAGGCACGACAAGTGAAGGCAAAGAGGACAAAAGGGGGTCGTCGGGGAACACGTCGATGGAGAGCACGGCGGAGGCGACCCATCGACCACCGCCACCAGGGCCAGCAGAGCACGACAGGGCTAACGGAGCTGCAGCCCGAGAGGTAGCCTGCCGGGGTCCATCTGGAAGACTACTGGAGGAGCCCGGGAGCACCATCCCCGCTTCTGCATCCAACTCCCTGGCAAATCGTATTGCCGGGAAGAAGATGCGGATGCAGATGATGGTCCTGCCGCCTAATGAAGATGGTGTGGGCGGTGATCAGCCAAAGTCAGAGTCGTCGCTCTCCATCCCGTTGTCGTCGTCATCGCCGTCACGGCCCTCCTTGTCGCTGCCGCTCGAGGAGGATCTTTCGTTGCCGGTGGAGCTCTCCGCGCAACAAACTAAGCGAATTCCGGAGCGCCCGACAACCTTAATGGAGGGCAGGCCACTCTCCATTAATTTGAACTGGAGAATGTGCCCCTTCGACAAGCTATGGGCACGGGCAAAGTTTTTCCAACCACGACGGAGGTACATAAGATGAGGAGCAGGGAAGTCGACGTCAACCCACATGCCGCCGTTCCCGCAACCCCTCATGTGTAGCCTCAGAGCGTGCGCCAGATCAAGCTCCATTGCCATGGAAAACTGGGTCGGGAGACGAAGATGGCCGCAGAAAGGAATTTACAACCTGATAAAGAATTCCCGAGGTTGGTCTCCAACATGGCCTTCCATCGGGGGAGGAGCCGCCGACGGAGGCGCAACCAGAGCGCCACCCCGTCCTCCTCTTCCTCGAGCGCCACGACGACCTTGGCCTCGTGCCCTCCCTCCTCCTCCCGTGGCGGGATCCGCCACCACGGGCATCGGAGGAGGAGGGATGCATTGTCGAGTAGAAACCCCCGTCACCGCCACTAGAGTACCAGCGCGCCCTCGCCCCCTCACCATCGCGAGCGAAGGAAGACTATGAAGAAAGAAGGAGAAAGAGGTGAGTAAGGAAAGGCACCGTTCCTGCCCCTATTTATAGAAGGGCAGGGCCGGGAACTGGCCTCTCACCCCAAGGACGGCCGCCCCGCTCATCCAATGTGGCCTCCTCTCCCATCCAGAGGCGTAGGGGATCAGGACCGACCCGCTGCTCCAACCAGCGATGCCTAATTTCCCGCTATGGCACTAACACTCGTGCCCTCCGCGTCCACCACCTACCCTTCCTAAGGCATGGAGGACACGTGGCGGATGAGCCCGAAGCATGAAAGCAAGTGGGATGCCAGTTTCCACCTCATGATCATGGGAAGTGAGCACCATGCAGGCCACGATCTGAGTTTTTCCCGTAACGTTGTGCACGACGCGCGGGGAAACCGGAAACTAGCCCAAAATCAAGACTAATGAAGAAGCAAAGAAGATCTCAAGAGGCCAGCCACTTCAGCAACTCTGCCTGTGCACTTATTAGGCCCTACCCCAACGACACTCGGCAGCATGTTCGGGGCAGGCCCGGCCGCCCGGGGGCTTCTGTTGGTGCAACAGACCCTACGTCTGTTGACCTAACTGTGCACCATCACGGGATCAAGATCGAAGCACCAACAAAAGACAGGGTACAAGAAACCAAGAGATTCAAGGGACCAACGAGCAGATCAGAGGGACCAAGACCAAGCCAGAGAAGCAATACATCATCAAGAGAGAGGCGTCCTTTGCCGGGTAGGCGAGCCCAGCAAGGGGCATGGCCACCCCCAGAAAAAGACGACCAAGACGTCCCGACAGAGCCTGTCGGGACTTGCGGAAGCTAAATCACCTCATGACCACTCCACCACGACCCACTTCATCGATCAATGCGGTGTCATGCTGTAGAGTGATTAAGTGGCCGCCATTGGCCACATGGCAGCCCCTTTCTACCAGAAAACCCACAGATGTAACCCATCCTATGACGTGTCATAGGAGCAGGTGTGGAGCTGGCAAGATAGCCGGGCAAGCCTTGCCGGGCAACCAACAACGTGATGTTGAGCGACACATTAAATACGCCCTGTCAGCCTAAAGAGTAGGTATGATTTGCCACTGTGGTGACCCTTTAACCTATAAAAGGAGGCCCATGGCAATGGTAGAAGGGGTTCGAGAGATTAGAAGGTTGGATAACTCACACCCCCGTACGCGCATAGTCACCGCAGCCCTGAGGTAACCCTTGCCGGGCAAGTGTACTACGCTCCACCACCACATTTCCACTATCAATCCACCAAAGTAGGAGTAGAGTTTTATGCCTCTTGGCGGCCTGAACCCGGGTAAAATTGCCAGTGTGATCTCTACCGTGTTGTCTCACGTTCGTCTGCTCTTTGTGCAACGCGACTCCCCCCTACCGAACCAGCAAGGGGCCTCCTGGTCCCATAGGTGGCCGTGGTTTCCCGTGACAGCCGGCTTATGCTAAGTTCATGGCTTGCCCTTGTTATGTCTATTTACAGCTCAAGCTGCCAGGGCGAAAGGCCACAATTATGGTCCATCGTGATTGAAATGTCGCCTTGGAATGTGGGGAACGAGACGTGGCTTATGCAGAGTCAGCTTGTGCTACTGATGAGCTTAAGTTCTACAAGGATAATGTTGACTCAGCTAATATGACCCCTCTGAAGAAGCCCACCACTGAGCAAGACCCTTTGTTGAAGTTTAAGTCGGCTGACGATACTAAGCAAGTTGATTTTGTCCCTGGCGACTCATCGAAGCAGTTCACTTTGGGGGCTAATATGGATCCTAAACAGGAAAGTGCGCTCATCGATTTCATCCGTGAGAATCAGGACATCTTTGCATGGAACCTTCTAACATGCTGGGTGTACCGAGAGAATTTGCTGAGCACACTCTTAATGTAGATCCTAAGTTTAAGCCGGTCAAATAGTTCCTTCGTCGTTTGAATGAAGAGCGGTGTAAGGCTATTGGAGAGGAGGTGGCCCGCCTCTTAGCGGCTAGGTTTATCATGGAAGTTTTCACCCCGAGTGGTTGGCTAACCCTATGCTTGTACTCAAGAAGAACATCACATGGCATATGTGTGTTGACTACACAGATCTCAACAAAGTTTGTCCAGCTGATCCGTTTGCTCTCCTCCGTATTGACCAGATCATTGATGCCACAGCAGGTTGTGAGATTTTATGTTTCCTGGATGCTTATTCTGGTTATCGTCAAATCAAAATGGCAGTTAAAGACCAAGAGAAGACATCTTTCATCACACCTTTTGGAGCTTTCTGCTATATTTCTATGCCTTTTGGGCTCAAGAGTGCTTAGGCGACTTATCAGCGATGTGTTCAATATTGTTTTCACAGTCAGCCTGGGCGCAATGTTCATCCTTACGTAGATGATATTGTGGTTAAGTCCAGGAAGAAGGAGACTCTCCTGGATGATCTGAAAGAAACTTTTGACAATCTCCGAGTCTACAAAATGATGCTTAACCCGGCCAAGTGCGTCTTTGGTGTGTGTCATGGATTTTTCATGGCAGATGTCCTAGTGTGAGGACTTAGTCGTGAGGCCGATGCATCTGTGTTGTAGCTCAAGAGGGGTTGAGTGGGACGAGAGACGCGAGGTTTTTTTACCCAAGTTCGGCCCCTCATGGTGGAGGTAAAAGCCTGCATCCTGCTTCATTAATATTGATCATGGTGATGCTCTAGATTATAAGGGTCCTCTTTCGCTACCTCTCCCTCAAGAGCTATCGACTTGTCTCTCTCAACTTTTCAAACTTGTCCCTCTTGGGGTGCCCTGCCCCTCCTTATATAAGTTGGAGGGGCGGGTTACATGTGGAGTCCTAGTAGGATTAGGACTATTCTATTACAAGTGGAATCCTAGTCTTGCTTCCCTTGTTAATGAATTATTCCTTTTGTCTTTCCTCTTAAGACGGCCTAACGTAACATGAACCGGCCTTCCATGAACCGCCTTCTGGGCCACCGGGTCTTGTCGCTCCACTGACCTACCTGCCGGGTCACCAATGAGTCACCAGGCCCGACCGGCTCATCAGTAAGTGGAGAGATCCGGGCAGTCTTAGTGAGTCGCCAGTCAGGGCGGGTCGCTGGTGAGTCGCCAAATCCAGCCGGGTCATACCGTGAGGTATATCCCTGACATTAGCCCCTAGTTTAATTTGGATTTATCCATTTTAAACCAATCCTGCAAAATAAACACAAGAACAAACTTGACAAGTTGTGCTCCAGGTTAAAAGTTTTTCTGAACCGGCACCTGATCATCCTTAAGTCCTTGTCATTTCCTTCTTGATACGTGTTCATGATCTCATAGCAAATCTCCTTTAGCGGATATGTTCAAACTTTGCCAATGCGAAAAATCCGGGCACTTCTTCCAAAAAAGTCTGGGTCAATACGCCAGCTTCATAGTCAATTTCCTGGCATTGGTTTCTTGCAGGAAAATATTATAAACAATAATCCATTTGATTCGGCTTCCAATGCTCTATTTTGACAAAAAAATATTGGTCTTAAAGTACTCATCCGATTTTCTACCGGCTTGAAGATGTAGATTTTGGCAATTTATGATTGCCAAAATTGTCGGGTTATAAAACAGATAACGTCGGGTCATGATTGTTGCTGATGTCGAGTCAATCTTATGACGACTTGGTGCTTACTTTTGTAAATGTAGCTTTCCAATCATTGAATCGGATCTCTAAACCTTTAGATGAATAACTTATAGGAAATAAACTTTGCAAATTTCTCCAATAATAATATAATACCTGGTTTGCTCAAAACCGAGAATTTGAAGATGTTCCTCCCTTATATGCATATCACCCTCCCTTAGATGCATACCACCTGTAGCCCCCAAGTCTTAAGAAGAAAACGTAGTGATAGCTTAAGACTTATTTAAAATGCTGCAACTTTGGAGAAATCCGCGTTGTTCTTGTAAGTTGCCAATCATAAACTGCACATTTTGAACTTCCGATGTGTAGCCCCCAAGTGCCGGATCATTATGCAATAATGAGCAGGGACTTTTTGATTATGTAGACTTAAGCAGCAATGTGTATCCCCCAAGAGCCGGCTCATTACAATGTGATGAATCGGGTCTTCAATAAGGCGAGTTAAAATGACTTTGCATTAGCCCCCAAGTGCCATGGTGCATGCTTGCAGTGACATGTGAATTGCATACTTGATATGATTCCGATTTGAATAATGTAGCCCAGAAGTGTGGGGTCATATGCCTACAGCGACTCAGGAATAAATAAAACTATATTCATTATCTGGATGGTGTTCTTGAAAGCCTTTGCATATCAATATTGAACCATGTTCTCCGTTGTCAACCGGTGCTCTTGGATAAAGAAATAATAGCCATTGCTCTGAAGCGGCTTTGAAAACCTCAATCATAATACTGGTTATTGATAACCATAATAAAAATCCATCCATGTTGGCTATTAAATATTTGAATAATATAATTTGGTATGAAAACCTCCATCATTCAATACTATAATAAAAATCCAGCCAAGTTTGGCTATTAAAGATTTGAATACTTTATCTATTGATAAGTAAATCCGGAGTTAAATACTAGGCGGCTCTTGGCCGAAGGCGACTAAATGCACATCTATTGTAATCCGGGATTTTTGTAACCCGTCGGCTTATAGCCTTTGTAAAAAGCAAAAACTGATAATCATTTTGACACACCAATTTTAAACGTTGATGATAGGCTTGCATTTAATCATTTATGTAAACCATAGCTCTGCATATCCTACATAAAATTTAAACAACATATGCCCTGGCAACTTAACGTCAAAAACTAAGGTGGGTAACAACCCAAACATAATATAGTCTTATGCAATTATGGAAAAGATTAGAATTAAGAACATTCAAGCCAAAATACATTGGCAACTTAAAGTCCAAATCTAGGGCGGGTTATCAAACCTTGCATACTTATATAACCAGGAAAACATACATGTAGAATTAACTTATACTGCCGGCTTACATCGCCATATCCAGTGAGGGTGACAAACCAAAGTTTTATAAGCGCATGATTCCAATTGCGCAATCCAAAGTATGCTAGCGACTTAATGGCAAAAGCCAGTGTAGGTTATCAAACCTCAAATATTCATACAAGTATTGGAAGACATACCTGTAGATTGATATCATAATGACATTGTAATAATTGTAATCCAGCATGGGTATTAACCCATAAACATGAAATATCATGACTTGAATTTATTCAAGGCGAATCATCCTGGCAACTTAAAGTTTGCTTATCAGGGCGGGTTATTAACCCAATACGCTCAAGTATGAGTCATAGAATTAAGGCTACATGGCCTGAATTGTTTAAACCATATGTTAATATGGAGAAAGGATATAAATCCATTTTTATAGGAAAAACAACAAATCAGAAAAAACAAGGCTTTCATTGGCCACCAAGCCTAAAAGTCGAGTGCTTTCATGGGCCTCACTACCACTGAGTAAATCCTTCATTCAAACCTGTAAGCCGGCCCTCACATGACAAACCGCCATTTTATCCTTAACGAGTTCAGGGTCTTATTAAAAGATTGACTACCAAGAGTACGGTGGGTCATTCCAGGATTACCTGGGCGGAGTAACAAGGACATACAAGCAGGATAACCCGGAATTTTGTCTTTGCACCTTGGCATGTAAGCTGATCAAAAAGGGTAAGCATAACTATGCTCATTTAAGCAGGAAACCCCCAAGTGACACATAATATAATAAGCCAATAAGGCAGGATGCCTATGTTTGAACTGCACACTGCAGCAAGTTCTCTTTGGCAACCTTTAATTTTTTTAAGAACTTGAACTTGTGAGAGATGAATTCCTTTTAAACCGAATGTTGAGCCGGATATTGAGAGCTCAAAACATTGTGGGAGAGAGAGCTTGCTCGCTGAGCAGGAAGGCCCCAAGTGACGTGCAACAAGGCATGTAAGCCTGATCAAGAGGGTAAGCATAGCTATGTTCATTGAACAGGAAGCCCCCAAGTGACCTTTAATTTTTCTGAGAACTCAAACTTGCAAGAGATGTCCTCTCCTAAACCGGATGTTAAGCCGGATATTGAGAGATCAAAACTTTGCCAGATTTGGATTTCCCTTGAGCCCGATTTTAAACCGGAATCCTTCTTTTAAGTAGGAAATTTTCAGACGGCTTCTAAATTTTTATCAATATGACAGTAGGCTCCGAGACAGGGTTATTTTCCCTCCAGTGACTGAGTCATGTCCAGGTAGCCCCCGAGTCTTAAAATGACTCGAGGAGTTGGCTTAAGATTCTCCATACTTGACTGTTATATACTCCCGGTGTGAGTCATTCAACAACTCAGTGACATAACGGTCCCTTTTGCAGTAGACAACTTGTCCTACAGTAAAGAATTTACAAGCCAAAGTAATTGCTCTTTAAAGAAATTAATATGTAATATAAAAATATAGTGGATGGATTTCACCCGATATGTTAGGCCGGAAAATAACCGCCACGGAGTTGCTGATCACTATGGTGAAACTGCAGTTAATCACGGGCGAGTCGGCCGTGGGAGCAGACACATGAGTCGGCCGTGGCGTTGTAAACCGGTGCGGACGGGCAAGTCAATCGTAGGCGTGGAGAGATGAGTCGGCTACGTATTGATGTAAACCCGACAACGGGGGCGACGACTTGCACGCTTATCCATCGGGCGGCTTATGAGAGCTAGTGCGGCACCAGTGTGTTAATGTATACCGATCCACGGGAGCGGTGGCATGCGCGCATCCATTGGTCGGGAAGTCGGCCACGGTGTTGGAGACCAACGCAAGTGGGCGCAGAAGGACGAGTCGGTGGCGACATTGGTAGCCGGTGCAGGCGCGAGAGGTGGACACGACGTTTAAACCAGCGCAGGCGTGAGAGTTGGCCACAACTTTTAAACCGGTGCGAGCCTCATGTCCATGGCATGACGTCACTTTTGTAGTGGACTTTGTCCTGCGTAAAATATATTGAAAGACAGAGTAATTGTTCTCAGAAGAATTAATATGTGCTAAAAATACTAATAACAGATAGCACCTGATGTCATTTGCCGGATGAACGTGGATACTGGGGATCAAAAACATATTCTGATACGGCCCTAGCACCGTAGCCCATATTCTTTTATATGATGACAAACCGGTTGCAGCACCTGTACTAGCTGAATATGTGTGCAGCAATAGGAGTAATCAATCCAACTTGCCTCATGCTGGAGACGCCTGCTTATTTTTGAAGCAATTCTGCGTGAGTATGCTTTAACATAACGGTCATCCAGATTCAGAGCCTTAGTACAATCCTTCTCTGCCTCTTCACATCTTCTAAGTTTTACAATACACCACGTCTCGGAATTATGCGTCGGTGTTCCACAGTTTTTGCTTGAATGCAGGTTGTGCATGAGAAGAGTTAGTGGCCATGGAGCAGCGCGAGGCAATGACTTGATTGAGGTGAAACATCCGCTTCGGAGCGAGGCCGCCGGGGGTTGAGGTAGAGGTGGTCTGAAGCAAAGCTTCGATTGTGGTCACAGGCGGCTCAAGGCAGGGGCGGCTCGAATGCAGCGGGGGTGACTCAGTGAGGTCAAAATTACTGTTCTGACCTTTAAGGCTAACAAAATCCTGAGTTGACCTCGTTCTAATTTTTTTCGATTCTGACCTTTTTAGGTGACACCAACATCCCTGGCATCTGGGTTGCAAAGCAGACGCCACGCACCCTGGCGTCTGGCTCCTGGCCCGCACAACCCGGCTTGTCGTTGACCTGCTGACGTGGCAAAGGGGCCAGATGCTAGGAACCCTGGCGTATGGCCCTGGTAAGTGGGATAACCCCCGCGGGCCGAGCCCACCCACCCATCTCTTTTCTCCCT
This sequence comes from Aegilops speltoides, assembly GCA_021437245.1. Classification (NCBI taxonomy): domain Eukaryota; kingdom Viridiplantae; phylum Streptophyta; class Magnoliopsida; order Poales; family Poaceae; genus Aegilops; species Aegilops speltoides. The sequence goes on along the minus strand of CM038147.1, from coordinate 341,139,997 downwards.
GGCAGCGCATGAACAGAGGGCTTCTCTCCTTCACCCCTCTTCTCCCTCACACCAAATCCTCCCCTGATCTACTCCATCCTCCACTCTAGTTCATGGATCTGAGCTCCCTAAGCATCCTCGAGGTATTCTCCCCTGTCTCCTCAAATTTATTTGGGTTGAGTCCTCTTCTTTTTGGTGCAATATTCAACACTAGGTGATGTTAGATGAGTAGATGGTTTCTTTGTTTTAGGAATTTGTTTGTAGTTGATAGATGATTTGTTAGGTAGTAGATGATGTGTAGTTGAACATGTAGGCAAAATCAATTCCATTTTGTGCATATGTTGTCCGCGGGATTTTTTTTGGTACTAAGAGGGGTGATGAATACATGATTTTTGTATGTAAAATAGACTTGTTTGATAATTTGGTTTGATAGATGATGTGTGTATGTGGTATAACAATACGGTTGAATTTATATATGATGTCTCTATGTGTAGATAAACCTATTGTTGGCATACTTTATTTGCAAAAGATATCATGAAATTTGGTACTCTAGATGATATGTATTTGCATATGTGACACCATATTATTGGACAAATTTATTTGATTGAGATGATGTTGGTATCTTTGAGAAGAATTATGTGTGCATATGAAGAAAATAAATGATGTCATTATGTTTGAGAAGAATGGTGTGTGCATATGGCATAAATTGGAGAAGGAAATTGTATTGTTTGATATGTTCATGTATTCATAGATGTTTTTGATTTGTTTGGTAGGATGGCGGATGAGGATGGACCTTGGTATGACGGATTAATCGAGGAGTGGGATAAGGAACATCGTGCTCGTGCCATTGAGAACCAAAAGGTAAGAAGCAAGACTTACCAATTTTCGTTGTTTCTCATTTGTGTTCTTGTATTGATCAAAAAATCACTTTATTTGCAGCCTGTAGTTGCTATGCGCATGAGGGGTCATTCTGCTGATGACTTTCCTTAGAACGCATGGTACGAGCTGTACATTCAAAGATTGGGTCTTCTCCCATTCGTTTTGCAATTTAAGCGACGTGCTCCACCGGTGAACCATGCGGCGCTAACCACACTTGTGGATCGTTGGAGGCCCGAGACTCGCTTCCACCTTCCATGTGGGGAGATGACGATGACACTAGAGGACATGGCTATGATAAGTGGCCTTCCTATCAACGGACAAGCTGTTAATGGTCGTGTCAGCGCCATTAATTTGCGAGAACAGACTGGCATTTTAATTGGTGTTGAGCACGATCCCCCTCTGCCAGGCAAGACCAATACCTCGAAAGTGAGGCATTCTTGGCTAAAACAAGTTAGACGAGAAAACAATCCATGCCCTGAGGGTGCCAATGACGTGGTTGTGCAGCAGTACACGCGGGCCTATCTTTGGTATGTACTAACCAAGGTAGTCTTCTCAGACGCAACCGGGAACTCAGCCCTCTGGATGTTCTTGGAGCTACTCAATAATTGGGATACCCAGTATAGCTGGGGTTCGGCCGCACTAGCATACTTGTATCGTCAGGTGAGAGATATTTGCAACCATTTATCTTGCATTTGTCATGCGCCTCCATATCTAACATGTTTGTTTAATTGCATCTTGACTTGGCGTGTCGTAGGCAGCGAGATACATCCTCATTGGCTGGGTTCGTTTGGAGCCTATCCGTGTGGATGTGGGAGCGGATCCCGGTTGGACGGCCCGATTTCAAGAACCCCAAACAGCCAAACCCACGGGGTAATCATGACGGGGCACATGATGTTGATTCATATCGGCTCCCTACGATTGTTTACTATTGGGAGCGGGTGACGATGTACACAGGAAGCTCGCATGTGCGATACAAGTGCTATATGAACGAGTTGGACACCTTGACTGCTGAGCAAGTATTGAGAAGTTCAGAGAGACAAAATTTTGTCAAGAATGAAATTTGTATCTAACGATGTATCTCTTTGTTTTGTAGGTCCATTGGTTTCCTTATGTGGATGATAGTGGCTTCTCTCTTAACGAGATGTGCATGAGTGATCGCCATCTTTGGCGGGCAAGATGCCCAATGATATGCTTCTTCACAGTTGAGTGGCACTTCGTAGACCGTGTGGTAAGACAATTTGTAACAAGATGAGGTATTCCAATTTAGCAGAGCAAGGAGGAAATGCTATGTCTGCATCGGTGAGCAAGCATGTCTTTGAGCATGTAGTAGAGCATTGAATAAGTCTATGTTTGGTAATGCTTTGTACCATGCATCATTTGTAGGTTTAATCGAAGGAACAATCAGGATATATCAGATTGGGCAAACAAACACCGTACGTGGATACAAATTTGGGATCAAAGAGAAACGTTAGTGGAATTAGAGAATAGACATCACAATCAGTCATCATGTCTGAAGTATCAAGTGTGGTATGTGGATCGTTACTGATTAAAGCTAAAGCCCGATTGGACTCACGAGGAGTGGTCGGAGTTGGTGTCTAAAGACCCGGAGACTGCAGAAGGTTATCTTACCTTCAACATGGCGGTGAGAGACACCAGCGGGGCTCACGTTGACTATGCACCAATGCATGATGAAATGGTAGTCTAATGAACCTATTCTAACATACTTGCTTTATATTGTCTTCTTTCCAATACATAAGTTTGGTGTGTTCATGAATAGCAGGACAAAGAGTTGCTTATGTGCGTCAACGATGCCAATGTAGCACTCAGTCATCCCCATGGAGGTGGATTATCTGAGAGGACTCTTAGGAGCACGATGGAGGTGTGAGCAATATATTATAAAAGCTTCTCTTTGCGGATTAGTTATTTGCATCTCATATCATAGCATATTTTGTGTTGTCACAGAAGTTCAAGAAGCGTTTCCATAAGATGGCAACTATGCTTTGTTGCCATGGTGCTCAGTCCAATGACGTGTTTGCACCTGGTAGCCGTGCCGCCAGAGCTAATAGATGTCGTTATCTGCGCAACGAAGAGGACATAGAGGAGGAGGTCCATGAAGAGGAGCCAACACATCAAGAGGAGCCAACACAACAAGAGGAGCAGAAACAACAAGAGCATGAGTATGATGTTGATGCTCCACAACCATCAGAGGTTACACAACCAACACAAGGCAATGCTCGCTCTAGGAAAGGCAAAGCCATAGCTAAGACACCAGCCAAGAAAGGTAGAAAGAAGACATGGAACAGTAAATTCCATAGCCCGGAGTATCCTCATCAGCTTATGCCCACATGAATGCAAAGATATAAGTCCAACAATGATGCGGAGGAGGAGGCATACAATGAAGAGGAGGAGGAGGCTAGCGAAGAGGAGGAGCCTACACTTGCAACTATTGTAAAGAGAGGAAGGAGGAAGTGAGCTTGTTGTAGTTTATTCAATGAACTTGGTGTAGTTTATCTCCATGAACTTGGTGTAGTTTGTTTCCATGAACTTGTTGTCATTTGCTTCCATGGACTTTTGTCGTTTGAATTAAGTTGCCATGAATTCATGAATTTTCTATGAATGTATGACATGAATTTGTCGGTTAAAAGTAGTACACTGTCATGTGGTTTATGTGAAATGTTGTTTTTGTGATGTCTATGAATTCGTTGATTGCCGTGAAATGTTGATGAAATCTATCAAAAGGAGGAGACTTTTAGTCATTTATATGCGCAAGGGACCGGACGCCAGGGTCCTTGGCGTCTGGATGCAAGTCAGGCGACTAGACATCATGGTCTCTGGCGTCTGGGGGTCGACAGGAACCAGAAATAGGGCAAAACAGGGGAGCCAGACGCCAAGGACCATGGCGTCTGGGTGTGCACCAGAGTATCATTTTCATGGACTATGCTCGAGTAGTATTTTCATGTCCATGATATAGTATTTTCATGTCCATTGCACATTTTTGTCGATAAATGTGAACATAGATAATTAATCTGACAAACGAGGTGCAACTAGTTCAAATGACATAAACCTTACATAGTGATCATGCAAGGGTGATGCCACTAGTTCAAATGACACAACTAGTTCATGACCACGATAGTTCAAACCACATAGACATAAGCATTACATAGTCTCAAATGACACAAATAGTTCATGACCACGGTGGTCCACGATAGTTCAAATAACATAAACATCACATATAACTCGGTTTTCCTATAGCAATGCAATTTAACAACCCTTTTCCATTCCCATTCTTTGAGCATTTCATGAATTGTATCATCATCAGTTATATCAATCAATTTTCTTTCACCAGGGCCATCTAACTGCTTCCTGCTGACGTAGTACACAAAATCGTCTTCCTTCAACCCTTTCTTCAACATGAATTTAGTCTTAAACCAATCAAAAGTGAGGTCCACTTCACTAACTTGCACAACACTTGGAGCAAAGCCTTGGACACGAACAGTAGGGCTAAGCACCCACTGAGTACCCTTAGCCATCTACAACACACAAATTGCACTGGGTACCTAACCTACCCCTTGAGCATAACCACTAGGAAAAAGAAACTAGGGTTTGCACAAAACTAAGAAACTAAGGTTTGCATAAAACTACGAAAAATAGGGTTTGCCCAAAACAATGATACATTTAACCAACCAAAAAATGGGGGTGGAGTTGATTTACCTTCTCGTTTGGAAATCCCAAAGATCCAACGGTGAATCGGGACTGATTCTTGAGAGATTTGAGGGGGGTTAGGGTGGTGGAAAGGGGGTGAGGGGGGCAACAGCTCGTGAATGTGAGTGGAGATGAATGGAATGAGAGTTCTAGCTGTGGGCCCAAAGCATCTTATCCAACTGGTAACTGGCCAAACGCCACGATTCCTGGCATCTAGTTGACGTGGCTTCTATGGCCAGACGCCGGGGTCAATGGCGTCTGGAGGTGCACCAGAGGTAACAGAAACATTTGCAAACTGGGCAAGACCCAAACACCAGGGTCCATGGCGTCTGGTTGACGTGGCTCATATGGCCAAACGCCGGGGTCAGTGGCGTCTGGGGTGCACTAGAGCCAACAGAAACATTTCCAATCTGGGCAGGACCCAGGCGCCAGGGTCCATGGCGTCTGGTTGACGTGGCTCATATGGCTAAATGCCGAGATCAGTGGCGTCCGGGGGTGCACCAAAGTGAAAGGATCGAGAAGAGGTGTCTAGAGGGGGGTGATTAGACACTAAGTACCAAAAGTTGCAGTTTTTAACTTCTTTAAGTTGGAGTGGAGTTTAGGCACAAGTTTAACACCCACAATACATAACAAGCAAGCATGCAAAGAGTATATGAGCAGCGGAAAGTAAAGCATGCAACTTGCAAGAATGTAAAGGGAAGGGTTTGGAGGATTCAAACGCAATTTGGAGACATGGTGATTTTTGAGCCGTGGTTCCGATGGGTGGTGCTATCGTACATCCACGTTGATGGAGACTTCAACCCATGAAGATTAACGGTTGCGCGAGTCCACGGATGGCTCCACCCTGAAGGGTCCACGAAGAAGCAACCTTGTCTATCCCACCATGGCCGTCACCCACGAAGGACTTGCCTCACTAGCGGTAGATCTTCACAAAGTCGGCGATCTCCTTGCCCTTACAAACTCCTTGGTTCAACTCCACAATCTTGTCGGAGGCTCCCAAGTGACACCTAGCCAATCTAGGAGACACCAATCTCCAAGAAGTAACAAATGGTGTGTTGATGATGAACTCCTTGCTCTTGTGCTTCAAATGATAGTCTCTCCAACACTCAACTCTCTCTCACAGGATTTGGATTTGGTGGAAAGAAGATTTGAGTGGAAAGCAACTTGGGGAAGGCTAGAGATCAAGATTCATATGGTAGGAATGGAATATCTTGGCCTCAACACATGAGTAGGTGGTTCTCTCTTAGAAAATGGATGCTGGAAGTGTAGGTTCTTTCTGATGGCTCTCTCCATGAATGAAGAGTGGGTGGAGGGGCATATATATCCTCCACACAAAATCTAACCGTTACACACAACTTGCCAAACTCGTTGGGACCGAATTGGTAAACTCGGTCAGACTGATTTAGCAAATTTAGTGACCGTTAGGATTTTTGGTGGGGCCGACATGTAACTCGGTAGGACCGATATGATTAGGGTTAGGGCATAACGTAATCTGAGTGAGACCGATTACACAAACTCGGTAGGACCGATTTTGGTAATAAGCTAACCAGAGAGTTGGTCAAGCAAACTCGGTGAGACCGATTACACAAACTCGGTAGGACCGACTTTGGTAATAAGTTAACCAGAGAGTTTGCATTGTAATCTCGGTAGTACCGATTGCTCAAACTCGGTGAGACCGATTTTGGTAATGGACATACACAGAGAGATTACAATCCCATCTCGGTGAGACCGAGATACCTATCGGTGAGACCAATTTGCTTAGGGTTTGTGGCAGTGGCTAAGACATCTTAACTCGGTGGCGCTGGATAGAAAGAATCGATGGGGCTGAGTTAGACTTTTGGTTTAGGACATATGTGGATGTGAGAAAGTAGTTAAGGCTTTGGAGCATATCACTAAGCACTTTGAGCAAGTAAGCCATTAAGCAACACCTCATCCCTCCTTGATAGTATTGGCTTTTCCTATAGACTCAATGTGATATTGGATCACTGAAATAGAAAATGAAGAGTCTTGATCTTGGAGCTTGAGCCAATCCTTTGTCCTTAGCATCTTGAAGGAGTTCCACATCCTTTAGTCCATGCCACTCCATTGTTGAACTTGTCTGAAACATACTAGGTAAAAGTGTTAGTCCAACAAGAGATATTTGACATTAATTACCAAAATCACCCAGGGAGCACTTGTGCTTTCAATCTCCCCCTTTTTGGTAATTAATGGCAACATACATCAAAGCTTTAGATAAGGATATAGAGAATAGCAAGTAAAGCTTTGGGAAGACATGTAACATGCCTAGGCTCCCCCTACATGTATGCAATCATGTGAATCTGGAATATAGAAGCATGTGAGAGCATAACCATGACAGAGTAGACAATGTGTTACATGTATCTTGGCTATATGCATCAGAGCAAAAGATGGCAAAAGATGTGAATGTGAGAAATGTACCTTCATGCTTATGAGTCCTTCTTGCAAACAATATGTACATCAGCAAGAATTCCTCATACACATGACTGTGATGCATATACTTACCTTGTGGTCTTGAGTTGGCTTAGGATGGAATGAACCTGTGAAAATAAGGTTAGATAACACAGATGCATCTACTAGCCAGAGGAAACAAAAGAAACCACAAGAGTACCAAGACTGGGATGACATGTAGAGAGTGAGTACTAAGTACCACAGTTGAACATAGACATGTCCCCAAAGGTAAAGATGTGCAATGAATTTAAGGAATTTCTTTCCCTTAGATGTCTTGCTCCCCCTGAATCTAGCATGGGATACTGGGAGAAGATAGGGAACAGAAAATCAGAACAAAATGCAAAATCATGCAAAATCAGATCTCATATGAAATAAGCACATATGAACATGTCTTTCCCCTCAAGAAGACATGTGGCATCTCTCCTCTTGAACACCAAGCATCTGGGATCCTTGAAGATTACTCTCTTCTTGAGTATTTTCTCCCCCTAGAGATATCTCTCTCTCCCCCTGTTGACGTGATTAAGCTTTGATGTGATCTCTCTCTCCCCCTTTGACATCAATTTCCAAGAAGGGTCTTCTGGAATTTGTCATGAACGGGTTTGGTCCTTGAGTCACAGCACAAAGCACTGACAAAAAGTGATGCTTGTAGAGGACAAGATTCATTGAGTGGAGATGGATCAAAAGTAATGCAGGAATAAGTGGCAAAATGTTTTTCCTGTAGTAAAATCGGTGGCACCGAGTGGTTTGCTTCGGTCACACCGAAAGGATTCGGTTGGACCGAGAACAAGAAACCGGTGAGACCGAGTTTATCGCAGAGAAAACACTTGTCACCTCAGCTCACTAGACAAGTAAGATCTCACGAGGATTTGCAAGGAATTAACTGAAAGATTTGCAATGAAATGGATGCAGGGAATGTAGAACAAAATAGAAAAGAAAAGAAATCTAGATGAAGTTTTTTTTGAAAGGGGAAACAAATATGCATGAGACAAATGCAAGAGCACAGAAAATAACACTGGAGAACTTCATCTAGAGATGGTCGGGGTCGCCTATGTTAGAGTATATTGACTTAGGAGTCAAGTGAGATCACTTGATCATAGGTCATACTCATCGTTTAAGCTCAAAATGGGGTTACCATTTTTCGTTTAAGCATCTTGATGTATTCACATCTTGTCGAGTTGCTTTGACTCATGACTTGGAGTAAAGCTTCTCTAAGATGGAATAACATACCTTGGGTGGTGGTGTTGATCATGATCATGTAGTTGAACTTGTGTGGGTTGCTCAAAGTTGATGTAGCCCATCAAGAGTTGGGAGCACCACTTGGAATTTGAGTTCATCTACCTACATGGGTTATTTTTTGCAAGGAAGAGCACTTGTGTATCCAAAATGACAATCAAGAAACCCAACATAGAATTTGTCAAAGGATATGTTTGAATGGTTCCGTGCTTCCTTGTCTTCAACCACCATTGTGTAGAGACTTGGTGATATAGAGATTGCTCAAGATGTGAGTGAGTTGCAATCTCATGGAATTCGATTCATCCAAGTACCTACAAGGGTTAGATAACATGCAAGATGCAAATATATCCAAGACATAAGATTTTCAGCATAAGAGAAATATCAAGGATTAGTCATAAGCTTGTGTCTTGCATGTATCCAATGGAGTTCCTACTCCAAGTTTGAAGCATCAATGATGTTCAATTCACCTCTTAACCTGCAAAATACTCTCTCATCAAGTGGTTTAGTGAATATATCCACTAATTGCTTTCCGATGCGAACATGCTTAGGATTAATGTCACCCTTAGCAACATGATCTTGAATGAAATGATGACAAACTTCAATATGCTTAGTTCGAGAGTGTTGCACGGGATTGTGAGCAATCTTGATAGCACTCTCATTGTCACAAAGTAATGGAACATGTTTCACATATATCCCATAATTTTAAGAGTTTGGGTCATCCAAAGTAATTGAGCACAATATGAACCGGCGGCAATGTATTCCGCTTCGGCGGTGGATAAGGATACCGAGTTTTGTTTCTTGGAAGACCAAGACACAAGAGATCTACCAAAAATTGACAAGTACCCGAAGTGGACTTTCTATCAACCTTGTCACCGGCATAGTCCGAGTCGGAGTAGCCAACAAGATCGAAAGAGGCCCTCTTAGGATACCAAATGACAAAATTTGGTGTATGAATTAAGTATCTCACTATCCTTTTCACGGCCTTAGGATGACATTCTTTAGGAGCAGCTTGATATCGTGCACACATGCACACACTTAGCATGATATCGGGACGTGAAGCGCATAGATATAACAATGAACCAATCATAGAGCGATAAACCTTTTGATCAACCGGTTCACCATCTTTGGTCAAATCAAGATGTCCACTAGTAGACATGGGTGTAGTCATACCTTTGCATTCTTGCATATTGAACTTCTTGAATAAGTCCTTGGTGTACTTTGTTTGAGAGACAAAGGTACCTTCCTTAGTTTGCGTGATTTGCAAACCAAGAAAGAATTTGAGTTCACTCATCATAGACATCTCCAACTTCTCCGACATTAGCTTTCCAAACTTTTCACTAAAATGAGGGTTAGTAGAACCAAATATAATATCATCAACATAGATTTGGCATACAAATAGTTCTCCATTGACCCTTTTAGTAAAAAGAGTAGAATCTATTTTTCCAATTTCAAAGCCTTTTTCAATAAGGAACTTGGTCAAGCATTTATACCACGCTCTAGGAGCTTGTTTAAGACCATAAAGAGCTTTGTGAAGTTTGTAAACATGATTAGGTTTCTTAGGATTAACAAAGCCGGGAGGTTGTTTAACATAGACTTCCTCCTCTATTTCACCATTTAGAAAACCACTTTTAATGTCCATTTGGTACAAGGTGATGTCATGGTGATTAGCATAGGCAAGTAAGATGCGAATGGACTCAAGTCTAGCAACGGGAGCATAAGTCTCACCATAGTCCATACCTTCGACTTGTGTGTAGCCTTGGGTGACGAGACGTGCTTTGTTGCGAACTACTTGTCCATCTTCATCTTGCTTGTTGCGAAACACCCATTTGGTACCGATGATGTTGTGGTTCTTGTCGGGCTTCTCAACCAATGTCCAAACTTGATTTCTCTCAAAGTTGTGTAGCTCTTCATGCATGGCATTTATCCAGTCCGGATCTTCCAATGCTTCTTCAACCTTCATAGGTTCAATGCTAGAGATGAATGAATAGTGTTCACAAAAGTTAGCTAAACGAGTTTTAGAGCGAGTGATTCTCCCGGTTTGGATATCATTGTAGATTTGCTCGACAGGATGGTCTTTAGCAATTCTTGCTCGAACTCGTGAAAGCTTTTGCTTGGGTCTTGGTTGAACATCTTCTTCATCTTGTTCTTCTTCTTGGCCTTATTCATTGTTGGTGTTGTCGTTCTCTTGTCGTGGTGGAGAAGGAGGTTGTTGACGTTCGTCTTGGCGCACTTCGTCGTTTTCTTCATCTTGGTGTGTCCCGCTTGTGGATGCTTCCATATTAACTCTTGGTTCACCTTGTCGTGAGGTAGAAGCTTCCACTTGGACGGACGAGGTACTCTCCTTCACTTCCGTTGGACGAATCTTGCCAATAGACAAGTCTTGGATTGCTTCCGAGGGGTCTTTGTCTCCAACATCAATTGGCAATTGCTCTACTTGCGAGCCGTTAGATTCATCAAACTTCACATCTACCATTTCTTCAACCTCTCGAGTGAAATTGTTGTAGACACGGTATGTGTGAGAGTTTGAGACATAACCAAGTAGGAAACCTTCATGAGACTTAGGAGCAAATTTAGAACGATGATGCTTATCAAGAATGTAGCACTTTGAGCCAAATACTCGAAAGTATCCAACTTGGGGTTTGTTACCGGTGAGGAGCTCATATGCCATCTTGCCGAGAAGCTTGTGAAGATACAAGCAATTTGTTGCATGACAAGCTGTCTCAACCACTTCCGTCCAAAAGTGCTTCGGCGTCTTGTACTCATCAAGCATCGTTCTTTCCATTTCGATGAGCGTCCGGTTCTTCCTCTCAACAACTCCATTTTGTTGAGGTGTGTACGTAGCCGAGAACTCATGTGAAATCCCTTCTTCGTCAATAAAGGTGTCCACATTTGCGTTCTTGAACTCCGTTCTATTGTCACTCTGAACCTTCTTGATCTTCACTTCAAATTGATTTTGGGCCTTCCTAGCGAAGTTTTTGAAGATCTTTTGAACCTCCGATTTATCATCGAGAAAGAACACCCACGTAAATCTTGAAAAATCATCAACTATAACTAGACCAAAAGAATTTCTAATGAGACTTTTGTAGGCATTGGGACCAAAAAGATCCATGTGAAGTAGCTCGAGTGGCCTCCTTGTGGTCATGATGTTCTTCACGGGATGCCTTCCTCCAACCTGTTTACCTGGGTGACAAGCGCTGCAAAGTCTATCCTTAATAAATATGACATTGTTAACTCCAAGGATATGATTTCCTTTAATAAGCTTGTCAAGGTTTCGCATACCAACATGACTTAATCGTCTATGCCATAACCAACCTTTAGAGGATTTAGCAATAAAGCAAGTTCTAGGTTGAGCCTTTTTAGTGAAATCAACAATGTATAGATCACCTCTACGCACACCGGTAAAGACCATTTTATGATTATCTCTACGAAACACTTGGCAATCTACTTCAGTGAACAAGACATTGAAACCGAAATCAGCAAGTCTAGATACTGAAAGTAAGTTGTAGCCAAGAGATTCAACGAGCATGACATTTTGTATGGACCTATCATGTGATATGGCCACCTTACCGAGGCCAAACACCTTACCCTTTGAGTTGTCACCGAAAGTGACGTACTTTCGAGGACCATCATTTTCAGCAAGCTCACAAAACATGTCTTTATCTCCGATCATGTGCTCGGTACATCCACTATCAAGAACCCATTCCTTTCCTCCTGCCATATATCGCCGAAGATTTGCCATAAGACCAAAGTGTCTCATTGCATCATCAAGGTCGAAGTCACTATCATCATCCTCATCATAGTATCCACGTTCAACATCGTCATGTGGTCGATCAAATCTTAGAGAGGGTGCTCCGTTAGAGTGAGATTGACAATGATCTTGTTTATGAATTTTTATAGCTTTGGAAATAATATCGCTAATAATTCCAACATCTCCTTTGGCACGCATAAGGTTTGTAAGCTCAAATAGACAATCACCAAACATAGGATCACTGGAATTCATCTTACTCAAGGCAATAGACTTATGGAGAATTTCATCTAGATTTTTCAAGGAATAATTTGGAAAGCGTTCCTCAAGAAATTTCCATATGGTGTAGGCACACTTAAGAATAGGCAAACATCCAATCAAGTTTCTAGGCAAGCCTCTAGTGATAAGTTCAACAGTTCTAAGATTGTGAATCATGTCAATTGACTCATAAAGGGTAGGATGCATAGGATCAACGTGAGTTGCACAAGGGCTAGCAATGTACTTGTTCAAATGATATTGACTGAAAATCACAAGCATCTCATTTTTCCACTCATGGAAGTACTCTCCATCAAGTATAGGCACTCTATGTCTAAGACTCCCAATAGTAGACTCGTCCATCTTCCTCCAATGGTGTTTAAACCAAAGCAATGGAGACCAAAGCTCTAATACCAATTGAAAGGATCGAGAAGAGGTGTCTAGAGGGGGGGGTGTGATTAGACACTAAGTAACAAAAGTTGCAGTTTTGAACTTCTTTAAGTTGAAGTGGAGTTTAGGCACAAGTTTAACACTCACAATACATAACAAGCAAGCATGCAAAGAGTATATGACAAGCGGAAAGTACAGCATGCAACTTGCAAGAATGTAAAGGGAAGGGTTTGGAGGATTCAAACGCAATTTGGAGACACGGTGATTTTTGAGCCGTGGTTCCGATAGGTGGTGCTATCGTTCATCCACGTTGATGGAGACTTCAACCCAGGAAGGGTAACGGTTACGCGAGTCCACGGAGAGCTCCACCCACGAAGGGTCCATGTCGGTGTCAAAACCGGCAGATCTCGGGTAGGGGGTCCCGAACTATGCATCTAGGCGGATGGTAACAGGAGACAAGGGACACGATGTTTTTACCCAGGTTTGGGCCCTCTCGATGGAGGTAAAACCCTACTCCTGCTTGATTAATATTGATGATATGGGTAGTACAAGAGTAGATCTACCACGAGATCAAGGAGGCTAAACCCTAGAAGCTAGCCTATGGTATGATTGTTGTTCGTCCTACGGACTAAAACCCTCCAGTTTATATAGACACGGAGAGGGCTAGGGTTACACAGAGTCGGTTACAATGGTAGGAGATCTACATATCCCTATTGCCAAGCTTGCCTTCCACGCCAAGGAAAGTCCCATCCGGACACGGGACGAAGTCTTCAATCTTGTATCTTCATAGTCTTGGAGTCCGGCCGATGATGATAGTTCGGCTATCCTGACACCCCTAGTCCAGACTCCTCAAGAGTCCCCCAACCAGCTTCAATGACGACGAGTCCGGCGCGCATATTGTCTTCGGCATTGCAAGGCGGGTTCTCCTCCAAATTCCATGTGCTTCCCGAATGGTATCCGGCTTCTTATAAATGCTGCGCTTCTTGGCTTCTACGTCCAATAATGGCCATCCTCCATGTATCGTACGAATCTGAAAAGCCAGTGTATTTTTACATTTTACCCCCTAGCTGCGCGAAATAGCTGCCTATAAAGAGAGGCAAGGATCTAGATCCGAATCACACCATCCTCCTTCCATGAGTATTCATCGAAGCGCCTCTGACAAAAATCCACTCCATCATGGACAGTCGACGCGGCTCCTCCTCTCGCGCTCCTAGCCCTCAGCTAGGAGATTGGGGGAGATGCTCAGTCCCGCATAGTGAACTAGTGACGCTCCAAGCCGAGGGATTTCTTCCCCCAGCCTTCATGGTTCCGGTTCGATCCGGACTTGCCACCTACAAGGGCGGAAAGCAGGCGGAGAGCGTCCCCAGTTCCTGCAAAGGAGAGTGGGTATGCTTCGTCCCTTATCTAATAAGCGGACTCGGATTTCCCATACATCCGTTTCTCCGGGGGCTCTTGGAGTTCTATGGGCTCCAGCTTCACCACATTACGCCTGCCTCCATCCTACACATCATGGGCTTCGTGGCCCTTTGTGAGTTGTTCTTGGGCGTCGAGGCCCATTTCGCGCTGTGGAAGAGATTATTTTGCCTCGTACCCCGTTCTCACAAGGGGTCGATATATCAAGTGGGCGGGACCGGATATCTATCCAGAACCCCTAAGAAGGCGTCCGAAGATTGGCCTTCGGAATGGTTTTATATGGAAGACGCCCCGCTACCGGACCTAGTTCGGATCGGCCTCCCGGAGTTCAGCAACGCTCCTCTGAAGAAACGCCTGAGTTGGCGCCCACGGAGCCCTCAACGGGAGAATGATAGGGACATCCAATATCTGATGGGCCGAATAAGGTTATTGGCTCATTCCGGATTGACCATCATTGGGGTCATGGCCACATGCATTATGCGAGGGGTGCAGCCGCTCCAGTATAGGGGCCACCCTATGTGGGATTTCAACGGGGAGGATGATGCCACCCGCCATGGCCGCAAGGGGCCGGGATCGATCGCCGATCTGGTGAAGATCCTGTCCGGCCTATACAAAGGGGAGAAGGAGGACTTCCTCCGTGCTAGTCCATTGAATGGATTTTCCATGAATAACCCACGGAGCTGGGTAAGCGGACGTTTATCTACCCGATCCATATTCACAAAGTTAAGTGTCTCACTTTGTGATTTCGATGCAGGAACTACGCTGGGCCGTAGAGGACATACACAGCCTGGCTCCATAGCCCGAGTATCTGGAACGATCCCTTGATCCGGCCTCTGAAGAGGATCCGGACATAAAGGTGGAGCTGATCGATGGAGTGTTCCACCAACTTAGCATTGACAATGCTTTGGTCGCCATTACGGCTGACTACCCCGGAATATCTCCAGTTTCCCAGGTAACTATGACCGGAGTCCTGATACCATTACTCATCCATGCTTATCTCTAACCACTGTATACCAATGGTGTTCCGCAGGAGGTGCCTTCAAGGCGGAAGTCAACCCGCGCGGCGGGCCAACAGGCAGCTCGCCCAAGAGGTCAAAAGAAGTGCGGCGCGAATCGAAACATCGCCGCAATGGTATGGCGCGCCACCATGTTTCCGGGAAAGATTCCTGGAAGGCATATTAACGCTCGCGGTTTTTTTAGGAGAAAGAGCGCCGCGGACCGTGTCCGGAGAGATTGCCAATCAGCCTCCGCCGCCGTGCCCAACGCCAGTCCGGAGGGGAGGTGAACGCAGGCGCTGCCGGGTGCTCCTCCAACGGAGGACGCCGACAGTTGTCCGCCACCCGATCTGAGGTGGAGAGCGCCATGAATCACAAAGCGCCACGACAGTTCTTCGTGACGATGCTTCTCCCCGAGGCGTTAAATGCCTTTAATTCGGAGATGCACACTCACACAGTCAAGATGGTCTAGCCAGAGCCACGGAGCAGTACGTGAAAGACATACGGTTGAGGAATTTTGACAGTGATATATGCCAGTAGCCCCCGAGACTTAAAATAGTTAGAATAACTGATTTAAGGATCATTTGTTATGCAGGGCCTTACGGAGAAGAATACCCACCTGTCCCAGAGCTTATAGAGTGCAAGGCCCAACTTGAGGTTGCACTAGCCGCCACAGGGGGAGCCACAGAGACCCCCTCTGGTAATATATACTTCGAAAGATAAGTAGTTTGTGAAGTGCGGCGTGTGTGTAAATCTGACAATAATATTGCAGATGGCGCCGGACTAGATCCGGACAAGCAACAGCTACTACGCCAGCTGAAGGCCGGCGATAAGGTGCTGATGAGGGTGCAACAAGAGAGGAATAAGCTCCAGGATGCCAACACCCAGCTGAGCGAGGAACTAAAAGATGTTCGGGCCAGCTGTCTAACTCCGTGAAGGAGAATCGGCGGCTTCGTCGCGGCATTTATAGTAAGTGCTTGAGCAAACTTTTGAAAAGAAGAGTTCGGCGAGGAAGTCGATTGACAGAAATATGTCTGTAGGCGTGCTCACACATCGTCCTGCGGAGGAAATGCCTGGTTCAACGGGTGACCTACTTCCCGAGCTTCTGCAACTGCACGAACGAGTTCGGCAGGTGATGAGCGGAGTCGCCCAGGCCTTGTGGCCATCCATGTCCCTACCCGAAGGTCTTGGAGAGCTTGTGGAGAAGCTTCAGGGAGCACGGCGGCGCTTCCGGTTGTGGAAGATATCGGCCTGCCGTCAAGGCGCCAGGGAGGCCTGGGCCATGGTGAAGACACGGTATGCGAAGGCTGACCCAAACCACATGGCCGAGGTCGGACCTGTGGGGCCTGATGGGAAGGAGATCCCTGTGAGCTTAGTGCACGACCAAGTAGAGTTGGCCGCAAAGTATTCACAGCGGGACTATAAACTAGACAGTTTATTAGATGGTATCGAAGAGGAATACCATCAGTCAGCTTGACTATGTAATTTAAAATGACATGAAAAATGCCTTCTAGCCGGATTGTAGATCGTTTGTCATTGCGGACCTTTTCGCTTCAACCTCGGGACCCGACATACCGAGGTGTCCGAATACCCTCACGGTTATGTAAAAAATCTGGGGCATGCATGGAGACCAAAGGGGTCATTAGTGCTTTATCGCATAAGTGCCCAACTAGTTATGTTATATTACATGGTTAGTAAGAAACATCTTCCAGGGAGAATAGTTCCGTTAGGGGTTCCTTTCCCTGGGAGGCATGCCCTAAAGTGCATGTCCGGACTGCCATAAAAGCAGAAAAGCATCTGGGGGCAAATAAATAAATAATTAAGAAATCATCTTTCGATTCACCGACCGAATATTCCCTTAAGAACGCTAGCTTTCGGCTTCACCCAGTCTAAGGTACACATCCGGCTGACCCGGCAGTAACAATCGCAGAGGTGCTCCCTTTACCTCCTAGCCGAACAATCGGGAACGTAGGGGTAAGCACAGGAGCCAGGCAACCCAGCTTGGCCAAAAATTAAGTCATATCGATGCATATAATGGTGAATAAAAGGTATATGCGGAAGTGTGACACATGTGTTGGGTATAAAGCCCGTATAAATAAGCTTCTGTTAAAGAAGCCCCTAGGTATAATGAGTGCGGATAGCACGTCAAGTGTGTGCGAACAATGTGCAGGCGAGCCCCCGAAGGCCCGTGCGAGAAGAAAAAAAGGAAAAAAAAGGGGGGGTGAAAATAAAAGACAGTTAAAGTATAAAATATAGACGAGGGACGGGGACGAACTCAGAGTCCGGCGCTAGGCGTAGAATCTACGGAGACGGGCTGCATTCCATGGATTTGGCTCAAGTCGGTTATCCGATGCGTTTCGCAGACGGTACGCTCCGCCGGTCAGGACTTGGTCGGTGATGAAGGGACCTTCCCATTTGGGCTTGAGCTTGTCCTTTTTCTTGTCCGGCAGGCGTAGACCTAGTTCTCCAACATTGTAAGTTTTGGCCCGCACTTATCTGCTTTGATATCTTCGAGCCTGCTGTTGATAGAATGCGGAACGAGATTTTGCCACATCACGCTCCTCCTCTAAGGCATCCAAACTGTCCTGCCGATCCAGCTCGGCTTCTCTTTCTTCGTACATGCGCACGCGAGGTGAGTCATGAATTATGTCGCAGGGCAAAACTGCCTTTGCGCCGTATACCACAAAAAATGGTGTGAATCTGGTAGTGCGGTTCGGCGTGGTCCGCAGTCCCCAGAGTACGGAGTCGAGCTCCTCTACCCAGTGCGTGTTGGATTCCTTAAGGGACCGCACTAGTCTAGGTTTGATGCCGCTCAAGATTAGACCATTTGCTTGTTCGACTTGACCGTTAGTTTGAAGGTGATAGACTGAAGCGTAGTCGAGCTTGATGCCCATGTCTTTGCACCAGAGTTTGACCTCGTCGGCCGTGAAGTTCGTGTCGTTATCAGTGATGATGCTGTGGGGACGCCAGAACGTGTACTACCCCGATATGAAGTCTATCACGGTCCGGATTCGCCGCCTTAACCGGCTTGGCCTCTATCCATTTGGTGAATTTATCCACCATGACCAATAGGTATTTTTGCTTGTGGGTTCCTCCTTTAAGGGTCCAACCATGTCAAGCCCCTGCATCGCGAACGGCCGTGTGATGGGTATAGTTTTCGTGGCGGTGGGAGGCATGTGGCTTTGATTAGCAAAGAGCTGGCAACCGACGCATTGTTGACTAAACTCGAAGGTTCGCCTCGCCGTTGCCAATAAAATTCTGTACGGAAGGCCTTGCTTACAAGGGCCCGGGCTGCGGCGTGATGCCCATCGAGTCCGGCATGAATTTCAGCCAAAAGATTTCACCCTTCCTCTTCAGAGATACACCTTTGAAGGACTCCGGTTATGCTTTTCTTATAGAGCTCTCCCTCATGGACCTTGTAGGCTTTAGATCGCCGTACTATGCAGCCGGCCTCGTTTGGTCCTCGGGAAGTTCCTATCTAGTTAAGTAAGCTAGAATGGCTCGTCCACGGGCAATGACCGCCATTATTTCGTGGGCTGAAGGTGTTATTTCATTGGCAGAACCACCGATTGTGTCAGAATGTGCGGTGTCGGGCGGTGCGGTTGGGTCCGGATTGTTGTTTCCGGACTCCCCTTCCCACAGTATGGATGGCTTGAAAAACCGTTCCAGGAAGATGTTGGGGGGGACGGCATCGCGCTTTGGGCCGATCCGCGCCAATACGTCCGCCGCTTGATTATTATCTCGGGCAATATCATGAAATTCGAGCCCTTCAAACCGAGCTGACATTTTCAGAACGGCGTTACGGTAAGCTGCCATTTTCGGATCCTTGGTGTCGAAGTCTCCATTTATTTGGGATGTCGCGAGGTTCGAATCCCCCCGCACCTCTAGGCATTTAATGCCCATGGAGACCGCCATCCGGAGGCCATGTAGAAGGGCCTCGTATTCGGCTGCCTTGTTGGAGTCCGTGTACATTATCCGGAGTATGTATTGTACTGTGTCTCCGGTTGGGGACGCCAGACGACGCCAAATTTCGTGCCGCCAACATTTTGGAGCCGTCGCATGATCCAATTAGAGTATGTGTCGTACTCTTTAGGGAGTTCGGCTTCGGTCCATTCAGCGATGAAGTTGGCCAAAACTTGCGACTTGATAGCTCACTGTGGTTTATAGATAGTCGAATGGTAGGAGCTCGATGGCCCATTTTGCAATCCTGCCAGTCGCGTCGCGGTTGTTTATAATGTCGTTAAGAGGTACTTCGGAGGCTACTGTTATCGAACACTCTTGAAAGTAGTGTCGCATCTTCCGGGATGCCATGAACACTGTGTACGCTATCTTTTGATAATGTGGATACCGGGACTTGCATGGAGTTAGGACAGTGGATACGTAGTACACTGGCTTTTGAAGAGGGAACTTGTGTCCTTCTGTTTCTCGTTCGACGACGAGCACCGCGCTTACAACTTGATTTGTTGCTGCGATATATAATAGCATTGGTTCGCCCAAGTTGGGCGCAGCCAGGACCGGATTTGTTGCCAATATGGCCTTTATTTCTTTGAGTCCGGCGGTGGAGGCATCCGTCCACTCAAAGTGTTCAGTGCACTGGAGGAGGAGATAAAGGGGTAATGCCTTTTCTCCTAAGAGGGAGATGAAGCAGCTTAGAGCCGCCACGCATCCAGTCAATTTTTGCATTTGCTTGAGGTCTTTTGGGATATCCAATTGTGACAGAGCTCGGATCTTGGCTGGGTTTGCTTCAATTACTCTACCGGATACAATGAAGCCCAAGAGCATTCCGGCTGGTATGCCGAAAACGCATTTTTCCGGGTTGAGCTTAATGTCATATGCTCGGAGATTGTCAAATGTGAGCCTCAAATCGTCTACTAGAGTTTCGACGTGTTTAGACTTGACAACCACATCGTCTACGTATGCCTCCACTATTTTTCCGATCTGGGTTGCTAGACATGTATGAATCATGCGCTGATATGTTGCGCCAGCGTTTTTTAGCCCGAAGGGCATTGTGTTGAAGCAGAATGGTCCGTATGGAGTAATGAATGCCATTGCAGCTTGGTTTGGCTCCGCCATCTTGATTTGATGGTAGCCGGAGTATGCGTTGAGGAAGCACAATGAATCGTGCCCTGCGGTAGCATCGATAATTTGATCGATGCGGGGAAGGGGGAAGGAATCCTTTGGACAAGCCTTGTTAAGGTCCTTGAAATCGACACACAGGCGCCAGGATTTGTCCTTCTTTGGTACCATTACCAGGTTTGCTAGCCAGTCCGGATGTTTTATGTCTCTGATTAATCCGGCTTCTAATAGTTTGGCTAGCTCCTCTCCTATTGCCTATCTTTTGGGTTCGGAAAATCGCCGAGAGCCTGTTTGACTGGATTGAATCCTTTTAGGATATTTAGGTTGTGCTCTGCCAACCGGTGTGGGATTCCTAGCATGTCTGAAGGGTGCCAGGCAAAAATGTCCCAATTTTCCCGAAGGAATTCTCGTAGTGTGGCGTCTACATCAGGGTTTAATTGTGCCCCAATGGATGCCGTCTTTGTAGGGTCCGTTGGATGGACTTGGAATTTGACTATTTCGTCCGCTGGCTTAAAAGAGGTGGACTTGGATCTTTTGTCAAGTATCACGTCATCCCTGCTGACCGTGGAGCGCAGTCACAGGAGTTCCTCGCCGCTAGGGTTTCGATAGCGCCTAGGGCTAGTGCGGCTGTCTTATTTTCGCGGGAGCGCTTCGTCCGGATCATCGGGCGAGGGTGATGATTCCGCTGGGCCCGCATTTTGAGCTTCATGTACCCGTAATGGGGTATAGCTTGAAAAATTGTGAATGCGCCTCGCCCTAATAGAGCGTGATATCCGCTGCTGAACGGGCTACATGGAACGTGATCTCCTCGACATGTAGTTGTCCGCGATCTGAATACTACATCCAAGTTATTTTCCCTGCAGCATGCTTCCGACTAGGGATTATTCCTCCAAGGTTGTGTTGCTTCGCCAATGCGGCTCCAGCCTACTTCCATTTTTCAAGGGTTTCCTCGTAGATGAGGTTTAATCCGCTGCTGCCGCCCATGAGTACCTTAGTAAGGCGAAAGCCGCCCACTATTGGACCGAGGACCAATGCGGCCGGTGCTCGGGCTGTTCGAATTTAGGTTCGCCACCGGCGTTAAAGGTAATAGCCGTGTCGCCCCATGGATTTATTGTTGCTACTTGGTAGATTTCGGCGAGGCTGCGGAGTGTTCGTTTCCGCATATTATTTGATGCGAAAGTCTCGAAGACTGTTAATACCGTACTGGTACTGCTGGGATGGTTCTCTGGGGCTAGAAGCTCTTCGCCACTTTTGGCCACCTGCCGTAGTATCCAACATTCTCGAAGGATATTTGGAGTGGCACCCTCTGTACTATGGATTTTGCAGGGTCCGCTGAGCCATCCCTCTAGTACGGTTATGTGCCCTTTAGGGGTTTTTTACTTTTTGGTTTTTAACCCAGGTGCTTGAATATAATGCGCCCTTTTATTTCGGACTAGGGTTGTGTTCGGAGCCGGATTGTCCCAAAAGTTGGTTTCAGTTTTCCAGGCACTCTCCATCGCACAGTACTTTTGTTCTATGGACGCCAAGTCGGCGAAGCGTGTAATTTCATGACGACTTATGGCGTTCATGATTCCCTTGTCCGTGCAATTATTGGAGAAGATTGAGATTGCGCTTTCCTCGCGGCAGTCCTTTATCCTATCCATAACCAGGAGGAATCTGGCCCAGTGATGGTGTACTGTTTCATCGGGCTCTTGCCGGATTCGGTATAGATCGCTTGTGTTTGGGTGGGCGGGTGGAATTGAATTCGGAACCCCGTCCAATCTAAGGCTGAAGGGCCGAAAAGTTTCCTAACTTGGAAGCTTGGGATGTTGGATGTTGTCCAACGAATCTGGCCCGCTGCCTGACTTTAGGTTCAGTGCTTGATTGACGTCCGTCCCTCCGCAGGAATCCGGCATGGAGGGGTCGGGAATTCGGACATAGCTTGTCCTTAATGTAGAAGAAAAGTCGCCGTGTTGTTCCTCCACCGCAGCAACATGGTGGGAAGCCTGGGGAGAGTTGATCTCTCTCAGATCGGTTTTAAGCCCAATCTGATCGTAGTCTGTAATGACTCCCAGGGCGGCAATGCGATCCAAGAGCTCTTTTAAGGAGGAGAGCTCCATCGGATCTAGCTGCTCGGCAAGTTCCGAGTTGATGTGAAGATCGCTTTTGATGACCCGAGAGGTCATCGTCGGTGCGGCGGCCGAACATGCGGTCATAAGAAAACTGCCTAGCCAGATAGTTTGGCCGATGGCCAAAGCTCTTTTGGCAACGGTTCCGTCTTTAAAGACGGGACGAGGCATCCTTCCTAATTGCGACAGCACAGAGGAACTCTCAATGAAAGCACCAATGTCGGTGTCAAAACCGGCGGATCTCGGGTAGGGGGTCCCGAACTGTGCATCTAGGCGGATGGTAACAGGAGACAAGGGACACGATGCTTTTACCTGTGTTCGGCCCTCTTGATGGAGGTAAAACCCTACTCCTGCTTGATTCATATTGATGATATGGGTAGTACAAGAGTAGATCTACCACGAGATCAAGGAGGCTAAACCCTAGAAGCTAGCCTATGGTATGATTGTTGTTCGTCCTACGGACTGAAACCCTCCGGTTTATATAGACATCGGAGAGGGCTAGGGTTACACAGAGTCGGTTACAATGGTAGGAGATCTACATATCCATATTGCCAAGCTTGCCTTCCACGCAAAGGAAAGTCCCATCCGGACACGGGACGAAGTCTTCAATCTTGTATCTTCATAGTCTTGGAGTCCGGCCGATGATGATAGTTAGGCTATCCGGACACCCCCTAGTCCAGGACTCCCTCAGTCCACGAAGAAGCAACCTTGTCTATCCCACCATGTCCGTCGCCCACGAAGGACTTGCCTCACTAGCGGTAGATCTTCACGAAGTAGGCGATCTCCTTGCCCTTACAAACTCCTTGGTTCAACTCCACAATCTTGTCGGAGGCTCCCAAGTGACACCTAGCCAATCTAGGAGACACCACTCTCCAAGAAGTAACAAATGGTGTCTTGATGATGAACTCCTTGCTCTTGTGCTCCAAATGATAGTCTGCCCAACACTCAACTCTCTCTCACAGGATTTGGATTTGGTGGAAAGAAGATTTGAGTGGAAAGCAACTTGGGGAAGGTTAGAGATCAAGATTCATATGGTAGGAATGGAATATCTTGGCCTCAACACATGAGTAGGCGGTTCTCTCTCAAAAAATGGATGCTGGAAGTGTAGGTTCGTTCTGATGTCTCTCTCCACGAATGAAGAGTGGCTGGAGGGGTATATATAGCCTCCACACAAAATCTAACCGTTACACACAACTTGCCAAACTCGGTGGGACCGAATTGGTAAACTCGGTCAGACCAATTTAGCAAATTTAGTGACCATTAGGATTTTCGGTGGGACCGACATGCAACTCAGTAGGACCGATATGATTAGGGTTAGGGCATAACGTAATCTCCGTGAGACCGATTACACAAACTTGGTGGGACCAATTTTGGTAATAAGCTAACCAGAGAGTTGGTCAGGCAAACTCGGTGAGACCGATTACACAAACTTGGTAGGACCGACTTTGGTAATAAGTTAACCAGAGAGTTTGCATTGTAATATCGGTAGTACCGATTGCTCAAACTCGGTGAGACCGTTTTTGGTAATGGACATACACATAGAGATTACAATCCCATCTCGGTGAGACCGAGATCCCTATCAGTGAGACCGATTTGCTTAGGGTTTGTGGCAGTGGCTAAGACATCTTAACTTGGTGGCGCCGGATAGAAAGAATTGGTGGGGCCGAGTTAGACTTTTGGTTTAGGACATATGTGGTTGTGAGAAAGTAGTTGAAGGCTTTGGAGCATATCACTAAGCACTTTGAGCAAGTAAGCCATTAAGCAACACCACATCCCTCGTTGATAGTATTGGCTTTTCCTATAGACTCAATGTGATCTTGGATCACTGAAATAGAAAATGCAGAGTCTTGATCTTGGAGCTTGAGCCAATCCTTTGTCCTTACCATCTTGAAGGAGTTCCACATCCTTTAGTCCATGCCACTCCATTGTTGAACTTGTCTGAAACATACTAGGTAAAAGTGTTAGTCCAACAAGAGATATGTTGACATTAATTACCAAAATCACCCAGGCAGCACTTGTGCTTTCACAAAGGCAAAAGAAACATTTGGAAACTGGGCAGGACCCAAACGCCAGGATCCGTGGCCTCTGGTTGACGTGGCTCATATGGCCAAATGCCGGGGTCAGTGGCATCTGGGGGTGCACCAGAGGCAACGGAAACATTTGCAAACTCGGCAGGACCAAGACGCTAGGATCCATGGCGTCTGGTTGACGTGGCTCATATGGCCAAATTCCAGGGTTAGTGGCATCTGGGGGTGCACCAGAGGCAACAAAAGCATTTTTCAAACTGGGCAGGACCCAGACGCCAGGGTCCTTGGCGTCTGGCCCTAGTGCAGACCACACTTCTTTCTTCACTTGCAATTCTGGCTAACTAACTAGTTGCACACATTGTTATACACTATAAATGACACAAATATCATGATACATAGCAGATTAGTCTCGAATGACATACATAGTTTTCACATAATCTCGAATGACAAGTTCACCACACACAAGGTTTCAAATGACCTAAAGAGTTCATCACACACAAGGTTTCTAAAGACATAAATAGTTCATCACAATAAGGAGTCTTGAATGACACGAAAGTCCATCATCTATGCATGTGCCTTTTCCCTTGGTCTACTGAGTAGTACGGGGCCACTTTCCCTTCTTGTCACGTGCCTCGTCCTCCTCTTGTGCATCGCGAGCCCTTGCAAGTTTCCTTGCTCCCTCTTCTTGACGAGCCTCCTTCTCTTTGCGTGCCCTCTCTTCCTCACGCTTCTTGTGTTCGTTCTTATCCTTCTCACGACGCTCGCGCTCCAATCCCCGTGCAAAGGACTCCTCGATCAGGCACTGCCTCCATAAGCAATCTCGACGTTGGTCCTCTTGGACATCTTTTGGTACCTCGTGATCTATCCAAGTGAAGTACTTGCAAAGTGGAGGAGGCGACAACATAAAAATCATGTTTGTGTTAGTAATATGAGTTGAAACATATTTACATTTTTTGTATGTACGTCTAACATACCGGTGGTATTTCATATGCGTTAGTTGGCCGAGCACGATCATGTGCTAGTTGGGACACACGAAAAACCTTCTACCTTCTGTCCATGACTTCTTGCGGTCAGTGGACACCTTCACGTTGCAAACATCACCACACCAACATGGTGGTGTGGGCACGTCCTTCTCCTTCTCCTTGTCCAACCTGGCCCCCATGCACGTCTTCGGCATGTCCACATGGTCCGCGCACGATGGCCTCGTCCTGGAACCGGGTGAAGCCATGCCTACAAAAAGAACAATTGTTAGCATAGGACACAAAGAAAGTAAATGTGTGAATATAGTAAATCAATAAATGCTCGGAATTGTATGAACAAATAATATACCACTATTATTAGATCAACCATCTGGATTAAGCAAATAACTGAAGGTCGATCCATTATCAACCATACCTCTACGACCACCACCACCTCTAGCACTTGTGCTTCCTCTACGACCACCACCCCCTCTAGCACTTGTGCTTCCTCTCCGACCACCACCACCTCTAGCACTTGTGCTTGATCTACCACCACCAGCACTTGTAGCACTTGTGCTCCCTCTACGACCACCACCACCACCACCTCTGTCACTTGTGCTTCCTCGACCACCACCGCCGTCACCTCTTCCATCTTGTTCACCATCAGTGCCACCTCCACGACTTGTCTTTCCTCTACGGCTAGTGCTAGGAATGCCCCCCTTCGATGTTTTCCTTTTTCTTGCATGTCTGTGCATTGTGTCGCCCTTCACCGCACCCCCCACAATTGATAGTGTCAGGAGCCTCCATGAAATGACCGCTACCAAATTGTTTCATGCCAGTGTATCCAGCCAGGTCATCCATATCACCCATGAACCTCTTAATTCTCCTTCTACCCTTGGTCTCCACCTTCAGGAGAGGGTCTGGCTTAATACGAGGGCCATGATACTCAGGGAACTGTGATTGGTCCAAGAAAGGGTGAAATCGAGGCACCCATGTCAACCTAGTAGCTTCCACATGGAACTCTTGCATCCGCACAGTTTTCCCATCACAAACATGTATGTTTCTCGCCTTCGCTGCTGTTATCAAATGCGAGCATGGCCAATGATACTTACTAGGCCTCTCGCACTGGCACCACCGAGTCTTGAGACGCACCTCAAATGCAGCACCACCATATTGAAAACTGTCTCGTGTTGTGCCACCTCGCTTGTCAATTTGATAGATCATTTCACTTTTGTCGAATATGATAACTTGTTCTGTGAAGACTTGCTTGCTTGTAACTGCAGCCACTCATCAACCTTTTCTGGATAATCGATTTCTTCACCTATCCATTTTGCAGTCACTTCAGAATGCCT
Source organism: Aegilops speltoides (assembly GCA_021437245.1). NCBI lineage: Eukaryota > Viridiplantae > Streptophyta > Magnoliopsida > Poales > Poaceae > Aegilops > Aegilops speltoides. Next base: position 341,113,418 of record CM038147.1, on the reverse strand, counting down.
CTGAAAGTACTCATTAAGCTTGAAGAAGGTATACTCCACTATTGCAGTCACCAGCAATGAACAAGCACCGTTGAGCGCATTGTTGAAACATTCAACCAGGTTGCTCATCATGTCGCCATATCGCCTACCTCCATCATAATGAGCGCGTGCCCACTTGTGCTTCTCGTTGAAATTCCTAGTTAAGAAGTATTTTCCCCCTGCGTTCACAGCTGCAAAGAGTTTGTTGTACCGAGCATCGAAAGCATCGGTGGTGAAGGCCACACATACATGGGTAAGGTCTTTGCTGAGGTCCTTGCTCTTACATGCCTGGTAAAAGTTGGCCACGAAATGCCTCATGCACCATCTGTGGTGAAGCTTTGGGAATCCTGGAAAAACAATGTCCATTGCCTTGAGTATGCCGTGGTGTCGGTCCGATATGATGCATACCTCCCTAGCCCCAATCACCTTTTGCCTAACATGATACATGAAACACTCCTAGTTCTCTTGGTGCTCGGAAGGAACCAAAGTAAATGCCACTAGCAACACATTGTCATTTGATGAGTGCGCCATTGCTACCATTAATGTGCCCTTGTATCTACCGGTCAAGAATGTGCCATCTATAGACAAGAGCGGACGACAGTGCTCAAACGCCTCCACACATTGTCCATAACTCCAGAAGGCACGGTGGAACACTCCCTCGTGATCATCGACCACATGAAACATGCCTGGGTTCCTATGTGCAATTGCGCCCAACAACCTCGGGAGCTGGTCGTATGCTTCTTCGTAACCACCATACGACATCCTAATAGCATTTGCCTTTTCCTTCCATGCCTTCTCATACTTGACTTCATAACCAAATTGTTTTTTCACCGTCCTCATGAGAAACCTCACTTTCACAGTTGGATCAACGGCTATGTCTTTCAACCATTTGTATCCTAGATACTCAGATGTGAGTTGACGGTGTGTCTTTCGAAGTCGTTTCGATGGCGGTTTGCGCCTATGAGTGGCAACACAACTTTTTAACACCCATTCTTTGGTTTCTTTAAGCTTTCTTGGACGAACCTTCCATGGGCATCCTTCTTGCTCACACGTCACGCTGTAACGCAACTTCATGTCCGAGTGCTCAACATAAAATGGCCTATGGTTCCGAATGGCATAGTTAGACAACCAAAACTTCAGCATAGGGAAGCTTAGAAACTTCACACCTTTCTTCAAATGAGCATTCTCGTCCTTGTTCTCCTCCCTTGGTTTGCCTAGATCCGGGCATGGTGTTGGCTCAATCGCCGTCACTCTCATTCCACCATCAACAACAGCTTTATGGGCAAGGCTGAGATCTTGAAAACAAGTGGGTTCTTTTTTCTAAGCTCGTCAGCTCAAAGTGTATTTGGTTTTCCTCCTTTGTGAATCCATCCTCGTCCAACTCTTCACCCGGACCCTCATCATCCGAGTCATGGGCATATTGACGCCTAAAAGGCAACTCATGATCCATGTCCTTTTGCACTATGTACGCATCGAAGTCGCCAACATCATTACCATGAAACCCTTCCTCTTGCTCTTCGTCGTCATCATGAGAATCTTCATCCTCTTCAATTACTTCATCACTAGAAATCACCTCAACTTCATTTGCTTGGCTAGTTGGAGGTTGGCTAGAAGCATTGGGGGCATACAACTCAACCTCATTCGCTTCACTAGATGGTAGACGGGGACGTGGTTGGCGATAAGCATTGGGAGCATCAACCACAACCCTATGCTCAACAAGTAGCACCATTTTCCTCTCGCTCATGTCATCCATTGGGGAAGAGACATTCCGGTTCAAATCAATTGTAAACCGAGGACATTCAACCTTGGTGGCAAACAATTCAAGTGACTTGTCTTCCGATTGGGAAACTTTTTCCATGTATACATCCCAATGCAAATCCGAGGTCATAGGCATACTTTTCAACCAAGATTTGGCTCCAACTCATACATCATACCTTCCTATTAACTTAACATCAACATTGTTGTCCATCCACTTTAAGACATGTCTCACTTTTGCAACAACATCCTCATAGCTAGGGCTTGTATCAAAAAACAATGGTTCGTCACCCGTGTCGGCATTGTTGCTCAAGAATGCCTCCTTGTCCATGTAATGAACATTAACAAGTCTCTCCTTCTAAAAACAACATGAATGCATTTAGGCATCAATGAGAATTTGTGTTTATCCAAAAACATCTCATTATATCCTAATCATATCAACACTAAATTATTGGTGATGTCCACAAAGGTTTTATTAATTAACACACACTAAGCAAAGTTTACCCTAAACACTAACTAACCCTAACCCCCAATCTTTCTACTCAACAAGGAAATATTCCTACTATACACCATGCATATCACTATATTACCAAAGTTAACCAAGACATTCACACTAAAACAAGGGAGAAAACATGAACTAGGGTTCCACCAACATGTAAAAAATGCAACCAAAATAACAAGATTTAACCAAAAAAATTGGGCGATCTGGGGGAGATTACCACAAGCAACAAAGTGATGGAAAGATCCACCTAAGGGAAGCACCTTTTGAAGAGGATTTGAGGGGGAGCTTGAGGGGTGGGAGAGAGTAGGGGAGCACCAAGTGTTCTTCAAGCTCAGGCTGGATTGGGGAAAGTGTGTGGGGTGGGTCCCACACACTCTCCCGTGGGGTTATCCACTTAGCAGGGCCAGACGCCAGGGTTCCTGGCCTCGGGGTCCTTTGCCACGTCAGCAGGTCAACGGGCTGGTGGGTCGTGCGGGCCAGGGGCAACCCAGACACCGATTGGCGTCACCGAAAAAGGTTAAAAACGAAAATATTTTCTAAACGAGGTCAACTTCCGATTTTGTTAGCATAAAAGGTCAGAACAGTAGTTTTGTCCACTCAGTGACCAGTGGTCTAGGGCGATTTAACATGCGGCGAGGTCGCGGGCCGGCTTGAAGTGGAGTAAAGCAGGGGCAACCCATGGCGGAGCAAAGGCGGAGGCGATGAGGCACGATAGAGTCTGGCGGCTTAGCGAGAAAAATGGAGCGAAGCAAGGGCCGCGCCCAAATCTCCGTGTCATAATTGACTTGGAGACTCTGTAATACTTTTGATCTGCCAATGTGGTATCTGCGTAGAGACTACCGCTGGCTCAGACTCTGTTGCCGGCTCTTCCTTCTGATTTTTCCTTTATTGTTCTACAATCAGGCAGTGTTTAGTTAATCTGTTGAATTTTTAAACGATGGTATCGCAGTATTCAATAGGTACGCATTGCAGGCCGAGGCAACTTTTAGAGCAGCGGAGGTAGGCTGTCAGGAGGAACGTTGGCGACTGGGTGGTTCAACACGACCACGGCAGCTCAGACACAGAAGGCTGCGGCCCTGGAGTCCTTAGAGCATCTCCACCGCGCCTCGTAACGGCCTTCCTGTGTGATTTTTTCACGCGGCGCCAAAAACGCCCGGCCGCGCCTCAGAGCCCGATTTTCACCGTTCGACCGAATCAGCGCCGGCGACTCCAGCAAACCCGCATGCCGGGGCCGGGCGCCGGGCGAGTGGTTTTGGCGTGAAGCAGCCGCGGGACCGCCGAGTCAGCGAGACGGGCGTTTCGTCGCCCTCATCGCCACGGTTCCCGCGAAAATCTATGCTAAGGCTGCCGTGCTGCCGCCGCCGATCAGCCTTGCCATTGATTCCTCACGGGCAGCACGTCACGGGGCGGTGCGGCGATGCCTCCCCTCCCGACACGCGTACACACGGGGCGTGGCTATTTAAGCCGGTGACCTCCCACGCCTCTGGCCACACCAGCCCTCGTGTCGGTGTACTAAAGTAGGGGTACCTTAGTACCCCGAACTTGTGCACGGCAATGATCGTCCCCGCTGCAAGGCTTGCCAAGGCCCGCCAAGACTCTTCGCTATTCCTATTTTACTACCATTCAAGAACAAAGTGTTAGCTAAGAAGACAAGGCCCCGGCAAGAGGAGCTTGCCGGGAACGACCAGACCCCGGCAAGAGGAGCTTGCCGGAAGGACAAAGACCCCGCAAGAGGAGCTTGCCGAAGGCCAACCAAGGCACTTCAAAGACTTGCCGCGACGCACTGCTGGCCCCGCAAGACCCGACGAAGCGCAAGCTTATGGGTGCAATAAGACGAGATCGCAGCAAGGCACTTGCCGCGGCGAAGCCACCACTCTGCGCTCCAGCTCATCCGACGACGTGTAGCCACAGGATCGCTCCAGGTGCACGTGGCGGGAAGCTGTGAAGCCCAGCGGTGCGAGGTGGCGCATGGAGTTGACAAGGAAGCCATCGTGGCGATCGGTGGCGCCCCTAACGGTCGTTTTCTGCATTGTTGGAGCGACCGGACGGGCATTAAATACCCTTGTCCCCTGCCGTCAGAGTTAGGTAGGGGCACTGTAGATAGTGGTTGTACCAACCCGCGTTTTTACCTTTTTACCCCTCTTTCTACGCTGCCACCACCGGTGACCCTTTAGACTATAAAAGGGAGGCCCATGCGCACGTAGAAGGGGTTGGGGGTTCGGTTGGGTTCGGTTGGGTTCGACTCATTCGAGACCACAGCACACCCACGCTCTCGAGCAAGAACAAAATACAAACACAAAGCAGCAGTAGGTGTTTTATCTCTCCGGAGAGCTCCGAAGCTGGGTAAAATCCCCCGCGCGACCGACCTCGATCTGCTCTTCGTGCGACCCTCCGCTCCCTGCCGGAGCGAGAAGGGCCCCCCTACCCCATAGGTGCTCGTGCTCACAGCCCACGACATCTTTGGCGCGTTGCCTGGCGGCGACCCTCGCCGCCACCGATGAAGGGCCGGGGTTCCCTCCCTCCATGGCAAATGAGAGGAAGGGGAGCAGAAGCTGAAGAAAGGAGGAGATGAGAGAGTGCGGGCTTCTGCGCTCCCCTTCCGCTCTTTTCAAGGAGCGAGGTGGGGGCTCGGACGCCCCGCTCAGCCAATCAAGGCACGAGAAGAGCAGGGAATCGGGGCCTATCCGCTGCCTCCGCTCGCGACGGCCCAGTTTCCCACTCCCACCGTCCGTGACCTCAAGCGCATGGGAGCCGCGTGGCGGGGATGCAGAGCCGAGGCGACGGATGAGGTGACCTTGCCCCGCCCCATGATCACGAGGGGTGGACGCCTCGAAAATCGTGCACGCCACCCATGTCTCCCACGATGCCGCGATTGACGCGTGCCGATACGGGAGGCCGCGGTGGATACGGAGCGGATCTGGTTCAGACCAGGCCGCAAGGTGTCGTGCCTTATTTTGGGCTCCGCCCAACAGCGCTTCGGCACGTGTATGGCCCAGTTCGGGCTCCTTCCGGTGTACTAAAGTAGGGGTACCTTAGTACTCGAACTTGTGCACGGCAACAGAAGGCGTCTCCTGCTGGCAAGGCTTGCAAGCGTCCGCCAAGACTCTTCGTCATTCCTATTTTACTACCATTCAAGAACAAAGTGTTAACTAAGAAGACAAGGCCCCGCAAGAGGAGCTTGCCGAACGACTGCACTCCGCAAGAGGAGCTTGCCGAAGGATAAAGACCCCGCAAGAGGAGCTTGCCGAAGGCCAAACAAGGCACTTCAGAAGACTTGCCGCGACGCACCGCTGCCCCGCAAGACCCGACGAGCGGCAAGCTTGCGGGTGCAACAAGACAGAGATCGCAGAAGGCACTTGCGCGCGGCCACCACTCAAGGCCCAGCTCATCCGATGACGGTCGCCACAGATCGCCTCCAGTGCACGTGGCGGAAGTCAGAAGCCCAGCGGTGCGAGGTGGCGATGGAGTTGACAAGGAAGCCATCGTGGCGATCGGTGGCGCCTCTAACGGTCGTTTTCGACTGTTGAGCGACCGGACGGGCATTAAATGCCCTTGTCCCCGCCGCCGAGTTAGGTAGGGCCATCAGAGATAGTGGTTGTACCAACCCGCTTTTACCTTTTACCCCTCTTTCTACGCTGCCACTGCCGGTGACCCTTTAGACTATAAAAGGGAGGCCCATGCGCACGAGAAGGGGTTGGGGTTCAAGTTGGGTTGGTTGGGTTCGACTCATTCGAGACCACAAGACACCCACGCCTCGAGCAAGAACAAAATACAAACACAAAGCAGCAGAGGTGTTTTATCTCCCGAGAGCTCCGGCTGTGTAAAATCCCCATGGCCGACCTCGATCTGCTCTTCAGGCGACCTCCGCCTCGCTGACCGAGAAGGGCCCCCGCCCCATAGGTGCTCGTGCTCACAGCCCACGACATCTTTGGCGCGTTCTGGGCGGCGACCCCGCCGCCACCGATGAAGGGTCGGGTTCCTCCCTCCATGGCAAATGAGAGGAAGGAGGAGAAGTCAAGAAAGGAGGAGATGAGAGAGTGCGGGTCAAGCGCCCCTTCCGCTCTTTTCAAGGAGCGAGGTGGGGCTCGGCCGCCTGGCCAGCCAATCAAGGCACGAGAAGAGCAGGAATCGGGGCCTACCACGCCTCCGCCGCGACGGCCCAGTTTCCCACTCCCACCGTCCGTGACCTCAAGCGCATGGGAGCCGCATGGCGGGGATGCAGAGCCAAGGCGAAGGATGAGGTGACCTTGCCCCGCCCCATGATCACGGGGGGTGGACACCTCGAAAATCGTGCACGCCACCCACGTCTCCCTCGACGCCGCGATTGACGCGTGCCGATACGGGAGGCCGCGGTGGATACAGAGCGGATCTGGTTCGACCCAGCCGCTGCGTGCCGCAGTTATGTTTTGGGCTCTGCCCAACAAATACGCGGCACTGTATGGCCCAGTTCGGGCTCCTTCCGGTGTACCAAAGTAGGGGTACCTTAGTACCCCGAACTAGTGCACGGGCAGTCGCATCGTCCCGCGGCAAGGCTTGCCGGGCGTCCGCCAAGACTCTTCGTCATTCCTATTTTACTACCATTCAAGAACAAAGTGTTAACTAAGAAGACAAGGCCCCGGCAAGAGGAGCTTGCCGGGAACGACCAGACCCCGGCAAGAGGAGCTTGCCGGGAAGGACAAAGACCCCGGCAAGAGGAGCTTGCCGGGAAGGCCAACCAAGGCACTTCAGAAGACTTGCCGCGACGCACCGCGCGTCCCGGCAAGACCCGACGAGCGGCAAGCTTGCGGGTGCAACAAGACAGAGACCACGGAAAGGCACTTGCCGCGCGGCCACCACTCAAGCCCAGCTCATCCGACGACGTGTTCTCCACAGATCGCCCAGTGCACGTGGCGGAAGTCGTGAAGCCCAATGCGAGGTGGCGATGGAGTTGACAAGGAAGCCATCGTGGCGATCGGTGGCGCCCCTAACGGTCATTTTCTGCACTGTTGGAGCGACCGGACGGGCATTAAATGCCCTTGTCCCCTGCCGTCAGAGTTAGGTAGGGGCACTGTAGATAGTGGTTGTACCAACCCGCGTTTTTACCTTTTTACCCCCCTTTCTATGCTGCCACCTGTCGGTGACCCCTTTAGACTATAAAAGGGAGGCCCATGCGCACGTAGAAGGGGTTGGGGGTTCGGTTGGGTTCGGTTGGGTTTGACTCATTCGAGACCACAGCACACCCATGCTCTCGAGCAAGAACAAAATACAAACACAAAGCAGCAGTAGGTGTTTTATCTCTCCGGAGAGCTCCGAAGCTGGGTAAAATCCCCCGCGCGGCCGACCTCGATCCGCTTTTCAGGCGACCTCCGCCTCCCTCCCGACCGAGAAGGGCCCCCTGCCCCATAGGTGCTCGTGCTCACAGCCCACGACATCTTTGGCGCGTTACATGGCGACCTCGCCGCCACCGGCGAAGGGCCGGGTTCCTCCCTCCATGGCAAATGAGAGGAAGGGAGGAGAAGTCAAGAAAGGAGGAGATGAGAGAGTGCGGGCTTCAAGGCCCCTTCCGCTCTTTTCAAGGAGCGAGGTGGGGCTCGGCCGCCTGGCCAGCCGGGCCAAGGCACGAGAAGAGCAGGAATCGGGCCTACCCGCTGCCTCCGCCGCGACGGCCCAGCTTCCCACTCCCACCGTCTGTGACCTCAAGCGCATGGGAGCTGCGTGGCGGGATGCAGAGCCGAGGCGGCGATGAGGTGACCTTGCCCCGCCCCCATGATCACGGGGGGTGGACGCCTCGAAAATCGTGCACGCCACCCACGTCTCCCATGACGCCGTGATTGACGCGTGCCGATACGGGAGGCCGCGGTGGATACGGAGCGGATCTGGTTCGGACCCAGGCCGCGCGTGCCCATGCCCTGTTTTGGGCCTGGCCCAACAGCGCTCGGCACCGTGTATGGCCCAGGCCCGGGGGCTCCTTCCGGTGTACTAAAGTAGGGGTACCTTAGTACCCCGAACTTGTGCACGGGCAGTCGCAGCGTCCCGTGGCAAGGCTTGCCGGGCGTCCGCCAAGACTCTTCGTCATTCCTATTTTACTGCCATTCAAGAACAAAGTGTTAACTAAGAAGACAAGGCCCCGGAAGAGGAGCTTGCCGGGAACGACCAGACACCGGCAAGAGGAGCTTGCCGGGAAGGACAAAGACCCTGGCAAGAGGAGCTTGCCGGGAAGGCCAACCAAGGCACTTCAGAAGACTTGCCGCGACGCACCGCGCGTCCCGGCAAGACCCGACGAGCGGCAAGCTTATGGGTGCAACAAGATGAGACCACGGCAAGGCACTTGCCGCGGCGGCTTACCACTGTGCTCCAGCTCATCCGACGACGTGTCGCCACAGATCGCCTCCCGTGCACGGGCGGAAGTCGGAAGCCCAATGTGCAAGGTGGCGATGGAGTCGACAAGGAAGCCATCGTGGCGATCGGTGGCGCCCTAATGGTCGTCAGATCGTTGAGCGACCGGACGGGCATTAAATGCCCTTGTCCCCTGCCGTCAGAGTTAGGTAGGGCCACTGTAGATAGTGGTTGTACCAACCCGCATTTTTACCTTTTTACCCCTCTTTCTACGCTGCCACCTGTCGGTGACCCCTTTAGACTATAAAAGGGAGGCCCATGCGCACGTAGAAGGGGTTGGGGGTTCGGTTGGGTTCGGTTGGGTTCGACTCATTCGAGACCACAGCACACCCACGCTCTCGAGCAAGAACAAAATACAAACACAAAGCAGCAGTAGGAGTTTTATCTCTCCGGAGAGCTCCGAAGCTGGGTAAAATCCCCCGCGCGGCCGACCTCGATCTGCTCTTCGTGCGACCCTCCGCTCCCTGCCGGACCGAGAAGGGGCCCCCTGCCCCATAGGTGCTCGTGCTCACAGCCCACGACATCTTTGGCGCGCTGCCTGGCGGCGACCCTCGCCGCCACCGATGAAGGGTCAGGGTTCCCTCCCTCCATGGAAAATGAGAGGAAGGGGAGCAGAAGCTGAAGAAAGGAGGAGATGAGAGAGTGCGGCTTCAAGCCCCCTTCGCTTTTTTAAGGAGCGAGGTGGGGCTCGCCGCCCGGCCAGCCAATCAAGGCACGAGAAGAGCAGGAATCGGGCCTACCTGCTGCCTCCGCCGCGACGGCCCAGCTTCCCACTCCCATCGTCCGTGACTGGCGCATGGGAGCCGCGTGGCGGTAGCGCAGAGCCGAGGCGACGGATGAGGTGACTCGCCCGCCTGTGATCACGGGGTGGACGCCAAAATCATGCACGCCACCCACGCCTCCCACGACGCCGCGATTGACGCGTGCTGCTCTGGAGGCCGCGTGGATATGGAGTGGATCTGGTTTGGACCCAGGCCGCTGCGTGTCGCAGCCTGCTTTGGGCCTGGCCCAACAGCCTTCGCACTGTATGGCCCAGTTCCCGGGGCTCCTATCGGTGTACTAAAGTAGGGTACCTTAGTACCCGAACTTGTGCACGGCAACGTAGCTGCCCCGCGGCAAGGCTTGCCAAGGCCCGCCAAGACTCTTCGTCATTCCTATTTTACCGCCATTCAAGAACAAAGTGTTAACTAAGAAGACAAGGCCCGGCAAGAGGAGCTTGCCGAACGACTGACTCGCAAGAGGAGCTTGCCGAAGGACAAAGACCCCGCCAAGAGGAGCTTGCCGGAAGGCCAACCAAGGCACTTCAAGACTTGCCGCGACGCACCGCTGCCCCGCAAGACCCGACGAGCGCAAGCTTGCGGGTGCAACAAGATGAGAGACCGCGGCAAGGCACTTGCCGCGCGGCCACCACTCTGCGCTTCCAGCTCATCCGACGACGTGTCGCCACAGATCGCCTCCCGTGCACGTGGCGGAAGTCAGAAGCCCAGCGGCGCGGTGGCGATGGAGCTGACAAGGAAGCCATCGTGGCGATCGGTGGCGCCCTAACGGTCGTTTTCAGACTGTTGAGCGACCGGACGGGCATTAAATGCCCTTGTCCCCGCCGCCGAAAGTTAGGTAGGGCATCAGAGATAGTGGTTGTACCAACCCACGCTTTACCTTTTTACCCCTCTTTCTACGCTGCCACCGCTTTACCCCTTTAGACTATAAAAGGGAGGCCCATGCGCACGTAGAAGGGGTTGGGGGTTCGGTTGGGTTCGGTTGGGTTCGACTCATTCGAGACCACAGCACACCCACGCTCTCGAGCAAGAACAAAATACAAACACAAAGCAGCAGTAGGAGTTTTATCTCTCCGGAGAGCTCCGAAGCTGGGTAAAATCCCCCGCGCGGCCGACCTCGATCTGCTCTTCGTGCGACCCTCCGCTCCCTGCCGGACTGAGAAGGGGCCCCCTGCCCCATAGGTGCTCGTGCTCACAGCCCACGACACCTCGCCGCCGAGTTCTCCCTCTCCCCGTACGCTACCGCCGAGCCCTCCCTCTCCCTCTCCCGTGCGCCACCGCTGAGCCCTCCCTCTCCCTCTCCCGCGTGCCCAATGGCTTCGACCGCCGCTTGCTCCGCGAACTGGAGTCGTGGCTCTGCTCGAGGTTAATATCCGGCCAAGAGCGGACATGCGCGCCAGCCGACGGATGGAGGCTCAAGAACGGGAGTGCCCGCTCTCGCTTCTCGACACTATGGCGCACCCGGCCTACTTCGCCATCGAGGTCGAGCTTGTGTGCGCCTTCCTCACCGACGAGCAGCTCGCCCTCCCTCAGTACGCCGCCGACAACCACGTGCGTGGGCGGTGTACTTCGAGCGCCGTTAGGAGCATCGGCTGGTGTCCACCAACTGGACGCCGGTGTTGGGTGACACGAAGAACAGCGGTGGGCGCCACATGTGGTGGGGCGTCCCCGGCCATACGCTCGAGGGCGTGCTGGCGCACCTTAAGGGCGGCAACGACCCGCCGCTGGCATGCCCTCCCCCGGCCGCCCCGGCCCACCGCCGACGCGTGGGGCATTGAATGACCACGAGGTTCATCACTTCCTCATCTTCCTCCTCCCACTCCTCGTCACGATCCTCCTCCCACAACTTCGGCTCTCCGGCGCTGTTCGGCGTCAAGGCCGAACCCGCGGCGGAGACGCCGCTCGGCCGATGCACCCGCAGCCCCGGCATCATCATCAACCTAGGGTGGCCGGCACTCCTCCTCGTCGGCTCCTCCGCCCTTCATCAAGCCAAAGACAAAGCCGGGGCTCGCGCCGGTGAAAACGGAGCCGGGGCTCCCCACCGTGAAGATGGAGCCCGGCGAAGTGGAGCTCGACGACGACGCGACCCTAAAATGGGTGCACAAGGACTTCGTGAGGATGGAGCTGGAGCACCAGATCGCCGCCCTGCGGCGCTTCGAGCAGCGCTGCCGGGGCCGCGACGAAGGAAAAGTCGTCATCCTCGTGACAGCAACGACGACGACGCGCCGCTGCCGCCGCCACCAGTCCACCATGTCGACGCCGGGCAGGGGTCCAGCAGGGACGGCCGCGTCAAGGAGGAGAATGTCGACGAAGACGATGGTAGCGAGGATGGCGGCGACGACGGCGACTACTCCGCTTTCAGTGATTTATTTTCTTAGTTATATGTGCTATGTAACGCGTCGCGAATAATCTATGCCAAAGTTTGCCGAAATTTAGCCGTGTTTAACCGAACTTCACCGAACTTGTTTTTTTTTAAATCATACGCGCCTGGGAGTGGCCCTGAGGCCGGCGACTGGGGGTCAACTCGCCCCCATGACGTTTTTTGTGCCGGCTCGCCCCCAGGCGGCGATCTTAGGCGCCCCCGGGGGGCCAACGGCTGGAGATGCTCTTAGTCTCGCAACTTGCGTCCCCAACTTGTCTACCTAATACTCGTATCACTTTGCATGTACGTCTAAGGGATAAACTGGATTTTCTTAGTTTAATACTCACGTACAGAGCTAGCCGAGTTTGTTTCTTGGTGAGGATGTATAACTCTCAATTAATGCATTGCGGCTGCTACAAATCAACCGGATGATTTCTTAAAAATCCGCCTCGCTACCCGTCAGATCTACGTGTTGATGACCGTTCAATCATAGCAATGTGCCACGACAGCACCGAGCTTGCAACTGCTTCAACGCGTGACGGATGGCATTCAGCAAAGCTTCATAGTAGCTCTCATGGCAGCAGCGACGGAGTCCGGTGAAAGTCCATTACAGCCCCGCCGGAGCTCCAATGCTGCACCGACAGGCTCCGGCGAAGCTCCATTGCAGCCCTGTCGGAGCTCAAACGCATCACCGACGGGCTCTGGCGAAGCTCCACTACAACTCCAGCGGAACTCCGACGTAGTGTCGATGGCTCCGGTGAAGCTCCATTGCAACTCCGGCAGAGCTCCAACGTAGCGCCGACGGCTCCAGCGAAGCTCCATTCCAACTTCCCGAAGCTCTATTGCAGCCCTGTCGGAGCTCCAACGCAGCACCGACGGCTCCGGCGAAGCTCCATTGCAACACCATCATGGAGATGAAGCGGGGGATGTAGCAGTGACGTTCGCACCAAGATCTCATCACCGCCGTACATCAGGAGTCTACAGCACTGGACTTTCCTGAAGCACGTACCTTCCTCCCCCATGTTGCTCTGAAGTAGGAGTCGCCGGCGAAGACGCCCACTGCTCGCAGCATGATGTGTGCATCCGGCATCACACTGGCAGGAGCACGACGAGCAGCGAGCAGCGCCTCCTCCTGCAGCATCGCCTCCGGCGTCTCCGTGAACAACTATGGCTAGCTTGCTGCCTTGGTATGGGAAGAGGATGGGTAATGAACTAAGAACGAGCGGAAGAGGGGATAAACATTGGGCGGTTAGGAACGGGGGGATAAGCATTCCTGGGTCCATATGGGACAGCGACGGGGGAACCTAGATCCAGCCGCCCTTCACCCTTCCCATCTCCATCCCAACCTCGCCGCCACCGGAGGAACGGCCGGCGGCCGGGCGCGGCCCCGGATGGTAGCGCGGGCGAGATCGCTCCCTTTCAGTGGTGAGTGTCCGGATCTCAGGCGGCGGCCTCGCTAGTGCGGACGGCGCTTCCCCGGCGGTGGGGAGTGATCGTCGGTGAGGTAGGCCGGTTCCCCTCGGCTGCGCGGGCAGCGAGGTCCCGGTGGGCGCAGTCTTGGCGCTGGAGGCCCTGCCTCCCGCGCCGATCGGAGGCGATCCTGCACGCCGTGATGCATGACCTCCGGCTGGCCTGGATCTCCGCGCGACTCGTGCTCATGGATGTTGTGGCTGGTTCGAGGTGGCGGCAGGTGCTTGGCCGGGAAACCTTGGCCACCGGTGGCGGTCACGGCGTTGGTGGCGCCCCTGACGCCATTCCTCCTTGGTGGCGGCGCCGAGGCTAAACCTCCTCGCCTCCCCCTTCCCCGCGCCGGTGAAAACCCTAGCCCGGTGGCTAAGCGGCGGCGGCGCCACAATGTCGCATTTTCTTGAAGGCGCCGACTTGGGCATGGGGATGCTGGGTGTGCATGGCGAGCTTGTTCTGTTCTCGTGGCGGCTCGCTGACCGCTGCGCCGCAGCTCCGGCAAGGTCTCATGGCTGCGGTGCTTCTCTTCCGCCGTGTTCCGATGGGGACCTTGCCCTTCCTCACCCCAGACATGCCGTGGTGGAGCGGTACTTCATCTCACTCATTGATGGCGGCGAAGATCGGCGGCATGGCGCTGTGGAGGCTTGTTACCGCCCGCGCGGAGATGGACTCAAGCAGAGGAGGTTGCTGTCTGTGTCATGGTGACGCTGATGGCAGAGTGGCGACAGGTAGAAGCCTCAATATGATCTCAAGACGGACTGTGGAAGATGGTGGCGACGACACACGAAAAGTCGCTCGACGGATTGTGCCCTGCACTCCAGTATGTGGCTCGGCCGGGCTTCCAATATGTTCCGCTTCCGCTTTTTGATGTTAGGCTTAGGTGAGTGGTTTGGGTAGTGGCCCAGCTAGCACCCCTTCATCATTTTGGATAGGAGTAGCGGCATGTGTTGCCAAGATGGTGTATTCAGGCTCATTGTTGTAATACTTTGTAAGGTCCTCGAGAATAATCAATAAAGTGGCCGTATGCATCTCCCAAATGTAGAGGCCGGGGGTCATCCTCCTTTTCTAAAAAAAACCCATAGGGAACCGTGCCAAAACTAGTAGCTTTCGCTTGAACAAACCCTGAGGCTTTGTATGGGAACTATTAGTTTTGAGGTTTGATACAAACAACCATCTAGCCCGTCAATCCCTCCACAAAACTTGAAACAGGGAGTAGCGTAGCTGTCTTGGTTTGGAAAAAACATGGCGATAGTTTTTGGGTGATCCGCACACATACGGACGAACTCCTGCCCATCTCGATGTAACGCACCAGGCACTGTAGCAGAAAAATTTGATGTGTCCTCAGATTGACAGATCGTCAGAGACACCTGCGGTGGCGCACAAGCCTTAACCCTAATTTCTTCTGAACTTAATTTTTGTCCACGTCAGTCCAACTGATCGTTGATGATATAAATTCTTCCACGCCGGCCATTGCTCATCTGGCGGGTCATGGGCTTCTCGATCCCTAAAAAGATCCCTTCAAGAACTCAACACCACTGAGCGGCCCCATGATGGGCGCCAACTGTCGTGGATTTGTCATGGCAGATGTCCTAGTGTGAGGACTTAGTCATGAGGCCAATGCATCGATGTATTAGCTTAAGAGGGGTTGAGTGGGACGAGAGACACGAGATTTTTTACCCATGTTCGGCCCCTCACGATGGAGAAAAAAGCCTACATCCTGCTTCATTGATATTGATCATGGTGATGCTCTCGATTACAAGGGTGCTCTTTCGCTACCTCTCGCTTGAGAGAATCGACTTGTCTCTCTCAACTTGTCAAACTTGTCCCTCTTGGGGTGCCCTGCCCCTCCTTATATAAGTTGGAGGGGCGGGTTACACGTGGATTCCTAGTAGGATTAGGACTATTCTATTACAAGTGGAATCCTAGTCTTGCTTCCCTTGTTAATGAATTGTTCCTTTTGTCTTTCCTCTTATGTCGGCCTAATGTAAGATGAGTCGGCCTTCCACGAACCGCCTTCTGGGACACCGGGTCTTGTCGCTCCACTGACACGCCTGCCCAGGTCACCAATGAGTCACCAGGCCTGACCGGGTCATCAGTGAGTGGAGAGATCCATGCGTGTCACTTAGTGAGTCGCTAGTCAGGGCGGGTCACTAGTGAGTTACCAAGTCCGGCCGGGTCATACTTCCGGTCGGGTCGTACCGCAGGGTATATCCCCGACAGTGTGCCTGCAGGTAAACTGTTGGGATTTCTGGTCTCAGGATGGGGCATAGAAGCTAACCCGGAGAAGATAAAGGATATACCTTCGCTTTCTAAGCCGGCGTGTGTAAATGACGTCCTGCGCCTCGTGGGTCGTATTGCAGCATTGAGCCGGTTTATAAGTCGCCTGGGGGGGAAGACAATTCCTTTATATCAGATAATGAAGAAGATGTACCACTTTGTCTGGAGTGATGCTGCTGATCAAGCATTTGAGGACCTCAAGAAACAGTTAGCAGAGCCGCCCGTTTTAGTTGCTCCTATCGACAAAGAGCCTTTGCTCCTGTATGTGATGGCTAATAATAAAGTAGTCAGCGTAGCAGTTGTCATGGAGTGCAAGGAGGCGGGTGGCAGAAACTGGTGTTTGGGGTGTTCATGGCAACTCACAAGCCGAAGCATTATTTTCCGGGCCATCCTATTACTGTAGTCAGCTCTGCTCCTTTAGGAGATATTATTCAAAACAGAGAAGCCATGGGTGATACGTCTCCAAAGTATCTATAATTTTTTATTGTTCCATGCTGTTATACTATCATTCTTGGATCTTTTACAATCATTTTATAGTCATTTTATATGATTTTTTGGTACAAACCTATTGACATAGTGCCAAGTGCTAGTTGCTATTTTCTGCATGTTTTTTACATCGCAGAAAATCAATACCAAACGGAGTCCAAACGCAGCTAAACTTTTTGTGGATTTTTTTTTGACCAGAAGACATCCAGTGGGCCGAAGAAGTACCGAAGAGGGATCCCGAGGTGAGCACAAGACACCATGGCGCACCTAGAGGCCCATGCGCGCCCTGGTGGGTTGTGCCCACCTCGGTGGCCTCCAGAACCGCCTCTTTGCTCTATAAATACCCCAATATTCCAGAAACCCTAGGGGAGTTGAGAAAATCAATTCCAGCCGCCGCAAGTTCCAGAACCACTAGATCCAATCTAGACACCATCACGGAGGGGTTCATCATGTCCATTGTGCCTCTTGGATTATGCGTGAGTAGATCTTTGTAGACCGACGGGTCCGTAGTTAGAAGATAGATGGCTTCCTCTCTCTCTCTTTTGATTCTCAATACAGTGGTCTCTTGGATATCCATACGATGTAACTCTTTTTGTGGTGTGTTTGTTGGGATCGGATGAACTTTGAGTTTATGATCAGATCTATCTTTTTATCCATTAAATTTATTTGAGTCTTCTTTGATATCTTAGATGCATGATTGCTTATAGCCTCATATTTCTTCTCCGATATTTGGGTTTTGTTTGACCTACTTGATCTATTTGTCTAGCAATGGGAAGAGGTGCTTTGTGATGGGTTCGATCTTACGGTGTTTGATCCCAGTGACAGAAGGGGAACCGACAGGTATGTATCGTTGCCATTAAGGATAACAAGATGGGGTCTATTTCTACATAAATAGATCTTGTCTACATCATGTCATCGTTCTTATTGCATTACTCCATTTATCCATGAACTTAATACACTAGATGCATGCTGGATAGCGGTCGATGTGTGGAGTAATAGTAGTAGATGCAGGCAGGAGTCGGTCTACTAATCTTGGACGTGATGCCTATATAATGATCATTGCTTGGATATCATCATGATTATTTGTAGTTCTATCAATTTCCCAACAGTAATTTGTTCACCCACCATTTGCTATTTTTCTCATGAGAAGCCACTAGTGAAACCTACGGCCCCCGGATATCATCATGGAGGAGGATGGCGGTGGATGGGTTGGCGGACGGAGTAGACTGCGGTAGAAAGGGTGTTTTGGTGCACACGGGGTATGAATGGGGAAATGGTGGGAGAGAGGAAGGGGCGAACCATGTCTTTAGGGCGCACTTGTCTCAAATCCAAGGAAATTTACAAAATTAGCCCCCGTTCAAAATTTCCTACATCACAACAATAATAGTCGGTTGGGGGTAGGACGGTAATCTCGCATACACCGAATATTTGCCAACGGAGATTTCGGAACGAGAGTTTGTTTTGGCGCCCACCGTGTATGAATCAGGGAGGGAGGTCAGAGGCGATTTTGGCAGAGGAGAAACTGTGTTTTAGCGCCCACCATGTATGAATCCGGGGAGGTGAGAGGTGGAGGTGTTTATGTCACGTTTGGGTGAAATTACAAGCCTACCCCTATCGAAACCTATAGAAATCGAGCCGATAGGCTTTGTGTGTCAGGGATAGGTAGTAATTTCCATCTCGTAGATTTTGGTTTCAGGTGGTTGCAATTTTCCCCGCTTCGTTCAAATTTTTGCAGAGAAAGAGTGCGTATTTACCGTGCCAACTCAATTCGAATCCAATTTGTATTTATTTTTTCGGGCAGTATCCATTTTGTATTCGAATACAAATCTATATACATCAATTTTATATATACTTTCAAAAGCACAACACTCTTTATACATAAATATGGTTTACAAATGGCATGATCTCAGATTCGTAAGGCTGGATACATCTTAATTTAGATTTTCAAATATTTGAAACCACTTTATGTTGAAATCCAATGTATGCATTCCTCACTAACTGTCTCCAATTAATGTGTGTTTCATGTGGTTCTATTTTTTACTTCTCAAACATGTATAATGTGTTTCACACACGCAACATATAGTGTAATCCTGTTTAGACAGTAATTGCACATAAACCATGCATTGTCTCTAATTAAAGAATCTATGGATCACTAATATTGATAAACTATATAACAATACACGTGTCCCCAAATTCAAATGAATATGCATGTTTGATAAACCAATTTTTGTTATGATATTATCGATGTTGTGGTCTCTAGTTTTAAATATTTGAATCCCCTTTAATCCAGATATTCGTCTCATATAGCTATCACTCATGCTTATATATCTGTCTAGACCTATACGCCTTCATCGTGTCTCTGGTATCTCTCGTGCTACTTGTATGTTGACAATGATCTTTTATCTTCGTAACACACTGACCATACTCTCTCCCTCGACCTTCACTCTATCTCTCTCTAAGTATACCTCGCTCCCTGATATGTGTCTCAAACTATGATTGTCCCTGTGAAATCTCTTTATCTCACACAAACACAAACTTCGTCTCCCGGGGTCTCATTTCTCTCTACTATTCCCCTGTGTGCCACTCTCACATCCCCCTCTCACACAGAGATGTCGTGCGCTCCTTAGGTATGAGAAGGTACGACTCTGCTTCCTCTTAATTATTTCTTTCTCACGCACAACTACAAACTTTGTCTCCTAGGGTCTCATATCTCTCCACATTCTCTTGTATGTCACTCACACACACTCTCTCTCCCTAGAGATATCTCGCGTCCCCTGATATGTCTCTCTAGCTATCACTCTAGTTGTGAAATATCTTTCTCTCTCGCAAACGCAAAATTCTGTCTAATGGGATCTCATTTCTCTCTCATATTTGTTTGTATGTGACTCACATGCACCCTCTCTCTATCAGTCTCACACCCACACACATAACTCAGCCTTCTGATCTCGACTCTTATCTTGTCGGAGTAATGGGCCACGGGTAGGCTAACCCGAGCCCCTGAACCTTTAAAGATATCGGGGCAGGCTGCGCCCCTCAAGCCCCAAGACGACGCTGCCGACTGCCCCTCGCGGCCGAGTCCTAGGGACGACTCCAAGATAAGCCGAGTCCCAGGGACGACTCTAAGATAAGCCGAGTCCCAAGGACGAATCCAAGATAAGCCGACTCCTGGCCGGCGACTTCCGGAGAAGCCGGCTGTAGGGAGTCGGCCCGCGACTCCAACCACCCCGTATCTTTGCGATAATGGACGGGATGGGGAACGGAAACCACGTTGCCCATTCTTGCCACGTTTATCGAGGGAAGGCATGGCCACAGTACGCCGTACCGATGGAGATCTCCATCCGGCGCGGCACTGTTGCCATGCCAGCCCTGACATTAGCCCCTGGGGGCGGAGCCCTGTGCCCACGATGGCTTGTCTGTACGACCCAGAGACGGTGGGTCCCACCAGTCGGCGGGAGTACAGAAGACGCTGAGAGCGCCACAAGACGGACCCATTGGGTGTCGGTCCCTAGGAGTCGGCTGGCCCCTCCCACGGGCCACACGCGCCATTAACCGTATGACGACGGGAATGACAATAAGGATCGCCTGTCAGCGGCGGCACTGCTGCCATGACCCCATGACCAAGCCAGCGTCATTAGAAGCATCGCTAGAGGATCCGAGTCGGCAAGACCCGCCTCACAGCGGACAAGGGCTGCCGGTCCCGCACCAGCCAAGTCGGCAGGCTCACCACTCGTGGGGCCCCAAAGAATGGCGGAGAAGACGGCGGCTCGAGAGATGATGGTCGGACCCACGCCCACTGCTTACCATTGTACCCTCGGGGTAGGCCTATAAAACCCCTGTGGCACCCATGCAAAGGGTTCAATCCATTAGCACTAGACCAGATCATATAGGAAGGAGGGAGCTAGCCTTGCTTTCTCCTACCTCCAGAAACAACTCAAGGAGCAACCTTGTACTCACTTTGCCTTAGTGATCATGCGGAGACCCCGCAGAGCAGCAGTAGGTGTGTTATCTCCTCGGAGAGCCCTAAAGTTGGGTAAGATCCGCCGGCGTGCATGTCTTCGCCTCATCCCATTTCCAGGCACCGGCGATGTTCTACTCGCCCCCACCATGATAAGCCATCCCTTGGCATATGTCGCACCCAACCCCCGACATTTGGCGCCCACCATGGGGCATGGTGCACCGCCATCCGGAGACCTGTTCTGGACGGGAACCTTTTTCCTCCCTGGCGAGCGCAGCCAGCCAAGCACGCCAGACGGAGCCTGCGTCGACGCGCTGCGCGGCGCTGAGGTCGCCTGCGCAGCCAGCTGCCTCGCCGAACTTGTCGGCGATGTTCGCCTCTCCGACGAGCCTGCATCCAACGCAGGCACGGGCGGCCCCGAGAGCCTCCTCGCGGGCCTCCTCGACCAACTCCACGTCACCGGCGAGCCTGCCGTGGACTTGGAGTCCGGAGGCTCCACCGACCCGATGCTGGTCGACTCCGACGCCGCGTCGCTCGACGCGTTCCCCACCAACGTGATGGTCTACGACGAGCCGCTCCCTCACGAGGAGAGTGGCGGAAGCGCCATCATGGAGGTGCTCGTCATCAGTCATGGCGAGCATTCCGGTGATGGAGCTCATGACCCATTCGACGCGGCTCTACGAGACCTGACCGCGCCAATTCCAGAAGACACAGACGCCGAAATGCTGGAGGCGCCGCCACTACGATCGTCGAAGGCGCCAAGAAGCCGGGCAAGCATGAGACGCTTGTCGAAGCCTACCAGTGAGATGGATCGCGCCGTAGGCGGCTCGCCGCCCCGACCGCCTAGTCGCCAGGCGCGTCCAAAGAACACGACGCGGGCTATCGCCAACCTATTCGGGGCCGATCGCCCCGTGTACGCCACGCCTGCGGAGAACATCCGTGCCGCCCAGGTGGCGGCGGATGAGCTAAACAACTTTGAAGGTGAAGAGCGCCGCCTGATGACGGAGCGAGTCCAGCGGCTCCTCAAAGTGGCTGCCGCGCAGAATGAAGCCGGGTGCCGCACAGAGGCGCCGCAGCGACCAAATGACGACCTGCCTCCCCGCCGAGATCAAGGCGCGACGTCTCAGACACCGACTGGCGGTGTACGCAGAAGAAAAGACAAGGATCCGGCTGTCAGCCACAGTCGGACTCGCATCACCATCCAGCATGACCAAGACGACCGCCCAAGAGCAGTGGAACGGCGGGACGACTATCCACCTCCGCCACCTCGAAGAGAAAGGCGAGTCTTCCCGCCACCCGTTGAGCATCCGACTCTCGGCGACCGCCTTGGCCGCCGAGAGGGAGTCGGAGAGAATGACGCCGCCACCGGATCGACCGACTCCACCGATCCTCGGCGCGAAGAAGAAGACGAAGTTGGTCCGCCTGCTTCGACCCGCATCCGAGACGAGCCCTTTCCCAAGGGGTTCACGCCCCGAGATACGCCCAAGAACACCGGGTCAAGAAGCCGAAGATCGCTGGTTGACTACCCACGGCCGTCAACATAGCGAGCAGCAACAAGCGCGTGTTGCCGAAAGTATGTTCCGCTCATGCTCCGAGCACGGCCGACATGGTTGAACAGCTCAAGCCCCACAAAGATCAACAGCTGGGTCGATTTCACCGCCTTCGTCCGCAACTTCACGAGCACATACAAGCGACCTCCCAAGCCTCGCCAGCTTTCCTTGTGCGCATAAGGCCCCGACGAGTCAACTCGCGACTACCTCACGCTACTGGCCGAAGCTTCGAACTCCTGCGAGGGCGCACGCGTGCAGGCTATCGAGTACTTCACCGCCGGTGCAGAGAAGGCACCATCTCAAGCACAGCTCCTCGCGACGAGCTGAAACCTCGACGAAGCCGCTGATCATAGCGCATAAGTATGCCACGGCCGACTCCTCCATGAAGACGGAGATCTGCTAGTGCGACCGCAAAGCGCCCTCAGTTCCTGAACTCCGGCCGAGACACCAATCGGCGACAACAACGAATCGACCACAAGCGCAAGTCCCACAGCCGCTTCCAAGAGCCGGCAGTTGCGGCGGTCGAAGACCAGCAGCCGGAGGGGCAGCTTCCGACTGCGGTAAAGGCGGCAAGTCCAACTGGTTGCGGCCTTCTTACGAAAGCGCACTCTAGATGGTCCTCGCAAGTTCCACAGCCGCGCGGGCCGCCAAACCATACCACCCGAAGTGCCGCTGGCTCACCAGATCGCCAAGGAGACGGCCTCCTCCTCCCCCGCTCATTGGCTGCCGCCTCCACCGCCGCCTTCAAAGAGTCGGCCGCTGTGCCACCGGCGCAAGACGAGATGAGTACCGAAAGAGCACGGAGCCTATGTGGTGTTCACCAAGGTGGCTGATGATCGACGCAAAGAAAGCGGTGCAAAGAAGAAGAAGTAAATGTAGCAACATCGCCACTCCAGAGTTTATGCATTGGTCCGAGAAGCCTATCGCTTGAGCAGAGCTGATCACCCGAGGTGATGCGAATCCGGCTCCTACGCCCTGGTTTTAAGTGCCACCTTGGCCACAGATAGGCGGGCCGCTCGCTACTCGCGAGTGCTGACAGACAGAGGCAGTAGCATCAACATCCTGTACAAGGATACCATGCAGAAGTTAGGAATCAAGCAAAGACAGCTTAAAAACAGCCGGACTGTGTTCCACGGCATTGTTCCCAGCCTTTCCTGCTCACCAATCGGCAAGATCCTGATAGACGTCCTCTTTGGAGACAAAGAGCATTCCGCTGAGAGCCAGTTTGGTTTGAAGTGGTGGACCTCGAAAGCCCATACCATGCGTTGCTTGGCCGACCTGCTTTGGCCAAGTTCATGGCGGTCCCCCACTACGCCTACCTCAAGATGAAGATGCCGAGTTCTAAGGGGTTTCTGACCATAGCCGGCGACTACAGAAAGTCGTCCGCTTGCGCGGCTGAGAGCAGTCGGCTGGCCGAGTTCCTGGTGATCGCAGCCGAGAAGCGGCTTCTTGATCGGGTTGTGGCGATTGCCGGCAAGGAGCCAGAGATGTCGCCCGACCCCAAGGAGTCGGAAGCTGAGTGTTCGTTCAAGCCGGCCAAAGAAACGAAGAAGATACCCATGGACCCGGAGCACCCAGAGAGGTACGCATATAGGTGCAAACCTTGACAAAGAATAGGAAGGCGAGCTCGCCGATTTCTCTATGAGAATCGACATCTTCAAGATGGTCCCTAAAGACATGCCAGTGTACCGACGGAATTCGCCGAGCACAATTTACATGTCCTGTCTGATGTGAAGCCCGTCAGGCAGCCCTTGCGCCGCCTGTCAGAAGAGAAGAGAAGAGTTCTTGGAGAAGAGATAGCCCGACTCCTAGCAGCCAGCTTCATTATGGAGGTGTTTTTTCCAAAATGGTTGGCAAACCCGGTCCTGGTGTTGAAGAAGAACAAGCAGTGGCGGATGTGTATTGACTACAAAAGCCTCAACAAAGCTTGCCCCAAGGACCCATTTGCTCTGCCAAGAATTGATCAGGTGATAGACTCCACAGCCGGATGCGAGCTGTTGAGCTTCTTAGATGCATATTCAGGATATCACCAGATCAAGCTAAACCCGGCTGACAGACTGAAGACCGCCTTCATCACGCCATTTGGAGCCTTCTGCTACCTGACCATGATGTTCGGCCTAAGGAATGCTGGCGCCACCTTTCAAAGATTGCATGCGTATGTTCCTCAAGCAACTCGGCAGAACGCCCACGCCTCACGAGACGATGTGGTGGTGAAGACGGAAAGGCGGAACATCACTGAAGACCTCAAAGAAACCTTTGAGAACCTGCACCGATTCCGCATCAAGCTCAACCCCGAGAAGTGCGCTTGAGTACCACCGCCAACTCCTTGGCTTCCCGGTCTCTCGAACGCGGCATGGAGTGCAACCCTATGAAGATCAAGGCCATCGAGAGGATGGAGGTACCCAGCCGACTGCTAGATGTGCAAAAGTTCACCGGCTGCTTGGTGTCCATCAGCCGATTCATCAGTCGGCTGGGCAAGAAGGCTCTCCCTTTGTACCAGCTGATGAAGAAAGACCACCTTTTTCGAGTGGAACCACAATGCGGACGAAGCTGTTCTCCAATTGAAGAAGATGTTGACTACTCCCCCTGTGCTGGCGGCTCCGACTCCTAAAGAGCCCATGCTCCTATACATTGCCGCCACCAGCCGGGTAGTCAGCACAGTCATTATAGTGGAGCGCAAGGAGGAAGGCAAGGCGCTACCTGTCCAGAGACCGGTATATTACCTGAGCGAAGTACTGTCGACCTCCAAGCAGAACTACCCCCACTACTAGAAGATGTGCTACGGCGTGCACTTTGCCGCCAAGAAATTGAAGCCTTACTTTCAAGAGCACCCAATCACTGTGGTCTGCATAGCTCCACTGACCGAGATCATTGGAAGCCGAGATGCTTTGGGCCGAGTGGCCAAGTGGGCCATAGAGCTGGCTCCCTACACCATCTAGTACCAGCCCCGCACCGCCATCAAGTCGCAAGCACCGCCGACTTTCGCCGACCGGGCCGAGACCCGAGACTGCTGCCAAATACCGACTCCACCCATTGGCGGATGCATTTCGATGGCTCCAATATGCGCACCGGCTTGGGAGCCGGTGCTGTCCTCACCTCCCCTAAAGGCAACAAGCTCAAATACACGCTGCAGATCCATTTCGCCACCTCCAACAACGTCGCCGAGGCACTCATTCACGGGCTCCTGCTTGCCAAAGAACTCGGCATCCGTCGGATCCTGTGCTATGGCGACTCCTATTTGGTGGTCCAGCAGTCATGTAGCGACTGGGACGCCAAAGATGCAAACATGGCGAGCTACCATTTCCTGGTGCAGCAACTCAGTGGATACTTCGAGGGGTGCGAGTTCCTTCACGTGCCAAGAAATGACAATGACCAAGCAGACACCCTGGCACGAATCGGCTCAACCGTCAAGCAATACCATCCGGTGTCGCCCTTCAGCGCCTCCTGAAGCCGTCTATCAAGCCTTCACCAGAATCAGACTCCATGTTTGTGTCGGCTCCCCCCGAAGAAGACGGATCCGACTCAAGAGCCCAGCAAACGGCACGAGAATTCTTACAGATTGCTCCAAGAACGCCGCAGTCGAAGCCGGCCCGAGGACTTCAGAACCCGGCCCGGGGACTGCGGCGACCAGTCCGAAAACTCCAGAGCTCAGCCCGGGGACTGCGCTAGTCGGCCCGGGGACTTCTTCAATCCAGCAAGCGGCCGCAGACTCCAGCCCGCCGCCTCCCATCCCAGCCACCCTCGTCCAAGTCGCAATGGTGGCAATTGAAGAAATAGCAGCACCCTCATGGGCCCAGCCCATCCTCAAGTTCCTAGTGAGCAAAGAGCTGCCAACCGATGAAATCTTGGCTCGGCAAGTACAACGCTGAGCGCAGCCTACAATATAGTCAACAGAGAGCTGGTCAGGCGCGGCATCACTGGTGTCTACCAGCGTTGCGTCGAGCCAGAGCAATGCCAAGCAATTCTCAAATACATCCATCAAGGCGAGTGCGGCCACCATGCGGCTTCACGAGCACTCGTCGCCAAAGCATTTCGACACGGTTTTTTCTGGCCAACTGCCCTAGAAGAGGTCAAGGAATTAGTCCAAAATGCAAGGTGCGGAAGTTCCGCCTCCAAGCAAGATCACCGGCTTCAAGACTCAAGACTATCCCCATCGCCGCCCTTTTGCGGTTTGGGGCCCGGACATGGTGGGACCATTCAAGACAACGACGAGGCAGCCTAACTCACTTACTTGTCGCGTGGACAAGTTCACCAAGTGGATAGAAGTAAAGCCCATCAAGAAGTTGAATGGTCCGACTGCAGTGACTTTCATCTCCGACATCACGTTTCGGTACGGCATACCACACAGCATCATCACCGACAATGGCACAAATTTTGCCAAAGGCGCCAGCCCGCTTCTGCGACGCAGGCATCCGACCGACTTAGCGCTCATTGCCCATCCGCATCAAACGGCCGTAGAGCGAGCAAACGGCCTCATCCTCGTCGGCATCAAGCCTCGACTAGTCGAACCATCGAGCATTCGCCGGCTTGTTGGCTTGAGGAGCTGCCACCGCCCTCCGAGTCTCGCGCCGCGACTCAAAACAAGTCAACGGCTTCACGCCTTTCTTCCTCGCTTCACAAGGTGAAGCCGCCATCCCAACGGACATAGAGTTCGACTTCGCGAAGTCATCGTACACCGAGGATGAAGCGTAAGAAGACGCCAAGACGGCGCCGATCTTCGAAGAGGGCCGGCTTGTTGGCACTCACCGGTCCAAAGATCTACCAAGAGAGCTCGCGCCGATACTACAACAGGAAGGTCAGGCCGAGATCTTTCCAAGAGGGCGACCTTGTGCTCAGACTGATCCAGCGAACAGCCGGCCAACACAAGCTGTCGGCGCCTTGGGAAGGCCCTTTCATCATCAGCATAGTGCTGGGCAACAACTCCTACTACCTGATCGATGCTCAGAAGCCCCGAGCACGCAAGAGAGACGACTCCGGCAAAGATTCTACATCACCGAGCCGCGCAAGCCTACATGGGCGGCGGCCCCCGAATTTAGATCTGGAATCCCCACGCAGCTCACCTCCGGAAAGAGAAGGGCTTGCAGTGGGTGATCCGTGGAGGTGACGGACTTCGAGCCCGCATCAAGAAGCCGGTGAGCAATGGGCTCCGGCTCGCCGACGTGGTCCAGTCATGCTCCTCCGGCGGATTCTCCCGTGCCAGAAAGGGCATTTAACTGTGGAGTTTAATCCGAACATCACCAGACGTTGAGCGGCTCTTCGATACAACGCATTTAAGGCGCCTCGAGGGTGCTGTTCAAGAGCGCTGATGCGCCGCCCCGCGATCAAGACCGCGGATTCAGCTTCGAGCCTCCGATCGACGGGTAAGTGATTCACCCCATTACGGGACACTTGTAGTGATTAGATTGACTCAAGCGAGGTTTTTAATCTGCCTCTTCCTTTGACAGAATGAATGGAGAAGGCCGAGCTGCTTATCAGCCCGGCCCCATGCCGAAGAACCAAAGGATGCCCACTTAGCAAGGTTGCTGGTTCCGCACCGTCACGGTGCCGAGAAGAAGGCCAAGAGGTGGCCGCGGGACTCGAAAGAGTTCCCGCAATCAAAGCCCGATGACGACGACGAGGACTCCTCCCCCGAAGACGAGGAGGAGGAGGAGGAGTACTCCCTCTCGGAGGAGGGAGAGAAGAAGAGGAATGCCTCCCCAATCGGGGCGACCGAAGGGTCCAAGAGGGGGAGAACTATCCCCCTGGGCAGTTTCGCCAATATCAATGTTGGCGAGGAAGAGGGTCCAAGAAGGGCCCGGCGTCCGGCAAGATTGTAAGTATCCGGATCATTCATATGCCGTATATAGTATGTCACGCAGTGCCCTTCTAATGCTGCATTGTTCCTTTAGTCCGGCCGGTGACGACTTTCCCGACTCGATGAGCGGGTCGCTGGCGCCGTCGGATGTAAATTCCATCCCGATCGCTTTACCCCACGCGCCGAGGACGACGAGGCGGAATCCCACAGGGGGACGCGCCAGGAGGAGGCTCCGGAGGCGCCGTCAGGCAGCCCGCCGGACTTTGTGCCGGACTCTACTCCAGAACCCGTAGCAGTTCCAGAGTCCGGCAAGCAGCCCCCTCGAAAGAGGGGCACGACCATGACGCCGGCGGCCTCCGTCCAACCGGAGGCACCGGACAACTTGCTGGAGGCGCTGAAAGGCGCCTCCATCGAGGAAGAACACCGCACTCTCATGAGTGCGGTGATTGAGAAGGTCTAGCTCGCCAAGGGCGGGCTGACTGAAGCCTGCAACAGCCTTCTA
The DNA here is from genome assembly GCA_021437245.1 of Aegilops speltoides. Classification (NCBI taxonomy): domain Eukaryota; kingdom Viridiplantae; phylum Streptophyta; class Magnoliopsida; order Poales; family Poaceae; genus Aegilops; species Aegilops speltoides. The sequence continues at coordinate 341,085,602 of CM038147.1, read as the reverse complement.
ACAGGCTTTGAGGTAAGAAGGTTAAAATTAAGTAATATAATACCGCATAGACAAGAGTTTCGATGCTTAGTCCGTGTTCGGAAAGAAAAGCCGACTAAGGATCTTACAAGATATACGCAGGGTTGCTAAAAATATGTCGATATGGGTTTGAGGCTCTGCATTGTTGACCTCTGCCGATTAACAATGGAGGTCGAGGCGCTGAAGAAAGATCTTAAGCGTCGGAGCAAGAGCTCGCCATGCCAAGAGGCAGCTCAAGGAAAAAGAAGGTGAACAACACCACTTTAAATAGGTACCTTCTTACGTAAAGGGTTTTGGTTGCAAACAAGATTAACAAGGATAGTATATGTAATGCAGGGGCCACCAACGAGGTGGCAGCCCTGAAGGATGCCGTGTCTGTGGCCGAACGCAATGCGGCCACATAACGGACTGAGCGAGAAAAGCAAGCGGCGCTGGTGGCGGAAGTTCGGCAAGAGCTCCGGGCTCTCATGGAAAAACATGAGAGTTTGGAGCGTGACTCCAAGACTCGAGAGTCCGAGCTTGCCTCGCTCGAAAGTGCCAACCGCTAAGGCCGAGGCCCGTGAGGGCCCGTGAGGAAGTAGAGGACATGAAGAAGATAGCGGCGGTAAGGCGTTTTTCATGTAGAGCAGGCATGTTAATGTAAATTACCGGATACTTACCCGAATTCGGAGCTCTCCAGGGGCATTTGCAGATCTGCCGTGTAGTGCGTCTGATGCTGCTGCATTCTATCGTGGCGAGGAGGGGAGCTCGAGGGAGAAGGTCTTCGTCTCAAGACGCCGAGGCCGCCATCCGGTGCCCCAAGCGACCAGCTGAAGCAAATGGTCGAACTCCACAAGGTAGCCGAGGAGGCCATGAAGGGCCTCACATACCGTCCGGGTTCGGGCAGGCCATGCCCGGCAGCTACTTTGGCCTAGTGCGGCGGTGCCCTGTGCTAGATATGATCAAACGCCGCTTTGCATTGAGGGCGCTGTCGGGCCCTTGCCCGCATAAAGGTGCAAGGGGCAACCTGGATGCGAGAAGCTTCACGGATCCGCCGCCGGGTAAGGAGCATCGCATGCCGAGCGATATTATAAAGTTTTCTGAAGGAGCCCGCGATATTGCGTATGAATGCCCCTTGATGTAATCCTTGAGTGAACTTGTGTATATTTATCCCGGCGCAGAGAATTTCGCTTATATGCGCCGTGAGCAACGCTTTGTTGAATTTAAAATATTACCTTCAGGCGGCCGCTTGTTAAATCTGAGATGGCAAGTCGTTGGCTTTCAAATTTCAAGCCACGAGTGCCGGGTGTTCGGTGATAAACTTGAGCACTCTTGTTCCCATCTTTGGGTCCATCTAGGAGGCGCCAACATGACGAACAAGGCGACCGGACTTATAATGCTTGAACACTCTCACTTAGCCATAGAATTCTATAATTTTAAATTTCATGAAGCCCCGGTATTCGAAGACCGAATCCGGCGCTTATCCACGCCTTCGCCGGACATCATCCGAACTTCGCCAAGCGGCATGAGTCTTTAGGGACCCGAAAAGACCTCTCGAACAGCGACCAGTCTCGCCTTATCATGCCGCCGGTTTAGCTTTCTCCATTGAGGCGTTAACCTGCTCAACCGGGCGCAATCGCAGTGGTTCTCCTAGTGCTACCTTAGCCGACGGAACGGAACGAAGGTACCAAAACATAGGAGCCGGGCAAACCCAACTATTGACCCAAGACATGATTCGAGCTGATTCATATAATGCTATAAGTTCGGGGTGCCGCACTTGTGAAAGTGTTCGGACTTACTCACACCATAATATGGGGAACAGAAGCCCCTGGTTTATTCGGCCGTACCAAAGTATACGGGTGCAATATGTCATATAGTGAACATTTGTAAAGGAGAACGCAATTGCCATGAAAAGGTAATGAACTTGCAAAAAAGAAGTGCTGCTTTTTTAATGAAGGAAGGTCTGCTAATAAAGCGGACCGATACAAATAGTGCGGTAAGCAAGGTGTTTGGACTAAATTAACATGTCCCTGTAACGCCCTCGATGCGGCTATAGCTCCCACGTGTCGAAGCACGACTTAGAGGCATAACCGCATTGAAAGCAATGTCGCAAGTGAGGTAATCTTCGCACAATCCATGTAATACATAAGGGAAAAGGTACATAGTTGGCTTACAGTCGCCACTTCACACAATTACATGAATAAAGCATTACATCATCCAGATACAATCAAGGTCCGCTACGGAACCAAAATAAAAGAAGAACAACCCCACATGCGACGAAGAACTCGATCGCCTAACTGGCTCCACTACTAATCGTCTGAAAGGAAACATAGTAACGACCAAGTGCCTCATCATATTCCCACTTCAGCTCAATTAGCGCCATCTGCTACTGCATCACCCGCACTGCATTTGTTTTGGTAGAATCAGAGCCACAGGACTCAAAGAATCTCACACCCGCGAGATCAAGACTATTTAAGCTTAAGGAAAGGCTGGTGTCAAAAGGAGGAGCTGCTGCAGTTTACTTAGCATATAGGGTGGCTACATCGCAAAAGAGAGCGAGAAGAGAAGCAAGGCGCGGTCGTGAAGCTATTAGCGATCAAGAAGTGATCCCGACTACTTACGCCAAGCATAACTCCAACATCAGTTCACTTCCCTGACCACGAGAAGAGACCATCACGGTTACATACACGGTTGATGTATTTTAATTAAGGTCAACTTTGGGTTTTCTACAACCGACATTAACAAATTCCCATCTGCCTCATAACCGCATGGGCACGGCTTTGAAAGATATTACCCCGCAGGGTGTCCCAACTTAGCCCATCACAAGCTCTCACGGTCATCGAAGGAATAAACCTTCACCCAAGACACTCCGATCGACTCGTATCCCAGACATCAAGACATTTCGACAATGGTAAAACTAAACCAGCAAGACCTCCCACCAGGCCGACAAATCCCGATAGGAGCTGCACATATCTCGCTCTCGTGGCACATCCGGATGAGACTAGCTACGAGTAAAACCAGGCCTCGAAGTTTCCCAGTGGTGGCCCCGCAGTAGCTCGGGCCGACCAACGCCGAAGGAGCACCGCCCGGGGCTAAATAAAGATGACCCTGCTCGCGAAACCCAAGGGAAAAAGGGTGTAGGTGGCAAATGGTAAAACCAAGGTTGGGCCTTGCTGGAGGAGTTTTATTCAAAGCGAACCGTCAAGGGGTCCCATAAATCACCCGACCGTAAGGAACGCAAAATCAAGGAACATAACACCGGTATGACGGAAACTAGGTGGCAAGAGTGGAATAAAACACCGGCATAAGGCCGAGCCTTCCACCCTTTACCAAGTATATAGATGCATTAATTAAAACAAAAGATATTGTGATATCCCAAAATATCCGTGTTCCAACAAGGAACAAACTTCATCTTCACCTGCAACTAGCAACGCTATAAGAGGGGCTGAGCAAAGCGTAACATAGCCAAACAACGGTTTGCTAGGACATGGGTGGTTAGAGGTTGACATGGCAATATGGGTGGCATGTTATAGCAAGTGGTAGGTATCGCAGCATAGGCGTAGCAAAAGAGCGAGCATCTAGCAAGCAAAGATAGAAGTGATATCGAAGGTATGGTCATCTTGCCTGTAAGGTTCTCAGAGTTGTCGAAGGCTGGATCCTCGTAGGCGTTCTCAACAGGCTCCTCGCTCACGCACTCGCCTCCGGCTCTACCCAAAGCAAGAACACAAGCAACGGAACCACAATCAAACAAGGAACATATGCACAAGCAATATGATGCAATACATGACATGCTATGCGAGATGTGACATGCTATGCATATGTATGCTCCGGAAGGAAAATGATGAACTGGCATCAACTTGGCAAACCAAGTATGCCGCTGAAAGATGAGATGATTTCGCTTGAAATCGATATAAAGATCACCGAATCGATGCACGGTTTGCAAATGACAAGCAAAACAAGAATGACGAAATCTGCGCTTAACAGCCCGATGCTACTTAGCACGCAACACTAAACTATGCTACAGCACCCCAACATGCAAACAAAGCATATGGCAACGAACTACAGGAGATGCTTAACAAAAGAGGAACACTGAGCTACGGCTAAATCACATCATAACATGTTCAAACAAGCATGGAGAAAGTGCTCAAAATATCAGGTTCACAGACTTAGTGAAAATACTAACATGGCAGGAATTAACATCAGAAGGCATGTTTAGAGCAAGCAAACAACATGCTACAGGAACTTATAATAGCAAAGCAAGGCATGACATGATTCTACTCAAAGCATATTTCAATAGTCCCTTACTGACCATAAGCCAAAAGGACTCTAAGAAATGATGGCACCCATGTAAACATTGCAAGTTTTATTACAGATTTCAGACTTAGTGAAATATCAGGACATGGCAAAAACAGATTCAACATGGCATGTTCGTGAGCTCGATGCACTCACTACAGAGCATCTCAAGATAAACTAAGCATACACCCATCAAGAAGACATGGCATAGGAGCTATACATGGCAAGAACAACATCATAGCATGCACGGATCAACTACACCGACCTCGTGAAAATTGAATCTCATGCAAACAGTCTGCCAGGAAACATTTTCAAGCAAAAGTAGAGCACGAAAATGACATGCTATACTACTCCATAAATGCCAACAAGGACATGGATGGATAGAGCACAACCATATGTTCAAAACACCCTTACTGATCATGCTCAAAAGGGTATAGATCTCTGAAACAACATGAACATATGGCATAAAATTATCAGCAGGAGAAGACTTAGTGAAATCACTAAGTTCCTGAAATCAGTAACATTATCATCCCTACTTTGCATGCTTGTTCTAGTCAACACATAGCTCACAAAAATACATGGAAAATACCCCTGGAAAGATGGCATGGCAATGTTCAACTCACATGTAGGACTCAAGTTCATAGGATGCACACATAATTCATGGCAAAAATGACAAAAGAGCTCGAACTGATAAAATTCTGAAACTAATGATCTGAAGCTATCTTCCAACAGCATTTCGGGCTTCAAGATGAGCTCAAATGCAAATGGTGCAATGGAATAAAATGATGTACTCTTCGAGACGAACAATTTGACATATTATACGCCCAAAACGGAGCCACGGTTGCGGAGATGTGATGCTATGAAAAATGCCCGAAATTACACAGATATGAGGACTTAGACGAATTTGGGGGGGGGACGGTCAACCTCGCCGATCCGATCGGATCGAACGGGCGCGTCGCCGAGGAAGGGAGGTGGCCGGGGGGTCGGGCGATGGCGATTTAGGCGGGGACCGCGCGGCTGACGGCAGGCGACGGCGGCGGCGGCGGCATGGCGGCGCGGCGGCGGCGGAAGCGCAAGGGCGGCGGGCGGCGGCGAGGGCGGCGCGCGCGGGCGACGGGCGGCGCGGCGGCGGCGCGGCGGCGCGCGGGCGGCGCGGGCGGGCGGCGGAGCGCGGCGATGGCGGCGGGCGGGCGGCGGCGGCGTGATTCCAGCGCCATGCGGCGACGCTGGCACAAGGGCTCGCGGCGGCGGGCGTGGCGCGGGCGCACGGTCAGCCCCGAGTGGTTGCGGCGCCGGCGGACGTTGTCCCCGCCCGGTTTCACGCCCGGCGGCGGCGGATCTGGATTTTAGGGTTTGCCCGGATTTCGGGGGGGGTGTATATATAGGCATAGAGGGAGCTAGGAGAGTCCAAATGAGGTGTAGTTACCACACGATCGTGATCGAACGACCGAGGGCATGGAGGGAGTTAGATGGGTTATTGGGCTGTTTTGGAGGGTTGTTGGGCTGCAACTCAAAAGAGGCCTTTGCGAGAGTGCGGTTAACCGCTGAGTACCAAACGAACTCCAAATGACCCGAACTTGACAGTGGTCTACCGGTGCTATACCAGGCCACTTGGCAAGGCTCGGTCCATTCCGAGAATGTTCAACACCGCACACGGAAAAGAACAAAAGGGGACGCCGGGAACATAGGAGTGCCGGATTGCAAAACGGACAACGGGAATATGCTCGAATCATGAGACTAACACGTATGCAAATGAGATGCACATGATGACATGATATGAGATGCATGACATGGAAAAATGCAAAACGAAAACAAAACCCAACCACGGAGGGAATATCATAGCACATATCCGAAAATGGCAAGAGTAGGAGTTACAAATATGGAAAGTTACATCCGGGTGTTACAACACTCCACCACTACAAGAGGATCTCGCCCCAGATCTAGGACCGAAAGAACTCCTGATATTCGAACGGAGGTGATCCTCGCGCCCTGTGTGGCTTCTCGGTCGAATGGTGTGACCACTTTACTTTCAGGAATTTGATTGACTTGTTGCGTAGTCTTGCGCTTGGTTTCTTCAAGAATAGCAACGGGTGCTCATGATAAGAGAGATCTTCTTGGAGGTCAATTTCTTCAAAGTTGATAGTGCGCCAGAATCTTGAAGCACTTATGAGCTGTGACACGTGAAACACATCGTGCACGCTTGCAAAGTTGGGTGGAAGCTCGTTGATAGGCGAGATCGCTTTTGCCAATGATCTTGAAAGGACCCACGATCTAGGGGCAAGCTTCCTTTGATACCGGGTTTATTTAGTACCTTTCATTGAGAGATGCGAGGTAGACATGGTCTCCGATTTTAAAAGCCACATCACGGTGCTTGTCATCATAATAGCCCTTCCGCGCGATTATGCGGCTTTAAGATTCTCACGAATGACTTTGCACATTTCTTCGCTTCGTGATCAAGTCGCTGCCAAGAAGTTGGCGCTCACCTGCTCGGACCAATTGAGAGGAGTACGCACTTTCGCCATACAGAATTTCAATGGGGCCTTGCCCAACTCGCTGGAAGTCTGTTGTTGTAGGAGAACTCGCATATGGGAGACACTCTTCCCACTTCATGCCAAAGAAATGACACAAGCCCCGAGCATATCTTCAAGGATTTGATTGACTCGCCGACTTGGCCACTAGTTTGAGGATGAAAAGCTGTGCTGAAACGAATGTCGGTGCCCATGGCCTTCAAAAGAGTCCCGTAACTTAGAAGTGAAGATGCTTCCACGGTCCAAGAGATCAATTGTGGAATACCGCAAGGAGACAATTCGAGGTGTAAAGCTCGCCACCGAGCTGCTGTGATAGATTCTTTGACAGAAGAAAATGAGCCACTTTAGTAAGCTTGTCAATGACAACGAAGATAGCATCATTTCCACGCTTGGACTTGGGAAATCCAATCACGAAGTCCATCTCGATATGATCAAACTTCCATTCGAATAGCAAGAGGTTGGAGGAGGCCAGCTGGTCTTTGGTGTTCTGCTTTCACCCTTCTCGCAGACATCACATTCATTCACGAATTGAGCAATTTCGCTTCATTCGAGTCCACCAATATGACCGCTTGAGGTCATGGTACATCTTCGCATTTCCGTGATGAATGGATAGGAGGGAATTGTGTGCCTCATTCATGATGACTTTTCTCAGACGCCTTTAGGAACCACAATACGGTCCTCGAAGAAAAGAGTGTCTTTGTCATCCAAGCGATAGCACTTGTATTTGAAATGCCCTTGTCGATACCACGCTTCACCTTCTTCACCATGGTATCCGAAGTTGAGCCTCACGAATTTGATCTTCCAAAGTAGGAGAGACTATGAGGTTGGCAAGAAATCCTTGAGGAACAACTTGAAGATTCAGCTTATGAAAGCTTCACAAAGATCCGGCGGAAGGGCTTGAGAATTAGACTGTTGTAATAAGTTTTCTCGCCAAGGCATCTGCAATCACATTCGCCTTGCCGTGAGTATATTCAATACTTGGATTGTACTCTTGAATCATTTCGACCCATCGAGTTTGCCTGAGGTTGAGGTTTGGTTGAGTGAAGATATACTTGAGACTCTTGTGATCGGTGAAAATGTCCACTTTCCTTCCCAACAAGAGATGTCTCCATGTTATCAATGCATGGACAACTGCCGCCAACTCAAGATCGTGAGTGGGGTAGTTCTTTATCTTGGTCATATCATCTCAGCCAAGGGCATCGCTGTTAATCCCGAGAAGGTGTCTTCAATTGTGAATTGGGAACCTCCTCAGAATGTCAAGCAGCTCCGCAGCTATAGCCGCATCGAGGGCGTTACAAGTTGGTATCAGAGCCAGGTTCACACAATTACATGAATAAAGCATTACATCATCCAGATACAATCAAGGTCCGGCTACGGAACCAAAATAAAAGAAGAACAACCCCACATGCGACGCAAATCCCCGATCGCCTCAACTGGGCTCCACTACTAATCGTCTGAAAGGAAACATAGTAACGACCAAGTGCCTCATCGATTCCCACTTCAGCTCGAGCATGCCATCTGCTACCGCATCACCCGCACTGCATCTGCTTTGGTAGAATCAGGAGCCACAGGACTCAGAATCTCACACCCGCGAGATCAAGACTATTTAAGCTTAAGGAAAGGCTGGTGTCAAAAGGAGGAGCTCGCCGCAAGCGACTAGCATATAGGGTGGCTACATCGCAAAAAGAGAGCGAGAAGAGAAGCAAGGCGCGGTCGTGAAGCTATTAGCGACCAAGAAGTGATCCCGACTACTTACGCCAAGCATAACTCCAACACAGTGTTCACTTCCGGACTCACGAGAAGAGACCATCACGGTTACATACACGGTTGATGTATTTTAATTAAGGTCAACTTTGGGTTTTCTACAACCGACATTAACAAATTCCCATCTGCCTCATAACCGCTGCACGGCTTTGAAAGATATTACCTCAGGGGGTGTCCCAACTTAGCCCATCACAAGCTCTCACGGTCATCGAAGGAATAAACCTTCACCCAAGACACTCCGATCGACTCGATCCCAGACATCAAGACATTTCGACAATGGTAAAACTAAACCAGCAAGACCTCCCACCAGGCCGACAAATCCCGATAGGAGCTGCACATATCTCGCTCTCGGCACATCCGGATGAGACTAGCTACGAGTAAAACCAGCCCTCGAGTTTCCCGTGGTGGCCCTCTGAGTAGCTTCGATTCGACCAACGCCGAAGGAGCACCGCCCGGGGCTAAAATAAAGATGACCCTGCTCGCGAAAACCCAAGGGAAAAGGGGTGTAGGTGGCAAATGGTAAAACCAAGGTTGGGCCTTGCTGGAGGAGTTTTATTCAAAGCGAATCGTCAAGGGGGTCCCATAAATCACCCGACCGTAAGGAACGCAAAATCAAGGAACATAACACCCAGATGACGGAAACTAGGTGGCAAGAGGGAATAAAACACCGGCATAAGGCCGAGCCTTCCACCCTTTACCAAGTATATAGATGCATTAATTAAAACAAAAGATATTGTGATATCCCAAAATATCCGTGTTCCAACAAGGAACAAACTTCATCTTCACCTGCAACTAGCAACGCTATAAGAGGGCCGAGCAAAGCGTAACATAGCCAAACAACGGTTTGCTAGGACATGGGTGGTTAGAGGTTGACATGGCAATATGGGTGGCATGTTATAGCAAGTGGTAGGTATCGCAGCATAGGCGTAGCAAAAGAGCGAGCATCTAGCAAGCAAAGATAGAAGTGATATCAAGGTATGGTCATCTTGCTCGTAAGGTTCTCGAGTTGTCGAGGCTGGATCCTCGAGGCGCTCTCAACAGGCTCCTCGCTCACGCACTCGCCTCCCGCTCTACCCAAAGCAAGAACACAAGCAACGGAACCACAATCAAACAAGGAACATATGCACAAGCAATATGATGCAATACATGACATGCTATGCGAGATGTGACATGCTATGCATATGTATGCTCCGGAAGGAAAATGATGAACTGGCATCAACTTGGCAAACCAAGTATGCCGCTGAAAGATGAGATGATTTCGCTGAAATCGATATAAAGATCACCGAATCGGATGCACGGTTTGCAAATGACAAGCAAAACAAGAATGACGCAAAACTGCGTTAACAGCCCGATGCTACTTAGCACGCAACACGAAACTATGCTACAGCACCCCAACATGCAAACAAAGCATATGGCAACGAACTACAGGAGATGCTTAACAAAAGAGGAACACTGGCTACGGCTAAATCACATCATAACATGTTCAAACAAGCATGGAGAAAGTGCTCAAAATATCAGGTTCACAGACTTAGTGAAAATACTAACATGGCAGGAATTAACATCAGGAAGGCATGTTTAGAGCAAGCAAACAACATGCTACAGGAACTTATAATAGCAAAGCAAGGCATGACATGATTCTACTCAAAGCATATTTCAATAGTCCCTTACTGACCATAAGCCAAAAAGGACTCTAAGAAATGATGGCACCCATGTAAACATTGCAAGTTTTATTACAGATTTCAGACTTAGTGAAATATCAGGACATGGCAAAAACAGATTCAACATGGCATGTTCGTGAGCTCGATGCACTCACTACAGAGCATCTCAAGATAAACTAAGCATACACCCATCAAGAAGACATGGCATAGGAGCTATACATGGCAAGAACAACATCATAGCATGCACGGATCAACTACACCGACCTCGTGAAAATTGAATCTCATGCAAACAGTCTGCCAGGAAACATTTTCAAGCAAAAGTAGAGCACGAAAATGACATGCTAGACTACTCCATAAATGCCAACAAGGACATGGATGGATAGAGCACAACCATATGTTCAAAACACCCTTACTGATCATGCTCAAAAAGGGTATAGATCTCTCTGAAACAACATGAACATATGGCATAAAATTATCAGCAGGAGAAGACTTAGTGAAATCACTAAGTTCCTGAAATCAGTAACATTATCATCCCTACTTTGCATGCTTGTTCTAGTCAACACATAGCTCACAAAAATACATGGAAAATACCCCTGGAAAGATGGCATGGCAATGTTCAACTCACATGTAGGACTCAAGTTCATAGGGTGCACACATAATTCATGGCAAAAATGACAAAAGAGCTCGAACTGATAAAATTCTGAAACTAACGATCTGAAGCTATCTTCCAACAGCATTTCGGGCATCAAGATGAGCTCAAATGCAAATGATGCAATGGAATGAAATGATGTACTCTTTGAGGCGAACAATTTGACATATTATACGCCCAAAACGGAGCCACGGTTGCGGAGATGTGATGCTATGAAAAATGCCCGAAATTACACAGATATGAGGACTTAGACGAATTTTGGGGGGGGAACGTCAACCTCGCGTCAGATCTGGATCGGATCGGGAACGGGCGCGGTCGCCGGAGGAAGGGGAGGTGGCCGGCGGGGTCGGCGATGGCGGACGAGGCGGGGACCGTGCGCTGACGGCAGGCGACGGCCATGGCGGCTGGCAGTCGGGCATGGCGGCGGGCATGCGGGGAAAGGGCGGCGCGGCGACGGGAGGCGCGGCGCGGCGGGGCGGCGGGCGCGGCGCGGCGCGGTGGCGGCGCGGCCGGGCGGAGCGGAGCGGCGGCGGCGGCGGCAGCGGGCGGCGGCGGCGGATCCGCGATTCATGCCAAGGGCGAGGACGCTGGCCATGGGCGGCTCCGGGCGGCGGGCGGGCGTATGGCGCACGGTCAGCCCCGAGTGGCTGCGGCGTCGGCGGACGTTGTCCGCCCGCCCGACACGCCCGCGGCGCGGATCTGGGATTTTAGGGTTTGCCCGGATTTCGGGAGGGTGTATATATAGGCATAGAGGAGCTAGGAGAGTCCAAATGAGGTGTAGCTTTACCACACGATCGTGATCGAACGACCGAGGGCATGGAGGGAGTTAGATGGGTTATTGGGTTGTTTTGGAGGGTTGTTGGGCTGCAACTCAAAAGAGGCCTTTATGAGTGCGGTTAACTGCTGAGTACCAAACGAACTCCAAATGACCCGAAACTTGACAGTGGTCTACCGGTGCTATACCAGGCCACTTGGCAAGGCTCGGTCCATTCCGAGAATGTTCAACACCCGCACACGGAAAAGAACAAAAGGGGACGCCGGGAACATAGGAGTGCCGGATTGCAAAACGCAGACAACGGGAATATGCTCGAATCATGAGACTAACACGTATGCAAATGAGATGCACATGATGACATGATATGAGATGCATGACATGGACAAAATGCAAAACGAAAACAAAACCCAACCATGGAGGGAATATCATAGCACATATCCGAAAATGGCAAGAGTAGGAGTTACAAATATGGAAAGTTACATCCGGGGTGTTACAGTCCCCCTCCAGGGATAAGCTGCAGACTTGGTGTACGTAATTGAATTTAATGCTCGTAACGGAGACCACCGAGTGTTTGTCGCAGCCTTCTTTAATCCTCGATCACAGTATCGTGAATTCGCAAGTTCGCCGTCTGACAGGCTTCCGTTAATGGAGTCCCGTGTATGCAAAAAGAAGAAAAGATAAAAAACAAAGACAAGGGGCGACGATGAGCCCTTGTGTGGTCGAGCCGCACTCTTTGGTCCTCGTGATTAAGCCCCTCCCCTGCGCCCATGGTATCTCCAAAGCGTAATGATGTATGCGGAGTGTTATTTTAGTGATCATGCGCGCGGCGGGGTTAGGGGCCGCATTGCTACGCGTGCTCTGATCGCGCCAGGTGGTCTTGGTTGTTGTTGCTCCGGGCGTGTTTTAATGTGTCCGGCTTTTTGATTGCCGGACTAGAGAACTGCCGTAGAAGGCTGCTCAGATTTCGCCATGAGAGTCACAGATGTTCCTCCGTTCGAGGAGCGCCTGTATTCCCATTGACCGTAATGACTCCACGGGGCCGGCATCTTGAGCTTTAGGTATGCATAATGCGGCACCGCTGAATTTTGCAACGCGTTCGTCCGAAAGCAGGCATGATAGCCGCCACGAACGGGACTATATCAAGATTAACTCTTCGCTTTGGAATTTATCCGGGATCCAAGACCACTTCCAGCAGATGAGCCTGCATAGCTTGGCTTCCACTCACAGGATGACACCTTTAAAGGTTGTCTTAGTAGGTTTGATCCTGGATGGGTCTATGCCCATTTTATGACCGTGTCCCGATAAAGCAGGTTCAGGCTGCCGCCACCGCCCATCGGGACTCTTGTGAGGTGAAATCCATCGACGATTGGGTCTAGGACCAATGCGCGAATCCGCTATGGCGATGCTAGTCGGATGGTCTCGCCGATCAAAAGTGATCGGACAGAGGACCATGGATTGAACTTCCGGCGATCGCTCCATCGCATAGACGCCCCAGAGTGCGCGCTTCCTCTCCCTCTTGGGTATATGGGTCGCAGAAAGCATATTCACCGTCCGCACTTATGGGGGAAACCCTTCGTCCTCTCGTTGTTCAATGCGGCGGGTCTCTTCCTCGTCGCCGCTATTTAGCCCCTTGTCATTGTGTTCGCAATTAACTTGCCACCGCCCGAACACCCAACAATCTCTATTGGTGTGATTAGCTGGCTTTTTCGGGATGCCATGTATCCGCATGAGCGGTCGAGTATTTTGTCCAGATTGACGGGCCCGAGTTGTTCTTTTGAGTGGCTTCTTCCGCTGACCGGTTTGAGCCTCGAATCCGCATTGACCGCCAGATCCTCTTGTCGCCGCCGTTAGTACGGGCGCTTTGTTTTGATTCGACGTGACCTACCGTGATTGTCCTGGTGTCCTGACCGCCAGAATTTTTGCGGAGATTATTGCTGCGGCTAGCCAGCTATCCTCTCCGCCGCAAAAGCGGGTCTTTAACGATGTGAGGGCTGCCATGGATTTCGGCTTCTCCTGCCCCAGGTGCCGGGCTAGCCATTCGTCCCAGATTTGTGTTTGAAGGCTGCAAGGGCCTCCGCATCCGGACAGCCGACGATTTGATTTTTCTTCGTCAAGAATCGTGTCCAGAACTGTCTGGCCGATTCGTCTGGCTGCTGAATAATGTGGCTTAGGTCATCGGCGTCTGGTGGTCGCACGATGTACCTTGGAAGTTATCAAGGAACGCGCCTCCGTGTCTTCCCAACACCCAATCGACTCTGCGGGCAGGCTGTTAAGCCAATGCCGAGCTGGTCCTTTAAGCTTGAGGGGAGATATTTGATGGCGCAGATCATCGCCAAGGGCCATATGGATGTGGAGAAGATAATCTTCGATCCACACCGCGGGGTCTGTTGTACCATCGTAAGATTCGATGTTCACGGGTTTGAACCCTTCGGGGATCTCATGATCCATTACTTCATCAGTGAAGCATAACGTGTGTGCGGCGCCCCTGTATTGAGCAATATCGCGACGCAGCTCGAGGGAGCGCTGTCTGCTGTGTTCGGCCTGGCCGGCGTTATGTCCGGCGCGACGGTATTCGACATGGGTCGTAGGGCGCCCATGTGATCCATAGATGGATCTGGATTGCCTTGCTTTGTCCTCCAAGATGTCTCGCAAGTCCGGCGCGTTCCCTTTTGGCTTCGTACTCCTGGATCGATGCCGGTTGATGGTCTTGGCTGGGGCCTTGAATGCCTCTCTGTCGCGACCACGGGGCGGTCGGTCAGCCATGTCGTGCGCTGGTGATAAAGGTATGTATGCTTCCTCCTCTAATCGGGGGAGCCGCTTGCGTCTTGGGTAACTTTTGGAGGGGAGTTCGAGTTTATACTCTTCAGCCGCGAGGACCTCGGTCCATCGATCGGCTAGCAGATCTTGGTCAGCTTGAAGCTTTTGCTACTTTTTCTTTAGGCTATTTGCCGTGGCTATGAGCCTGCGCCTGAAGCGCTCTTGTTCGACGGGGTTCTCGGGTATGATGAATTCATCATCGTTGAGGCTCGCCGCCTTCGGAGGGAGGCATATAGTTATCGCCCTCAACCCCTTCTGCCGCCCCTTGTCGTGAGGGCTTGCTTCGGCCCTCCCGCTGAGTCTTGTAGGAGGATCGCCTTGAAGACTCTCCGAGTGTTATTATCTCCGTGCTGCACTCTCCATTCTTGTTGTGGCGGGATTTAGAGCGGCGCTCTTGACGCCGGGCGTTTAGGCTGCTTCTTCAAAGAATCTTCCTCCACCGCTTTTCTCCATCCCCTTCTTTTGGGGTATCCACCATGTAGACGCGTCGTGACGAGGTGGCCTTCCAAAGTCCCGTGGGCGCTGGTCTGATCGTCTCCGGCATCATCGTCCATAGCGCCGATGTCCTCGAGTCGTAGTCTAGCATGTCGGTTAGATCCTCGGCAGTGGCTACAAAGTGGGTGGTGGGTGGGCTCAATTTCTTCGTCGTCCGAACTCCAACCGCCCTGGCCATAGTCCGCCAGATTCTCCGATAGCGAGAGATGCTTCAGAGAATTCAGGATATCGCCAAAAGGCGAAGTGTTGAAAGATGTCCACGGCGGTGAATTCCATAACCGCGCCTAATCTGGCTTAATTGGCGGGCGCGGGAGGCTCGGAGTCCGGCGAGGAGTCCGCGCCGGGATCACGAAGTTTCGCAAGGGACAAGATCGGTATTCGCCCATCGCCAGATGTTGAAGCCCCGGGCGGCGCTTATCCACCGCCTCTCGTCATGGGCAATCGGCTCCGGGCAAGTAGCCGGGGCGGATTCGAGTGCGGCCACCAAAGCACTGTCCGACGGCAGAGCCAGATCATGCCCATCGTTGAAGTGCGGCGCGCTCGGCTGTGGCTCGAGTCCGTCGAAGGTTAAGCCTCTGCGGTCATCGGCCGTGAAGTTTAGGCTTCCGAATCTGACCTGACGGCCAGGGGCGTAGCTTTCGATCTGCTCCACATGGCCAAGAGAATTGGCCCGCAGTATGAAGCCGCCGAATACGAAGATCTGTCCGGGGAGAAAAGTCTCACCCTGGACAGCGTTGAAGGTTGAAGATGCCATCGAGCCTATCGGTGACGACATAGAGGAACTCTCAATGAAAGCACCAATGTCGGTGTCAAACCGCGGATCTCGGTAGGGGGTCCCGAATCTGTGCATCTAGGCG
Source organism: Aegilops speltoides (assembly GCA_021437245.1). Classification (NCBI taxonomy): domain Eukaryota; kingdom Viridiplantae; phylum Streptophyta; class Magnoliopsida; order Poales; family Poaceae; genus Aegilops; species Aegilops speltoides. The sequence goes on along the minus strand of CM038147.1, from coordinate 341,069,769 downwards.
GATGGTAACAGGAGACGAGGGACACAATGTTTTTACCTGTGTTCAGCCCTCTCGATGGAGGTAAAACCCTCGCCCCGCTTGATTAATATTGATGATATGGGTAGTACAAGAGTAGATCTACCACGAGATCAAGGAGGCTAAACCCTAAAAGCTAGCCTATGGTATGATTGTTGAGATGTAATGTTGTGTCCTACGGACTAAAGCCCTCCGGTTTATATAGACACCGGAGAGGCTAGGGTTACACAGAGTCGGTTACAATGGTAGGAGATCTACATATCCGTATTGCCAAGCTTGCCTTCCACGCCAAGGGAAGTACCATCCGGACACGAGCCGGAGTCTTCAATCTTCTATCTTCGTAGTCTGGGAGTCCGGCGGATATTGATAGTCCGGCTATCCGGACACCCCCTAGTCCAGGACTCCCTCATTCGGAATGGCCATGGAATGCAAATCTTCTCCGAAGATTTTACAGTTGATGCAGTATGTACCATGCTACCCTTTGTATTAAAGTACCAAGACTTTGGGCCCCCCGAGACGAGCTCGGGGACTACCCTCTTTTGTTATCTGTATGATAAGAATTATGCCCTCGAGTATGCTACTCTTTGTTATGCCGCTTGGCACCGGGTTCGACTAGTCGGCCCGGGGACTCGCCGCCTTGCGCTATGAAATGCTTCCTGCAATCGGACAAGTAGTGTGCGGTGCCTAAGTCGTCTCCTGCCAGAAGCCGCAGCTTGCAGAGCAACTGTTTGGTGGGCAGGAGTAAGGAAGAATGGGCGCCCACACGAAAAATGGCTAAGGACCTAAACCATTAACATAGCTTAAGCAGGCTCCCAGCCTCTCTTCGCAAAGCCGACTCTTGAGTAGTCGGCTTGCTGCCTTCTATCCAACTTGTCTAAAAGACTCTAAAAAATGGCAAGTACTTGCCTTCTCCAAAGAAGCCAAGCATTTGATCCAGCGGCAGTCCGCAGAGCGGTTGTCCGGCTGACAAGGCGGCGACTAGGGGAAGGCGGCAAAGGACAAAAGCCAAAGGAGCAATGTGCAAGGAAAGATAGAAGTCGGATAAATATTTACATAGCATAGGCCCTTGGCCGAATCTTCAAGCGGAAGTTCAAAATACACCCCGCGGGTGGAATTGTGCGAATTAACAAGTTTTTCAAAGACTATTAAAAGTTGATAAAATAAAGGCAAGACGGCAGCCTAGGAAGCGGCAGACGGGTTCGGAGGGTCGGAAGAGACGGCGGTGTCAGGCGCCGGGGCGGCTGGCTGGGCAGTCTCGCCTTGATCGTCTCCGGCGGCAGCCGGCTCGGTCGGACGCGACTCGTTCTTTGGGCACGGCCGAAGCCGAGGCCGGCCGCCCGCTCCGCCTTTCCGGGCGCCTGCCTCGCCTCCGCCCTCCGCCGCCTTCCTCCTCGGCGCGCTGAGCCGATCACCTCCGCCGAGTCCTTGTCATATTCCAGGTTCATCCCGAACCACTCCGGCGGCACCACCCCTCCGTCTGCAGCTCGCTCAGGGATGAAGATGCTGGTGTCTGTGTAGTCCGCGATCGCCGCCGCACGCTCGACGAGGGCGTCTTCCACAGCTACCCGCTCGCTGGGCCTTCGACCGAACGCAGCCAGCGGTCGAGTCCAGCCCGATACCACGACAGATTTAATTCCAAGGCCCGACGCGCTCCGGCCCGGGCCGAGGAACCCTTCCAGGCCTCAAGACGGCCAGCCGCGACCTCCAGCCATTCGGCGGTCCGACTGGGAGTGCGCAGAACCGGCATGTCTGGCCACAGGGCGGCAATCACCTGGGCGCCGACACATTGAAGGCGGGGCAGCATCCGATGGGCTGGCTGCAGACGAGCCTCGATGCTCAAAAGCTGCTCGTCAAGGGTTCGGGGGGCATTGGCAGCAATCTCCACACCATTTGCCCTCCGTGCCTTGCGATCGGCCTCGATGGCTTGAGTGACCGCCTGCGAGTGGCCGGGGAAGAAGTCTGCCAAGACGGAAAAGAAGCAAGACAAAGAGTCAGGAGTCGGCCCGACTTATAGTCGGCGGCTCAAAGAAAGAAAGTAAAGAAACTCACCATCGACGATGTCCTCAATCTCATGGAAGCCGGAGGTCAGCAGTGCCTCCTTGTTGGACAAGGAGGAGCGCTCGCTTTCGAACTCGGCCAGGAGAGCGGTCTCTTTCTTCTCCTCCTCGTCACGCGCCTTCTTAAGCAGCTCCTTCTGCTCCGCCAGCTGCGCAGCCAGCAGGTCACGCTCGGTCGCCGGGAAGATCCGGCTCGACTGCTCAGCAGTAGGCCCAAATCTCGGGGACTACGGCCCGCGGGTGTGCCAGCGCGCCCCCGTGAAGAAGAAGGAGGACTCACTCCGGCTCTCCGACAAGTCGGCAGTCCGCCTGCCCAGCTCCTCAACATTACGGTTGAAGGCAGTGGCGCGGAGGTTGTGATACTCCTGTAATAAGTATTTCAGACGAAGGTAAATATTTGGAACGTACCAGATGGAGTTCCGAGCCGCTGCTCAAGGCCGCCCGAAACTTGGGGATTACACTCAGCAGGTGCTGCGCCGCCCCACAGAGAAAAACAAGAAAAACAAAGTCAAAAGAAGAAAGCATACCCGGACGGCTGCTCGCGACGCCAGATGCGCCTTGGTGCAGTTCTGGATGGCGTCTCCCTCGGCTCGCAGCTTCGCCTGACATCCTGAAGCGCCTGGTTCAGCGGGCCTGTGCTGCCTCCTCGCACCCACCCAACAGGTGCGGCGCTCATCGCCTCGGCATCTGGGATGGCCGAGCTGGCGGCGCCTGTCTCCAAGGGGCGTGGCGCCAAAGTCGCCTTCTCAAGGCGGCGGCGCGCTGGCGAGGCGACTTGAAGGAGCAGCTTCGCCATGGCCTCGTCCTTAGTCGGTGGCACCGGCGGGGCCGCCGGCTGTTTACCATGCGCGTTCCCAAATGGCGGCGGAGGTGGCGGTGGCGGCACGGCCGTGTCCGACATGGAGGCCTCACCGCTTTCCCTCTCCACGATGGGGTTCTCGGCGCCGGCTTCTCCAGTCTGCCCCATGAACTCCGGGGGCAGCGGTGCGGAGCTCAGCGGGATGACGAGCAACGCCGATTGGTGGTGCGCGGTCTCCTCAGCTCGCCATTTTGCTGCGACGGCGGCTTCGGCGTCTTCCAGCTTCTTCTGGGCGGAGGCCGCCGCCTTCTCGGCCTCCGCCTTCTCCAGGCGGTCGGCCTCCTCCTCATCGCGCTTCTCCTGCGCATTTCCCTCTATCGCCTCCCAGAGGTCGGCGGAGGGATTAATCCGCCGAGTATTGGCGGATGTCTCTACCGACCCCATGATGGAGGGCGCGGCGACCCTCCGAAGGGTAAGGGGAGCCCTGAAGCGAAGAAGGCATGTAAGAAATTTTGACAAGATTCGCCTGTAGCGACCCGACCTCAGATGGTCAAGTCTCTGTGCTCAGGTGTCATCCCTGGATTAGTAATGCTGACACCACATAGTACTGCGAAGGATTTATAACAGAGTAGCAATCACACACTTATTACATCGAATGTCTCCAAAGAGAACTTATTACAATAATATGGCTTAAGGCCATCTAATGCGATAACAGCTGAAGGCTTGGAAGATAAAGTGAGTCCATCAACTCCAACGGCATAACTGAGCTGCACGACAACGACCTACGAACCTTACTCCTCGTCTGAAAAGTCTGCAACATAATACATTGCAGCCCGAGAACGGGTCAGCACATGGAATATGCTGGAATGTAACACAGAAGAGCAATAACAGAATAATGCTACTACTACATGCATATTTGGCTGGTGGAAAGCTCTATGGTTACAGTTTTTGCGAAAAGCCAATTTTTCCCTACTACAAAGGAATCAGTTTAATTTAACTATCATGGTAGTTGAAACATCATTTGAGAAGGTAAACCCCAACTCAATGATCCCAATTTAAAATAGTTAACAACCCAGCAATATTAGTTTAAGAGTGTTCAGATACATGCGAATACTCAAGTACTAGATACTCAAAATTGTCCATAACCGGGGACACGGCTAACCATGATTAGATTGTACACTCTGCGGAGGTTTGCGCACTTTTCCCCGCAAGACTCGATCGCCTCCATTGATTCTCGCACTGCATGGTGTTTGAGAGACGGATGACCGAGACACGCCTTCGTAGCATTAACTCTCTACTCCCAGACCATACCAAGCCTACAAACCCACTACCCGCAGATCCACCTCTTCAAGAGCTTCACGCAACTTACTCAAACTATGCTAGAGCCCATAATAGCTTGCGGCTGCACACGAAAGTTTCTAGCATGAATAGACTCGATTCCTTTGAGCACAGGTGGCGGTCCATAGGAGAATCACACGGTAACCCCGGGATTTCCAAAAATAAAACAGGCAATCACTGGTAACCCCAGGTGCCTCAATCCACCCAGATGTGTATTAAAGTTGCCACCTTAAGTAAACCATTAATTATCAATCTCACATCTGTCATGGATATCACTCAAACCCAATCCACGTCTACGAGCATAGCATGGTAATATAAGCATAACGTAGAAGTAACTCCCGAGGGTTTGATAATAAACAGGGCAATAGGTTCTACCTCATCAACTACTTCCCAATACCCACATGTTAAGGCATCCTAACCATGCAATGTTTGAGGATTGAAACTAATGCGTAAAAACTGGGTATGAAAAGAGTATGATCAATGTGTTACTTGCCTTGCTGACGATCCGGGTATCCTAGAAACTCGTAGTAACACGCCAGACTCGGAATTCTAGCAAAGCGCAACAATAGCATACATAAGCAACAATCAAGGATGCACAAGTAGAACTAAAAATAAAAGAGTCTGACCGGAGAGTTCAACTTAAGAACTCCGGTTGGCAAAAAGAATCAAATCAAACAAAGCAACGAAACTCAAACGGCAAAAGAAACAACCTCGTTTTGCTATTTTGGATTTAGGTCAAATTTTACAGAAGAAAAATCTTGTTTGAGTTGATTATTCGGAAAGAGGGTTTCGAGATGAAACTCCAGGCGCTTGAATCGCCTGATTCCGATAAACGAGCGAAAAGATAATCAGGTTTGAAAATTAGATCAGAAATCACGATCAAAATAATCGCGGAATAAATCCAATAAAAAGAAAAACGACGAACTGCTAAACAGATGGACGTTCGTTAGCAGAAACTAAACAGAGAACACGTTCGTTAAAACGAACGGACGAACGGACGTTCGCTAAATAAATAAACCGAAAAAAATAAAAATAAACCGATCTAAAAAAAACAATCTAGGGTTTTAAAAAATGTGGGTTTATTTAGGAAAACCGGCGGTGGGGATCGGGTACCTCCGGCGGCTCGTCCGGCGAGGCGGCGGCTCCGCGGGCTTGTGGCGGGGCTGCGGGCTGCGGGCTCTGGCGGGCTGCTGCGGCGGCGGCGGCGGCTGCGGTGGTGGTGGTGGCGATCTTGGCGGGGCGGCGGCTTTATAGGGGCGGGCGGGGCTGGCTTGGGCGAGGTGGCGCCGGGGTGGTGTCCGCTCGGACTTCGCCCTCGGCGTCCGTCTTGGCGCACGGCGCAAAGACGCTGAGGAAAAGCGGCGGCGGCGGCTGGCTGGGCCGCCTGCTCGGCAGCCTTGACCCGGTCGCGAGATTTTTTAAACATTCCGCCGAAGAGAAATTCCTAGAAAAATAAATAAAAATCTAAAAATTCCAAAACAAGTTTTCTCCGTCTAAATAAAATATTTAGAACAAGATGAACTTTTCTTGGCCCCTAAATTGCAATTTCTAAAATATGCAACATTTTTCTAGGAGCAATAAAATCTCGAAAAAAAATTCAAATAAAATCCCGAAAAAAGATTTTAACATTTTTCCTCCGATATTTCAATTATTTTGGAGAAGTCATATTACATCCCCTCATTTATTATTTTACGATGAAATATTTTCCAGAGAAAAAATAATTAAAATCAAATCCTTGTTTTCACTATTCGATAAAATTCAAATATGAAAATTAGAAAATCCCCAACTCTCTCCGAAGGTCCTTGAGTTGCTTAGGATTTCGAGGATTGCAAACGAAAAAGCAATGAAATATGATATGCTTGGATGATCTATGTATAACATGCCAAATTGGAAATTTGGAATGTTACAAACCTACCCCCCTTAAGATGAATCTCGCCCTCGAGATTCGGGTTGGCTAGAAAATAGGTGCGGATGATCTCTGCAAATGTCCTCTTCTCACTCCCAGGTGGCTTGCTCCTCAGAATGATGACTCCACTGAACTTTGCAAAACTTGATCACCTTGTTGCGAGTGACTCGGCTATCAAACTCAAGAATCTTAACTGGCTTCTCCTCGTAAGTCAGATTATTATCCAGCTGAATCGCCTCCAAAGGTATCAGATCATTCAAGGGTGTATCGCCATCTCAAAGATGGCACTTCTTCAGCTGTGATACGTGAAACACATCGTGAACTCCTGACAATCCTTCTGGTAACTCCAGCTTGTAGGCAACCTCTCCGTCCGTTCCAAAATACGATACGGTCCTACGAATCTCGGGGCTAACTTTCCCTTAACTCCAAATCGTTTTACTCCCCTCAAGGGTGATACTCGTAGATAGGCTCTATCTCCAACTTCATAAGTTACTTCCTTGTGTTTTGAATCTACGTAACTCTTCTATCTGGACTGTGCAATCTTTAGTATGTCTCTGATCAGTTTAACTTTCTCCTCTGATTCCATGATCAAATCCGGTCCAAACAACTGACAGTCTCCTACTTCGTCCCACATCAATGGTGTTCTGCATCTGCGTCCATACAGAGCTTCGAATGGTGCCATCTTCAAACTAGCCTGGTAACTGTTGTTATATGAAAACTCTGCATACGGCAAATTGTCATCCCAACTAGATCCATAGTCTAGCGCACAGGCTCTCAACATATCCTCCAAAATCTGATTGACTCTCTCTGTCTGCCCATCTGTCTGCGGGTGAAAAGCTATACTCAACTCCAATCGGGTTCCCAAAGTCTGGTGTAACTAATGCCAAAACTTTGAAGTAAACTGGGTTCCTCTATCTGATACGATGCTCCTCGGAACTCCATGTAAACATACGATCCTGGTCATATATATCTTGGCCAACTTCGCACTTGTATACGTTGTTTTCACCGGGATGAAATGAGCTACCTTAGTCAATTGATCCACAACTACCCATATAGAATCATATCCTGCCTTGGTTCTGGGTAATCCGGTAATAAAGTCCATACCAAGTTTGTCCCACTTCCATTCAGGTATTGGCATAGGCTGTAACAGTCCGACTGGCTTCTGATGTTCTGCCTTTACTCTCTGACATACATCACATACGGCTACATACTCGGCAATGTCCTTCTTCATTCCAGTCCACTAGAAACGTTCCTTCAAGTCCAAGTACATCTTGGTGTTTCCAGGGTGAATCAAGTATGGTGAGTCATGGGCCTCCTGAAGTATCAACTTCCTGATCTCCGAATTGTTGGGCACATAAATTCGGTCCTCAAACCATAAGGTATCGTGCTCATCTTCACGAAAACCTTTGGCTTTACCTTCGCCCATCCTCTCTCTTATCTCAGCAATCTCTTTGTCTTCCTTCTGAGCTTCCCGAATCTTGTCCAACAACGTCGACTGAACCTCCATCGTTGCAAGAAATCCTCTTGGAACAATCTCCAAACGTAGTTCCATGATCTCTGCAGCTAATTCCCTTGGCATTCCCTTGCTCACAAGAACATTAGCATAACTCTTCCGGCTCAAAGCGTCTGCTACGACATTGGCCTTTCCTGGATGATAGTGTAGCTTCATATCGTAATCCTTTATAAGTTCCAACCATCTCCTCTGCCTGAGGTTCAACTCTTTCTGTGTGAAAATGTACTTCAAGCTCTTATGATCCGTGTACACATCACAACGGTTTCCAATAAGATAGTGTCTCCAGGTCTTTAGCGCATGCACTACGGCTGCTAACTCCAAATCATGCGTGGCATAGTTCAACTCGTGTGGCTTCAGTTGTCGTGAGGCATACGAAACAACTTTTCCTTCCTGCATAAGCACACATCCAAGTCCCAAGCGAGAGGCGTCACAATACACTTGAAACTCCTTATGTATATCTGGCAAAGTCAGCACTGGGGCTGTAGTCAATCGCTCCTTCAGCTCTTGAAAACTTGTCTCGCACTCCTCCGTCCATTTGAACTTAGTATCCTTCTTTAGCAATTCCGTCATTGGTTTAGCAATCTTGGAAAAATTCTCAATGAATCTCCGATAATATCCTGCCAGCCCAAGAAAACTGCGGATCTCGCCAACTGAAGTGGGTGCCAACAATTCAGTGACTGACTGAACCTTACTGGGATCTACTGCTATACCCTCTCCTGATATAACATGCCCAAGAAATCCAACTTCCTTCAACCAAAATTCGCACTTGCTGAATTTGACATATAACTGATGTTCCCTGAGTTTCTCGAGAACCAAACGCAAGTGTTCCGCGTGCTCTTCTTCATTCTTCGAGTATATCATAATGTCATCAATGAATACCACGACAAACTTGTCCAAATACTCCATGAATACCTTGTTCATCATACTCACGAAATTGGCAGGGGCGTTAGTCAGTCCAAATGACATGACCGTATACTCGTATAATCCATACCGCGTGGTAAACGCTGTCTTGGGTATATCCTTCTCTCGGATCTTCAACTGATGGTATCCTGATCGTAGATCAATCTTCGAAAACACCTTAGCTCCTTGTAACTGATCAAACAGATCATTGATCATCGGTAAGGGATACTTGTTCTTTATTGTTACTTCATTTAGAGCTCGGTAGTCAACAACCATTGTCGGTGTCAAAACCGGCGGATCTCGGGTAGGGGGTCCCGAACTGTGCGTCTAGGCGGATGGTAACAGGAGACAAGGGACATGATGTTTTTACCTAGGTTCGGGCCCTCTCGATGGAGGTAAAACCCTACGTCCTTCTTGATTAATATTGATGATGTGGGTAGTACAAGAGTAGATCTACCACGAGATCAAGGAGGCTAAACCCTAGAAGCTAGCCTATGGTATGATTGTTGTAATGTATGTTCGTCCTATGGACTAAGGCCCTCCGGTTTATATAGACACCGGAGAGGCTAGGGTTACACAGAGTCGGTTACAATGGTAGGAGATCTACATATCCGTATTGCCAAGCTTGCCTTCCACGCCAAGGAAAGTACCTTCCGGACACGAGCCGGAGTCTTCAATCTTCTATCTTCGTAGTATGGGAGTCCGGCGGATATTGATAGTCCGGCTATCCGGACACCCCCTAGTCCAGGACTCCCTCAGTAGCGCTCGAACCAGGCTTCAATGACGATAAGTCCAGCGTGCTTGTAGTCTTCGGCGTTGCAAGGCGGGTTCTCCCTTCAAATCCCATGTACCTGCCGGATAGTGCCCGGCTTCATCTTGAATACTGTGCTCCTTGGCTTCTATGCCAAATTATGGCCCTCTTCCACGCGTCGCACGAATGCGAAAAGCTAGGGTGTCTTTTACGTTTCACCCCCTAATTGTGCGGGTCGTCCGCCTATAAAAGGGGCAGGGATCCAGATCCAAACCGCACCGTCTTCCTCCCGCGTATACTCCATCGAAGTGCCTCTGACCTCAAAATCCATTCCACCATGGATCGTCAACGCGGCTCTTCCTCACGCGCTCCTAGCCCATCGCTAGGGGATTGGAGGAGGTGCTCTATTTCGCACAATGAGCTAGTGAAGCTCCAAACGGAGGGATTTCTTCCTCCGGCCTTCATGGTTCCAGTCCGAGCCAGACTGGTTACTTATCGAGGTGGGAGGCAGGCGGAGGACACCCCAAGCCCCAACAAGGGGGAGCGAGTGTGTTTCGTCCCCTATCTGAAAAGGGGGCTCGGATTTCCGTTCCTCCGCGGGCTCCTGAAGTTCTACGGACTCCAGTTCCACCACCTCACGCCCGCCTCTGTGCTGCATATCGCGGGCTACATAGCTCTTTGCGAGCTATTCCTGGGCATTGAGCCCCATTTCGCATTGTGGAAGAGGCTGTTCTGCCTCGTACCCCGTTCTCACCAGGGGTCCATATATCAAGTGGGCGGCGCCGAAATATGGCGGATCGCCGGGACCGGATACCTATCCGGCACCCCCAAGAGGGCGTCCAAAGACTGGCCCTCGGAGTGGTTTTATATAGTAGACGCTCCGTTGCCCGACCCAGTCCGGATTGGCCTCCCGGAGTTTGATGCTGCTCCTTTGAAGAAACACCACAGCTGGCGCCCGCGGAGTCCCCGTTTGGAGGAAGACAAGAGCGTCCATTACTTGATGGGCCGGATAAGATTAATGGCTCATTCCGGCTTGACCATGATTGGAGTCATGGCGACGTGCATCAAGCGGGGTGCAGCCGCTGCAATCTGAGGCCACCCATGTGGGATTTCAATGGGGAGGACGATGCCACCCGGCACGGCCGTAAAGGGCCGGAGTCGACCGAGGATCTGGTGAAGATCCTGTCCGGCCTGTACAAGGGGGAGAAGGAGGACTTCCTTTGTCCAAACCCTTTGGATGGGTTTTCCATGATCAACCCTAGAGGATGGGTAAGCGAACACCTCGAAGGGTTCTACCCGTGCTTTCGAAGTTTAAGCTTCTTACATTACGTCTTCGGCGCAGGGTCTACACCGGACTGTGGAGGACACGGTGAGTCCTGCTCCACAACCCGAGGATCCGGAAGGATCCCTAGGTCTGGCCTCCGAAGAGGATCCGGACATCGAGGTGGAGCTGATCGACGGGGTGTATCACCAGCTCAGCATTGACAATGCTTTGGTCGCCATTACGGCGGACTACCCCGGGCTAAGTCCGGCTTCCCACGTGACCATGACCGAAGTCCGGACACCGTTATCTTATCCTTGCCTATTTCTGACCTTCGCGAACGATGGTATTTTGCAGGAAGCGCCATTACGGCAGGAAGCCGAGCCTGCGGCGGCCGACCTACAGAGGTCAGTCCGAACTAGCAGGAGAAAAAGGAGCGCCGTGCGGGCGGAAACGTCGCCGCAGAGGTATAGCTCATTTTTGATCTTTTCGAGCAACATTCCGAGGAAACGTCTAAGTGCTCATGATCTTTATAGGAGAAAAAGCGCTCGCCGGACTGCGAGCGCAGGAATTGCCGACCCAACCAACACCAGCCGGGCTCAGCCGCCGGACCGGAGGGAGGCAAGCGCAAGACGCGACCCAGATCCTGCTCCAATGGAGGATACCGACAGACTGTCCGCCACCAAGTCAGAGGTGGAGAGCGCTATGAATCATAGACGCCGCCGGACAGTTTTTCAGGAAGCGTGCTTTTCCCGAGGCATTGGATGCCTTTAGCGAGGGGACGCGCATCTCCGTGCTGCTCAAAATGGTTTTACGAGCCACGGAGCGGTATGTTAAAGACATACGGAAAGGGAATTTTAATGGTTGTATACACCAAGAGCCCCGAGACTTAAATTAGTTATGCTAACTGATTTAAGGATCATTTAATTCAGGCCCTTAACGAGAAGAATGCCCAGCTGTCTCGGGAGCTGCAAGATTGCAAGGCCCAACTTGAGGCTGCACTTGCTGCCGCAGGAGGAGATGGAAAGGCCCCTCCTGGTAACATATTTGTATAGATTAGTATAAGCGCTATGCGGCATGCGCGCGAATCTAATAATGATATTGCAGGTGCCGCCGAACAAGATCTGACAGTAAGCATTATGCGCCCACTAAAGGTCGGCGAGAATGTGCTGAATAGGGTTCAGCAAGAAAGGAACAAGCTCCAAGATGCCAACGCCAAGCTCGGAGAAGAGCTAAAAGGCGCACAGGCCGAGCTGTCCGGCTCCGTCAAGGAGAATCAACGGCTTCGTCGCGGCATATATAGTAAGTGCTTGAGCGAACTCTTTAAGAAGAGTTCGGCGAGGAAGCAATTTGACACAATATGTCTTGTAGGTATACTCACGGGTCGTCCTGCAGAGGAGATGCCCGTATCCATGGGTGATCAACTTCCCGAACTATTGCAACTACTCGAACGAGTTCGGCAGGCAATGAGTGGCGCCGTACAGGCTTTATGGCCATCCCTCACCCTGCCCGAGGGCCTCGGGGAGCTTGCAGAGAAGCTGCAGGGAGTACGGCAGCGCTTCCGTTTATGGAAGGTTTCGGATTGCCGTCAACGGGCCAGGGAGGCTTGGGCCATGGTGAAGACGCGGTACAAGAAGGCGGATCGCAACCATATGGCCGAAGTTGGACCGGTGGGGGCCGATGGGAAGGAGATCCCTGTGAGTTTAGTGTACAGCCAGGTAGAACTGGCTGCTAAGTTTTCCCAACGGGACTGTAAACTAGACAGCCTGTTAGACGGTATTGAGGAGGAATACAATCAATAATCTTGACAATGTATGTTATCCTCTAAAAATGACATGTGAAATGCCTTCTAGCCGGATTGTAGATCGTTTGTCTTTGCCGACCTTTTCGCTTCGACCTCGGGACCCTAGAGTCCGGAGTGTGTCCGAATACCTTTTTGGTTAAGAAATAACCGTGGTATGCATGGAGACCAGGCGTAGGGGTCATTAGTGCTTTATCAGACAAGTGCCCAACTAGTTATGTTATATTGCATGGTTAGTAAGAAACATCTTCTAGGGAGAATAGTTCCGTTAAGGGTTCCTTTCGCTGGGGAGGCATGCCCTAAAGTGCATGTCCGGACTGCCAAGAGAGCAGCAAAGCATCTGGGGGCAGATAGATAAATAAGCAAAAAGTCATCTTTTAAATCACCGACCGAATATTCCCTTAAGAACGCTAGCTTTCGGCTTCACCCAGTCTGAGGTACACATCCGGTGACCAGCGAGAATAATCGCAGAGGTGCTCCTTTACCTCCTAGCCGAACAATCGGGAGCGTGGGGTAAGCACAGGAGCCAGCAACCCAGCTTGGCCAAAACTTAAGTCATATCGATGCATATAATGGCGAGTAAAAGGTACATGTGGAAGCTTGACACATGTGTTGGGTATAAAACCCGTATAGTTGAGCTTCTGTAAAAGAAGCCCCCAGGAATAACGAGTGCGGATGGCACATCGTGCGTATGCAAAGAATGCGAAAATAGGCCGCGACGGACTTTTAAGTTAAAAGGATAAAAAGAGAAACAAAAGACAGCCGAAATATAAAAGGTTGGACGGGGGAAGGGGACGAACTCTTAGTCCGGCGCTAGGCATAGAATCGTCGGAGTCGGGCTGCGTTCCATGTGTTCGGCTCGAGTCGGTTGTCCGACGCATTTCGTAGAAGGTATGCTCCGCCGGTCAGTACTTGATCAATAATGAAGGGGCCTTCCCATCTGGGCTTGAGCTAGTCCTTTTTCTTGTCCGAGAGGCGTAGAACTAGTTCGCCAACGTTGTAAGTCTTGGCCCGTACCTCTCTGCTTTGATATCTTCGGGCCTGCTGCTGATAGAATGCGGAACGAGCCTTCGCGACGTCACGTTCTTCCTCCAATGTGTCCAAGTTATCCCGCCGATCCAGCGCGGCTTCTCTTTCCTCATATATGCACACTCGAGGTGAGTCATGAATAATGTCGCAGGGCAAGACTGCCTCTGCGCCGTATACCATAAAAAATGGTGTGAATCCGGTAGTACGGTTAGGCGTTGTCCGCAGCCCCAGTACGGTCGAGCTCCTCGACCCATTGGGTGTCTGATTTAGTGAGTGACCTCACAAGTCTGGGTTTAATGCCGCTCATTATTAGACCGTTTGCTCTTTCCACTTGACCGTTGGTTTGAGGGTGATAGACTGACGCATAGTCGAGCTTAATGCCCATATTTTTGCACCATGACTTGACCTCATCGGCCGTGAAGTTCGTGCCGTTGTCGGTGATGATGCTGTGGGGGACTCCGTAATGGTGTACCACCTCTGATATAAAGTCTATCACTGGTCCGGACTCTGCCGTTTTGACCGGTTTGGCCTCTATCCATTTGGTGAACTTATCCACCATGACCAATAGGTACTTTTTCTTGTGGGTTCCCCCTTTAAGGGGTCCAACCATGTCAAGCCCCGGACCGCGACGGCCGGGTAATGGGTATGGTTTTGAGGCGGTGGGTGGCATATGGCTCGTTAGCAAAGAGCTAACAACCAACGCATCGCCGGACCATGTCTGCGCATCTGCCCGAGCCGTCGGCCAATAAAATCTGTCGAATGCCTTTCCTACGGGGCCGGGCTGCTGCGTGGTGTCCGCCTAGTCCGCATGGATTTCAGCCAGAGGTTTCGCCCTCTTCTTGGAGATACACCTTTGAAGGACTCGGTAGTACTTTTCTTGTAAAGTTCTCCTCATGGACCTTATAGGCCTTGATCGCGGACTATGCAGCGGGCCTCATTTTGGTCTTCGGAAGTTCCTGCCTAAGTAAGTAGGCCAGAAAGGTTACATCCACGCGCGATTCGCCATTATAACGTGGGCGGAAGGTGTTATGTCATCTGCTGAATCACCGGTTGGTGCGGTTTTCTCCGGTTTGTCACTACCGGGCTCCTCTTCCCATAGTACGCATGGTTTGAAGAGCCGTTCCAGGAAGATATTTGGAGGGACAGCATCTCGTTTCGCACCGATGCGTGCCAGGACGTCGGCCGCTTGGTTATTGTCTCGGGCTATGTGATGGAATTCGAGTCCTTCAAACCGAGCTGACATTTTCAGGACAGCATTGCGATATGCTGCCATTTTCGGATCCTTGGCGTCAAAGTCTCCATTTATTTGGGATATTGCAAGGTTTGAATCCCCGCGCACCTCTAGGCGTTGAATGCCCATGGAGACTGCCATCCGGAGACCGTGTAATAAGGCCTCGTATTCGGCTGCATTGTTGGAGTCCGTGTACATTATTTGAAGTACATCTTTGGGTAGATCGCGGTGGGGGCGTCGATCGACGCCAGCCCCGATCCGCCAACATTTTGGAACCATCGAAGTGTATAGTCCAATTGGAGTATGCGCTGTACTCTTTAGGGAGTTCGGCTTCAGTCCATTCGGCGACGAAGTCAGCCAAAACTTGTGACTTTATGGCTCGTCAAAGTCTGTAAGTTATGTCGAATGGCAAGAGCTCAATGGCCCATTTTGCAATCCTGCCCGTTGCGTCACGGTTATTTATAATGTCATTGAGTGGTACTTCAGAGGCCACTGTTATCGAACACTCTTGAAAGTAGTGCCGGAGCTTCCGAGACGCCATGAACACCGCATATGCTATCTTCTGATAGTGTGGGTAACGGGATTTGCAGGGCGTTAGCACAGTGGATACGTAATACACTGGTTTTTGAAGAGAGAATTTATGCCCTTCTATCGCTCGTTCGACGACGAGGACAACGCTTACAACTTGATGTGTTGCTGCGATATATAACAACATTGGTTCGCCCAGAGTGGGCGCAGCCAGGACCGGATTTGTTGCCAATATGGCTTTTATTTCTTCGAGTCCGGCAGTGGCGGCATCCGTCCACTCGAAGTGTTGATGCTTTGAGGAGGCGATAAAGGGCAACGCCTTCTCTCTAAACGGGAGATAAACGGCTTAAAGCTGCCACGCATCCCGTTAATTTTGTATTTGCTTGAGGTCCTTTGGAATATCCAAGCTGTGATAGAGCCCGGATTTTGGCGGATTTGCTTCAATTCCTCTACGGATCACGATGAAGCACGCAGCTTTCCGTGGTACACCAAAATGCATTTTTCCGGATTGACTTGATGTCATATGCTCTAAGGTTGTCGAATGTGAGCCTCAAATCGTCTACTAAAGTTTCGGCGTGTTTTGTTTTGACGACTCGTCATCTCGTATGCCTCATTGTTTTGCCGATCTGGGTGGCCAGACATGTTTGAATCATGCGCTGATATGTTGCACCGGCGTTTTTAAGTCCGAAGGGCACCGTGTTGAAGCAGAATGGTTCGTATGGAGTGATGAATGCTGTTGTGGCCTGATCTGCTTCTGCCATCTTGATTTGATGATAGCCAGAGTATGCATCCAGGAAACACAACGAATCGTGTCCTGCTGTGGCATCGATAATTTGATCGGTGCGGGGGAGGGGGAAAGGATCCTTTGGGCAGGCCTTATTGAGGTCTTTGAAGTCGACGCAGAGGCGCCAGGATTTATCTTTCTTTGGTACCATCACCAAATTTGCTAGCCAGTCCGGATGTTTGATATCTTTAATGAATCCGGCTTCCAATAACTTGGCTAGCTCTTCTCCCATTGCCTGTCTTTTGGGCTCGGAAAATCATCGAAGAGCCTGTTTGGTAGCTTAAATCCTTTAGGATGTTTAGGCTGTGTTACGCCAACTGCGAGGATTCGGGCATGTCCGAGGGATGCCAGCGAAGATGTCCCAATTTTCCGAAGAATTCGCAAGATCTTGGCGTCAACCGGGTTCAACTGCGCCCCGATGGAAGCCGTTTTTGTTGGGTCCGTTGGGTGGACCTGGAATTTTATCAAGTATCACATCGTCCCTGTTTACCGTAGAGTGCAGGGCGGTGAGTTCCTCTGCCGCTAAGGCTTCGGATAGTGTCTCGAGGGCTAGTGCGGCTGTCTTGTTTTCGGCGCGGAGTGCTATGTCCGGATCACTAACGAGAGTGATTATTCCGCTGGCCCAGGCATTTTGAGCTTCATGTACCCGTAATGAGGTATTGCTTGAAAAATTGTGAATGCATCTCGTCCTAATATGGCGTGATAGCCGCTGCTGAACGGGGCCACCTGGAACGTGACTTCTTCGGATCTGTAATTGTCCGGAGGCGAACACCACATCGAGTGTGATTTTTCGGTGCAGCGCGCTTCCGGCTAGGGATTATTCCTCTGAAGGTTGTGCTTTGCGCTCAATCGGCTCCACTCGATTTCCATTTTCCGCAGAGTTTCCTCGTAAATGAGGTTTAGTCATTGCCGCCATCCATGAGGACTTTTGTCGGTCGAAGCCGTCCACTATGGGACTAAGTACCGGTCTGGTGGGGCTCTGTAGTTCGAGAGGTGGGCTCGTCGCTGGCGTTGAAGGTAATAGCTGTGTCACTCCATGGATTTGCTGTTGCTACTTGGTAGACTTCGGCGAGTTCGCGGATTGTTCGTTTTCACATATTATTTGATGCGAATGTCTCGAAGACTGCTGATACCGTGCCGGTATTGTTGGAGTGGTTTCTCGGAGCTAGAAGCTCTTCGCCACTTTTGGCCACCTGCCGTAATATCCAACATGCTCGAAGGCTATGTGTTGGGATAGCTCCCTCTGCACTATGAAGCTTACAGGGTCCATTGAGCCATCCCTCCAGTACGGTTCCGTTTCCCTTGCTGGGTTTTTGTTTTTTCGTTTTTGCATCTGGGGCCTGATTGTAAGGCGCCCTTTTACCGTGGACTGGGTTTGGGGCCGGATTATCCCAAAATTGATTTTCAGTTTTTTGGAAACTCTCCATCGCACAGTACTTTCGTACTATGGACGCCAGATCGGTGAAGCGCGTAATCTTGCGACGATCAATGGCGTTCAGAATTCCCTTGTCCGTGCAGTTATTGCAGAAGATTGAGATTGCGTTTCCTTTCAGCGAGTCCTTTATCCCGCCCATAACCGGAGGAATCGCCCGATAATGATGTCTTTGTTTACAAGGCTCTTGCCGTATTAGAGATAGGTCGCATATGTCTTGGCGGGTGGGTGGAATAAAATCCGGATCCCTACCCATCTTTGGGCTCAAAGGCGAGGGCTTCAATTCGGAAGCTTGATTTCTTGGAGACAGTCCAATGAGTCCGGAGCGACGATGATTTTAGGTTCGATGCTCGATCAAAGTCCGTCCCTCCGCGGAATCCGGCATGGAGGGTTCGGGAATCCGGACACTGATTGTTTTCAACACTGGCAAAGAATTGCCGAGTTATTCCTCTACCACTTCGACGTGGTGGGTAGCCCAGGGAGTTAATCTCTCGGATCGGTTTTAAGCCCGATCGATTGTAGTCCGTAGCGACTCGAGGCGACAATGCGATCAAGAGCTCGTTAACAGACGAGAGCTCAATTGGATCTAACTGTTCGGCAGCTTTAGGGCTGACACGAAGATTGTTTCCGACGACTTGAGAAGTCATTGCCAAAGCGGCGGCCGGACAGGCGGTCATAAGAAAGTCACCAAGCCGGATAGTCTGGCCGGCGGCCAAGGCCCCTCCGGCGAAAACACCGTCTTTGAAGACAGGCAAAGGCATCCGCTCTATTGGCGACGACACAGAGGAACTCTCAATGAAAGCACCAATGTCGGTGTCAAAACCGGCGGATCTCGGGTAGGGGGTCCCGAACTATGCGTCTAGGCGGATGGTAACAGGAGACAAGGGACACGATGTTTTTACCTGTGTTCGGGCCCTCTCGATGGAGGTAAAACCCTCGTCTGCTTGATTAATATTGATGATGTGGGTAGTACAAGAGTAGATCTACCACGAGATCAAGGAGGCTAAACCCTAGAAGCTAGCCTATGGTATGATTGTTGTAATGTATGTTCGTCCTATGGAGTAAGGCCCTCCGGTTTATATAGACACCGGAGAGGCTAGGGTTACACAGAGTCGGTTACAATAGTAGGAGATCTACATATCCGTATTGCCAAGCTTGCCTTCCACGCCAAGGAAAGTACCTTCCGGACACGAGCCGGAGTCTTCAATCTTCTATCTTCGTAGTATGGGAGTCCGGCGGATATTGATAGTCCGGCTATCCGGACACCCCCTAGTCCAGGACTCCCTCAACCATCCTTAGGGATTTATCCTTCTTCTCCACCAAAAGTACTGGGGCTCCCCAAGGTGACGAGCTTCTACGAATGTAACCTTTCTCCAACAACTCCTTAATCTGCTTCTTAATTTCTTCCAGATTATTTGCTGGCATCCGATAGGGTCTCTTAGATATCGGTCCTATTCCTGGCAATAGCTCTATCAAAAACTCAATGTCTGTCCGGTGGCATACCAGGTAACTCTTCGGGGAAAACATCCGGAAAATCCTTTACTACAGGTACTTCCTCCTGTACAACTCCCGTGAGGGCGTTTACTTGGCTCCTCCTAGGCACATGCCTAGATACATACTTAATCCTTGTTCCCTCCGGGGTGGTAAGATAAATCGACTTACTAGCACAGTCAATACTTCCTTCATACTTTGACATCCAGTCCATACCTAATATCACATCCAATCCTTGCGACTCCAAGATAATTAGGTCAGATGGAAATACATGCGTGCCAATTATTAGGGGTATCTGGGTGCACCATCTGCTAGCCATGTACTCTGCTCCCAGCGAGCTCACTAAGAGGGGTGTCCTATTACCGCGTCCGGCTGCTCTTCAACCTCCTCTACGTTAACGTGGTTCACTTGTCCTTTGTTGAATGGATGGGGCTTCTTCCCTGCGCTCCCGTTTCCATTCCCGTTCTTTCCGTCAGAGCAGTCGTTGGCATAGTGCCCTGTCTTCCCGCACTTGTAGAAAACAACTTGGCTTAAGTCTCTCTTTGAGGGTGTAGATGGGTTAGAGCGGTTCTGATTACTGTTGGCTCCATTCCCATTCCCGTTCTTCGCACCATGGTTATGCGATCCTCCTCCAGCATGATTATGTCCTCCATGGTTATGAACAAGTCCTCCTGAGTTCGGGGTCAAACGAGGCTTCTGGTGAGCTCCTGAATTGTATTTTCCTTGTCCATACTTCCTCTTACGATTATCAATGTGCTGCTGCTTCCCTTCAATCATCAGGGCCTTATCTACCAACTCCTGGTAGTTGTTGAAGGTTGCTACCATCAACTGCATACTCATCTCATCATTCAGCCCTTCCATAAACTTCTCCTGCTTCGCGGCATCTGTGGCCACATCATCAGGGGCATAACACGACAACTTGCTAAACTCATCCACGTACTGGCCAACAGTACGATTCCCCTAGCGTAGGTTGCGAAACTCACGCTTCTTCATCTGCATAGCTCCAGTCGAGACATGGGCGGTCTGAAAAGCCCGCTGGCCCGAGCCCATGTGATAGTGTCGATAGGATAGGTGGTTGTGAAATTCTCCCACCATGCTGCTGCAGTCCATCCGGTTAATGTCTTGACAAAACGCACCTTCTCGATCTGTGCATCTGGCGGTGGTTAACTCCTTCCAATATGGCGTAGCCAATCATCTGCAACAATTGGCTCGATGCTCTTTGGAACACCGCGGTTTGTAACCTTAAGAAACGGGTGAGGTTATCCATCGGCGGCGGGTTGTTGTTGTTGGCGTTGTTGTTATTGGCATTGCCACAGTTACGAACTAACAAGCGCATCGGGGCATTCTGCTGCTTGGATCAACTGGGTGATTTCGGTGGGAAAACAAACTCGGGTCTCTCCTCGGAGGCATCTGATGGGTTTAGATGGAAGAGATTTAGAATAGAAAAGATCTAGGGGGAAACACTACCCATATGTATATGAGGCAAACACAAGCATCCATTCAATCACACAAGCAAGGGCATACAAAAGGGTCTAGGACTATCGCAAAAGTGCTCACTACTACTAGTTACATGGGGGAAATACTATTATCATATGGTGGTCATCTAGAAATTTTGATCGGTGGAAGACTCCATGATGTCTGCTCGGCTTCATCTTGAAATCATCATCACTTGAATCCGAGTCGGTGTAAATGCGATGATGATGTAGTTGTCCGGACGTATGAGGTCTTCTTTCGGAACTGGTCCTCCCATGAAAATTCCGATCTTCTCGACTAGGTCGTCATTCTTCTCCAATAGCGTCTTGATTTCCTCCTCATATCCATCGCGTGTGAACTTAAGTTCTTCCTCCAGCTCGATGATCCTGGTCTTCGCCTTCTTCAACTCGATCATGTCTGCGCACATCTGGTTCTCCTGATGTCGAATGTGCTGGTTTTGCTCCTGGATAAAGGCTGCGACAGATCTATCCTTCCTGGTGCTGATCATCTCCCATTGTTTATCTCGGCGCCCACATATTTGATAGGTGGTATCCTCTAGTTCTTTGTTGTATATTTCTCCAATGCGTCCCATGGTAATATGAGCTGCCATACTCTTGCCAAGGCTCCAAGTGGGTGCTTCGAAAGAAAACTCTATGGGTTTAGAATTTGGCTAGAACGTCCTTCCTGGAACTCGTACTTGAATCATCCATCGCTCTTCTTCCAGGAGTGTGGCGTTGTTTGTCCCAGTGAAGCTTGGTATTCCAATATTCAAGTACCTAGTGACTTCCTTCAAGTGGCATCCAGAAGGTGTGTCTTCATCCGGTTGCGCGAACTTGGTCTTCATCTCCTTCATCCTAAAGAGTGGAAAGAGAAGAGGAGTCAGAAATGAGAAGAGAGTGTGACCTATGGTTTATCTTAGTGGTCGTGTCCTACACTCAGCGTGTGCTCTGATACCATCTTGTAGCGACCCGACCTTAGATGGTCAAGTCTCTGTGATCAGGTGTCATCCTCGATCGATAATCTTGACACCACACAAGATTGAAGGATTTATAACGAGTAGCAATCGACACTTATTACATCGAATGTCTCCAAAGAGAACTTATTACAATAATATGGCTTAAGGCCATCTAATGCGATAACAAATGAAGGCTTGGAAGATAAAGTGAGTCCATCAACTCCAGCGGCATAAGCGAGCTGCACGGCAACGACCTCTGAACCTTACTCCTCGTCGAAAAGTCTGCAACATAATACGTTGCAGCCGAGAATGGGTCAGCACATGGAATATGCTGGCAATGTAACACAAAAGAGCAATAACAGAATAATGCTACTACTACATGCATATTTGGCTGGTGGAAAGCTCTATGGTTACAGTTTTTGCGAAAAGCCAATTTTACCCTACTACAAAGGAATCAGTTTAATTTAACTATCATGGTAGTTGAAACATCATTTGAGAAGGTAAACCCCAACTCAATGATCCCAATTAAAAATAGTTAACAACCCAGCAATATTAGTTTAAGAGTGTTGAGATACATGCGAATACTCAAGTACTAGATACTCATAATTGTCCATAACCGGGGACATGGCTAACCATGATTAGATTGTACACTCTGCGAGAGGTTTATGACTTTTCCCATAAGACTCGATCGCCTCCATTTATTCTCGCCTTGCATGGTGTTTGAGAGACGGATGACCGAGACACGCCTTTGAAGCATTAACTCTCTACTCGGGCAGACCATACCAAACCTCTGAGACCCACTACCTGCTGATCCACCTCTTCAAGAGCTTCACGCAACTTACTCAAACTATGCTAGAGCCCATAATAGCTTGCGGCTGCACACGGAAGTTTCTAGCATGAATAGACTTAGTTCCCTTTGAGCCTGGGTGGCGGTCCATAGGAGAATCACACGGTAACCCCGGGATTTCCAAAATAAAACAGACAATCACTGGTAACCCCAGGTGCCTCAATCCACCCAGATGTGTATTAAACTTGCCACCGTAAGTAAACCATTAATTATCAATCTCACATCTGTCATGGATATCACTCAAACCCAATCCACGTCTATGAGCATAGCATGGCAATATAAGCATAACGTAGAAGTAACTCCCGAGGGTTTGCTAATAAACAGGGCAATAGGTTCTACCTCATCAACTACTTCCAAATACCCACATGTTAAGGCATCCTAACCATGCAATGTTTGTGGATTGAAACTAATGCGTAAAAACTGGGTATGAAAAGAGTATGATCAATGTGTTACTTGCCTTGTTGACGATCCGGGTATCCTAGAGACTCGTAGTAACACGCTTCGCACTCTGGGAATTCTAGCGCAAGCAAACAATAACATACATAAGAAACAATCAAGGATGCACAAGTAGAACTCCAAATAAAAGAGTCTGACCGGAGAGTTCAACTTAAGAACTCCGGTTGGCAAAAAGAATCAAATCAAACAAAGCAACGAAACTCAAACGTCAAAAGAAACAACCTCGTTTTGCTATTCTGGATCTAGGTCAAATTTTACAGAAGAAAAACCTTGTTTGAGTTGATTATTTGGAAAGAGGGTTTCGAGATGAAACTCCAGGCGCTTGGATCGCCTGATTCCGATAAACGAGCGAAAAGATAAACAGGTTTGAAAATTAGATCAGAAATCGCGATCAGAATAATCGCGGAATAAATCCAATAAAAAGAAAAATGATGAACTGCTAAACGGATGGACGTTCGTTAGCAGAAACTAAATAGAGAACGCGTTCGTTAAAACGAACGGACGAACGGACGTTCGCTAAATAAATAAACTGAAAAAAATAAAAATAAACCGATCTAGAAAAAAACGATCTAGCGTTTTTAAAAAAACGAAGGTTTATTTAGGAAAACCGGCGGCGGGGATCGGGTACCTCCGGCGGCTCGTCCGGCGAGGCGCGGCTCGCGGGCTTGATGGCGGCGGCGGCTGCTGCGGGCTGCAGCGAAAGCGGCGGCGGCGACGCGGCAGCGGCGGCGTTCGGCGCGGCTGCAGGCTGCTGGCTGGCGCAGCGGCTCTGCGGTGGTGGTGGTGGCGATCTTGTGTGGGGCGGCGGCTTTATAGGGGCGGGCGGTCTTGGCTTGGGCGAGGGGTGCCAGGTGGAGTCCGGCTTGACTTCGCCCTCGGCGTCCGTCTGCGTCTGGCGCTGACGAGGAAGGCGGCGGCGGCGGCCGGGCTGGGTCTGGCTTTCAGGTGGGCCTTGACCCGGGCGGTAGATTTTTTAAAACATTCCGCCGAAGAAAAATTCCTAGAAAAATAAATAAAAATCTAAAAATTCCAAAACAAGTTTTCTCCGTCTAAATAAAATATTTAGATCAAGATGAACTTTTCTTGGCCCCTAAAATGCAATTTTTAAAATATGCAACATTTTTCTAGGAGCAATAAAATCCTGAAAAAAAATTCAAATAAAATCCCGAAAAATGATTTTAACATTTTTCCTCCAATATTTCAATTATTTTGGAGAAGTCATACCTCCCCTCATTTATTATTTTATGATGAAATATTTTCTGGAGAGAAAATAATTAAAATCAAATCCTCGTCTTCACTATTTGATAAAATTCAAATATGAAAATTAGAAAATCCCCAACTCTCTCCGAAGGTCCTTGAGTTGCTTAGGATTTCGAGGATTGCAAACGAAAAAGCAATGAAATATGATATGCATGGATGGTCTATGTATAACATGCCAAATTGGAAATTTGGAATGTTACATCGCCAGAAGAAAATAAGACGAAGGCAGAAACACTCACACAGATACCAGTGGTGGCTTCTTCACTTCCTTATGGAAGCGGTTGGCCTTAGCGACCGCCTCCTCCCGCTTGGTTGCGGCGGCCGCCCCCTTGAACTTTTTCGATCGGTCGCCGAGCGAACTCGTCCCAGCCCAGCGCTTCTTCGCGCCGCCTTGACCGTCCAAGCCGGCGGAGGAACTCGCGCCTGGCTGGCCGACCTTCAACTGGTGGCGCGGGGCGACTTCCCCTTCGGCGTCGTCATCTGTCCAGTCGGCGAAGGTGGCCGAGGGCCTGAAGCCGCCTGCTGCTCCTCCTCCTCCTCCTTCGGCGTCGGTCTCCATCGCCGCCGCCCCCAAGTCGGGGTCGTCGACGTCGCTCTCCGCTCGGTCGAGGACGAACTCACAGGGCGATCCCGTGGCGCAGGCTGTAGGCTGAATGAGGGGATTCTGACTCGAAGAAATCAAAAAGATCAGAAGTCGGATTCGGCTGCAAAAGAAAACAGAGGAACAAGAGATACGACTTACCACAAAGCGGGGGTTGGCGCCATGAGTACGGCTCTTTGCGAACGCCAATCCGCGAAGATCGCGATTCGCGATGTGGTTCACCAAGTTCGCCACC
Source organism: Aegilops speltoides (assembly GCA_021437245.1). NCBI lineage: Eukaryota > Viridiplantae > Streptophyta > Magnoliopsida > Poales > Poaceae > Aegilops > Aegilops speltoides. Next base: position 341,045,106 of record CM038147.1, on the reverse strand, counting down.
TCCGCGTGGGGCATGTCCTTGGTGCACATCCGACTTGGGTCCCGGTGGTCGCTCATCTGACTGATCAAATGAGGTCGGCCTTGGAGAGGGAGGACTCGGCGCGCCATGAAGGCAGCCAGCAAGTCGGCCCCGGCCAAGCCCTCCGATGCGTCGGACTTTCGTCGTCGACGGGCGGCGGCACCGGCGGGTGTCGGCGTCTGGCCAGTGGGGCGGTTAGAAACCTCCCAGCGGCGTGCGGCTTCAGACGGGCGGCAGATTGACCCGATGCATATACGGGCGACGTTCTTCACGTAAAATAGGACCGTTGCCACATCTTCACCGACTTGATCAGTGGAATAGAGGGGAACGAGTTGTCGGCCGTTGATCTCCGCATCGCGATGAAGGCGCCGCACTGGGCCGGCACGCCGGCGACGTGCGTGCCAAGCTTGGACTAGAAGAACTCCCCCCACAGCTCGATGGTGGGGAGAACACTGTAACGCCCTCGATGCGGCTATATCTCCCACGTGTCGAAGCACGACTTAGAGGCATAACCGCATTGAAAGCAATGTCGCAAGTGAGGTAATCTTCACACAACCCATGTAATACATAAGGGACGAGATACATAGGCATTGGGATATTTTGCAAGTGTGTTATGGTGAATTCCAAGTTAATGAAATATTTAAACATAGCTCCCTAATATTGGGAAGATATGTTATAAAGAGAAGTCACCATGTGAATTCCCTCGATTTAAATAGATTAAAAGATCTATGCAATTTATTTAGTTGAGGTTTTAAAAAATTAATGATATGATGGCATGATGACATGATGCAATGCAAGAGATGGCATGATGAATGCACAAACAAAACAAATCACACGATGATCATGAAAATATGGAAGTCTTCTGAAGCGTCGGTCTCGGGGCGTTACAACACTCCACCACTACAAGAGGATCTCGTCCCGAGATCTAAGATGGAACCGGAGAGAAATGGAAGAGGAAGAGAAGAGGTAGAACTAAGTTGCTTCTTCAACAAATGAGTGAAACCAAAGAACCTTGAGAGGTTGAAAATTTAAAAGAAAGAGCACAACAGAGATGAACGAGATTGCAAACAATCCGTTAGATAAGAGGAACAAGGAACATTACGAGAACTTGAAGGTTGCAAAGACATGAATCAAGAGTTTAATGGACAAGATAGAATTCGAAACCACTCCGGTTAAAACAAGATGAGAGAGAAAGAATTTGGGCAGCACCCTGGTTGAACATGGAAGGAATAGAACATGAACTTGAGAAGATGGAATGATACTTGATGAAATCAACTACACACTGCCTCCAGAACTATTGAAAGAATGGCACAAGGGGTAAGAAGGATTTCAGACAACACTCCGATTGAAACGGGAGGCAAAACTTGATAAGTTGAAAGAACTTGAATGAGAACACAACACCCCGGTTAAATGGATAAGCAAGAAAATAACATGATCTTGACAAAACGAGGTGATAGGTCAACGAGAGCAACATCACAATGCCTCCGAAAGAAAGAATAGAAGATAAATCATTGGAATAAAGGGACGGAGAAGAAAATGACAACTTCTACCACAATTGAATTTGGAAGGCATCCTTGCAAGAAGGTTAGAATAGAGTTGTTGGAAGACCAACAACGAAAAGAATAAGTTTGTAGTGGGCTTATGGAAACATCTCAACATTATGAGGTGACAACTGGCCACTAACGGAAACAATTGCTTGCTTGAGATTAACGAAGAGATGAAAGCTTGTTCCATCAAGATGGAAAAGAGATAACTTGGGTCATTAATAAGCACCAAAATAGCAACATTCCTTAGGGAAGGCTTTAGGTGAAATCTATACCAAGATAACTCCAATGAAGAGATTGACGGTTGAAAAGATCTCTTGAACAAAGAGAAAAAGATGGATTTAAATATGTCACTCTTGAAAACTTGTGAATCATGAAACGCGAAGGGAAATTATCAAGAATGACCAAACACCACCTCAGAAGATAAGGTAGAAAGAATTGCACTTTGGAATGCAAGATGAAGAATGCTTGAACTCCTCAAAACAAGACATGTGTTGAACACCATGTTTAAGTTTTGAGTATAGCTTGGCTGATCTTAACTTCAAGAGAAATCTTGAAGAACAATTGAAGAATGAAAAGAATCCTTGACGAACCACCACTCCGGTAATAAATGGATGATAAAAAGAAATAGAAGTTGAAAACACAAGGTGAAGCCTTGCAATGATTTAGATGGAGCTTCGTGACGAGATAACCGAGAAATGTGACATGATGAACAACTCTGGAAAGAAGAAACTAGATCACTTGGATGAAACAACAATAAGAATTATGTTATGCGTATCCTTCACCAATATAAATTGATGACAAGCAACGGATTTGGCATACTACTTATTGTCGTAGAAAGGATTAAAGAGATATGGCGTAAACTTGAAAAGGTCTTCAACAAACCACCGGTAGGATTTGGAAAGAACGAATGAATTGATATGATAACAAAGAAAGAGAACTATTGAACGAACCACCGTAAGAATTGAAATTGAACGTAGCAAATGCACAAATCACCGGGAGGAATTGCAAAATGAATGAAGATACTTGAGGGTATTTAGATACAAATGAACGAATAGATCACGAGCTGATTAGAGAATACTTGAATGATGCACCGGTATGATTTGGAGAGCGAGAGCTGAAAGCTTGAATGAATAATCTTGAGATGATGGGCTTCAAAGAATGAAACTGAAAAGACTCCTAAAATGCTCGGATGGGTGAAAAAGATTCTCACAATCGAAAACAATTAAGAGAGGATGGCAACAAGCTAGCACCATGAATCTTGAAGAGAATAGAGCAAGATTAAAGAGAAACTCTTCTTCGGTCTTCAAATGATGAGAATGACAACGAAACACCACCAAGAATTATTGAGGCACACCGAAGAATCAAAAGCGAAGAGGTTGAGCCAACTATGAAAAGAATTTGAAAGATCTTGGAGAAAAGCATTTGGTGATGATAACTCATTCTTCGTCAAACTTGGAGAAGAATTTAGGATAGCTCGGGAAAATAGAAGAGTCAGGTAAGATCCGGGGAAAAGACCTGTGGGTTAGGGCCCACTCAAAAGAACACCATTGAAAAGATTTAAAAGAGATGTTGCACTGGTTGAATTAAATGACTTGAATGAGATACCAATCTCGAAAGAGCTTGAGCGAATGCAGAGTGGAAACACGAATCTTGAGATATCTTGAGCACTCGGAATAACAAATAGCGAGAATTAGAATGATAATGAGGTGCACGGTATGAGAAGACATTGAAATGAGGAAAAAGGTATGATCAAAAAAACTTGACTTGAATCCACCGGAGAAGAGAAAGGAATGAGGAATGACGAACTAGTAGAACATCTTCTTGAGAACCACCAGGTAAGAACATTGACGGAAAAGAATGGAGAAACTTCACAAAAATAAAAGGATACTTGGTAAAGAAATCTTAGTCCTTGAGGAAAAGGGTGGGAGGGCGGGAAAACAAAGGCAACTTGGGGAAGATGGAACAAACACCGTTGAGAAAACTTAAAATTGATCTTGCGGATGTTGAAATGATCGGATCCCACTTGAAAAGAAGCACACTGGTTGAGAAGAAATTGAGATGACAAACTCGAAGATCAAGAAGGATTAGTATTCACATCGGAATATGAGAACACCGTTTAGAAAAGGTATGGAATCAACATTTGACTTCGAAGCAACTCGAATACCACAACTCAAAACAAAAACAAAGGACTGGCTTGCAGAACAAGCTAGAACAAACATATGATAGAGATTTCGTCCGAAGTTTTCGTGGTGGGGCCTACACGGGCTCGATCGTGCAAAGACCATCATGTACAAGGCAAGGCACATGACATACGAAGTGTCCCCGAGTCGGCATAGCCAAGGACTCTTTAAGACACAACGAGACCACTGTAAAACCAACCGTGAATAGGCGGACCACTAGACCTCGAACCCCAATTTCATATCATACATCCGTCGGAAAGATATCCTAAGAGCTACTTGAATTCCCACCTATGAAACTCCCGAAATTTTCCGGTTATGCAATCAGGTGTTGGGGATACAGGGGAAGCATAATATCTCACCCAAAACTAGCAAATCCTACATCCAGCTGTATCCATCCTTCAACACATAACCAAGAAACCTTCGGAAATCGTCTACCTCAACCTTTGAAAAGCATCCGTTATACAAGTTATGGCGATACTCCCGAACTCCCGCCCCAGTACTGGGTGGCCTCGAGGTTATCTCACCAACGAACTGCATAAAAGAGATTTTCGATGTTGGCGTACTCAACTCAGGTATTCCAGAACTGCAACGATAAAATTATGGCGACAACACCTCAGAGCTCAACTCCCCATGACACTTCCACTAAACCCCTGACAGGAGGCACCAAGACAATGTTCTCATCATAAAACCATCGGAACGATTCCAAGATACCCGCGTGATCCTAAAAAAAAATTAGTGAAATTTGAGAAGAGAAGAGTCAAAACTCTACGTTAGGATGCCTTACCAGAGTGATGAAGAGACTGGGGAGTAAAAGAATTCCTAACTCTCCGATATATATAATCCTAAATGACACAAAACATTTTTCTAGACACAACTCGGCCGCTAAAAACGATCAAGCAGTGGGGCTCCTAAGGTCGGGGAAGGCTCTGAATACCAACTTGTAACACCCTCGATGCGGCTATATCTCCCACGTGTCGAAGCACGACTTAGAGGCATAACCGCATTGAAAGCAATGTCGCAAGTGAGGTAATCTTCACACAACCCATGTAATACATAAGGGACGAGATACATAGGCATTGGGATATTTTGCAAGTGTGTTATGGTGAATTCCAAGTTAATGAAATATTTAAACATAGCTCCCTAATATTGGGAAGATATGTTATAAAGAGAAGTCACCATGTGAATTCCCTCGATTTAAATAGATCAAAAGATCTATGCAATTTATTTAGTTGAGGTTTTAAAAAATTAATGATATGATGGCATGATGACATGATGCAATGCAAGAGATGGCATGATGAATGCACAAACAAAACAAATCACACGATGATCACGAAAATATGGAAGTCTTCTGAAGCGTCAGTCTCGGGGCGTTACAAACACCGAGGAAGCCCTCGCACAGGGTGGTGAAGGCGGCCAGCAGCATCACTGTGTTCGGAGCAAGGTGGTGCGGCTGGAGCCCGTGGAACTCCAAGAATGAGGGGAAAAAGCCACTCGCCGGCAGCCCTAGGCCGCGCATGAGGTGCGAGCGGAATATGACCCGCTCGCCCTCCTCCGGCACCAGCGATATCTCCCTCGCCGGCGCGGCACGGGCCCGCACTAGGTTCGCGCCGAGGAGCCGACGCGTCTTGCGGAGGAGCTAGATGTGGTCGTCGTCCACCTCGGAGCCGTCCCATACGCCGGAGCGCACGATAGGAGGCACGGCGGTGGAGGAAGAGCTCATCGCTGCGGGCGCGGCGTGGTTCGGCACGATGGCGGCAAGAGGAAGAAGAAGTGAGAGGAAGCGGGGGAGCAGGGAAAATGGGGGCGCGTGCTTCACTGCCCCCTCCCCCCGCCTACTTATAGCCTCATGGGCTGAGAAGCCGATGGGGCGGGCGTGGGATTAACTGCGTGTGGGACCCCACGCCCACCACGATTACCCACGGGTTATCGCACACGATAACGGCGTGGAAACTAACCGTCCGCCGCGACCGCAACGGATCCGTTCGCGTCTTTGAGGTCTTGATAGTGGCGGGCCCGCTGACGGCTGTCCGTCGCTGCTGTGGGTGGGTAGATCGTCCTGCCGCGTGGCGCCGCGCAATGGGTCCACAACGGGCGACTGCGGGAAGCGTATCAGGCACGCCGCCTGGATCCCGCCACGACTTTCAAACCCTTTAGGGGGCAAGACGGCCCCCCGTGAGTCCGGCTCCAGTTAGTCGGCCTGAAAGAAGACGGCGAGCAAGGCCCAGTTTCCTCCACCAGAAGGATGAAACTATTGAGGCCCCTCGACATATCACCCTCAGAGCCTCACCAGCTTCGGGGACTACTGTCGGAGTAATGGGCCACGGGTAGGCTAACCCGAGCCCCTGAACCTTTCAATACATCGGGGCAGGCTGCGCCCCTCGAGCCCCAAGACGACGCTGCCGACTGCCCCTCGCAGCCGAGTCCCAGGGACGACTCCAAGATAAGCCAAGTCCCAGGGACAACTCCAAGATAAGCCGAGTCCCAGGGACAACTCCAAGATAAGCCGACTCTGGCCGGCGACTTCCAGAGAAGCCGGCTGTACGGAGTCGGCCCGCGACTCCAACCACCCCGTACCTTCGCGATAACGGACGGGATGGGGAACGGCCACCATGTTGCCCATTCCTTCCCCGTTTATCGACGACAGGCATGGCCACAGTACACCGTACCGACGGAGATCTCCATCCGGCGCGGCACTATTGCCATGCCAGCCCTAACATCAGCCCCTAGGGGCGGTGCTCTGTACCCACGATGGCCTGTCTGTATGACCCAGAGACAGCGGGTCCCACCAGTCGGCGGGAGTACAGAAGACGGCGAGAGCGCCACAAGACAGACCCGTTGGGAGTCTGCCCCCAGGAGTCGGCTGGCCCCTCCCACGGGCCCCACGCGCCATTAACCAGACATGACGGGGAATGGCAACAGTGATTGCCCGTCAGGCGGCGGCACTGTTGCCATGACCCCATGACCAAGCCAGCGTCATTCGAAGCACGGCTATAGTGATCCGCAGCCGGCAAGACCCGCCCGCGGCGGACAAGGGCTGTTGGCCCCGAACCAGGCAAGTCGGCGGGGCCCACCAGTCGGCGGGCCCCAGTAGTCGGCGGAGAAGACGGTGGCCTGAGAGACAGACGGCTGGGACCCGCGCCCAGCCGGTTTTACCATTGTACCCACAGGGGTAGGCCTATCTAAACCCCAGACACCCATGCAAAGGGTTCGAATACATTTGCACTAGACCAGATCATATAGGAAGGAGGGAGCTAGCCTTGCTTTCTCCTACCTCCAGAAACAGCTCAAGAGCAACCTTGTACTCACTTTGCCTTAGTGATCATGCGGAGACCCCGTAGAGCAGCAGTAGGGGTGTTATCTCCTCGGAGAGCCCTGAAGCTGGGTAAGATCCGCCGGCGTGCATGTCTTCGCCTCATCCCGTTTCCAGGCACCGGCGACGTTCTACTCGCCCCCACCATGATAAGCCATCCCTTGGCATATGTCGCACCCAACCCCCGACATATCTCTAACACACACTAGCTAGCATGTTTATCTTTCTATTTATCTGTTTCTCCATCAACCTTCTTTTCTCGCCCTCACGCTTGCTTCCTATCATGCACACTATATATGTTTATCTCTACATGCAGTCATGCGCCCTCTTTTTTATCTTTATCTCTCACACACATAAATTCACCCTCTGAAACACCCGGCTGTCATCTCTAAGACACAAACTAGCTCATGTCTGTCATTGTCAAAACCGGAGGATCTCGGGTAGGGGGTCCCGAACTGTGCGTCTAGGCGGATGGTAACAGGAGACAAGGGACACGATGTTTTTACCCAGGTTCGGGCCCTCTCGATGGAGGTAAAACCCTACTCCTGCTTGATTGATATTGATGATATGGGTAGTACAAGAGTGGATCTACCACGAGATCAAGGAGGCTAAACCCTAGAAGCTAGCCTATGGTATGATTGTTGTAATGGTTGTGTGTCCTACGGACTAAGACCCTCCGGTTTATATAGACACCGGAGAGGGCTAGGGTTACACAGAGTCGGTTACAATGGTAGGAGATCTACATATCCGTATCGCCAAGCTTGCCTTCCACGCCAAGGAAAGTCCCATCCGGACACGGGACGAAGTCTTCAATCTTGTATCTTCATAGTCTTGGAGTCCGGCCAATGATGATAGTCCGGCTATCCGGACACCCCCTAGTCCAGGACTCCCTCAGTAGCCCCTGAACCAGGCTTCATTGACGATGAGTCCGGCGCGCATATTGTTCGGCATTGCAAGGCGGGTTCCTCCTCCGGATAATTCATAGAAGATTGTGAACACCAGGATAGTGTTCGGCTCTGCAAAATAAATTCCACATTCCACCGTAGAGAGAATAATATGTACACAAGTTCAATCTGCTGACGTATTTCGTGGCATGACGTCATTCCACTACCAAGCCTTTACTTGAATCGATTTTTATTATACCACCTCAGCGCGTTTAGCGAAGCGGTTTCCTTGGCACGTCTTGTCGAAGCAGAGATCGTTTTCCCCATATTCCGGGATTCCCATCAATACGGACGTGGGTAACCCAACCGCGCCATTGATGGTGGCGCTTGGGAGATAAGCGAGTTTTACCAGGCCGGTGGGGACGCATAGTCTTCGTCCGCCCATATATAAGGGGATAAGGATCCACCTTTTTTACCTACGCCTTCTTCCTCCTTTGCTTATCCATCTCCGCGCACTTGAGCTCCAGCGCCCAAGTCCGCACATCTCGTCTCGACCTTCTCCAGCCATGTCCGGAGCGGGAGGCAAGTGGATGACCTCCTCCGTTACGGAGGAGCACATCGAAGCTGCTGCGGCGCGGATACTGTCCAGCGACATCAGCGCACCGGCTGCCCGACAAGGGCAGCTCATCCCCACCCCCAGCCCCATGAGAGGGTCGTATTCCTTCCCCACTTCCTCCGCTGGACTGGGCTTCCCACTTCATCCCTTCGTCCGGGGGCTCATGTACTACTACGGCCTGGACTTCCACGATCTAGCGCCAAACTTCATCCTCAACATCTCGGCGTTTATCGTCGTGTGTGAGGCCTTCCTCTGCATCTAGCCCCACTTCGGCTTGTGGCTAAAAACCTTCAATGTCAAGCCGAAGGTGGTGAAGGGCGTCCAAGCGGAGTGCGGAGGCGCCATGGTGGGCAAGATGCCCAACGTCCTCTGGCTCGAGGGCGCCTTTGTGGAAACCATAAAAGGGTGGCAATCGGGGTTGTTCTATATCACCGAGCCGCGGGACCCTAAATGGGCAGCGGCCCTCGAGTTCAGATCTGGTACCCCCATGCAGCTCACCTCCTGGAAAGAGAAGGGCTTGCTATGGGGCAGTTCGAAGGAGTTGACCGGACTCCAGTCCTGTCTCCAGACCTTGGTGAACAAGAAGCTCAAGCTTGTCAACGTGATCCAGGTCATGCTCGTCAGCCAGATTCTCCCCTGCCAACAACGGGCCTTCAATTTGTGGGAGTTCGATCCGGCACAGCACCGGACTCTGAGCGGGCTCTTCAACACGACGTACGAAGCTGCCTGGAGGGTGTTGTTCAAGGGCGGAGAAGCCCCCGCGTCCGCGACTGAAGATAGCGGATTCAGCACCAAGCACCCGGCCGGTGTGGTAAGATGTGTTATCCTTTATGGGACATTTATTTCTTTCATAGTTTGACTCTATGTGGGATCTAAAATTCCCAATGCCTTTAACAGGACTGGCAGAGGACGTCCGGACAGGTTAACTGTCCGGCTCCCCTCCCCGAGGAACCAGCGGACGCCTGTTTAACGGGGCTGCTAGTCCCGACACTTTATGTGGTGCCGGAGAAGAAGGCCAAGAAGAAGGCCACGAGAACCCGAAGGAGTTCCCTGCGCCAGGTGGTATCGGACTCATCGTCCGATGACTCCGAGGCGGACTCCTCTCCCGAAGGCGAGAAGGAGAAAGAAGACTCTCCCTAGGAGGTGGGAGAGAGGAAGAGGAAGGCTTCCCCAACGGGGGAGGCCGAAGGGTCCAAGAGGGGAAGGACCCTTCCTCCGGACAGCTCTGCCAATGCTAACGACGGCGACGAGGAGTGGCCCCCAAGGGCCAAGCCCCTGGCAAGATTGTAAGTATCCGGATTCCTGAGTGATTTGTAGTTTCTCTTTTGTGCCACGTAGTGTCCTTCTAATGCCGCACACTACCTGTAGCCCGGCCGAGGAGGATCTTCCCGCTTCATCCAGCGGGTCCTTGGCTCCGTCGGATGTAGATTCCATTCCGACCGCCTCCACGCCTCGCGATGCTGAGGACGCCGAGGTGGGATCCCAGGAGGGGACCCGCCAGGAGGGGGAGGCTCCGGAGGTGCCACAAGGCAACCTCCCGGACTTCGTGCCGGACTCCGTGCCGGAACCCGCAGTGATTCCGGAGTTCGGCAGGCGGCCCCTTCGTAAGAAGGGCAAGACCGTGACACTGGCAACCTCCGTCCAACCGGAGGCGCCGGGCAACTTGTTGGAGGCACTCATCGGTGCTTCCATCGAGGAAGAACACCGCACTATTATGAGTGTGGTGATTCAGAAGGTTCAGCTCGCCAAGAGCGGGCTGACCAAAGCCTGCAGCAGCCTTCTAACAGGCTTTGAGGTAAGAAGTTTAAAATATGTAATGTAATACCGCATAGACATTAGCCCCTGATGCTCGGTTCGGTGTTCGGAAAGAAAAACCAAACTGAGGATCTAAAAAAAAGATATACGCAGGAGTTCTTAAAATTATGTCAATATGGGATTGCAGGCTGCGCTGCTGACCTCTGCCGCACTGACTGCGGAGGTCGGTGCTTTGAAGCAGGACCTCGAGCAGTCCGAGCATGAGCTCGGCCTTGCCAAGAAGCAGCTCGAGGACAAAGAAGGTGAGTAACACCGCATTAAATTTGTACCTTACAGAAAAGGATTTTGGTTGCAATAGAAATGACAAGGATAACGTGGGTACTGCAGGGGACACGAACGAGGTGGCGACCCTGAAGGAGGCCGTGTCATGCGTCGAGCGTGTCTGCGCCATGAACGAGTGGAGCGAGAAAAGCAGGAGGCACGGGTGGCGGCGGTGCAGCCAGAGCTCCAGGCTCTCATGGAAAAGCATGAGAGTTTGGAGCGCAACTCGAAGACTCGAGAGTCCAAGCTTGCCTCGGCTCTTGAAAGTGCCAAAGCCGCTAAGGCCGAGGCCCATAAGGCCCTCCAGGAGATTGAGGCGGCGAAGAAAATAGCGGCGGGTAAGGCATTTTTTATGCAAAGCAAGCATGTGAATGTGAATTACCTGTTACTTACCCGAATTCGGAGCTCTCCAGGGGCGTTTGCAGATCTGCCTCGCAGCGTGTCCGATGCCACCGCGTTCTACCGGGCCGAGGAGGGGAGCTCAATGGAGAAGGTCTTCGGTCTCGAGATCTTTGAGGCCGGACATCCGTGCTTTAGCGACCAGTGAAGCAGTGGTCGAGCTCCACAAGGTAGCCGAGCAGGCCATGAAGGGCCTCATAGTCCGGCCAGGCTGGAGAGGCCATGCCAGGAGCTACTTCGGCCTCGTCGCGGTGGCTGGTGGATCGTGCCCTTGGGTGGAGGTCATCAGCGCTCCGCTTTGCATTGAAGGTGCTGTCGGGCCCTTGCCCGCCAAGGTGCACCGGGCAGGCTGGATCTTGAGAGGCTTATCACGGACGCGCCGCCGGCGGGCAAGGAGTATCGTACGCCCGAAATGTACTATAAGAGTGTCCTGAAGGGTGCCCGCAAGATTGCGGATGAGTGCCCCAGAGATGTAATTTTTGAGTAGACTTGTAATGTGTTATCCTGTGCGCTGAAAACTTTGTTCATATGCGCTAAGCAACGCTTATTTGATTTAAAATATTACCTTCTATGCGGCCGTTTATCAAATCTGAGAGATAGCAAGTCGTCGGCTTCAGCCCCCATGCCACGAGTGCTGGGGTGTTCGGGATAAACTTGAGCGCTCTTGTTCCCATTCTTGGGTCCATCTAGGGAGGCGCTCAACACAACAAACAAGGCAACCGGACTTATAATGCTTGAACACTCTCACTTAGCCATAGAATTCTATAATTTTAAATTTCGGCGAAGCCCCTAGTGTTCGGAAGACCGAGTTCGGGCGCTATCACGCTGGGCGGACACGATCGGTTCCTCGCTCTAAGCGGCATAAGTCTTTAGGGACTCGAAAAGACCTCTCGAACAGCGACCAGCTCTCGCCTTATCATGACAATCAGTTTAGCTTTCTCCATCGAGGCGCTTGCCCAGCTCAGCCGGGCGTGTCGCGGTGGTTCTCCAGTCTACCTTAGCCGATAGAGCGGGCGTAAGGTACCAAAACATGGGAGCAGGCAAACCCAACTATTGACCCAAGACATGATTCGAGCCGATGCATATAGTGCTATAAGTTCGGGGTGCCGCACTTGTGAAAGTGTTCGGACTTCTCACACCATAATGCGGGGAACATAAGCCCCTGGTGTATTCGGCCGTACCAAATTGTACGGATGCAAGATGTCATAAATGAACATATATATAAGGAAAAGGAATGCAATTATAAGCGAAAAGTGATGCATTGTTTATTCAAGGAATTCTGCTATGAGTGCAGAACGATACAAATAGTGCGGTAAGCAAGGTTTGGACTATTAGACATGTCCCCCTCCAGGGATAGGCTACGGAATGGTGTAATAAACAGATTTAATGCTCGTAATGGAGACCACCTGAGTGTTCGTCGTAGCCATTGTTCCTCCCTGGCTGTTGCATCGTGAGTTTAGCAGATCTACTGCCGGACAGGGCCTCTGGTAAATGGAGTCCTGTGAAAAAAAAGGAAAAGAAAAAGAGCGACACACTTGGGAGCCCCTGGTGTGGTTGAGCTGCACTCTGGGCCTGTCGTGGTTGTGCCCCTCCCCCTACGCCCAAGGTATCTCCAGAGCGTAATGATGTACGCGGAGGGCTTGTCTTGCAATCATGCAAGGGCTGGGGTTGGGGCCGCATTGCTACGCATGCTCGGAACGTGCCAGGTGGTCTTGATGTATGTTGCTCCGGGCGCGTTTAATCATGTCCGGTCTTTTAACGGCCGGACTCGAAAATTGCCTTAAGAGGCTGCTCGTATACGCCTCTAGAGCATTGTGTGTTCCTCCGTTCGGAGGGAGCGTTCGGTGTTTCCGTTGACCATGATGACTCCACGAGGGCCTGGCATCTTGAGCTTGAGGTATGCATAATGCGGCACCGCGTTGAATTTTGCGAACGCGGTTCGCCCGAGCGGGGCGTGATAGCCACTACGGAACGGGACTATGTCGAAGATTAACTCCTCGCTTTGGAAATTATCCAGGGATCCGAAGACCACTTCCAGTGTGACCGAGCCTGTACAATTGGCCTCGACACTTGGTATGACGCCTTTGAAGTTCGTCCTTGTAGGTTTAATCCTTGAGGGGTCTATGCCCATCTTGCGCACTGTATCCTGATAAAGCAGGTTCAGGCTGCTGCCGCCGTCCATCAGGACTCTAGTGAGGTGAAATCCATCGACGAATGGGTCTAAACCCAATGCGGCGAATCCGCCATGGCGGATACTGGTGGGGTGGTCCCTTCGATCGAAAGTGATCGGGCAAGAGGACCATGGATTGAACTTCGGGGCGACTGGCTCCATCGCATATACGTCCCGAAGTGCACGCTTCCGCTCCCTCTTGGGTATGTGGGTTGCGTATATCATGTTTACCGTCCGCACTTGTGGGGGAAACCCTTCATCCTCTCTCGTTCGTGGCGGGTCTCCTCCTCGTCATCGCTATGCAGCCCCTTGTCATTGTTTTCGGCAATTAACTTCCCTGCCTGCTTGAATACCCAACAATCCCTATTGGTGTGGTTAGCTGGCTTTTCGGGTGTGCCATGTAACTGGCAAGAGCGGTCGAGTATTCGGTCCAAATTGGACGGACCCGGAGTGGTTCTTTTGAATGGCTTCTTCCGCTCACCGGGTTTAGAGCCTCTAAATCCGGCGTTGACTACCATATCCTCAGTGTTATCTCTGTTTACACGGCGTTTGTTTTTGTTGCGACGTGACCTGCCATTGCGGTCCTTCCTGTCCGGACTGCCAGAATTTTTGCTGAGGTTGTTACTGCGAGCTAGCCAGCTGTCCTCTCCCACACAAAAGTGGGTCATGAGTGATGTGAGGGCTGCCATGGATTTCGGCTTTTCCTGTCCTAGGTGCTGGGCCAACCACTCATCGCGGATGTTATGTTTTAAGGCTGCGAGGGCCTCTGCATCCGGACAGTCGACGATTTGATTTTTCTTTGTTAAGAAACGTGTCCAGAACTGTCTGGCCGATTCGTCTGGCTGCTGAATTATATGGCTTAGGTCATCGACGTCTGGTGTTCGCACATATGTGCCCTGGAAGTTGTCAAGAAATGCGGTTTCTAGGTCCTCCTAACACCCAATTGACTCTGCTGGCAAGCTATTAAGCCAATGCCGAGCTGGTCCTTTAAGCTTGAGTGGGAGATACTTGATGGCGTGGAAATCGTCACCGCGGGCCATATGGATATGAAGGAGATAATCTTCGATCCAAACCGCGGGGTCTGTTGTGCCATCGTAGGATTCAATGTTCACGGGTTTAAACCCTTCAGGATTTGATGATCCATTACTTCATCTGTGAAGCATAGTGGGTGTCTTGGCGCCTCTATATTGAGCAATATCACCACGTAGCTCAAGAGAGCTTTGTCTGCTGTGTTCGGCCCGCCGAGTTGTTTGATCCGTGCGACGTGAGTAGTCGCGTGGGTCATGGGGCGCCCGCGTGATCTGTAGATAGATCTTGATTGTCTTGTCTTTTCCTCCAATATATCCCGCAAGTCCGGTGCATTCCCCCGTGGCTTCGTGCTTTTCGAGCGGTGCCGGGGTACGGCTCTGACGGAGGGCCTCGATGCCTCTCTGTCGTGGCCACGAGGTGGTCGGTCTGCCGTATTGTGCGCTGGTGATGAAGGTTTGTATGCTTCCTCCTCTAGTCGGGGGAGCAACTTGCATTTTGGGTAGCTTTTGGAGGGGCGTTCGAGTTCATACTCTTCGGCCGCGAGGACCTTGGTCCATCTATCAGCCAGCAGGTCTTGATCAGCTTGAAGTTGTTGCTGCTTTTTCTCTAGGCTGTTCGCCATGGCCATTAGCCTGCGTTTAAAATGCTCTTGTTCGACGGGATCCTCGGGCACGACGAATTCGTTGTCATTGAGGCTTGCCTCGTCTCCGGAGGGAGGCATGTAATTTTCATCCTCTTAAATGCCGCTCTCTCCGAGGGCTGGCTACTCCGTCCTCTGTGTTGAATCGTCTTTGGAGGGGTTGTCTTCGCACTCCACAGGGTGTTATTATCTCCGGTGCCGGAATCTCCATTCTTGCTGTGGCGGGATTTAGAGCGGCGCCGCTGTCGTCGGCGCTTGGGCTGTTTCTTAGAGGAATCTGCCTCTGCTGCTTCTTCGCCATCCCCATCCTTTGGGGTGTCCACCATGTATATGTCGTATGACGAGGTGGTCTTCAAGTGCCCTGTAGGCGCTGGTTCTTGATCGTCTCCGGCATCGTCGTCCATACCGTCGCTGTCTTCGGAGTTGTAGTCTAGCATGTCGGTTAGATCGTCAACAGTGGCTACAAAGTGGGCAGTGGGTGGGCTTCGAATTTCTTCGTCGTCCGCATCCCAACCATCCTGACCGCAGTCCGGCCAGGGCTCTCCTGATAGTGAGAGATACTTTAACGAATTCAGGATGTCGCCAAAGGGTGAGTGCTGAAAGATGTCCGCAGCGGTGAACTCCATGATCGGCGCCCAATCGGATTCGATTGGTAGGGGTGCCGGAGGTTTGGAGTCCGGCACCTCGGAGTCACAAGCTTTGTAAGGGACAAGGTCGGTATTCGGCTCTATCGCCGTAGAAGTTGCAGCCCCCGAGGCGGTGTCCAACCACCTGTCCTCGATCTGCGCGGTCGGCTCCGAACTATGGATCAGAGCGGACTTGTGTGCGGCCTCCAGGGTACTGTCCGGCAGCAGAGTTAAGTCATGCCCATCGTGACAGTGCGGCACGCTCGGCTGCGGCTCGAATCCATCGAAGATCAAGTCTCCGCGGATGTCGGCCGTGAAGTTTAGGCTTCCCAATCGACTGATGGCGGGGCGTAGCTTCGATCTGCTCGGATGGCCAAGTGAATTGGCCCGCATGCAAAGCCGCCAACACGAAGATCTGTCCGGGAGAAAAGTCTCACCACTGATGGCGTTGTTGTTGATTGAGGAAGCCATCAAGCCTATCGGTGGCGACACGAGGAACTCTCAATGAAAGGACCAATGTCGGTGTCAAAACCGGCGGATCTCGGTAGGGGTCCCGAACTGTGCGTCTAGGCGGATGGTAACAGGAGACAAGGGACACGATGTTTTACCTGTGTTCGGGCCCTCTCGATGGAGGTAAAACCCTACTCCGCTTGATTGATATTGATGATATGGGTAGTACAAGAGTGGATCTACCACGAGATCAAGGAGGCTAAACCCTAGAAGCTAGCCTATGGTATGATTGTTGTAATGGTTGTGTGTCCTACGGACTAAAACCCTCCGGTTTATATAGACACCGGAGAGGGCTAGGGTTACACAAAGTCGGTTACAATGGTAGGAGATCTACATATCCGTATCGCCAAGCTTGCCTTCCACGCCAAGGAAAGTCCCATCCGGACACGGGACAAAGTCTTCAATCTTGTATCTTCATAGTCTTGGAGTCCGGCCGATGATGATAGTCCGGCTATCCGGACACCCCTAGTCCAGGACTCCCTCAATGTCCCTCTATCTAGAATCTCTATCTCTCTATCTATCTGTAGTTTCTCTGTCAACATTTCTTTCTCGCACGCACTCTTGCTTCCTATCACACACGCTATATCTGTCTCTCCATACATGCATCTATACGTTGATATCTTTTGCACAATTGTTTTGTCTTGCTCCCTCCGCTCACCATAGATGCATGCTCCAGCCCACGCCACTATCTCTTAAAGACAAAAACACATGCTCAATTATCGAGCCTTCTTCCCTCCACTCTCACATGCATGCATATTGTCATACCGATCCGTCTCTCCCATGTCTTTGATCTTATGACTTATGTCTTCTTTCTTTTATCTCGATCATGCACACACACACACACACACACACACACACTCACACACACACACATCCCACGCATACATGTATACCTCTCGCACATGCACGTTTAAGGTCTCCTGTGTCTCCATACGTAGTTAATTACCCTAAGCCCTAACCCCACATCGAATCGTTCTCTTCCTGTGTGCACATAACTTCTGCCAGGATGGGTAAAACACACACTCACACTTAACAAGTTCTCTCGATGTCGACTCCTCTCACGCGCACATGCCATCTCTTCCCTCTCTACGGGCATCTTCTCTCTCACACCCCCTCGTTGGTGGCCTCTGCCATACACATCACCTCTCTATGATGAAGCCACACACACTTAAATTAGTTTCACCTCCAAAGACTCCGCTTCACACACACACACACACACACACACACACATGCAAGTATGCCAAGCACGCACCCCCCACACACACAAAGACTCCATCTCACACACACACATGCTCTAGGCGGAGCATTTGTTCCTACCACCCTTCCTCCAATCTTACCCATATGATAAACAAACACCTTAATTTACTTGTATAACATGGACAAATTCCACTTTACTTTAGTAGTTAGCAAACTTCTCATAATTATATAACGCAAATCACAAGCAGGAAGTGACATTTTTTTTACACAACCACGTTAACATGGCCATGTAAATCACTAGCTAAAGTTTAATACCGTTATGCTTGTATCTCGATGCAACTACATGTCCAAAGAGTAGAGTCGCACACACGCACTCTATCTCTCAGAATTTCACACACATACGAGTTACACGACGCCCACTAAGTAGAACCATCTGTTACAATTTGTGCACCCACGGGACCACGTGACGACGTGCATTTATTTAAGCTGGACTGCGAACCCAAACAATAACTGCTTTCATTCCCCTCCTGCAGCCTCTTCTTTGGTCGCCGTCGCCCGATAGCCATGGCTCGGCCGAAGGTAACGACATACGCCATACTCCCACCAGAGCGGCCCTATAATCTGGAGGCGGCGCGAAGCCCGGATCACAGCCGGCCTTCCTCCGGAGTTCAGACTAGCCGGAGCCGGACGAGGAGGCATTGGAGGCGGAGCAGCACGCGGAGCCGGAGGAGGAGAACGACAACGTGGAGCTAGAATAGGAGGACGATGACGCGAGAAAAGCATAGTTGGAGGAGGATGATGATTTACATTATACTCAGACTTAAAGGGCTTTGAGTTTCACGCCACATTTATTTCATAGAGACAAGAGAAAGGAAATTTTAGTGGTCATGCATGCATCTTTTTGTGCTAGCACTCCTATATAAGGGTTGACTGGTCGCTTCCCACTGACGTGTGCGGTCGGTGGAAGAGGAAGGAGAAGGGAAGCGGGCTGTGGAGTATGCCAGTTGCAGCACGAGCTCCAAGGAACATTCATGCCAAACAATGCAAAATTTTACAGTATAGTCCAGCAGAGTATGAATTGGCCTTTAGGTTGCGTGCGGATGACATGGCTGCACTATGCAGGCTGCAGTTCGACAGCCTACCGCTCCACTTTGCACGGTTTGGTCACACAAGATTTGCATGCACGCATGTCATGCACGTACTTGTTGAAGGCGTGCTCAAAAATGGCGACTAGGTCCGCTAGTCCGCGTTGGTCCATGCGCCTGGAAAACAACTAATCCCAGCCGCTGTAAATGTCGTGTGTGCTTTAATTCCAGGCTAGTGGATGGGCGCGAACATGCCGTACAATGAACCGCCCTCCAGCTCCCTAATCTCTATCTCTACTCTGCTTCTACTACTTCTACTACTCTTCTTATTTTTATCTCTACTCTTATAAAAAACAGAGTTGGTGATGATGGTGTGCCTGCCACCCTGCAATATAGGCCGTCCGATTTATATCTGACGGATAGGAAGGAAAACTATGGCAATTTTGCAAAAATATACCCACACCGCTATCCACATTTGCAAATAAGGCCTTCCCTCGTTCATCCTTTTTCTCTCACAAGATATAAAATACTCATACAAATGCATCTTGATATTACATGCAATGCACGAGGATGTTTCCTTGTGGGTCTCTCCAGCGTGGCGTGGCCGTAGTTGCAAGTTGACGACCCTTGAGGTGCCGACGTTGAGGGGCACTCGAATTTTGTCCGATGAGATGGTAAGCGATGACTTTGATCACGTAGTTAATGCATTCTAAAGACTACTTCCGTGTCCATTTCCTAATTCCCCCGCTGCCCACTGTTTCACAGGTTAGGCTTGGTGCCAGTGGAGATTGGCTTGCATATGTACAGAGGGTACCAACATCAATTTTCACAACATTTACAATGGTGACACCCGTTCCTGTAGAACCTTGTCCAACATTGGGATCAGCCATGCAACGGGCCATTGCCTGAATTGGTACGATGGAACCACGGTGAGATTGAAGCAGATAGCAATCCCGGAAGCCCCAATAAGGTCGTCCGCCAACCAAAATTACACTCTCATCGCGGTGTTCGACATCGCGATTGCTTTCAAAAACCCGGCACATGGCAGTCAAAGGTAGGCTATGCTGTCTGCGGCCGATTTGTGTGTCGTACGAGTATGAAGATGTTGTGCTCCTTTCTAACCGCATCTTTGAAGTGACAAACCAGGGGACTTTTTTCGTATGGGATGTAGTGGAGAAGCCCTACCACGCTGTTCATGTCACACTCCTTTCACTGACGTGTAGGACATCCAACATGTGTCGTGTTTGGCACTCCTTCATCGTAAGAGTTGAAACGCTAGCTTTAATAAAAAATAAATATAAATATAAATCAATAGTGATAATATACAACACGGTTTCCTTGCTCCTCGATATCGGAAAGAATACTTCTGTTCACTGACATGTGGGACGTCGACCATCCTGGTCCAGTTGCCATGCATGTAGAACTCCAAGCGAGAGTCACCCCGGTCGTCCTGCTGCAGTAATAATGACTAATGATCAATCAAATCAACCTTTCCCATTGTGAAATTGCTCGGACTTCGTTGAATTCTGCTTCTTGAAGAAAACTACTGTACCAGCAGTATTGCTAGCTACAGTAGTATTGTACTCTAGAAGAGGCCTCCTTTGGTTCATAGGATAGAAATTTATAGGAATATGAAAAGCATTGGAAGTGAGATGACATGCATCTCAATTCCTTTAGAGAAAGAGATGCCATTTGATGTATAGGATAATAATTTTTCCATTGAGTCTAGGCTAATGTACTGGTAATTTTCTCTAAAAATTACAGTTGTAACTAGTACTAGTACACACTCGTAATTAATTGAACAAACGTACGGGCGACACAGACACACACACACTACTACTAGTACTACTACTCCTCACATGCTGGCCAGACACCGTCATTCTCCTTCCCAGCTTTGTCGGGGACACCCCATCGTGCTTGGATCTCCGCTGAGCTCTCCGCAGCAGCGCGTGCGTCCTCTTCTTCCTTGCGGCGGCGGGCCTCTCTTGAGTGCTTTCTGTCTTTTCCACTCCCTCTGTGCGGCTTTGGCCACCTATTGCTCTACCGCTCATTCGTCCTTGGCAGCTTCAAAGTCCGCCCACGTAGTTGTGAGGTCGCGAGTAGCGATGAACTCGTCACAATGGGATGCCATTGCTTCCCTACCATTTTGTGTGCGGTCGTGGGCGACGAGGAACTCAGCGTGGTGGGATGCCATCGCTTGCTTATCAGTTAGTGTGCGGTGCGGTGGCATGAAAGACGCTTGGTGAGAGCTCTAGGGCGGAGTGGCTGGACTACCATATATAGTGCACAGGTTTGTCAAGAGCTCAAGGAAATAAGACGAAGGAAATTTGGATCCCCCTTCAATCCTGGTCATTTATTACCGAGTAAAATGCATTGGCGATCATCGAACATGTCTCGATAGCTCACTTTGATCATTATATACGATCACAGGCTCAGCGTATAGCTCTGTATTTGTCTGGTTGACCAGTCAAACAATCTGCATGCGCCTCATCAGCTTGTGTTCTGTATCTATCTATCTATGCGGGCCTACCTATCAGTGGAGAAAGAAATAAAAACCAAAATTATGTGTATGTGAGGAATCAAACCACGGACTCATCGTTGCAACGCACACTCGTCAGCCAAATGAAAATGAAATACTTTGCGTTAAATGCACAAATTGATTTTTTATATTATACGTGATGCACACATTAGCGCACACCATCCATAGAAGCAAGTAGCATCTACGCATGCAGGCACTCACGCTCATGCTGTCAAACCATGCTACTGCATGCACGTTGCCCTCTTAATCAAAATCGTGCTCATGGCGCAATGCAAAACGGTGAGCCCGTCACCTGTTTGCCCTGGCGGTCTCGCAAAAAAAGACGTTTGCAGGCGGCCTCTGCGAACACCGAGCATGTATTCACTTGGCTCAACACCAATGTCATACTCGTGCTTGGGCGCTGAGCTGCTCGACATTAGCAAGCAGTCAATCATGACACGACGACGTTAGCGGGCTCTGCACATGACACGACGACGTGACTCAGCGCCTTGCTCATGTATATCATCCATCACAAGGACAATCTATAAAACAGCCTAGCTAGAGAGGGTACTATGGTACCTATATATGTATCGTGAGCATTCGATCGTGGTGCCACTGCACACGAGTGTGTGTTTGATCTATTCATCCATTATTCGTAAGTTATGCATGGTTGTGTGTTATCTAATGATGGTCGTCGAAGGCTTGCTGGCGACAAGAGCGGTTGCATGGATGCCTAGTTGTCTATACGTGCCGCATACGCTTGAAAGGCTCGTCATCCATGAGTTCACATTTTACCACCACGCTAGTGTCTAACCGCGCTGGCCTACCGAAACCCCTTCCATCGCAAGTGTGCGCTTCCCGCCTGAAATGGTCATCGTGGATCCAGAGCGTCAATGTCGCATTCATGCCCGACGCGACCACTCACTAGTGCCGGCATTGCAGCAGCGTGATGGCCGAGAGAGCGCCACCCGCGCGGCATCCCGGTGCAAGCGACTGCTCCGCGTTAACGACACCACGGCCATCCGTCTGTCCGCCGCCCACATTAATGACACGCGGCTGCCGACGAACCTACTCTGGCGCCAGCCGTCCATCCGTCTGCCATGGCTCATTGCCATTTGCCCTCTATATTAACCTTAGCCCTAGCTCCCAGCCATAGACAAAGACCCGCAATCATTCTCCACCAGTTCCCTTCCTTCTATCGGCACCACTCCAACCATGGCCTCCTGGCGCTCCAAAGCTCTCTTGGACGTACAGTCGTAGGAGCATACGAAGAGCATCGGCGGCTCCGCTCAAGGAACACTTCAAAGCTCTCTTGGACGTATTGTCACAGGAGCAGACGAAGGACATCGCCAGCTCCCCCCCGACTGCCCTCTGCCGCCACGACCATGAAGCCGGCAGCGAGGAAGAGTAGTACATATTAGCTTGCTGCTGCTCTGGTCCCAGGAAGGCCACCGCTCCTCCACTTAGTCGACGCCAAGCTTGGTGGGTAAACATCGGTGGCCGATTAGCAGCTTGACGGCGACGTAGATGCGAAAATCATCAGAACCATGTGCTCTAGAGGAGGAGGTTAGCAAGGCAGAGTTGGACAAAGCCGAGGCGAATTAGGAGGAGGCAAAGGCAATAGCCGGAGCGTCAGTTTCCGGGGCTCATGTCCGGACATGGTGGTCGGGCGCTGGCGATCATTTAAATTTGGTTTACAGTATGTTTTAGTACGGTTTTTGCGAAATATGTAATGAATTTCGTCTAGTTTATAGGATTTTTTTTTTGAAATATAATGAATTTCATCCGGTTAATTTGAAATTTGCTTTTTTTCCACTGTAGCACGTCATACCACTCAAACTAGCCTGCCTAACGTGCGGAAAAGCCCGCCCTCATCATTTTGTTCTGGATTCTATCGATCGGTCGCATGAAAATGTTACATTTTGCAAGTTCAAATGGAAAAAGGTGGCACACTTAAAGAAACATCTGTCGCGTTCGCGTCACACCCCCGACAGTCCGGCTTGCACGCCGCTCACCAGAGGGGACACGCGTTGTCTTGCATCTTCACTGACATGTGGGATTGCAATTGAATAAACTGTCAAGAGCCAAAATCTAATCGCTCGGTGGGAATCGGCTGAGAGAGAGAGAGAGAGAGAGAGAGAGAGAGAGATGGGGGAGGGAGAAGAGATCACCCGCTTGCCACGCACGGACTCCAAGAAATATGGTGATAAAGTGAGGTGGGCCATGCAGGAGTCCAGACCGCTTCCAAGCCCGCTTCTGACCACCCTGGCTCACCAGAAAAACCCTCCACCGTCCTGCGCCTGCTCCCCCTCAGATGCCAACTGCTCGGATCCATATCAAGTAGGTAGTACAGTACAATACTGGGCTATAAGCCCGCTTATGTGGAGGAGAGAGAGGCATTGACAAAGTCAAGGAGTGGGATCTGCAAGAGCCCGTCTCTACATGTGCTCCTAGGTATAAAAATACTAATTCTACAAAAAAGGTATTAAAAAATTGTGTCTAAAACAAGAAGGTAAAAACACCTGAGAGGAAATAGATAGAGAGAAAGTGAGAAAAAGTTGTAACCTTATAGCCAACCTTATAGTCAACACTATGGTACATGAGGAAGGAGGGAGTTGTGCCCATGCCAAGTTCACTAGGCTGCTGTGTTTCACACTCCTCCGTCGTAACAGTGGAGACAATAGCTTTCATAAAAAATAAACAATGAATACTCGTTGCTTTCCTCGATATCGGAAAGAATACTTTCATTCACCAACATGTGGGATGTCAACCATCCCAGTCCACCTGCCATGCAGAAAATTATCCTGGTCCACCCCAGTCGTAGCGCAGGCCCAACCTTTCACACTGTAAGTTGGTCGGACGAAGGAACCATCATGACTTCATGGAATTCCGCTGCTTCAAGAAAACTTACTGTACCCGCAATACTGCTACCAAACACGAAGACTGGGCGACACTGTAGCACGTCATATCACTGAAAACCACTAGGCCAAACTAGCCCGCCTAGGATTTGTATGTCTCTGTACTGCTATGATTTTGTGTTCTAAAAAATATCCTTTGTCAATCTAACGATTAGGAGTAGAAAGAGGGTCTTTCTCTCTCTAGATCACTCTGCACACCACAACCCTGCTAGCACACGTACACACTCTCTGTAGCCACTCCGAAAGTATGATGTCACTACACATTCACGCTTCCAACAAAAAAATTACACATTCATGCATGTTACAAGTACATGCCAATTTTGCTGGCTATTAACGTGAGGCCCCCTTTGGTTTACAGGAATCTTGTAGGAATTTCATAGGATAGGATTTCTGTAGGAAAATTTCCTATAGAGCCTTTTGGTTTATAGGAATGGAATCATATTCCTATGGAGGAATTCTTCCTATCCTCCACATTTCATAGGAAAATAAACATTAACCTAGACTCAATGGAAAAAAAATCCTATGATGTGAATCAAAGGGCATCTACTTTCCTATTCCTACTCATAGGATTTAAGATACATGTCATCTCATTTCCTATGACTTTCCTATTGCTATGATTTTCCTACCCTATGAACTAAATGAGGCATGAATGTATACGTGAACCAACTCTTTGAGTTTGATGTGAATTAACGTATAATTGTGGACTATTGTTTGATCGATCGCTAAGCCCACAATTTTAGGAGCTTGGGCTATTGGCCGATCGATGACGGATCAGACCTATAAGCGTAAGACGAGCTCATCAACCCCAACATTTCTCTTCGGTGAGTGTTTCGCAAGTAATATAGCTCACACAGTAGCTAGCCTACTAACACCAAGGATCATCAAACAAGCCCTACTAATATGGTAAACAGTTTAAACTTACATCTAACCATGCCATATATTACATCAAAAGCTGGTGAGGATACATCTGTTTCCATAACTCAGAGAGGGTTCGGATGATTCACTATCAAACAAAAGTAGCAAGTACCACCCACACAAGACAGTGCACTATCCCTAAGATGGTTTGATAACACGCATCGTTCTGGTAATTAAACACAATGCAATCTACCTTGAAGGATTAGTGCGACCAACTATTTCTTTTCATCGATCTCTCGGGCAATGACCACAGCATGGACAACGGCATTGGAATCGATCTCTGCGGCGATGTCCACAGGACGGACCATGACATCGGAATCGATCTCTGGGGCGATGTCCACAAGATCGACAACGGCTTCGGAATCGATCTTCGGGGAGATGTCCACAGGACGGACCACGACATCGAAATCGATCTCTAGGGCGATGTCCACATGACGGATAGCGGCATTGGAATCGATCTCCGGGGCAATGTCCACAAGACGGACCACGACATCAAAAATGATCTCTGGGGCGTTGTCCACAGGACAGACCGCGAGTCGGAATCATCACGGACGTCCCCCAACACCTGCACAACCCTAACATATTAGCAAGCACATTGCAAATAATCAAAAACCAGAACTATGGTAAGCCATTTTTTTTAACCTTGTGTAGCTCACCGGGGGATCCCATCCCTCCCGGGGCCATCACCTTGCCAGGGAAATACTGCTTCTCAACGGCGACTATCTCCTCAAACTCGGCCTTGAGCCCCTCATAGGTGGCCATTAATGTTTCTGGGGTAGGCATGGTGGGGCCCTTGCTGTTCTTCCAGCTTTCTTTGAGGAGTTTGTCCGCCAATGTCTTCAACTCTTTGGCCAGTGCTTGTTTCTTGGAGTTCTTTGTCTCCATGGGTTGGCCCCGACATGGCCAACTCGTTGGTCGGTGCTCGCTTCCTGGAGATCTCTGCCTCGAGTGGGTTGTCCACCGGCAAATCTTTGCCTAGTGCTCTAGGATCCATCAATAAACTGACAAACAAAAAGCAATCAAAAGGAAACCACAATTGCAATGAAAATAGGAAAAGAATAGGCTGTGAGAATCAGTCGGTCCTTGGCAAAAAGAAGATTCTTGGAATGAAAATATAGTAGCATCACTGATTCGCCTACCTTTCCTTCGTCGGTACAGAAGAAAAATGGCAGAAGTGAGTAGCCTGGAGTGAGGTTTTCTTCAAGGGGAGAAAGGGCTTCAATGAGCGTTCCGGTGAAATGATGGTTGCTTCGTCCAGTCCAACTTCGAGGCCACTTTACCACTGCTGGTAAAGGTGTGGTTTTGTGATATGACGGGTCATGACGGCCACACCGAAGTGACCGGTGAGTCTCGACTGTAGCACCTCGCTGTGATTTGGTGGATGGCACGCGGGCCCGGATGCTTTGATGTACCGCATGTAGATAGAGCGGCTAGTCATATACAGTACTCCGTCCTAGTTTATTGGTCCCTATGATAAATCTATGCCAAATTTTGACTATAAATTTAGCTAACAAATTGTTCATGCATGTCACAAAAAATTACATCATTGAAAACTAAGTTCAAATACGAACCAAAGGATATAATGTTTGTTAACACGCACAAACGTTTTGTCAGTTAAATCTTTGGTCAAAATTTAGCACAAATTACAAAGGGGCCCAATAAAGATTGTACTCTCACATTTTGTTTTGAGGATACTCCCACATAGAAAGTATAAATAATAATGCATGTTTGGGTAGCCCACGTGTCCGATAATTTTAGCCGTGGGCTTGTTCATAAATTTTATGAGACGGTGGTTGTTCACTTAACGGAGGGTCTAGTACCAGACTTGAACAATACAAAGTGCGACCTGGCACACCGTAACACCACTTGGAATAAGTGGGTAGTTATCTCAAAAAACAATCAAGAACTCACAAAAAAGGGCGACCTGGCACATACACAATTTTAAACAATTGTTTTAATGGAGTGAAAAAAGAAAACTACCCCACTATACATACATACATACATACATACATACATACATACATACATACATACATATATATAGCCGGAGCGTCCGCGCTTGATTGCTAAGATTGCTCTAGTCACACACACTCATCCTCTCCAGATCTAAACAAGATAGCGGTGGTAAACACTATCTTTCATTCTCACCGCTGGTTACATATCCAGACGTATCCCCCTTCGCCGGAGAAGGGGAGGAGGGGCAGCGTTTACGCTGTCGTTGACAGCGAGGGAGGAGACCCACTGTCGGCCCACCGTTATCTGTAGCCGAGCACCGGTGCGGGAGGTCCTCCGATCCCTTCATTACTGCCATAGTGTGGGTGGATCCGGCCTCCTGCCGCCCACCTATCCGCATCCTAATGACCTTCAGGTATATCTTCCTTCGAAACTAGCCTAGCTCTACTTCCCCAGCTCTCTCAGCGTTGCATGTGCATCATTTTCTACCTCTCAGCACTTCTCGATCGGATGGTCCAACGTCACCTAATATTTTTTCTATTGTTAGAGGTAAAGCTACTTCATGGAGTCGAATCTTGTACTTGGTTCAAACAAAAAATAAAGGGGGGAAATTTAGTATGTACATCGGACTTGGTACAAATAGGAAGGAAAGGGGTGAAAGTAGTACATACTGGTCATCCAACCCGTCTCTTGGACGAAAAGGGAAATATAGGGAAAATCCTTTACACAGTGGTATGACCAGGACTTGATTTGCTATGCACACATAGGAGTAGGTGTCTAGAGTGAACAAAAATGGGACCAACCTAGATATGTTTCTTGGATGTTTGTTTCTCGGGGCAACAAACACTGAATCACCACTTTATGCCCCGGTTTAGGTACATGGTGCTTGACTGCTGGTGCACCCACTATCCCATGCCCTTATAGCAAATATTTAGCTGTTCTTAATCTAATGCCCCAGGTAAAATGAATCCATGCCACTGTTATAAGCCATGACAATTTTAGCCAATTGTTTTTGCTAGTAATTGTTTGAGACTCTGACTGTTTCCTCTGTTTCTTCTTGTGCAAACAGCGATATCCATTTCACCTCGTTGCTATTGTGACCTTTTTTGGTGCACTGCATAAAATACTTCTTAAAAGAAGTGACTTTTGAGCTGTATAACATGAGTGTCAGAATGGAAACATTGGTTCATTTTGGTGGAACTGCACAAAGGTAGATCCATGTTTCAATCTTCATCATCCAAATTGGCACCATAACCTTCCGTTAGGTAAGAGTGATAGTTAATGCATGCATTCGTCTCTATTTTAGACTGCCATGAGAAAATAATGCTATTGTTTACTAGTACACTTGTATTCCCTCACTGACAAAACCAATTCTGAAATAGAAGGCCAATCATGTACTTGGTTTCAGCAACTGGCGAGGAGAAAGAGAAACAAAGCATGAAGAGGAAGAAGAAGAAGAAGGAGGAAAGGAAGAAGATCACTCGATGGTACCGTCCTATGTTATCCTAACATCTTTCTAGTGGTATTGTATTGTTGTGTTGCTACTAGTGTTAATTTACTTGGAAGACCAGCAAGATGCTCATTCGTTGCACGAAACATCGAGATGCACTTAACAGCAAGATCACCAACTTTGTTTTTTGTAAGAGTACAAGAGTAATAGATAATAGAGTAGAGATAGATAGGGAAATGCAGTAGAGTAGTACTTGTCTTAACAACACATCATACAAATAACCAGATTCTGGATGCATGTGTGACCCAGCTCTACACGATCAACAGTGCCAAGGTGATCTTGCTGAAGCCGAGGCCTCATTCGAGGCCATTCACGAGCTCCAGCAACGTCTCCCTTACATGTGAGACGATCCTCCAGGGAGCCCTTCCACTTCTGTTGTCTCTCCTGCTAGGTCACTTAATTAATTAGGAGTACTTAATTAGCACTAATTTATTGCTGCCTAATTTTCCTGTCGGAGTTAAACAAATCTTTAGTAGCACCCTATGCTGAATCATGTACGTGTATATCTGTGTCTGTGGAGGTGAATCATGTGGTGGAGCAGGGAGGCAATCTTGGTAGGGTCATGACATAATAATGCTATTGTCTTTCTATCCTTTCTCACTAAGCTAATGAAGGTTTCACCTTGTTCCTACTTGTGCAAACAGGGATCATGTTGTGCCAATCATACATTTTAGTGGAACTGAACAAGAGAATACAATGAACTGTATCCCAGCCAGTGCTTTAACTCTGCTGGAAGTTCTTGATAATCTTTTGATATAATCTCACCACTAGTAAACAAGAGTTATTTCAACCATACATTTGAAGTGCA
The DNA here is from genome assembly GCA_021437245.1 of Aegilops speltoides. Lineage (NCBI taxonomy): Eukaryota > Viridiplantae > Streptophyta > Magnoliopsida > Poales > Poaceae > Aegilops > Aegilops speltoides. Next base: position 341,016,197 of record CM038147.1, on the reverse strand, counting down.
CAAAAATATATACTATTGAGTGGTTCTAGTGAGTGCTTCATCATCTCTTCTGGGACTGCTTGAATAAGCTTTTGTGCTCAGGTTGGTACCGGCCTAAGGCATTCAGCCATATTAGTTTGTTGTACCTATATATGTATTGTGCTACTGTGTTGCTACTGTCATGAAAAACTCCTTTATCTTTGCATGTTAAAGTTTGCAACCTATGATACATGGTAATGCTTTGAGTGTTGAGCTAATTGGCATTGATTAAATAAAGTAATACCTCTCTTTAAGCAAGACTACTATGTTTCTAACTTTACCCATTAAGATAATGAGGGTGCTTCTATTTGTTAGTGTATGTTTCATCAACTAATCCCACTATTACATTAATCTCACTCTCTCAATATATGTACCAATAGGGATGCCCGATTTTGGTGGAACTGCACAAAAACTTTGGGTGCTTCATTGCCTCAACCGCTTCCTTCCCTTCCTGTTGGTCGCTTTGTCTCGGCTTGCTTGCTTCCTTCCTTTCCTGTCAGTCGCTTATCTCGGCTTCCAGTCAAAGGAAATAGTAATTGATATCCTACCTCACATAGGTTAGTACCGGTCTTTATCCTGATTATTGTGCTTGTCATATCTATTGGTAATTTGGTATTGTGCTACTGTTTCTGATTTCATAAAGGAGTAACTTGGAGCCTGAACTCGCAGGTAAATCATTACATTGGGCGATTTCAGTAGAACACACAAAGATCTGATGGAGAGATACTTATGTTGTTGCTATGTACTCAAAAGTTCACTCAGACAATCATCAATGTTGACAAGAAGTGTGTATATTCATTCGATTATCAACCGGCATCAACCAGTTGTCAAACTCCAAGTATTAGGAGTGAACGCCAAAAATATTGCTTGACTCATGGCCCAGAAAACGCAGTCCAGTATTTGGTCCCAACTTCTGCCTTTTGGTTATCGGCACATATGGTAGCGAACTGTATGGCATGGAGTCTAAAGATTCTAGACAAGTTGGTTGACACATGTATTCATCTGGCACTTAATCAGTCTGCACGCCAGGGATGCTCCGTTTTAGTTGAACTGCACAAAAAATTTGGGTGGTTCATTTTATTGACTGCCTCCTTTCTTGTCTGCAATGTAGAATTTTGGCAAGCAACGAGACCAAGGTGAGCCAGTAAACAAGTTGGATGAAAGTAGTGTCAAAGTTGCTCAAAACTCCCTCGCCCCTCGGCATCGAGGCCACTATCTCGAGGATAAACCTACAAGCAAAGTTCATATTGTCTGTGCTGCCTCTTATGTACTCGAAATTTTACTTGTACAAGCATTAATTTTAGCAAGAAGTACCTCGGACTGAACACCATTTAGCAGTCTGTACCCTAGGTAATTAAAGTTTGTCCATGGATGATATTCTCTGTGTTCTCAATCATTTCGATGCATAAACATACTAAACATGCATATATGTGAATCTTTTTGTGAATTATCTATGAATATTTTCTTGTGATCTATCAATCATTTGGACGCATAAACATGCTGAACTTGTGTATATATGAATTTGAGTTTTTGATTGTGAATGTTGGCTATGAATATGAACGTGTGAAAGCACAAGTGCTCCCTGGGTGGTTTTGGTAATTAATGTCAACATATCTGTTGTTGGACTAACACTTTTACCTAGTATGTTTCAGACAAGTTCAACAATGAAGTGGCATGGACTAAAGGATGTGGAACCCCTTCAAAATGCTAAGGACAAAGGATTGGCTCAAGCTCCAAGATCAAGACTCTACATTTTCTATTTTAGTGATCCAAGATCACATTGAGTCTATAGGAAAAGCCAATACTATCAAGAGGGGATGAGGTGTTGCTTAATGGCTTGCTTGCTCAAAGTGCTTAGTGATATGCTCCAAAGCCCTCAACTACTTTCTCACATCCACATATATCCTAAAGCAAAAGTCTAACTCGGCCCTACCGATTCTTTCCATCCGGCGCCACCGAGTTCAGATGTCTTAGCCACTGCGACAAACCCTAGGCAAATCGGTCTCACCGATAGGGATCTCGGTCTCACCGAGATGGGATTGTAATCTCTCTGTGTATGTCCATTACCAAAGTTGGTCTCACCGAGTTTGTGCAATCGGTACTACCGAGATTATAATGCAAACTCTCTGGTTAACTTATTACCAAAATCGGTCCTACCTAGTTTGTGTAATCGGTCTCACCGAGTTTGCCTGACCAACTATCTGGTTAGCTTATTACCAAAATCGGTCCCACCGAGTTTGTGTAATCGGTCTCACCGAGATTATGTTATGCCCTAACCCTATCCATATTGGTCCTACCGAGTTGCATGTCGGTCCCACCGAAAATCCTAACGGTCACTAGATTTGCTGAATCGGTTTAACCGAGTTTACCAATTCGGTCACACCGAGTTTGGCAAGTTGTGTGTAACGGTTAGATTTTGTGTGGAGGCTATATATACCCTCCACCCACTCTTCATTCGTGGAGAGAGCCATCAGAACGAACCTACACTTCCAGCATACATTTTCTAAGAGAGAACCACCTACTCTTGTGTTGAGTCCAAGATATTCCATTCCTACCATATGAATCTTGATCTCTAGCCTTCCCCAAGTTGCTTTCCACTCAAATCTTCTTTCCATCAAAACCAAATCCTGTGAGAGAGAGTTGAGTGTTAGGGAGACTATCATTTGAAGCACAAGACCAAGGAGTTCATCACCAACACACCATCTGTTACTTCTTGGAGAGTGGTGTCTCCTAGATTGGCTAGGTGTCACTTGGGAGCCTCCGACAAGATTGTGGAGTTGAACCAAGGAGTTTGTAAGGGCAAGGAGATCGCCTACTTTGTGAAGATCTACCGCTAGTGAGGCAAGTCCTTCATGGGGGACGGCCATGCTGGGATAGACAAGGTTGCTTCTTCGTGGACCCTTCGTGGGTGGAGCCCTCCGTGGACTCGCACAACCGTTACCCTTTGTGGGTTGAAGTCTCCATCAACCTGGATGTACGATAGCACCACCTATCGGAACCACGACAAAAACATCCGTGTATCCAATTGCGTTTGAATCCTCCAAACCCTTCCCTTTACATACTTGCAACTTGCATGCTTTACTTTCCGCTGCCCATATACTCTTTGCATACTTGCTTGATATGCATTTTGATTGTTAAACTTGTGCCAAAACTCCACTTGAACTTAAAGAAGTTAAAACTGCAACTTTTGGTACTTAGTGTGTAATCACCCCCCTCTAGACACCTCTTCTCAATCCTTTCAATTGGTATCAGAGCTCATATGGTCTCCATTGCTTTGGTTTAAACACCATTGGAGGAAGATGGATGAGTCTACTATTGGGAGTCTTAGACATAGAGTGCCTATACTTGATGGAGAGTACTTTCATGAGTGGAAAAATGAGATGCTTGTGATTTTCAATCAATGTCATTTGACTAATTACATTGCTAGTTCTTGTGCACCTCATGTTGATCCTATGCATCCTACTCTTGATGAGTCAATTGACATGATCCGCAATCTTAGAACTGTTGAACTTATCACTAGAGGCTTGCCTAGAAACTTGATTGGATGTTTGACTACTCTTAAGTGTGCCTACACCATATGGAAATTTCTTGAGGAACTTTTTCCAAATTATTCCTTGAAAAATCCTGATGAAATTCTCCATAAGTCTATTGCCTTGAGTAAGATGCTTACAAACCTTATGCGTGCCAAAGGAGATGTTGGAATTATTAGTGATATTATTTTAGAAGCTATAAAAGTTCATAAGCAAGATCACTGTCAAACTCACTCTAATGAATCACCCTCTCTAGGATTTGATCCACCACATGACGATGTTGAACATGGATACTATCATGAGGATGATGATAGTGACTTTGATCTTGATGATGCAATGAGACACTTTGGTCTTATGGCAAATCTTCGGGGATATATGGTAGGAGGAAAGGAATGGGTTCTTGATAGTGGATGTACCGATCACATGACCGGAGATAAAGATATGTTTCGTGAGCTTGCTGAAAATGATGGTCCTCAAAAGTATGTCACTTTTGGTGATAACTCAAAGGGTAAGGTGGTTGGCCTCGATAAGGTGGCCATATCACATGATAGCTCCATACAAAATGTCATGCTCATTGAATCTCTTGGCTACAACTTACTTTCAGTATCTAGACTTGCTGATTTTGGTTTCAATGTCCTATTTACTGAAGTAGATTGCCAAGTGTTTCATAGAGATAATCATAAAATTGTCTTTACCGGTGTACGTAGAGGTGATCTATACATTGTTGATTTCACTAAAAAGGCTCAACCTAGAACTTGCTTTATTGCTAAATCCTCTAAAGGTTGGTTATGGCATAGACGATTGGGTCATGTTGGCATGCGAAACCTTGACAAGCTTATTAAAGGAAATCATATCCTTGGAGTTAATGATGTCATATTTGATAAGGATAGACTTTGCAGCGCTTGTCAGGCAGGTAAACAGGTTGGAGGGAGGCATCCCGTGAAGAACATCATGACCACAAGGAGGCCACTCGAGCTACTTCACATGGATCTTTTTGGTCCCAACGCTTACAAAAGTCTCGGTGGAAATTCTTTTGGTCTAGTTATAGTTGATGATTTTTCAAGATTTACGTGGGTGTTCTTTCTCAATGATAAATCACAGGTTCAAAAGATCTTCAAAAACTTCGCTAGGAAGGCCCAAAATCAATTTGAAGTGAAGATCAAGAAGGTTCACAGCGACAACGGAACGGAGTTCAAGAACGCAAATGTGGATACCTTTCTTGATGAAGAAGGTATTTCACACGAGTTCTCGGCTACGTACACACCTCAACAAAATGGAGTTGTTGAGAGGAAGAACCGGACGCTCATCGAAATGGTGAGAATGATGCTTCATGAGTACAAGACACCGAAGCACTTTTGGGCAGAAGCGGTTGAGACAGCTTGTCATGCAACAAATCGCTTGTATCTTCACAAGCTACTCGGCAAGACGGCATACGAGCTCCTCACCTGTAACAAACAACAAGTTGGATACTTTCGAGTATTCGGCTCAAAGTGCTATATTCTTGATAAGCATCGTCGTTCTAAATTTTCTCCTAACTCTCATGAAGGTTTCCTACTTGGTTATGGCACAAACTCTCACACATACCGTGTCTACAACAATTTCACTCGAAAGGTTGAAGAAACGGTAGATGTGAAGTTTGATGAATCTAACGGCTCGCAAGTAGAGCAATTTCCAATTGATGTAGGAGAGAAAGACCCCTCGGAAGCAATCCAAGACTTGTCTATTGGAAAGATTCGTCCAACGGAGGTGAAGGAGAGTACCTCGTCTATCCAAGTGGAAGCTTCTACATCACGACAAGGTGAACCAAGAGTAGATACGGAAGCATCCACAAGTGGGACATACCAAGATGAAGAAAGTGCATCAAGATGAACGTCAACAACCTCCTTCTCCACCACGACAAGAGAACGACAATGCCAACAATGAAAAAGGCCAAGAAGAAGAACAAGATGAAGAAGATGTTCAACCAAGACCCAAGCAAAAGCTTTCACGAGTTCGAGCAAGGATTGCTAAAGATCATCCCGTCGAGAAAATCTACAATGATATCCAAACCGGGAGAATCACTCGCTCTAAAACTCGTCTAGCTAACTTTTGTGAACACTATTCATTCATCTCTAGCATTGAACCTAAGAAGGTTGAAGAAGCATTGGAAGATCCAGATTGGATAAACGCTATGCATGAAGAGCTACACAACTTTGAGAGAAATCAAGTTTGGACATTGGTTGAGAAGCCCGACAACAACCACAACATCATCGGTACCAAATGGGTGTTTTGCAACAAGCAAGATGAAGATGGACAAGTAGTTCGCAACAAAGCATGTCTCGTCGCCCAAGGCTATACACAAGTCGAAGGTATGGACTATGGTGAGACTTATGCTCCCGTTGCTAGACTTGAGTCCATTCGCATCTTACTTGCCTATGCTAATCACCATGATATCACCTTGTACCAAATGGACATTAAAAGTGCTTTTCTAAATGGTGAAATAAGGAGGAAGTTTATGTTAAACAACCTCCCGGCTTTGTTAATCCTAAGAAACCTGATCATGTTTACAAACTTCACAAAGCTCTTTATGGTCTTAAACAAGCTCCTAGAGCGTGGTATAAATGCTTGACCAAGTTCCTTATTGAAAAAGGCTTTGAAATTGGAAAAATAGATTCTACACTTTTTACTAAAAGGGTGAATGGAGAACTATTTGTGTGCCAAATATATGTTGATGATATTATATTTGGTTCTACTAACCCTCATTTTGGTGAAAAGTTTGGAAAGCTAATGTCGGAGAAGTTTGAGAGGTCTATGATGAGTGAACTCAAATTCTTTCTTGGTTTGCAAATCAAGCAAACTAAGGAAGGTACCTTTATCTCTCAAATGAAGTACACCAAGGACTTATTCAAGAAGTTCAATATGCAAGAATGTAAAGGTATGACTACACCCATGCCTACTAGTGGACATCTTGATTTGACAAAAGACGGTGAACCGGTCGATGAAAAGGTTTATCGCTCTATGATTGGTTCATTGTTATATCTATGTGCTTCACGTCCCGATATCATGCTAAGTGTGTGCATGTGTGCACGATGTCAAGCTGCTCCTAAAGAATGTCATCTTAAGGCCGTGGAAAGCGTAGTGAGATATTTAATCCATACACCAAATTTTGGCATTTGGTATCCTAAGAGGGCCTCTTTCTATCTTGTTGGCTACTCCGACTCGGATTATGCCGGTGACAAGGTTGATAGAAAGTCCACTTCGGGTACTTGTCAATTTCTTGGTAGATCTCTTGTGTCTTGGTCTTCCAAGAAACAAAACTCGGTATCCTTATCCACCACCGAAGCGGAATACATTGCCGCTGGTTCATGTTGTGCTCAATTACTTTGGATGACCCAAACTCTTAAAGATTATGGGATATATGTGAAACATGTTCCGTTACTCTGTGACAATGAAAGTGCTATCAAGATGGCTCACAATCCCGTGCAACACTCTCGAACTAAGCATATTGAAGTTCGTCATCATTTCATTCGAGATCATGTTGCTAAGGGTGACATTAATCTTAAGCACGTTCGCACCGAAAAACAATTAGCGGATATATTCACTAAACCACTTGATGAGAAAGTGTTTTGCAGGTTAAGAGGTGAATTGAACATCATAGATGCTTCAAACTTGGAGTAGGAACTCCATTGGATACATGCAAGACACGAGCTTACGACTAATCCTTGATATCTCTCTTATGATGAAAATCTTATGTCTTGGATATATTTGCACCTTGCATGTTATCTAACCCTTGTAGGTACTTGGATGAATCTAATTCTATGAGATTGCAACTCACTCACATCTTGAGCAATCACTACATCACCAAGTCTCTACACAATTGTGGTTGAAGACAAGGAAGCACAAAACCATTCAAACATATCCTTTGACAAATTCTATGTTGATCTTCATGATTGTCATTTTGGATACACAAGTGCTCTTCCTTGCAAAAACTAACCCATGTAGGAAGATGAACTCAAATCCCAAGTGTTGCTCCCTACTCTTGATGAGCTACATCGACCTTGAGCAACCCACATAGGTTCAACTACCCGATCACGATCAACACCACCACCCAAGTTATGTTATTCCATCTTAGAGAAGCTTTACTCCAAGTCATGAATCAAAGCAACTTGACAAGATGTGAATACATCAAGATGCTTAAATGAAAAATGGTAACCCCATTTTGAGCTTAAACGATGAGTATGACCTATAATCAAGTGATCTCACTTGACTCCTAAGTCAATATACTCTAACATAGGTGACTTTGTCGCCAACCATTTCTAGATGAAGTTCTCGTGTGTTCTTTTCTGTGCTCTTGCATTTGCCTCATGCATATTTCTTTTCTTTTCTTCTCTTTTCTATTTGTTCTGCATTCCCTGCATCCAATTCATTGCAAATCTTTCTGTTAATTCCTTGCAAATCCTTGTGAGATCTTACTTGTCTAGTGAGCTGAGGTGACAAGTGCTTTCTCTGTGATGAACTCGGTCACACCGGTTTCTTGTTTTCGGTCTAACAGAATTCTTTTGGTGCAACCGAAGCATACAACTCGGTGCCACCGATTTCACTACAAGAACGACATTTTGCCATTTATTCCTGCATTACTCTTGATCCAGCTCCACTCAATGAATCTTGTCCTCTACAAGCATCACATTTTTATCAGTGCTTTGTGCTGTGACTCAAGGACAAACCCATTCACGACAAATTCCAGAAGGCCCTTCTTGGAAATTGATGTCAAAGGGGGAGAGAGAGATCACATCAAAGCTTAATCACTCCAACAGGGGGAGAGAGATATCTCTAGGGGGAGAGAATACTCAAGAAGAGAGTAATCTTCAAGGATCCCAGATGCTCGATGTTCAAGAGGAGAGATGCCACATGTCTTCTTGAGGGGAAAGACATGTTCATATGTGCTTATTTCATATGAGCTCTAATTATGCATTTTGCTCTAATTTTCTGTTCCCTATCTTCTCCCAGTATCCCATGCTAGATCCAGGGGGAGCAAGACATCTAAGGGAAGGAAGTCCTTACATTCATTGCACATATTTACCTTTGAGGACATGTCTATACTCAATGTGGTACTCAGTACTCACTCTCTACATGTCATCCAAGTCTTGGTATTCTTGTGCTTTCTTTTGTTTGCCTTGGTTAGTAGGTGTATCTGTGTTATCTAACCTTGTTTACGCAGGTTCATTCCATCCTAAGCCAACTCAAGACCACAAGGTAAGTATATGCATCACAGTCATGTGTATGAGGAATTCTTGCTGATGTACATATTGTTTGCAAGGACTCATGAGCATGAAGGTACATTTCCCACATACGCATCTGTTGCTATCTTTTGCTCTGATGCATATGGCCAAGATACATGTAACACATTGCTTACTCTGTCATGTTTATGCATTCACATGATTCTATATTCCATATTCACATGATTGCATACATGTAGGGGGAGCCTATGCATGTTACATGTCTTTCCAAAGCTTTACTTGTTATTCTTTATATCTTTATCTAAAGTTTTGATGTATGTTGTCATCAATTACCAAAAAGGGGGAGATTGAAAGCACAAGTGCTCCCTGGGTGGTTTTGGTAATTAGTGTCAACATATCTCATGTTGGACTAACACTTTTACCTAGTATGTTTCAGACAAGTTCAACAATGGAGTGGCATGGACTAAAGGATGTGTAACCCCTTCAAAATGCTAAGGACAAAGGATTGGCTCAAGCTCCATGATCAAGACTCTACATTTTCTATTTTAGTGATCCAAGATCACATTGAGTCTATAGGAAAACCAATACTATCAAGAGGGTATGTGGTGTTGCTTAATGGCTTGCTTGCTCAAAGTGCTTAGTGATATGCTCCAAAGCCCTCAACTACTTTCTCACATCCACATATGTTCTAAACCAAAAGTCTAACTCGGCCCTACCGATTATTTCCATTCGGCGCCACCGAGTTCAGATGTCTTAGCCACTGCCACAAACCCTAGGCAAATCGGTCTCACCGATAGGGATCTCGGTCTCACCGAGATGGGATTGTAATCTCTCTGTGTGTGTCCATTACCAAAGTCGGTCTCACCGAGTTTGTGCAATCGGTACTACCGAGATTACAATGCAAACTCTCTGGTTAACTTATTACCAAAATCTATCCTACCGAGTTTGTGTAATCGATCTCACCAAGTTTGCCTGACCAAATCGTTGGTTAGCTTATTACAAAAATCGGTCCCACCGAGTTTCTGTAATCGGTCTCACCGAGATTATGTTATGCCCTAACCCTATCCATATCGGTCCTACCAAGTTGCATGTCGGTCCCACCAAAAATCCTAACGGTCACTAGATTTGCTGAATCAGTTTGACCGAGTTTACCAATTCGGTCCCACCGAGTTTGGCAAGTTGTGTGTAACGGTTAGATTTTGTGTGGAGGATATATATACCCCTCCACCCACTCTTCATTCGTGGAGAGAGCCATCAGAACGAACCTACACTTCCAGCATACATTTTCTGAGAGAAAACCACCTACTCTTGTGTTGAGTCCAAGATATTCCATTTCTACCATATGAATCTTGATCTCTAGCCTTCCCCAAGTTGCTTTCCACTCAAATCTTCTTTCCATCAAATCCAAATCCTGTGAGAGAGAGTTGAGTGTTGGGGAGACTATCATTTGAAGCACAAGAGCAAGGAGTTCATCACCAACACACCATCTGTTACTTTTTGGAGAGTGGTGTCTCCTAGATTGGCTAGGTGTCACTTGGGAGCCTCCGACAAGATTGTGGAGTTGAACCAAGGAGTTTGTAAGGGCAAGGAGATCGCCTACTTCGTGAAGATCTACCGCTAGTGAGGCAAGTCCTTCGTGGGCGACGGCCATGGTGGGATAGGCAAGGTTGCTTCTTCGTGGACCCTTCATGGGTGGAGCCCTCCGAGGACTCGCGCAACCGTTACCATTTGTGGGTTGAAGTCTCCATCAATGTGGATGTACGATAGCACCACCTATCGGAACCACGACAAAAACATCCGTGTCTCCAATTGCGTTTGAATCCTCCAAACCCTTCCCTTTACATACTTGCAAGTTGCATGCTTTACTTTCTGCTGCCCATATACTCTTTGCATGCTTGCTTGATATGTGTTGTGATTGTTAAACTTGTGCCAAAACTCCACTTGAACTTAAAGAAGTTAAAAACTGCAACTTTTGGTACTTAGTGTCTAATCACCCCCCCCTCTAGACACCTCTTCTCTATCCTTTCAATGTGTCATGTGAACTTGAGTTTGATACGAATGTTTACCTTTTCTGTTGTACTTGTGTGTGAACTTATTAGTATGTCTACTGTTGGATTTGTGATGTGTGGGTGTCAACGGCACACCTTCCCAAGAAGAATTGCACCTGCTTGTTAGGGTAGCAATGGCGCATCAGCTCTTTTTATCTTTTTGCTCTGTCTTCCCCCCTCCCCTGCTCAACCCCTGCTGTAATGTTTTCGGCCTCAAAACTAACATAGTACTGTGTTGTTTTTGGGGCTTGATGAAAAACCGAGTGCTGCTTTCTGTAGGCTGGCCCACCCAGCAAATGGGCTGCTGGTCCAGCACTGAATCGGAGGCTAAAAATACAAGTTGTATGGTGCAGAGGCAAGTAAAAAATGCCATCAAAAGCCATCCACTAAGAAAAATAATCGCGTTTGATGTGCTTCTTCAGTCGTGCCGCCAGCCACCTCTTTAATCCAGTTCGCTCCATTCCCCAACCGGCAGCACGAGACAGAAGTTTATTTCCCCCTCGCGCTGTCGGGGGATTGAAGAAGTGCGACATCGAATCCTACACCGTTGATGGCTACTTTGTCCAAGTGATTTTTAGATAAGAAACTGCATGTTTCAGAGGCAGAGCATTTAAATCAACATGCACTTTTCAAACATGGATAACAGAATGTTGGAAATTTTGTTCCTGGTAAAAAATGGAACTATCAACAAGTTAACATCATGCTGATCAAGATTTCGTATAGCACATCTTCATATGATGCAAAGTCAAAAATATATGCTATTTTCAAAATGGCAAGACAATGTTGAGTGTGCAAAAAACTGGGTAAACTAGGGATGAATTTTTGGCAAGTATTAGATATTTTTCAACTGCACCAGTTGGAATCGAACTAGGGCATACAACTTTTGGGTGAGAGGGCTGCAGCCACCGGGTTAGTGCGGTATGTTCGAAAGAATGAAGGAGTCTTCCTTGATTGCGGTTCTTTCCGGTCCGTGTGCGCTTGTCGTGGCGCCGCCGTATGCCGTTGTCAACATGCTCAACAAATGAGAGGAATCGGGAGAGGACTATACGCCGAGAGACTAACAGTGGGACCCACCAAGTCCAAGCCGTACGCAACCAAGTGCCTCGTTGGAAAAAAAGCTTCCTCCAAATTGTATACCGACGTTGGGGCCCACGGGTTTGTCAATCTATAGTCAATAAACGAAATAAATTTCCAACGATGTCATCAGGGAGATTTTTTTCCATGGGTATCGGGGATCTTTTTGTTGTTGTTGTTGCGGGAAAGGGGTATCAGGGATCTAGCTGGTATCATTTTTTTCAGAGGGCGAACAAGTATCAGCTAGGCCTAGGTTTTGTTTTTTAACATGCGTAGCCCACGACATACCGAGACAGTGGTTTCAACTTATTTTTTGAGGTCCATCATGTACGTACCGGCCTATCAGCCTCCAGCGTAGGTTTTACTTTTCCTTAAAGATCGGCATCCCAATGTATTTTTTAATAAAATGCAGATCTCTGTTCTATTTATCTATATATAGGAATAATAATGTTGTGTCCAGTTTATGTTTTCCCTTCTAACCACATTATATATATTTATATTATTACTATTATCATATATTAAATAGAGAATTATATATACATTATAAAAACATCCCACGTCTTATTAACTTATGAAAGTAAATGTTTAACAGAAGTTGGCTAGGAAAATCCTGGTTGTTTTTGACTCACAGGCAAGGAAAATCCTGGTGATTGCGTACAAAAGCTTGCAAAGATTTTTAGGAACAATGTAATAATAACGCGCTCATTTTTCTTTTGAGCAATAACTCGCTAATTTTTCAATTTTATATAAAAAAAATTGTGTCGCTCTGGTTTATTATTTTATATTAATTGCTCCTTCTAACCTAATATTATATGTAGAACAAGCCCAACTAATTTGTGTATTTCAAGAAAGTGAAAATGGGCTGGGATTTCTTAGAAAATTTTAAATGGGTCGCATTGACACGAAATTATTTGTTAACCCAGCCCAACAAATGGACAATTCTAGAAAACATGGGTTAAATATATGCCACGTTTTTGCAGGCTGACATGTGGGCCAATAGGTCCAAGCCTACGACGTTGTCTACTTAGTCAACAAATAATTCTGACATCCACAACCATTGGATTTATATCCAATGACCGGCATGCACCTTCAACCTCTCGTCTTCTTCCTCCAGCGACGCCGGGACCGCCTGTTCCGGCCTCCGGCGGCTAGCTTCTCTGCTTAGCACTCCACACCTCCTTTTATTATCCACTAGCTGCAGCCCCACGCCGCACCAGAACCTGTTATGACCCTTGTACTCCTCTCAATCTACGTCTCCTCTACCACATCTTCCCATCTCCGGATCGTTCCCATCCGGGGCCTCACTGTCATCCACTGCCTCACTGCGCCCGGCACAACATGGTCAACAAACGAGAGTCATCGGAAGAGGACTATACATGGAGAGTCTGACGGCTAGGACGCACGAGGTCCATGGTCGCATGCAAGGAAAGTTCCTCCTTAGTAAACTTAAAAAATGTTTCCTCCCCTTGACAGCTCGGCCCACCGACTGTATCTTTGCACGGAAGGAAGTGCCTCCTTGTATGCGAAAAAAACTATTCCTCCTGATGACACCTGGGACGCGGCAGATTTGCACACCTGACTTGTGGGCCTACTAAACTGACACGTACGCGGGGCTTTGTCAACTTAATCAACAAATGATTCTAGCAGCTGGACCGTTGTATTTGAATCCAATAGCCGTGATGCTTCTACAACCTCTGTTCTTGCTCCTTTCTTGGTGGGTGGCAGTGCTGCCGCGCACCCGAAAGAGTGAAGTTTCCCACTCCTCTCCATCTGCGACTCCACTGCCGTGTCTTCCCCATCTCCGGGTTGTTCCAGTCTGGGGTCTCGCCGTCATCCACCAGCCTTGGTGCGCTCGGCACAGTGTGGTCAACATGGTTAACAAACGAGAGTCATTAGAAAAAGATTGTACGTGAGAGGCTGACAGTGGGGGCGCACCACACCCATGGATGCATCCATGCAACTGCATCCTTTTTGCCCTGAAAATAATATTTTCTCTCCCTGACAGCTGGGACCCACCAGCCACATCTTCGCACGCAAGGAAGTGCATCCTTATTACGGGAAAAAAATGATTCCCTCCTGACAGCTGGGACCCAGTAGCTATATCTTCGCACGCAAGGAAGTGTGTCCTTATCCTCCCTTATAGTTGGGACCCACCCGGTCGAAGCATACGTAGTGTTGTATGTCTTATCGCGAACGTGTACGCACATACTGGTCGATCTGTTGCTCTGCAATGATGAACCGTGGCCGAGTAAGTAGTGGCTCATGTCATAGTAGAGCCCCCACGTAGCAGTTCAGGCTGTCCCGTTTAAACCGTGTACACGTACATATAGCCACACGCCATGTACATACATATGAGCGGGGTCTCGAAACGTGTACTCGCGCATACAAACAGCCAATGCTCGTGTACATGGAGAGGCAACGGACGCAGCGGGATTGTCCTCTTCATCTGCAGCTAACCGGCTGGGTCAAAATAGAGGAAACGGCGTCATGTGAGGGAGTCCTGGTTTAAGGGGTCCTTGGACGGCCAGACTATGTAGCATGGGCCAGACTGATGGGCTATGAAGATACAAGACAGAAGACTCTCTCCCGTGTTTGGTTGGGACTCTCTTTGGCGTGGAAGGCAAGCTTGGCGCCATGAAGATTCCTTTCTCTATAACCGACTTTGTACAACCCTAGTCCCTTCCGGCGTCTATATAAACCGAAGGGTTTAGTCTATAGAGGCAATCATAATCATACAGGCTAGACTTCTAGGGTTTAGCCATTACGATCTCGTGGTAGATCAACACTTGTAATACTCATATTCATCAAGATCAATCAAGCCGGAAGTAGGGTATTACCTCCATAGAGAGGGCCCAAACCTGGGTAAACATTGTGTCCACCGCCTCTATTACCATCAACCTTAGACGCACAGTTTGGGACCCCCTACCCGAGATCCGCCGGTTTTGACACCGACATTGGTGCTTTCATTGAGAGTTCCGCCGCGTCTTCACCAAAAGGTTTGATGGCTCTGTCAATTATCTAGAACAATGCAGTCCAGGGGAGGTTTTCCTCCTCGGGCAGATCTTCGTATTCGGTGGCTTCGCACTGCGGGCTAACTCGCTTGGTCGTCTAGAGCAGATCGATGGCTACGCCCCTAGCCAGCAGGTCAGGTTTGGAAAGCTTGAATTATGTTGCTGATATCCACGGAGATTTGATCTTGGGCGGATTCGAGCCCATGGCAGCCGCTCCCTGCCACCACGATGAACATGACCTAAATCTGTCATCGGACCGTGCCCAGGAGATAGCGCCTGTAACTGCTCTGGCCCTAGATCCGGAGCAGATTGCACCGTTCGAGGCCAGGAAGCTCAACCCTGCCGCGGAAGCCGCAGACTCAGCGACGTTAGAGCCGCACACAGATCCAACCTCGAGCGGGGCCTATGTCACTGGAACCTCGGATTCATCTCCGGCCATAGTTTTCGAACCACGTGCATCCGCGCCCATCGAACCTGATCAGGCACTGATCGTTGAATTCAGCTCCGCGGACATCTTCAGGCGCTCACCTTTAGGCGATGTGCTAAACTCATTAAAAGCCCTCTCCTTATCAGGGGACTCTCTGCCAAACTATATCCGGTTTGGCTTTCCGCTTCCCACCCACCACCCACTTCATAGCCACTGTCGAAGATTTAACCGACATGCTCGATTACGGCTCCAAAGACATCGACGGTATGGACGACGCTGCCGGAGTGGAGCAGGCACAAAAACCACCGCTCACAGGGCGCTGGACAGCTACCTCCTCGTATTATGTATACATGGTGGATACATCCAAAAAGAACAATGGCGACAATGAGAAGGATCCAGTCGGGGATAAGCCTCCAGAGATATAGCCAAAGCACTAACGTCAGCGGCGCCGCTCTAAGCCACGCCGCAAAAAAGACAGCAATATCGGCACAGTAGAAATAATACTCTCGACGATGCCGAAGACAATGAAGAGCCCATTAAGCCAACCTCAAAACAGGATGAACAGGAAGATTGGCGAGTTAGCCCTGATGAACAGGCGATGAACGTAGACTCGGAGGACAGTAACTACTTTCCACTCTCCAAGGACGAGCTGAACCTCGGCAACGAGGATTTTATCGTGCCTGAGGAACCTCTCAAGCAGGAGCGCTTTTAGCGCCAGCTAATAGCCACTACAAGGAGCCTGAAAAAGAAGCAGTAGCAGCTTCAAGCTGATCAAGATCTGCTCAACGATAGATGGACTAATGTCCTACCAGCCGAAGAATACGGTCTCGAGCGCCCAACCAAAAGTTACCCAAAGCGCAAATTGTTACCCCAATTCGATGACAAGGCACCGGAGCCCGTCCTACCAGCGCATAATGCGGCTGACCAACCACCACGTGGCCGGGACAAAGCGGCAACTCAAGCCGAACACCAGCCCGTACCACCTCGCGGCAAGGGCAGAGACATAATAGCTCGGGGTCATACATATGACGTGCGGCAAGACCTGAAAAACAGATCAAGTCAGACCGAATCGATCTACAGATCACGGGGACGTGCCCGGGCACGCAACGACGACCATCTAACTGGACGTGACAAGCACAACCACGCCCGGGCCGAGCACCATAGACGAACTCCATCCGAGCTACGTCGCGATGTGGCCCGACACAGAGGCGCCGAACACCCCCTTCGCTTCACTGATGAAGTAATGGAACATGGATTCCCGGAAGGTTTTAGACCCATGAATATTGAATCATGCGATGGAACAACAGACCCTGCAGAATGGATTGAAGATTTCCTCCTCCATATCCACATGGCCCACGGTGATGACCTCCACGCCATCAAATACATCCCACTAAAAATAAAGGGACCAGCACGGCACTGGCTAAACAGCCTCCCTGAGAACTCCATCGGCAGCTGGGAAAACTTGGAACACGCCTTCGGCAATAACTTCCAAGGTACATACGTTCGGCCTCCAGACGCTGATGACCTAAGTCACATCGTCCAGCAGCCCGGGGATTCTGCCAGGAAGCTCTGGACTAGGTTCTTAATAAAAAAGAACCAAATTGTCGATTGTCAGGACGCCGAAGCCCTCGCGGCCTTTAAACATAGCGTCCGAGATGAGTGGCTCGCCCGCCACCTCGGTCAAGAAAAACCAAGATCCATGGCTGCCCTTACCACTCTGATGACCCGTTTTTGCGTGGGAGAAGACAGCTGGCTCGCTCGTAGAAGCAACAACACCGTTGATCCGGGGACTTCCGAAGTTCGAACAGCAACGGCAAGCCACGACAAAATTAACACAAGCATCGCAATAACAATGAAGGAACGCAAGACACGGCGGTCAACCACTACAGGAATCAGCTACTTTGCCATCAGCCACGGCGGACGGCAAAGGCATGGATGGCGGACGGCAAAGGCCTTTGCCGTCCGCCGCGGACGGCAAAAGTGGACGACAAAGTACGGGACGGCTAAGAGCTACGTTGCCGTCTGCTTCGGGCGGCTGACGGCAAAGGGGCCTTTGCCATCAGCAGCGGACGGCAACGAATGCAGACGTCAATAAATGCGTTGTTACTCCGTTAGGTGGTTAACAGCAAGCCTTTGCCGTTCGCCGCTGTAGGCAAAGTTTTTTCTCTTTGCCGTCAGCCACTGATGGCAAACTGACCAAATTGGTCAGCCTCCCAGGAAGCATAGTTGCCTGCCACGTGACCTCTTTGCCGTCCGCTGCGATGGCAAGAGCCCTTTACCGTCGATGGCGGGCGGCAAAGAGCCCGCATATTGGCTTTTTTTCCTGTTTTTTAAATCCAACAATTTTCACAGAAATATATATGACATATATAGATATATTTCATAGGGCTATTTAACAGACATAAGTTTCATCGTACATACATATATAGTTCCATCCACTCATACATAGCAAGTTGCACATACACATAAGTTGCAACCATTACGGTTGCACATACATATTACAATGCAAAGTTTCATCAAGATAGCAAGTTCCATCATAGCAAGCTAGAAGAATACTAGAAGAGAATGAAATAAAAAACAAGCACTCCATCATAGCGAGCTAGCTTCCGAGAAGTGAATGACATCTGCAAAATGGCAAATAAGAAAGTTAGGAAAAGGTGACTAGAAGAAGAAGACTAGAAGAAGAAGCACGCCATCGTTTGTGAGGTAACTTAGGTGAAATGGATCGTATATGAGCTAACTTAGGTAAAATGCAACATTTTAGAGCTAACGTAGGTAAAATGGATCGTTTATGAGCTAACTAAGCTAATTATGCCGTTTTTTACATAAGTAAGGTAAGTACATGTCATTATTGAGAAAACCTAGTTAACTAAGCATATTATAACTAACTTAGGTCATTTTGGAGGAACAAAGCTAAGTATAGATCGTTTTAGAGCTAACTTAGGTAAAATGGCTGGTTTTGGAGGTCAGTAAGCTTATTAAGTGATTTTGCAGGAAAAGAAGCTAACTCTAGGTCATTAAGGTAAGCATATTGGATGAAATAAAGCTAAGTCTAGGTCTTTATGCATTTGTTAAGCAAAAAACTAGAAAAACTTACCTTGATCATGGAGGTGTGGGAGCGGGCTGGCTCATGCCAGTAGCTGGAGAAGGATCATGTGATGCTTGTGTGGAGTTACGTTGCACCAAAGATCATTTCCAATGTTTTGTTAGCATGATGACACTGAAATGTTAAGACTAGCAAGTAACATCCATTCAAATTAAACTCACCGTGGTCTCAGGAGCAATCTCTGGATCAATGGCTATGGAGCCACGGGACCTCCCGCCACTAGATATCATCACCTGCTCTAGATTGTAGGGAATCTGGCTCGGGTTAAACTCCTTCCCTTTCCTTGCCTTCCCCTTGACTTGCTTGTAAGAGGCAGTGTGGGCCATGGCATACAGGTCGTACCCCTCTGGCACCTTATCCGTCTTATTGTAGCATGCCTGAAAGAGAGAAACAAAGTAAATTAGTAATTAAAGGGCTCAAGCTAGCATGATGAATGAATTGCATTAATCATGAAGCAAACCACATACCCAATTCCGCCCGAACTGATATAAGCTGGAGCTACCTTGATGGTGTGGCACACCTTCAATTTGGGCACGTTTGTCCTTGGCCTGAGTCGCCTCCCCTTCCATCTTTCAACACCTGCCATGACAAAGAGTAAACGAAATTAGTACAACATAAAAAAAATACCGACATGAATAATAATATGTATATCACTTAAGTGTATCATCATCAAGTACAACATAAAAAAATGAATACATGACACTACTAATAATCTTGATCAGTATCATCAATAAATGCATAATCATCATCATCACTATAATCAATGTGTAACGCCCTCGATGCGGCTATATCTCCCACGTGTCGAAGCACGACTTAGAGGCATAACCGCATTGAAAGCAATGTCGCAAGTGAGTTAATCTTCGCACAACCCATGTAATACATAAGGGAAAGAGATACATAGTTGGCTTACAATCGCCACTTCACACAAATACATGAATAAAACATTACATCATCCAGATACAATCAAGGTCCGACTACGGAACCAAAATAAAAGAAGAACCCCAAATGCGACAAAAGGTCCCCAATCGACCCCAACTGGGCTCCACTACTGATCAACTAGAACGAAACAACACAAAGGGCAAGATCTTCATCGAGCTCCTCCTTGAGCTTGGTTGCGTCACCTTCTCGGTAACATAGGCACCTGCAAACTGGTTTTGGAAGTATCTGGTGAGCCACGAGGACTCAGCAATCCCATTACCATGGGTATCAAGACTAGCAAAGCTTAATGGGAAAGGAAGGGGTAAAGTGGTGAGGTTGCAGCAGCGACTAAGCAAGTATGGTGGCTAACATACGCAAATGAGAGCGAGAAGAGAAACAAGCGGAACGGTCGTGAAGCTAGCAATGATCAAGAGGTGATCCTGAACACCTACTTACGTCAATCATAACCCGAAACCGTGCTCACTTCCGGACTCTGCCGAGAAGAGACCATCACGGCTACACACTCGGTTGATGCGTTTTAATTCGGATCATGTGTCAAGTTGTCTACAACCGGACATTAACAAATTCCCATCTGCCACATAACCGCGGCACGGCTCTCGAAAGTTTATACCTGCAGGGTGTCCCAACTTAGCCCATGACAGCTCTCGCGATCATCGAAGAATAGACCTTCACCCAAGACACTCCGATCGACTCGGTATCCCGTACATCAAGACATTTCGACAATGGTAAAACAAGACCAGCAAGACCTCCCGGCGTGTCGACATCCCGATAGTAGCCGCACAGATCTCGTCTCGAGCCACGACCGGATGAGCAGTCCGCATAACTAAAACCAGACCTCAAGTTTCCTTGAGGTGGCGCCAAAAGCGCTCTAGTTTGGACCAACACTTAGACAAGCATTGGCCCGGGGCTGAATAAAGATGACCCTTGGGTTAATTACTCCCAAGGAAAAGTAGGTGGTGGTGAGGCAAATGGTAAAAGTCAATGTTGGGCCTTCTTTGGACAAGTTTTATTCAAAGCGAACTGTCGGGGGTCCCATAAATCACCCGACCGCGTAAGGGACGCAAAATCCGGGAACATAACACCAGTATGACGGAAACTAGGGCGGCAAGAGTGGAACAAAACACCAGGCATAAGGCCGAGCCTTCCACCCTTTACCAAGTATATAGATGCATTAATAATATAAAAGATATTGTGATATCCCAACATAAACCCTGTCCACCATGGAGAAATCTTCAACTTCACCTGCAACTAGCAACGCTATAAGAGGGGCTGAGCAAAGCGGGAACATAGCCAAACAATGGTTTGCATAGGAAAGGTGTCAAAGGTTAGAGGTTCATGGCAATATGGGATGGCTGGACAAACAGGTAATGGGTAGCGCAGCATAGCGAAAGAACGAGGCAACTAGCATAGCAATGATAGTAGTGAGATCCAGGGTAGCGGTCATCTTGCCTGAAATCCCGCTAGGAAGAAGAACGAATCCATGAAGAAGACAAACGGACATCGAACGAATCCTCACAACTCCGGAACGAAACCGAAGCTAACGAGAGAAGCAAACCGGAAAGAAACAAACAACATGGTAAACACACAAGCATAAACATGTCATGATGCACAAACAAGTATGATGCATGTCCGGTTTAATGAGGCATGGCATGGCAAAGTGCAGCAAACAATACTACAAGTTAAGTGGAGCTCAATATGCAACGAGTTGCATATTGACGAAACACCACATCAATTATTTAGTTATCTCTCGGTTATGCTACTCATCAATATTAAATGTTGTTAAACATGGCAAGGAGTGAAGCATAAAGAAACTACCTAACTAGGCAAGTTTAAATGAGGCCGAAGAACAAACAACAATTCGGAAAATCCTCATGTCCATATTTCGAATTTGGTACTGTTCTGCCCTAAACCATATTTTAAAGTTGTTAAACAGGAAAATAAAGTGCACCATGTTAAACTAGGCATTTTTCCACCCCATTTACATATCAAGTTTATTTAAAACCGAGCTACGGTTATTTAGTTATGAAATAAAGCATTTTAACACGGCATTTATGCAAATTAATGCAAACAGCAATTTAAACATTTTAAACATGGATGAAAGTGGCAAATGGTGAAACTAGATACAATTCTAAGCATTTTACATATATAGTTTGTTTAATTTGGATGAATGCATATTTATTTATTAACAAAACAAAACAAAGTGGCATCCTCAGAATATGCATGCATTGGTAAATGCTAAAATCACAGAGCGTAAAAAAAATACGCTGGTCGAAGCAATACAAAGGCAGCGCCCGAGAGTGAGTGAGGCCCAAGAGGATTTGAGGTCCAGCGGCTGACTGTGGGAGCAAAAATAAAAGGAAACAGGGGCCCTCCTGTGACTCGAACCCCAGATCCCCTGGAAGGGTGCACGAGACGACCACTCGGATGTTCAGGACTTTGTGTTGACATAGGGGTCAACTTTAGATGAAGAAGAACAAGAGCTTGATCTTGGGGAGGCAAAAATTGCTGGCGTGGGGATTTGATAATTGCAGCAAACTCAGAATCGAACCAACAGTTCCAAATAACTGACATAAACAAGATGAAAAAAGAAACAGGGCAAAATTGGGGCACCACAGATTTGATCCCAGACCTCTGGATGTGTGCACGAGGGAGAAACCACTGGGTTAGCTTAGTGTTCGTGATACAAAGTGCGCCCGAGTCTTTTGAGCTACCCAACAACAGGTCGAGCTTGGCCATGGCTGCACGGCGACAACCGACGGCGAGGGCAAGCACAAGCGACGGCCGTTGGGGTGATGAACCTGCGGCGGGCGTGCGGATTTGGGAGGCGGTGCTACCAGCGGAAGGCTTGAGGGTGTGTGGAAGCTGTGTGAGTGAGCACGCGTGTACAGGAGCGAGCATGGCGAGCTACAGGCGCAACCATGAACGGCGGCCTGGTGGTGATGATGCGTGAGGATATGCATGTGATGTTCGGCGTGTTCTGGAGTTGCACTTGCAGGTGCAAGGAAGGGGCGGCCGTGTGCAACTGTGAGTGTGTGCGCGCTAGGCAAGGCTAGGAAAAGGACGCGGGCGCTCGAGCTCGAGCACGGCTCGACTCGGGGCACGGCAAGCAGCGGCGACGGCAACAAGGCACGGTGAGCCGGCGGCAGAGCTGCGGAAGAAGGCGCGAGGCCAGTGGGACGTCTACGGAGCCAACTGGGCCTCAGGATGCGCGGGATGCAGAGAGCGTGTTGCTGGATCCTGAGAAAAATTCAGAAAACACCAGAGCGGCGAGAGCGCGGCGCGAAACCGATCCCAGGCACGTCTACGGCGATCAATATGCGGCAGAAGAAAAGAGAGGGGGAGCAGGTATACCTAGCTCACCCTAGGACACGGATAAATCGATGTAGACGAGCCATCGGCGACGCGGACGTGCTCTGAACCCGACGCGGTTCCTGTCCGAGGAAGAAGGAAGCAGAGGAAGACGTCAGGCGCCGGACTTGGCGACTCCTTATGTGACGCAGATGTAGCAGCGGGCGAAAAGGACGTCGACGGACTTGCCGGACACGAACGGCGAGGAAGAAGACGAAGGAGTTCACGGCGGCGACATGGCTGGTCCTCCGTGCGCTCGGGATGCGCGGGAGCGATGGATCGGATGGATTGGCGTGGCTTACCGGGTGGCGGCGGAGATGGGGAAAAGAGGGGGATCGAGGGAACCCTAGGGAAGCAGGGGCGAATTTATAGGAGGGCCAGGAGGCGTCGAGGAGTCGTGGTGAAACCACGGTGGCCATGTGCGCTCTTCACTGAGAGTTACTGTGAGAGAGAGAGGGTGCGTGAGGTGGAAGAAAAAGGTGAGGGGGAGAGGATGACAGGTGGGTCCGGCCCGGTGCATGAGCAAATTTACCAGGGGAAGAGGAGCAAAGGCCAGGCACGGGCTGGGCTGCGGGTGATGTTGGGCTGCGCTGCAACTGCGCTGGGCTGCTGGTTTCCTCACCTTCTTCCCTATTTTTTTCAAACAGAAAAGAAGAGAGAAAAGTGCAGGGAGTTTGGATAGGGTAGTAGCCAAGATGAAAATATTTATGGACTGCTGGTATAATGGATAATTAAGTAAAATTGGTTTGGATATTTTACAGACAGAAATTTAAAACAAGTTTGAATTTCATTCAAACATGAGTTAAATTCTAGCCCAACCAAAACAACTTACAAAGAGCTGCAACTTGGAAGAGAGGGTGCAGGCATGATGTAAGATTTACAGAAAATAAGTGAACATTTTTACTGGGATAGGAAAATGCCACTTGCAATAAATGTGTGAGAATTGAAAGGAAGAGGCTAGTGACGGGGTGTTGCACTTGATGATGGTTTAGATGGAAGGGCAAGATGGAACAACAAAGAAGATGAGGAGAAAGAGTTCACAAAGATAGCAAGCACACAACAAATGTGCACACGATGAATATGCACACTACAAGGATGATCATGATGCAAATGCAACAAAATGACATAGCAAATGCAACACGCAAGCAAATGCCATGACAATGAAGACGAATAACTGACAGACACCAGGCGCATCGGATCCGGGGCGTTACACAATGACAGGCTCATAGGGTTCAGTGGCATCAACATGTGGAAGGCCACCTTTACGTAATCGGTCAAGCATTGAGAGGTCGTCCGCAGCACTAACCTCTTCTTGTTCCGCCTCTGGGGTGATGTGGGATTCACTATTGCTGTCTACTTCAATGTTTTGGGGTGAAGTATACCGGTTCTTGAAACGCTTTTTGCAAAGACGTGTCTCTTGGAAGAATTCTCCTTCATATGTATCTGGGTTATTGTGAGGTTCATAATCCTCTTCGTTTGGGGAGATAGTCTAGCACGTGGTGGCACTTCATAAACGACATCCCAAACTTTCAGATTTGGATTAGTTCGGCAGGCCCAGGGTAGATAGAATACTTGGGTCGCCTGTTGAGCCGTAATATAGACATCAGGAACATCTAAATGGGTGCTTTGGTTGATTTCAACTAACCCTATATGTTCATGAGTCCTTCTAGTCTCCTTCGGCTGAAACCAATAACATTTGAAGACTACGACATTCGGTAAGTTTTCACCATAGAATAGAAGTTCATAAATTCCTTCAACTCTCCCATAATACTCGGTACCTCCTTCACCAATAGCAGATACACAACAATTTGTAGACTTTCGGTCGGCCATAGATAGCTCTTTGCCATAGGTACGAAAACGATACCCGTTGATGTCGTATTTGTCAAATGAACGGACCTTATAGTCAAAACCATTAGCGACTTGTCTCAATTCGGCGTCCATAGACTCTGAATTAGCCTACAAGTTTAATATGAAAGGATTGTTGCATTACGCACAAATTTGCGAATGAAATGAAATTGTCTAATAGAATTAACCGTTTGTTTGAACCAAGAGATGAAACCGGGATAGCCGCCTCCTTGCTTTGCGAGAAGCTCATACTCTTCGACGGAATCATTTTGGATCACCGCTCCATACGAGAATAGGGTGACGTATCGACTGTATGAAATATCCAGGAATAAGAGCAGTTCAAAGGAAATAGAAGTTGCGAAACAATGTACCAAGAACTTACTCGATGTACGGCCGCACTTCTATCAGGTTGTTGAAGATATACAACAAAATGGTCTGCCATTCTTCGTTATCCAAAGATACTGGACTTGAAACACTGGCTGGTGCGAGATTCCCTTTGAATAGGCTGAGGTTGGATCCACCCTTTTTAGGCTCGTCAGCATTGTACCGAGGCTTCGGATTATGCAAATGACGATTTTTGGTTTCGTAGTGTGCTGTCACGAAGTTTGCCGCCTCCTCAGTGATGAATGCCTCAGCCATAGATGCTTCAATTCTATGTTTATTTTTAAATTTTTCTCGAAGCGTCTTCTGCATCCTCTCAGTTGGGTAGCACCAACAATTTTGCACGCCCCCCCCCCCAATCTTGCCTCGGTCGGGAGATGCAAAATCAAATGCTGCATTGGATTAAAGAAGACCGGTGGAAAGATCTTCTGTAACTTGCAGATCAACTCTGGCGCCAACTCTTCCATTTCTTCTAGCACGCCAGGCGATAGTTCTTTCGCACAAAGAACACGGAAGAAATAGCTGAGTTCTGCCAGTACTAGCCATTCATCCTCAGGGATGAAGCCACGCAACATCACCGGCATTACCCGCTCAATCCATATGTGCCAATCATGACTCTTGAGACCAAATATCTTCAATTTATCAAGACTCGCTCCCCTCTTTAGATTTGCTGCATACCCATCGGAGAACATCAACTGCATTTTCACCCACAAGATAATTTCCCTCATAGCTGGCCTTCCAAGATTGAACCATGCCTTTGGCTTCGTCCAGTTCTGCTTTCCTTTCGGTTCTTTCATGTTTTGTAACGGCCTATCACATAGCGCCTCCAGATCGACTCTAGCCTTAGTATTATTGTCACACCCTGCATTTTGTAACATTTCATTTCTATCAATAAAGCATGAAAATTTGGACCAACAAAAACTTTTTGCATTATTTGGCTTTTATTTGAAGTTGGTTTTCTCTATGCTTCTTTTCAAGTGCTTCTTGAGGTCAACTACTCTACCCTCTATATTCCATCTCCTTACCCCAAGCTCCTGACCAATGATCATGCCATGTGAATAGTGCTACATAGAATTTTCTTACAAAAATAATTTGGCGTAAAGTATTTTTAAAATTAGTTTTCCAAAAACCCTGAATTGAGGTTTGCACCGCAAGTACTTGATCAAGGGCAGTAAAAACATTTCCAAAAATATATATGACTCCTATTAGATATAGGATGCCCAGGGAACCACAAAAATATAATTTTAAAAGTTCTTGTTCTATTTTATTTAAAGGCTTTTCTTAAGGCCAGAAATGGTCTTTAATAGGAAATAATTATTTTTCTGTTTCAAAAATATTTGACAAAATTTAGAGAAGCTCATAGGACATATATTGTCCATATATAAGAGTTTCAACACATGGTCATGTTCAAAATAATGGTCAAATCCCTCTAAAACCCTTTCTGGATATTTCAAGCTTTTGAAATATTTACAAAGGAAATATTCCCCAAAAATTCCAGGAAAATTCTATCATGTCACATATGACATATCTGTTGATCTTGCCAAGTCTCATGACTTGGAGAACAAGATAACACCATCAAAACCCCTCAAAACCATTTCTGTCCAATCTAAAGTTTGATCAACTTTACATTGCCAAGTATGTCCAAATGTGCTCAAACTTGGTGGACATGCTTCATTGGTCTAATTATGCAACTGGACCAAATGGCACAGGTTGGAGAAGAGGAAATCTTGGTCAAGTGCCTCAAAACCCTCTCTGACCAAAATCAAGTTTGAACCACTTTGCACTACCAACTTTTTCTCCAAGACCCCAACTTTGGTGAACCTGATCATGTGACCAAATAAGGCTACCACACCAAGTGGCACATCAAGGAGAAATGATTTACTCCAATTGGATCTACACAAACCTATTTCTGCCCATTTCTAGGGTTTGCAAAAGTTGCATTGGCAACTTTGTCCAAACAAGCTCAAAATGGGTGGAAGGCCCTATATATTTGTGACATTTCACCCCTTGGAGTATCTTGGCCAGTAAGGATCATTAGCTTAACCAAAACTCCATCAAACACCTTCTGGCAAAATACTAAAAGGCCTCCTTTTGCCACTTTCACTAATCTCCATGAGTTAATCTCCTTGCCACAACCCCTCCTCACTTCCCTCATCATCTAGACACCTTTTACCCAAGAAACAATGTGGAGGAAGGGGGAATCAAGTTTGTCCTCTCTGGACAACATTTTCTCTCTCTCTCTCAGCTTCTCTCTCCCTTCGCACCCAGGGCATCCAGGCCTTTCTCTGGTCGTGTCCCTGCTTTGTAGCTTCCAGACGCAAAAACGCCTTGCTGAAAAAACCGCGGATGCCGGCCAAAGTCGCGCTTTGGGCGCTGCCAGAGCGCCGACCGTTGACGCCGCGCCTCCCGACCGTTCGTGCCATCCCATCGCGCGGCCGATGTGCCTCGACGTCTGCTGCACGCCGCCGTGCCGCCCCTCTCTCCCCCTCTCTCCCCTCCTGCGCAGCGTGACGCCGCCCGGCTCGGCCAATGGCTGGCCTCACACAGCGGACGCCAGGCCCTCCTCGCTCTCTCTCCTTCTCCTGGCGCCCTACTCCACTCCCACGAGCGCCGTGGACAGCTCCAATCTCTCCCCAATGGCCCCAGGCAGATCCATGGTGCCGTAGGCCACGCCCACGGTGAACCATGGCCGGCCTATTTAAGGCACTCCCGAGCCCTCCTCTTCCTTCCTGTCGCTCTCCCACACACCTAATCCACCCTGAATCCACCCCTTCGCTCCAGAGCCGCCTGAGCTCGAGATCGAGCTCGAGCTCCGCCGCCTCGGTCGCCGTCGATCTGCAGTAGCTGAGACCTCCTCCGCCCGTTTCTCCCTCGATTCGGCCTCCCCTCACCTCACCGATGTCTTCCCTCGCTTTCCCCTCGTTTGCAGCTGGGAACGGCCGGAGCCACCGGCGCCAAGCACCTCCGCCATGGGACCTCGTCGCCGCCGCGGCAGCCACCCGGCGACCATCTCCACCACCACCGGATCCGCGACTCCCTCCTGAATCCAACGGTAGTCTCCGCTCCACTTCCGTGCCTGTGTCGCCGCCCGGCGAAGCTCGCTGTCGCCTCTGGCGGAGGTAGACGACGGCCGCCGTGGGGCGGCCTGTCGACCAAGCATACTCGACGGGTGGGATCCACCGTCGAGTTTAAACGTCTTGTGGCAGACTGACCGCCGTCGGCGAAGGCGTATTCGCCTTTACGCCTTCGACGTGGCGGCGCGTGGGCTGGGTTTCCCCACAGGCCTGCTGCTGCTGTGGCCTCTCGGCCCGATGTACGGCACAGCCGTTTCCTTTTTTTTTTTCGTGATACTTCCAAAAATTCCACAGGCGAGATATTAATCCAAATTCATTGATTCCAATTTCTAAATTCCTAGAATATTGCAATCTATTTAATGGTGCAACTTTCACTCAGATCCAATCACCTTTCCTTTTACGTAAATATTTAAATGTTATTTTAGCATTTAAATGAGCCTTTGAAAATCCATAACTCCTATTTTACTGCTCCAGAACCAAAACCAAAAGTTGCCCCCTTCCTAGTTTTCCTCCTAGTATTTTACAAAATTAAGTTGACATTTTTCAGAGCACTTTGACTTTTCTGTTTTTATTATTGCCTTATTTTTCCGTTGTTTTCTTGCAACGTTAGATCACGTGTTGACGAGGAGCCGAGGAAGAAGGAGGAGCAGATCTTGGAAGACTTTGAAGACCAAGCCAACCAAGGCAAGCAGCCCTTTGACCATAACTATGATGCCCCTTTATATGCATGTCATTTTAGCTCTTTATCGATGATGCATCGGAATCATGACGAGAGGGTGAACCACTTGGGTGGTTGCCACGATTACAATTCCTCGTTGGTACTTGCATTTGTGCATGGCCCTACCTTCTTATGAGGGTTATGCGGTGGGAGTAGCTAGGATGCAAATGTAGGTGCTACATAAATGGGATGGGTTGTGCATGATGAGGGAGGCAAAGTGATTTCAAAGGTATTTTGAAAACCCCATCGGGTGCCACTTATGCCCGGGGAGATGATGAGATGGGTGACCACTTGATGACGAAGTGGTGTGCCAAGTGAAAAAGGGTGTGTGGTTTTCAAAACGGATTGGTCGGAGTTGCGACCGTTACTCCAACCTTACATGCGCGACCACTCTACCCTTATATGGGAAAGGGCATTATTGAGTACCTAGACCGATACTAGCTTGGAGCCCGCATTACTAGTGACGGGGGAGAGTTGGTGCTCTCTCTTGGGACGGGGTCGTGCCAGGTAGGGCGGCCATGACCATCTTTATGGGGCACCGGACACACCGTTGGTACCCGTGCCAGTGGTATGTGATGGAAATGGGAGCAAGGCTCCATGAAAAGGTTGTTGAAATATTGGGCACGGGGGTTACTGCCAATCGAGTGGACTCCTTGTTAGTGTCGTCTAGGGAAAGGTAGTGATCGGGTGCTTACCCCGGGTACTTGAGGTACCGCGGGTCGTGGTTTGACACGGAAGTTCCCCGGATCTAGTGGGTAAAGTGTGCAACCTCTGCAGAGTGTAAAACTATTCGAATAGCCGTGTCCACGGTCATGGACAGTTGGGTAACCGCTCTTGGGCTACGTCCACTTGTTTACAAATCCGGTGTGTGTGAGATGATGGCGTTGTCTTGGATCAAGTCGAGGACTTGACATGATTGAGATGGGTTGGTGCCCTCCGTTTATGATAAATGGGTTGGTGCCCATTCTATTTATGTTGATATCTGTGACCAGTTCTTACGGTTCTTTGGAATTCTCTTGATGCATGCTTTATAGGATGTTGAACATGTCCTGCACTCAAAACTAGCTTTATGCAAAACTTTACCTATGTCATGCATTACCGTACCTTGAACCAAATCATGGGTTGCTTGCGAGTACATTCAAAGTACTCATTGGCTTGCCACTTGGTTATTTAATTGACCGGGCATGGAAGAACCGGAGTTCGAAGAAGAGTTCTTTGGAGACGATCATGCGAACTAGGACGTTTCCCAGTCAAGAATGCTGTAGGGTTAAGGCAGATGGCATGGGTTCTACTTATCGATGATGTTTTCCGCTGCTATGTTTCATTTGATGTTCAGCCCTTAAGGCTTTATCGATGTAAGACTTGACCATGATGGTCACTATTTGTGTAAGACGGTATGTATGGATGTAAGACTCTTGTTATTCAGCTTCGTGTGTTCGGTGAGCATTGATCTCGGGATCCTTTGACACGTGCATTCGGTGATCACGACTTGCAAGTCGGGGTCCCCACAGAGCTGGTACGAGCCATCTGACCGTAGGAAGCCTTAGTTAGCATGGGCGTTAGTTAGGCGAGACTATCCCTAGATTACCCATATACCCATGTTTTATGTTAGCATCCCAAACACAGGACACATTCCTTTATTGACCCTTCCCTTCCACTTTTTTAGATGGCGCCGTGCAGAGGACTTCGACCACCGGGTTTCCGTGCTTCTTGAGGATAGCCTCGGGAAGTGCCAGTTCACTCGAGTCCCCACCTTCTCCTACCACGAGCACCGGGTCGACGGCACCAAGAAGGAGTATCACGTGGAGGTAGTCGTGAGGCGAATGGCGCCCGACGAGCTGGTTCTTTGAGGGACCCGGATGGCGACACTTGCTTCTCGCCGTGGAGATCTGCTGCCCTCAAGGCACTTGACTTCGCCTCCGGGATCTCCTGCCAGAGATGGCAAGAGAGCCAGCCACTCGTTACCTGCCTTATCGTAAGGAAGGTGGCGAGCGAGCAGCGCACCAGCACCACCCTTGGGCGAGGACTCCTCTCCGCTTCGGACCTACTTCAGTTTGTGTGCCGACGATGCAGCACACACCTGCCTCGAGTCAGCGGAGCTTGGAAGGAACTCCATGAGACCAAGGAGCTCCTCCGCATAGTTCGAGACGAAGGCGGACAGGATCAAGAAGGATGGAGCACCTGGACAGCCAGCGGTAGCTTACGAGGCGGGCGACCCCACAGGGCGCAGCTGCCGAGGGAGCA
This sequence comes from Aegilops speltoides, assembly GCA_021437245.1. NCBI lineage: Eukaryota > Viridiplantae > Streptophyta > Magnoliopsida > Poales > Poaceae > Aegilops > Aegilops speltoides. The sequence continues at coordinate 340,985,218 of CM038147.1, read as the reverse complement.
CCTCAGCCACGCCGTAGATGACGGCAAAGGAGTACCATAACCTCTTCAAGACGCCACCAGCAAAGCAGCACCGTGTTCAGCTCCTTCACTCCTCCACTTCCTCGGCGATGAGGAGACCGAGACAGATGATGATGAGGAGGAAGACCGGAGGAGCCGAATACCCGACCGAGCATTCCACCACTTAGACTCCGTTCAGGACTAGGATAGGCTAGCTCGTAGCCTATGGTAGGATAGGTCGTGTACCCCTTTTGCGAAGTCGAGTCTTTGTAATGGTTCTTATGAAACCATGTTATGTTGTGTTTGCTTTCATCTTGCTTTGATGAAGTCGTACTTTCCTTTGGGAACTTGTAAACGACTACATTTCCCATTTGGTTTAATGCATGAGTTTGGCCCTTCTGGCCTTTGTTTTACTTAAAGTGTGTCACACCACCCCCTTACTAGGCATTCCATCTCTACTGCTTTCCCTCATTGTTGTTCCCTATCATGAGACCTTGACCACTCCAACAGGATGCCTGTTGTAACACGTACTGGTACCTCTACCCAGCCGCAAGAAGCCGGAGGTTCTGCTGAGGCCGGAGCCAGCCAGGACCAAGCCCAAGGACAGACTCCACCACCACCACCTCCTCCAAGCATGGATATGGCTCAGCTTCTCCAAGCTTTTCGAGAGGAGCGCCAAGCCAACACTGCAGCCCTCGGATGATTGCTCGGTGTCAACCGCCAAATGCCGGGGCACGGCCATGGGCGTTCCACATTGGTGGAGTTCAAGAAGCATGCACCACCCACTTTCATCGAGACTGCTGAACCCACGGATGCGAGCGATCGTGGTCCGCACCATTGAGGATCTGCTGGCACTAGTCGGATGCCGAGGACCGTGACAAAGTGGCGTATGCTGCCTTGTCTCGGGGGCTGCCAGAGCTTGGTGGGATGGATTCAAGGCTATGCATGTTGAGCAAGATATCACTTGGGACACCTTCAAGGCGGAATTCCATAAGGCCCACATCCCTACGGACTCATGGCCATCAAGAAGCGCGAGTTCGAGCCACGAAGCAAGGTAGCAGCACTTGTCAAGGAGTACATGCAGAAGTTCGGTGTTCTCTCAAGGTATGCCCCAAGATGTCAAGACTGATCTTGCCAAGCGGGGCGCTTCATGGAAGGCCTTAACCAGACTCTGCGAGACTAAGCTTGTTGTGTGTGACTGCCCGACCTTTCTGATCTGGTGAACAAAGGCGCTCATGCTTGAGGACAAGCGGCGTGCCTTGGATGACACTCGTAAGCGCAAGATGATCAGCAAGGGAAGCTCCAAGCAACGAAGCCTCGTCCGTGGCAGCCAGCCCGGTCAAGCCACCCTATCGGCAGCCAAGAGCTCCGCACCTCGCACCAACTATCCACCTCAGCGTATGCCAACCCCTGTGCCAGCTTACAACAACCCCAATAACAATCTTGGCAAGGCGTCGTCCCCAATCAAGTCACTTGTTTGGATGTGGACAGCCAGGCACTACTCCAAGAATTGCCCCAACAAGAAGCCCGGCGCCCACCCCCAATCGCAGAACCGGGACAAGGCCGTGGTATGCCACCGAGGAACCAAGCTCCCATAACTTGCCCAACAATGGCAGGGTCGTGTGAATCATGTCACCATGGAAGAAGCCCAGAAGACCGGACGTCGTCTTTGGGTAGTGCGTTCCTTGTCAATTCAGCACCATAATCGTTTTGTTTGATTCGGAGCCACGCATTCTTTTGTCACCCAAAGTTTTGCATTAAAGAGTGGCATGACCCTACACCCTAAACAACCCTATGGTGGTACAAACCCCGAGGCAGAGATGAGAGCCAAGATAGGGTGTAAAGGAGTCGGGATTACCATTAACGGGTAGACTTCCTAGCAGACCTTATCGTCCTAAAATCACAAGGCTTGGATGTGATCTTGGGAATGAATTGGCTCAGCAAGCACCAAGGCTTGATTGATTGCGCCAACCGGACGGTCACTATGACCAATGACCGAGGAGTCGAAGTCAAATTTGCCTCCAACCCTCTCTGCTCAAGCCAACCAAGTCAACTGTCTGAAAGTTGGATTGGAACAAGTGCCGTAGTATCACGAGTACCCGATGTTTTTCTGACGAGCTACCAGAATGCCTCCTAATCGGGACATTGAGTTCATCATCGAGCTCATACCGGAGCAGGACCCATCTATAAAAGCCTTATAGAATGGGATCGGAGGAGTTAGCGAAATTGAAGAAGCGGTGGAAGAGCGAGTTGAGGAAGGATTTATCCGCCCTAGTGCCTCCCCTTGGGGATCGCTTGTTCTGTTTGTGGCAAGAAGGGCGGTACCATCCGCTTATGCATTGACTACCGCTCCCTCAATGAGGTTACAATCAAGAACAAGTACCCACTTCCCAAGATTGAAGATCTGTTTGATCAACTCAATGGGGCCAAGGTGTTCTCCAAGATCGACCTCGGATCTGGGTACTACCAATCAAGATCGACCCCAAGATATTCGAAGGCGGCATTAAGTAACGGATATGGCTGTATGAATGCACGGTCATGTCCTTTGGATTGACCAATGCCCCACTTACTTCATGTATCTCATGAATAAGGTCTTCATGGAATATTTGGACAAGTTAAATCGTTGTCTTCATTGATGACATTCTTGTCTTCTCGAAGTCGGAAGAAGAGCACGAGCAACACTTGAGGATGGTCCTAGACAAGCTTCGAGAGCACCAACTGTATGCCAAGTTCAGCAAGTGTGAATTACGGCTGCGTGAAGTTGGATTCTGGGTCATGTTCTAACCGAAGAGATTGTCGATCGACCTGCTAAGATTGAAGCCGTGGTGAATGGCAATCCCGAGCAATGTGAAGGAAATCGAAGCTTCCTCGGACTCGCGGGATACTACCGCAAGTTCGTTGAAGGATTCTCAAGCATTGCCCGACCCATGACTCAGCTCTTGAAGAAGGACAAGAAGTTGAATGGACACGAAGTGCGAAGAGAGCTTCCAGAGCTGAAGAAGAGGCTAACCACCGCTCGATTCTGCCACACCAGATATACACAAGGAGTTTGTGATATATTGTGATCGTCAAGAATCGGATGGGAGGTGTTACGATGCAAGAAAGCAGAGTCGTGGCCTACCTTTCAAGGCAACTTCGACCTCACGAAGAGAACTACGCTACTCATGACCTTGAGCTAGCAGCGATGGTTCATGCCACGAAAACTTGGCGACATTACCTTTTGGGGAAGCGATGTGAGATATACACGGATCACAAAAGTCTGAAGTATATTTTCACTCAGAGGAATTGAACATGAGGCGAGAAGATGGCTGGAGTTGATAAAGGATTATGACCTCGGTGTTCAATACCACCTGGAAAGGCTAATGTGGTAGCAGATGCATTGAGCAGAAGGCTTGCTCCTTGAATGCTATCTTTGAAGCACAAGCTACCCGCCTTGTATGAGGAACTTGAAAGCTTGGGTTGGAACTGGTTGCACCAGGATTCTTGGCCAACCTCGAAGTTAAGCCTACCTTGATGGATGACATCAAGAAAGCTCAGAAGGGGCATGAGAGTATTGAAGGCATCAAGAGGAAGATCAAGGCAGGCAAGGCCTTAGGATTCACAGAGGATGAGGAAGGAGTTGTGTGGTTTGGGAATCGCATCTGCGTGCCCAACAAGGTTGAGCTCAAGAACCTGATCTTGCAAGAAGCTCATGACAGCCCATATTCCATCCACCCTGGAGGCACCAAGATGTATCAAGATCTGAAGGAAAGATTTTGGTGGCACGGGATGAAAAGGGAGATTGCCACCTATGTTGCAAAATGTGGCGTATGCCGAGGGTCAAAGCTGAGCATCGGCGACCTGCCGATTACTCCAACCACTCAAGGTTCCCGAGGAAATGGGATAAAGTCGGAATGGATTTCATCCTTTGGACTACCTAGGTCAAACAAGGGACATGACTCCATCTGGGTCATAGTTGACCATTTGACCAAGGTGGCCCACTTCATTCTGTCAAGACAACCTACAAGGGAACCAGTTAGCAGCCTCTACATCAACCGAGTCGTGAGCCTTCATGGTGTTCCCAAGGAGATTGTGTCAGATCGAGGAACCCAGTTCACCTCAAGGTTTTGGAAGAAATTCCAGGAGGCCATGGGGACCAAGTTGTCCTTCAGCACCGCTTTCCACCCACAGACCGGAGGTCAGACCGAGCAAGTGAATCAAATACTCGAAGACATGCTCCGAGCCTGTGTCTTAGCTTATGGAGCTAAGTGGGAAGATTGCCTCCCTTTCGCGAGTTCTCTTACAACAACAGTTATCGAGCCAGCCTCGAGATGGCACCATTTGAAGTGTTATCTGGCGGAAGTGCGTACACCTCTCAACTGGTCGGAGGCCGGAGAAGGACTTGTCTTTGGGCCTGATATCCTTCGTGAAGCGTAAGAGCAAGTCCAGCTTGTCCGAGAGCGTCTGAAGTCTGCCAAGTCAAGGCGGAAGAGCTATCTGAGACTCACGTCGCGAGACATAAACTTCGAGTTGGAGACCATGTCTATCTCCGGGTCACCCCTCTCAAAGGAGCCCAGCGCTTTCATGTCAAAGGAAAGCTCGCACCGAGATACATTGGCCCCTTCAAGATCACTGAGCGACGAGGAGAAGTGGCTTACCAATTGGAACTTCCACCTGAACTTTCGATGTGCACCAACGTGTTCCACGTGTCACAACTCCGGAAGTGTCTCCAAGTTCCAGACAAGCCCGACCTCTACAAAGACGTCAATCACCAAGCCATTGATCTTCAACCTGATTTGACGTATCGTGAGCGGCCCATCTGCATTCTGGATGAGGCTGAGCGACACACTCGAAGCCGCACCATCAAGTACTTCAAAGTCCAATGGAGCAATCACACCGAAGCAGAAGCAACTTGGGAGCGTGAAGACTACCTTAGATCCGAATTTCCGTACCTCTTTCAAGCCTAGTTTAGGAATCTCGGGGACGAGATTCTTGTAAGGGGGGTAGGTCTGTCACACCCTGCATTTTGTAACATTTCATTTCTATCAATAAAGCATGAAAATTTGGACCAACAAAAACTTTTTGCATTATTTGGCTTTTATTTGAAGTTGGTTTTCTCTATGCTTCTTTTCAAGTGCTTCTTGAGGTCAACTACTCTACCCTCTATATTCCATCTCCTTACCCCAAGCTCCTGACCAATGATCATGCCATGTGAATAGTGCTACATAGAATTTTCTTACAAAAATAATTTGGCCAGAAAGTATTTTTTAAAAATTAGTTTTTCCAAAAACCCCTGAATTGAGGTTTGCACTGCAAGTACTTGATCAAGGGCAGTAAAAACATTTCCAAAAATATATTTGACTCCTATTAGATATAGGATGCCCAGGAACCACAAAATATAATTTTAAAAGTTCTTGTTCTATTTTATTTAAAGGCTTTTCTTAAGGCCAGAAATGGTCTTTAATAGGAAATAATTATTTTTCTGTTTCAAAAATATTTGAAAAAATTTAGAGAAGCTCATAGGACATATATTGTCCATATATAAGAGTTTCAACACATGGTCATGTTCAAAATAATGGTCAAATCCTCTAAAACCCTTTACGGATATTTCAAGCTTTTGAAATATTTACAAAGGAAATATTCTCCAAAATTCCAGGAAAATTCTATCATGTCACATATGACATATCTGTTGATCTTGCCAAGTCTCATGACTTGGAGAACAAGATAACACCATCAAAACCCTCAAAACCATTTCTGTCCAATCTAAAGTTTGATCAACTTTACATTGCCAAGTATGTCCAAATGTGCTCAAACTTGGTGGACATGCTTCATTGGTCTAATTATGCAACTGGACCAAATGGCACAGGTTGGAGAAGAGGAAATCTTGGTCAAGTGCCTCAAAACCCTCTCTGACCAAAATCAAGTTTGAACCACTTTGCACTACCAACTTTTTCTCCAAGACCCCAACTTTGGTGAACCTGATCATGTGACCAAATAAGGCTACCACACCAAGTGGCACATCAAGGAGAAATGATTTACTCCACTGGATCTACACAAACCTATTTCTGCCCATTTCTAGGGTTTGCAAAAGTTGCATTGGCAACTTTGTCCAAACAAGCTCAAAATGGGTGGAAGGCCCTATATATTTGTGACATTTCACCCCTTGGAGTATCTTGGCCAGTAAGGATCATTAGCTTAACCAAAACTCCATCAAACACCTTCTGGCAAAATACTAAAAGGCCTCCTTTTGCCACTTTCACTAATCTCCATGAGTTAATCTCCTTGCCACAACCCCTCCTCACTTCCCTCTGTCATCTAGACACCTTTTTACCCGAAGAAACAATGTGGAGGAAGGGGGGAATCAAGTTTGTCCTCTCTGGACAACATTTTCTCTCCTCTCTCTCAGCTTCTCTCTCTCCCTTCTGCACCCCAGGGCATCCCAGGCCTTTCTCTGGTCGTGTCCCCTGCTGCTGTAGCTTCCAGACGCAAAAGGGCCTTGCCTTGTGAAAAACCGCGGATGCCGGCCAAAGTCGCGCCTGGGCGCCGCCAGAGCGCCGACCGTTGGCGCCAGCCTCCCGACCGTTCGTGCCATCCCATCGCGCCGGTGATGTGCCTCGGCGTCTGCTGCCGCCGCCCGTGCCGCCCCCTCTCCCCCTCTCTCTCCCCTCCTGCAGCAGCGTGCGACGCCGCCTGGCTCGGCCAATGGCTGGCCTCACACGCTGGACGCCAGGCCCTCCTCGCTCTCTCTCCTTCTCCTGGCGCCCTACTCCACTCCCACGAGCGCCGTGGACAGCTCAATCTCTCCCCAATGGCCCCAGGCAGATCCCTGGGTGCCCAGTGAGGCCACGCCCACGGTGAACCATGGCCGGCCTATTTAAGGCACTCCCGAGCCCTCCTCTTCCTTCCTGTCGCTCTCCCACACACCTAATCCACCCCTGAATCCACCCCCTTCGCTCCAGAGCCGCCCGAGCTCGAGATCGAGCTCGAGCTCCGCCGCCTCGGGTCGCCGTCGATCTGCGAGTACAGACCTCCTCCGCCCCGTTTCTCCCTCGATTCGGCCTCCCCTCACCTCACTGATGTCTTCCCCTCGCTTTCCCCCTCGTTTTGCAGCTGGGAACGGCCGGAGCCACCGGCGCCCGAAGCACCTCCGCCGCGGGACCTCGTCGCCGGCGAAGCAGGCCACCCCGGCGACCATCTCCACCACCACTGGATCCGCGACTCCCTCCTGAATCCAACGGTAGTCTCCGCTCCACTTCCCGTGCCCTGTATCGCCCGGCGGCTTCGCGTCGCCTCTGGCGGAGGTAGACGACGGCCGCCGTGGGGCGGCTGTTGTCGACCTGCCACGACGGGTGGGATCCACCGTCGGGTTTAAACGTCTTGTGTATACACAGACAGACCGCCGTCGGCCGAAGGCGTATTCGCCTTCGCCTTGACGTGGCGGCGCGTGGGCTGGGTTTCCCCACAGGCTGTCTGCTGCTGTGGCCTCTCGGCCCGATGGCACAGCCGCGTTCCCTTTTCTTTTTCGTGATACTTCCAAAAATTCCACAGGGCAGTATATTAATCCAAATTCATTGATTCCAATTTCTAAATTCCTAGAATATTGCAATCTATTTAATGGTGCAACTTTCACTCAGATCCAATCACCTTTCCTTTTCTGTAAATATTTAAATGTTATTTTTAGCATTTAAATGAGCCTTTGAAAATCCATAACTCCTATTTTACTGCTCGAACCAAAACCAAAAGTTGCCCCTTCCTAGTTTTCCTCCTAGTATTTTACAAAATTAAGTTGACATTTTTGAGCACTTTGACTTTTCTGTTTTTATTATTGCCTTATTTTTCCGTTGTTTTCTTGCAGCGTTAGATCACGTGTTCGACGAGGGAGCTGAGGAAGAAGGAGGAGCGATCTTGGAAGACTTTGAAGACCAAGCCAACCAAGGCAAGCAGCCCTTTGACCATGACTATGATGCCCCTTTTATATGCATGTCATTTTAGCTCTTTATCGATGATGCATCGGAATCATGACGAGAGGGTGAACCACTTGGGTGGTTGCCACGATTACAATTCCTCGTTGGTACTTGCATTTGTGCATGGCCCTACCTTCTTATGAGGGTTATGCCGGTGGGAGTAGCTAGGATGCAAATGTAGGTGCTACGCAAATGGGATGGGTTGTGCATGATGAGGGAGGCAAAGTGATTTCAAAGGTATTTTGAAAACCCCATCGGGTGCCACTTATGCCCGAGGGAGATGATGAGATGGGTGACCACTTGATGACGAAGTGGTGTGCCAAGTGAAAAAGGGTGTGTGGTTTTCAAAACGGATTGGTCGGAGTTGCGACCGTTACTCCAACCTTACATGCGCGACCACTCTACCCTTATATGGGAAAGGGCATTATTGAGTACCTAGACCGATACTAGCTTGGAGCCCGCACTACTAGTGACGGGGGAGAGTTGGTGCTCTCTCTTGGGGCGGGTCGTGCTGTAGGGCGGCCATGACCATCTTTATGGGGCACCGGACACACCGTTGGTACCCCGTGCGAGTGGTATGTGATGGAAATGGGAGCAAGGCTCCATGAAAAGGTTGTTGAAATATTGGGCACGGGGGTTACTGCCAATCGAGTGGACTCCTTGTTAGTGTCGTCTAGGGAAAGGTAGTGATCGGGTGCTTACCCCGGGTACTTGAGGTACCGCGGGTCGTGGTTTGACACGGAAGTTCCCCGGATCTAGTGGGTAAAGTGTGCAACCTCTGCAGAGTGTAAAACTATTCGAATAGCCGTGTCCACGGTCATGGACAGTTGGGTAACCGCTCTTGGGCTACGTCCACTTGTTTACAAATCCGGTGTGTGTGAGATGATGGCGTTGTCTTGGATCAAGTCAGAGGACTTGACATGATTGAGATGGGTTGGTGCCCACTCCGTTTATGATAAATGGGTTGGTGCCCATTCTATTTATGTTGATATCTGTGACCAGTTCTTACGGTTACTGGAATTCTCTTGATGCATGCTTTATAGGATGTTGAACATGTCCTGCACTCAAAACTAGCTTTATGCAAAACTTTACCTATGTCATGCATTACCGTACCTTGAACCAAATCATGGGTTGCTTGCGAGTACATTCAAAGTACTCATTGGCTTGCCACTGGTTATTTAATTGACCAGGCATGGAAGAACCGAGTTGAAGAAGAGTTCTTTGGAGCGATCATGCGAACTAGGGCGCTTCCCAATCGTAATGCTGTAGGGTTAAGGCGGATGGCATGGGTTCTGCTTATCGATGATGTTTTCCGCTGCTATGTTTCATTTGATGTTCAGCCCTTAAGGCTTTATCGATGTAAGACTTGACCATGATGGTCACTATTTGTGTAAGACGGTATGTATGGATGTAAGACTCTTGTTATTCAGCTTCTGTGTGTTCAGTGAGCATTGATCTCTGGGATCACTGTACACGTGCATTCGGTGATCACGACTTGCAAGTCGGGGTCCCCACAATTATCCTTTGACTTCCCATCTATGCCAAACAATGTACCAAAAAGTGCCTCGGTAATATTCTTCTCAGTGTGCATCACGTCGATGTTGTGTGGGCAAAGGAGGTCTTTGAAGTAAGGCAGATCCCATAAGCATGTTTTGTGAGTCCAGGCGTGCTCAGAATTATACCCCTTGAAGTACCCTGGACGCTCTGGATCTGGATCGAGAGTGTTTAAGCGATCCGAGTGCATTGGCTTTGTCAACGTAGGTGGTGCGAGTTTTTTACAACTCTACCTCTGATGAAGTTCTTCTTGTCTTTCCTGAACTTATGGCGAGGATCCAGGAACTGCCTATGCATGTCGAAGCAAGAAAACTTGCAACCGGCTTGAAGCCAACGAAACTCAAGAGCTCCCTTGCATGTGGGGCACGGGAACCTTCCATGCACACACCAGCCAACGAATAGTGCATACGCCGACAAGTCATCGTCGAGTACATGTACCGACCACGCATTATGAAGTTTCGTTTGCTATAGGCGTCGTATGTCTTGAACCCATTCTCCTGTGCTTCTTGCAATTCGTCCTTAAGCGGCTGCATGTACACATTCATATTTTTCCCGGATAGTTGGGCCTGGAATTATCAATGTCGAAAATGTTCTTTCTTTGCATAATCTGTCCGGGGAGATTGAGTGGAAATACAAATCACGGGCCAACAAGCGTATTGGGCTGCCATCATACCAAACACATTGAACCCATCGGTCTTGATGCCGACTCGAGGATGCCTCGGATCTGCCGCTTTGTCGACATGTAATTCATCAAACTTTTCCATGCAACACCATCCGATGTGTGTGCCATCATCAGATTCCCATCTGCATCTAGTTCGGTTCTTTTGCCTGTTTTGTGCCATGTCATTTGTCTGGTCGTCTCTTCGACCATGAAAATACGTTGAAGTCTTGGTACGATTGGCATATACCAAAGAACACTAACAGGGATTTTGGTCTGTGTCTTCTCACCCATACCGTTGTCTACCACAATATACCTGGAAGACTTGCAAATGGGAAAATAGTTCAAGTCCGCATAGTCAAGCCTAAATAAGGCACATCCTTTCTCACAGGCATGTATCTTCTCATAGGGCATCTTCAGTGCACGGAGGATTTTGTCCGACTGATACAGGTTTGCAGGAATTACATGGCCTTTAGGTAGAAAGCGTCCAAACACTGTCATAATTGCGTCATAGCATTCTCTGCCCAAGTTGAACTGAGCCTTCAAAGCCATTACTTGTGAAATGGCATCCAACTGACAAAGCTCAGTGTGCTCGTGAGGAGCGGACGTTTTGAAGACTCCAACATTTCATTGAAGGCCTTTGCAGATTCCTTCATCTCCTCATCCGAATCCCGAGCATCATCATAGTCTTGCACCATGTTTTCCATCCCGGTACCATGCTCGTTGGTGCAACGATGATCCACCTCAGCTCGGTCACGTTGGGCAGACTCACCATGAAATGTCCGCACCGTATAATCGACGTAAAACCATTCTTCTGCAGGTGTTTACCCATTTCAGCCTCTGTCCTCTTTTCCCAATTGCCGCATCAGAAATAGGGGCACCAAGTTTTCCTCTGGCCATTTGCAAATGCGGCTTGCACAAACCCCTTGGTTTTTGTGAACCATTCGATGCTCCATTTGTTACGACCAGGTGTGACGGTATACATCCACGCATCGATCACTCATCTTGACTTTCGAGCTCTGGACACACAACAATTATATATATAATTCACCATGTATATATTCATCAGTTGATCTACTTTGTCAATTTTATTACGTCCATGCAACCTACACTCTAATAAGTAATGATAGGTCCTAATCACACAGTATGTGTAGATTGGGTTCATTTTCCCATGCTATGCTTGGATCCGGCGTTAAAATTTGGCAGCACCTCCCGCTGTTCTCTGATACACGTCTCGCAATAAGCAGAGAGGATGTGTACCAGTAGTACAACAGGGGAGGCAGCAAATTTATGCGTCGGATCCGGAGTAAAGCATATGGGAAAACGAACCCAATCTACACATACTCGGGCTGTCCATGGATAGCGTTGGACAATTCTAAAGAATCAAGGTTATAAATATGCAAATGCATGCATATTTATAACTATGACGCTTTCGAACGGGAGACACATATTGGTTACGCATACTGATGATTGAAGACACATATATAACTAGCTATCAAGTTTCATTGGCACGAACACCGGAACAGAGCAAATAATTAATGGGGGAGGAGGACATGTCATTTGTGCTCACCCACGAACGAAGGGGTAGAGGTCGTCAAACGCACGGCGAGGTCGTCGAACACCAAACCTCGCAGCGGTGAAACAACTGCACATTTAAATCAACCCAATCAACACAATTATATATGATGTTTTTCATAACAAAATCAAAAAATATATGACCTAACTAATAATTCACAAATATAAGACCACAATCCGGCCTTGGGGGTCGGGTGTCGGGTGTCTAGGTGTCGGTCGGGTTAGGGGTGTGGTGTCGGGTCGGGTGTAGGGGTCGGGGTCGGGGGTCATGTGTGTCGGGTCGAGGGTGTCGGGGGTCGGGTGTTTCCTTCTATCCTTCTTCTTCTTTCTTTCTCTTCTTCTTCTTCTTTCCTTTCTTCTTCTTCTTCTTCCATCTTTTTTCTACTTTTTTACTTCTTTTCGTTTCCTCTTTTCTTCTTCTTCTACTTCTTCTACTTCTTTTCTTCTTCTTCTTTTTTCATCTTTCTACTACTTCTACTTCTTCTACTTCTTCTAATTCTTTTCTAACACTAACACTAACACAATCTAGCACTAACAATTAAACAGAAAAAAAATGAAAAAACAGAAAAAAAAAGTAGTGGTCCCTCACCGAGCAATGGGATGGGCGGCGGGGGCGCATGGCGGCGGTGGCGGGCGATGGGCGTCGGCGGGTGGGGTGGGGGCGGAGGGTGGTGGTGGGGGCGGGCGGCGGGCGGGCGAGGCGGCGCGGGCGGCGGGCGGTGCCGGGCGGCGGGGGCGGCGCGGCGGCGGTGGCGGAGGGTGGTGGGGCGACAGGAGTCGGCGGGTGGGATGGGGCGGAGGGTGGTGGCGCGACGGGCCAAGGTTGCGGGCGGGCGGCGCGGGGGCGGGCGGGCGGCGGGGCGGCGGGCCGGGCGGTGGATCTAACTAGGGCGGGCCGTCGGGGAGGAGAGAGGAAGAGAAGGAGAGTAACGGGTGGGGGGTTGGCGTCCGTTAGATACTCGGCTCTTTGCCGTCCGCTACTCTTTGCCGTCCGCCGTTATCTCTCTTTGTCGTCTGCTAGCAGACGGCAAAGAGGTGGGGTGTTAAGTTTTTTTTAAACGGGCGGGTTGGTGGGGGCCACCTCCCTCTTTGCCGTCAGCTGGCGGACGGCAACGAAATGGCACATGGAAAAGACCTTCTTTGCCATCTTCCATTTCTTTGTCGTCGGCTTTTGGGTAGCTGATGGCAAAGACCTTCTTTGTCGTCCGCTAGCGGACGGCAAAGATCTGGCAGATGGCAAAGTAGCCGATTCCAGTAGTGAACACCGGATTCAGTGGTTCCAAACCTGGTCAACGAAAAAAGCCATTCAAGGCAAACAGAGAGAACCATCCAATTTAGACAAGATACTGGATCGGCCCTGCCAGATTGATGGCACCCTCGCTAAACCAGCCAATCACACCAACAGGAGTTGTTGGGTTTTTAAACAAGTCGACAAGCTTAATGCCGAACACAAGGTGAAGGGGCCGCCCAGTGACAGCGATGACGAAGAGACTCGCCAGCCGAACACTGGGGATCAGAAACAACCCCTGTTGGAGGTCAGCGACGCAGCAATGGCTAAGTACTTCACCATGATATTAGATGGAACGGCCCGGTCTTGGTTAAAGGGTTTGCCACCCAATTCCATTGGTTCATGGGCAGAGTTAAACGCATGTTTCATCCAGAACTTCAAAGAAAGTTGTAAGCAATATATGTCGATTGTGGACTTGACGAATTGTAAGAAGGAGGAAGGTGAATCCACGACTCATTGGGTACGCCGAGTCAAGGAGATAATACATTCGTCTGACAAGATGGATGCCGGCTCTGCAGTCCTTATGTTGGAGAAGAATTGCCGTTTTGAGCCGCTGAGGCAGAAACTGGGGCGCCTTAAGCGTGATTGCAACGACATGGGTACGCTGATGGCAGCTTTAGTCAAATACGCCGACTCTGATAGTACGCCGACTCTGATAGTACCAAGGATCCCGCGTCCGATGAGGAAAAGACAGGGAAGGGAAAGAAGAACGGCAATGGAAAGGTCCAGCAGCATAATCCGATGAATCAAGGAGGCAATAAGCGTAAGGCGGAGGGTAAGCCGGAGTTTGTGGCTAATGGCAATGCGCAGGGTAATAATCAGAGACATAAGGGAAAACCACCCCCTAGATCTGGCGGGTCAGACCCATCTCTTGAGCAGCTACTCAATGAGCCTTGCCCGAGACATGGCACCCGGGAATGACCCGCTACCCACTTATGGAAGGATTGCACGATCATGAAGGCTTTCAAAAATTCCAACATGTTTGATGGCAATCATGGGTCAGGCGGCGGCTCAGGAGCGGGTGGCTTTCATGGCCTAGGCGGCGGTTCAAGCTCCGGCTTTCAGGGACATCAAGGCGGTTATAATCAACAACAGTCTGGTCAAGGAGAACAACAGCAGCAACAGTCGGGTTATCAAAGCCATCCGAAGCAGTTGAATAGTGGGCAATGTCACGTGTTCACCACTAGCTTGTGCAAACGTGATCAGAAGGTTCATAAGAGGGCAATGAATTCTGTTGAACCAGCGGTTCCTCGTTATTTGAGGTGGTCAGAACAGCCCATTGTATGGAGCAGAGAAGATCACCCTCCACGGGTTGATAATCCGGGTCAGTTAGCCTTGGTGGTAGCTCCTCAGGTTGGTGGATATAAATTCACTAAGTTACTCATGGACGGAGGTAGCAGCATCAATATCCTCTATTATGAGACCTTTCGACGCATGGGGTTCACTGATAAGAATTTGAGGACATCCAACACTGTTTTTCATGGAGTGGTTCCTGGTAAGTCGGCTTACCCAGTTGGCAAGATTGAACTGGAAGTTTCCTTTGGAGATGAGTATGACTCCAGGGCTGAGAAATTGACATTTGAAGTGGTTAAAATCAGGAGTCCGTATCATGCTCTATTTGGGCGGCCGGCTTATGCTAAGTTCATGGCACGGCCGTGTTATGTTTATTTGCAGCTCAAGATGCCAGGTCACAAGGGCACCATCACTGTGCATGGGAGTCGAAAGGTAGCCTTGCAGTGTGAAGAAGGCGACGCGGCTTATGCCGAGTCTGCTTGTGCAGCGGAAGAGCTGAAATTTTATCAAGAGAATGTTGACCCGGCGGATATGACCTCCCTGAAGAAGCCAACTACAGAACATGAGCCAGCGTTGAAGTTTAAATAGGCCGCTGAGACGAAGCTTGTTGACTTTACTCCAGGCGACTCTTCTAAGCAATTCAGTATCAGTACCAATTTGGATCCTAAATAGGAAAGCGCGCTCATCGAGTTCATCCGTGAGAACCGGGACATCTTTGCATGGAAACCTTCTAACATTCCGGGTTTACCGAGGGAACTCGCTAAGCACACTCTCAATATTGATCCGAACTATAAGCCTGTCAGGCAGTTTCTTCGACGGTTCAACGAAGAGAGACGGAAATCTATTGGAGAGGAAGTCGCCCGGCTCTTAGCGGCCGGGTTTATCATTGAAGTTTTTCACCCGGAGTGGTTTCCTAACCCGGTGCTTGTGCTAAAGAAGAACGGCACCTGGCGGATCTGTGTGGATTACACGGACTTAAACAAGGCTTGTCCGGCTGATCCCTTCGCTCTGCCCCGTATTGATCAAATCATCGATGCTACGGCGGGTTGTGAGCGTTTGAGTTTTTTGGATGCTTACTCTGGTTATCATTAGATCAAAATGGCAGTTAAGGACCAAGAGAAGACGGCTTTCATCACTCCGTTTGGAGCCTTCTGTTATGTATCTATGCCATTCGGGCTCAAGAGTTCTCAGGCGACTTATCAGCGTGTGTGCAGAACTGTCTACATGATCAAATTGGGCGCAATGTTCATGCTTACATCGATGACATCATGGTGAAGTCCAGAGAGAAGGAAACCTTGATTTCTGACTTGAAAGAGACCTTTGATAATCTCCGGGTTTATAAGATGATGCTTAACCCGGCCAAGTGTGTATTTGGTGTACCTGCAGGCAAGCTCTTGGGTTTTTTGGTCTCAAACAGAGGCATTGAAGCTAATCTGGAGAAGATCAAGGCGATTACCTCTCTGGCTAAACCGGCGTGCATCAATGATGTTCAACGACTCGCGGGTCGTGTTGCTGCTTTAAGCCGGTTCATAAGCCGGTTAGGTGAGAAGGCCCTACCGTTGTATCAGATGATGAAGAAAACAGACACTTTTGTCTGGAGTGATGCCGCTGATGCTGCTTTTGATGATTTAATGAGACAGTTGTTTGAGCCACCGGTCCTTGTGGCTCCCGTTGATAAGGAGCCATTGCTGTTATATGTGGCTGCTAATTCACGATCCGTCAGCGTTGCCATCATGGTAGAGCGTAAGGAAGCTGGCAAGGAGCATCCGGTTCAACGGCCGGTTTAGTACATTAGTGAGGTGCTCATTGAGTCCAAACAAAGGTATCCACATTGGCAGAAGCTTGTTTACGGGGTGTTTATGGAAAACCGGAAATTGAAGCAGTACTTCCAAAGTCATCCTATAACTGTGGTAAGTTCTGCCCCCTTGGGAGACATCATCCAGAATAGGGAGGCCATAGGACGAGTCGCCAAGTGGGCTATTGAGCTTGGGCCTCATGGTTTGAAATATATGCCACGTACCGCTATTAAGTCTCAAGCCTTGGTGGATTTTATCAATGATTGGACGGAGTTCCAGGCACCTGAGGAGAAGCCAGATAACACATATTGGACTATTCACTTTCATGGGTCCAGGCAATTAGAAGGCTCGAGGGCTGGAGTTGTTTTAACTTCCCCTCGAGGTGACAAATTTTGTTATGTACTCCGGCTTATGTTTCCTTGTACTAACAATGCAGCTGAGTACGAGGCCTTACTCCATGGTCTCCGGATGGCCAAAGAGATGAACTTGAGCCGGGTAAGGTGCTTGGGCGATTCAGATCTCGTCGCCCAACAGGTGTCAGGCAAGTGGGACTCCAAGGATCCCCTTATGGCGGCTTATCGTCGTGAAGTAGATGCTCTGGCTGGGCACTTCAAAGGTTATCAAGTGGAGCACATTGATCGAAGGAAGAATGAGGCGGCTGATGCTTTAAGGAGGTTGGGATCTCAACGTAAGCCAGTGCCGCCTAACACCTTCCTTGATGTTTTGCATAATCCTTCTGTCAAGGTACCTATAGAGGAAGAACTTCATGATGCGCTGCACCGGAGGCACAAACCGTGGCAGCTCTTCACGTCATCCTGGATTGGACAGTGCCATATTTGGCCTATATGACCCAAGGAGAGTTGCCTTAGGATGAGACCTTGGCAAGACAAATTGTCAGGCGGTCTAAATCTATGACGATTGTTCATGGCGAGTTACATCACCGAAGTGCCACTGGGGCGTTTCAACGTTGTGTGTCGCCTGCGGAGGGCCAGGAGATACTTCATGAGATCCATGAAGGAGATGTGGGCATCATGTCGTGTTAAAATCTCTTGTGGCCAAGGCTTTCCGTCATGGTTTCTATTGGCTGATGGCTCATGCTTACGTGGAGGATCTATTCAGCAAATGTGATGGATGTCAAAAATTCTCACGACGAGCTCATGTGCCGGCTCAAGAGTTGAGGATGATTCCAATCACTTGGCCGTTCACAGTCTGGGGGCTTGACATGGTTGGACCTTTCAAGAGGTCTAATGATAAAAAGACACATCTCCTGGTGGCAGTGGATAAGTTTACAAAGTGGGTTGAGGCAGAGCCAGTCAGTAAGTGTGATGCAGCCATGGCGGTTCATTTCATGAAAAAGGTGATCTTTCGTTTTGGTTTCCCACACAACATTATAACTGATAATGGCACTAATCTTTCTAAGGGTGCCATGGAAGAGTTCTGTCAACGAGAACATATCCGGCTTGATGTTTCAGTTGTTGCTCATCCTCAATCCAATGGTCAAGCAGAAAGAGCTAATCAAGAGATCCTGAAGGGTATCAAGCCCCGGTTCTTTGTCCCCTTGCAGCGGACGCCGGGTTGTTGGGTGGAGGAGTTACCCTCTGTACTATGGAGCATCAACACTACACCTAACAGATCTATAGGTTACACCCCTTTCTTCATGGTGTATGGAGCAGAGGCAGTCCTGCCAAGTGACATCCGGCATGATTCACCCCACGTGGTGGCTTACGTTGAAGCTGATAACGAAAAAGCTCGCCAGGATGCACTTGACTTGTTGGATGAGGAGTGAGACTTAGCAATAGCCCGCTCGGCGATTTATCAGCAAGACCTGCGCCGCTATCACAGCCGCCGGGTTAGAAGCAGAAACTTTCAGGAAGGCGACTTAGTGCTCCGGCTCATCCACGATCAGTCTCATATGCACAAGCTATCCCCTCCTTGGGAAGGACCCTTTGTGGTCAGCAAGAATCTGCACAACGGGTCATACTACCTCATTGATGTTCGAGAGCACAAAGACTCACGTAAGTCGGAGGAGGAGACTCGCCGGCCATGGAATATCGCCCATCTTCAGCCTTACTATACTTGAGCCACCGGCTTTCAAGATGTATATATTTTGACAATGTACATATTATATAAAGCAATAAAGCAGGACCTCTGTCCTTTTCACCTTCAAAAAAGTTTATGTGTCCTCTTTAGCAGGTGGCGGAAACAACCAACTGGGTGAGGATCATATCTGAATCCGGCTTTCCCTTTGGTCCGGCTTATGATCATATCTGAATCTAGCCATGATCAATTGGGGGCTTCCTGTTCAAACATAGGTCGTATTCGAACCAAAGAGAACATAGTTGTCGATACCCACTTTGATCGGCACACTGCCAAACACACCTGGGGGCTTCTTGATCATATTTGAATCATAGCTTAACCCCTTTTGGGTCTGAAGTGGATCGTATTCGAATCAGCGTCATTAAACAACTCTTATGGTCACTTGGGGGCTTCCTATACAAACATAGGTCGTATTCGAACCAAAAAGAACACAGCTGTCGATACCCACTTGATCGGCATTGCCAAAGCCACTGGGGGCTATATGATCGTATCCGAATCTTAGCTTAATCCCTTTGGAACGGTTTACTGATCGTATTCGAATCAGAAGCCTTTGAATATTGTTTATTATTCATGATATTTCATAAGCATAATTATTTGATTATCTTGAGACCTTTTGGAAGCACTATAAGATGGTTTTTTGTTTCTCCGGCTTAATATTGATCACCCCATGTTGTTAAGTGCCAGGTGAAGATTATATGTTCCGACTTTCAGGAGTTGAATTTACCCGCGTGGTGAAGGTCATATAAGCAGGCGGGATTACTAAAGGGATTGCAGGATAAGGCAAGCAAATTTAACATCAAGGAAATAAATGATCAACATAAGCTGGAAATATATAGCGATGGAGGCTTACGAAAGTATTAAGCGCCACAAACATGTGCAAAGGCATGACAAGCATTGAGAGGTTTTTCTACCCTATTACAAGACTCCCCGAGTCTGAATCAACGAAGCATTGTTTTTTGCAAAGTCATACACGCCTCGCGGTTCACTCCTTTGGTGGGCTAGAAGATTCTGGGTTATCCTTTTCTGCCTCTCCGTCGGTTGCTTTGTCCTAGAAGGTTGACGAGGCCCAGTCAATGCCACTCAAGGCTTCAAACTCAGCTTTGTCATCTATTAAACCAGCTGGGTCCACTTCAGGGGCAAAGTTATGCTTACGAGTTGGAGGGATCAGGCTGACTTGATCATAGGGAGGTGTTGGGATTCTCCGGTTCTCACTGTCATAGCCCGGATGATACTTCGTAAGGTCCGTGTCGTTTCCAATGAGGGTAGCCATGGGGCGTATGTCTTTGACGCAGGTGGTGAAATCCTGATCATCAAATACGGTCCCATCCTCTTTCAGACTTGGGTATCCAAGAGCGAGGTCGGCCGGGTCTAGTTCTGGAATCCATGCTTTCGTCCGGCTCAACACGGCTATGGCCCCGACTCTTGAGGACGCCCGCCTTAGTCTTGGATCCATTGAGGTAGTACAGCAAGGCACTTCAGCACGTCTTGCAGGAGGTGGGGAGTGTTATTTGACAAAGCTACAACGGCCAAAGCACGTTGTGACCCGGTGTACAGCTGCTCCACTAGAGTGTAAACCGCTTTCAGTTTGATCAACATATTCTGCTTGAGGTTTGTGCTCCTGGGGCCTACCTTCACAAGTATAAAGTGAGCCGGAGATAACGATTACAATAGTCATCAAAGGAAGGATTACAATGTTTGAGGTTATTTACAGTAACTTACCAAAGATGGCTGAGACCATTTGAGATTTCTGGCGCTTTAAGTCGGACAGCTCGGTTGTTGCTTCTGCAAGTGATGCCTCTGCCGTTTCGGCCCGGGTCACCAGTGAAGCCTTTTCATCAGCCCAGATTTTCTTCTCCGACTCAAAATTCTTCTTCAACTTCTCTTGCTCAGAGACGCTGAATTCAAATTTGGAGTTGGCCTTTTGAATTTCAAGTTCTTGAGCTGTCAGACAGCTCTGTAGGTCAGCAATCTCCGACTCAAATTGACTTATGGTGGCCTGCATTGATGCCAGGTTATAGTCAGAATCATGCCGGGTTAACATTAAGTCCCAAGTACTTTGCAAGCAAAGATTCTTGACAATTGGAGGCTAATGTATGCTGAAGAATTTTAACTTACAATACCGGTTCATAGAAATTAAGTCCCAACCACTTTACAAGTAAAGGTACTTGACACTAGGGGGCTAATGTGTATCGCAAGTTCAAGGTATCATGTTACAACTAGGTTAAATATCTTCTCTCTAAACCGGACAAAACAATGGTAAGCAGTTTTCTAAGTCTACAACATATTTATTAATAAGCAATAGACTTGGGGCCTGATACAGTAAGTATGATTCAGAAAAGGGGCATAAGGTATACCTCAGATTTTTGTTGTATTTGCTTCACCATGTCAATTTCCAGGTCACGACTGACATGCACTTGATTAAGATAGCCAGAGGCTATATCTCCAATGCTTAAGTGAGTATAATCAGTGACGTCTAGCTTGGCCTTTCGGCATTCTATGTGTTCCTCCTTAGCAGATCATTTGGCAAGGACAGTGGGCCGCCCTGGCTCAACAAACTGACTCCTCAGAATCTCAACTTCCGGGTCATTTGTCTTGACCGGGCTAGGAGCTTCCGGGTTATCAGAGTTGTTGAGCGTATCTCTGGCGGGTGGTTCAGAAGTTGGCGCTGGAATGTCAGAGGCTGTTTCAGGCGGCGGCTGATGGGTAGAACTGTCAGGAGGAGAAGTGCCATGCGCCAGTTCAGTCACGACCGGGTTTTGGGACGGCTTACTCTTCTTTTCCCTCTTACTGGGCTTCACTTGCATGCTGTCAAGAAAGGCAGAAGGATGAATACAAAAGCATGAGTTAGGTAAAGCATAAGGTAAACAAAGTTACATTACCCGGGGGCAGTTTTGAAAGCCGGCATGTTGGATTGCCTAGACTCGCCGGAGGAAGGAGAGGTATCCTGATAATTGGAGTCAGATGAATTGAGAGGTTGGTGAATTAAACCCGCCAAAGGTAAAACAGAACGTAAATCGGAGATAACCTTAGTCCGACGCTTCCTGGTAACGCCAGGTAAGCCGGAGGAGAGATCTACATCCTTGCTGGTCTGGGTCTGCCTCCGGCTTTCAAGCTGTTGTTGTTTCAAAAGAAATTGAGGATCTTGATAAGCTAGAAGATGTGAAAATCTTACTTTCCGGGTCACCCTTCGGATTTTTTGCTTTGGCAAAGGCTCTGAGTCGGAGGAGATTATAGTTACCTCTTTGTCAACCGCTGGGCTGTTTCCCGTATCATCCTGAAAAGATAGAATGTCAATAAAATAATGATAAAGGAGTCAAGAGAATTAAGGATTACCTCTTCATCATCCTCGGAAGTGTCATCCAATTTGAGTAAATCAGAAGCGTTTGGTTTCTTCTTCCTTGAAGTTCCGGTTTTGGTGGCTTTTCTTTCAGTTCTCTTGGCCGCTCCGGCTTGTTTGGAAGCCTCATGGTCATACTTGACCTTCCAGAAGTTGTCATTGGCCTATGAAAAAGATAAAGGTGTTATGAGTAAAAGTAAGGTGTAATACACTAAAATACTATTCATTGAGGGCTACTGACTCACTGCGGGGTCCGGGTTCTTCTTGCAAAAAGGAAGTAAGCCATAGGCGTTACTAGTCACTGTGCCCTCTTTCAGCAACGTTTGGGTCGTAGCCTCCACCACATCCTCTGGCAAGTCATTAGTACTATGATGCAGTGGGTCATCCTTCTCGCCTGAGTAAGTGCACATTAAGTCGGGACGGCGGCTTAATGGAAGCACTCGCCAAGTAATCCAGACTTGGACCAGGTCGATGCCATCTAAGCCATTTCCCAAAAGAGTTTGATTTTTCTAATGGTGGGAGCAAGTGGCAGACGTTCAACAGCAGAAAGTTTATTCGCCAGCGGGTGGTTGGATTCAAGGCGCAGAGCGCGGAAGCCGGGCAGAGGGTTCTCGTCAGCCGGAGAAGTGTCCTGACAATAGAACCATGTATGATTCCAATCCTTTGGATGACTCGGCAATTCAACATAAGGAAAAAGGCAGTCTCTTCGCCGTTGAATCGAAATGCCACCAAGTTCAAGACTGGGCCCATTGGCACGTTCATTCTGCTGGTTTAAGTAGAAAAGCTCCCTGAACAAAAGCAAATTGGGCTCTTCTCCCAGGTACACCTTGCAGAAGACTTGAAAGTTGCAAATATTTGACACGGAATTGGGCCCGATGTCTTGAGGTCTAAGGTCAAAGAAATGCAAAACATCCCTGAAGAATTTTGAATCAGGTGGTGCAAATCCCCGGCTCATATGATCCGTAAAAACTATCACCTCCCCTTCTTTGGGTTGAGGCTTCTCCTCGAACGGATCAGGAGCACGATAAGACATGGCCTCCTTCTTGGGCAGATGGCCAGACTTCACAAATTCAGACAATTTACTTCTTGTGACTGTGGATGGGACCCAATTGCAGGTCACAGGAGCCTTGGTTGCCTTAGGTGCCATGACGTAAATTGAAGCCTATGACAAAATAAGAGGTTCCGGTTCAAATTTAACCAGGAGGAAAACATTTTAAATCTATTCAAGATGGCGGCTTAGGAAGGGGCCTAATGATATATGGGTAACTATGCAGCAATATTTAAGCCGCTACAGGTATCAAGAGCAGTTAAATTTTCTTAAGTCGCGAGAAGCAAGCAAGGTTCACAGATCAGTGTCATTTACTTAAACTGGCCACATGGACAGACATGGTTAAACATATCCGACAGAGGCAGTTTTTTATTTTAGGGTGTAACTGATACGTCTCCAATGTATCTATAATTTTTGATTCATGCTACTTTATCTACTGTTTTGGACTATATTGGGCTTCATTTTCCACTTTTATATTATTTTTGGGACTAACCTATTAACTGGAGGCCCAACCCAGAATTGCTGTTTTTTGCCTATTTTAGTATTTCGAAGAAACGGAATATCAAACGGAGTCCAAACGGAATGAAACCTTCGGGAACGTGATTTTCTCACCGAACGTGATCCAGGAGACTTGGACCCTACTCCAAGAAGCTTCCGAGGAGGTCACGAGGGTGGGGGGTGCGGGGGTCACAAGGGTGGAGGGCGCCCCCCTGGGCGCGCCCCCTACCTCATGGGCCCCTCGGAGCTCCACCGACGTACTCCTTCCTCCTATATATACCTACGTATCCCCAATAGACCAGACACGGAGCCAAAAACCTAATTCCACCGCCGCAACCTTCTGTATCCACGAGATCCCATCTTGGGGCCTGTTCCGGAGCTCCGCCGGAGGGGGAATCCACCATGGAGGGCTTCTACATCATCGCCATAGCCCCTCCGATGAAGTGTGAGTAGTTTACTTAAGACCTTCGGGTCCATAGCTAGTAGCTAGATGGCTTCTTCTCTCTTTTTGGATCTCAATACAATGTTCTCCCCCTCTCTCGTGGAGATCTATTCGATGTAATCTTATTTTTGCGGTGTGTTTGTTGAGACACATGAATTGTGGGTTTATGATCCAACTTATCTATGGAAAATATTTGATTCTTCTCTGAATTCTTTTATGTATGATTGAGTTATCTTTGCAAGTCTCTTCGAATTATTCGTTTGGTTTGGCTAACTAGATTGGTAGTTCTTGCAATGGGAGAAGTGCATGGCTTTGGGTTAAATCTTGCGGTGTCCTTACTCAAGGATGTAAAGAGTTGCAAGGCACGTATTGTATTGTTGCCATCGAGGATAACAAGATGGGGTATTTATCATATTGCATGAATTTATTCCTCTACATCATGTCATCTTGCTTA
Organism: Aegilops speltoides; assembly: GCA_021437245.1. Classification (NCBI taxonomy): domain Eukaryota; kingdom Viridiplantae; phylum Streptophyta; class Magnoliopsida; order Poales; family Poaceae; genus Aegilops; species Aegilops speltoides. Next base: position 340,961,238 of record CM038147.1, on the reverse strand, counting down.
AGGCATTACTCTCTTTTTAACTTAATACCCTAGATGCATGCTGGATAGCGGTCGATGAGTGGAGTAATAGTAGTAGATGCAGAATCGTTTCGGTCTACTTGTCACGGACGTGATGCCTATATACATGATCATTGCCTAGATATACTCATAACTATGCTCAATTCTATCAATTGCTCAACAGTAATTTGTTCACCCACCGCAGAATACTTATGCTCTTGAGAGAAGCCACTAGTGAAACCTATGGCCCCCGGGTCTATTCTAATCATATCAATCTATATCACTTTATTTACTTGCCTTGTTTTTACTTTGCCATTACTTTTTTACTTTGCATCTATCTATCAAAAATACCAAAAATATTATCTCTATCAGATCTCACTCTCGTAAGTAACCGTGAAGGGATTGACAACCCCTAAGCATTGGTTGCGAGTTGCTATCGTGTTGTGCGGTGTACGAGGACTTGCGTGACCTCCTCTTGGATTGATACTTTGGTTCTCAAAACTGAGGGAAATACTTACGCTCTTGTGCTGCATCATCCTCTCCTCTTCGGGAAAACCAACGCAAGCTCGAGACGTAGCAAGAAGAATTTCCGCGCCGTTGTTGGGAGGCTTACGCAAAAGTCAACATACCAAGTACCCATCACAATCCCTATCTCTCGCATTACATTATTTGCCATTTGCCTCTCGTTTTCCTCTCCCCCACTTCACCCTTGCCGTTTTATTCGCCCTTCTTCTGTTCGATCTTATGTTTGCTTGCATCTTTGCTCGCTAAAAGTTTATGGATCCTCATCCACTTGCTAATCTTTTTAAGAGATCCAATTATGTTGAACCAATTGCTAGTGAGTTGTGTGCACTAGATTATCTTTATGAGGTTTTGCTTGAAATTCGTGAATCTAAAAATTTTGATGAAGAAATTTATGAAGAGGTTCACGATAACTCCTTGAATAAAAAGCATGATTGCAATGATTTTACTATAAATTCTCTTGATGTCAATTGTGCTAATAATATTCAAAACCCTAAGCTTGGGGATGCTAATTTTGCTATGTCTACTACTTGTTGCAACGAGCATGATTGGGGTGATTCTTCTTATGATCTTGAAAGTTTATTTGAGCCCCATGACGAATATGAGATTGATAATAGTTTTTGAAATAATATTAAAAGTGGGTTGGGAAGAGTGTCAACTTTAGATCCCACGTATTTGGAGAATGTCCAATCTTATGGTATTTGATAAAAGTGGGTTTGGAGAGGTCATGACTTTAGTTAATGTTAATCCCACTATTTTGGAAGAGTGTCAACTTTGCATGCATGTGGATCGTGTTGAGAATATGTTATGTGATAGATATATTGTTGAATTTTCTTATGATCCTACATGTAATCATTATGAGAGAGGAAAATATGGTGGTAGAAACGTTAATGTTACAAAATTACCTCTCGTTATGTTGAGATTGCTATTGTTTCTTTCTTCTTCCTTGCATATGCTAGATCTTGCTTGTCTTGCTAATTTGTTTTCCTATAAAATGCCTATGCATAGGAAGTATGTTAGACTTAGAGGTGATTTTCACATGTTTTATGATGCTCTCTTTGTGTTTCAATTACTATCTTTCCTGTGAGCATCATTGAAATTATCAATGCCTAGCTAGGGGCGTTAAACGATAGCGCTTGTTGGGAGGCAACCCAATTTTATTTTTTGTTTTTTGTTTTTTCTTCTGTTTAGGAATAAATAATCCATCTACCTTCTGTTTGGATGTGGTTTTATGTTTTAATTAGTGTTTGTGCCAAGTAGAACCTATAGAATAACCTACGATGATAGTTGATTTGATTCTGCTGAAAAACAGAAACTTTGCGCGCACGAATTTAGTTATGATAAATCACAGGAACGTGCTTTTGCGTTGATTCTTTCTTATGCTGATCAATAAACAAATTGTCCAGGACATCCCATTTTGGTAGTATTTTTAGACTTCGAGAAGTTTGCGTTAGTTACAGATTACTACAGACTGTTCTGTTTTTGACAGATTCTGTTTTTCGTGTGTTGTTTGCTTATTTTGATGAATCTATGGCTAGTAAATTAGTTTATAAACCATAGAGAAGTTGGAATACAGTATCTTTAACACCAATATAAATAAATAATGAGTTCATTACAGTACCTTGAAGTAGTTTTTTGTTTTCTTTCTCTAACGGAGCTCACGAGATTTCTGTTGAGTTTTGTGTTGTGAAGTTTTCAAGTTTTGGGTGAATTCTTTTGATGGATTATGGAACAAGGAGTGGCAAGAGCCTAAGCTTGGGGATGCCCATGGCACCCCCAAGATAACCCAAGGAAACCAAAAAGTCAAAGCTTTGGGATGCCCCGGAAGGCATCCCCTCTTTCGTCCACTTCCATCGGTAATTTACTTGGAGCTATATTTTTATTCACCAACATGATATGTGTTTTGCTTGGAGCGTCTTGTATTATTTGTGTCTTTGCTTGTTAGTTTACCACAATAATCCTTGCTGTACACATCTTTTGAGAGAGCCAAACATTATTTGGAATTTGTTAGAATACTCTATGTGCTTCACTTATACCTTTTGAGCTTGATAGTTTTGCTCATAGTGCTTCACTTATATCTTTAGAGCGTGATAATTTTTTCCTCTAGTGCTTCACTTAGATCTTTTAGAGCACGGTGGTGGATTTGTTATAAAGAAACTTGATCTCTCATTCTTCACTTAGATTATTTTGAGATTCTTTAATAGAATGGTAATTTGCTTAATGTTAATATACTTGGTGTTCAAGATATGTGAAACTTTCTTTTGAGTGCGTTGATTACTAAGATAAGTTTGATGCTTGATAATGGTTTTGAGATATGGAGGTGATAATATCAAAGTCATGCTAGTTGGGTGATTATGAATTTGAGAAATACTTGTGTTGAAGTTAGCAAATCCCATAGCATGCACGTATGGTTAAAGTTATGTAACAAATTTGAAACATGAAGTGTACCTGGCTTGTGCATCCTTATGAGTGGCGGTCGGGGACGAGCGATGGTCTTTTCCTACCAATCTATCCCCCTAGGAGCATCGCGTAGTACTTGATTTTGATGACTTCTAAATTTTTGCAATAAGTATATGAGTTATTTTGACTAATGTTGAGTCCATGGATTATACGCACTCTCACCTTTCCGCCATTGCTAGCCTCTTGATGCACTGCATTGCCCTTTCTCACCTTGAGAGTTGGTGCAAACTTCGCCGGTGCATCCAAACCCCGTGATACGATATGCTCTATCACACATAAACCTCCTTATATCTTCCTCAAAACAGCCACCATACCTACCTATCATGGCATTTCCATAGCCATTCCGAGATATATTGCCATGCAACTTCCACCATCATCGTCGTGACATGCATTACTTTTGTCATATTGCCATTGCATGATCATGTGGTTGACATCGTATTTGTGGCAAAGCCATCATGCATTATTTTCCATACAAGTTACTCTTGATTCATTGCACCATCCTGGTACACCGCCGGAGGCATTCATATAGAGTCATATCTTGTTCTAAGTTTCGAGTTGTAATCCTTGTGTTGTAATCAATAGAAGTGTGATGATCATCATTATTAGAGCATTGCCCAAATAAAAAAAAGGGAAAGGCCCAAAAAAAACAAAGGCCAAAAAAATTAAAAAAAGGGCAATGCTACTATCTCTTTTTCCACACTTGTGCTTCAAAGTAGCACCTTGTTCTTCATGTAGTGAGTCTCATATATTGTGCTTCAAAGTAGCACCATGTTTTTCATATAGTGAGTCTCATAAGTAGTCTTGTTTATACTAGGGGGGATTTTTCATTATAGAACTTGGCTTGTATATTCCTATGATGGGCTTCCGCAAATGCCCTAGGTCTTCGTGAGAAAGCAAGTTGGATGCACACCCACTAGTTTTCTATTGTTGAGCATTCATAGCTCTAGTGCATCCGTTGCATGGCGCTCACATCGATATCTATTGATGGGCATCTCCATAGCCCATTGATATGCCTAGTTGATGTGAGACTTTCTCCTTTTTTGTCTTCTCCACACAATCCCCATCATCATATTCTATTCCACCCATACTGCTATATCCATGGCTCACGCTCATGTATTGCGTGAAGGTTGAAAAAGTTTGAGATTATTTAAGTATGAAACAATTGCTTGGCTTGTCATCGGGGGTATAGAAGTTGGGAACATCTTTGTGTGACGAAAATGAAGCATAGCCTAACTATATGATTTTGTAGGGATGAACTTTCTTTTGCCATGTTATTTTGAGAAGACATGATTGCTTTGATTAGTATGCTTGAAGTATTATTATTTTTGTGTCAATATGAACTTTTGTCTTGAATCTTTCGGATCTGAATATTCATACCATGATTAAGAAGATTTACATTGAAATTATGCCAAAGTATCACTCCGCATCAAAAATTCTTTTTTATCATTTACCTACTCGAGGACGAGCAGGAATTAAGCTTGGGGATGCTTGATACGTCTCCAACGTATCTATAATTTTTGATTGCTCCATGCTACTTTATCTACTATTTTGGACTATATTGGGCTTTATTTTCCACTTTTATATTATTTTTGGGACTGACCTATTAACCGGAGGCCCAGCCCAGAATTGCTATTTTTTGCCTATTTCAGTATTTCGAAGAAACGGAATATCAAACGGAGTCCAAACGGAATGAAATCTTCGGGAACGTGATTTTCTCACCGAACGTGATCCAGGTGACTTGGACCCTACTACAAGAAGCTTCCGAGGAGGTCACGAGGGTGGAGGCCCCCTGGGCGCGCCCCCTACCTCGTGGGCCCCTCGGAGCTCCACCGACGTACTCCTTCCTCCTATATATACCTACGCATCCCCAATAGACCGGACACGGGCCAAAACCTAATTCCACCGCCAGAACCTTCAGATCCACGAGATCCCATCTTGGGGCCTGTTAGGAGCTCCACCGGAGGGGGAATCCACCATGGAGGGCTTCTACATCATCACCATAGCCCCTCCGATGAAGTGTGAGTAGTTTACTTCAGACCTTCGGGTCCATAGCTAGTAGCTAGATGGCTTCTTCTCTCTTTTTGGATCTCAATACAATGTTCTCCCCCTATCTCGTGGAGATCTATTCGATGTAATCTTCTTTTTGCGGTGTGTTTGTTGAGACCGATGAATTGTGGGTTTATGATCCAACTTATCTATGGAAAATATTTGATTCTTCTCTGAATTCTTTTATGTATGATTGAGTTATCTTTGCAAGTCTCTTCGAATTATCCGTTTGGTTTGGCCAACTAGATTGGTAGTTCTTGCAATGGGAGAAGTGCATGGCTTTGGGTTCAATCTTGTGGTGTCCTTGCTCAGTGACAGAAAGAGTTGCAAGGCACGTATTGTATTGTTGCCATCGAGGATGGGGTATTTATCATATTGCATGAATTTATTCCTCTACATCATGTCATCTTGCTTAAGGCGTTACTCTGTTTTTAACTTAATACTCTAGATGCATGTTGGATAGCGGTCGATGAGTGGAGTAATAGTAGTAGATGCAGAATCGTTTCGGTCTACTTGTCACGGACGTGATGCCTATATACATGATCATTGCCTAGATATACTCGTAACTATGCTCAGTTCTATCGATTGCTCAACAGTAATTTGTTCACCCACCGCAGAATACTTATGCTCTTGAGAGAAGCCACTAGTGAAACCTATGGCCCCCGGGTCTATTCTCATCATATCAATCTATATCACTTTATTTACTTGCCTTGCTTTTACTTTGCCTTTACTTTTTTACTTTGCATCTATCTATCAAAAATACCAAAAATATTATCTCTATCAGATCTCACTCTCGTAAGTAACCGTGAAGGGATTGACAACCCCTAAGCGTTGGTTGCGAGTTGCTATCGTGTTGTGCAGGTACGAGGGACTTGCGCGTGACCTCCTACTGGATTGATACCTTGGTTCTCAAAAACTGAGGGAAATACTTACGCTACTGTGCTGCATCATCCTCTCCTCTTCGGGGAAAACCAACGCAAGCTCAAGACGTAGCAGGAACAAATAGGTTTCACAAGTTGCGGCTATTATTTTGGATCAAACAATTGTGCTGAAAAGAAAAACTTCTAGACCTAGAACTGGCACAGATGAAGTTCAAGGGCTCGAACAGGGCCTCTGTGCGACGGAAAGGGATCTACTTGCAGTTGAAGTGGGTGCGAAATAGCTACCGCGTCAGTTTTATGCCATCTTCAAGATCAAGAAACGGCGGTGGTGATGAAATCTATGAAGGGTTCTTAACGAACAACGAAGAACACCAAAGAACTCGAGGGTCCTAATGCAGATCTGAGGAACACGAAGGAGGAAACTTACAGATGCAGAGTTGCTGCGGAGGTTCGTCGCGTTTCTCTGGTCAAGTCAGGTTGATGCAGCGGCCTGAGTTGACGAGGACGAGGAGATCTGCGATAGTGGCGGCGGCGGAGCTCAAGTGTCAGAGAGATAGCAAGAGGAAGAGGATGAGCGACTGAGGTTGAGAATGAAGAAGACCTAGGTCATGCCTATTTATAAGGAAGGGCTGACTGAGACGGCGCGACAAACGAGGAGATAAACATTATTATCTAGCGGCCCTGACGCCTCGGTTTTCGAAACGGTCGTTAAAAGCAAAGATCCGTTGGAGGATTTCATGGAATAAAGAATGAATTCAAGTAAAGATGACGTCAGGGCGTGTTAACGCAAATCCAAAAGATGATGTCACAGTGGGTTCAAGAAAACCTTTGTACAGGGAGAAGGCTGAAGATTTATTTCTTAAGGTATTTTAAGATTGACATGAATCGGTTCAAATCAATCTGGGGCCTAATGTTGGGGATATAACTATTTTTGTAAGCTTCCCAAGAGAGGCCGAGTTATGCAAAGAGACTCACCAGAAAGAAGCACAAGACCAAGCATGAAGATGGAGGTTCGATAAAGGGTCCAAGGCCCACAAGCGGCTTAAAGCCCATAGTATGTAAACCGCCATAATGCCATGACTTTAACATAAGGTAGAATTAACTAGTCACCGAGCCGGACACTGTTTATGAGCCGGCCGGGACTCTGTAGGCCGCAGGGCGTCCACCCATGTATATAAGGGGGCGACTTGCTGGCGGCTTGGGGCAAGAAACAACTCATCGAGAGCCGGGCATAGCGTATCTCGCTCCCTGGTCCTCGAAACATCAATCAATACCAACCCAACTAGACGTAGGCTTTACCTTCACCGTAAGGGGCCGAACTAGTATAACCTCTCATGTCCTTTGTCCCGATTAACCCCTTCAAGCTTCCTAGTTGCGATGGCTCCACAACTAAGTCCTTTCACGAGGACATCTGCTGTGAAAATACCACGACAACCCCCCCCCCCCCCCCGAAGTAAAGACAGTGAACATGGTATACGTGACGCACATCCCTACAGGGGACTGCAAGCGCGCGCTATGGGACGTCGGTGCCATAGAGCCAGCCACCCCAAAATTAAGCCAATGGGCGACCCGCCAGATCACTTTTCATCGCAAGGACCACCCAGCCAGTATCCTTCACGATGGTCGGGAAGCTCTCATCCTCGATCCAATTATCGATGGGTTCCATCTCACAAAAGTCCTTATGGACAGCGGCAGCAGCCTTAATCTACTCTACCAAGACACTGTCCGCAAAATGGGCATTGATCCTTCAAGAATCAGGCCCACCACAACTACCTTCGAGAGAACAATATCCGGCGTAGAAGCTCACTTCATGGGCTCGATTATATTGGAAGTCGTCTTCCGCTCGCCGAACAACTTTCGAAGCGAAGGCTTGACCTTTGATATTGTCCCGCTCTGCGGAAGCTGCCATGCACTACTTGGGCATACCGCTTTTGCTCGCTTTAATGCGGTCCCACATTACACCTATCACCAACTTAAGATGCCAGATCCATGCGGCACCATCATGATAAACGGAAATACGGAATGCTCCCTCCGTACAGAGGAACACCTACGGCTACCGCGGCCAAAGTACAAAGTGGCCTTATGAAGCCGCACATTTCGTCGGCCATCAAGCCGCCTGTCTCCCCAGACGGGACAAATCAATCTCAGAGCTGAATTAGTGGTTCGGCCTCCGCCGCCCGCCCAATATAGCCGCAAAGTCTATCCCGCGCACATAATTATACACTTAAAATACCCTGGTCACCGGCGGAGGCACAATGCGGACATACCTATAACACTATCCGCACTCTCATAGTCTTTTTCTTTTTCTAACCATTTTTTATCTTTTACCACAGGTGACTATATTTGCTGAGAAGTCCTTTAACCAAGGCAAGGCAGCGCAGACGTGCGACAGGAGGTCCAAACGTTTTTTGTAGACCGCACACTTTATTTCAAACCTGTAAAGTGCCCTCTTTCTCAGCTTTCGACATCCGGCATGTCAAATAGCCTTGGTAGTAGCGTTATAATCTGTAAAAATCGCGCTTGATGTATCATTTAGATGCTAGTCAACATAACCCGTATTTAGTATTTGCTTTTCTCAAAGAACTGAATTTTGCTTCTGTGCTTATTTCACGCACGCACCTCGGCATACATTGCTAGGGGCTCGATATGGCAACCTATGAGTTGCCGAAAAAGTCCGAACAACTTTATAGCACACTTCGGCGTCGTGAGTTTGGCCTTATATGCATCAGCTCCGTATCATGACTTTGGTCAATAGTTGGGTTTCTTGGCTCCTGTGCTTACTACCTTACGTTCGGCTCCATCGGCTTGGGTAGTAAAGGGAGAACTACTGCGATTGTGTCCTGGTTCATCCGGATGAGCACCTCAGTAGAGAAAGTCGAAAATTGACTATCATGGTGCGGCTAGAGCTGGTCAACCACTCAATGACTCACCGGAATCTTTGTGATTCCTTCCGTATTACACGAAGGACCGTTCTTCTGGTCACGTATGTAAACGCACCATATTCGGATAACCGTGTACATACCAGGGGCTATGTCGTAGACCCACCGTCAAACTCTGATGGCTAAGTGAAAGTGTTAAAGCCCTATAGTCTGATTGCTAGGTTCGCTTCACTGACACCTCCTTAATGGACCAAGACGTTGGGTCAAGAGTGATCAAGTGCTTTTCCGAACACCCCCGCGTTATATGCGAGGGGGCTGAAGCCAACGACTGGTAAACTTTCAGATTATACAAAAAACTACCGCACAGGAGGCACCAAAAACTTTTTACGCAAGAATATAAAAAGCATAGCCCTAATATATCATAATATTGTTTTTTACAATTTCGGTACACTTCACTCGAACATAATATCTTTCGAGCACTGACCCTCTATCAAGCGGGCACCCTCTAGGACATCCACAAAATAATGCTCTGGCGTGTGATGGTCCTTGCCCTTGGGTGGACTTTTTGCTACAATATCGGTGGCCTTCATCTTTGCCAGTACGTCTTGACGCGGGCAAGGGCCATCCGTGCACCTTATATGCATGTTGACCGCTTAACAGCGTCGATACGCGGTGCCGCATCAACAAGTTGCTGCACCAAACCGAAATAACTATTCGGAATTGGCTCAGTCGGCCATAGCCAGACCACGCCGTCCTTCATGGCAGATCCGGATATCTTGTGGATCTTGGCCCACTGGGCCATCTGTTCGTTCAGCCACAGCGGACGCTTTGGCATGCTGAATTACGACCAGAAAAGCTTTTCCGTCACATGTCCTTCTTGCGCTTGGAAAAACTACATCGCATTGGAGACACTCTTCGGCAAGTCCAAAAATGCGTCTGGAGAACTCCACATTTGATTAAGAGGGGCATACTTCGGATTGCAGAATTTAGTTTGTAATAAGAAGGGCTTACCAGCCGCGATGTCCTCGGCTTGTCAGATCTCCTGCCGAGCCGCTCTAGACTCTGACCGTGCTTCCCTCGCCTCTTTTAAGGCCTTCTCAAGATCGGCCGCTCTGGTTTTGTTATCTTTCTCGAGAAATTCGCATTGGCTAGTGGCATCCTTTAGCTCAAGCACCATAGTAGATTTCTCTCCTCGCACTGGCGTCGAGCAGCTTGTTCGGCCTTTAATTCAGCAGCTACCTTTTCGGCAACCACATTACTCATCCTGGCTTGCTTCTTGGCCCAGGCAAGCTCAGCCCGAAGGGTCTCAACTGCGGCGGCACTATTTGCAGTTATGCATATCTCAGTTTACAATTCTTAGCGTCATGCTCATATTATAGTACTTGCATATAATGACTGCCCCAAAAACATACCTTGCGCCTCATCGAGCCGCCTATTAATAAGCATGATGTCATCATCCACTACATCAAGTTTCTGCTTCTGATCTGCACCCTCTGTAGCTTGGGTAGTCGCCAGGGATGTAACAGCCTGTGTTCCAATTAGTCAGATTATTTCCTGGGCATATCTTTCTTGATCCTCTGATCGCCTCCCTTTGGACGCCAACTAGAGTCTCAGGGGCTACTATCTATACACAGGCACATTTTTGCGTTTATAACACAGTTGAAAATATTACATTACGTACCTCAAAGCCTCTTAGCAGGCCCATAAAGGCTTCATTCAATCCTCTTTTCACGAACAGAACCCTCTCAACCACCGTACCCATCAAGGTACGATGTTCCTCTGAGGTGGGCGCATGTCGCAATATGTCCATCAATGTATCCGGCGCCTCCGGATCCCTGGAAGCAGCTGAAGGGGTACGGACTCCCTTCAAAGGAATATGTTTACTCGACCTTAGAGTCGTCTCTGGCTGTAAATTGGATAGTCCGAGGCCTTATTGTTGGTCCCCGTAGGGGCCGCACACCCCGGACCCTGGACGGCCGAAGTGTCACCTTCGGGCCTAGTCTTCATTGTCCCTTGCACCGCTTGTTGATCGGGAGAGATCCTCCGGGACGACACCTCGGGGTCATCTGCGTGGCAACTTTGCCTCCCGAAGAAGGCGGGGAGATCTGTGGAGGCATCTCGCTCTCCATCATCTCCGGAAGAAGATCCCCCGAGGAGGAGGACTATTGAGGAAAGCTGCATGCCGGACTGCAAAAATATATTTTAAATATTACTCTTGCAGCCAGGAAAGAACGGGATATGTTTAAAACACCCTTGTTCACTTACGATTCAGCTAAGGGCTTGTCCTTATGGAGGAACTGCGTGGCAACTTTGCCTCCCGAACTAGAACCCCCTGACAGGGATATCTTCCCCCGCTTAGAAGCCTTTATCTTCAAGTCTTCGGAGGCGGTCCTCTTCTTCCCATGGGGAGAAGGGATGTTAGTTTCTCCTTCCCTTTCATTTTCGGAAGAGAGAGTCCCAATCTTCCCGGACGAGGCGTCAGGTGTACCTCTAGAATGGGGGCCACCCTGGGCCTTCTTGCTCTCCTCCTTGTCTTCCTTCGCCGGCACTTATATGGTGCCAGAACCAGCATCCTTGTTAACACCGGATCAGCTGAGTCTTCGGGAAGAGGGGTCGAACACCTAATTCTCTCCACCTTCTTTATCCAGCCCTGGCCGAGTATGGTTTTTCTCAGTATATTGTTATGAGAAATTTAACTAAGCTGTGTTCAGGAGTCGAGTGCTTACCGAGGTATCTGGATGGTTGCAGTCAAGGACGATGTCCTCTGTAGTATCCGGCCACTGTTTTTGTGTCCCGAAGAATAATTTCCACATTCCTCTGAGCTTCGTATAGGAGAAGTGCTGAAGGGTTCATGGTCCTTCCGGATTGAACTCCCACATGCAGAGAGGCCGTCGCTGGCACGGTAGGACCCGACGGACTAGCATTACTTGGATTACGTTGATAAGACCGGTGTCCTTTTCGATGAGGCTCCGAATGCGGCTTTGCAGCGTCCGCACTTCATCAATTGATCGCCAGTCTAGCCCCTTATTAATCCATGATGCAAGCTATAATGGAGGGCTAGATCAGAACGTAGGTGTAGCTGCCCACTTGTTACCACGGGGTTCAGTAATGTAAAACCACTCCCGCTACCATAGGCTGGAAGTTTCTATGAAGGAGCCTTTTGGCAAAGGAGTATTGGTGAGTTTGCTCACTGCAGCACCACCGCACTTCGCTTGTTTCCCGTCGACTACTTTCGGCTTCACATTAAAGGTCTTGAGCCACAAGCCAAAGTGTGGGGGAATACGGAGGAAGGCCTCGCACACGATAATGAACACCAAGCCGTGAAGAAAGGTGTCCGGAGCTAGATCGTGAAAATCTAGCCCATAATAAAACATGAGCCCTCGAACGAAGGGATGAAGAGCGAACCCTAGCCCTCGGAGGAAGTGGGAGATGAATACGACCCTCTCGCCAGATCTGGGAGTAGGAATAACCTGCCCTTGAGCAGGAAGCCTGTGGGGGATTTCCGCGATCAGGTATCTTGCCCCCCGGAGCTTCGGGATATCCTCCTTTGTGACAGAGGAAGCCACTCACTGGCCTTGAGGGCTGGGTCCGGACATGACTGCGAAACGCGAAGCGATTAAATTGAACCTTGGGTGCTGGAATCGAGGTGGGAGAGGTTGAGGAAAGGGGTGGCATAAAGGAGAAAAGACGGGTCTTAGCCCCTTTATAAAAGCGACGAATATCAGATGCCCCCTCCTAGGTCTTAAAACCTGCCTATTCCCAAGGAATCATGCCAATAGAACGGTTGGGTTACCCACGCCCATATTGACGAGAATCCCGCAATGAGGGGACACGATCTCTATTTTAACAAGACATGCCAATGAAACCGCATCTCGAAATATGGAGCGTCGGGCTAAAAACGGTTCGAATAATGGCCGGGTGGCGACGTGATGTCATGTTACAAAAAGTTGTCAGTGGAATGGACTCTATCACATCCCTAGTTCTGGTATGCTCAAGGCTAACTAGTCATGTGTGCATCATGTTTAAATTCCATTTAAATTTGAAATGGGGATTTGTGAAACCCTCAGAAATCATTTTGGAAATGACCCAAATAAAAATTGCTCCAAAAAGGTCCAAGAAAATGTTCATGTTGCTCTCTGAAAATATTGGACACAGATAAAAATCAAACTAATATTTTTAGGAGCTCATAAGTATTTAGTTTGGCCATTTGGATTAATCCAGTAATTATTTTGCCTTGGATATATATATGTTATATATATAATATATGTCCAAAAATTTTGCTAGTCACTAGGAGCTCTGGAATAATACCACTAGCTCCTAGAAAAATTGGCATAAGAAAATAAAATGGTTTAGTATTTTTATTAAATCAAACAAATGTCAGAAAAATAGAAAAGAAAACAAAATGGAAAAAACCTACATGTGCTCACCTGCAGCCCTGGCGCCTCAGCTGGCCCAGCACAGTGGCCAGCCCAGCAGCAGCCCAGCCCGCCTCCTCCTCCATCTTCTTCCTCGCGCCTACTGGCACTGTGCGTGTCGCGCGCGCGCTCACCCGTGGCCACGTCTCCTGCCACCTCCTGCTTCTCCTCCTCGTCCTGATCCACGCCAGAGAAGCCCGCGCCACCCCACACCTCTCTCCCTCTCTCTCGTTCCTCCCCCTCCCCTGGACTCTCTCCCACGCGCACGACCGAACGCCACCGTCACTGTCCCTCGCTGCCCTCGTGTCCTCCGTGCTCCCCTCGACCGCCCTTCGTGCTTGCGTGCTTCGCCACGTCGTCCGCTACCTCTCTGCCAAGCTGCGCGTCGTCGGACGCCCCGTGAAGCCGTCGCCGTAGCCTTCTTCACCTCCGGCTGCGTGGATCTCCGCCGCAGTCAGCGCGTCCCCAAGCCCGCTGAGCTGCTCTTCTAGCCTGCTGTGAGCCCCCGCGTCGGTTCCCCCTCCTCTTCTGCTCCCCCGTGCTCTATAGCCCGCAGCCACTCGAGCCCGAGCTCCGTCCGCCGCCGCGAGCTCCGCTGCCCCCGCAACCTCTCACTGGCTCCCGTGGATGCACGGGAGCGCGGGCAACCTCTTGGTGCCCCCAGCCGCCGCTCCCGTGGCCTCCAGCGGGGACTCCTCCATGGCCAGTGGTCACCGGCGACGAGCCCCGTCGCCTGAGCCCTGCCACGTTGGTCCGCCCTGGCAGGTGATTAGCTTAGCGCTAATCACCACCAAATAAACTCGGCCCCATTAACCCTGAGACACTGACGTGTGGACCCCGCACATCAGGTTTGACCCAGTTTGTGATGTTGACTTGCTGACGCAAGCATGATGCAATGTTGACGCAATAATTTCTTTTCTGGTTTTAAAATAAATCAGGAAATTTCAGAAAATGCTATCAACTTAAAAAATCATAGAAATTCAATCGTAGCTCAGATTGAAATAATTTATATATGAAAAATTATCAGAAAAATCCAATCTATCCATCTGTACCAGTTTCATGCATGAAAAACCAACTTATACCTACTGTATAAGTGAAAACATATAAATGGCATTTATAAAGACTTATTCTGGAGTTGCATTTGAATCTTTGGTTCAAATGGACTTCAACCAAATGAATGCTAGCTGCATTAGCTCCAACATCATCACATCTACATGCCATGATCATGCATCATAATGTTGCATATGCTTGTGTATTGATTGTCAAGACCGTTCCTTCTCGATAGGCCCTACTCCGAAGAGTGCTCAAGAGTACCTACCTATGAAGCAGTGCCTCCTGTGCTGCTCTACCAGGCAAGCAAACCCCCCTTCTTCATTCCGATACAATCCTACTCTCTCGCTCCTGCTCTCAGTTATTGCATTAGGACAACAACGATTCAAAAGCTACTTTGTGCTGCGGTAGCTGAACCCATACCTCTACATGACCTGTCATTGCCACAGTAAATAGTTGAAACCCACTAGCATGTGTTGGAGTTGATTGAAGCCATTGTTGTGTTCCTACCATGCCATGCCTGCTATTGCTTAGATGTGTTAGGTCTGATTCATTGGGAATGAATTGGAGTGTAGTGCTCTATGTTCTTATGCTGAGAGTGAAGTGTGTAAACACGATTTGGTAAAGGTAGCGGTGAGAGGCCATGTAGGAGTACATGGCGGGTTGTGTCACTGGAATCGTCTTTTGTTGGGGAACATAGTAATTTCAAAATTTTCCTACGCACACGCAAGATCATGGTGATGCATAGCAACGAGAGGGGAGAGTGTTGTCCACGTATCCTCGTAGACCGTAAGCGGAAGCGTTATGACAACGTGGTTTATGTAGTCGTACGTCTTCACGATCCGACCGATCCAAGCACCGAATACGGCACCTCCGAGTTCAGCACACGTTCAGCTCGACGATGATCCCCAGACTCCGATCCAGCAGGGTGTCGGGGATGAGTTCCATCAGCATGACGGCGTGGTGACGATGATGATGTTCTAGCGACGCAGGGCTTCGCCTAAGCACCGCAATGATATGACCGAGGTGGAATATGGTGGAGGGGGGCACCGCACACGGCTAAGGAACGATCACGATGATCAACTTATGTGTCTTGGGGTGCCCCTCTGCCCCCGTATATAAAGGAGCAAGGGGGGAGGCCGGCCGGCCCTAGGGGGCGCGCCAAGGAGGGGGGATTCCTCCTCATAGTGGGAGTAGGATTCCCCTTTCCTAGTCCCACTAGGAAGGAGGAAGGGGGAAGGAAAGAGAGAGAGAGGGAGAGGGAAAGAGGTGCCGCGCCCCCCCTCCCCTAGTCCAATTCAGACTCCACATGGGGTGGGCGCCCACCTCTGGCTGCTGCCTCTCTCTCCTCAGCCCACTAAGGCCCAAGATTTCTGGAGTTCGGTAACACCTCCAAAGACTCCAGTTTTCTCCGAAATCACCCGGAACACTTCCGGTGTCCGAATATAGTCGTCCAATATATCAATCTTTATGTCTTGGCCATTTCGAGACTCCTCGTCATGTCCGTGATCACATCCGGACTCAACAACCTTCAAGACATCAAAACTTATAAACTCATAATAAAACTGTCATCGTAACGTTAAGCGTGCGGACCCTACGGGTTCGAGAACTATGTAGACATGACCTAGAACTGTTCCCGGTCAATAACCAATAGCGGAACCTGGATGCTCATATTGGCTCCTACATATTCTACGAAGATCTTTATAGGTCAAACCGCATAACAACATACGTTGTTCCCTTTGTTATCGGTATGTTACTTACCCGAGATTTGATCGTCAGTATCCAATACCTAGTTCAATCTTGTTACCGGCAAGTCTCTTTACTCGTTACATAATGCATCATTCCGTAACTAACTCATTAGCTACATTGCTTGCAAGGCTTATAGTGATGTGCATTACCGAGAGGGCCCAGAGATACCTCTCCGACAATCAAAGGGACAAAACCTAATCTTGAAATACGCAACTCAACATGTACCTTCGGAGACACCTGTAGAGCTCCTTTATAATCACCCAGTTACGTTGTGACATTTGGTAGCACATAAGGTGTTCCTTCGGTAAATGGGAGTTGCATAATCTCATAGTTGTAGGAACTTTGTATAAGTCATGAAGAAAGCAATAGCAACATACTAAATGATCAAGTGCTAGGCTAACGGAATGGGTCATGTCAATCACATCATTCTCCTAATGATGTGATCCCGTTAATCAAATGACAACACATGTCTATGGTTAGGAAAGATAACCATCCTTGATTAATGAGCTAGTCAAGTAGAGGCATACTAGTGACGTTATGTTTGTCTATGTATTCACACATGTATCATGTTTCCGGGTAACACAATTCTAGCATGAATAATAAACATTTATCATGATATGAGGAAATAAATAATAACTTTATTATTGCCTCTAGGTCATATTTCCTTCAGTCTCCCACTTGCACTAGAGTCAATAATGTAGATTACACAGTAATGATTCTAACACCCATGGAGCCTTGGTGCTGATCATGTTTTGCTCGTGGAAGAGGCTTAGTCAACGGGTCTGCAACATTCAGATCCGTATGTATCTTGCAAATCTCTATGTCTCCCACCTGGACTTGGTCCCGGATGGAATTGAAGCATCTCTTGATGTGCTTGGTCCTCTTGTGAAATCTGGATTCCTTTGCAAAGGCAATTGCACCAGTATTGTCACAGAAGATCTTCATTGGTCTTGATGCACTAGGTATGACACCTAGATCAGAAATGAACTCCTTCATCCAGACTCCTTGATTTGCTGCTTCCAAAACAGCTATGTACTCCGCTTCGCATGTAGATCCCGCCATGACGCTTTGTTTAGATCCGCACCAACTTACAGCTCCACCGTTTAATAAAAACACGTATCCGGTTTGCGATTTAGAATCGTCCGGATCAGCGTCAAAGCTTGCATCGACGTAACCATTTACGACAAGCTCTTTGTCACCTCCATAAACGAGAAACATATCCTTAGTCCTTTTCAGGTGTTTCAGGATGTTCTTGACCGCTGTCCAGTGATCCACTCCTGGATTACTTTGGTACCTCCCTGCCAAGCTTATTGCTAAGCATACGTCAGGTCTGGTACACAACATTGCATACATGATAGAGCCTATGGCTGAAGCATAGGAACATCTTTCATTTTCTCTATCTTCTCTCATTGTGGTCGGGCATTGAGTCTGACTCAACTTCACACCTTGTAATACAGGCAAGAACCCTTTCTTTGCATGATCGATTTTGAACTTTTTCAAAACTTTATCAAGGTATGTACTTTGTGAAAGTCCAATTAAACGTCTTGATCTATCTCTATAGATCTTGATGCCCAATATGTAAGCAGCTTCAACGAGGTCTTTCATCAAAAAACTATTATTCAAGTATCCCTTTATGCTATCTAGAAATTCTATATCGTTTCCGATCAACAATATGTCATCTACATATAATATCAGAAATGCTACAGAGCTCCCACTCATTTTCTTGTAAATACAAGCTTCTCCAAAAGTCTGTATAAAACCATTTGCTTTGATCACACTATCAAAATGTTTATTCCAACTCCGAGATGCTTGCACCAGTCCATAAATGGATTGATGGAGCTTGCACACATTGTTAGCACCTTTTGGATCGACAAAACCTTCCAGTTGCATCATATACAACTCTTCTTCCAAAAATCCATTCAGGAATGCAGTTTTGACATCCATTTGCCAAATTTCATAATCATAAAATGCGGCAATTGCTAACATGATTCGGACAGACTTAAGCATCGCTACGGGTGAGAAAGTCTCATCGTAGTCAACTCCTTGAACTTGTCGAAAACCTTTCGCAACAAGTCGAGCTTTGTAGATAGTTACATTACCATCAGCGTCAGTCTTCTTCTTGAAGATCCATTTATTCTCAATGGCTTGCCGATCATCGGGCAAGTCAACCAAAGTCCATACTTTGTTCTTCTACATGGATCCCATCTTAGATTTCATGGCTTCAAGCCATTTTTCGGAATTTGGGCTCATCATCGCTTCCTCATAGTTTGTAGGTTCATCATGGTCAAGTAACATGACTTCTAGAACAGGATTACCGTACCACTCTGGTGCGGATCTTACTCTGTAGACCTCGAGGTTCAAGAGAAACTTGATCCAAGTTTCATGATCAATATCATTAGCTTCCTCACTAATTGGTGTAGTTGTCACAGGAACCGGTTCTTGTGATGAACTACTTTCCAATAAGGGAGCAGGTACAGTTACCTCATCAAGTTCTACTTTCCTCCCACTCACTTCTTTCGAGAGAAACTCCTTCTCTAGAAAGGATCCGAATTTAGAAACGAAAATCTTGCCCTCAGATCTGTGATAGAAGGTGTACCCAATAGTCTCTTTTGGGTATCCTATGAAGACACATTTCTCCGATTTGGGTTCGAGCTTATCTGTTTGAAGTTTCTTCACATAAGCATCACAGCCCCAAACTTTAAGAAACGACAACTTTGGTTTCTTGCCAAACCACAGTTCATAAGGCGTCGTCTGAACGGATTTTGATGGTGCACTATTTAACGTGAATGCAGCCGTCTCTAAAGCATAACCCCAAAACGATAGCGGTAAATCAAGAAGAGACATCATAGATCGCACCATATCTAGTAAAGTACGACACGACGCTCGACACACCATTTTGTTGTGGTGTTCCGGGTGGCGTGAGTTGCGAAACTATTCCACATTGTTTCAAATGTAAACCAAACTCGTAACTCAAATATTCTCCTCCACAATCAGATCGTAGAAATTTTCAAATGTTTCAGACTTGTGTTTCATCAAGTAGATATACCCATATCTGCTCAAATCATCTGTGAAGGTGAGAAAATAACGATACCCACCGTGAGCCTCAGTATTCATTGGACCACATACATCAGTATGTATGATTTCCAATAAATCAGTTGCTCGCTCCATAGTTCCGGAGAACGGCGTTTTAGTCATCTTGACCATGAGGCATGGTTCGCAAGTACCAAGTGATTCATAATCAAGTGATTCCAAAAGTCCATCAGTATGGAGTTTCTTCATGCGCTTTACACCAATCTGACCTAAACGGCAGTGCCACAAATAAGTTGCACTATCATTATCAACTCTGCATCTTTTGGCTTCAACATTATGAATATGTGTATCACTACTATCGAGATTCAATAAAAATAGACCACTCTTCAAGGGTGCATGACCATAAAGGATATTACTCATATAAATAGAACAACCATTATTCTCTGATTTAAATAAATAACCGTCTCGCATCCAACAAGATCCAGATATAATGTTCATGCTCGACGCTGGCACCAAATAACAATTATTTAGGTCTAAAACTAATCCCGATGGTAGATGTAGAGGTAGCGTGCCGACCGCTATCACATCGACTTTGGAACCATTTCCCACGCCAAGATCGTTACCTCGCCCTTAGCCAATCTTCGCTTAATCCGTAGTCCTGCTTCGAGTTGCAAATATTAGCAATGTAACTAGTATCAAATACCGTGTACTATCATGAGCATTAGTAAGGTACACATCAATAACATGTATATCGTGATATACCTTTGTTCACTTTGCCATCCTTCTTATCCGCCAAATACTTGGGGCAGTTCCGCTTCAAAGGTCCATCGCTTGCGGAGAAGCACTCGGCCTCGTGCTTAGGTACAGACTTGGGTTTCTTCTCTTGAGCAGCAACTTATTTGTTGTACTTCTTGAAGTTCCCCTTCTTCTTCCCTTTGCCCTTTTTCTTGAAACTGGTGGTCTTATTGACCATCAACACTTGATGCTCCTTTTTGATTTCTACCTCCGCAGCCTTTAGCATTGCGAAGAGCTCGGGAATAGTCTTGTCCAACCCTTGCATATTATAGTTCATCACGAAGCTCTTGTAGCTTGGTGGCGATGATTGAAGAATTTCATCAATGACACTATCATCGTGAAGATTAACTCCCGCTTGAATCAAGTGATTATTATACACGACATCTTGAGTATGTGTTCACCATAGAACTATTCTCCTCCATCTTACAGCTATAGAACTTATTGGAGACTTCATATCTCTCAATCCGGCATTTGCTTGAAATATTAACTTCAACTCCTGAACATCTCATATGCTCCATGACATTCAAAACGCCATTGAAGACACGGTTCCAATCCGTAAAGCATGGCACACCGAACTATCGAGTAGTCATCGACTTTGCTCTGCCGACGCTCTAACGCCATCGATTGCAGATGCGGCAGTTCGGCACCCAGCGGTGCTTCCAGACGTAATTCTTCCGTGCAGCAATGAGGATAATCCTCGAGTTACGGACCCAGTCCGTGTAATTGCTACCATCATCTTTCAACCTAGCTTTCTCAAGGAACGCATTAAAATTCAACGGAACAACAACACGAGCCATCTATCTACGACAAACATAGACAAGCAAAATACTATCAGGTACTAAGTTCATGATAAATTTAAGTTCAATTAATCATAGTACTTAAGAACTCCCACTTAGACAGACATCTCTCTAGTCATCTAAGTGATCACGTGATCCAAATCAACTAAACCATGCATGTCCGATCATCACATGAGATGGAGTAGTTTCAATGGTGAACATCTCTATGTTGATCATATCTACTATATGATTCACGTTCGACCTTTCGGTCTCCGTGTTCCGAGGCCATATCTGTATATGCAAGGCTCGTCAAGTTTAACCTGAGTATTCCACGGTGCAACTGTTTTGCACCCGTTGTATTTGAACGTAGAGACTATCACACCCGATCATCACGTGGTGTCTCAGCACGAAGAACTTTCGCAACGGTGCATACTCAGGAAGAACACTTATTGATAATTTTAGTGAGAGATCATCTTAAAATGCTACCGTCAATCAAAGCAAGATAAGATGCATAAACGATAAACATCACATGCAATCAATATAAGTGATATGATATGGCCATCATCGTCTTGTGCTTGTGATCTCCATCTCCAAAGCACCATCGTGATCACCATCATCACCGGCGCGCCACCTTGATCTCCATCGTAGCATCGTTGTCATTACACCATCTATTGCTTCTACGACTATCGCTACAGCTTAGTGATAAAGTAAAGCAATTACAGGGCGTTTGCATTTCATACAATAAAGTGACAACCATATGGCTCCTGCCAGTTGCCGATAACTTCGGTTACAAAACATGATCATCAAATACAATAAAATATAGCATCACGTCTTGACCATATCACATCACAACATGCCCTGCAAAAACAAGTTAGACATCCTCTACTTTGTTGTTGCAAATTTTACGTGGCTGCTACGGGCTGAGCAAGAACTGTTCTTACCTACACATCAAAACCACAACGATAGTTCATCAAGTTAGTGCTGTTTTAACCTTCGCAAGGACCGGGCGTAGCCACACTCGGTTCAACTAAAGTTAGAGATACAGACACCCGTCAGTCACCTTTAAGCACGAGTGCTCGTAACGGTGAAACCAGTCTCACGTAAGCGTACGTGTAAAGTCGGTCCGGGCCGCTTCATCTCACAATACCGCTGAACCAAAGTATGACATGCTGGTAAGCAGTATGACTTGTATCGCCCACAACTCACTTGTGTTCTACTTGTGCATATGACATCTACGCATAAAACCAGGCTCGGATGCCACTATTGGGGAACGTAGTAATTTCAAAATTTTCCTACGCACGTGCAAGATCATGGTGATGCATAGCAACGAGAGGGGAGAGTGTTGTCCACGTACCCTCGTAGACCGTAAGCGGAAGCGTTATGACAACGCGGTAGATGTAGTCGTACGTCTTCACGATCCGACCGATCCAAGCACCGAACGTACGGCACCTCCGAGTTCAGCACACGTTTAGCTCGATGACGATCCCCGGACTCTGATCCAGCAGGGTGTCGGGGATGAGTTCCGTCTGCACGACGGCGTGGTGACGATGATGATGTTCTACCGACGTAGGGCTTCGCCTAAGCACCGCAACCATATGACCGAGGTGGAATATGGTGGAGGGGGGCACCGCACACGGCTAAGGAACGATCACGATGATCAACTTGTGTGTCTTGGGGTGCCCCCTGCCCCCGTATATAAAGGAGCAAGGAGGGAGGCCGGCCGACCCTAGGGGTTGTGCCAAGGAGGGGGGAGTCCTCCTCATAGTGGGAGTAGGACTCCCCTTTCCTAGTCCCACTAGGAAGGAGGAAGGGGGAAGGAAAGAGAGGGAGAGGGAGAGGGAAAGAGGGGCCGCGCCCGCCTTCCCTAGTCCAATTCGGACTCCCCATGGGGGGGTGCCACCTCCTGGGCTGCTGCCCTCTCTTCCCCTCAGGCCCACTAAGGCCCAATACTTCCCGGGGTTCCAGAACCCTCCGCAATCCGGTTTTCTCCAAATCACCCGAATACTTCCGTGTCCGAATATAGTCGCATAATATATCAATATTTATGTCTCACCATTTCGAGACTCCTTGTCATGTCCGTGATCACATCCGGACTCAACAATCTTCGTACATCAAAACTTATAAACTCATAATAAAACTGTCATCGTAATGTTATGTGCGGACCCTACGGGTTCGAGAACTATGTAGACATGACCTAGAAATGTTCCCGTCAATAACCAATAGCAGAACCTGGATGCTCATATTGGCTCCTACATATTCTACGAAGATCTTTGTCGGTCAAACCGCATAACAACATACGTTGTTCCCTTTGTCATCGGTATGTTACTTACCCGAGATTTGATCGTCGGTATCCAATACCTAGTTCAATCTCGTTACTGGCAAGTCTCTTTACTCGTTACGTAATGCACCATTCCATAACTAACTCATTAGCTACATTGCTTGTAAGGCTTATAGTGATGTGCATTACCGAGAGGGCCCAGAGATACCTCTCCAACAATCGAAGTGACAAAACCTAATCTTGAAATACGCCAACTCAACATGTACCTTCTGAGACACCAGAGCTCCTTTATAATCACCCAGCACGCTGTGACGTTTGGTAGCACACAAAGTGTTCCTCCGGTAAACGGGAGTTGCATAATCTCATAGTTGTAGGAACTTTGTATAAGTCATGACGAAAGCAATATCAACATACTGAACGATCAAGTGCTAGGCTAACGGAATGGGTCATGTCAATCACATCATTCTCCTAATGATGTAATCCCGTTAATCAAATGACAACACATGTCTATGGTTAGGAAACATAACCATCCTTGATTAATGAGCTAGTCAAGTAGAGGCATACTAGTGACATTATGTTTGTCTATGTATTCACACATGTATCATGTTTCCGGGTAATACAATTCTAGCATGAATAATAAACATTTATCATGATATGAGGAAATAAATAATAACTTTATTATTGCCTCTAGGGCATATTTCCTTCATCCTTAAGCACTGATTTCTGTGTATGTTGTCCAATGACTAGTTACTACCACACATTGGGCTCCGGGTGCTCCAAGCCCTCTCGACTTATTAACCAACTTGATCTCAGTCCAGGAGTTGCAACTAGTTTCTGGTGTTTGTAGGTAGTGTTATTTTTCTACCAAGTGGCATCCGGTAGGGTGGGCTTGGGACAGACTAGGCACACGTGGCCTAGTGTACCGAGTGGCACCCAGATGGTGGGCTCGGGAACATTGCACACATCATTTGGGGCCATGATGGAAACCTCGGTCGGACTCCCTTGCGGATAGAACCCGAATAGGCGATAAACCTGGACTAGAGTCTTGTGTGGTTAGTCAGGTCGTGGCCTACACCCTCGCCAGGCTTCCGCCTGAAGGTTGCCGAGATACATGACGTGTACATGGCGGTAAGTGGCGAGAGCATATGTGAAGAAGTATACCCCTGCAGGGTTAACATGATCTATTCGAATAGCCGGGTCCGCGTTTATGGACTTCTTGGAGGCTTACGTGGTACATAGACAACTTGAAGTGGATACTCTAAAATTCTCAAGACAAGTGTGAGTGCTATAGATGGCCTTCTCGTAGGGAGGCGGGGATGAATCCATAGCAGTGTATTGTGTGGTGATTAGTGGACTCATGTGCGCTGCCTCACCTCAAAGAAGTTTCTCGTAGTTGTAGAACAGGATAGCCACTGAGTCAAAGCTGGCTTGCTGCAACTACACCCCACAGTACCTTCTTGATACGAATGCATGTATGATAGGATCTGATGTAAGTCTTGCTGAGTACCTTTGTTTTTGCAGCGAAGACTTCGGTCTTACTAGTGTTCTCATGGACTTTGACAAGTAGCTTGTACGTCAGCTACGGTCTTGATCGGATGTTGTAGATAGTCAGGCTCTTCAGCCTTTTTCATTTGTAGATGTCTGTACTCAGACACGTAATGCTTCCGCTTGTTGCTTGTATGCTCTGAATGTTGGGTCGTGTGACCCCTGTTTGTAATAAATGCTATGATGGCTCTTCTGAGCCTTTACCTATATGAGTTGTTGAGTCATATTGTGATGCCCTGTTGTACATCACATACCTACATGTTATGCGTACGTGTAATGTGTATTGCTATGTGTGGGATCTGACTATCTAGTTGTTTATCCTTATTAGCCTCTCTTACCGGGAAATGTCTCCTAGTGCGTCCACTGAGCCCTGGTAGCTTGCTACTGCTCCGAAACACTTAGGCTGGCCGGCATGTGTCCATCTTCGTTCCCGTGTCTGTCCCTTTGGGGAAATGTCATGTGGTGTCTATCGAGTCTGTTAGCACTTTCTGACCTGGTTTACCGGAGTCCTGCTAGCCCAGTTGCTACAGCCCGGATTCACTCGCTGATGACCGACACGTTCATTGCTGGGTCCTGTATGCGTGTCCCTGTAAGTTGGTGCCACTTTGGGTTCACGACTAGCCATGTCAGCCCGGGTTCTTAGTCATATGGATGCTAGCAAAACTATCATATACGTGTGCGAAAAGGCGCAAATGGTCCCAGGCATGGTAAGGCGACACCCATGGGAATTGCTACGTCTTGAGCTTGTGTTGGTTTTCATTGAAGAGGAAAGGGTGATGCAGCAATAGTAGCGTAAGTATTTCCCCCAGTTTTTGAGAACCAAGGTATCAATCCAATAGGAGGCTCCTCAAAAGTCCCACGCACCTACACAAACAAACAAAGAGCTCGCAACCAACGCAATAAAGGGTTGTCAATCCCTTCACGCCCACTTGCAAAAGTGAGATCTGATAGAGATAATATGATAAGATAAATATATTTTTGGTATTTTATGATATAGATTGGAAAAGTAAAGATGCAAATAAAAGTAGATTGAAAGCTTATATGATAAAAGATAGACCTGGGGGCCATAGGTTTCACTAGTGGCTTCTCTCGAGATAGCATAAGTATTATGGTGGGAGAGCAAATTACTGTCGAGCAATTGATAGAAAAGCGAATAATTATGAGATTATCTTGGCATGATCATGTATATATGTGTCGGTGTACTAAGGTAGGGGTACCTCAGTACCCCAACTTGTGCACGGGCAGTTGCAGCTTCCCGCGGCAGGGTCTACCACGTGCTCATCGAAGACCTTCCTGCTCCATGTCAAGCCATTCAAAGACAAAGTATACAAGACAGAAGATCGAGACCCCGGCAAGCGGAGCTTGCCGAAGGCTGCTCTGTGCTCAAGATTACATCACTCACGCAAGGCCCCGGCGAGAGGAGCTCGTCGGGAAGACTAGAAGATTACATCATAGAAGACACGCCTCGGCGCTATACGCGTCCCGGCGAGGGCCCGGGGAGCGACAAATTACAGAGCCCGGCAAGCTCCCGGTCCGCAAGATCAAGACCCGGCAAGGTGCTTGCCGGAGAGTTGCGCCAGTGTGCCCGCGCCCAGCCATCGCCCACGCGCCGCCTGGGCCTTTCCAGGACGCGTGGCGGATGGTCAGGCAGCCTGGGGACACGGTGGCACTTCACGGTGGTGGATCCATCACCGTGGCGATTTGGAGACGCAAGGGCGGGAGCTTTTGGGGTCGACGGCGACGGGCATTAAATGCCCTTGTCCCCACTCACAAAGTAGGTAGAGACCACTGCTCATGCAATCGTAGCTTCACTGCTCCCAAGACTGCTCCAACTACCACCTCTTTTACATTTTTACCCCTTTCTCCACGCTGCCACCTGTTGGCGCCCCCTTCCGACTATAAAAGGGAGGCCCATGCGCACGTAGTGGGGTTCAGCATTTTGGGGTTCAACTTAGCCACTCGCGCTCGGTGTAGCTGCCATCAGCTCTTCAAGCTCCCGAGCTCAATACAACACAAAGCAGCAGAGGAGTTTTATCTCCCGAGAGCTCCGGCTGGGTAAATCCGCCTGCGTGCCGCCTCGATCTGCTCTCAGTGCTCCCTCCGCCTCGCACCGCTCGAGACAAAGGGGCCCCGCCCCATAGGTGTCCGCGGCGCGATTCCCCGCATCTTTGGCGCGCCCGGTAGGGCGCCGAGGTTGTGCGGACTGATCCGGCGTTCAAGGGCGCGTTCTTCATCAACCTCTCCAGCCATCAACAACCACGCCATGGCCCCAAGAAGAAGGCTTGGGGCTGCAGTTTGCTCTGCGTCTCATCCGCCGCCACCAGAGCCAACGGTGGGCGGAGGAGACGCCGACGGAAGGGTGGTCGCCGGCGAGGACACTCGCGGCGCCACCAGATCCAAGGACAGGACGGATGACCGCGTCTCGGTCTCCGTGGACATTCCGCGTCCATCTCAGCACACGACAACCCAGCAGCGCCATACCACGGGAGGTGGTATCCGCATGCTGGGGCAAGGACACACCGGAGGCTCGCGGGATGCTCCAGACCAACGTCCGGACACAAGCAAAGCGAAGGCGCCGGGGCAGGACCCTGCTCCTCCTGACGCTGTTAGGAGTCCGAGCATATCCCGCTCCTCGCGCCGCTCGCCCCCGCTCCCCTCCAGTGAAAGCCAAGTCCGGCAAGGACAGCTCGGGTGCTCACTCCGGCAAGCGCGTCTCCCCGGAGCGCTGCGCTGCCATCGAGGACGCGCCATCGAGCTCCGGGCCAAGTCCGGCAAGGACAGCTCTGGTGCTCGTTCCGGCAAGCGCACCTCCCCGGAGCGCTGCGCTGCCGTCGAGGACGCGCCATCGAGCTCCACCGGCAAGTGCGAGGAAACAAGAAATAGAAAAGCTAAGTCGTCCGAGCTTTTGTGCAAAGCACTCCTTAGTTCCATGCTTTTCTATGTTATGTTCCTCGTGCGTTCGTCCTTTGTACGCAATACCTGTGCGCTGAGGAACCTACCCGTGGGCGGCCGCACCCTTATCTTGCTTCCGAGCACGCTCAACGATTTAAGTGAGCTGCGAGAAGTGTCGCGCCCTTGCTTCGTTTTCGAGCCCGCTCAACGATTTAAGTGAGCTGCGAGAAGTGTCGCGCCTTATTTCGCTTCCGAGTCCGCCAGCAAGTTGCGCTATGCGACTAGTCAGCGGCAAGGTTGCTTGCGGTAAGACCTTGACCAGCAGTGCAGCTTCGAGTTCCGCGACTCAGCGCATGCGGCAAGGGCACTTTGCCGCAAGTTTCCCTAGAAGCGAGGGTAAAAGCGCATAAAGGGTGTAACGTAACAAGCCCTGCCATGAGATGCCCTTCGATGAGAGACTTGTGCGCGGAGGAGTTTAGTCGTGGCCTGGGCTTGCACCCTTCGCTTGTTTCCGAGTTCGCCAACAAACACAAGTGAGTTGCAATCGCCCGCAAGGTTGCTTGTCGGAAGCAACACCGCCAGCGGCTGCTGATGTTCCGACTCAGCAAGCGTGTTAGCCCGGCAAGTTCCCTAGCGGCGAGAGTATAAACATACGAAGGGCAAGGCACGCATCAGATTGCAAAGTCGCATGAGAGGATTTATATACATGTAAATAATGAAGCTGTTGCAGATCTATCTCAGCTGTTTTCATGGCTGAAATTACAGCAACAAGGAGAAACTGTAAGAGCACACCAGCGCTGGGTCCCGCAAGCCGAGTCGCCGGGGCTGCGAAAAGCCAAGACTCCTTCCCGCATGCCGAGTTGCCGGGCTGCGAAGTATCGAGATTCATCTCCGCAAGCCGAGTTGCTGGGGCTGCGATATCGATAAGTTTTTCATCCTCGTCATGCATCCTCTCATGGACCGGGAAAGCGGGCTGCGCTTTTGAACGAAGCGTGTCTTGTAAAACCCGTGCGCGGAGGAGCTGTCGTGGCCCGCCTGCGCCCTTTTGTTTCGCTTCCGAGCACGCTCAACGGTTTAAGTGAGCTGCGACAAGTTTCGCGCCCTTGTTTCATTTCCGAGCCCGCTCAACGATTCAAGTGAGCTGCGACAAGTGTCGTGCCCTTGGTTTGTTTTCGAGTCCGCTCAACAAACGCAAGTGAGCTGCAACTGGCCCGACAAGGTTGCTTGCCGGAAGCAACACCGCCAGCGGGCTGCTGATGTTCCGCACTCAGCAAGCGTGTTCGCACCGGCAAGCTCCCCGAGAGCGCAGGATGGGAACATACAAGACACGAAGTCAAGTAAAAGACTCGGTCCGACAAGCTTTCCCCTCTTTTCATTAAAAACATCTTAGTTTAGTACAAGTCCATAGAGGATGAAAAACATGATAGAGAGGATTACATATTTTAAATACAACTAAGGTCCAAAGGCTTACAAATTGAAAGATAAGATGCCCAGAATCCTCTCCTGCTTTCTCTGCTCAGAGTTCAGGAGGTAGGTCAAGGAGGCCCCTGCAAGAGAAGCTTGCCGGAAGGGCAAAGGGCGCCTAGGAGAGCTACGGGCGCCAGAAGACACCAAGAGAACTTCCCGGGGGCCGGCCAGGAGCTTGGCGGAGACGGAGGCGCCGGAGGCAGAGCTTGAAGACGGGGTGGTGGGACGTCAGCACGCTCTCGAGGGCTCCTCGCCCTCGTACTCCGACATGACGGCCTTGCCGCCACCCCTCTTCCTCTTCCACGGCCTCCCTACGCCAGCCGCCCAAGGAGACGGCCCCGGGGAGTTCAGAAGGCCGGCGACCCGGATGATGGGGTCGCCGGTGGCGCGCGGGGCAGCGTCCGACGCCTAGTCGGACCCGCCATCCCCTCGCCGCCGCTGCGCGCCCTCCTCGCCACTCGCCGAGGAGGGACCTTCGCTATCGGAGGAGCTGTCCACACAGATCTCGCCCGGATCCCGAGTCTCAAGACCTTGACGGCGAGAAGGTCGCCTCCATTAACTTGAAATGGAGGGTAAACCCGCCGCCAAGCTGTGGATGCGGCGAACGCCTACCACCCTCGGTCGGCACATCACGCCGGGGCTGGGGACACGACACTCACCCGAGTGCCGCTGATCCCACAGCCCTCATGCGCAACTCCATCACTCGGGCGGATCCGTCCCATCGCGCCGCGAACGGGCCGGCAGCCGGAGGCGGCGACGAGGCGCCGGGCGCAGCTTGATGAAGAACTCCCAGGATCATCTCCAAGATGGACCGCCGAGGACAGGAGCCGCGGAGGAGACGGGAGGCACGCCGCCACGACCGCCTCTCCTCGACCGCCTCGACCGCGCCTGCCTCGTCCACGCCGCTCGCCCCTCCCTCCCCCTCGTGGCGGTTTCACGCCACGGGTGCGGATAGGGAGAGGTGCGCTGCTCGAGGCGACCCTCGCTGCCACCGCTGAGGAACTAGGATTTCTCCTTCCATGGCGGAAAGAAGAACGGAAGTCAA
Organism: Aegilops speltoides; assembly: GCA_021437245.1. Taxonomy (NCBI): domain Eukaryota; kingdom Viridiplantae; phylum Streptophyta; class Magnoliopsida; order Poales; family Poaceae; genus Aegilops; species Aegilops speltoides. The sequence goes on along the minus strand of CM038147.1, from coordinate 340,931,411 downwards.
GACGAAGGGAGAAGAGGAAGTGTGAGTCCATTGTGCTCCCCTTCCGCCTTTTTAAAGGGCGAGGGGGACTCAACCGCCCTGCCCGCCAATCAGAAGCGAGAAGGGCAGAGAAGCAGGCCGACTCGCCATCTCCGCCTGCGGACGGCTCGGTCTCCCATTTTCGCCGCCCACGACCCCCATGCATGAGGGCAGCGTGGCGAAAAGGGGACCGGGCGACGGGTGAAGTGACTCGCCTCGCACCACGCTCACGGGCGTGGATGCCCTAAAGATCTGCATGCGCCCACATCTCCCACGACGCCGCAATCAACGCGGCTGCTACGGGAGGATACGGCAGATGCGGAAGTGGATTCGCCAAGGCAGGGCGCAGTGCCGTGCAGATTGCTTTTGGGCCTGGCCCAACAGCGGCACTGCAGCGTGTGGCCCAGGCCGGGGCTCCCTGTCGGTGTACTAAGGTAGGGTACCTCAAGACCCCAACTTGTGCACGGGCAGCAGCAGCTTCCCGCCGCAGGGTCTACCACGTGCTCATCAAGACCTTCCCGCCCATGTCAAGCCATTCAAAGACAAAGTATACAAGACAGAAGATTGAGACCCGGCAAGCGGAGCTTGCCGGAAGGCCGCTCCAGCTCAAGATTACATCACTCACGCAAGGCCCCGGCGAGAGGAGCCTGCCGGGAAGACTAGAAGATTACATCATAGAAGACACGCCTCGGCGCTTATACGCGTCGGCGAGGGCCCGGGAGCGACAAATTACAGAGCCCGCAAGCTCCCGGTCCGCAAGATCAAGACCCGCAAGGTGCTTGCCGGGAGAGTTGCGCCAGTGTGCCCGCTGGCCCAGCTCATCGGCCCACGCGTGCCTGGGCCTTTCTGTGGACGCTGGGCGGATGGCTGTGCAGCCTGGGGGACACGGTGGCACTTCACGGTGGTGGATCCATCACCGTGGCAGACGGAGACGCAAGGGCGGGAGCTTTTGGGGTCGACGGCGACGGGCATTAAATGCCCTTGTCCCCCACTGTCAAAGTAGGTAGAGACCACTGTTCATGCACTGTAGCTTCACTGTTCCCGCACTGTTCCAACTACCACCTCTTTTACATTTTTACCCCTTTCTCCTACGCTGCCACCTGTTGGCGCCCCCTTCCGACTATAAAAGGGAGGCCCATGCGCACGTAGAGGGGGTTCAGCATTTTGGGGTTCGAATCCTTAGCCACTCTCGCGCTCGGTGTAGCTGCTACTGTAGCTCTTCAAGCTCCCGAGCTCAATACAACACAAAGCAGCAGTAGGAGTTTTATCTCTCCGGAGAGCTCGGGCCGGGTAAAATCCGCCAGCGTGCCCGCCTCGATCTGCTCTCAGGCTCCCTCCGCCTCGCACCGCTCAGACAAAGGGGCCCCGCCCCATAGGTGTCCGCAAGGCAGATTCCCCGACAATATGCATCACGTCCGAGACAAGTAGACCGACTCGCCTGCATCTACTACTATTACTCCACACATCGACCGCCATCCAAAGATGCATCTAGAGTATTAAGTTCATAAAGAACAGAGTAACGATTAAGAAAGATGAGATGATATAGAGGATAAACTCATGCAATATGATATAAACCCCATCTTTTATCCTCGATGGCAACAATACAATATGTGCCTTGCTGCCCTCACATCACCGGGAAAGGACACCGCAAGATTGAACCCAAAGCTAAGCACTTCTCCCATTGCAAGAAAGATCAATCTAGTAGGCCAAACCAAACTGATAATTCAAGAGACTTGCAAAGATAACTTAATCACACATAAAAGAATTCAGAGGAGATTCAAATATTTCTCATAGATAAACTTGATCATAAACCCACAATTCATCGGATCTCGACAAACACACCACAAAAAGAGTTACATCGAATAGATCTCCAAGAAGATCAAGGAGAACATGGTATTGAGATCCAAAAAGAGAGAAGAAGCCATCTAGCTAATAACTATGGACCCGAAGGTCTGTGGTAAACTACTCACAACTCATCGGAGAGGCTATGGTGTTGATGTAGAAGCCCTCCATGGTCGATTCCCCCTCCGGCGGAGCGCGACGAAGGCTCCAAGATGGGCTCTCGCGGATACAGAAGGTTACGGTGGTGGAAATAGTTTTTCATGGTCGCTTTTGATGTTCTTGGGGTACGTGGGTATATACAGGAGGAAGAAGTAGGTCGGTGGACGCCCGAGGGGCCCACGAGATAGGGGGCGCGCCCAGTAGGGGGGGCACCCTCCACCCTCGTGGCCTCCTCGACTGCTTCTTGACTTGCACTCCAAGTCCTCTGGATCACGTTCGTTTCAAAAATCATGCTCCCGAAGGTTTCATTCCATTTGGACTCCGTTTGATATTCCTCTTGTTTGAAACACTGAAATAGGCAAAAAAACAGCAATACGGGCTGGGTCTCCGGTTAGTAGGTTAGTCCCAAAAATGATATAAATGTGTAAAGTAAAGCCCATAAACATCCAAAACGGGTAATATAATAGCATGGAACAATCAAAAATTATTGATACGTTGGAGACGTATCAAGCATCCCCAAGCTTAATTCTTGCTCGTCCTCGAGTAGGTAAATGATAAAAACAGATTTTTTTTTTATGTGGAATTCTACCTAGCATAATTCTCAATGTAATTTTGTTTATTGTGGCATGAATGTTCATATCCAAATGATTCAAAATAAAAGTTCATATTGACATAAGAAATATTAATACTTCAAGCATACTAATCAAAGCAATCATGTCTTCTCAAAATAACATGGCTAAAGAAAGTTCATCCCTACAAAATCATATAGTTAGGCTATTCTTCATTTTCGTCACACAAAAATGCTCCCATCTTATACACCCCCGATGACAAGCCAAGCAATTATTTCATACTTAAATAATCTCAAACTTTTTCAACTTTCACGCCATACATGAGCATGAGCCATGGATATAGCACTATGGGTGGAATAGAATATGATGATGGGGATTTTGTGGAGAAGACAAAAAAGGAGAGAGTCTCACATTGACGAGGATAATCAATGGGCTATGAAGGTGCCCATCAATTGATGCCAACATGAGGAGTAGAGATTGCCATGCAATGGATGCACTAGATCTATAAATGTATGAAAGCTCAACAAAAGAATCTAAGTGGGTGTGCATCCAACTTGGTTGCTGACGAACACCTAGGGCATTTTGAGGAAGCCCATCGTAGGAATATACAAGCCAAGTTCTATAATGAAAAATTCCCACTAGAATATGAAAGTGACAACATATGAGACTCTCTATATGAAGAACATGGTGCTACCTTGAAGCACAAGTGTGGAAAAGGATAGTAACATTGCCCCCTTTTTATTTTTATTTTCTTTTTTTTGGGCCTTTTTTTGGCCTTTCTTTTTTTCTTTTTTTCTTGGCCTTTTTTATTTTTGGCCTTTTTTCGGACAATGCTCTAATAATTATGATCATCACACTTTTATTTATTTACAACTCATGAATTACAACTCAAAACTAGAACAAGATATGACTCTATATGAATGCCTCCGGCGGTGTACCGGGATGGGCAATGAATCAAGAGTGACATGTATGAAAAATTATGCATGGTGGCTTTGCCACAAATACGATGTCAACTACATGATCATGCAAGGAAATATGACAATAGTAATGCATGTCATGATGATAAAAGGAACGGTGGAAAGTTGCATGGCAATATATCTCAGAATGGCTATGGAAATGCCATAATAGGTAGGTATGGTGGCTGTTTTGAGGAAGATATAAGGACATTTATGTGTGATAGAGCATATCATATCACGGGGTTTGGATGCACCGGCGAAGTTTGCACCAACTCTCAAGGTGAGAAAGGGCAATGCACGGTACCGAAGAGGCTAGCAATGATGGAAAGGTAAAAGTGTGTATAATCTATGGACTCAACATTAGTCAAAACAACTCATATACTTATTGCAAAAATCTACAAGTCATCAAAAACCAAGCACTACGCGCATGCTCCTAGAGGGATAGATTGTTAGGAAAAGACCATCGCTCGTCCCCGATCGCCACTCATAAGGTTGCACAATCTAAGAACACCTCATGTTTCAAATTTGTTACACAACTTTAACCATACGTGCATGCTACGGGACTTGCTAACTTCAACACAAGCATTCTTTAAATTCATAATCACCCAACTAGCATGACTTTAATATCACTACCTCCATATCTCAAAACAATTATCAAGTATCAAATTGATCATAGCATCCAATTCACTTCCTATGATAGTTTTTATTATACCCAACTTGGATGCCCACCATTCTAGGACCAATTTTATAACCATAGCAAATACCATGCTGTTCTAAGAGACTCAAAATAATATATGTGAAGCATGAGAGATTATCAATTTCTACAAAATTAAGCCACCGCCGTGCTCTAAAAGAAATAAGTAAAGCATTAGAGCAAAAACTATCTAGCTCAAAAGATATAAGTGAAGCACATAGAGTATTCTAATAAATTCCAATCAAGTGGGCTTCTCCCAAAAGGTGTGTACAGCAAGGATGATTTTTTAAAACTAAAAGCAAATACTAATATCATACAAGACGCTCCAAGCAAAACGCATATCATGTGGCGAATAAAACTATAGCTCCAAGTAAAGTTACCGATAAACGAATACGAAAGAGGGGATGCCTTCCGGGGGCATCCCCAAGCTTAGGCTTTTGGCTATTCTTGAATATATTTGGGTGTCATGGGCATCCCCAAGCTTAGGCTCTTGCCACTCCTTATTCCATAGTCCATAAAATCTTTACCAAAAACTTGAAAACTTCACAACACAAAACTCAACAGGAAATCTCATAAGCTCCGTTAGTGAAAGAAAGCAAAACCACCACATGAGGTACTGTAATGAACTCATTCTTTATTAATATTGGTGTTAAACCTACTTATTTCAAGTTCTCTATGGTTCATACCACTTAATACTAGCCATATATGCATCAAAATGAGCAAACAACACACGAACAACAGAATCTGTCAAAAACAGAATAGTCTGCAGCAATCTGTAACCCTCGAATACGTCTGGAACTCTAAAAATCCTACCAAAATAGGAAGCAGGAAATTTGTCTATTGATCTACAGCAAAAAGAATCAAGGCAAACGCACCTTTCGTTGAATTAAAAAAATTATTTCCGTGCGTGCAAAGTTTTTGTTTTTCAGCAGAATCAAATTAACTATCACCATAGGTTAACCTATAGGTTATACTTGGCACAAACACTAATTAAAACATAAAAACCCATCTAAATAGAAGGTAGATGCAAAATTTATTACTAAACAGAAACAAAAAAACAAAAAACACAAATAAAATTGGGTTGCCTCCCAACTAGCGCTATCGTTTAACGCCCCTAGCTAGGCATAAAAGCGAGGATAGATCTAAGTAGTGCCATATTTGGCACTCAATTCATAAGTAGCTCGCATGATAGATTCATAAGGTAATTTAACTTTATTTCTTGGAAATTGCTCCATGCCTTTCCTTAATGGAAATTGGAATCTAATACTCCCTTCCTTCATATCAATAATCGCACCAATCGTTCTAAGGAAAGGACTACCAAGAATAATAGGGCAAGAAAGATTGCAATCTATATCAAGAACGATAAAATCTACGGGCACCAAATTTCTATTTGCCACAATGAGAACATCATTGATCCTTCCCATTGTCTTTTTAATGGTGGAATCTGCGAGGTGCAAATTTAAAGAGCAATCATCAAGATCATGGAAACGTAGAATATCACATAAAGTTTTTGGAATCGTGGAAACACTAGCACCCAAATCACATAAAGCATAACACTCATGATCTTTAATTTTAATCTTTATAGTAGGTTCCCACTCATCATTAAGTTTTCTAGATATAGAAACTTCCAAATTAAGTTTTTCATCAAAAGATTGCATCAAGGCATCAATAATATGTTTGGTAAAAGCTTTATTTTGACTATAAGCATGAGGAGAATTCACAACGGATTGCAACAAGGAAATACAACCTTCTAAAGAACAATTATCATAATTAAATTCCTTGAAATCAAAGATAGTGGGTTCAATGCTATTTAAAGTCTTGACCTCTCCAATCCCACTTTTACCAAATTTAGCACCAAGATCTAAAAACAACGAATCACTGGGACGCCTTTTAACTAAAGTTGACTCACCTCCAGTCCCCTCATTATTAAGATTCATATTGCAAAACAAAGATCTAATAGGGGACACATCAATAACTTTAATATCTTCATCATTATTTTCATGGAAACTAGAATAACACGCCTTTACAAAGCAATCTTTCTTAGCATGCAATCTAGCGGTTCTTTCTATGCACTCATCAATGGAAATTCTCATAGCTTTGAGAGACTCATTGATATCATGCTTAGGAGGAGTAGATCTAAGTTTCAAAGAATCAACATCAAGCGAGAGTCTATCAATGTTCCTAGCCAACTTTGAGCAATTTTTCTTCAAGCAAGGCATTAAAATTCTTTTGAGAGATCATAAATTCTTTAACACTATTCTCAAAATCAGAGGGCATCTTATTAAAATTACCATAAGAATTATTGTAGGAATTTCCATAATTACTAGAGGAATTACTAGGGAACGGTCTAGGATTATAGTTTCCTCTATAAGCATTGTTTCCAAAACTATTCCTACCAACAAAGTTCACATCCATAGATTCATTATTATTCTCAATCAAAGTAGACAAAGGCATATCATTGTGATCAATAGGAGCACTCTTAGTAGCAAATAAGTTCATCCATCTTTCCACTCAAAACATTAATTTCTTCTATAGCATGCACTTTTTTACTAGTAGATCTTTCGGTGTGTCGTTGAGAATAATTAGCCATAATGTTATCAAGGAGTTTAGTAGCTTCTCCTAAGGTGATTTCCATAAACGTGCCTCTCGCGCCGAATCTAAAAGATTTATAGAAGGAAAATTCAATCCGGCATAAAAAATTTGTATGATCATCCATAAATTCAAACCATGAGTAGGGCAATTGCGAATCATCAATTTCATTCTTTCCCAAGATTGGTAAACATGCTCATGATCAAGTTGTTTAAAATTCATAATATCGTTACTATGAGTGATGATCTTAGCGGGAGGAAAATACTTAGAGATAAAAGCATCTTTGCACTAGTTCCAAGAATCAATACTATTCTTAGGCAAAGATGAAAACCAAACTTTAGCACGATCTCTAAGTGAAAACGGAAATAACTTCAATTTAACAATATCATTATCCGTATCTTTCTTCATTTGCATCTCACACAAGTCAACAAAGTTGTTTAGATGGGTAGCGGCATCTTCACTAGGAAGGCTGGCAAATTGATCATTCATAACAAGATTCAACAAAGCAGTATTGATTTCACAAGACTCAACATCATTTAGAGGAGCAATCGGAGTACTAAGGAAATCATTATTATTGGTATTGGAGAAATCACACAATTTGGTATTATATTGCGTCATCGCGGCAAGTAATCCAACACACAAGCGAACAAAAAGGCAAATGAAAGAGAGAAGAGAAGATTGGGGAAGAGAGGGCGAATAAAATGGCAAGGGTGAAGTGGGGGAGAGGAAAATGAGAGGCAAATGGCAAATAATGTAAATGCGAGGGAGATGAGTTTGTGATGGGTACTTGGTATGTCTTGACTTGAGCGAAGACCTCCCCGGCAACGGCGCCAGAAATCCTTCTTGCTACGTCTTGAGCTTGCGTTGGTTTTCCTTGAAGAGGAAAGGGTGATGCAGCAATAGTAGCGTAAGTATTTCCCTCAGTTTTTGAGAACCAAGGTATCACGCACCTACACAAACAAACAAAGAACTCGCAACCAACGCAATAAAGGGGTTGTCAATCCCTTCACGGCCACTTGCGAAAGTGAGATCCGATAGAGATAATATGATAAGATAAATATATTTTTGGTATTTTATGATATAGATTGGAAAAGTAAAGATGCAAATAAAAGTAGATTGAAAGCTTATATAATAAAAGATAGACCCGGGGGCCATAGGTTTCACTAGTGGCATCCCTCGAGATAGCATAAGTATTACGATGGGTGAACAAACTACTGTCGAGCAATTGATAGAAAAGCGAATAATTATGAGATTATCTAGGCATGATCATGTATATAGGCATCATGTCCGTGACAAGTAGACCGACTCCTGCCTGCATCTACTACTATTACTCCACATATCGACCACTATCCAGCATGCATCTATAGTATTAACTTCATAAAGAACATAGTAACGCATTAAGAAAGATGACATGATGTAGAGGGATAACCTCACGCAATATGATATAACCCCCATCTTTTTATCCTCGATGGCAACAATACAATACGTGCCTTGCTGCCCCTGCTGTCAATGGGAAAGGACACCGCAAGGTTGAACCCAAAGCTAAGCACTTCTCCCATTGCAAGAAAGATCAATCTAGTAGGCCAAACCAAAATGATAATTCGAAGAGACTTGCAAAGATAACTTAATCACACATAAAAGAATTCAGAGGAGATTCAAATTTTTCTCATAGATAAACTTGATCATAAACCCACAATTCATCGGATCTCGACAAACACACCGCAAAAAGACATACATCGAATAGATCTCCAAGAAGATTGTCGGTGTACTAAGGTAGGGGTACCTCAGTACCCCAACTTGTGCACGGGCAGTCGCAGCTTCCCGTAGCTGGATCCACCATTTGCTTGCCGGAGACCATTCCCACTCCGTATCAAGCCAGTCAAGGACAAAGTGTACTAGACAGAAGATCAAGGCCCCGGCAAGAGGAGCTTGCCGGGAAGGCCGTTCCAGGCTCAAGATCATATCACCTACACAAGGCCCTGGCGAGAGGAGCTCGCCGGGGAGGCTAGAAGACTACATCACAGAAGACACGCCTCGGCGCTATACACGTCCCGGCGAGGGACCGGGGAGCGGCAAGTTACAGAGCCCGACAAGCTCCCGGGCCCGGCAAGATCAAGACCCCGGCAAGGTACTTGCCGGGAGAGCTGTGCTGCGTGCCGCCTCCAGTGTCATCTGCCCACGCCGCCTTCAGCCCTCTCCGTGAGACGCGTGGCGGATGGTCATGTGCTGCATGAAGGGTGCGGTGGCACTCCACGGTGGTGGCTTCATCGCCGTGGCAAACGGAGACGCAAGGGCGGAGCTTTTGGGGCGACGGCGACGGCATTAAATGCTCTTGTCCCCTCTGTCAAAAGTAGGTAGAATCCATCGTTCATGCAATCAGAGCTGCACTGTTCCCCAAGACTGCTCCAACTACCACCTTTTTACATTTTTACCCTCTACCTTACGCTGACACCTGCCGGTGACCCTTGCCCTATAAAAGGAGGCCCATGCACAACGAGAGGAGGTTCGACTCTTCGCAACCCCCACGCCGTGTAGCTGCTCTCCGTGCTCCCGAGCGCAATACAACACAAAGCAGCAGAGGGTTTACGCGACCATCGCGTCCGGCCGGGTAAAATCCTCGCCAGCAAGACGCCTCGATCCGCTTCTCCGCGATCCTCCGCCTCGCATCAACACACGAAGGGGCCGCCCCTGCCCCATAGGTGTCGCCTCCCCATCGCAAGACGACATCTTTGGCGCTGCCGGGGGGCGCCGAGGTTGTGCGGACCTGATCCGCGTTAGCGCGCAAGCCTTTCACTAACCTCTCCAGCCACAAGAACTTCGCCGACACCACGCCATGGCCTCAAGACGAGGGCCTCAAGGGTTGCAGACTGTCATGCCCCACCCGCCGCCACCGGAGCCAGCGGCGGGCGGAGGAGACGCCGTCGACAGGTGGACACGGCGAGGGCACTCGCGGCGCCACCAGATCCAGAGACAGACGGAGGACCGCGCCGCCTCCGTAGATCCACGCCCATCTCGGCGAACAACCCAGCAGCGCAGTGCCCGGAGGTGGTACTCGCGTCGGGGCAAGAATAGGCTGGGGCTCGCGGGATGCTCCGACCGCTGTCCGTGCATGAGCAAAGCGAAAGTGCGGGAGGACTTCGCCTCCTATCGCTACTAGGAGTCCGAGCATGTCCTTCTCGCGCTGCTCGCTCCCGCCCTCCATTCCGCAAGCGATCTCCTCGAGCGCTTACGCTGTCGCCGAGGACGCGCCATCGAGCTCTAAGTCCGGCGAGGACGGCTCGCGCCGCTCCGGCAAGCGCTGCTCTCGAACGCTTATAAGCCCGGCAAGGACAGCTCGTGCTCGCTCCGCAAACGCACCTCCCGGAGGGCTGCGCTGTCGCCGAGGACGCGCCATTGAGCTCCGCCAGCGAGTGCAAAGAAACAAGAAAAGAAAAGCTAAGTCGCCGAGCCTTCGTGCGAGCACTTCTTAATTCCATGCTTTATTTGTTATATCCTCTCGCTTGTCGCTTTGTGCTCGAAACCTGTGCGCCGAGGAGCCTCGCTCGTGAATAGTCAGCACCTTATCTCGCCGAGCACACTCAACGAAGTTAAAAGTGAGCCGCGACCAGCTTCGCGCCTCTTGTTTCGCTTCGAGTCTGCTCAGCAAGTTAAGCGCGTCGCGAACTAGATGCAGCAAGGTTGCTTGCCGGAAGCGACACCAGCCAGCGGGCTGCTGACGTCCCGTACTCAGCAAGCGTGTTAAGCGCCGGCAAGTTCCCTAGAAGCGTAGGGTGAAAACGCACAAAGGATGTAGGGCAGAGGGTGTAACGTGGCAAGCTTTGCCGTGAGATGTCCTTCATATGAGAGGCTTGTGCGCGAGAGGAGCCAAGTCGTGGTCCAGTTGCGTACTTGTTTTGTTTCCGAGTCCGCTCAACAAACACAAGTGTGCTGCTGCACCCTTATCTTGCTTTCGAGCCTGCTCAGCAAGTTAAGCGTCGCAACTGGCCCGGCAAGGTTGTTTGCCGGAAGCAACACCGCCAGCGGGCTGTCCCGTGGCAAGCGTGTTCGCCCCGACAAGCTCCCCGAGAGCGTAGAGTACAAACATACGAAGGGCAAGGCTCGGCATCATATTGCATAGTCAAGATTTATATACACATACATATACATGGAGCAGTTGCATATCTACCTCAGCTGTTTTCATGACTGAAATTGCAGCGACAAGGAGGAACCGAAAGATCACACCAGCACCTGGAGCCCGGCAAGCCAGGGTCGCCGGGGGCTGCGAGTGCCAAGGTTCTTCCTCGGCGGGCCAGCCTCGCTGGGGGCTGCAAGCACCAAGATTCGTCTCCGGCAAGCTAGAGTTGCTGGGGGCTGCAATTTCAGATAAGTTTTTCATCCCTCGTCATGCATCCTCTCATGGACCGGGAAATGCGGGGCTGCGTCTTTGAACGAGCGTGTCTTGTAAAACCCGTGACGTGGAGGAGCCGAGTCGTGGCTCAGCTTATGCATTTGGTTTGTTTTCGAGTCCGCTCAACAAACACAAGTGTGCCGCTGCACTTTATCTTGCTTTCGAGCATGCTCAGCAAGTTAAGCGTGAATCGCCCGACAAGGTTGCTTGCCGAAGCGACACCGCCAGCGGGCTGTCCCGCGGTCAACAAGCGTGTTCGCCCCGGCAAGCTCCCCGATAGCGTAAGAACACACAAGGCACGCAGTCAAGTAAAAGACTCAGTCCGGCAAGCTTTCCCCTCTTTTTCATTAAAAACATCCAATTTAGTACAAGTCCATAGAGGATGAAAAACATGATAGAGAGGATTACAAGTTCTTAAATGCAACTAAGGCCCGAGGGCTTACAAATTTAAAAAGATAAGGTGCCCGTGATCCCTCTCCTGTTTCTCTGTTCAGGAGTTCAGGAGGTAGGTCAAGGAGCCCCGCAAGATGAGCCTGCTGGGAAGGAGGCCCCGCAAGAGGAACTTGTCGGAGAAGGGCGAAGGAGCGCTTAGAAGAGCGTGGCGGTGACGCCGCGCGCCCAGAGAGCTGCGCAAGGTGACGGGCATGGGGAACGATGCCCGAGAGCCAGGGCGCCAAGACACCAAGAGAACACCCTGGGCCGGCCAGAGCTTGGCGGAGACGGAGGCGCCGGAGGCAGAGCTTGAAGACGGGTGGTGGGATCGGCACGAGGGCACCTCGCCTCAGATTCGATTTAACGGCCTTGCCGCTACTCCCCTCTTCCTCTTCCGCAGCCTCCCACGCCACCGCCAAGAAGACGGCCCCGGAGTTCAGGAGGCCGGCAACCCAGAAGATGGGGTTGCGGTGGCGCGCGAGGCAGCGGTGTCCGACGCCTAGTCGGGCCCGCCATCCCCTCGCCGCTGCCGCCTCCTCCTCGCCACTCTCGCCGAGGAGGGGCTCGCTATCCGAGGAGCTGTCCACACAGCAGCGCACCCGGTTCCATAGTCCTCGAAGACCTTGACGGCGCAGGAGGTCACCATCCATTAACTTGAAATGGAGGGTGAACCCGCCGCTGCTATGGATCCGGGCGAACGCCTTCCACCCTCGTCGAAGAACATCACGCCGGGGCTGGGGACACGACACTCACTCGAAAGTGCCGCTGATCCCGCAGCCCTCGCGCGTAGCTCCATCACGTTGGTGGATCCGTCCCATTGCGTCCGCGAACGGGACCGGCAGCCGGAGGCGGCGACGAGGCGCCCGGCGGCTTGATGAAGAACTCCCAGGGGTCATCTCCGTGTGGACCGCCCGTGGTCGAGACGCCGGTGGAGACGGAGGGGCACGCCACCACGACCGCCTCCCCGCCGCCTCGCCACGCCGGCCTGCCCACGGCCACGCCTCCCTCTCCCTCTCGGAGCGGCTCCGCCGCCACGGGAGCGGGATGGGGAGTGGTGCGCTGCCTAGAGGCGCACCCGCCGCCACCGCCGAAGAGCCAGGATTCTCCTTCCATGGCGGCAAGAAGAACAGTAAGATGAAGACGAAGGAGAAGAGGATGGTGTGGCCATTGTGCACCCCTTCCGCCTTTTTAAAGGGGCGAGGTGGGGCTCGACGCCCTTCCGACCAATCAGAAGCGAGTTGGCTGAGGAGCAGGGCCGACTCGCTTTCTCCGCCTGCGGACGGCTCGGTCTCCCACTTCGCCGCCACGACCCCGTGCATGAGGGCTGCGTGGCGAAAAAGTGGAGCCGAGCGACGGGTGAAGCGACCCCGCCTGCGCCACGATCACGGGTGGATGCCTTAAAGGCTACATGCGCCGCCCACGTCTCCCACAACGCCGCAATCGACGCTGCGTTGCTACGGGAGGGGAGGCGGCGATGCAGGAGCAGATTCGACACGCCATGGGCTTCAAGTGTCTGCAGACTGCCTTGGGCCTGGCCCAACAGCGCCGGCACTGTATGGCCCAGTTCGGGGCTCTGTCGGTGAGCTTAAGGTAGGGGTACCTCAAGACTCTAACTTGTGCACGGGCAACAGCAGCTTCCCGTGAGTGGATCCACCATTTGCTTGCCGGAGACCATTCCCACCAGATCAAGCCAGTCAAGGACAAAGTGTACTAGACAGAAGATCAAGGCCCCGGCAAGAGGAGCTTGCCGGGAAGGCCGTTCCAGGCTCAAGATCATATCACCTACACAAGGCCCTGGCGAGAGGAGCTCGCCGGGGAGGCTAGAAGACTACATCACGAAGACACGCCTGGCGCTTATACGCCGCGTCCTGCGAGGGACCGGGAGCGGTAAGTTACAGAGCTGAAGCGACAAGCTCCCGGCCCGCAAGATCAAGACCCCGCAAGGTACTTGCCGGGAGAGCTGCTGCGTGCCCGACTCCAGTGTCATCTGCCCACGCCGCCTTTCAGCTTTCTTCCAGAGACGCGTGGCGGATGGTCATCTGCATGAAGGGTGCGGTGGCACTCCACGGTGGTGGCTTCATCGCCGGGCAAACGGAGACGCAAGGGCGGAGCTTTTGGGCGACGGCGACGGCATTAAATGCTCTTGTCCCTCTCTGTCAAAAGTAGGTAGAATCCACTCGCTCATGCAATCGTAGCTGCACCGTTCCCCTTGCTCCAACTACCACCTCTTTTACATTTTTACCCCTCTACCTTACGTTGACACCTGTCGGTGACCCCTTGCCCTATAAAAGGAGGCCCATGCACAACGTAGAGGAGGTTCGACTCTTTCGCAACCCCCACGCTCGGTGTAGCTGCTCTCCAGGCTCCCGAGCGCAATACAACACAAAGCAGCAGTAGGGTTTTACGCGACCATCGCGTCTGCTGGGTAAAATCTCGCCACAAGATCGCTTCGATCCGCTTCTCCGCGCATCCTCCGCCCTCGTACCGAACACACGAAGGGGCCGTCCCCCGGCCCCATAGGTGTCGTCTCCCCATCGCGCACGACAAAGATCGAGGAGAACATGGTATTGAGATCCAAAAAGAGAGATGAAGCCATCAAGCTAATAACTATGGACCCGAAGGTCTATGGTAAACTACTCACAACTCATCGGAGAGGCTATGGTGTTGATGTAGAAGCCCTCCATGGTCGATTCCCCCTCTGGCGGAGTGCCGGAAAGCCTCCAAGATGGGATCTGGCGGATACAGAAGGTTACGGTGGTGGAAATTCTTTTTCGTGGTCGCTTCTGATGTTCTCGGGGTACGTGGGTATATATAGGAGGAATAAGTAGGTCGGTGGATGCCCGAGGGGCCCATGAGATAGGGGCGCGCCAGTGGGGCGCCCACCTCGGGTCAGCCGCCTCGCTTCTTGAGTTGCACTCAAGTCCTTCGGATCACGCTCGCTCCAAAATCACGCTCCTGAAGGTTTCATTCCGTTTGGACTCCGTTTGATATTCCTTTTCTTCAAAACACTGAAATAGGCCAAAAAACAGCAATACGGGCTGGGCCTCCTGTTAGTAGCTTAGTCCAAAAATGATATAAATGTGTAAAGTAAATCCCATGAACATCCGAAATGGGTAATATTGTCGTGGGAAACGAACACCTATGGGGCAGGGCCCCTTTCGGTCCGGCAAGGGAGCGGAGGGCGCACGAAGAGCAGATCGAGGCGAAGCACGCGAGGGATTATACCCAGCTTCAGAGCTCTCCGGAGAAATAAAACTCCTACTGCTGCTTTATGGTGGTATTATGTTCTTGCTCAAGAGCGTGAGCATTCTGTGTTTTCGAAGGAGTCGAACCCCCTCTACGTTGCGCATGGGCCTCCTTTTATAGGCTAAAGGGGTCACCGACAGGTGGTAACGCAGAGAAGGGTATAAAAGTAAAAAGAGGGGTTGGTACAACCGCTATCTACAGTGCCCCCTACCTAACTCTGACGGCAGGGGACAAGGGCATTTAATGCCCGTCTGGTCGCCCAAACAGTGCAGGAAGCGACCGTTAGGGGCGCCACCGATCGCCACGATGGCCTTCTCGTCATCTCCACTTGCCACCTCGCACCGCTTGGCTGCACAGCGCCCTGCCACGTGCTCCTGAGATGGTCCCGTGGTGACACGCCGACGAATGCGCTGGAGCGTGGGCGCAGAGTGGTGGCTTCGCCGCGGCAAGCGCCTTGCCGCGGTCGTTATCTTGCCGCACCCGAGAGCTTGCCGCACGTCGGGTCCTCGCTGGACGCGCGCGGCGCAAGCAAGTTCTTCGCAGCCTTTGTTGGCCTTCCCGGCAAGCTCCTCTTGCCGGGGCCTTGTCCTTCCCGGCGAGCTATTCTTGCCGGAGCCTTGTCTTCTCAGTCAAAATACTTTGTTCTTGAATGGCATCAATATGAGCTACGGAGGATCTTGGCGGACGCTTCGGCAAGCCTTGTCATTGGTGCTGCGATCGCCTGTGCACAACTTCGGGATACTAAGGTACCCCTACTTTAGTACACCGACAGAGCCCTCGGGCTCGGGCCACACACGGTGCCGAAGCGCTGTTGGGCCAGCCCAAAACAGGCACGGGCACTCGCGCTTGGGTCCATACCAAATCTAACTCCGAACCACCGCGCCTCCCGTAATGGCACGCCACAAACGGCGCCATGGGAGAGTTCAGGGCAATTCTTTAATCAAGAAAGGTGTAACGCTCACCTCTCCTCTTTATAAGGGGAAACAGGGCCGTTTCACCTTCGCCACTCTATGTTCCTTCCTCGAAAGCTCCGCCGCCCCTCCGCTTCCTAAGCCGAAGAGAGCAACGCCACCCGTCGCTGCCGCTGCCGCCACTGCCGCCGCTAACCTCCTCCACCGCTTCCGCCATGGTTCAAGACCGGGAAGAGCGTGAAGTCGGCCGAGGCGCTGCGGCTTGAGGCGCTGCGCAAGCAACGAGCACTTTCCCCCCCCCCCCCCGAGCTCACCCCGAAGGCACTGCGGGAGGAGTTCTATCTCTTCTGGTCGACGGAGACGCTGAGCGATCTGCGCGACGCAGTACTCTCCGCCAAGCTTCTACTTCAAAAAGTGTCCCAGAGGATACTATTCCTTCCCCGTTTTCTATTGCGGGCTTTGCCCACCTTTTTCCGATTTCTTCAGGATATCATGAATACCTACGGGTTTCATCTTCTTGACTTCACCCCCAACGCCGTTCTGACAATGGCGGTTTTCGCACACCTCTGCGAGAACTTCGTTGGCATCCACCCAAATGTTGCTCTTTTTCGCCATTATTTCATCCCCCGAGCCGAGAAAGGAGAGCCCTTAGCTGGCGGGATCGCCTGGATCTCACGAGTCGGCATGGAGGAGGTTTATCTGGAGGGCGAGCTCCGCAGCAAGTGGGATGAGTGGAGGGCAGAGTGGTGCTGGATTGTTGACGCGGATCCGCAGCCATTCACCAGCCTGCGTCAAGCCCAAGTGGTGCGCGGCGGCGACTGGAGCGCCCTGGCGGCGGACGACGCCAGATTGAAGATCGTCACCACGCAGATTCTGTGGCTCGAGCTTGCGGGCTTATCAGAGGGGCCGCTATGCGCGAACTTCCTTCGCCACAGACGCCTCTCTCGCAGAGAGGAAGAGGCCGCCTGGCTGTTCGGGGGCCCGGCAGACATCATGAGGCTGCGCCCAGGCCTCAATTTTAATTTCACAGTCTTGGAGTTGGATGGGATGCTCAAGGAGCTGTTCAAGCACGACGCCAACCACCCGGAGTGGTTCAGGCTGCCGCGGGGTGTCGTGCCGTTATGCAATAACTCCCAGCTCGATCACATCCGCGCAATGATGCCAGAGTGCGACTCGCATGGGATTATTCCAATGTGGCAGGAGCCTGCCGACGACGTCGTGCAGAACTTCTTCGACAACTTGGTGGAGGTGGCGAACCGTGCCGACGAGCAGAGGCTCCTCACCCGCGACACCACTGATGACGAGATGCGGTACATCGCCACCAGGGCCGAAGAGGCGGCGGCGGCAGCCGCCGCGGGCGAGTTTGGGTTCACGCTGGAGGAGGCAGAGGCGGCCGAGGCGGCAAGCCTTGCCGACCGAGAGGACCTTGGCGGGGAGGTCGCTGGCAAGGAGGAGCCCGAAGCCGAGGCAAGCGAGCCTGCCGGGAGCGCAAGTGGCCAGCCGTCTTCAAGCAGCTTGCCGCAGACGGGGCCCTCAGCGTAGCCCCAAGCTCAACCGAGGAGGCGCCTTTGCAGGACCGGAGACACAGCAGGGCGGTGGACGGGCCAACAGCCGTCGCGCCGTGGGACACGCTCCACCGCGCCAAGCACCGCTGACACGGGAGTGTCTCACGCCGCGCCGGCAACTGGGGCGGGATCTTCTCGAGCTGCTACTCCTGATCCTGCCGCAGCTCCTGCCAAGCGTCCAAGGGAGCCTACTCTTCCATCTCATTGTGCGGAAAGGGTGCCGGACTTCGACCTCTTCGCACTGAGCTCCGAGGAGGAGGAAGAAGAAGAGGAGGAGTAAGACTTTCTTTTTGTTGTACTTATGTTTCTTTGATTCCTGTTATCTCTTGTCTTGTATCTGATCTGCTTCCCTCTGAACCCCGTTCTTTCTCAGGACTCTGGCCGAGAGAGCGGCAAAGAGGGCCAAGGTTCCCGTGGTTGTCATCGAGGACGATCCCACTGTAGCAATAGAGGATGCATCCGAGACTACCTTGACGGACCCGGCAACCTCTCCCCGAAGCAGCCCCTAGTGCAGCCCCCAGCGTAAGCACTTGTTCACTTGCTGTTGTGGGGCGCGCATGGGTGCCTTCCCTTGTTGATATCTTGATTGTTGACTTGTTTGTGTAGGAGCAGAGCAGGCCTATCAGGAGCAACCAGAAGCTGCTCCGGAGGTGCAATCTACTTCAACTACGCCGCCAAGGGGCGATTCTCCGACAAGGGAGCGCTCTCCGGCAAGGGAGAGGTCCCCGGCAAGGGGTGGAACCAGCGAGCCTTCGGTGGTGGAGCCCATGGTCCCAGAGCCCAGCACAGGTAGCCCTCCTTGTCGGAAATTTTTCCTTGGTTTCTTCTTCTTTTGATATTCTTTTTTGGATATTTGCTTGACTTTTTCTCCCCCCTTTTCCTGCCTTCAGATCCTCCCTCCACGGAGCCAATGGAGACCGAGGCCACCGGCGAGGAGAACTTGCGCGGCGATACTGGTGATGCCGCTGCTACTGAAGAGGAGGCCGGCGCTGATGACCCCGCTGATGAAGAGGCCGCCAAGGCTACTGGTGCTGGAGCTGGCGAGGGACCCGGTGATCGTACTGACGACCCGGGGGCCGCAGGAGCACAGGGCGCTACACCGAACACCGACCCTTCCGCCGCTGATGCAGCGCCAGGCCCCGAAGAGCCCCAGCCCGGCGCCTACTTGAAGGCCGGCGAAGGTATCTTCATCACGCTCCCCTGGGCGTCGAGCTCTAGGGCGCCGGTCGAGGGAGAGACTTTCGACGGAGAAGTACTCGCCTCCGCTGGGCTGGTGGTGGTTGACGCCAGCAAAGCGGTGTGGCGAATCAAGAGGAGCAAATGCTCCGGAAGTTGGTGTCGCTCTACGCGCGCACAAGCGAAAGCTGGAGTCCCGGAAGCGCTTGTCGCCGGGCGGGGAGTTGACATAGAGAAGCACGCAGAGAGCTCCAGAGTCAAGAACCAAGAGGCCCTCCGGTCTATTGCCGAGGAGAGGGCGAGCTTGTCGAGGCGAAGAAGGCGTTCATCCTTGAGAAGGATGAAGCCGAGGAGCAGCAGAGGCTTGCCACTGAAGAGCTGTCCACCCGGAAGGTGGTGACCTACGCGGAAAGTCAATCTGGACAGCTACGAGGAGGAGCTCGTTGCACGCGAGCAATCACTTGGCGGGGCACTCAAAGAAGCGAAGGACGCTGCCGTAGCTGCCGAGGCCGCCAAGAAGGAATTAGAGGTGAAGATGACGCGGTGGAGGCTGATCTGAAAGGAAAGGATGAGGAGCTCGCCCGGCCCGGTAACGCGAAAGGATGCCCTCGCTCATGGTGATCTGCAAGTCCAACTCGCCGACAAGGGCAAGGAACTGAACACTGCCAAGGACTCAAATGCCGATCTGGAGCTGAAGCTGGCTACACTGACGGAGACGCTGGGCGGCGCCAAGAAGCGAGAAGAGGATTTGAAGAAAGAGATCAAGGCCAACGAGGAGCTGCTAACGAGGGCCGCCGAGACTCAAAACACCTTCAAGGCTACGGTGGAGCTTTGGACGGAGGGCCTTGTCAACATTGCTGCAGTCATCGACGAAGAGTCAAGGCTGGACTTGGCGGGCTTGGTGCTCCTCCGACGAGAACCTCCAGCCCAAAGCACCAAGCTTACTCTTTTCTTCAAGGGTGTGGTGACGGCTCTCCAAAGCAGCTCAGGAAAGGATCCCAAAGAAGTGGGCTGACGAGTCGCGCGCTATTCTCGCCAAGGTCTTGGAGAAGGTGTTGGTGAAGATACTCTTCCATAATCAAGACCTCGACCTCACCCGCGTCCTCAAGAAGCTGCCATGGTGCTGATCTTGAAGAGCTCAAAGCCATTGTCGCACCCATTGTGTACAAGGTGAATGAGGTCAGGAGGATCGACGGCGAGCGCGTGGATTAGGCCACCTTTCTTCTTCCTTCCTTGCCACTGTTATTTAAGTTATGAGAACAATTTAGTCAGTGCCGCGACAAGTTACTTTTGTAATATAACTTTATTCTAGGCAATGCTTGCTACACTATCTCCTTTACTTGATTCCTTTCTTTGTATGTTTTTACCCTACGCTTTTAGGGAACTTGCCAGCGCAAGCACGATTGCCGCGAGCGCTGAGTGCGGAACATCAGCAGCCCGCTGGCGATGCCGGCTCCGGCAAGAAACCTTGCCGCAACTAGTTGCAGCACACTTAAATTGTTGAGCAAACTCGAAACAAAGTAAGGGTGCAACTAGCTACGAGGAGGTTCCTCCGCGCATAGGTTTTCCATACAAAGTTCGATCGTTTCAAGGAAGATAACTTAAAATTTTAGAGACTGATCTTGCTCAGACTTTGGCGACTTAGCTTTTTCTTTTTGTCGTCTGTGTCCCGGCAAGGCCAAACTTCCTGGAACGACGCCCAGTCCACACCATTATCTCCTTATCTTCTCGTCCCCCCCGGTGAAGTTGTGGGTGAAGGAACCTTCTCATTGAGAAAAAGATAGAAAAGAAAATAACGATATGGAGCCTTAAGGCTCGTTATTGCTTACCGGGGCAAGTGCTGCACAGAGTGTCAGGTAAAGCATGCAAAAAAGAAAGAATGCATGAAATTTGACAAGATGTGCGAAGCACATGAACTTTATTTACGCGCGGGATCTGCGCCCGGCTTTGTACAAAGGGTTACATGCAACAGCGGCAAGGCTTGTACAAAAGGTGGTTGCCGGAACAGATTCTGGCAACTGCACCTTATGGGTAAAACTTACGAAGATGCTCAATGTTCCAGGAGTTGCTCACCGGAAAGCCATCTTCGGTCTCTAGGTGGACACTGCCGGGCCTAGTGACTCTCTTCACCCGATAAGGGCCCTCCCACTTTGGTGTCAACTTGTTGGAATTCTTGGCGGATTGAGCGCGCCGAAGAACAAGGTCACCTTCCTCGAGACTTCTGGCATTGACTTTGCAGCTATGGTAGCGGCACAAAGCTTGCTGATATCGAGCAGCTCGTACAGCAGCCTGAAGACGGTCCTCCTCAAGGAGCAGCGCGTCATCTTGCCGCAGCTGCTCTTGCTCAAGCTCATCATAAGCGAGCACTCGAGGCGATCCGTATATGAGTTCCGTGGGGAGAACTGCCTCTGCTCCATAGACTAGAGCAAAAGGTGTTTGGCCAGTGGCTCGATTTGGCGTCGTTCGATCGACAAAGAACCATCGCAGCTCCTCGATCCAATTTCTTCCGCACTTGTGCAGCCTGTCAAAGTTACGGTCTTGAGCCGCGTGGGACTTCAGCGTTCGCCCTCTCCGCTTGACCGTTGCTTCTCGGTGAGCAAAGAAGCGGCAGATCTTGGCGCCAAGATCTTGGACGATCGCATGAAGGTGCGGCTCGTGGAATTGTGTGCCGTTGTCGGTGATGATCCTGCTAGGGACTCGAGCGGCAAACAATTGACTCAAGAACTTGAATGCCGACCGTGCTGTCACCTTTCTCACTGCTTCCACCTCCGCCACTTCGTGAACTTGTCGATCGCCATGTACAAGTACTCAAGCCCCGACAGCTCGGGAAAGGGGCCGAGGATGTCGAGCCCTGCACCGAAAATGGCCGTGACAGAGGGATTGTTTGGAGAGCTTGAGCTGGTTGATGTATCTGCTGGAGTGGAACTGCACGCTTCACACTTGGTTACTTGTGCAGCCAGATCTCGAGGGCCGCTGTCAAGAAACCTTGCCGAAAGCCTTGCTGCAAGTGTTTTGCGCCAATGTGGTGACCACATATGCCTCCATGTATCTCCGCCAACAGCTCTTGTCCTTCTTCCCGGAAATGCACTTCAATTTCACTCCGTGAATCTTCTTCAGAAAGTATGTCATCGATAAACTGGTACATACTTGATTGCCGGGCTACTTTCGCTTCTTCTTGCTCTTCGGAAGTTCTCCGTCTCAAGGAAACGGACGATCGGTGTGCCCATGCGGAGCTTGTGGCTCGACGACAAGGGCTAAAGGCGCAATGTGCCAAGGAACATCTGCTTCCACAGCAAGAATCTGCGATTCAGCTGGAGCTTGATGTTCCCCGGCAAGCCTGCCGGAGCAAAACTTGTCAGGAGCGTCTGCTTCAACGAAACAAACCCTAGGGCTTGTCGGAGCAGACTGCTCCTCAGCATTGTTTGTGTTGATCTTGGGGACCTTCTTGGCGGCGGCTTCAGGGAGCTCTGCCGGAAAGTAGTCACCAGAAACCAACTTCCTCTTCTTGCTCTGTCCAGTTGATGGTGTTACAGATGGTTGAGTCAGCTTGAGCACAAAAATTCCTGGTTCCACACGCAACTTGAGTGCAGCACATTTCGACAGGCCATCAGCAACATCGTTCTGGGCTCTTGGAACATGTTCCATCTGCAGGCCGTCAAAATGCTCTTCCAACTTCCTTACTTCATCAATGTAGGCCTCCATCAACGGACTCTGATAATCTTTGTTAACTTGGCGGATGACACGCTGCGAGTCACCCCTGACAATAAGTTTCTTGATCCCAAGGTCTGCCGCGATCCCGAGTCCGGCAAACAAGCCTTCATACTCCGCAGTATTGTTTGTCGCTTGTTCCTTGGGAAAGTGCATCTGGACCACGTACTTGAGGTGCTCTCCTGGTGCGATAAGCAAGACACCAAGACCGGGCGCCTTTGTAGCGAGAAGGCCCCATCAAAGTACATGACCCATTCCTTGTTTGCTTTTTGACGGGACGCTTGCCTCCGAGTTTCTTCATCGTGTTGGCGCCCACCCTGCTATGAATTCTGCCAATGCTCGGCTCTGGATAGTTGAGGTACTCTCAAATTTGAGGCCAAAGCTTGACAATTCCAGTGCCCACTCAACAATCCTGCCTGTTGCTTCTGGATTCTGCAGTATCCTCTTCAATGGAAAGCGAGTGACAACTATGATCTCATGTGCTTGAAAGTAATGGCGCAGCTTCCTCGAGGCCATGAGAAGGCCGAAAAGCAACTTCTGCAGTCCAGAGTATCTTGACCTAGCCCCCTGGAGAAGGGAACTGACAAAATAAACTGGGCGCTGCACCATCTTCTTTTGTCTCTCTTCCTGTGGCTGCACAGATACATCCTTGTCGGGACCAGAGCTTCTCGGGGAAGCCCCCTGCTTGCCGCTGGACTCGTTTGCCGTGGTAGCCGGCTCATCATCTACCTCTCTTTCCGCTACTAACGCAGCACTAACCACTTGATTGGTTGCCGCTAGATATAGCAGCAACTTCTCTTGTGTCTTAGGTGCGACAAGTGTTGGAGTGGAGGATAGGTATTTCTTCAAGTCCTGCAGCGCAGCCTCCGCTTCCGGAGTCCATTTCATTGGACCTGCCTTTTTCAAAATTTTGAAAAACGGCAGGGCGCGCTCAGCAGACTTGGAGATGAACCTGTTGAGAGCAGCAACACAGCCGGCAAGCCTTCGCACATCCTTGACGCGCTTTGGTGCTTCGATCTGCTCGATGGCCTTGATCTTGTCGGGATTGGCTTCAATCCCCCTCTGGGATACAAAGAACCCGAGAAGCTTGCCGGAAGGAACTCCAAATACGCACTTCTCGGGGTTCAACTTGAGATTGATCTTGCGCAAATTTGTAAAGGTCTCGTCCAAATCTTGGATCAGAGTTGCTCTGTCTTTGCTCTTGACCACTATGTCATCCATGTAAGCTTCTACATTTCTGTGCAACTGTGGCTCAAAAGCTTCATGAACTACCCTCGCAAAAGTTGAACCAGCATTCTTTAGTCCAAAAGGCATTCGTACAAAGCAGTACGTGCCACATGGAGTAATGAATGCGGTTTTCTCTTCATCCTCTTCTGCCATGAAGATCTGATGATATCCTGAATATGCATCAAGAAATGAAAGCAAATCACATCCTGCCGTGGAGTCGACAATCTAGTCAATGCGCGGCAAAGGAAAATGGACTTTGGGAACAACCCCTATTAACATCGTGAAGTCAATACAAAGCCTCCACTTCCCATTTGCTTTGCGCACGAGTATAGGATTGGCCAGCCACGTTGGATGGAGCACTCCTCTTACAAGGCCTGCTGCTTCCAACTTCTTGATCTCTTCTGCAATGAATTCTTGACGCTCCACTGCTTGCTTCCTAACTCTCTGTTTGACGGGCCGCGCGTGAGGGCAGACGGCAAGGTGGTGCTCAATTACTTTCCTGGGAACACCGGGGATGTCGAATGGTTGCCATGCAAACACATCGACATTCGCCCGCAGGAAAGCAATGAGCGCGCTTTCCTATTTAGGGTCAAGCGAGGCACTGATGGTGAAGGTACCACCAGTGTTGTCCTCCTTGGCGGCCACTTTCTTGGTCTCTGGTGAAGCTGTCTTTGCCTTCCTACACTTGCCGGTGGAGCTCGATGGTGCATCCTCGACAGTAGCGCAGCACTCCGAAGAGGTGCGCTTGCTGGAGTGGGCATCAGAGCTGCTCTTGCCGGACTTAGTCTTCTTCTTCCCCCCGGGAGCTTCAGCGGCAAGTGGTTTGCGTTCTGCTGCGGCTGCTGCTTCTCGGTAGATCTTGTCGGTACAGATAAGGGCATCTTTCTTGTCGCCAGGGACAGAAATGACACTTATCGCATCGGCATCTTGAGCACGCCAGGCGAGGAGAGGCTGCCATGAACTTGGCGAAGCCGACGGCCAAGTATCCCATTGTAGGGCAATGGGAAATCGGCAACATCAAAGGTGACCTTCTCTGTCCTGTTCAGCTCGCTGCCAAACGTCACTGGCAGTGTGATCTTCCCCTTCGGCTTACTCCTTCTCGGGTTGATTCCTTGAAAGGTACCAGTCTCTTCGAGCTCGCTGTCGGGGATCTGGAGCTTCTTGAGCACCGCGGAGGAGATCAGATTCAAGCCGGCCCTGCCGTCAACCAGCATCTTTGTGACCTTGAGGTTGCGGATAGTTGGTGAAACCAACATCGGCAAGCACCCGACCGCAGTTTTGCGATCAGGGTGATCCTCAACATCAAAGATGATGGGCGTGCTGGACCACTTCAGAGGTCTGCACGACTCGACTGATGGTTCTGCTGCATTAACTTCACGCACCCACTGTTTGAGCTGGCGGTGCAAAGTATGCAGAGAAGCACCGCCGTCGACGCACAAAACCTCCGTTGCCTTCTGAAACTCCTGCTCGTCGGCCTCATCCTCATCCATCTCTTCATCTTCGTCTTCGTCTTCCTCCTTGTCGCGGCCGCGGGGGGGCCTGTCTCCTTGCCGCTGCTTGGCCTTGCCGCGGCGCCCTCCCCGGCCGGGACGCTTCTTGCCGGATCCTCCACCACCTTCTTGGGCCTTCTCCTTGTCACGGCGCTCATATTCAACTTTCTGTAGCTCAACAAGCTACTCAACCTTCTTGCAAGTCTGGAGATCATGGCCCTTGGTGCGGTGGATCTTGCAAGATCGCTTGGGGAGCCGCCCCGCTTGTCGTGGCCACCACAGCCTCGCCGAGTCACCAGCTTTGGCCTTCTCGGCGCCACCTCCGCTGCCTAACTGCTCGACTAACCAGCACATCCTTAGCTTTCCTTTTTCTATTATTTTGCCTCCGGTTCTTCTTTGTGGGCGGCATCCTCACCGCCGATCCTTCGCTTCCTGCGTTCTTCTCCGGGAGTTTCTCCTCCTCAAAGACGCGCGATTTGTCGCCAGAGCATATAGCTCGCTGACATCTCGATTTTGCACATTGCCATCTCCTCCCTCATCCTGCGGTTACGCGACGCTCGATGGAACGCGCTAATAACCGCGCAGGGTGGACGCCTCGATGTTGCATCGCACTTGGCTGAATCTTTGAATGTACTTGCGAGGGTTCTCCTTCTTCGGGCGCAGCAGATGAAGATCGCTTCTCTGTCCATGGTGCTTGTGTCACCGTGAAGGCGCCGACAAACCGATGGCACAGATCGCCCATGAAGAGATGGAGTTGTCCGCAAGTGCATGAGCCAAGATCTCGACGTTAGGCCCCGGCAGCTCGCACCGCGACGGTGTAGACGCTAAGGAACTCGACGGATGTATCCTGCCATCGTACTTCTTAGGTACATCCGCTTGAAATTTTGGTATCACCATCGACTGCCGCAGCTCACGAGTGAACGCAGGACAACCTACCATGTACGGCAAGTCTCCCGTTCTTCGGCGCATGCATATCGACAATGGGCCCAGCGCTGATCCGACCGACTCGCTTTCTTCGACGCCGATGCGAAAAGTGAAGGCGTCTTCTTGCCATCGTTTTGGAGAACTTGGCGCTGATCGCGACGAGCTCATGGGTCCGACGACACACAAGGAGTCGATGTCGAGGTTAGCCCAAGAAGTCGGCGATCTTGGCCTTCGGGCGGAGTGCACGGTTGTAACGCCTCGAGACCGACGCCTCGAAGATTTCCACTACTCCGAAGTTTCGCTGCAGGATTTGTTTTGTTTGTTGCATCATTTGCATTGCATCATGCCATCATATCATTAATTTTTAAAACCTCAACTAAATAAAATTACATAGATCATTGATCTATTTAAATCGAGGGATATTCACATGGTAATTTCTCTTTATAACGTATCCTCTCGATATTTAGGGAGCTATGATAAATATTCCATTCTTTAGGAATTAACCATAACACACTTACAGTTTAAGTTCTATGCATTTTCTACTGCAATTCCTTGCCTCAAACTTTGCCAACAATTCTTATCTCATTTATCGAGGCTCCTCCAAAGTTCTCAACATTTTTGGGTCTACCAAATACCCACTTCCTACCTACACTCATTTGAATTGGATTCAAATGAGTTTGAATTCAACTTCACGCCCTTGCTCACTTTCTATTTTTCTTGGATCAAGCTCATTTTTGTGAGTCCGGGAAAATTATCCGCGTGTTCAACTTCTTCCCTAACCTCTCTTTCTTTTCTTTCTTCTCTCTGATTTTTTAGAAGAGGAGGGAGAGCTAGCCCACTGGGCCTCCCACCACCGCAGCTCGGCCTCCTCCCAACGCCAGCCCACCTGGCCCCTCAAGAGCCCACCAGCCTCTAACCCTAGCCCGATCCCCTTGCAGCATCTCTTCCTCTCGCTCCTGTGTCTCCGCCACACCCAAGACGCAGCCCCGATCCCATCTCTCGATCCCCGCCACCTCAGATTCCCGCTCAGGCTGCCGCCTTTCCAGAAGCACGCCACGGGCGCCGACCACCACCACCAGAGCTCCGCCACGCCCGGCTCGCCACCTCCAGCAGCCGCCTGTCGCAGCTGCCGCCATCCACGCCAGCAGGAGCATCGCACCATCCTCGCCCGGATCTCCTTCGCCATCCACAAGGCCCTGCGCCAAGTCCTGCTGCCGACGCCTCCTGCATCGCGCCTGTAGCCGCGACCTCCCCGTCCACATCCGCTGTTGCTGCCTCTCGTCGTCATCTTCAAGCTCGTCGCGCAGCCGCCACCCGGATCCACCCCCAGGCTGCCGTCCGGGACCTCGTCTGCCTCCCCTACATCACGCCCCATCGCTGGGAGCTCGCGTCAAGTCCGCCGCCTCCTCGCTTCCTCTGGCCACCTCCAGCGCCGCCTCGCCCCATGGCGTCCACCTTGCTCCGTTGAGCTCTGTCCTGCTGCACCTCTCCATGGGCCACCTGCACTACCTCGGGAAGCCCTGCCCGACGCCATGGCCAGCCCCTCCGCAACCTTTGCATGAACCGAGCCCCTTCCTTCCCAAGATCTCCTGCACCCGTCAAGTTTTGGACATGAAACTCCATCTCCGGGGACTACCGTGATCGTGTATCTCGCCTACTACCACTTCGGTTCGTCAAGGCCACCAAGTTCGACTACACTGCGAGACCTGAAATGCCAAGACCACCAAGTTCGACTACGTGTGACATCGAGTACGACTCCACACGGCGATGCGTCAAGTACCACTCGCGGCTTCGCCAAGTCCGACTACAAAGCAAAGACCATGCACCACTACTATTCCTGTGGATTTTGGCAAGTACCCCTACGCACGGATAGGCCAAGGTCGACTACACCCGGTGATGCGCCAAGTCCCACGACGTTGACGACCCTTCAAGTTCGACTACCGTTGCCATGTACCACTACCGTCGCAAGAACCGAGACCGGCAAGTCCGAAGACCCCAAGTACCACGACTACCCTCGAGGACGCTTTCTCCGCTGTTCAACTACAACTCGTAATGCGACTACCGCCGCCGTGAAAACTACTTCCACTACACCACGAGAACGCTTACTTCTCTACATCGCATCAACTCGTTTCGCCCGAGAACGCACGCTCCGAAGGTATAACCCGAAACGACCGCCGTGGACCGAATGCATGTGTTGAATGAGATGTACGATATGTTTGCACCGTTCCCGTTTGTTTCGTGCACGTTCCTCATTTGCCATGCCGTCGACCCATGGGAACCCGGAAGCCGGGATCACCCCACCATCTTGCATGACTCGCTCACGCTCACTTCCTTTTGCACCGGTATCTCCGTGAGCTACCGGAACCGATATGTTGCCGTGGCATCATTTTCAGATTCGTTGCCGTGGCACCCGTTTTGTTCCGCCATAGTGACCAAATGCTTCATAACATGCTCATGACAACGTTTTCATAAAGTTGCATAAAACTTGCATATGTCATCCGCATCATGACAACAAGAATTAAAATGTTTAAAATTGTTGCTTGCTTTAAATTGCTAAATAACATGGGGATTTTCTGGAAGTGTTGTTTGTGTTTCCGGCCTCATTTAAACTTGCCTAAATAGTTAGTTTATTTATGCTTCACCTCTTGCCATGTTTAAGAACACTTAATATTGTTTGGTAGCATAACCGAGAGAGAACTAAATAATTGATGTGGTGTTTTGTCAATATGCAACTCGTTGCATATTGAGCTCCACTTAACTTGTAGTATTGTTTGTTGCACTTTGCCATGCCATGCCTCATTAAACCGGACATGCATCATACTTGTTTGTGCATCATGACATGTTTATGCTTGGGTGTTTACCATGTTGTTTGTTTCTTTCCGGTTTGCTTCTCTCGTTAGCTTCGGTTTCGTTCCGGAGTTGTGAGGATTCATGCGACTACGACCGTTTGTCTTCTTCTCGGACTCGTTCTTCTTCCTTGTGGGATCTCAGGCAAGATGATCATACCCTTGAAATCACTACTATCTTTGCTATGCTAGTTTGCTCGCTCTTTTGCTATGCCAATGCTATGATGCCTACCATTTGCTTGTCAGCCTCCCAAATTGCCATGTCAAACCTCTAACCACCATGTCCTAGCAAACCGTTGATTGGCTATGTTACCGCTTATGCAGCCCTCTTATAGCGTTGTT
This sequence comes from Aegilops speltoides, assembly GCA_021437245.1. Classification (NCBI taxonomy): domain Eukaryota; kingdom Viridiplantae; phylum Streptophyta; class Magnoliopsida; order Poales; family Poaceae; genus Aegilops; species Aegilops speltoides. Next base: position 340,902,330 of record CM038147.1, on the reverse strand, counting down.
AGTTGCGGTGAAGATTGAAGATTGTTCCTTGTTGAACATGGAGATGTTGTTCCTTGTTGGAACATGTTTACTTGTTGGGATATCACAATATCTCTTATTTAATTAATGCATCTATATACTTGGTAAAGGGTGGAAGGCTCGGCCTTATGCCCGGTGTTTTGTTCCACTCTTGTCGCCTCTAGTTTCCGTCATACCGGTGTTATGTTCCCGGATTTTATGCTCCTTACGCGGGTCGGGTGATTTATGGGACCCCTTGACAGTTCGCTTTGAATAAAACTCCTCCAAAGAAGGCCCAACATTGGTTTTAACATTTGCCACCTAAGCCTTTTTCCCTTGGGTTCTGCAGACTCAAGGGTCATCTTTATTTTACCCCCCGGGCCAGTGCTCCTTCGAGTGTTGGTCCAAACTAGAGCACCATGCGGGACCATTCCTTGGCAACTTGGATTACGTCGATACCTGTACGCTTAGCTTATCTGGTGTCCCTGAGAACGAGATATGTGCAGCTCCTATCAGGATTTGTCGGCACAGCGGGTGGTCTTGCTGGTCTTGTTTTACCATTGTCGAAATGTCTTGTAAACCGACCGAGACCGATCGGGTCTTCCCAGGAGAAGGTCTATTCCTTCGCTGATCGCGAGAGCTTGTCATGGGCAAGTTGGGACACCCTGCAGGTATAAACTTTCGAGAGTCGTGCCTGTTATGTGGCAGATGGGAATTTGTTAATGTCCGTTGTAGATAACTTGGCACCGATCCGAATTAAAACGCATCAACCGCGTGTGTAGCCGTGATGGTCTCTTCTCGGCGGAGTCCGGGAAGTGAACACAGTTTTGGGTTATGTTTGACGTAAGTAGGAGTTCAGGATCACCTCTTGATCATTTCTAGTTGCCGACCGTGATTTGCCTTCTCTTCTCGCTCTCATTTGCGTATGTTAGCCACCATATATGCTAGTTGCTCGCTGCAGCTCCACCTCATGCCTTTACCTTACCCATAAGCTTAAATAGTCTTGATCGCGAGGGTGCGAGATTGCTGAGTCCCCGTGGCTCACAGATACTTCCAAAACCAGTTTTCAGGTGCCTATGTTACCAAGCAGGTGATGCAACCAAGCTCAAGGAGGAGCTCGATGAAGATCTTGCCCTTTGTGTTGTTTCGTTCTAGTTGATCAGTAGTGGAGCCCAGTTGGGGTCGATCGGGACCTTTATCGATTTGGGGTTCTTCTTTTATTTTGGTTCCGTAGTCGGACCATGATTGTATCTGGATGATGTAATGCTTTATTCATGTAATTGTGTGAAGTGGCGATTGTAAGCCAACTATGTATCTCTTCCCTTATGTATTACATGGGTTGTGTGAAGATTACCTCACTTGCGACATTGCTTTCAATGCGGTTATGCTCTAAGTTGTGCTTCGACACGGGAGATATAGCCGCATCGAGGGCGCATAAACAGGGTGGCACCCCCATCGGTCTTGTCGACGCCGGCTTACTACGCTGGGCGTCTTGCCGGGCTTCGACGTGCTTTCGTTGCGGGCATGTCGCCGCTGGCGGCCGATGAGGCTCGAATGGTGGCCTCCAATCGCCGATCTTGTCCGGCGCCGAGGGTAATCTAGAAGCGCTTGGGCTCGCCAACGCTTCCTCGAGTCTTGGGCGGCGGTGGCGGCGGCGCGAGGAGCGGATATGCTCAAACTTCTAACAAGTGTTAGAAGGAGCAACATCTCGCCCAGCGATCAGACTTCGCGCCGCCAACATGTTGACGTGCATGTTGGCCTTGAGCGTCCCGCGATCCACCAGCTTGACCTTGCTCCAACGCGAGTACGGTGCTAGGAGCACCATGGCGTTGTCGATCCCGCACCTCCTGGGAGGGGTGCGGTGTATGTACAGATGCTGAAGCTTGCGGGGCCTTGTTCTTGGACGTGGTGACGATGTGAGTCCCCTCGTCGGCGCCCGCTCCTCTGCCGGCATCTATCCCTCCGCCCGCTGGCTCCGGTGGCGGTGGGATCGACGTGGACGGACCAGCCACCTCAGAAGTCTTCTTCTTCGGTGGCATGTCGATGAAAATGTTGATGTAGCACGCGCGAACACCAGATCAGGTTCGCACAACCTCGACGTCCCCTACCTGGCGCGCCAAAGATGTCGTGGGAAACGAACACCTATGGGGCAGGGCCCCTTTCGGTCCGGCAAGGGAGCGGAGGGCGCACGAAGAGCAGATCGAGGCGAAGCACGCGAGGGATTTTACCCAGCTTCGAGCTCTCCGAGAGATAAAACTCCTCGCTGCTTTATGGTGGTATTATGTTCTTGCTCAAGAGCGTGAGCGCTGTGTTTTCGAAGGAGTCGAACCCCCACGCTATGCATGGGCCTCCTTTTATAGGCTAAAGGGTCACCGACAGTGGCAACGCAGAAAGGGTATAAAAGTAAAAAGAGGGGTTGGTACAATCACTATCTCAAATGCCCCCCTACCTAACTCGACGGCAGGGGACAAGGGCATTTAATGCCCGTCTGGTCGCCCAAACAGTGCAGGAAGCAACCGTTAGGGGCACCACCGATCGCCACGATGGCCTTCTCGTCATCTCCACTTGCCACCTCGCACCGCTATCGCACAAATACCGCCACGCGTTCTCGAGATGGTCCTGGTGACACGCGACGAATGCTTGTTTGCTGCGTGCAGAGTGAGCTTGCCACGCAAGCGCCTTTGCCGCGGTTGTTGTCTTGTCGACTCGAGAGCTTGCCGCTCGCCGGGTCTCGCTGGACGCAAGGCCACCGCAAGTTCTTCGCAGTGCCTTGGTTGGCCTTCCCGGCAAGCTCCTCTTGCTGGGGCCTTGTCCTTCCCGGCGAGCTATTCTTGCCGGAGCCTTGTCTTCTCAGTCAAAATACTTTGTTCTTGAATGGCATCAATATGAGCTATGGAGGATCTTGGCGACGCCTCGACAAGCCTTGCCATTGGTGTCAAGCGACGCCCGTGCACAAGTTCGATACTAAGGTACCCCTACTTTAGTACAATCGACAAATATAATAGCATGGAACAATAAAAAATTATAGATATGTCGGAGACGTATCAGGAATAACATGCATGAGGCCGCAAAGTGATATGATGTGTTACATGCTAGATCGGTGTGGCATAGAATCGGGGTCCTAACAGCTTTGGTATCGTGAGCCCGATCGCTCAGGATTACCAAGCCAAACTGGTCGAAGTTGAGTCTAGAAATTCTCCAGTTATGTAAGGGAATTGATTGTGGGAAGGAATGTAAGGCTCTTTTTACTCCTTATATCTCATGGCCTTCTGATCTGACTCATCCTACCTTTCCTACGGGGTTGAGGAACTAGGCTTTCTATTCCGTCTATCAGGATCACGTGTTACTACTCCATAGTCCCATAGGATTGGTTGATCAGAGTCATAACCCAATTTTCGAGTACTTCCAGTGTAGTCTGTTTAGCATTATCTCAGAGCCTTGAGTGATGATGTCGAGTATGTACTATCCCATTTTAGCAAGATGTCTCATTTTGAGCTTTTTACTGTCATTATGCTGCCGAAATTTCCCTAGGAATTCAAGAGATACTAATTTCCTTGTCCTTCATTCTACAGTCTATAGTTGATGTTGATTCCATCCTTGGTTTCGTTTCTCAGGATGTCAGCAGTTAAGCGAAGTTCTGTTGCTCGTAGCCAGAACCATGGAGATGGTAGGGATGAGGATCCTCCCGACCAACCTTCGTTGGCAGAGTTTATGTTAGAGATGCAGAGAAACAACCATGAGTCTAACTGCCTGTTGGCACATATCGAGGAGAACACCGCACATCAGTCCAAAGAGTCTGCGACAATTCATGACTTCATTCTCTTGCACCCACCCACCTTTCATCATTCCGTCGAGCCACTTGATGTAGATGACTGGCTCCATAGCATCACACATAAACTGTGTTCCGCGAACATAGCTGAAGATGACAAGGTCAACTATGCCACATACCACTTGGAAGGTCCTGCTAGTCTTTGGTGGCAGAACTATGAGGCTATGCTTCCAGCTGGCCAGATTCCTACCTGGAGGGATTTCACTGAGGCTTTTCGCGAGCATCACATTCCTCAGGCCCTCATCGATCGCAAGAGAGAAGAGTTCTGTAGTTTCACCCAGAGTAAATTGGCTGTCAATGCATACAGTAGAGAGTTTGAGAACCTCTCCCACTATGCCACAGAAGAGGTGTCCACGGACGCTAAGAAGCAGGCTAAGTTTCGGAAGGGCCTCAACCCCAAGTTGCGTAGTGATCTCCACCTGCATCATTGTGAAACATTCCAAGCCCTTGTGAACAAGGCCATCAATGCAGAGACAGCTCATCTCACTTACGAGGAGTCTCGTAAGCACACCTGTGATATGGGATCCTCCTCCGGTTCTAGTTCTCAGAAGCTCCAGATTTGGGTTCCAAACTCCGCTCTTCCATCCGGTTATCCACCAAGGCCATCCTACATGGCGCCTCACCCAACCCAGTCGTATGCTCCACCCAAGCCTACTGGTAGACCGCTTGTCAATGCGGGTCCACGTCCAACTTCAGGGACTTGCTTCACATGCGGGAAGCCAGGACACTATGCACATGACTGTTCTCAGACTAGTTATGCTCCACCCCAGCTCGAGAACTCTGTTGGCTGTGTTAAGCCATCAAGCAAGATGATTAGAGCCAAGTCAGCTCGCACTAAACATGGACATGTGCATCACGTCTCAGCTAAAGACGCTCATGATGATCCGGATGTCGTTCTTGGTACACTCCTTGTCAATTGTCACCCAACATTGGTTTTGTTCGATACTGGAGCATCTCACTCCTTCATTTCCAAAGGCTATGCTCGTTTGCACGACATGTCATTTTGTGATATGCCAACTCCTCTTGAAATCCAAACCCCAGGGTCTAGATGGCAAACTACCAAAATAAGCTATGGTAATGAAATCCTTGTTGACAGACTTGTATTTATTGCATCACTTGTAGCCCTCAAGTCCTCAGATATTAACATCATCTTGGGTATGGACTGGATGACAGCTCATCATGCCAAGATTGATTGTTACACCAGATATTTTCAGCTTACACATCCATCTGGCAAGATAGTCACTATCTCCACTAGAGTTGCAAAGCGTCAGCTCTATTCTCTTAATGCCAGCCCTCTTCCAGAACTTGAAGATATCCCGGTAGTCCGTGACTTTCCGGATGTCTTTCCAGAGGAACTGCTAGGTGTTCCACCTGACAGAGATGTAGAGTTTTTCATAGATCTTATCCCAAGAACCGCTCCAATCTCTAGGAGACCTTACAAAATGGCACCCTTAGAACTAGCCGAGCTTAAGAAACAACTTGATGAGTCCTTGCAAAAGGGTTTCATCCGTCCTAGTTCTTCTCCTTGGGCTTGCCCCATCCTCTTCGACAAGAAGAAGGAGGGGACGGACCGGATGGTTGTAGATTATGGTCCCGTTAATTTTGTCACGATAAAGAACAAATATCCGCTTCCCAGGATCAACGACCTGTATGATCAGCTCACTAGATCCTCAGTCTTCTTCAAGATGGATTTGAAGTTAGGATACCATCAAATCAAGATAAGAAACAGGGACATTCCTAAGACGGCCTTTGTTACTCGTTAGGTCAGTACGAGTACACCTTCATGTCCTTCGGTCTAACCAACACTCCAGCTACATTCTCCCGCTTGATGAACTCAATCTTCATGGAGTGCTTAGATAAGTTCGTCGTGGTTTACCTCGATGATATTCTTATTTACTCAAAGAACGAGGAAGAGCATGCCGATCATCTTAGACTTGTGTTAGAAAAACTAAGAGAACACCGCCTTTATGCCAAGTTCTCCAAGTGTGAATTTTGGTTGCCAGAAGTGACCTACCTAAGCCACATGATCTCCGGTAAGGGCATTGCTGTCAATCCCGAGAGAGTTAAGGCCGTTCTCGATTGGACTCCACCTGAAACCGTTAAACAAGTTAGGAGTTTCCTTGGCCTAGCTAGCTATTATCGCCGCTTTGTTGAAAATTTCTCCAAAGTAGCCAAACCCTCACCGAACTTCTCCAAAGATAAAAGTTCGAGTGGTCCCCACAGCAGAGTACAGCTTTTGAACCGAAAAGACGCCTGACTTCTGCTCCCATACTTGTGCCACTGGATTTCACGAAGGACTATGTTATCTACTGCGACGCCTCACGGCATGGACTAGGTTGCATTCTTATGCAGGATCGTCATGTGATTGCCTATGCATCTCGACAGTTGCATCCACATGAGGAGAATTATCCTATACATGATCTAGATCTTGCAGCCGTAGTCTATGCTCTCAAGACCTGGCGACATTACCTTCTTGGTAAACGTTGCGAGATCTACACCGATCACCAGAGTCTCAAGTAAATCTTCACCCAACCGGATTTGAACCTTAGGCAAAGACATTGGTTGGAGGTGATCTCAGATTATGATATAGGGATTACTTACACCCCAGGCAAAGCCAATTTCATGGCTGATGCGCTAAGCCATAAATCCTATTGCAACAATCTCATGTTGCAGCAAGGCCAACCACATCTCCATGAGGAATTCTGTAAGCTTAACCTTCACATTGCTCCTCATGGATTTCTTTCTACCCTGGTGGCGAAACCTGATCTTGAGGATCAGATTATCGCTGCTCAAAAGCAGGTCACGGGAATTTCTCGGATCAAGAGAAACATTAAGAAGGGAGTTGGTGGATCTTTTTCTATGGATGATCAAGGTGTTGTTTTCTTTGAGAATCGCTTGGTGGTTCCCAAGAATCAACATCTGCGACAAGTGATTCTTAAGGAGGCGCATGAATCTCCTCTCAGGATTCATCCCAGTAGTACTAAGATGTATCAGGACCTACGCCAGAGGTTCTGGTGGACTAAGATGAAGAGAGAAATCGCTCAGTTCATTGCTAACTATGATGTTTGTCATCACGTTAAGGCAGAGCATCAGAGACCTGCTGGCACCCTTCAGTCTTTAGCTATTCCTGAGTGGAAATGGGATAAAGTTGGTATGGACTTCATCACCGGCTTCCCCAGGACCAAGAGAGGGAATAATGCTATCTTCGTAGTCATTGATCGTCTTTCCAAAGTGGCGCACTTCCTACCTGTTTGAGAGAGTATCACTGCTAGTCAGCTCGCTGACTTATATATTTTACGAATAGTGTCACTTCATGGTGTTCCACTACAGATCAATTCAGACCGTGGTAGTCTTTTCACTTCTCATTTCTGGGAAAGTTTCCAAACCGCCATGGGAACCCATCTTTCCTTCAAGATCGCTTTCCACCCTCACGGAGTGGTCGTGGAAAGGGTCAACCAAATTCTCGAAGACATACTTAGAGCTTGCGTTATCTCATTCGGTATGGATTGGGAGAAATGTATTCCTTTTGCCGAGTTTGCTTATAACAATAGCTATCAATCCAGTCTCAAGAAAGCTCCTTTTGATATCGGCCCTGACCAACCACCGTAACCGAGAAGTCCCCGAAATTTTCCTCGCGCTCGCTTCATCCATGATTTTTTCCGTCATGGATGGCCCAAAGAATGTCATGCAGGTGCGTCTCCGGCCCGCCCAGGACGAAAAAGCCCATTTTTTGTCATGATTTTTTGTCATAGAAGTAGGAGCCCACCACATCTATGATGATACAGGTTTTTTTATAATTATCCTCAAAGAAGTGTCATAAGTATGACAGAAAAAAATTCATTCGGCCCAAAATGTCACGAATGTGTCTTTCCTTCATGGTGAATTAAATTTCACTGTTTAAATAACCGTATTTCATATTTGCACAAACAGGGATGCCTGTCTTCATATCATTTCTATCTGCGCAATCAAAAGTACACACCTCAGTTTTAGTAGAACTGCACAAAATGAGATGGCTATTCCTAGCTATTGTTCTCTAACCACCTGTCTTCCAGGTGTTCCTACATTGGTAGTAACTAGGTAGAATGACCAACGCAATCTAAAAGAATCTGATTCATATGTTTTACTTCCTGATTGTAGTGCAGGGACGAGCGAACACAACTGCATCCTAGTCCAGAACGCACTTTCTACCAGTTCATCCATGGACCGAGGACTAGCTGGCATGGCTGCACATACGTTTTTTGGACAGGTGCGCGGACAAGAGGCATTGTGGTCTGCTTATTTCTGCAAATAGCGGTCCTTAAATTTAGTGGAATGCACAAGAATTTCAGATGGTCAATACACTACATGGTTTAGTTCAGCATTCCAGCTGAGAAGACAATTATAATTGGTTATTCTGGAATGAGAGAAACTAACCCTAGATGGTGGCAACAAGAAAAACTAGAGTGAATTCCAGGAAATTAAAGCCTACCTAGGGAGGCCCTTTGCTCAGAGAAGCCTTGCTTGATTTTTCCTGATTTGTAAACCTTCTCACAACTTTGTCTTTTGCTGTGAACTAGTATATGGTTGTTATGTTCTATGAATCATTGAGATGTATAAAATTGCTTAACTTATGCTTTTTAAGTATTTTATAAAGTCGAGTTTAATGTGAGTCTTCCACATGAATGTTGGACTAGCGTGTGAACGTTTGGAATTTACATTGTGGCCTCAGTTAACTGCATGGACCACTGTAACAAGATACGTAGTTGCTTATATGTCAAACATCAGATTATTGATTGTTAGCTGGTCGATACCCGACTTTTGTAGTGTTGAAGCGAGCTGAGCCAATGTGTTGTGTTTTGCACAACTTCCTACATGTGGGGTAGCACCAACAGTGTTTACAAGTACTTAACCAGCCTTACGTACCCTATGTATATGTCAGCGCACAGTTCTCGAACGAGTACTCTATTTCATCAAACACACACTACTCATATGATAAACCATGACAACTTATGTCTTACCATACCATATTCATAAAAAAACTAGTGAGGACACATCTGTTTCGGCAACAATTAGGATGGTTCTCACATGATTCACGGGCACACAAAAGTAGCAACACTTCCCATAGATGGATTCAAACAAAGTACTAGCCAGAGGGCTCAATGATAGGCAAGGTTCGGATAATTAGACACAATCCAAACTACTATTAAACACTAGCTGGGGCAACTATTACATGCCTCAATCTAATTTGGGATGGACACAAGACGGACCTTGCCATGAACATCGTCGAGGACGTCCGTCAGCAGCTCAATCCTGTGAACCTTCCTGAAGATAACCTTGTGGCCTTGCCACTCATAAACTTGTTTGTGGAGGCATGCCACATCATCTTCCTGCGTAAGCTTGACAAGAACAGTATGCCTCACAAACGAAGGAGTTGCTTTAAACTTCTTGTGCTTCAGTACACCCTGGACAACATGCCTAGCTGCACCTTGCGGGTCTTTCTTGTGGTGGTAAACAACCTCGGATGGAAACGAGTCCAAAAGCAATCTTCACCATTTCGACGAGATGAACAACTTTCATGTTGATTTTTTTATCAGAGGTCATGTTGAGGGTCAAATCGCTCGCGCAAAATAGGTTATTATTCGCGCTACGCATCACACAGGCTGTCTGGTGGGGCGCGCCATTTTTTGCCTCGAGCTGCACTCAAATGGCTCTAAATTTTGCATACGAACTCGGATTGGGGCGATGTTTCTATCAAAATCAACCGATTCGACGATACACACAACTTTTGTGTTGAAACTTTTTCCATCAGAGGCCATCTTGGGGGCATAATCCGCAGAATATTGTTCTGAATACAAAATCTCAGTACTTCGAACACAACTTCGGCCTTAGAGATCAGATCGGATTGCTATGGCCCAAATATCAAAGTTTCTTCTTTTGACGATATGGAACTTTCTCACTTTGATCACTTTTCCATTTGAGGCCTTCTTAATTACGTTTTTGACCATGCCAAAATCTGGTGTCAACACATGCCCCTTGTTTTTCAGCAAAACTTGTGTGCCGAAAAATAACTTGCACAAACTTTGTTCTAAGCACGATGTCAACACTCCATCGGCCATTTTGTATGTGCGTTGGACAATAAGTATATATCGATCATCTAGATTAGCAACAAAAGTGAAGCTAATCGAACATATAATGATTTTGTAATATCCTTTCATGATGTAAGAAATTATATTGTATCCATGGATTAAAATAAGCCCATTGAGGGTAACCAATCAAACCTCATGAAGAATTTCATCGCATAGGCGTCGACATTGTTGAAGAAAATGGATAATGTGTGGACCGAAGATGTTGAAACCTTCGGCTTGGTCCTTCGTAGCTTTCACTTTTTTCCTTCTTCACCTTTGTCGCACTCCTTGTAAAGGAAGCTCACACAAAATTCTTATTTTGAATATTTCCTTTGGGAACCCATGCCATGTTTCTCTTTTCAAGTTCTTGTGCACTAAGATTTTGCAACCTCTTCTTTTGCCAGTACGATAAGCCGAGTGGGCACCTCGACTGCGATTTTGTTTGAAGTAATGGCAATTCTTGTTTTACCTTTTGCACTCTCAACTTCTTCCCTTCAGATTTGGCACTTGATTGACTTGCCTCATTGCCTTTTGTAGCCAATGTCAACACTTTCGTTGGCTCTTTGTCATTTGAGATCATATATGAAGTAGCACTCTTACGACCATCTCTTTTGACGCGGTAGACTTGCTCAACCACCTCCTTATTCTTCCTTATGCCCTAGACCGATTCTTTTATGAAACGGTCTTGAAATATGACTGCTCATTGAACGTTGGTCTTCTTGGAGCTGCATAATACTGGCGAGATGGTTTATAATAATATGGAGAATGTGCCCTTATATCATACTTGTCCCATGATGAATATGGATTTACGTGAGCATAGGGAGGCATCCACGACATTGGCATTGGCGGCCCAAAACAAGGATATGAACAAGTTGCATTCAAATTCTCTTTTTTCCAATATCGATCCTTGGATTTGCGCCTAGGGGGTGATCTTGATGCTTTTGCATTAGTTGGTCAGCACTGTTCCCCTCACTTATCTTCTGATATTTTTCCAATAGTTGCGCGAAAGTGACTTTCGGCCTTTTACCTTTGTGCTTACGTGGGCCTTTGTTATCTTTGGTTGTGCTTGCACCGATCTTTGGATTTTCTCGTTGTCCCCCAGTACTTGGCGTATTTTGTGCAACCACGATGGAATTTTCTACCTCAATAAATCATTGTGCTCTTGAACAACTTCCTTACTTGAAAGCTTGATCCCATTACCCACGGGCCTTACCTTCTCGTATTTAGATGGATCAGCTTGAAGCAGCCGATGCAATAACCGTTTGCCGTCAGGACCAATTGGAATATACTGGTCATCCCTTAGTGTTTCAACAAGTTTCAATCATCCTTTTTCAATGGCTGATTTAACTATTTGACGAAACAATACATTCGTCCTCGGATAGGTGGTTTTTCATGGTGATCAAGAACTCTAATGTAATTATTTTTCAGCAACAAATCAAATATTTGATCACACATGCTTAAATTTAAGGGATGGTTCTCATTTTCTAGCCGATCTTGGTGTGAGAACGGCTTTCCAGGTAACCAAATGAATGGTTTAGAATACCCCCATTCGGCTATGCATTGTGTTTTGCATTCTATCTCTGATGTCTTTGGATAAGATATTATACTAGCATCAGTTTTCTCAATAGAATTTAACCTTGGCTTTAAAATTCTGAAATGAAAATAGTTAGAACACATATGTCTCAATTGATACCAAGTGTAAGCCAAGTAAGAAACAAGCAAAGCTGCCAAATTATATATGAACATTTGATAAAGCAATAGGGAAAACTTTGGCTGCAATAATAAGTCACAATCGGTCTTTATAAATGGCACAATGTGTTGACCGATATGCTTTGCAATGATTTTATTGATAACAAATAAATTACCCTTCTTCATTGGTCTTTCAAGATTGCTTATGAGAATTTTTCTAATAGAAGTATCAACAACAAAGTTGCAACCAAATCAGAAGATAGGTAAATCACTTGCTAGCCATACCTCTTCGAATACGTTGGGAGAGCATGATGGTTGCGTTACTTGAACGATATCTTGTCCCCCTTTCGAATAGCTCCCCAGCGCCTTGTCATCCTCTTTTTCTAGAATAGATTCGGCATACATAATATTTGATTCGGTCTTTTCAATAACCGAATTAACTTTGTTATCCGAATCAACACTCTTTTTGATAATTCTACCCACACCCAATGCTTTCTTTTTTTGACATAATCTAGCTTGTATTGCAACAGAATCAATAGGCTTTCCCTCTTTTATTTATTCATGTAGAACAACATTGCATTCGTCCCAAAAATATGTAAGGTTTTTCTTAATGACCAATCTGGATAGAATTGCCCCCGACACTTTTAGACTCTTTTGGTAACGAGATGTCGCCGAAATTCTATAATTGTGCAGGGAAAACATTATATGCTACGATACTAGGTTAAGACACATGGTATCCTATAGAATTTTCACTTATTCAGCTATTAGTGTGAAGGTGTGAAACCGAATTATGAATACTTATAGTTGCATATGGTGCCAAAACATTAGTAGCATGAAGTGTAGCATATGATGGTTGAGGGTAATTGGCCGAATAATTAGTAGTAGCATGGCCAATTCCCCTATCCACCGGCATGTTTGGATTCACATATTGCAAGTTAGTTGCCGATGAATAAAAAGGTGAAACACTTTGTTGCGTACTATCAGAAGTTCCTATGTGAGGTGTTTCAACTTGATTAATCTTACTCATCATGTTTTTCATCGGCATATGGATTTCTGGGGTTGCCGATGCATGGGAGTTGGAACACATATGTTGCATGTTGCTAAAATTATACGAGGTAGAAGCATGAAGATTTTGTTGCATCGGCTCTTGCACATAATTAGATACATGATTGATAAAGCTAGGGCTAGCCAATACATTATGCTCATTAGATGATCTAGCAACAACATATGCGTCATTTGCATCTACATATGTGAATTGGGTATTCATATTACCTTTGTAGATTGCAAACCCTAGATGACGATCTCTTCGTAGCAAGAATGGGTCGGAGACCGTTCAAATCTTCATCCCCAGCGGAGTCGCCAAAAAGTGTGTTCGCACACGAGCACGTCACCATGTACCTCCAACACTGAGGATGATGCACCGCAACTCACATCGAATGAGACCCATCCGGAAGAATGGTACGCAAGCAATTCGGCGAGCACTTTTAAGGACCCGAACCCCCACACCCCCGGGAGGGACACCGTGAGGGCGCGCGGCGGCTATGGGCTACCCTAGGTCGACCTAATCGCCCCCAGGGCCTTGAGGTTCGCTGCCCTGCAACAAGAAGAACCGACGAAGAACGAGAAGAAGAAGAACTAGGGTTAAGGAGAAAATATAAAAGATAAAAAGTGGTAGATGATTTGATCAATTGTGTGTTGTTCAATCGGCCGTCACCCCTTAGGTATATAAGAGGCGGCTAGACTTCCCGTGCAAGGAAAACGCTTGGATTCACGTCCAAAAACCTAGTCAAATTCGGATTGGGTTTGTCCGAACTTTCCAAAACTGTTCGGTTTAAACTGGCTGCATCTTGCGGGTCTTTTTTGTGGTCGAAACAGCCTCGGATGGAAACGAGTCCAGAAGCAATCTTGACCATTTCAACGAGACGAACAACTTTCATGTTGTACGTTTTTGGATCAGAGGTCATCTTGAGGGTCAAATCGCTCGGGAAAAATAGGCTATTATTCTCGCTACCCATCAGACAGGGTGTCTGGTGGGGCACGCCATTTTTTGCCTCCTGAAAGGGCTGCATTCGAATGGCTCTAATTTTTTCATACGAACTCATATTGGGATGATGTTTTTATCGAAATCGATCGCTTCGACGGGACGCACAACTTTCATGTTGAAACTTTTTCCATCAGAGGCCATCTTGGGGGCGTAATCAGCCGAATATTGTTCTAAATACAAAATCTCAGTACTTCGAACACAATTTCGGCCTAAGAGATGAGATCGGATGGCTATGGCCCGAATATCAAAATTTATCCTTTTGACGATATGGAACTTTCTCACTTTGATCACTTTTCCATTTGAGGCCTTCTTAATTACGTTTTTGACCATGCCAAACTCTGGTGTCAACACTGAGCCAATGTGTCGTGTTTTGCACAACTTCTTACAAGTGGGGTAACACCAACAGTGTTTACAAGTACTTAACCAGCCTTACGTACCCTATGTATACGTCAACGCATAGTTCTCGAACGAGTACTTTATTTCATCAAACACACACTGCTCGTATGATAAACCGTGACAACTTATGTCTTACCATGCCATATTCATGGAAAAACTAGTAAGGACACATCTATTTCGGCAACAATTAGGATGGTTCTCACATGATTCACAGGGACACAAAAGTAGCAGCACTTCCCATAGGTGGATTCAAACAGAGTACTAGCCCAGAGGGCTCAATAATAGGCAAGGTTCGGATAATTAGACACAATCCAAACTACTATTAAACACTAGCTGGGGCAACTATTTCATGCCTCAATCTAATTTGCGATGGACACAAGATGGACCTTGCCATGAACATCATCGAGGACGTCCGGCAACAGCTCAATACTGTGAACCTTCCTGAAGATAACCTTGTGGCCTTGCCACTCATAAACTTGTTTGTGGAGGCATGCCGCGTCATCTTCCTGCGTAAGCTTGACAAGAACAGTATGCCTCACAAACGAAGGAGTAGCTTTGAACTTCTTGTGCTTCAGTACATCCTAGACAACATGCCTGACAATAGTGAGGTTGGAATACATCTCGACATTGGTACAAGTGCAAATGGCTTCCAGGATCCAACAACCTAAGAACTCTGTTTTCCTAGTGCGTATATTCAGATCATCCGCCTCATAGCGAGTGACATGTACAACCAGAGAATCCTTGTCTGCATCAGGGCTCTAATTGAAACAGAAACAAATTCTAAATTACTTTCCAATATAAGAAACACAAGTTATTTAAACCACTATGTAGAGTTTAAAGTATGCATGACAAGGAAGGTAGCATGGCATCGAAGCTAATAATTTTTTTCGTTATTTATCACCACATACTTAGATGAAAAACCAAATCGAGAAAATCACCTTGGGCAGCTCAGCGGGGGGGGGGGGAGAGACATCCTCGAAGGGGCAAAACTGCTCCTGCAGGGCCACGGGGGTTGTAACCTCAAACGGGGCATTGAACATCTCAGTAGTGGCCGTGAGCGTATCTGGGGTCAGCTCGGTGGCTGCCTCCATCTTCTTGGAGCTCTTTGTCTCGTGGGGATCAGCCTCCCGTGTCTGCTCAAACATTGGCAGATATTTGCCTGGTTCTCCTTGGTCCATCATGTAACTGACGAATACTAGGAGATCACTAAAAGGAAAACACAATCGCAATGACAATGAAACAAAAAAGAGAGTGAGGATCGGTTACTGCTTTGCAAAAGTTCCTTTTTAACGAAAATATACCAACATCACGGATCCGCTTACCTTACCTTCGTTGGGAGAGAAGAACAGTGGCAAATGCGAGTGTTGGCTTTCTTGAAGACGGTGAGGAAGAAATGGATTCAGCAAAGAGTGAAATGATGGTTGCTTCATGTGTCAAACTTAGACTGCAGGGAGGTGGGTTTTGTGATATGATGGCTCGTTACTGCCACGGTACGACCGGGGTGACTCTCCGCCTGCATACTACCTTCTAATTTGGTGGATGACATTTGGGCCCACGCGCTGCATGGCTCGCATGTCAGTGAAAAAAAGTAAAACGACATTCAGTAGAGGGAGACGTTTCGATGACCTCGGAGGAGTCAGAAGTGGTAGTGTATCCACTGTACTAGCAGTAATTGTTTTTCTGGATAGCTGTAGAGTGTCTCCACTGTACTAGTAGTAATTTTTTTGGGGGTAGCTGTAGAGTGCCTTCAATGTACTAGTAGTAATTGTTTCTCTCGGCCCAAGAAAAAACAACCCATCCACCCTAGTAAAAAATAAAATCAATTCAAAAACCCATTACATTGCCCCCCAAAAAAACCTGGGTGCTCTTCTTCCTCCTCACTCCCACCCATTGAAGGAAATATGCCCTAGAGGCAATAATAAAGTTATTATTTATTTCCTTATATCATGACAAATGTTTATTATTCATGGTATAATTGTATTAACCGGAAACTTAGTACATCTGTGAATACATAGACAAAACATAGTGTCCCTAGTATGCCTCTACATGACTAGCTCGTTAATCAAAGATGGTTATGTTTCCTAACCATAGACATGTGTTGTCATTTGATGAACAGGATAACATCATTAGGAGAATGATATGATGGAAAAGACCCATACGTTAGCTTAGCATTATGATCGTTACATTTTTATTGCTACTGCTTTCTTCATGACTTATACATGCTCCTCAGACTAGGGGATTATGAAACTACCGAATACTGGAGGAACACCTTACATGCTATCAAACATCACAACATAACTGGGTGATTATAAATATGCTCTACAGGTGTATCCGAAGGTGTTTGTTGGGTTGGCATAGATCGAGATTAGGATTTGTCACTCCGTGTTTCGGAGAGGTATCTCTGGGCCCTCTCGGTAATGATCATCACTATAATCCTTGCAAGCAATGTGACTAATGAGTTAGTTGCGGGATCAAGCATTAAACGAGTAAAGAGACTTGCCAGTAATGAGATTGAACTAGGTGTGATGATACCGACGATCGAATCTCAGGCAAGTAACATACCGATGACAAAGGGAACAACATATGTTGTTGTGTGGTTTGACCGATAAAGATCTTCGTAGAATATGTAGGAGCCAATATGAGCATCCAGGTTCCGCTATTGGTTATTGATCGGAGATATGTCTCGAGCATGTCTACATAGTTCTCGAGCCCGTAGGGTCCGCATGCTTAACGTTCGATGATGATTTGTATTATGAGTTATGTGTTTTTGATGACCGAAGTTTTTTTGGTGTCCCAGATGAGATCACGGACATGACGAGGAGTCTTCAAATGGTCGATACATAAAGATTGATATATTGGACGACATTATTCGGACACCAGAAGAGTTTCGAGTGGTTTTTAGTAAAAACGGAGTGCCGGAGGGGTTACCGGAACCCCCTGGGAAGCAATGCGCAAACATGGGCCAAAGGGGAGAGAGAGGACAGCCCACATAGGGGAAGCGTGCCCCCCCATGGGGAGTCCGAATAGGACAAGGGAAGGGGGTGCGGCCCCCCTTTCCCTCTCCCCCTCCCTTCCTTCCCCTCTTCCACCACGTGGAATCCTACTAGGACTTGGAGTCCTAGTAGGACTCCCTTCTCCTGTCGCGCCCTGCAAGGGCGGCCGGCCTCCCCCTCTCCTCCTTTATATATAGGGGCAGGGGGACCCCAATGCACATCAAGTTCTCTTAACCGTGTGCGACGCCCCTCTCCACAGTTACACACCTCGGTCATATCGTCGTAGTTCTTAGGCGAAGCCCTGCATCGGTAACATCATCAACACCGTCGCCACGCCGTCGTGCTGACAGAACTCTCCCTCATCCTCAACTGGATCAAAAGCTCAAGGGACGTCATCAGGCTGAACGTGTGCTGAACGCGGAGGTGTCATACGTTCGGCGCTTGGATCGGTTGGATCGTGAAGACATTCGACTACATCAAGCGCGTTAACTAAACGCTTCCGTTTTTGGTCTACAAGGGTACGTGGACACACTCTCCCCTCAAGTTGCTATGCATCTCTTAGATATATCTTGCGTGATTGTAGGAATTTTTTTTGAATTACTACATTCCCCAACAGTGGCATCCGAGCCAGGTCTATTCGTAGATGTTTTATGCACGAGTAGAACACAAAGAGATGTGGGCGATAATAGTCATAATGCTTACCACCAATGTCTTACTTTGATTCGGCGGTATTGTTGAATGAAGCGGCCCGGACCGACATTACATGACCGTGTTCATGAGACTGGTTCTATTGACGTGCTTTTGCACATAGGTGGCTGGCGGGTGTATGTTTCTCCAACTTTAGTTGAATCGAGTTTGACTACGGCCGATCCTTGTTGAAGGTTAAAACAACACACTTGACGAAAAATCGTTGTGGTTTTTGATGCGTAGGTAAGAACGGTTCTTGCTAGAAGCCCGTCGCAACCACGTAAAACTTGCAACAACAAAGTAGAGGACGTCTAACTTGTTTTTGCAGGGCTTGTTGTGATGTGATATGGTCAAGGCATGATGAGATATAAATTGTTGTATGAGAAGATCATGTTTTGTAACAAAGTTATCGGCAACTGGCAGGAGCCATATGGTTGTCGCTTTATTGTATGAAATGCAATCACCATGTAATTGCTTTACCTTATCACTAAGCGATAGCGATAGTCGTAGTAGCAATAGTTGCCGAGACGACGATGATGCTATGATGCAGATCGAGGTGTCAAGCCGGTGATGATGGAGATCATGACGATGCTTCGGTGATGGAGATCATGAGCACAAGATGATGATGGCCATACCATGTTACATATTTTGATTGCATGTGATGTTTATCTTTTATGCATCTTATTTTGCTTAGTACGGTGGTAGCATTATAAGATGATCCCTTAATAAATTTCAAGGTGTTAGTGTTCTCCCTGAGTATGCACCGTCGCTACAGGTCGGCGTGCCGAGACACCATGTGATGATCGGGTGTGATAAGCTCTACGTTCACATACAACGGGTGCAAGCCAGTTTTGCACGTGCAGAATACTCAGGTTAAACTTGACGAGCCTAGAATATGCATAAATGGCCTCGAAACACTGAGACCGAAAGGTCGAACGTGAATCGTATAGTAGATATGATCAACATAGTGATGTTCACCATTGCAAACTACTCCATCTCACGTGATGATCGGACATGGTTTAGTTGATTTGGATCACGTGATCATTTCGATGACTAGAGGGATGTCTATCTAAGTGGGAGTTCTTAAGTAATATGATTAATTGAACTTTAATTTATCATGAACTTAGTCCTGATAGTTTTTGCATGTCTATGTTGTTGTAGATCAATGGTCCGTGCTACCGTTCTTTTGAATTTTAATGCGTTCCTAGAGAAAGATAAGTTGAAAGATGATGGTAGTAATTACACGGACTGGGTCCGTAACTTGAGGATTATCCTCATTGATGCATAGAAGAATTACGTCCTGGAAGCACCGCTAGGTGTACCACCTTCGCCAACAACTGGAGACATTGTGAATGCCTTACAGACGTATGTTGATGACTACTCGATAGTTTAGTGTGCCATGCTTTACGACTTAGAATCGGGACTTCAAAGACGTTTTGAACGTCATGGAGCATATGAGATGTTCCAAGAGTTGAAGTTAATATTTCAAGCAAATGCCTGAGTTGAGAGATGTGAAGTATCCAACAAGTTCTATAGCTCCAAGATGGAGGATAATGGTTCTGTGTGTGAACATATACTCAAAATGTCTGGGTATCATAACCACTTGACTCAGCTTGGAGTTAATCTTCCTGATGATAGTGTCATTGACAGAATTCTTCAATCACTGGCACAAAGCTATAAAGGCTTTGTGATGAACTAGAATATGCAAGGGATGATGGAAACGATTCCCGAGCTCTTCGCAATGCTAAAGGCTGCGGAGGTAGAAATCAAAAAGGAGCATCAAGTGTTGATGGTTAACAAGACCACTAGTTTCAAGAAAAGGGGCAAAGGGAAGAAGGGAAACTTCAAGAAGAATAGCAAGCAAGTTGCTACTCCCGGGAAGAAGCCCAAGCCTGGACCTAAGCCTGAAACTGAGTGCTTCTACCGCAAAGGGAATGGTCACTGGAAGCAGAACTGCCCCAAGTATTTGGCGGATAAGAAGGATGGAAAAGTGAAAGGTATATTTGATATACATGTTATTGATGTGTACCTAACTAATGCTCGTAGTAGCGCCTAGGTATTTGATACCGGTTCTATTGCTCATATTTGCAACTCGAAACAGGGACTACGGATTAAACAAAGATTGGCTAAGGACAAGGTGACGATGCACGTTGGAAATGGTTCCAAGGTCGATGTGATCGTCGTAGGCACGCTACCTCTACATCTACCTTTGGGATTAGTTTTAGACCTAAATAATTGTTATTTGGTGCCAGCATTGAGCATGAACATTATATCTGGATCTTGTTTGATGCGAGGAAATTATTCATTTAAATCAGAGAATAATGGTTGTTCTATTTAGATGAGTAATATCTTTTATGGTCATGCACCCTTGTTGAGTGGTTTATTTTTATTGAATCTTGATCGTGGAGATACACATGTTCATAATATTGAAGCCAAAGGATGCAAAGTTGATAATGATAGTGCAACTTACTTGTGGCACTGTCGTTTAGGTCATATTGGTCTAAAGCGCACGAAGAAACTCCATGCTGATGGGCTTTTGGAATCACTTGATTATGAATCACTTGGTGCTTGCGAACCATGCCTCATGGGCAAGATGACTAAAACTCCGTTCTCCGGAACAATGGAACGAGCTACTGACTTATTGGAAATAATACATACTAATGTATGCGGTCCAATGAGTGTTGAGGCTCATGGTGGGTATCGTTATTTTCTTACCTTCGCAGATGATTTCAGAAGATATGGGTATATCTACTTAATGAAGCATAAGTCTGAAATGTTTGAGAAGTTCAAAGAATTTCAGAGTGAAGTGGAAAATCATCGTAACAAGAAAATAAAGTTTCTATGATCTGATCGTGGAGGTGAATATTTGAGTTACGAGTGTGGTCTTCATTTGAAACAATGCGGAATAGTTTTGCAACTTACGCCACCTGGAACACCACAGCGTAATGGTGTGTCCGAACGTCGTAACCGTACTTTATTGGATATGGTGTGATCTATGATGTCTATTACTGATTTACCACTATCGTTTTGGGGTTATGCTTTAGAGACGGCTGCATTCACTTTAAATAGGGCAAAAAATCCATTGAGACGATGCCTTATGAACTGTGGTTTGGCAAGAAACCAAAGTTGTCGTTTCTTAAAGTTTGGGGCTGTGATGCTTATCTGAAAAAGCTTCAACCTAATAAGCTCGAACCAAAATTGGAGAAGTGCGTCTTTGTAGGATACCCAAAGAAAACTGTTGGGTAAACCTTCTATCACAAATCCAAAGGCAAGATATACGTTGCTAAGAATGGATCCTTCCTAGAGAAGGAGTTTCTCTCGAAAGAAGTGAGTGGGAGGAAAGTAGAACTTGATGAGGTAGGTGTACCTTCTCCGAATTGGAAAGTAGTTCATCATAGAAATCAGTTCTGGTGATTCCTACACCAATTAGTGAGGAAGCAAATGATGATGATCATGAAACTTAGATCAAGTTACTACAGAACCTCGTAGGTCTTCCAGAGTATGGTCCACACCAGAGTGGTATGGTAATCCTATTCTAGAAGTCATGTTACTAGACCATGATGAACCTACGAACTATGAGGAAGCGATGATGAGCCCAGATTCCGCGAAATGGCTTGCGGCCATGAAATCTGAGATGGGATCCATGTATGAGAACAAAGTGTGGACTTTGGTGGATTTGCCCGATGATCGGCAATCCATGGAAAAAATGGATCTTCAAGAAGAAGACTGACACTAACGGTAACGTTACTGTCTACAAAGCTCGACTTGTTGCGAAAGGTTTTCGACAAGTTCAAGGAGTTGACTACAATGAGACTTTCTCACCCGTAGCGATGCTTAAGTCTGTCTGAATCATGTTAGCAATTGTTGCATCTTATGATTATGAAATTTGGCAGATGGATGTCAAAACTGCATTCCTGAATGGATTTCTGGAAGAAGAGTTGTATATGATGCAACTAGAAGGTTTTGTCGATCCAAAGGGTGCTAACAAAGTATGCAAGCTCCAGCGATCCATTTATGGACTGGTGCAAGCCTCTGAGAGTTGGAATAAACGCTTTGATGGTGTGATCAAAGGATATGGTTTAATACAAACTTTTGGAGAAGCCTTTATTTACAAGGAAGTGAGTGGGAGCTCTATAGCATTTCCAATGTTATATGTGGATGACATATTTGTTGATTGGAAATGATATAGAATTTCTGGATAGCATTAAAGGATACTTGAATAAGAGTTTTTCAATGAAAGACCTCGGTGAAGCTACTTACATATTGGGCATCGAGACCTATAGAGATAGATCAAGACGCTTAATTGGACTTTCACAACGCACATACCTTGATAAAGTTTTGAAGAAGTTCAAAATGGATCAGTGAAAGAAAGGGTTCTTGCCTATGTTACAAGGTGTGAAGTTGAGTCGGACTCAATGCCCGACCACTGCAGAGGATAGAGAGAAAATGAAAGTCATTCCCTATGCTTCAGCCATAGGTTCTATCATGTATGCAATGCTGTGTACCAGACCTGATGTGTGCCTTGCTATAAGTATAGCAGGGAGGTACCAAAGTAATCCAGGAGTGGAGCACTGGACAGCGGTCAAGAACATCCTGAAATACCTAAAAAGGAATAAGGATATGTTTCTCATTTATGGGGGTGACAAAGAGCTCGTAGTAAATGGTTACGTTGATGCAAGCTTTGACACTGATCCGGATGACTCTAAGTCGCAATCCGGATACATATTTTTCTTGAATGGTGGAGCTGACAGTTGGTGTAGTTCCAGGCAGAGTGTAATGGCGGGATCTACGTGTGAAACAGAGTACAAAGCTGCTTCGGAACCAGCAAATGAAGGAGTTAATATCCGATCTAGGTGTTATACCTAGTGCATCGGGTCCAATGAAAATCTTTTGTGACAATACTGGTGCAATTGCCTTAGCGAAGGAATCCAGATTTCACAAGAGAACCAAACACATCAAGAGATGCTTCAATTCCATCCGGCATCAAGTCACGGAGGGAGACATAGAGATTTGCAAAATACATACGGATCTGAATGTTACAGACCCGTTGACTAAGACTCTTCCACAAGCAAACATGATCAGCACCAAGATTCCATGGGTGTTAGAATTATTACTTTGTAATCTGGATTATTGACTCTAGTGCAAGTGGGAGACTGAAGGAAATATGCCCTAGAGGCAATAATAAAGTTATTATTTATTTCCTTATATCATGATAAATGTTTATTATTCATGCTAGAATTGTATTAACCGGAAACTTAGTACATGTGTGAATACATAGACAAAACATAGTGTCCCTAGTATTCCTCTACTTGACTAGCTCGTTAATCAAAGATGGTTATGTTTCCTAACCATAGACATGTGTTGTCATTTGATGAACGAGATCACATCATTAGGAGAATGATTCGATGGACAAGACCAATCCGTTAGCTTAGGATTATGATCGTTACAGTTTCATTGCTACTTCTTTCTTCATTACTTATACATGTTCCTCAGACTATGAGATTATGCAACTCCCAAATACCGGAGGAACAACTTGTGTGCTATAAACATCACAACATAACAGGGCGATTACAAAGAGGCTCTAAAGGTGTCTCCGAAGGTGTTTGTTGGGTTGGCACAAATCGAGATTAGGATTTGTCACTCCGTGTTTTGGAGAGGTATCTCTGGGCCCTCTCGGTAATGATCATCACTATAAGCCTTGCAAGAAATGTGACTAATGAGTTATTTGCGGGATGAAGCATTACGGATCGAGTAAAGAGATTTGCCGATAACGAGATTGAACTAGGTATGATGATACTGACGATCGAATCTCGGGCAAGTAACATACCGATGACAAAGGGAATAACGTATGTTGTTGTGCGGTTTGACTGATAAAGATGTTTGTAGAATATGTAGGAGCCAATATGAGCATCCAGGTTCCGCTATTGGTTATTGATCGGAAATATGTCTCGATCATGTCTACATAGTTCTCGAACCCGTACGGTCTGCACGCTTAACGTTTGATGACCATTTGTACTATGAGTTATGTGTTTTTGATGACCAAAGTTTGTTCGGAGTCCTGGATGAGAACACGAACATGACGAGGAGTCTCGAAATGGTAGAGACATAGAGATTGATATATTGGATGACATTATTTAGACACGGGAAGAGTTCCGAGTGGTTTCAAGTAAAAACGGAGTGCCGGGGGGTTATTGGAACCGCCCGGGGAAGTAATGGGCCAACATGGGCCATAGGGGAGAGATAGGACAACCCACATAGGGGAGGCCCCCCCCATGGGGAGTCCGAATAGGACAAGGGAAGGGGGCGCGGCCCCCCTTCCCCTCTCCCTTCCTTCCCCTCTTCCACCAGGTGGAATCCTACTAGGACTTGGAGTCCTAGTAGGCTCCCTTCTCCTGGCGCGCCCTGCAAGGGCCAGCCGGCCTCCGCCTTATATATAGGGGTAGGGGGGCACCCCAAGGCACATCAAGTTCTCTTAACCATGTGCGGTGCCCCCCTCCATAGTTACACACTCACCATATCGTCAGAGTGCTTAGCGGCTACATCGCCGATAACATCATCAACACCGCTGCCACGCGGTCGTCTTGATGGAACTCTCCTCGCCCTCAACTCGGATCAAGAGCTTGAGGGACGCCATCAGTCAACGCAGTCAACGCGGAGGTGACGTACGTTTGGTGCTTGGATCGGTTGGATTGTGAACACGTTCGACTACATGAACCGCGTTAACTAAATGCTTCCGTTTTCGGTCTACGTGGGTACATGGACACACTCTCCCCTCTCATTGCTATGCATCTCCTAGATATATCTTGCATGATCGTAGGAAATTTTTTGAATTACTACGTTCCCCAACACCCACCTCACATCAGCTCGCTCCACTCGTACCCCCAAATTCAAAAGAAAGGCTCCATGACCGTGACAGATTTGGATTCTGGCATTTGGGACCCACGAGGAAAAAGCCTATCCAAGGTGGTGCAGACTTACTAGCTAGTCAACAAATGATTCTGCCTATGAGCCCTTGGATTGACATCCAACATCTAGCGTGTATCTTCTATCTCTTGTCTTCTTCCTCCAGCCACCAAACCAAACCACCCCGTCAGTTTTGCCTGCTCCCGCCTCCCATTGCTGGCTGGGCCTCCACCACCCTACCGTACCCTCCAACGTTGGCCAGTCCCTCCCTCTATTCCCCCACATGTCCTGTTATTCTCCGGCGACGTCAGCCCAACACACACCCGCACTCGAACTAGTCAACCCTCGTACTCCCCTCCGGTTGCGACTGGACCGACGCATCTTCCACAGCTCCTGCTCGTTCCATCCGAGGCCTCACTGTCGTCCTTCCGCCTGGTTCGCTTGCCGTGCTCGGTGCACCGCCCTCTTGCGATGTCAACGTCATCAACAACCGAGAGGAACAAGGAGATGACTGTACGTGGAGAGGATGACAATAGGGACCCACCAGCGTCATGGCAGTACGCAACCAAGTGCCTCTTTATTACAAGCCCAAAAAATGGTTCCTCCTAATGGTTGGACATCTGGGCTCACGCCATTGTCAACGTACTCAATAAACGAGAGAATTACACAACGAGCGGCTGACACCAGGGACACATTAGGTCACGCAGTTGTTATTTACTTTTTTAGGAACAAGAAGTTGTTATTTACACCAGTTTTAGCGACGGATCAGGGTAACAACGGGGCTGTGCGGGGGTTGTGGCCTGTCTAGCGAGGGTTTTATTTATGTTTACCACATCATGAGCCTAGTTGTGTTTTTTTGTTGCTAAAAATGGCTAGCCCAGTTCTACTTTTTTAAAAGAAATACCCAAACGAGGCCTACTTGCTTTGTCAGCCCTACTGGTGTGTAAATATTTAAAGATGAGGAGAGTTTCGTTCGGCTTGCCCAAAAAATGGGCTATCGGTAATGATAAATGGGATGTACACTTTTAAAACACATCAAACCAGGAATTAGCTTCAATTTTTTTCACTACAAGATTTTAAATTCCATTGATTTTTTATGTGTGGACAATTATTTGGATTTTATATTTATATAAAATATTTTTCAAATTAGTTTGAATGTGACTCAAAATTTCGGGATTAAAAACAGTTGGCCGCATCGAAATATGCAAAATTTTGTATAATTTTTAACCGTGGCCACAATATGGGCTGTAATGTTGACAAAAAAAAAGATGGGCTCCAAAATAATGATTTAAGAATTAGCAAATGGGTTGTAAATTATTAGAAATAATGGTAGATGGGATGTATGCTGTTTTCCACACATTTGAGGCTGAATTGTACGCCTACTATAGGTTGACGCGTATGCTTTCCTAATAAAAGGTTGACGCACACGCAACACCGTGTCAACTTAGTAAACAAACGAGAGAAGTGACTATCGGATGTCCATCCAACGACTGTCATGCTTCTTCAATCTCTGCTCTTCCTCCAGCCAAATTACCAAATAGGCGCCATGGGACTGCTCGCTTCCTCCTCTCGCGGTCGGTCAGTGCTTCCAAGCAGTTCTCATCGTCAGAAGCGACCAGACCTCAAATACCGATTCTCGTGCATCGGTCATCATCGGATCGGTAATGCCGACACGCATACAGACTTAAAGGATTTATAACAGAGTAGCAATCACACACTTATTAAATCGAATGTCTCAAAAGAGAACTTATTACAATAAATATGGCTTAAGGCCATCTAATAACGATAACAGCGGAAGGCTTGGAAGATAAAGCGAGTCCATCAACTCCAACGACATCACTGAGTATAAGATCACGACCTAAGGCACCTTACTCATCGTTCAAAAGTCTCGCAACATGAACGCTTGCAGCCCGAAACGGGTCAAGACATGGAATATGCCGCAATGTAACACATAGAGAATAATAAACAGAATAATGCTATCGCTACATGCATATATGGCTGGTGGAAAGCTCTATGGTTACAGTTTTGCATAAAGCCATTTTTTTCCTACAACAAAGGAATAAATTTTATTTAACTATCATGGTGGTTGTTAAACATTGAGAAGGTTCCTCCAACTCAATCCCAATTAAGCATCAACATTAACCCAACAAAATTAAATTAATTAACAAGATGAGATTCACATGATAATCCAGGTACTAGATACTCAAAACGTCCATAACCGGGGACACGGCTAACCATGATTAGTTTATACACTCTGTAGAGGTTTGCACACTTTTCCCCGCAAGACTCGATCTCCTCCATTGGATTTCTTGCACTACATGGTGTTTGAGAAACGGATGACCGAGACACAGTCTTTCAGAAGCATTAACTCTTTACTCTGTGTAGACAGTACCAACCTACATCCCCTACATCTGCTAGTCTACCACTGAAAGAGGTCACACAACATACTCAACTATGCTAGAGCCCATAGTAGCTTGCGGATGCACACGGAAGTTTCTAGCATGAATAATCTCATGATCCCTTTGAGCCTGGGTGGCGGTCCATAGGAGAATCACAGGGTACGCTAGGATTTCCAAAAAATTATAGGCAACACTGGGTTCCCCAGGTGCCTCAATCCACATAGATGTGAATTTAAGTTGCCACCTTAAGTAACCATAAATTAACAATATCACATCTGTCATGGATACACTCACCCAATCCACGTCTACTAGCATAGCATAGAAATATAAGCAAATGTAGAAGTAACTCCCAAAGGGTTGATAATAAACATGTAATAGGTACTACCTCAACTACTTCCGAAAACCCATATAATAATCAAATCCTAACCATGCAATTGTTTGAGGATTGATCTAATGCAATAAAACTGGGTAGTAAAGAGGTATGATCAAAGTGTTACTAGCCTTGCTGATGATCCGTGAAACCTAGAGACTCGTAGCAGCATGTCACAGACTCGCATCAGTATGGCAAACAAACAAGCATACAATAAGCACTCATCTAATGCACGGGTAAAACTCAAATAAGAGATCTAACCAGAAATCTCAACTTAAAAACTCCGGTTTGCAAAAAAAATCAAATCAAATGAAGCAACGAAAGTCAAACGACGAAAGAAACAAGCTTCGTTTACTAATCTGGACCTAAGTCAGATTTTACAGTAGAAAAAACTTGTTTGAGTTGGTTAAACGGAGGGTTTTGAGATGAAACTCCAGGCGCTTGAATCGCCTGATTCCGATAAAGAAGCGAAAAGTTATATTAGAACGAAAATCGGATCAGAAATCACGATCGGAATAATCGCGGAAAATCCGAGAAAAAGAAAAATGGACGAACAGGCTAACGAACGAACGTTCGCTGCCTGCGGCTAAACGACGGAAACCGTTCTTTAAAACGAACGTATGGATGAACGTCCGTTAAATAACTAAACCGAGAAAACCGACAAACCGATCTAAAGAAATGGATCCAGGGTTCTTAAAAAAACGGCGGCGGCTACCTCGGGTCTGGCGAGGTTTCGGCGAGGCGGCGAGGTGGCGGCAGGGTGCGGCGGCTCGAAACGGCGGCGCGGGCAGCGGCGGCGGCGGTAAGCGGTGGCGGCGCGCGGCGTTAGAAGCGGCAGCGAGGCGGCGGTAAGCAAGCGGCGCGGCGCGGCGGCGGTGGCGGGCTGGGCTGGCGATGGGGCTTGAAAGGCCGGGCGCACGGCTTATAAAAACCCCAGGCGGAGTCCCACTCAGTTATGGCCCGGAGTCGGTTTCCTTTTTTTTAAATAATTTCGGACGTGCATAAAAAGAAAGAAAAGAAATACTAAACAGACTCCAAAATAAATTTTCCCCGTCCTCTAAAAATAAGCTGGACAAGATGAGCATTTATTTGGGCCTAAATTGCAATTTTGAAAAACGCGTATTTTTCCTAATTCAAGTAAAAGAGCGATAAAACTCCAAAATAAAATCTTATTTGATTTTATTATTAAATCTCAAAATATTTCTTTATTTTGGGAAAGTCATTTTATTCCCTCTCTCTTATTTTTATTATAGAAATATTCGAAGATAAAACAATTAAAACCAAATGATCCTATTTTCAAAATTTGAGAAAACTCAAATATGAAAATAACGAAATCCCCAACTCTCTTTGTGGGTCCTTGAGTTGCGTGAAATTTCTAGGATCAAGCAAAATGCAATAAAATTTGATATGCAATGATGATCTAATGTATAACATTCCAAATTGAAAATTTGGGATGTTACAAACCTACCCCCCTTAAGATGAATCTCGCCCTCAAGATTCGGGTTGGCTAGAAAATAGGTGAGGATGGTCCTTCAGTAGGTCTTCCTCTCGTTCCCAGGTGGCTTCATCTTCAGTATGGTGGCTCCATTGAACTTTCCAAAACTTGATAACCTTTCTGTTTGTGACTCGGCTGGCAAACTCGAGAATCTTGATTGGTTTCTCCTCATAGGTCAAATCACTATCCAACTGAATCGCTTCCAGTGGCGCTGTATCTCTCAGCGGTATATCAGCCATCTCTGCGTGGCACTTCTTCAACTGGGAAATGTGGAACACATCATGAACTCCTGACAAACCTTCGGGCAATTCCAACTTGTAAGCAACTTCTCCCATATGCTCCAAAACTTTGTATGGTCCCACAAAACGTGGCGCTAACTTTCCCTTAACTCCAAAACGCTTAACTCCTCGAAGTGGGGACACTCGAAGATAAACCCTGTCTCCAACTTTGTAAAATGTCTCCTTGCGTTTAGAATCCGCATAGCTCTTTTGCCTGGATTGGGCTACCTTGAGCCTGTCGTGAATTAGCTTAACCTTCTCTTTCAACACTTTAATCAAATCTGGTCCAAACAACTGACGGTCTCCAACTTCATCCCATAACAACGGTGTCCTGCACCTCTTTCCATACAAAGCTTTGAAAGGGGCCATCTTCAAGATGGATTGATAACTGTTGTCGTAAGAGAACTCTGCATATGGCAAATTGTTGTCCAGACTCGTTCCATAATCTAGCGCACAAGCTCTCAGCATGTCTTCCAGAATCTGATTGACTCTCTCGGTCTGTCCATCTGTCTGTGGATGAAAGGATGTACTGAACTCTAGCCTAATACCCAAAGTTTCGTGCAACTGATTTCAGAACTTTGAGGTAAACTGGGTTCCTCTATCTGATACAATGGTCCTCGTAACTCCATGCAGACATACGGTTCTGGTCATGTATATCTTTGCCAACTTAGCACTTGTATAAGTGGTCTTCACTGGGATAAAATGAGCTACCTTCGTCAAACGATCGACTACAACCCATATTGAATCATAGCCTGAACGTGTCCTGGGCAATCCTGTGATGAAATCCATGCCGAGCTTATCCCACTTCCATTCGGGTATCGGCAATGGCTGTAGCAATCATGCTGGCTTCTGATGCTCTGCCTTCACTCTCTGACATACATCAGAAACTACTACATACTCCACAATATCCTTCTTCATTCCGGTCCACCAGGAAGTGTCCTTCAAATCCAAATACATCTTGCTATTTCCTAGGTGAATCGAATAAGGCGAATCATGGGACTCCTGCAGAATCAACTTCCTGATCTCTGGGTCATTAGGCACATAAACACGGTCCTCAAACCATAAGGTGTCATGCTCATCCTCACGAAATACTTTAGCCTTTCCTTTGCTCATCTTCTCCTTTATCCTGGTGATCTCCCTGTTTGTCTTCTGAGCATCTCCGATCTTATCCATCAAAGTAGACTGAATCTCCAATGCTGCTACATAGCCTCTCGGAACTATCTCCAAACATAGCTCGCGAAGATCCTTGGCTAGCTCCTTTGGTAACCCTCCGGTCATGAGAGTGTTGACATGGCTCTTGCGGCTTAACGCATCAGCTACTATGTTAGCCTTTTCGGGGTCATAATGCAATCTCATATCATAATCCTTAATGAGCTCCAACCATCTCCTTTGCCTGAGATTTAACTCCTTCTGTGTGAAAATGTACTTCAAACTCTTGTGATCCGTGTACACCTCACAATGGTTTCCGATGAGAAAATGTCTCCATGTCTTCAAAGCATGCACTACGGCTGCTAACTCCAAATCACGTGTAGCATAATTCAACTCATGGGGTTTAAGCTGCCATGAGGCAAACGAAACAACTCTTCCCTCCTGCATATGCACTGCTCCAAGTCCTCGACGAGAAGCGTCGCAATATACTTCATAATCCTTGCGCTGATCTGGCAGAATCAACACCAGTGATGTAACTAAACATTTCTTCAACTCCTGGAAACTGGCCTCACATTCCTCAGTCCATTTGAATTTGGTGTCCTTCTTCAACAACTCCGTCATGGGTTTGGAAATCTTCGAGAAATTCTCAATGAACCTCCGATAGTATCCTGCAAGTCCAAGGAAACTCCGGATCTCTCCAACTGACGTGGGTGCTTCCCAATTTGTCACAGTGACAACTTTGGTGGGGTCTACTGTTATTCCTTCTTCGGATATAACATGTCCGAGGAATCCTACTTCCTTAAACCAAAACTCACATTTGCTGAACTTGGCATATAACTGATGTTCTCTGAGCTTCCCGAGTACCAAACGCAAATGCTCCTTATGCTCCTCTTCATTCTTCGAGTAGACCAAAATATCATCAATGAACACCACGATTTAACTTATCCGAAACTCCATAAACACCTTGTTCATCATGTTCATGAAATAGGCAAAAGTGCGTTAGTCGCACCAAATGACATAACGGTATACTCATATAGCCCGCACTGTGGTAAAGCCGCCTTAGGTATATCCCGCTCTCGAATCTTCGTTGGTGGTATCCTGAACGCAGATCGATCTTGGAAAATACCTTAGCTCCTTGCAATTGGTCAAACAAATCGTTGATCATCGGCAGTGGGTACTTGTTCTTGATAGTCACTTCATTCAATCCTCAGTAATCAACAATCATCCTTAAAGATCTGTCCTCCTTCACCACTAGAAGCACTAGCGATCCCCAAGGTGACGAACTTGGGTGAATATAGCCTTTATCCAGTAACTCCTTAATCTGCTTCTTAATTTCCACCAAATCCTTTGCGGGCATCCTGTACGGTCTCTTAGATATCGGCCCTGTGCCTGGCAAAAGCTCAATCAAAAACTCAATGTCTCTATCCGGTGGCATGCGTGGCAACTCTTCTGGAAATACATCAGGGAAATCCTTCACCACTGGTACTTCCTCCTGTACAACTCCTGATAAGGAATTTACTTGAGTCCTCTTCGGCATATGCCGGGATACATACTTGATCCTTCTTCCTTCTGGGGTGGTAAGAAAAATCGATTTACTGGCACATTCAATGTTCCCTCCATACTTCGATAACCAATCCATGCCTAATATCACATCCAGTCCTTGCGACTCCAATACTATTAGGTCTGAGGGGAACACATAGTTACCAATCCTTAATGGTAACCAATCACACCATAGACTAGCCATATACTCTGCTCCTGGCGAGGTTACTAACATGGGTGACCTAGGGGCTCGGGTTGGCAGTTTATACTTATCCACAAATCACCTTGATATGTATGAATGCGATGCACCAGTATCAAAAAGAACGATTGCAGTAAATAACTTAACCAAAAACTTACCTATTACTACATCTGGATGGGCTTCAACCTCCTCCACGCTAATGTGGTTCACCTGTCCCCTGTTGAAAGGTTTTGGCTTCTTCCCAGAGCTTCCATTGCCATTTCCATTCCTAGCTATAGGACATTCAGTGGCATAATGTCCAGTCTTCTGGCACTTGAAACAAGTAATGTGGCTCAGATCCCTCTTGGCTGGTGTTGATGGGTTGGTACGGTTCTATCCGTTGCTTTCTCCATTCCCATTACCATTCTTGGGGCAACTATGGTTGTGCGAACTCCCTCCATTATGGCTGTGACCTCCATGGGTATGCTGAAAAGGTCCTCCCGAGTTCGGGGTAAAACGAGGCTTCTGCTGAGCTCCAGAATTGTATTTCCCTTGTCCATACTTCCTCTTGCGGCTGTCAATCTGCTTCTTCTTCCCTTCAATCATGAGAGCTCGGTATATCAACTCCTGGTAATTTTTGAAGGTTTCCACAATCAACTGCAAGCTCAGCTGATCATTCAATCCTTCCAGAAACTTCTCCTGCTTAGCTGCATCCGTAGCAACGTCATCTGGGGCATAACGTGCTAGCTTACTAAAATCATCCACATACTGGCCAACTGTACGTCCTCCTTGGCGCAAGTTGCGGAACTCACGCTTCTTCATGGCCATAGCTCCTGCTGAAACATGGGCAGTATAGAAAGCCTACTAAAATTGGTCCCATGTGACAGTGTCGATAGGATAAGTGGCTGTGAAATTCTCCCACCATGATGCTGCTGGTCCATCAAGCTGATGTGCGGCAAAATGCACCTTCTCTGCATCTATGCATCCTAAAGTGGTCAACCCCTTTCCCATCTTGCGGAGCTAATCATCTGCAATTATCGGCTCGCGCTACTGGAGAATACCGGTGGATTCAGCCTCAAGAAACGGGCTAAGTGATCAACATGTGGTGGTGGTGGTGGGTTATTGTTGTTGTTGTTGTTCCCCTGATTCTGATTCTGGACTAGTATCTGCATCAATGCATTCTGCTGTTGGATCAACTGAGTGAGCTCCGGTGGGAAAGGAAATCCATTGTCACGTCTCGGAGGCATCTGAGGGTTTAGAAAAGATGAGAATACAGAATAGAGTGAGGTCTATAGAGAAAAACACTACCCATATGCACATGAGACAAACACAAACAATATCACTTCAATCAATTCAAACAAGGGCATACAACAGTCTAACTATCGTTACAAAGGTGCTCGGACTATACTATATACATGGGGGTATACTACTACTGTTATGGTGGTCGACTAGAAAAATTGATCGGTCGAAGACTCCATGATATCTGCTCCAGCTTCATCAACAAAGTCATCATCGCTATCGTCGGGGTCCGAGTCGGTGTCGTCGATGATGATGTAGTTCTCCAAGCAAGTGCAATTATCGTCTTCTCCTTCAGTCGCGGGGAATCCCATGAGTACTTTTAGCTTCTTCTTCAGATCATCATTCTTCTCCACGAGTGTCATCATTTCCTCCTCATATCCATCGCGTGTTGACTTGAGTTCTTCTTCCAGCTCCGTGATCCTGGCCATTGCCTTCTTCAGACCTATCGTGCCTGCGCACATCTGGTTCTCCTGGCGACGAATGTGCTAGTTTAGCTCCTGGATGAACGTTGCAATTGATCTATCCTTCCTGGTGCTGATCATCTCCCATCCCACAAATCTGGTAAATATTATCCTTGAGATCCTTGTGGTAAACTTCTCCAATGCGTCCCATGGTGATGTGGGCTGCCATGCTCTTTCCAAGACTCCAGGTTGGTGCATCAAAGGAAAACTCTATGGGCTCAGAGATGGGCATGAACGTCC
This sequence comes from Aegilops speltoides, assembly GCA_021437245.1. Lineage (NCBI taxonomy): Eukaryota > Viridiplantae > Streptophyta > Magnoliopsida > Poales > Poaceae > Aegilops > Aegilops speltoides. The sequence goes on along the minus strand of CM038147.1, from coordinate 340,868,280 downwards.
TTCCTGGAACTTGAACTTGAATCATCCAACGCTCCTCTTCTGGTAAAGTGGCGATGTAGGTCCAAGTGAAGCTTGGTACTCCGATGTTCAGGTATCTATTGACTTCCTTCAAGTGGCGTCGAAAGGGTGTATCTTCATCCGGTTGCGTGAACTTGTTCCTTGCATCCGCCATCCTAAAAGAGTATAAAAGGAGAGGAGTCAGAAATGAGAAGAGAGTAGTGATCTAGGGTTTTAGCTTAGTGGTCGTGTCCTCACAACCAGTGTCTGTCGATACTATATTGTAGCGACTTGACCTCAAACGGTCGATTCTATGCATCAGTGTCATTCCTAGATCGGTAATGCTGACACGCACAGTACTTGAAGGATTCATAACAGAGTAGCAATCACACACTTATTACATCGAATGTCTCAAAAGAGAACTTTTTACAATAAATATGGCTGAAGGCCATCTAATAATGATAATAGCGGAAGGCTTGGAAGATAAAGCGAGTCCATCAACTCCAACAGCATCACTGAGTATAAGATCATGACCTAAGGCACCTTACTCGTCGTCTGAAAAGTCTGCAACATGAACAATGCAGCCCGAAAACGGGTCAGCACATGGAATATGCTGGCAATGTAACACATAGAGAATAATAAATAGAATAATGCTATCGCTACATGCATATATGGCTGGTGGAAAGCTCTATGGTTACAGTTTTGCATAAAGCCAATTTTTCCCTACAACAAAGGAATAAATTTTATTTAACTATCATGGTGGTTGTTAAACATTGAGAAGGTTCCTCCAACTCAATCCCAATTAAGCATCATCATTAACCCAACAAAAGTAAATTAAGTAACATGATGAGATTCACATGATAATCCAGGTACTAGATAATCAAAACGTCCATAACCTGGGACACAGCTAACCATGATTAGTTTATACATTCTGCAGAGGCTTGTGCACTTTTCCCCACAAGACTCGGTCTCCTCCGTTGGATTTCTCGCACTACATGGTGTTTGAGAAACGGATGACCGAGACACAGTCTTTCAGAAGCATTAACTCTTTACTCTGGGTAGACAGTACCAACCTACATCCCCTACATCTGCTAGTCTACCATTGAAAGAGGTCACACAACATACTCAACTATGCTAGAGCCCATAGTAGCTTGCGGCTGCACACAGAAGTTTATAGCATGAATAATCTCATGATCCCTTTGAGCCTGGGTGGCGGTCCATAGGAGAATCACACGGTACCCCGGGATTTCCAAAAAATTACAGGCAACACTGGGTTCCCTAGGTGCCTCAATCGACCCAGATATGAATTTAAGTTGCCACCTTAAGTAAACCATAAATTAACAATCTCACATCTGTCATGGATACACTCACCCAATCCACGTCTACTATCATAGCATAGCAATATAAGCAAACGTGGAAGTAACTCCCAAAGGGTTGATAATAAACATAGGTACTACCTCAACTACTTCCCAAAACCCACATATTAATTAGATCCTAGCCATGCAATTATTTGAGGATTGATCTAATGCAATAAAACTGGGTAGTAAAGAGGTATGATCAAGGTGTTACTTTCCTTGCTGGTGATCCGTGAAACCTAGATACTCGTAGCAGCACGCTGCGCACTCTGGGTACTCTATCGCAAATAAACAAGCATACAATAAGCACTCATCTAATGCACGGGTAAAACTCAAATAAGAGATCTAACCAGAAAGTTCAACTTAAGAACTCAGGTTTGCAAAAAAAATCAAATCAAACCAAGCAAAGAAAGTCAAACGGTGAAAGAAACAAGCTTCGTTTACTAATCTGGACCTAAGTCAAATTTTACAGTAGAAAAAACTTGTTTAAGTTGGTTAAACAGAAAGAGGGTTTCGAGACGAAACTCCAGGCGCTTGAATCGCCTGATTCCGATAAACGAGCGAAAAGTTATACTAGAACGAAAATCGGATCAGAAATCACGATCGGAATAATCGCGGAAAATTCGAGAAAAAGAAAAATGAGCGAACAAGCTAACGAACGAACGTCGTTGTCTGCGGCTAAACGACCAAAACCATTCTTTAAAACGAACGTACGGACGAACGTTCGTTAAATAACTAAACCGAGAAAACCGACGAACCGATCTAAAAAAGGATCTAGGGTTCTTAAAAAACCGATCGGTTTTTTATAAAAAAAACAGCGGCGGCTACCTCGGTTCCGGCGAGGCGGTGAGGTGGCGGCGGGGTGCGGCAGCACGGGCGATCAGTGCGGGCGGCGGCATCGGCGGCGGCGCGCTGGGCGGCGGGGCGATGGCGGCAGAGGCGCTGGTGGCGGCGGGCGGCGGGTGTCGGTGTACTAAAGTAGGGGTACCTTAGCACCTTAACTTGTGCACGGCAATCGAATGCCCCGCCGGCAAGGCTTGCTGGCGTCCGCCAAGATCCTTTGTCATTCCTATTACTGCCATTCAAGAACAAAGTGTTAATCAGAAGACGAGACCAAGCAAGAGGAGCTTGCCGAAGGACAAGACCCGGCAAGAGGAGCTTGCCGAAGGCCAAGACTCGGCAAGAGGAGCTTGCCGAAGGCCAACCAAGACCCGGCGAAGCGACAAACTTGCAGGTGCAGCAAGAAGATGACCGCAAAGGCGCTTGCTATGGCGGCCACCACTCAGATCCACGCCCAACAAGATCCGACGACGTGTCGCACTAAGATCGCTCCTCGAGCACGGGTCGGGCGGTGGCAGCCAAGCGGTGCGAGGTGGCATGTGAATATGACGAGGAGGCCATCGTGGCGATCGTGGCACCTCTAACGGTCGCTTCCTACACTGCTTATGGCGACTGACGGGCATTAAATGCCCTTGTCCCCGCCACGAGTTAGGTAGGGGGCATCTGTTGATAGCGGTTGTACCAACCCCCATTTTTACTTTTTACCCTCTCTGCATTGCACCACTGGTGACCCCATTAGACTATAAAAGGAGGCCCATACAAGACGAGAAGGGGTTCCACCGATTCGAGACTACAAAGACACCCACACTCTCAAGCAAGAACAAATACAAACACAAAGCAGCAAGAGGAGTTTTATCTCTCAAGAGCTCCGGCTGGGTAAATCCTCGCGTGCTCGACCTCGATCCGCTTCAGGCGCCTCCGCCTCCCTGCCGGACCAAAAGGGCCCTCGCCCCATAGGTGCTCGCTTCCCACGACATCTTTGGCGCTTAGGTAGGGGCGCCGAGGTTGTGCGAACTCGATCCGGTCTTCGCGCCACATCAACATCTTCATTAACATGCCACCGAAGAAGCTTCAGAGGTGGCCGCACCGTCCACGTCGATTCCACCTCCGTCGGAGCAAACGGGCAGAGGAGTAGACGCCCGGAGGAGCGGTGCCCATGGTGGGACTCACGCCGTCACCAGGTCCAAGGACAAGGCCCCGCAAGCTTCGCATCAGACATCCACCGCACCTCCCAGAGGTGCAGGATCACCAACGCCATGGTGCTCCTAGCACCGTGCTCGCTGGAACAAGGTCAAGCCGGGCGGATCGCGGGACGCTCAAGGCCAACATGCACGCCAACACGCCGCACGAAGCAAGACGATCGCTCGGGCGAGATGTTGCTCCTTCTAACATCTGCTAAGTTTGAGCATATCCGCACTCGCCGCCGCCACCGCCGCCTAAGACTCCAGAGGAAGCGCCGCCCGAGCCCAGCTGCTTAGATTACCCTCCAGCGCGCACAAGATCGACGATCGAGGGCCATGATTCGAGCCTCATCGGCCGCTTAACGGCGATAAGCCCCGCAATCGAAAGCACATCGAAGCCCGGCAAGAAGCCCAGCGCAAGCCGATGCCGATAAGACCGCTGGGGTGCCACCACCGTGCACTCCCCGCCAAGGCCAAGATCGCCGACTCGCGGGGCCAACCTCGACATCGACTCCACCGCCGTCGGACCCATGAGCTCGCTTTGATCAACGCCAAGTTCTCCAAGAACGACGATCTGAAGACGCTCTCACCGTGACGAAGTCAAGAGAAGCGCCGGTCGGTCGACCACCAGCACGCTGGGCTCATTGCCGATATGCATGCGCCAGGGGAACCAGCGACTTGTCAGACGCTGTAGGTTGCCCCGCTCACCCGTGAGCTGCGGCAGGTCCAGGGGCTCAAGACCAAGAACTTCAAACCAGACGCGTTCGAGAAGTACGACGGCAGGATACATCCGTCAGAGTTCCTCAGCATCTACACCATCGCGGTGCAGGCTGCCGGGGGGCGCGACAAGAAGATCCTCGCCAACTACTTCCCGTTGGTACTCAAGCCCAACGTCATATCTTGGCTCATGCACTTGCCGGACAACTCCATCTCTTCATGGGCGGACCTGTGCCATCAGTTTGTCGGCGCCTTCACAGGCGGCCACAAACCCCATGGCCAGGAGAGCGGTCTTCATTTGCTCGCCCAGAAAGAAGGAGAACCCCTGCGCAAGTACATACAGAGATTCAGCCAGTGCAAGAACATCCTCCCGACGCCCACCCCGCCATGTTATCGGTGCGTTCCATCGAACGTGCGTGAATCAGCAGGATGAGGGAGGAGATGGCGATGTGCAAAATCAGAGATGTCGCCGAGCTATATGCTCTTGCCGACAAGTGTGCACGGCTGAAGAGGGAGAAACTCCCTGAGAGAACGCAGGAGCGTATGATCTCGACAAGGAGGACGCCCCCAAAAGAAGAACCGGGGCGGAATAACAGAAAGAGGAAAGCTAAGGATGTGCTAGTCGCCGAGCAGTCCCAAGAACGGAGGCGGCGCCGACAAGGCCAAAGCTAGTGACTCCGCGAGGCTGTGGTGGCCACCGACAAGCGACGGCTCCGCAAGGCAAGATCTTGCAAGATCCATCGCACCAAGGGCCATGACCTCCAAGCCTGCAAGAAGGTTGAGCAGATGGCAGAGTTGCAGAAGGCTGAATACGAGCACCGCGACAAGGAGAAGGCCCAGGAAGGTGGCGGAGGATCCGGCAAGAAGCGTCCCGCCCGGGGAGGGCGCCGCGGCAAGGCCAAGCAGCGGCAAGGAGACAGACCTCCCCGCGGCCGCGACAAGGATGAGGATGAGGATGAAGATGATGAGATGGAGGAGGATGAGACCGATGAGCAGGAGTTTCAGAAGGCGACGGAGGTTTTGTGCGTTGACGGCGGTGCTTCTCTGCACACCTCGCACCGCCAACTCAAACAATGGGTGCGGGAGGTAAATGCAGCAGAACCATTAGTCGAATCGCGCAAGCCCCTGAAGTGGTCCTGCACGCCCATCATCTTTGATGTTGAGGATCACCCTGATCGCATCACTGCGGTCAGGTGCTTGCCGATGTTGGTCTCGCCAACCATCCGCAACCTCAAGGTCACAAAGATGTTGGTTGACGGCGGACCGCCTGAACTCGATCTCTTCCGCGGTGCTCAACAAGCTCCAGATCCCCGACAATGAGCTCAAGAGACCGGTACCTTTCAAGGAATCAACCCAGAAGGAGCAAGTCAAGGGGAAGATCACATCGCCAAGGATGTTTGGCAATGAGCTGAATTTCGAACGAGAGAGTCACATTTGACGTTGTTGATTTCCCATTGCCCTACAATGGGATACTCGGCCCAAAGACTTGCCAAGTTCATGGCAGCTTCTCACTACGCTTACAATGTGCTCAAGATGCCTGGTCCGATAAGTGTTATTTCTGTCCATGGCGACAAGAAAGATGCACTTATTTGTACCGACAAGATCTACTGGGAAGCGGCAGCCACAACAGAACGCAGACCACTTGCCGCTGAAGCTCCCCGGGGGAAGAAGAAGACCAAGTCCGGCAAGAGTAGTTCTGATGCCCACTCCGGCAAGCGCACCTCTTTGGAGTGCCGCGCTACCATCAAGGACGCACCATCGAGCTCCACCGGCAAGTGCAAGAAGGCGAAGACAGCTGCACCAGAGACCAAGAAAGTGGCCGTCAAGGAGGACGGCACTGGTGGTACCTTCACCATCAGTGCCACGCTTGATCCTAAATAGGAAAGCGCGCTCGTTGCTTTCCTGCGGGCAAATGTTGATGTGTTTGCATGGCAACCATCTGATATCCCCTGTGTTCCCAGGAAAGTAATTGAGCACCACCTTGCCGTCTGTCCCCACACGCGGCCCGTCAAGCAGAGATTCAGGAAGCAAGCGGTGGAACGCCAAGAGTTCATTGCAGAAGAGATCAAGAAGTTGGAAGCAGCAGGCCTCGTCCGAGGAGTACTCCATCCAACGTGGTTAGCCAATCCAGTAGTCGTGCGCAAGGCGAATGGGAAGTGGAGGCTTTGTATTGACTTCACGTATGTTAATAAAGCTTGTCCCAAAGATCCATTTCCCTTGCCGCGCATTGATCAGATTGTCGACTCCACGGCAGGATGTGATCTGCTTTCGTTTCTTGATGCATACTCAGGATACCATCAGATCTTCATGGTGGAAGAGGATGAAGAGAAAACCGCATTCATTACTCCATGTGGCACGTACTGCTTTGTACGAATGCCTTTCGGACTAAAGAATGCCGGTTCAACATTTGCAAGAGTAGTCAGTCATGCTTTTGAGCCACATCTGCATAGAAATGTAGAAGCCTACATGGATGACATAGTGGTCAAAAGCAGGAACAGAGAAACTTTGGTTCAAGATTTGGAAGAGACTTTTACAAATCTGCGCAAGATCAATCTCAAGTTGAACCCCGAGAAGTGTGTGTTTGGAGTTCCTTCCGGCAAGCTTCTCGGGTTCTTTGTGTCCCAGAGGGGGATTGAAGCCAACCCCGATAAGATCAAAGCCATCGAGCAGATTGAAGCCCCGAAGCGCGTCAAGGATGTCCGGAGGCATGCCGGTTGTGTTGCTGCTCTCAGTAGGTTCATCTCTAAGTCTGCTGAGCGCGCCCTGCCATTTTTCAAAATTTTGAAAAAGGCGGGTCCAATGAAATGGATTCCGGAAGCGGAGGCTGAGCTACAGGACTTAAAGAGATACCTGTCCTCCACTCCAATACTTGTCGCACCTAAGCCACAAGAGAAGTTGCTGCTATACCTAGCGGCAACCAATCAAGTGGTTAGTGTTGCGTTAGTAGCGGAGAGGGAGGCGGATGATGAGCCAGCAACCATGGCAAGCTTAATCCAAAGATTGAAAGTGAGGCTCCCCGCAAGTTCTCGGTCCCGACAAGGATGGATCTGCAGCTACCGGAAGAAAAGCAGAAGAGGATGGTGCAATACCCGGTTTATTTTGTCGGCTCCTTCTACAGGTGCTAGATCAAGATACTCTGGGTGCAAAAGTTGCTTTAGGCCTTCTCATGGCCTCGAGGAAGCTGCGCCATTACTTTCGTGCACATGAGATTACAGTTGTCACTCGCTTCCGTTGAAGAGGATATTGCGTAATCCGTAGCAACAGGCAGGATCGTCGAGTGGGCACTGGAACTGTCGAGCTTTGGCCTCAAGTTTGAAAGTACTTCAACTATCCAGAGCCGAGCATTGGCATAATTCATTGCAGAGTGGACGCCAACACGTGATGAAGAAACTCCGGAGAAGAGCATCCCCGACAAGGAAGCAAGCAAGGAATGGATCATGTACTTTGATGGTGCATTCTCGCTGCAAGGCACGGGAGCGGGTGTGCTACTTGTCGCACCCACCGGAGAGCACCTCAAGTACGTGGTTCAAATGCACTTTCCCAAGGAGCAAGCAACGAACAATACTGCAGAATATGAAGGCTTGCTTGCCGGACTCAGGATCGCGGCAGACCTTGGGATCAAGAAGCTTATTGTCAGGTGTGACTCACAGCTTGTCGTCCGCCAAGTCAACAAAGATTATCAGAGTCCGTTGATGGAAGCCTACATTGATGAAGTGAGGAAGCTGGAAGAGCATTTTGACGGCCTGCAGATGGAACATGTTCCAAGAGCTCAGAACGATATTGCAGATGGCCTGTCAAAATGTGTCGCACTTAAGTTACATGTGGAACCAGGGATTTTTGTGCTCAAGCTGACTCAACCATCTGTAACACCATCATCTGGACAGAGCAAGAAGAGAAAGTTGGTTACTGGCGACTACTTTCCAGCAGAGCTCCCCGAAGCCGCTGCCAAGAAGGTCCCCAGGATCAACACAAAGAGTGCTGAGGAGCAGTCTGCTCCGACAAACCCTAGGGCTTGTTTCGTTGAAGCAGACGCTCCCGACAAGTTGTGTCCTGACACGCTTGCCGGGGAGCATCACGCTCCGGCAGGATCCCAGATTCTTGCCGTAGAAGCAGATGTTCCCGCAGCAGCATTTGCGCCTTTAGTCCTTGTCGTCGAGCCGCAAGCTCCGGCATGGGCACAACAAATCGTCCATTTCCTTCAAACAGGAGAACTTCCCGACGAGCAAGAAGAAGCAGAGAGAGTAGCCCGGCAATCAAGTATGTACCAGTTTGTTGATGACATACTGTACAGAAGAAGATTCAACGGAGTGAAATTGAAGTGCATTTCCCGGGAAGAAGGACAGGAGCTGTCGTCGGAGATACACGGAGGCATATGTGGTCACCACATTGGCGCAAGAGCACTTGTCAGCAAAGCCTTCCCAAGAAGGTTTCTTTTGGTCGACAGCCCTCCAGATGCAATCGCACAAGTAACCAAGTGTGAAGCGTGCAGTTCCACTCCAAGCAGATACATCAACCAGCTCAAGCTGTCCAAACAATCCCTTTATCCTCGCCATTTTCGGTGCTGGGGCTCGACATCCTCGGCCCCTTTCCCGAAGCTGTCGGGGCTTGAATACTTGTATGTGGCAATCGACAAGTTCACGGCGGCCGGAGGTGGAAGCATGGAGGAAGGTGACAACACAACGCGATCAAGTTCTTCAGGTCAATTGTTTGCCGTTTCGGAGTCCCTAACAAGATCATCACCAACAATGGCACACAATTCACGAGCCGCACCTTCATGCAGTATGTCCAAGATCTTGGCGCCAAGATCTGCTTCGCTTCTGTTGCTCACCCGAGAAGCAACGGCCAAGCGGAGAGGGCGAACGCCTGAAGCGCTGCTGGCTCAAGACCAGAACTTTCGACAGGCTGCACAAGTGCGGAAGAAATTGGATCGAGGAGCTGCCAGTGGTTCTTTGGTCGATCAGGACGACGCCAAATCGAGCCACTGGCCAGACACCCTTGGCTCTTGTCTATGGAGCAGAGGCAATTCTCCCCACGGAACTCATATACAGATCGCCTCGAGTGCTCGCTTATGATGAGCTTGAGCAAGAGCAGCTGCGGCAAGATGACGCGATCGTCTTCAGGCTGCTGTACGAGCTGCTCATTACCAGCAAGCTTTGCGCCGCTACCATAGCCGCAAAGTTAATGCCAGAAGTTTCGAGGAAGGCGACCTTGTTCTTGGGCGTGTTCAATCCGCCAAGAATTCCAACAAGTTGACGCCGAAGTGGGAAGGCCCTTATCGGGTAAAGCGAGTCACTAGGCCTGGCGCTGTCCGCCTTGAGACCGAAAATGGCGTTCCGGTGAGCAACTCCTGGAACATAGAGCATCTTCGCAAGTTTTACCCATAAGGCGCGGTTGCCGGAACCTGCCGTCCCGGCAACCACCTTTTGTACAAGCCTTGCCGATGTTGCATGTAACCCTTTGTACAAAGCCGGGCGCAGAGTGCATAAATAAAGATCGTATGCTCAGCACATATTGTCAAATTCCGTGCCATTTTCTTTTTCACATGTATTATCTGACACTTTGTGCAGCACCTGCTCCCGGTAAGCGGTAACAAGCCTTAAGGCTCCATATCATTATTTTCTCTTCTTTCTTCTCAAAAAGAAGGTTCCTCCGCCCACAAGTTCACCGGGGGGGAGGAGAAGATAAGTGTGGGCCAAAGGCCGCTCAAAGGAATCTAGCCTTGCCGGACACGCATTTACGAAAAGCTAAGTTGCCAAAGTTTGAGCATAGTCAACTTTAAAATTTTAAGTTATGTTCCTTGAACGACCGTGCGTTGTATGGAAAACCTGTGTGCGGAGGAACCGACTCGTGGCTAAGTTGCGCCCTTACTTTGTTTCGAGTCCGCTCAACAATGAAAGTGTGCTGCGACTAGCCCCGACAAGGTTTCTTGTCGGATGCAACACCGCCAGCAAGCTGCTGATGTTCCGCACTCAGCGCTCGCGGCAAGTGTGCTTGCACCGGTAAGTTCCCTAAAAGCGTAGGGTAAAAACATACAAGGGATGGAATCAAGTAAAGGAAATAACATAGCAAGCATTTCCCAAAATAAAGTTATATTACAATAAATAACTTGCCGCGCATCTAATGGATTGTTCCTATAACATATCTAGCAGCGGCAAGAAAAAGGGAGAAGAAGGGTGGCCTAATCCACGCGCTCGACGTCGATCCTCCTGACCTCATTCACCTTGTCCACAATGGGTGCGACAATGGCTTTGAGTTCTTCAAGATCAGCCCCCGCCGGCAGCTTCTTGAGGACACGGGTGAGGTCGATGCCCGGGTTGCGAAAGAGTATCTTCACCCACACCTTCTCCAAGACCTTGGCGCAGATCGCACGCGACTCGTCGGCCAGCTTCTTCGGGATCCTTTCCCGGAGCTGCTGGAGAGCCGTCACCACACCCTTGAAGAAAAGCGTAAGCTTGGCGCTGGGCTGGAGGTTTTCGTCAGTGGAGTACCCGAAGCCCGCCAAGTCCAGCTCCGCCAGCTCCTCGTCGATGGATGCAGCAATGTTGACGAGGCCCTCCGTCCAGAGCTCCACCGTGGCCTTGAAGGTGTTCTGAGTCTCGGCGGCCCTCGTCAGCAGCTCCTCGTTGCCCTTGATCTCTTTCTTCAGCTCATCCTCTCCCCTCTTGGCGGCGTCCAGCGTCTCCGTCAAGGTGGCTAGCTTCAGCTCCAAATCAGCGCTCGAGTCCTTGGCGGTGTTCAGTTCCTTGATCTTGTTGGCAAGTTGAACTTGCAGATCGCCATGGGCAAGAGCATCCTTCTCGCGCTCGCGCTGGAGTGCGGCAAGCTCTTCATTTTTCTTTCCCACATCCGCCTCCAGCTGCACCACCTTCACCTCTAACACCTTCTTGGCGGCCTCGGCGGCCGCGGCAGCGTCCTTTGCCTCCTTGAGCGCTCCGCCAAGTGACTGCTCCCGCGCGGCGAGCTCCTCCTCGTGGCTGTCCAGGTTGACCTTTTTCTGCGTCAATTCGCCTTCTCGCCTGGACATCTCCTCGGCGGCGAGCCTCTGCTGCTCCTCGGCTTCAGCCTTCTCCAGGATAAATGCCTTTTTCGCCTCGTCAAGTTGCGCCCTCTCCTCCGCAATGGATCGGAGGGCCTCCTGGTTGCGGCTCTTGAGCTCCTCCGCGTGCTTCTCTATGTCAACTCCCACACGCGCGACAAGCGCCTCCCGGGACTCAAGCTTCGCTCCTCCTCGGACTCGCCGCTGCTGCTGCTTGGCGCGTCCACCACTGCCAGCCCAGCAGAGGCGAGTACTTCCCCGTCAAACTCCTCTCCTTCGACCGGCGCCCTGGAGCTCGACGCCCAGGGAAGCTTGATGTACACGCCCTTTCCGGCCTTCAAGTAGGCGCCTGGCTAGGGCTCCTCGGAGCCCGGCGCTGCGTCAGCGGCGGAGGGGTCGGCGGTCGGTGTAGCGCCTTGTGCTCCTGCATCCTCCGGATCTTCAGTACGATCGCCAGACCCCTCGCCAGCTCCCGTGCCAGCAGCCTTGGCGGCTTCTTCGTCGGCGGGTTCATCAGCGCCGGCCTCTTCCTCGTCAGCAGCGGTGTCTTCAGTACCGCCGCACGCGCCCTCCTCGCCGGTGGCCTCGGTCTCCATCGGGTCTGCGAGAGGGGGATCTGAAGATATGAAGAGGAAGAAAAAAGTCAAGCGAAGAAGATCAGAAGAAAACCCAAGGGAAGATTTCCGATAAGGAAGGTTACCTGTGCTGGGCTCCGTGACCATGGGCTCCTCCACCAAGGGCTCACTGGTTCCGTCCCTTGCCCGGGACCTCTCCCTTGCGAGGGAGCTCCTTGTCGAGGGAATCGCCCTTGGCGGCGTGTCGGCATACACCTCGGGCGGTTTCGCTGTGCTCTGATGGACTGTTCGCTCCTACACAAATAAATCAATAGTCAAAATATCAGCACAAGAAGAAGCACCCATGCGCTCCCCATAATAGGAAGTGAATCAAACACTTACGCTGGGGGCTGTGCTGGGGGCTGCCGCGAGGAGAAGGAACCGGGTCCGTCAAGGTGGTCTCGGACGTGTCTTCTGCCATCACAGCAGGTTCGTCCTCGATGACAACCACGGGGACCTTGGTCCTCTTCGCCGCTCTCTCGGCCAGAGTCCTGAAATGGAACAAGGATTCAGAGGGAAGCAGATCAGATGCAAGACAAGCAACAACAAAGATTGAAGAAATACAAGGACAGCGAGGAGAAAGCCTTACTCCTCCTCCTCTTCTTCCTCCTTGTCGAAGCTCAGCGCAGAGAGGTCGAAGTCTGGCACCCTTTCTGCGCGGCGAGGCGGAGGAGTGGGCTTCCTTGGACGTTTGCCGGGAGCTGCGGCAGGATCGGGCATGGCAGCCCGGGAAGACCCGCCTCGGTTGCGGCCTGGCGGCTTCGAGAGGCTCCAGCGGCAACGGTACTTGCCGCGGTGGAGCGTGTCCCACGGCGCTGCGGCTGTTGGCCTGCTTGCCGCCCTGCTGTATCTCCAACTCGACGGAGGCGCCTTCTTGGTTGGAATTGGGGCTGTGCTGGGGGCTCCGCCTGCGGCAAGCTGCTTGAAGACGGCTGGCCGCTCGCGCCCTCGGCGGGCTCGCTCGCTTCGGCCTCGGCTCCCCCTCGCCAACGACCTCTCCGGCAAGGTCCTCCATGTCGGCAAGGTTTGCCGCCTCGGCCGCCTCTGCCTCCTCCAACATAAAGCCAAAATCACCCGCGGCTGCGGCTGCTGCCGCCTCTTCGGCCCTGGTGGCGATGTAGCGCATCTCGTCGTCGGTGGTGTCGCGGGTGAGGAGCTCTTCGCCGGGCATTGACCGCTACCTCCGCTGCCATCGAAGAATTGCTGCACGACGTCGTCGGCAGGCTCCATCAAGTTGGGCTTATCCCGGCGAAGTCGCATTACGGCATCATTGCGTGATGCGGTCGCTACCGAGTTGTTGCACAATGGGATGACGCCCTGCGGCAACCTGAACCACTCGGATGGTTGGCGCCATGCTTGAACAGCTCCTTCACATCCCGTCAAGCTCCGTAACTGTGAAGTTGAAGTTAAAGCACGGACGCAGCCTCATGATATCCGCCGGCCGCCAAACAGCCAGGCGGGCCTCTTCTGCGCAGGGGCGGCGCGACGGCGAAATCGGCGCCAATCGCCTCGCTGTGAGCCCGGCAAGCTCGAGCCGAGGATTCGGTGGTGGCAATCTTCACTTGGCGTCGTCCGGCGACAAAGCGCCCGATCGCCGCTACCCGGTCTGGGCGCAGATTGGTGAATGGCTGCGGATTACGCCAACGATCCAGCACCACTCACGCCTCCACTCATCCCGCTTTGCTGCGAGCTCGCCCGCCGGATACACCTCCTTCATGCTGATTCGTGAGGTCCAGGCGATTCCGCCAGCCAATGGCTCTCCTTTCTCGGCTCGGGGTGAAATAGTGGCGAAAAAGAGCAACATTTGGGTGGATGCCAACGAAGTTCTCGCAAAGGTGTGCAAAACCGCCATTGTCAGAATGGCGTTGGGGGTGAAATCAAGAAGATGAAACCCGTAGGTATTCATGATGTCGCAAAAAAAATCAGAAAAAGTTGGGCAGAGTCCACAGTAGAAGAACACCGGAAAGAAATAGTACCCTTTTGGGCACCGCTTCGAGGTGGAAGCTTCGGCGGAGAGCACCGGCGTGCGCGGATGCGCCCACGTCTCCGTCGACCAAAAGAGGTAGAACTCCTCCCGCAGCGCCTTCGGGGTGAGCTCGGGGGGGGGGGAGCACTCGCTCCTTGCGCAGCGCCTCGAGCCGCAACGCCTCGGCCGACTTTGTGCTCGACTTTGTACTCTTGCCGGTCTTCGGAGCCATGGCGGAAGCGGCGGAGGAGCACGGAGGTGTTGAGGGCGACGGCGGCGACGGGCGGCGGAGCGCTCCTCTCTTTCGGCTTGGGAAGCGGAGGGGAGCGGCGGAGCTTTCGGAGGAAGGAACTGCAAGTGGTGAAGGTGGGGGAACGGCTCTGTTTCCTCTGCTTATAAACAGGGGAGGCGAACGTTACGCATTTCCTGATTTAAGTATTGCCCACGATCTCTCCCACGACGCCGCAATTGACGCGTGCCGTTACGGGAGGACGCGGTGGATACGGAGTAGATTTGGTTTGGACCTAGGCCGCGTGTGCCCATGCCCTGTTTTGGGCCTAGCCCAACAGCGCTCGGCACCGTGTATGGCCCAGGCCCGGGGGCTCCTGTCGGTGTACTAAAGTAGGGGTACCTTAGCACCCCGAACTTGTGCACGGGCAGTCGCAGCGTCCCGCGGCAAGGCTTGCCGGGCGTCCGCCAAGATCCTTCGTCATTCCTATTACTGCCATTCAAGAAAAAAGTGTTAACTGTGAAGACGAGACCCCGGCAAGAGGAGCTTGCCGGGAAGGACAAGACCCCGGCAAGAGGAGCTAGCCGGGAAGGCCAACCAAGACCCGGCGAGCGACAAACTTGCGGGTGCGGCAAGACAGCGACCGCGGCAAGGCGCTTGCCGCGGCGAAGCCACCACTCTGCATCCACGCTCCAGCGCATCCGACGACGTGTCGCACCAAGATCGTTCCTGGAGCACGTGTCGGGCGGCTGTGCAGCCAAGCGGTGCGAGGTGGCATGTGAAGATGACGAGGAGGCCATCATGGCCATCGGTGGCGCCTCTAACGGTCGTTTCCTACACTGTTTGGGCGACCAGACGTGCATTAAATGCCCTTGTCCCCTGCCGTCAGAGTTAGGTAGGGGGCACTGTTGATAGCGGTTGTACCAACCCCCGTTTTTACTTTTTAACCCCTCTCTCTGCGTTGCCACCTGTCAGTGACCCCTTTAGACTATAAAAAGGAGGCCCATGCGCTTGACGAGAAGGGGTTCCACCGATCGAGACTACAAAGACACCCACACTCTCAAGCAAGAACAAATACAAACACAAAGGAGCAGAGGAGTTTTATCTCCCGAGAGCTCGAAGCTGGGTAAATCCTCGCGTGCTCGACCTCGATCTACGCTCTTCAGGCGCCTCCGCTCCTCGCCGGACCGAAAAGGGGCCCTGCCCCATAGGTGCTCGTTTCCCACGACACGGGGCACGGGCGGTGGCTAGGGTTTCGGCGACAAGGTGGTCACGGGCGATGTGGCTTGGCCACGGGCGGATGGCTTATAAAGGCCCCAAGCGAGTCCCGCTTCGAGTGCAACGAGTCGGTTTCCTTTTTTAATAATTTCGGACGTGCAGAAAAAGAAAGAAAAGAAATACTAATCGGACTCCAAATATCCCGAAATAAATTTTCCCCGTCCTCTAAAAATAAGCCGGACAAGATAAACATTTATTTGGGCCTAAAATGGAATTTTGAAAAACGCG
The DNA here is from genome assembly GCA_021437245.1 of Aegilops speltoides. Classification (NCBI taxonomy): domain Eukaryota; kingdom Viridiplantae; phylum Streptophyta; class Magnoliopsida; order Poales; family Poaceae; genus Aegilops; species Aegilops speltoides. Next base: position 340,852,839 of record CM038147.1, on the reverse strand, counting down.
TATTTTTCCTAATTCAAATAAAATAGCGATAAAACTCTAAAATAAAATCTTATTTGATTTTATTATTAAATCTCAAAATATTTCTTTATTTTGGGAAAGTCATTTTATTCCCTCTCTCTTATTTTTATTATAGAATTATTCGAAGATAAAACAATTAAAACCAAATGATCCTATTTTCAAAATTTGAGAAAACTCAAATATGAAAATAACGAAATCCCCAACTCTCTCCGTGGGTCCTTGAGTTGCGTGAAATTTCTAGGATCAAGCAAAATGCAATTAAATATGATATGCAATGATGATCTAATGTATAACATTCCAAATTGAAAATTTGTGATGTTACATCGCCCCATCGTACTCCCATCGTTGGCCTAGCCATCCCTCAACTCACCCACACCTGCTGTTATTCTTCGGCGAAGGCAGGTGAACCAGTAAACCCCCGTACTCCCCTCCGCATGGGAAACTACTTTCCAGTCTTCCCTGGCTCCATATTGTTCCCTTCCTGGGCCTCGTCGTTGTCCACCGCCCTGGTGCTCTAGGTGCGGCGTGGTCAACTTGGTCAATGAATAACATTCATCGGAAGTGGACTGTACATGGAGAGGCTGAGAGCTGGGTCCATGGTCGCACGCAAGGAAATGCCTCCTTATTATGTGCAAAATAATGATTCCTTCACCTGACAGTTGGGACCCACCGGAAGGGCCTATGTATTTCGCAAAAATAATGTTCCCCCCGCTGACAGCTCGGACCCACCAGCTATATCTTCGCACGCAAAGAAGTGCCTCCTTATTGTGCACAAAAAAATGAACACTCCCCCTGCTAGCTCGGACCCACCGTAGTCGGAGGTTGACTTGTGGGCCTACTAAGTTGATGCAGAAGGAGGGCTTTCTCCACTTAGTCAATATGAACGATTCTAGCTCAAGTGACCGTAAGATGTCCATCCAACGGCCGTAGTGCTTCTTCAACCTCTGGTCTTCTTGCTCCAGCCGACCAAACTAGCGTCGGTCATGCCGCCAACTACTGCCTCCCGTGGTCGGCTATGCTTCCGCGAAGGCCTCACCGTCCCCTACTACTCCAACCGTTGGCCAGGCCATCCCTCTACTCACCCACACCCCCTATTTATTCTACGGCGACGGCAGCCTCACACCACAGCCGAACCAGTGAACCCTCGTACTCCTCTCCGTGTGGGCATCCACTATCGCGTCTTCCCCAGCTCCACGTAGTCCCCTTACTAGGCATTGCCGTCATCCACCGCCTTGGTCCTCTCGGCGCGGCGTGGTCAATGTGGTCAAAAAATGACTTCCATCGGAGGAGTACTCTACGTGGAAAGGCTGACGGCTGGGTCCATGGTCGCAGCAAGGAAGTGCAACCTTATTACGTGTAAAATAATGATTCCTCCACCTGACAGCAGGGACCCACTGGACCGGCCACCATATTTCGCAAAAAATGTTTCCCCCTGACTGCTGGGACCCACCAGCTACATCTTCGCATGCAAGGAAGTGCGTCCATATTATGAGCAAAAAAAAACGATTCTCCCCTTGACAGCTGGGACCCACAAGCAATAACTTCGCACGCAAGGAAGTGCCTCCTTATCCTCCCTGACAGTCGGGACCCACCTGGTCGAACGTACGTAGCATTGTCATTCTAGTCATGAACGTGTACGTACATACTGGTCGATCGGTCTGTCTGCAGGCTGCAGCGATGAACCGTGGCCGAGTAAGAAAGGGCACATGTCGTAGTAGAGGCGCGGATGTAGCATGTACACGTACGTACAACTAGGGTGCAAGAAAGTAAATATGGCCACGTACGTACATAGGGGCGGGGTCTCGAACGCCTACTCGCGCATACGTATGGCCCGGGCTCGTGTACATGGCTGGGTCAGAACGGAGAAACTGTGTCGTTGTGTTCATCGGGAGGCAACGGAGTGCATCGTGTTCATCACGAGCCAACCGGCTTGGATGGAACAGCCAAAACAAGGCCTAGTGTACCGCAGAACGGAGGAAACTACCTTGTGTCCGACCGCCTACGGTCGAAACGTGATCCTGTTCATCGGGAGGGGTGTGGCGTACCGCAAAACGGAGGAAAGAGACTTCTCTTAGACCTCCTAGGTTGAAATGGGGTCCTGTTGATCCGGAGGGCTGTGCCGTACCGCAAAACGGAGGAAACAGACTTCTCTTCGACCTCCTACGGTCGAAACGGGGGTCCTGTCATCGAGAGGGGTGTGGTGTACCCCAAAACAGGACTCCATGGGCTACTGTTCATCCACCGTCTACTGCCTCCATGGCTACTGTTCATCCACCGTTGACCTCCTCCAGCCTCCACATGCGACTGTTCATCCACGGGGTCTCCCTCCTGCCTCCACCAGCTACTGTTCATCCACGGGCTCCTATTCATCCAGCCTCCACCGCTCCTCAACTGGCTACTATTTAACTAGCCCTCTCCATGGGGTCCTGTTCAATGACCCCTCCACCGGCTATTGTTCATCCAGCCCTCCACCGGCTACTGTTCAACCAGCCCTCCACGGGGTCCTGTTCATCCAACCCTACATGGGGTCCTGTTCATCCACCCCCAGCCGGCTTGATCGGGGTCCTATTCATCCGGTGGCAACAGCCTCTACTACCACGTGGTCCTGTTCATCCAACACCTACTGGGAACTGTTCATCCAATCCCCAACAACGCTCACAGTTCATCAAGAGGCAGTAAGTTCGATCGGCTTCAGTTAGCAGCAGTAGCGAAGGAATCGCTCGATTGGGTTCAGTTAACAGCCACTGATGGAGGCATACGTTGAGGAAGTGAGAAGATTGGAGGAGCACTTTGACGGATTGCAAATAGAGCACATACCCCATGCGGAAAACAGCATAGCTGATCATCTGTCAAAGTGTGCTGCGCAAAATCTTCCTGTGGGACCAGGAACTTTTGTTCTCCGTCTTACTCACCCCACCGTATCCCCAGCAACAATGGCCTGGAAGAGGAGAAAGTTGGACACCGGTAAGCCTCTCCCGGTAGAGCCATCCGCTCCCGGTAGAGACCCTGCCGAAAACTACTCCTCGCAGCCTGTTGGACCACCCCCACTAGCCGGCCCATGGACGCCGCGTACGAGGCCGGTGCTCCCACCGCAGAGGAGGTGCCGTAGTCCTCGTTGCCGAGCCCCAGACTCCAACTTGGGCAAGGCACATTGTCCGCTTCCTCCAAACCGGAGAGCTTCCCAGCGACCAAGACGAAGCTGAAAAAGTAGCCCGGAGGGCCAGTATGTATCAGTTTGTCGATGACACTCTCTTCAGAAGGAGGCCCAACGATGTGAAATTGAAGTGCGTCTGCCGGGAAGAAGGAAAGGAACTACTGGCTAAGATACCCAAAGGCACGTGCGGCTCCCACATTGGATCAAGGGCATTATTAGTTGGGAAAGCATTCCGGTAAGGATTCTATTGGCCCACAACCCTCCAAGATGCGGTCGAGCTAGTCACCAAGTGTGAAGCTTGTCAGTTCCATTCCAAGAAAACCCACCTGCCTGCCCAAGCTCTTCAGGCAATCCCTTTATCATGGCCATTTTCGGTCTGGGTGCTCGATATCCTCGGCCCCTTCCCCCGAGCAATCGGGGGCTTTGAATTCTTGTTTGTTGCCATCGACAAGTTTACAAAGTGGCCGGAAGCGACTGCCGTGAGAAAGGTGACTTCCCAGCCAGCTATCAAGTTCTTGAACGATCTGGTGTGTCATTTTGGAGTTCCGGCAAGGATCACCACCGAGAACGGCACCCTGTTCATGAGCTGCGCCTTCATGCAATATGTTCCTGCCCTCGGATGCAAGATCTCATTCACCTCTATGGTACACCCCCGGAAAAATGGACAAGCTGAGAGGGCGAACGTTCAACTGCTGTGTGGACTCGAGACAAGAACCTTTGATACGCTGCAGAAGCACGACAGGCGGTGGATCGAGGAGCTACCGGTAGTTCTCTGGTCCCTCAGAACGACACCAAACTAAGCTACCGAGCAGAGTCCCTTCTCCCTGGTCTACGGAGCAGAAGCAGTTATCCCCATGGAACTCATTTACGGGTCGCCTTGAGTGCTTGCCTATGATGAAGTAGTACAAGATTAGCACCGGCGTGACGACGCTATGCTACTCGAGGAGAATCGTCTCCGGGCTGCTACGCGTGATACACGCTATCAACAAGCCTCGCGTCGCTATCATAGTCGTAGGGTTCATGCCCGGTGTTTTGAGGAAGGTGACCTTGTCCTTAGGCACGTTCAGTCCGCCAAGGGTACAAACAAGTTGTCACTGAAGTGGGAAGGCCCTTATCTGGTAGTACGAGTCACCAAACCTGGCGCAATCCGTCTGGAGACCGGAGATGCACTTAGTTGCAAAACTCATGGAATATTGAGCATCTCCGCAAGTTCTACCCGTAAGGCACGAGGCTGTCGGGCCCTGCCCGGCAGCCACCCATTTGTACAGGCCTTGCCTCAGCTGCATGTAACCCCTTGTACAAAGCCGAGGTGATGACCCCGTGCAAGAGAAAATAAAGAAGCGTTGTAGGGGGGCCCCAACCTAGACTGCATGCATGCATGATCATTCCAAGATCACTGCATAAGCATTTCATGAGCATCTGCATATGCATATAGATAGGATCGCATCATGCATTCATTCTCATCTGCATGAAGCTGCAGGTTCTCACCATGAACTTGGCTTTGACAAGGAGTTGAGAAGATTGCCCAAGACTACGATCCCTGGCAAGCCAAATAGACAATTCTACCTCTTGTGCATTCTTGTTCTGTAAGCTATAATGTATGCATTAGAAAACCTCGCCACTCTTTTTAAACTTAGGTGCTCCCATTCTCCACTCGAATGTTGCTTCGGTCAGAATGGTTGCAGTGGCTTTTGATAAAAGGAAGTTGGCAGGGGCTGGTCCCTTTGTCTGTAACCCCGCAGATGTGACTCTCCGACAGACGAAATGGGAGCAGGCAAGATAGCTTGCTGGGAAAAAATCGTTTATTTACATTAAAGAGGCATCTCGCCTCTGCATGGACATACACATGCACGGGTTCGCGGCAAGGTTTATCTTTTTCACTAACAGGCTGATACAATTACTAGCATTACATAACACAAACATGGACACGAGAGATTACATTATTTGAATTAAAATTTGGCAAGTGCCTACAGATTTAAGATTGAAAAGAGATAAGTGCCCCATAATCCCCTTTCTTGTCCCTCTCCTCCCAGGCATAGCAGGTGAGGACAAAGAGGACAAAAGGGTGGCGTCGGGGAACCCGTTGACCACCGCCACCAGGGCCAGTAGGGCATGGCAGGGCTAACGGGGCTGTAGCCCAGAGGAAGCCTGTCGGGGTCCAGCTGGAAGGCTGTCAGAGGAGCCCGGGAGCACCATCCCCGCTTCTGCATCCAACTCCCTGGAAAATCGTATTCCCGGGAAGGAGATGCGGATGTAGATGATGGTGCTGCCACCTAATGAAGATGGTGTGGGCGGCGATCAGCCAGAGTCAGAGTCATCGCCCTCCATCCCGCTATCGTCGTCATCGCCATCACGGTCCTCCTCGTCGCGGCAGCTCGAGGAGGAGCTTTCATCGTCGGTGGAGCTCTCTGGGCAACACCCTAAGCGAATTCCCGAGCACCCAAAAACCTTAATGGAGAGCAGGCCACTCTCCATTAATTTGAACTGGAGAACATGCCCCTCCGACAAGCTATGGGCACGGGCAAAGATCTTCCAACCACGACGGAGGTACATAACATGAGGAGCGGGGAAGTCGAAGTCAACCCACATGCCGCCGTTCCTGCAGCCCCTCATGTGCAGCCTCAGAGCATGCGGCAGATCAAGCTCCATTACCTGGGCAAACAAGGTCGGGAGACGGAGATGGCCGCACAAAGGCTTGTACAACCCGATGAAGAATTCCCAAGGTTGGTCTCCAACATGGCCTTCCATCAGGGGAGGAGCCGCCAGCGGAGGCGCAACCAGAGGACCACCCTGTCCTCCTCTTCCTGGAGCGCCACGACGACCTTGGCCTCGCCCCTCCCTCCTCCTCTTGCGGAGGGCTCCGCTACCACGGGCTCTGGAGGAGGAGGGATGCGCTGTTGAGTAGAAGCCCTCGTCACCGCCATTGGAGTACCAGCGCGCCCTCGCCCCCTCACCATGGCGAGCGAAGGAAGATTACGAAGAAAGAAGGAGAAAGAGGTGCGTATGGAAAGGCACCGTTCCTGCCCCTTTTTATAGAAGGGCAGGGCCGGGGGCTGGCCTCTCACCCCAAGGACGGCCGCCCCGCTCATCCAATGCGGCCTCCCCTCCCATCTAGAGGCGTAGGGGATTAGGACCGACCCGCTGCTCCAACCAGCAATGCCTGATTTCCCGCTATGGCACTAACACCCGTGCCCTCCGCATCCACCACCTACCCTTCCTAAGGCATGGAGGACACGTGGCGGATGAGCCCGAAGCATGAAAGCAACTGGGATGCCAGTTTCCACTTCATGATCATGGGATGCAAGCGCCATCTAGGCCACGGTTCGAGTTTTCCCTGTATCGTTGCGCATGACGCGCGGGGAAACCGGAAACTAGCCCAAAATCAAGACTAATGAAGAAGCAAAGAAGATCTCAAGAGGCCAGCCTCTTCAGCAACTCTGCCTGTGCACTTATTAGGGCCTACCCCAACGATGCTCGGCAGCGCGTTTGTGGCAGGCCCGGGGGCTTCTGTCGGTGCAACAAACCCTAGGTCTGTTGACCTGACAGTGCATAGGCACGAGATCAAGATCAAAGCACCAACCCAAGACAGGGTACAAGAAACCAAGAGATTTAAAGGACCAACGAGCAGATCAGAGGGACCAAGACCAAGCCATAAAAGCAAGACATCATCAAGAGAGAGGCGTCCTTTGCCAGGCAGGCGAGCCCGGCAAGGGGCTAGGCCACCCCCAGAAGAAGACGACCAAGACGTCCCAGCAGAGCCTGTTGGGACTTGCGGAGGCTAAATCACCACACCAACCACTCCACCACGACCCATGTCATCGATCAGGACCGTGTCAAGCTGCAGAGTGATTAAGTGGCAGCCATTCGCCACATGGTAGCCCCTTTCTACCAGAAAACCCACAGATGACACTCGTCCTAAGACGTGTCATACAAGCAGGTGTGGAGCTGGCAAGATAGCCCGGCAAGCCTTGCCGGGCAACCAACGATGTGACGTTGAGCGACGCATTAAATATGCCCTGTAAGCCTGCAGAGTTAGGTATGATAGCACTATTTGCTATCTTATCAGTATCTACTGACTGATTTTCCACTGTGGTAGCCCCTTAACCTATAAAAGGAAGCCCATGGCAACGGTAGAAGGGGTTTGAGAGGTTAGAAGGTTGGATAACTCACACCTTCGTACACGCATAGTCACTGCGGCCCTGAGGTAACCCTTGCCGGGCAAGTGTACTACGCTCCACCACCACATTTCCACCATCAATCCACCAAAGCAGGAGTAGGGTCTTATGCCTCGCGGCGGCCTGAACCTGGGTAACTCTGCCCGTGTGATCTCTACTGTGCTGCCGCACGTTCGTCTGCTCTTCGTGATGGGGAACGTAGCAAAAATTCAAAATTTTCTACGCATCACCAAGATCAATCTATGGAGATACTAGCAACGTGATAGAGGGGGTGCATATTCATACCCTTGAAGATCGCGATGCCGAAGCGTTACAAGAACGCGGTCGGTGGAGTCATTCACGAAGCGATTCAGATCGCGGCCGAATCCGATCTAAGCACCGAACAACGGTGCCTCCGTGTTCAACACACGTACAGCCTAGGACGTCTCCTCCTTCTTGATCCAGGAAGGGGAGTGGAAAAGTTGAGGGAAAACTCCGACAGCACGACGACATGGTGGTGATGGAGCTCGTGGTTCTCCGGCAGGGCTTCGCCAAGCACTACGGAGGAGGAGGAGGTGTTGGAGGAGGCAGAGGGCTGCGCCAGGGGAAGGGTGAGGCTGCCCTCTCTCTCCCTCACTATATATAGGGAGAAGGGAGGAGGGGGAGGCGCCCTAGGGTTCCCTAGGGGACGGGCGGCGGCCACAGGGGAAACCCTAGATGGGCTTGGGCGCTCCCACCCCCTAGGAAACTTGCCCCCCAAGCCGGGAGGGGCGGCTGCCCTAGGGGTAGTGCCCCCACCTCTCCTGGTTATGTGAGATGGGGTGGGAGGGGCGCTCATCCCCTTAGTGGGCTGATGTGCCCTCTCCCCTTGGCCCATAAGGCCCCCCAACGCTTGCCGGGGCCTCCAAAACCCCTTTCGGACACGCTGGTCATCACCTGGTACCCCCGGAACAATTCTGGACTCCAATACCCTTCGTCCAATATACCGATCTTCACCTCCGGACCATTCCGGAGCTCCTCGTCATGTCCGGGATCTCATCTGGGACTCCGAACAAACTTCGGTAACCACATACTATTACCCATAACAACTCTAGCGTCACCGAACCTTAAGTGTGTATACCCTACGGGTTCAGGAACCATGCAGACATGACCGAGACATTATCCGGTCAATAACCAATAGCGGGATCTGGATACCCATGTTGGCTCCCACATGTTCCATGATGATCTCATCGGATGAACCACGATGTCAAGGATTCAAGCAATCCTGTATGCAATTCCCTTTGTCAATCGGTATGTTACTTGCCCAAGATTCGATCGTTGGTATCCCAATACCTCGTTCAATCTCGTTACCGACAAGGCACTTTACTCATTCCGTAATGCATGATCCCCTGACTACCACTTAGTCACATTGAGCTCATTATGATGATGCATTACTGAGTGGGCCCAGAGATACCTCTCCGTCGTACGGAGTGACAAATCCTAGTCTCGATTCGTGCCAACCCAACAGACACTTTCGGAGATACCTGTAGTGCACCTTTACAGCCACTCAGTTACGTTGTGACGTTTGGTACAACCAAAGCATTCCTATGGTATCTGGGAGTTGCAAAATCTCATGGTCTAAGGAAATGATACTTGACATTAGAAAAGCTTTAGCAAACGAACTACATGATCTAGTGCTATGCTGAGGATTGGGTCTTGTCCATCACATCATTCTCCTAATGATGTGATCCCATTATCAATGACATCCAATGTCCATGGTCAGGAAACCATAACCATCTATTGATCAACGAGCTAGTCAACTAGAGGCTCACCTGGGACATGTTGTGGTCTATGTATTCACACATGTATTACGGTTTCCAGCTAATACAATTATAGCATGAACAATAGACAATTATCATGAACAAGGAAATACAATAACAACCATTTTATTATTGCCTCTAGGGCATATTTCCAACAGTCTCCCACTTGCACTAGAGTCAATAATCTAGTTCACATCACTATGTGATTGTAATGAATTCAACACCCATGGGGTTTGATCATATCTCCCTTGTGAGAGAGGTTATTAGTCAACGGGTCTGAACCTTTCAGATCCGTGTGTGATTTACAAATCTCTATGTTATCTTGTAGATGCAGCTACCACGCTCTATTTGGAGCTATTCCAAATAACTGTTCTACTCTACGAATCCGGTTTACTACTTAGAATCATCCAGATTACTGTCAAAGTTTGCATCAGCGTAACCCTTTACAATGAACTCTTTTACCACCTCCATAATCGAGAAAATTCCTTAGTCAACTAGTTACTAAGGATAAGTTTGACCACTGTCATGTGATCCATTCCTGGATCACACTTGTACCCCTTGACTGACTCATGGCAAGGCACACTTTAGGTGCGGTACATAGCATAGCATACTGTAGAGCCTACGTCTAAAGCATAGGGGACGACCTTTGCCCTTTCTCTCTCTTCTGCCGTGGTCAGGTCTTGAGTCTCACTCAAACTCACACCTTATAACACAGCCAAGAACTCCTTCTTTGCCAATCTATTTTGAACTCCTTCACAATCTTGTCATGGTGCATACTCATTTGAAAGTACTATCAACCGATTTTGATCTATCCTTATAGATCTTGAGGCTCAATGTTCAAGTAGCTTAATCCAGGTTTTCCATTGAAAACACTTTTCAAATAACCCTATATGCTTTCTAGAAATTCTACAGCATTTCTTATCAACAATATGTTAACAACATATACTCATCAGAAATGATATAGTGCTCCCACTCACTTCTTTGGAATTACAAGTTTCTCATAAACTTTGTATAAACCCAAAATCTTTGATCATCTCATCAAAGCGTATATTCCAACTCCGAGATGCTTACTCCAGTCCTTAGAAGGATTACTGGAGCTTTGCATACTTGTTAGCATCTTTCAGGATTGACAAAACCTTCTGGTTGTATCACATACAACCTTTCCTCAAGAAAGTCGTCGAGGAAACAATGTTTTGACATCCTATCTGCAAGATTTCATAAATAATGCAATAACTGCTAATATAATTCCAATAGACTCTTAGCATCGCTACGAGTGAGAAAGTCTCATCGTAGTCAACTCCTTGAACTTGTCGGAAAACATCCTAGCGACAAGTCGAGCTTTCTTAATGGTGACACTTACCATCATTGTCTGTCTTCCTTTTAAAATCCATCTGTACTCAACAGCCTTACGACCATCGAGTAGTTCTTCCAATGTCTATACTTTGTTCCATTCATGGATCCTCTCTCGGATTTTATGGCCTCGAGCCATTCGTCGAAATCCGGGCCCACCATCGCTTCTCCATAGCTCGTAGGTTCATTGTTGTCTAGCAACATGACCTCCAAGACAGGATTACGTACCACTCTGAAGTTGTACGCATCCTTGTCGACCTACGAGGTTTGGTAGTGACTTGATCTGAAGTTTCATGATCACCATCATCAGCTTCCACTTCATTTGGTGTAGGCACCATAGGAACAACTTCCTGTGCCCTGCTACACCCTAGTTGAAGTGATGGTTCAATAACCTCATCAAGTCTCCACCATCCTCCCACTCAATTCTTTCAAGAGAAACTTTTCCTCGAGAAAGGACCCGTTCGTAGAAACAATCACTTTTGCTTCCGGATCTGAAATAGGAGGTATACCCAACTGTTTTGGGTGTCCTATGAAGATGCATTTATCCACTCTGGGTTTGAGCTTATCAGGCTAAAACTTTTCCATATAAGCTTCGCAGCCCCAAACTTTTAAGAAATGACAGGTTAGGTTTCTCTAAACCATAGTTCATACGTTGTCATCTCAACGGAATTACGTGGTGCCCTATTTGAAGTGAATGCGGTTGTCTTTAATGCCTAACCCATAAACGATAGTGTCAATTTGATAAGAGACATCATGGTATGCACCATATCCAATAGGGTGCAGTTATGATGTTCGGACACACCATCACACTATGGTGTTCCAGGCTGTATTAGTTGTGAAACAATTTCCACAATGTCTTAATTCTATGCCAAACTCGTAACTCAGATATTTATCTCTATGACCATGTCATAGACATTTTTTCCTCTTGTCACGACGATCTTCAACTTCACTCTAAAATTACTTGCTTTTCAATAATTCAGACATGTGTTTCATTAAGTAAATATACTTAGAATCTACTCAACTCATCTGTGAAGCAAGAGTATAACGATATTCACTGTGTGCCTCAGCACTCATTGGATTGCACACATCAAATGTATTACTTCCAACAAGTTTCTCTCTTGTTCCATCTCACTAAAAACGAGGCCTTTCAGTCATCTTGCCCATATGGTATGATTTGCATGTCTCAAGCGATTCAAAATCAAGTGAGTCCAAATGATCCATCTGCATGGAGTTTCTTCATGTGTATATACCAATAGACGTGGTTCGCATGTCTCAATCTTTTCAAAAACGAGTGAGTCCAAAGATCCATCAACATGGAGCTTCTTCATGCGTTTTATATCAATATGACTCAAATGGCAGTGCCACAAGTATGTGGTACTATCATTTCCATCTTATATCTTTTGGCATGAACATGTGTATCACTACGATCGAGATTCAATAAACCATCCATTTTAGGTGCAAGACCATTGAAGGTATTATTCAAATAAACAGAGTAACCATTATTCTCCTTAAATGAATAACTGCATTGCGATAGACATAATCCAATCATGTCTATGCTCAACGCAAACACCAAATAACAATTATTTAGGTTTAACACCAATCTCGATGGTAGAGGGAGTATGCGATGCTTGATCACGTCAACCTTGGAAACACTTCCAACACATATCGTCATCTCACCTTTAGCTAGTCTCCATTTATTCTGCAGCTTTTATTTCGAGTTACTAACACTTAGCAACCGAACCGGTATCCATTACCCTGGTGCTACTAGGAGTACTAGTAAAGTACACATTAATATAATGTATATCCAATATACTTCTGTCGACCTTGCCAGCCTTCTCATCTACCAAGTATCTAGGGTAGTTCTGCTTCAAAGATCGCTCCCTCATTACGTAGCACTTAGTCTCGGTTTGGGTTCAACCTTTGGTTTCTTCACTAGAGCAGCAACTGATTTGTCGTTTCATGAAGTATCCCTTCTTTCCCTTGCCCTTCTTGAAACTAGTGGTTTCACTAACCATCAACAATTGATGCTCCTTCTTGATTTCTACTCTCGTGGCGTCAAACATTGCAAATATTTCAAGGATCATCATATCTATCCCTGATATGTTATAGTTCATCACGAAGCTCTAGCAGCTTGGTGGCAATGACTGGAAAACATCACTATCTCATCTGGAAGATTAACTCCCACTCAATTCAAGTGATTGTTGTACTCACACAATCTGAGCACACGCTCAACAATTGAGCTTTTCTCCCTTAGTTTGCAGGCTAAGAAACTCGTCGGAGGTCTTATACCTGTTGATGTGGGCACGAGCCTGAAATCCCAATTTCAGCCCTCGAAACATCTCATATGTTCCGCGACATTTCGAAATAGTCTTTGGTGCCTCAATTAGAAACCATTTAACATTGTTGAACTATCATGTAGTTATCAAAACGTGTATGTCAGATGTTCGCAACATCCATAGACGACGTTCGAGGTTCAGCACATCGAGTGGTGCATTAAGGACATAAGCCTTCTGTGCAGCAACGAGGACAATCCTTAGTATACGGACCCAGTCCGCATAATTGCTACTGTCAACTTTGAACTAAATTTTCTCTAGGAACATATCTTAAACAGTAGAACTAAAGCGTAAGCTGCGACATAATTTGCAAAAACCTTTTGACTATGTTCAGGATAATTAAGTTCATCTTATGAACTCCCACTAAGATAGACATCCCTCTAGTCATCTAAGTGATACATGATCCGAGTCAACTAGGCCATGTCCGATCATCACGTGAGACGGACTAGTCATCATCGATGAACATCTTCATGTTGATCGTATCCACTATACGACTCATGTTCGACCTTTCGGTCTCTTGTGTTCCGAGGCCATGTCTGTACATGCTAGGCTCGTCAAGTCAACCTAAGTGTTTTGCGTGTGTAAATCTGGCTTACACCCGTTGTATGTGAACGTTAGAAGCTATCACACCCAATCATCACGTGGTGCTTTGAAACAACGAACTTTCGCAACGGTGCACAGTTAGGGGGAACACTTTCTTGAAATTATTATGAGGGATCATCTTATTTACTACCGTCGTTCTAAGCAAATAAGATGCATAAACATGATAAACATCACATGCAATCAAATAGTGACATGATATGGCCAATATCATTTTGCTCCTTTTGATCTCCATCTTCGGGGCTCCATGATCATCATCTTCACCGGCATGACACCATTATCTGCATCATCATGATCTCCATCATCGTGTCTCCATGAAGTTGTCTCGCCAACTATTACTTCTACTACTATAGCTAACAGTTTAGCAATGAAGTAAAGTAATTACATGGCGTTATTCAGTGACATGCAGGTCATACAATAATTAAAGACAACTCCTATGGCTCCTGCCGGTTGTCATACTCATCGACATGCAAGTCGTGATTCCTATTACAAGAATATGATCAATCTCATACATCACATATATTTCATTCATCACATCCTTCTTGGCCATATCACATCACACGGCATATGCTGCAAAAACAAGTTAGACGTCCTCTAATTGTTGTTGCAAGTTTTTACGTGGCTGCTATAGGTTTCTAGCAAGAACATTTCTTACCTACGCCAAAACCACAACGTGATATGCCAATTGCTATTTACCCTTCAATAAGACCCTTTTCATCGAATCCAATCCGACTAAAGTGGGAGAGACTGGCACCCGCTAGACACCTTATGCAACAAGTGCAGGTCAGACGGTGGAACTTGTCTCACGTGAGTGTACGTGTAAGGTCAGTCCGGGCCGCTTCATCCCACAATACCGTCGAAACAAGATAGGACTAGTAACGGTAAGCATATTGAACAAACCATCGCCCACAACTACTTGTGTTCTACTCGTGCATAGAATCTATGCAATAGACCTAGCTCACGATGCCACTGATGGGGAACGTAGCAGAAATTCAAAATTTTCTACGCATCACCAAGCTCAATCTATGAAGATACTAGCAACGCGAGAGAGGGGAGTGCATCTTCATACCCTTGAAGATCGCGATGCGGAAGCGTTACAAGAACGCGGTTGGTGGAGTCGTTCATGAAGCGATTCAGATCGCGGCCGAATCCGATCTAAGCACCGAACAACGGTGCCTCCGTGTTCAACACACGTACAGCCCGGGGACGTCTCCTCCTTCTTGATCCAGCAAGGGGAGAGGAGAAGTTGAGGGAAAACTCCGACAGCACGACGGCATGGTGGTGATGGAGCTCGTGGTTCTCCGGCAGGGCTTCGCCAAGCACTACGGAGGAGGAGGAGGAGGTGTTGGAGGAGGGAGAGGGCTGCGCTAGGGGAAGGGTGCGGCTGCCCTCTCTCTCCCTCACTATATATAGGGAGAAGAGAGGAGGGGGAGGCGCCCTAGGGTTCCCTAGGGGGGGCGGTGGCCACAGGGGAAACCCTAGATGGGTTTGGGCGCCCCACCCCCTAGGAAACTTGCCCCCCAAGCCGGGAGGGGCGGCTGCCCTAGGGGTGGTGCCCCCACCTTTCCTCGTTACGTGAGATGGGGTGGGAGGGGCGCTCAGTCCCTTAGTGGGCTGATGTGCCCTCTCCCCTTGGCCCATAAGGCCCCCGAACGCATGCGGGGCCTCCGAAACCCCTTTCGGACACGCTGGTCATCACCTGGTACCCCCGGAACAATTCCGGACTCCAATACCCTTCGTCCAATATACCGATCTTCACCTCCGGACCATTCCGGAGCTACTTGTCATGTTCGGGATCTCATCCAGGACTCTGAACAACCTTCGGTAACCACATACTATTTCCCATAACAACTCTAGCGTCACCGAACCTTAAGTGTGTAGACCCTACGTGTTCGGGAACCATGCACACATGACCGAGACGTTCTCCGGTCAATAACCAACAGCGGGATCTGGATACCCATGTTGGCTCCCACATGTTCCACGATGATCTCATCGGATGAACCACGATGTCAAGGATTCAAGCAATCCCGTTTGCAATTCCCTTTGTCAATCGGTATGTTACTTGCCCGAGATTCGATCATCGATATCCCAATACCTCGTTCAATCTCATTACCGGCAAGTCACTTTACTCGTTCCGTAATGCATGATCCCGTGACTACTACTTAGTCACATTGAGCTCATTATGATGATGCATTACCGAGTGGGCCCAGAGATACCTCTCCGTCATACGGAGTGACAAATCCCAGTCTCAATTCGTGCCAACCCAACAAACACTTTCGAAGATACCTGTAGTGCACCTTTATAGCCACCCAGTTACGTTGTGAGGTTTGGTACACCCAAAGCATTCCTACGGTATCCGGGAGTTGCACAATCTCATGGTCTAAGGAAATGATACTTGACTTTAGAAAAGCTTTAGCAAACTAACTACACGATCTTGTGCTATGCTTAGGATTGGGTCTTGTCCATCACATCATTCTCCTAATGATGTGATCCCGTTATCAATGACATCCAATGTCCATGGTAAGGAAACCATAACCATCTATTGATCAACGAGCTAGTCAACTAGAGGCTCACCAGGGACATGTTGTGGTCTATGTATTCACACATGTATTACGGTTTCCAGCTAATACAATTATAGCATGAACAATAGACAATTATCATGAACAAAGAAGTACAATAATAACCATTTTATTATTGCCTCTAGGGCATATTTCCAACACTTTGTGCAACGCGACTCCCCCCTGCCGAACCAGCAAGGGGCCTCCTGATCCCATAGGTGGCAGTGGTTCCCGCGACAGCCGGCTTATGCTAAGTTCATGGCTCTCCCTTGTTATGTCTATTTATAGCTCAAGATGCCAGGGCGAAAGGGCACAATTATAGTCCATGGTGATCGGAAAGTCGCCTTGGAATGTGAGGAAGGAGACGTGGCTTATGCAGAGTCAACTTGTGCTGCTGAGGAGCTTAAGCTCTACAAGGATAATGTAGACCCAGCTAATATGACCCCTCTGAAGAGGCCCACCACTGAGCAAGACCCTTTGTTGAAGTTCAAGTCGGCTGATGATACTAAGCAAGTTGATTTTGTCCCTGGCGACTCATCTAAGCAGTTCACTGTGGGGGCTAATATGGATCCTAAACAGGAAAGCGCGCTCATCGATTTCATCTGTGAGAATCGGACATCTTTGCATGGAACCTTATGATATGCCGGGTGTACCAAGAGAATTTGTTGAGCACACTCTTAATGTAGATCCTAAGTTTAAGTCGGTCAAACAGTTCCTTCGTCGTTTTAATGAAGAGCAGTGTAAGGCTATTGGAGAGGAGGTGGCCAGGCTCTTAGCGGCTGGGTTTATCGTGGAAGTTTTTCACCCCGAGTGGTTGGCTAACCCTGTGCCATTACTCAAGAAGAAGAACACATGGCGTATGTGTGTTGACTACACAGATCTCAACAAAGTTTGTCCAACTGATCCGTTTGCTCTCCCCCGTATTGACCAGATCATTGATGCCAGGGTGGGTTGTGAGATTTTATGTTTCCTGGATGCTTATTCTGGTTATCATCAAATCAAAATGGCAGTTAAAGACCAAGAGAAGACAGCTTTCATCACACCTTTTGGAACTTTCTGCTATATTTCTATGCCTTTTGGGCTCAAGAGTGCTCAAGCGACTTATCAATGATGTGTTCAAAATTGTTGTCACAGTCAGATTGGGCGCAACGTTCATGCTTACGTAGATGATATTGTGGTTAAGTCTAGGAAGAAGGAAACTCTCCTGGATGATCTTAAATTGTTGGTGTACTAAAGTAGGGGCGCTCCTTTGTACCCCTTATTTGTGCACGGGCAGTCAGAGCCGCGCCCACAGCCACACTTCAGTAGGGCAGAGACCGGGAATCAAAGCAGCAAGATGGCCAAAGCAACACCAAGACAGAGGCATAAAGAGCAAGAAGGCGAGGTGGTTTCCCCCGGCAAGACCCTTGTTGGGGCAGCCTCCACGGCCCCGGCAAGGACTTTGCTGGGGTAGCTTACCCGACGCCAGCGGAGCGCGCCACCCTTGAGCCCCGGTTTTTCCAACAGCGCCAACCACGTTGGGACCTAGACTCGGGAGGAGCCTCCATGATGGCATGCGGATCTTTGTGAAGACGAGAAACACTTCAAATCAGAAGAGGATTAGAAGACGACGAACCTCGGCGAGATCCTTGCCAAGGAAACCCACAAGACCCCCGGCGAGATCCTTGCCGGGGACGACCACAATGCCACGGCAAGATCCTTGCTGGGACCCTGGCAAGGCCGTTGTCGAGGACATCCGCGAGGCCACAGCAAGGACCGCACCCGCCAAGTTTCTACCACCGCTCCCATGCAGCTGCCAGCCCTCCAGCTAGGCAGGCGCCTGCATGTCAATGTGAGGCTTCCAGGCCAACTCAGCACATGCCTACGTGGTGGCACGCAAACCTTCGTGAAAGCCCTACCATCGCGCCACCTCATCAGCCTGCCAGCCTACATGGCACTGACCACCTCGCTGGCCCAGGCACGTGTCAAGGCAGGGCGAGGCGGCGATAAAGAGAAGGGGGAATGTCATAGGCGCATTAAATGCATCTTGTCCCGTAATGGCAAGCGATAGGCTTAGCCCCAGTACCCCGATGCCACCTCCTGTGTGCAACTGTGGTGATCCCCTTACCTATAAAAGGAGGCCCAAGGCATCCAGGAGAAGGATTGGGACCCTTGGACAAGTTACGCTCTTTGTAGCTAGCTCAAGAACCACAAGGACACAGATATACACACAAAAGTAGGACTAGGGTATTACGCATCCTCGCGGCCCGAACCTGGGTAAACGACCTGAGCGTTTGTGCTAACTGCTGATCCCGCTCTTCTCACCACCCCGCGCCCCGCAACCGTAGTAGGGATTCTTGTGATCCCATAGGTGTCGCTTCCCGCCGACATCTTTGGCGCGCCAGGTAGGGAGCGCGCAGTAGTGAGAATATGGTTTAGCACCTAGTAGCATGGTTCTTCGTCGCCATGGCTCCCAAGAGGAAGACAACCACAGCGATCATTTCATCTGGGACCGGACTGTCTATACCAAGCAGGGACCAAGAGCGGGCCAGCCACGGAAAGACCGGGCGCGCCCACTGAACATCCCCATCACCACGGCGTCGCCTGGCCACGTGAGCGCGCTCGCTTATACGCCAGGCGACGAGCCACACGCCGCAAACTCTAGAGACGGAGTTGGGCCCCCCGCAACCGGCGCGGGGCCCTCCAGGGGCGTCGTCGTGCCGCTAGACAGCGGCGTGGCAACCTCCAAGACACCAACACCGGCGCCCACGACGTGCTCTTCTCAAGTTGTGCGCGATGAGTAGCGACGCCCCGCTGGTGACCCTGGGCGCCGAACTGGGAAGAGTCCCGCGCGCCCTTCATGTGACGAGGAGGGCCCGCATGCATGCCGAGGTGCTGGCGAAAATGGCGGACAGTCGCAGGGCCATGATAGGCCTCCTTCTAACATAGTTAGAAGTCGAAGCGCGTCACGGTCCACGCAGCTTTCACCGCCGCCCACACCAGCAGAAGCTCTGGCGCGCACGCAGCTGTCGGTGATCTGGGAATGGTGGTCCCCAGGCTTGCCTGCCTGCGGCCTGCGGCATGGCTCAAGTAGTGGCCCAGTACGGCCCGTCTTCACCAAACAATACTCAAGACCCTCGCGAGGGGCCAAGCCTCGCGGGGCGAACGATACAAGGCTTCCTCAAGGGAGGCCCTACTAGGTAGGCTCGCGAGGAGGCGGAGAGATCAAGGCAGGGGTACCTCGCGAGGTGCTCGTGACGCAAGCCATGACAATCGAGACCAGGCGGGCGCTAGCCTACGCAGTGTCCTTGTTTCCTCTTTGGTGCAAAGGGGACAAGCGCAAGCGCGGAGTACCGAGGCATCAAGCATAGGTTACCATTTCGGTGCAACGACAGCGTCATCGCCAGTGCCTTTGGCAGCCGAAGACCAACTTTAGTCAGGATAACTTGTACTAGATGTTCCCCTTCAAAATGGCCGTTGTTGTCTCCCTTCCTGCTCATATTTGGGGAGAGGACCAGGGCCTCTATATATAGAGATAGCCACCACAGTAGAAGCGGAGAGGTCTCATCTGATCCAGAGGCGATCGAACCCACCTAAGTAGAACACCGCACCAGCCCAAGAACACCTCTCGCGAGGCTGTTCTTCCTCTGTACTTTTCATCATCAGCCCCTTACGCAATCCACCACACCACACACTATATTAGGGTATTACACCACAACGGTGGCCCGAACCAGTATAAACCTTGTGTCCCTTGTGTTCATCATGTAGCTTAGATTCCCAGCAAGGCGTTGGGACATGGATCGATAGGGGAAGGATCTCCGTGCGCACCCCAGAGTTCAAACCTTAAGGGTTTTGCCGGAACCCCATATCCGACATTTGGCGCGCCAAGTAGGGGTGCACTGGAGCTCTCCCTTCCGTCGACCCACTCTCCATCAACACCACGATTTGCCCCTCATGGCAGACAACGCACCGCATGCTCCGGCTGCCGACGCTGGTACTAGGGCCAGGGGGCTCCGAGCCTTGGCCCCCGCCTTGCGACAGGTGCGGTGGCCGAACAAGTTCAAGCCGGAGATGCCGCCGCGCTACGACGGCGCGGAGGATCCGCTAGCTTTCCTACGGGCGCATGAGTAGTCCGTCCTCAAGGCCAGGGGCGATGACAGGGTCATGGCAAACTGGTTTCCCATGGCCCTCACTGGCGTTCCGCGCATGTGGCTGCTCCACCTGCCAACAACTTCCGTGGCCTCCTGGGAGGAGCTGTGCGACCTCTTCTCGCCCATTACGCCGCATCGGCGCCCCCGGTCATCGCGGCTCTCCTGGGCAGCTCGCAGGCGCCACCCTCGGGCTACCACGTCAAGCCATTCGTCTGCCAGATCGGCGCCGCCCTTATGCAGCACAAGGCTGCTCCAGGTTGGGCGGTGCCCAAGGCCGACCTGACCTTCAGCACCGACGATCACCCCGCCAACATTGCCTGCTCGGGTGCGCTCCTGATGCTTTGCACGCCCACCATCTGCCAGTGGCTATCATCAGACCTCATCGACGGGCGGTGCCGCCTCAACGCAGCCTTTGTGGAGGCCTTTCACTTCCTCCGCGATGCCGCTAGAACGACCGCCCAAAGAAGCCCTTCGGCGTCCGAAGGTGGCTCAACCGCTCCCGGGCAGATCCGCTTCCGTGAACTTCGCACCACGACAACTTCCACAAGGAGTTGGTCGACTTTGACATCGCCCGCATTGGCCTCCGTGATAACGCCATCCTCGGCTACCGCGCTGGCCTGGGCCATGGCAGCGACTCACCCAGCCTACAACCTCATGAATATGCCCGAGAGCAGCAAGGCCTCACCGTAGCCGGAGATACAAAGATGCTCAGCAGCGCCAGTTTCACCTTCAAGGGCCGCCGGCGCAGCCCACCAATGACGACTCCTCAAGGCTGGCGGGGCTGCGCCAACCAAGAAGAAGCAGTTGTTCACCCAAGACAAGGCGGAGACCAAGCAGGTACCAGTCGATGAGGATGGATCCTCCGACGCCACCTTCACCATAGGCGCGAATCTCGACCCTGACTAGGAGGAGACTCTGGTGAAGTTCCTGCGCGCGAACAAGGAGGTGTTCGCGTGGGAACCCAAGCAGCTAGTAGGGGTCCCAAGGCAGGTGATCGAGCACCACCTGAACGTGTGCCCCAATGTGCGCCCCGTGAAGCAGAAAGCAAGGCGGAAGTCCACCGAGAAGCAAGGCTTCATCGTCCAAGAAACCCACAAGCTGGAAGCTGTAGGTGTCATTCGCGAAGTCCGGTACCCTGAATGGCTGGCAAACCCTGTTGTTGTGCCGAAGAAGGGAGGAAAGGAACGCATGTGCATTGACTTCACCAACCTCAACAAGGCTTGCCCTCAAGATCTGTTCCCGCTCCGCCGCATCGACCAAATCATCGACTCCACCGCTGAGTGCGACCTGTTGTGCTTCCTGGATGCCTTCTCGGGCTATCACCAAATCAAGATAGCGGTAGAAGATGTGGAGAAAATGGCCTTCCCGACCTGCAAGGGGTGTGTATCGCTACACCGCATGCTGTTCAGATTAAGTGAATGCAAAGCGCAACCTTTCAGCGACTAATGGACATCGCCTTAGGCCGGCGGCTCGGGAGAAATGCTGAGGCCTACGTCGACAACATTGTGGTGAAGTCTCGTGAGGCGAAGACCCTGATACAGGACCTGGAAGAAACCTTCACGAGCCTTCGTGAAGTGGACCTGCGGCTCAACCTGGAGAAGTGCGTGTTCGGTGTTCCTTCTGGCAAGCTTCTGGGCTTCCTCGTGTCCCATAGAGGTATCGAGGCCAACCCAGAGAAAGTCAAGGCAATCGAAGACATGAGTCCGCCGCAAACCCTCACCGGGCGAGTAACTGCGTTAGGGCGCTTCATCTCCAAACTAGGGGAACGTGCCCTGCCCTTCTTAAAGCTGATGAAGAAGAAGGGCCTGTTCGAATGGGCTCAAGAGGCTGACGAAGCGTTCCAAGATCTTAAGAAGTACCTGACCAGCCCTCCAGTGATGGTCGGCCCATGCCCTTAGGAGCCCTTGGTGCTCTACCTCGCCGCCACACCCTACTCCGCCAACAAGAGCCTGTGGCGCCGAGGAGCGCCGGGTCAAGGCCGCATTGGCCGCAACCCCGGCCGCGGTAGCTCAAGGCCAGGAAGGCCTTTCGAGGGTCACGGCCTCGGCAGATGGGGACTAGCCTCAAAGGAAGATGCCTCCGGGGCTGAGGGGACCTCACCAAGCAGTCAGGAGCCAGGGGCTCTGATGTCTCAGGAGGCGCTCAACTCTCCGGAGGGTGAGGGCTTCGTCACCGCGCTCACCCTCGTCAAGCATTCCATGAATTTCGTCAGCACGGTGCTACGGGATGCAAGGGCGCAGTACCCCATGCCTCAAAAGCTCATGCTCGCGCTACTAGTGGCCTCTCGGAAGCTGCGACACTACTTCCAAGGTCACCCCATCAAGGTCGTCTCAGCCTACCCTTTGGAGAGGGTGCTCGGGAGTCCCAACTCCGTTGGAAGGGTCGCTGAATGGAACATCGAGCTGCAAGTGTTTTAGCTAGAATTCAGCATCACCAAAGTCATCAAAGGAGCCGCACTTGCAGATTTTGTGGCAGAATGGACAGAGGCACCGGGGCTCGAAGCAGGCAAAGAACGGTCACTTTCCCCGGGAAGTGAGGCACCAGACGGCTGGGTTATGCACTTCGATGGAGCATTCTCGCGACAGGGCGCGGGAGCCGGCGCAGTGCTTATATCCCCCACTCAGGACAAGCTCATTTATGCCGTGCAACTTTGTTTCCAGCAGTGGAAAAAGGTTTCCAACAACGTAGCAGAATACAAGGGCCTCATAGCAGGCTTAAAGGCCACGGCCGCTCTGGTGGTGAAGCGCCTCATCATCAAGGGTGACTCACAGCTCCTCGTCAACTTCTCCAACAAAGTATACGAGCCCAAGGATGAGCACATGGAGGCGTATCTTGCAGAAGTGCGCAAGATGGAAAAGCAGTTTTTGGGGATGGAGCTGCAGCATGTGCTTCGCGGCACCAACCAGGAGGCAGATGACATAGCCAAGATGGCATCGAGGCGGCTGCCTCAGGACCCTGGCATTTTTGAGGAACGACTCTTCAAGCCCTCAACAGCACCGTCACTATCAAGCGCAACGCAACCTCGGGAGGAACTCCGTCAACCGCCTGCCTCAGGAGCTCCGGCCTGTGGCCCAACCTCAGGAGCACGCTTGCTCCTGGCGCTGGAGCCTCGGGAAGGATGCTGAATTGCGAAGCTCAAGGATTACCTGGTGCAAGGGACTTTACCAGAGAAAGAAGACGACGCGGAACACGTGGCCCGGTAGGCCACGGCCTACTACATCCAAGATGGAGAGCTCTCACCGAAGCGCCCAACAAAGATTTCCTATGTTGCATCCCTGTGGAACAGGGAAGGAGTTGTTGGCGACATTCACGATGGAGACCGGGGCACCCCTCGTCATCACAGACCCTCATAGGCAAGGCGTTTCGCATCGGGTTTTATTGGCCTACAGCACTCAACGACGCAATCGAGCTGGTGAAGGCTTGTGAAGCCTGTCAATCCCATGCCAAGCAGATTCATCAGCCAGCTCAGGGCCTGCAGACCATTTCACTCTCATGGCCGTTCGCGGTTTGGGGGCTGGACATTTTGGGCCTGTTTCCTCGGGCGCCAGGGGGCTATCGCTACCTCTACGTTGCCATTGACAAGTTCACCAAGTGGGCGGAGGTGGAAGTTGTCTGCACCATCCCAGCTGGCTCCGCAGTCAAGTTCATCAAGGGCCTCGTGAGCCGATTTGGGGTGCCTAATTGCATCATCACCGACAACGGTTCGCAGTTCACCAGCAATCTCTTCAAAACATATTGTGCTAACCTTGGAACACAAATATGCTACGCTTCGGTGGCACACCCTCGGAGCAACGGCTAGGCTGAACGCGCCAACACAGAGGTCTTAAAGGGCCTCAAAACCAGGACCTTCAAGAAGAAGCTGGAGGCCTGCGGCAGGGGCTGGTACAACGAGCTCCAGTCTGTGCTATGGTCCATCTGCACTACCTCCACTAAGTCGACCGGCGAAACCCCGTTCTTCCTCATCTACAGAGCAGAGGCGGTCCTCCCTCACAAGGTCAGGCGTCGCTCCTCACGGGTCCTGGTGTTTGACGGTTAAGCAGCAGACGCCATGCGGGATGGATCTCGGTCGGGGAGGAACACTGCTGGAGGCTGTATACGAGCGGCAAGATATGAGCAGGAGCTGTGGAGGTACCCTTGCCGCAACATCCACCCCAGGACTCTCGAGGTAGGTGACCTTGCTCAGGCGGGTGTTCTCCAGGGAAGGGCTGCACAAGCTCTCACCCATGTGGGAGGGCCCGTTCAAGGTTGTTCATGCTTCCAGACCTGGCGCCGCATGTTTGGAGACCCAAGAGGGGGTGCCCATCCCGAACGCGTGGAACATTCAGCACCTCCGGAGGTTCTACCCTTGAAGTAAGGCCCCGATCCTATAAAGAAGGCTCGGTGCCTGTGAAGTAAGGCCCAGAGCCTGTAAAGAAGGGCCCTGTGCCTATAAAGAAGGCCCGGTGCCTGTGAAGCTTGCCGCCCCAAGAAAGGCCCGGTGCCTGTGAAAAAGGCCCAATGCCTGTGAATCTCGCCGCCCGTGACACTCTCACGTAATAATGAGTTGGGGCTGTACATGCTCCGGAGTCTCTGGAGTGCCGCCCTTGGGCCTCGGGGGCTCCCGCCCACGCCCAGTGGCCGCACTTAGCTCCGCGCTGGTGAGAAGACGTCGAAGACTAGACTAGGTGCCGGATGTGGCTTCTCATTTGCTTTCTGCAGTTGGCTTGTTCTCCATTATTTGAACTTTTATTGGAGTTGCTTCTAGTGTTGCTTACCGACCACTGTCTATGTTCTCTGTCTCTAGCTTTCGCTCGGCCTATTCTTCTTCTCGCTAGCCTTGCGAAGGGGCTACGCGGGCGCCCTCATGAACCCTTTCTCTCCTGATTTCGTGAGGCTTTCTCACCCAAGTTGGCAGTGGAAGCCACCCTTCCAGCCCATGCCTCATGGGCATCACGACGCGGAATGTGGGACCTAGCCTGGTCACCCACGCGACAAAGGTTCAAAAGCTACTCTCCCGACAGATTTTGCAGATCCTGACACGCCCGGCGAGGCCTCAAGCAAGTACCTCGCGAGGCGGAAACTGCAGCAAACCCCCTAAGCTAAGTGTTCCTACACGCAACCACGTAGCCACACCACCTCAACACAGCATGGGAATAATAGGACTAGCATGATAATTAAGGGCAATAGTCTTGCGCGCCCCAACGGGGCCCCATATTTCTATCTCTCTCTTAATGCAGGAAAAGAAGCTAAACAAAATAAACGCAGTATGCCCCGCAACGGCTCGCGAGGAGGGATCCACACCACCCTCACAGGCTCAGTCAGACTCCTCCTCGCACTTCACCGGGGCACGGCGACTGGACGACCCGCTACCACCATCGAGGCAGGTGCGGCGGCACGGTGGCCGGTCGCGGCCACCGCTGGAGGAGCTGTCAACAGAGGAAGAGCCACTGAAGCTTGGCGAGCTGCAGGCGCCGCCAAGAGCGGGCTCGCCTTTGTCATCGTCGCGTCCGTCGCCAAGGCCAAGCACCTGGTCGCCGTCATCGTCTTCAGGGCAGCACCCAACACGACGGCCATCTTCTCTAAACACCCTCACGTAGAGGGGGGCGTCGCCGTCAAACTTGAAGTGCAGGGTGCACCGCCGGCCCAAGCCACGTGCGCGGGCAAACGTCTGCCAGCCATGAGCCAAGGCCACGTCCCCGGCGATGGAGATCTCCACCGTGACCCAGGAAGCCCTGCTGCAGCAACCATCCGCCTGCAGCCAGAGCCTGCCAGAGCCTGCAGCCGGGAGTTCGCCGACAAAGAAGCGGGGAAGCTGGAGCCAGTTGCCGGCCGGATCTGCCGACCACATGACAAACTCCGGCAGCACTTCCGCCGAGTGAAAGCATGGCCGAGGAGGCCGCGTGACCACAACGCGTCTTTCCCCGCCCACCGGGCGGCCATCACCACGCGAAGAACCACCGCCGCGGCCGCGAGGAGCCGCTGCAGGAGTTGTGGGGTGCTTGCGGGGATGACCTCGGCCGTGCTTCGGCGGAGGGGAGCCAGGCCCTTCCTGGCGAGCTTTCCCCTTCTCCGCGGTCGAGAACCTCTTCGTCGGCACCACGGGACATGGTAGGCAACTGGAGCAAGGAAGAAGAAGAAGCATACGGGGGAAGGAAATGTGCAGCGGGAGCCTGCACCCACTCCACATTTATAACCCAAGGGAGGCCAACCGTCGGCCTCCACGGTCACAGCTAATCATGACTCATTCTGCATGTAGTAGGGACTCGTCAAATCGGGCAGTTGCCGAGGCAACGTGGGGAAGCGGAGACGCCCACGTCCAATCAACCGCCACAGGGCGACCAAGGCCGCAGGCTTTTGGGGCCCGCGGCGCTCCGCAATTGCCCTTTTCCTTCGCTGCTAATCCAAGTCCGGACGCGCCTTGGGCCTAGGGGCTACTGTCGGCGTTCTGGGAATGGAGGTCCCTGACATGCTCGCGCTCACGGCTCGCGCCTCTGCTCAAGTAGGGCCCAAGACGCCTGCCTTCACCAACCCATACTCAAGACCCTCGTGAGGGGCCAAGCCTCGTGGGGCGGACGACGCAAGGCTTCCTCAAGGGCGGCCCCACCAGGCAGGCTCGCGAGGAGGCGGAGAGATCAAGGTAGGGGTACCTCGCGAGGTGCTCATGACGCAAGCCAAGACGATCGAGGCCAGGCGGGCGCCAAGCTGGCGCTGGCCTGCGCAGTGTCCTTGTTTCCTCTTTGGTGCAAAGGGGGCAAGCGCAAGCACGGAGTACCGAGGCATCAAGCAAAGGTTACCATTTCAGTGCAACGAGACCAAGACCAGCAGAGCGGTAGGACGGACGTCACCGTGGAGCCCAAGACAGCGTCATCGCCAGTGCCTTTGGCAGCCGAAGACCAACTTTAGTCAGGATAACTTGTACTAGATGTTCCCCTTCAAAATGGCCGTTGTTGGCTCCCTTCCCGCTCAATATTTTGGGAGAGGAGTAGGGCCTCTATATATAGCCACCACAGTAGAAGGGGAGAGTTCTGATCTGATCCAGAGGCGATCAATCCCACCTAAGTAGAACACCGCACCAGCCCAAGAACACCTCTCGCGAGGCTGTTCTTCCTCTCTACTGTTCATCATCAGCCCCTGAGGCAATCCACCAAACCACACACTGGATTAGGGTATTACACCACAACGGTGGCCCGAACCAGTATAAACCTTGTGTCTGTTCATCGTGTAGCTTAGATTCCTAGCGAGGCGTTGGGACGTGGATCGGTAGGGGAAAGACCGTCGCGCGCACCCCAGAGTTCGAACCTTAAGGGTTTTGCCGGTACCCCATGTCCGATAGCAGCTGCTCCTTGACTTTCCTCCTGCTCAAGAGAATCCCGACGAATGGAGAGCCACTGTTTGGAGCCTCATCGGCATCGCCAACAAAGATGAGCCGCAACTAGCAGGGCCCATAGGTCGTCGCTCCATTGAACCGCCACATGCCAGCGGTGGACGGGCCGGGGGCAATGCAGCCACGATGCACTCTCCTCCTCCACACTAGCCACCACGGGTGTCAATCCGTCGCGATGACGCTCATGATGATATCTCCATAGTGTTGTCCGATCCGCAGACCCACCACGACCAACGTCAAGTTCTTCGGGAGTGAGCCCTCCAAGACGCTTGAACCACCATCGAGCGCCAGCACGATGCGCGCCACCAGTCGGAAAGGCGGGCAGGGCCCACTATGGACCACCCAGCACCGGGAGGCTATGGTGGCCTACCCTACGAGGTGGGCTGTCCGGCCTTTACCCGCGTGCTGTGGCAGTTCCAATGGCCCTCCCACCGCATGTTCAAGCCCGACGTTGGTGAGAAGTACAACGGCAAGACTCACCTGTCGGAGTTCCTCAGCATCTACACCATCGCAATGCAAGCTGTTGGGGCCTGCGACGATAAGGTGCTTGCCAACTACTTCCTCGCTGGCACTCAAGCCCAATGTTATGTCATGGTTGATGCACTTGCCGGTGGACTCCATTTCTTCTTGGTCGGATCTGTGTCATGAGTTTGTTGGCGCCTTTACTGGATGCCACCAAGCTCATGGCCAGGCGAGCGATTTTCACATCATCCCCCAGAAGGACGGAGAAAACTTGCGCAAGTACATCTAGAGGTTCAACCGAGTCCAGTTTAACATCCCAGATGTTCATCCTGCCGCTGTGATCAGTGCATTCCATCAGAATGTGCGCAACCGCAAGATGCGTGAGGAGCTGGCGATGAACAAGGTCAAGGATGTGGCCGAGCATTATATTCTGGTTGATCAGTGTGCTCGAGCTGAAGAGGGGACGAAGTACCCCGGTGAGGACGCCGGCGCGGAAACCGACTCCACAGATGACACCACCTCCCCGGCAAAGAAGGGTCGGCGCCGTAACAGAAAGCGCAATGGAAAGACCGTGGTTGCCGTAAGGATCCGACGACACCGGCACTGCCAAAAAGGCCAAGGCAAGCGACCCCGTCAAGGAGGTTGCCAGTTGTGCCGCTTGCCGGGCCTTGGCGGCTACCGACAAGCCAGGGGGCTCCGACAAGCCGTATTGCAAGATCCTTCACAACGAAGGCCACGACCTCCATAACTACCGACAAGTTGAGCTGCTCGTTCAGAAGCAGAAAGCCAAATATGAACGGCGGGACAAGGAGAAGGGCCAAGACGGTGCCGGGATCGGCAGAAGCGTGGCGTGCTGGGCGAGGCCGCCGCAGCAAGGATAATCAGCAGAGAGGTTACCGAGGCGCGCATAAGAAGGAGGAAGACGATGATCATGACAAGGATGATGAGTCCGGTGACCACGAGTTCTAGAAAGCTACAGAGGGCATGTGCATCGACGGTGGCGCCTTGCTGCAAGCATCCCACTGCCAGCTCAAGCAGTGGGCGCGTGAGATCACAGCGGTGGAACCACTTGACGCACGGAAGCCACTGAAGTGGTCCAACATGCCTATCATCTTCGACACCGACGACCACCCCGGCCGCACTACTGCGGTTGGGTGCTTGCCGTTGTTGGATTCGCCAACGATCCGCAACCTCAAGGTGACAAAGATGCTAGTTGATGGGGGCGGTCTGAACTTGATTTTGCCTGTTGTGATCAAGAGGCTGCAGATCCCTAATGGAGACCTCGAGGAGACGGGCACGTTTCAAGGGGTCAACCTGGGGAGGAGCCAGCCGAAGGGGAAGGTCACACTGTCTGTGACGTCTGGAGGCGAGTTGTACTACAGGACGGAGAGGATTGTCTTTGATGTAGCCGAGATCCCCTTGCCCTACAACGGGATCCTCAGCCGCCCGGCACTGGCCAAGTTCATGGCGGCTTCTCATTATGCCTACAACACACTGAAGATGCCCGGCCCAATGAACATCATCACCGTCCCCTCCGACAAGAAAGATGCGTTGATTTGCGCTGACCAACTCTACCGGGAAGCGGTTGCAGAAATGCCGCCAAGGCACTTCGCTTCCCGCCACCGGCCCCGGAGGAAAGAAGACCGCAAGACTCGCACCCACTCCGCAAGCGATCTTCGGGTGTCGCGCCCGCCGAGGACGTGCTGAGAGCTCCACCAGCAAGAGCAAGAAGTCCAGAGCTGAACCACCAGAGACTAAGAAGGTGTCCGCTGGGATGATGGCACAGAGGAGCTTACCATAAGCTCCACCCTCGATGGCAATAGGAAAGCGAAGCTCACACTTTCTCAAGGGCGAATGTCGATGTGTTTGCATGGCAAGCATCCGACATCCCCGACGTTCCCAGGGAAGTGATTGAGCACCATCTTGCTGTCTGTCCCCATGCACGGCCCGTCAAGCAGAAGGTCAGGAATCAAGCTCTAGAGAGGGAGGAGTTCATCATAGAAGAGACCAGGAAGCTAGAGGCGGCAGGCTTGGTAAGAATGGTGCTCCATCCGACATGGCTGGCCAATCCAGTAGTGGTGCGGAAGGCAAACAGGAAGTGGAGGCTGTGTATTGATTACACAAATATCAATAAAGCTTGTCCAAAAGATCCTTTCCCATTGCTGCGCATCGACCAAATTGTTGACTCCACGGCCGGGTGTGACCTGCTATCATTCCTCGACGCTTACTCAGGGTACCATCAAATCTTCATGACAAGGGAAGATGAGGAGAAGACAGCGTTCATCACCCCATGTGGTACGTATTGCTTTTTACGGATGCCTTTAGGGTTGAAGAGTGTTGTCTCGACTTCTGCGAGAGCAGTCCAAATTGGTTTTGAGCCCCAGCTACATAGAAATATGGAAGCTTATATGGATGACATAGTGGTCAAAACCAAGGACAAAGCAACACTTGAGCAAGATCTGGAGGAAACATTTGCAAACCCATGCAAGATCAATCTCAAGCTGAACCCTGAGAAGTGTGTCTTCGGTGTCCCGTCCGGCAAGCTTCTCAGGTTCTTTGTGTCGCAGCGTGGGATTGAGGCAAACCCAGACAAGATCAAGGCCATCGAGCAGATTGAGGCACCTAAGCGGATCAAGGACGTGTGTCGGCTCACTGGCTGTGTTGCCGCCATGAGGAGATTCATCTCCAAGTCCGCTGAGCGTGCCCTTCCTTTTTTCAAGATCTTGAAGGAGGGCCCAATTGAGTGGACCCCGGAGGCCGAGGCAGCGCTGTAAGATTTGATGAAATACCTCTCCTCTACCCCAGTGCTGGTTGCGCCTAAGCCACAAGAACCGTTCCTGCTGTACCTAGCGGCAACAAATCAAGTGGTTAGCGTCACGCTGGTAGCGCAGAGGGAGGTTGACCAAGAGCCGGCAGCAACGGCAGGGTCGACGGATGGCAAGCCGGAACCCTCCCCGACAGGGCTTGGTACCGGCAAGACAGAGCCCCCGGCAAGGACTGACACTAGTGCGACATGGCTCGCGTGACTAGGTGAAGTGGTGCAGAAGAAGAAGATGGTGCAAAGACCCGCCTTTACTGCCGCCTCCTCTTGCAGGGGCTAGGTCGAGGTACTCCAGTGTGCAGAAATTGCTCTTCGGCCTCCTTATGGCCTCGAGGAAAATGCATCATTACTTCCAAGCACACGAGCTCATCATTGTCACCCACCTTCCGTTGCAAGGGGTACTGCATAACCCAGATGCAATGAGGAGGATTGTGGAGTGGGCCTTGGAGCTGTCAAGTTTTGGTTTGAAGTTCAAGACCACCTCGACGATTCAGAGTAGAGTCTTGGCGGAATTCGTTGTTGAATGGACCTTGATGCCCGACGAAGAGATCCAGGAAACCACTCTCCCCGGCAAGGAAACGAGTTGCAACTGGATTATGGACTTTGATGGGGCTTTTTTGCTACAAGGCGCCAGTGCTGGTGTGCTTCTCATTGCACCCACCGAAGAGCACCTCAAGTACGTGATCCAAATGTACTTTCCCAGGGAGATGTCGACGAACAACACTGCATAGTATGAAGGATTGCTTGTCGGTCTCAGGATCGCGGCACACCGCGGAGTCAAGGAGCTCATCGTCAGGGGCGATTCACAGCTTGTCGTCAGGTAGATCAACAAGGACTATCAGAGCCCGCTGATGGAAGCCTACATGGAGGAAGTGAGGAAACTGGAAGAGTGCTTTGATGGTATACAGGCAGAGCATGTCCCCCGAGTGGAGAACGACATCGCCGACTATCTGTCAAAATGCAGTGTCCTCAAGCTACCTGTGGAACCGGGTACCTTTGTGCTTCGATTAACTCAACCATCCGTTGAACCATCAATAGAGCAGAATAAGCGAAGGAAGTCTGGCCCCGACAAGTACTTCCCTACCGAGCCCCTTGGAGCCGCCGGCGAAGGAGTTGCCGTGGACGCCGAGCCTGCCGTGGGACAACCGACTCTGGCGGGGCGCCAAGCCCTTGCCATGGAGGCAACCCTTCCCGCGGCGGAAGAAATGCCTTTGGTCCTTGTCGTCGAGCCACAAGCTCTAGCATGGGCACAACATACCATCCGATTC
Organism: Aegilops speltoides; assembly: GCA_021437245.1. Lineage (NCBI taxonomy): Eukaryota > Viridiplantae > Streptophyta > Magnoliopsida > Poales > Poaceae > Aegilops > Aegilops speltoides. Next base: position 340,820,829 of record CM038147.1, on the reverse strand, counting down.
CTCCAAATAGGGGAGCTTCCTGAGGAGCAGGAAGAAGCAGAGAAAGTAGCCCGCCGGTCTTCTCTGTACCAGTTCATTAACAATGTTCTGTACAGAAAAAGGCCGAATGGAGTGAAATTGAAGTGCATCTCCCGGGAGGAAGGATTGGAGCTATTGGCGGAGATACATGGGGGCATATGTGGCTCCCACATAGGGTCAAGGGCCCTTACTAGCAAGGCTTTCTGGCAAGGTTTCTTCTGGCCTACTGCCCTCCAGGATGTGACGACATTAGTAACCAAGTGTGAAGCATGCCAGTTCCATTCGAAGAAGCTTCATCAGCCAGCTCAAGCCTTGCGCATAATCCTCTCTCCCTCGCCATTCTCGTCCGGGGGCTCAACATATCGGGCCCTTTTCCCCGCTGTTGGGGGCTTTATGATTTGTACATTGCAATCGACAAGTTCACAAAGTGGTCGGAGGTGGAAGCAGTGAGGAAGGTGACAGCACAGTCAGCCGTCAAATTCTTCAAGGGGCTAGTTTGCCGCTTTGGTGTGCTGAACAGAATCATCACCGACAACGGCACGTAGTTCACAAGCCACACCTTCATGAAGTATATTGAAGACCTCGGCAACAAGGTTTGTTTTGCTCCCGTGGCACACCCATGGAACAACGGCCAAGTGGAGAGGGCAAATGCTGAAGTGCTACGTGGCCTGAGGATGAAGACTTTTGACAGGCTTCACAAGAGCGGGAGGCGCTGTATTGATGAGTTGCCGGCAGTTCTTTGGTCGATCAGAACGACACCAAATCGAGCCACCGGCCAGACACCCTTTTCCCTCGTTTACACAGAACTCATATACGGGTCACCTTGAGTGCTCTCTTATGATGAGCTTGAGCAAGAGCGACTGCGGCAAGATGACGCAACGCTCCTCAAGGAAGATCGTCTTCGGGAGACTGTGAGAGCAGTACGCTACCATCAAGCCTTGCGCCACTACCATAGCCGCAAGGTTCATGCCGGAAGCTTTGAGGAAGGCGACATAGTTCTTCGGCGCGTTCAGTCGACCAAGAATTCCAACAAGTTGACGCCAAAGTGTGAAGGCCCTTATCGGTTAACACGAGTCACCAGGCCTGGCGTAGTTCGCCTGGAGACCGAAGATGCCATTCCAATGAGAAACTCCTGGAACATCGAGCATCTTCGCAAGTTTTACCCATAAGGTGCGGCTGCCGGGCCCCCAGCAAGCCACCTTTAGTACAAGCCTTGCCGGTAAGGCATGTAACCTTCTGTACAAAGCCAGGCGCAGACCCTGAGCATAAATAAAATGAAGCACTGGTGCCGTAAGTTATAGCATGCATGCTAGATTGAGTCTCTCCCTCGGTTAGGGTTGATAGTGCTTAGCAGCGACTAACCCCAAGCATAGAGATCGAGTTTGCGTCTATTTGTTCCTGTCCATCCTCTTTGGTTCACAGGGTACATAAGTGTTCCCGCCAAGCTAAGGGGAAGGAAGAGAACAAGCCGGTGCTTCGACCCCGGCAAGCCAAGCTTGCCGGGGGCTAAAGACACAAAGGTCCACCCACAGCAAGCTAGGGTTGCCGGGGGCTGCAGATCCAGATAAGCTTTCCTATCTCCTGTTATGCATTTCCGTATGAATATCGGGACGTATGAAACCTTGTTTTATTCCGAGACTGTCGTGCTCCTTTCATTCCTACCACCCAAGAACTTCTTCTTGGTTCGGAATTTGGTTGAAGCCGCGGAGGCAAGGAAGCAAGCGTAGGGCCCACCCTTGCTTCGTCCCCGCCTCCGCCAAAGGCGTGAGTATGGTCGAACGAAGTAGTGGAGCGGCAAGGCCTGCTGCCGGGCAGCGGTGTTTATGTTGAAAATAACGACGGATGCGTTCCTTGGTATGGGCTCTACTCACACACACAAGACCTGACAAGCACCCTTTTTTCATTAATATGTTCCATACAAGTATAGCTCGTACGGAATGAAAACATGAACAGAGAGGTTACAAGTTTTAAATCTAACTAAGGCCCTTAGGCTTACAAGCTAAAAAAAGATATGGTGCCCGTAATCCCTTTCTTGTCCCTCTCCTCGGGAAATGGAACAAGAAGGCAAAAGGGCAGAAGTAGTGCCTAGGCGAGGTACGAGCAACAGAAGGCACCAAGAGAACATGTCAGTGGCCGCCTGGGGGAGGTCTGGTGGTGGTGGTGCCGGAGGAAGAGCTGGAAGATGAGGCAGCAGTCCATCAATACACTACGAAGGCGTCGGTGCCATCGTACTCTGACTTGACGGCCCGCCACCCACCTTCTTCGCCTTCTCCGGCCTTCCCATGCCAGCCGCCCAAGGAGGCGACACCGAGAAGTTCAAGGAGCCGGCTCCATCGAGGGAAGGAGCCCGGTGCAGATGCTGCTGCTGCCGGCACCGCCCCGGGGTGGCGGGTCCGACACCTAGTCAGACCCGTCATCCTCTTGCCTGCTACCCTCGTCGTCGCTGCCGCTGTCCTCCTTGTCACTCTTGCTTGAGGACGAGTCTTCGTCATCTGAGGAGCTCTCCACGCAGCACTTCAGGCGAGTCCCGAAATCGCCGAAGATCTTGACGGAGAGGTGTAACAGCCTGGATTTTGGCCCCTTTCTTTTTCCTTTGATTTACTTGGTTTTTGGTCTGTTTTTCTTTTTGGAGTGGTTTTGTGCCCTTGCCACCTGGGAAATCATCCCCATTCCCCCTCCCAAGTGGCTCATAATTCTCAAACCTTGCCAAGATCATGTCACTTCACTCCTTGACCAAACCCTAAACTCTTTTTCTAGGGAATATTCCTTTTTCGTTAATGGAATAACCCTATCTGCCCTAGGTTGTGAAGCAACCTATATTTTTGTCCATCCAAAAATTCCCAAATAATTCTCATAATTCTTTTGGGTCATATATAGATCAAATATGCCCGAACATTTCCTTGGCCAGTTCAAAAATAATTCCCCAATAATTATTCTTCCTTTCTGCCCTGAATGGCACTTTGTGAAGGAAGTGTCATTTATATTTTTCCTAGTGGCTCCCAACCTTTTTGGGCATGTTTATATGTCCAAATAATTGCCTCATGCACAAGTTCAATTTATTTGCCTAGCTAATCTTCCTCAGTAAATTTTCAAAGTTTCTGTCAAACAGAAGGCTTTGTGAAGGAAGTACTAGCTAGGAGTACCCAAATGAGTTGAACTTTTGCACACTCCTTAATGTGCTCATATTAATCCCCTTCACCCATTTGCAGCCCCGTCCAATCCCCTATGTGGGTACAGGAGTAAATCTTTGATTCTGGCAATATTTTCAGTTGTGAAGCAAGTGTATTTTATATTGCTTCAAAAATCCTGATAAATTACCAGATCATTCTTATACCCACAAAACATCTCTCCACCCAATTTGGCATCATTTCAATGATCCACTTGATCACCAAAATTATTCCAAGTTTCTGGACAGAAATGATGTTTGTGAAGCAAGTGTCATTTCGGCTTGTCCATTTGGCATGAGCTTTTTACATTATCTTCATATGTCCAAATGATCAAGCTTTGCCCAATATTAGCCCAAGTTGACAATCCATGTGAGTGCACCATATTGATCTAGTTTATGGACCATTTTGGTCAGTTGTGAAGCAACTGCAGTAAATCTTGATCCATTTCTCCTCAAACTTACCAGGATGAAACTCCTTCTTTACCTCAACCTCGCAGACAACTCCATTGCTCCCAAAACCCTTCCTATTGATCACCAGTGGTCACCCAAGTTTACTGCAGTAAACTTCAGAGGTGGGTTACCATTTAACCATAGCCGTTTTCACCAAACTACCACCACAGTTAAAACCTACCTTGGAAGGACTCCACCGCTGACATGGTTTGGCACTCAAGCAGAAGCCGAGGCGGCTGCCGGCGGTGACCACGGAGATGTTGGCTAAAATAGTGGTTTCGCCATCGCTATAACAACAATAGCCGCCCCGCCGGTTCTCGTTTGTCGCCAAGTGTCAAACAGCTCATCCTCGTTGTCCTCTTCACTGACCCCTCTCCTCCTCAGCAGCTTCCTCACCGACGCCGCACGCAACGCCCACGGTGCATCAGGTTCGCTTATTTCAGCGCCATTTCAGCCTCTTCCTATGCTCCCCAAGATCTTCTACCTCTCGTGATCCCCGTGATCGCTGCTCGCCGCCTTCCCGTGCCCTCCGTGCTCGCCGGTCGCCGCTAAAGCCTCGTCCCGGACGCGTCGGCAAAGACTCGAGCCCATCCCTCTCGCCCGCCTATATATAGGCCTCCCCCGAACCGTTCGAGCTCACCAGCAGCCTCCTGCACCTCCACTGCCCCTCCCCAGCCTCTCGTTTGAGCTCAAGGAGCTCCCCTGCCCTCCGATCCCCGCCATGGCCGCCGTCGGTGCTCACTTAAATCCGAGCCAACCAAGCCCGTTCCCTCCGTTCCACTACCACCATCGTCCTCTCCATGCACCGTAGAGCCTCCCCAACCCATTCGTTCGTCGCTGGAGTGCATGTAGCCGCGGCTCCCATGGATGGCCGCCGCCTCTGCCCTCGGTCGCTGCAACCCTTCGCCGCCATCCCGCTTCTCCCCGGTGCCCCCTAGCCCTCTGGATGGGTGCGGCGTGCCCTCCCGCATCTGCCGGTGGCCTCGGCTCGGCCTGAGGTGGCCGGAGCCAGCCGGACCGCAGTCGGCCTCGCCCTGCTCCCTCTCCTCTCGTTTCCTCGCTTGGGAGCAGCGGGGGGAGAAGAAGGAGGCGGAGGAGAGAGAAGATGCGGTGGGCCCCGCCTGTAAGCGACCTAGAAGCGGCCCTGCGTTGACCTGTCCACACTGACGTGGATAAGTGGCAGCATAACTCCCAGAATACGCTTTCTGTTTTTCTATTTTGGCCCAGTCTATAAAAAAAATCTTTATAGATAGGTCCCTGGCAGAAAACACCTCATAACTTTTCAACCATAACTCCGTTTAAGGTGAAACCAACGCTCACTTCTTTGTTTCGTCGAGCCCGTTCTGTTGGCTTCATTTTCACTATGGTTTGCCACTGTGAAAATGACCGTTATGACCTTGCCCTTATTCATCCCTCTCCGAGAGAGAACGCTTTTCGGCGATTCGTTCTGCGAGTTTCTTGCATTTTCTCCCGGTGATTTCTTCCACCCCAGGCAAGCCACAATACCCAATTGCATGATAGTCATGCAGTAGCCATGGTTTTCAACTTAAATCTTTATTAAATGTTTGCTTGTTGAAAAGATGGTTATCGTTGTTCCGGTGATGTTTAGATTTGCATGTTCACTTTTGTGCTATGTTGTCTTGTACTCTGTTATCATATTCTACCTGCTAGAATTTCCTTTCGTATATTTATGCTTGCTAGTAGTACATGTTGATGTATTGGTGATGTTCATGCTAGTCAGTATGCCATGCTCAGTGGATATGATTCATGGTTGATATGGTGGATAGTTATGTGATGCCCTCATGATGATGTTGATATCATGTTCATGCATTGTAATTAGCATCATGTTATTTTATCATGGCTCAGCATATTTGCATTCAAGTTTAACTAGATTAAATTGAACTTGAACAATTGTTGGCTGAGTCATGGTGCCGCTGAATCGAGTTGACCAGTGCAACCACGCTTGCCGATATGGGACGGCCCTAACTGGGTCTATTGTTGTGCCTCTCACCGGTGCCTCCAACGAGGGAAGGTTATGGGCGCGCGCTACCCGGATCACGTAGGAGGACATAAGCCTTGAGTGCCCGTTGTTGTTATATGGATCCGGGTTCCCGTGTGGGATCGTGGCCACGACGGTGGTCGTTGTGTCTTTGGTAGACATGGGGCCACCCAGGACTTAGCCCAAAGAGGAGTTGGTCGGAGTGGCCAGGAGAGTGTCATGGCAGTAAGACGGTTTTGTCGGAACGCCGTTGGTCCACCTGAATGGGTGTGCGAGGCTATGGGTTCCGTAGTGTGGGTAGAGTGTACTAACCTCCGCAGAATGTATATTAAATATATCAATAGCCGAGCCCGCAGATGTCGGATTTCGGGTTCCGGTAGACCCTTGAGGTTCGAACACTGGGGTGTACGTGGAGATCACACCCCCATCCTTCGCATGTCTCACTGCCTCGCCAGGATCTAAAACTACACGAAGAACAACACAAGGGACACGAGATTTATACTGGTTCTGGCCACCATTGTGGTGTAATACCCTACTCCAGTTTGTGATGTGGTGGATTGCCTCTGGGGCTGATGGGGAACAGTACAAGGGGAGAACAACCTCGCGAGGGTCTGTTCTTGGTTGGTGCAATGAAATGCTAGGAGGAGGTCAGTCGCCTCTCTCTCTGTGTCTCAGATGTGAATCCGATCGGCCCCCCTACCCTGTGGGTGGCTAGTCTTATTTATAGGCGAAGGCCCCGGGCCTCTTCCCAAATATTGAGCGGGAAGGGCGCCAACAATTGGCCATTTTGAAGGGGAACATCTAGTACACTTATCATGTCTAAAGTTTGTCCTCACTTGGTAAAGACCCTGACGATGACGCTGGCTTGGGCTCCACGATGACCTCCATTCTGCCGCCTGCTGGTCTTGGTCTTGTTTCACCAAAATGGTTGCCTTTGCTTGATACCCTTGCCTGCACTTGCCCCCTTTGCACCAAAGAGGAAACAAGGACTCACAGAGGCCGGCCCGCTGGCGCCCGCCTCGGCCTCGGCTGTCATGGCTTGCATCACAGAACCTCGTGAGGTACACCGCTGATCTCTCCGCCTCATGCGAGCCACCGACGTGGCCATGCTCAAGAAGCTTCCTGCTGCCCGCCCCACGAGGCTTGGCCCCCGCGAGGGTCTTGAGCATGTGCCGATGAAGATGGGCCGACTGGGCCACCTTGAGCCACGCCAAGCAGCCGCAGGCAGCAAGTTCTGGGTACCCCTGCTCCTGAACGCCGACAGTAGCCCCCGGGCCCAAGGTGCGCTTGTACTTAGCTTAGTAGAGAAGCGAAGAGGCAAGTGCGAAGCGCCGCGGGCCCCAATAGCCTTCGGCCTTGCTCGCCGCGTGGCGGTTGATTGGATGTGGGCGTCCCTGTTTCCTCACGCCTCCTTATTTTGCGCTCGGCTAGGCGGACCTGCTGTTTCACACAGTCTCCCCTCTTCTCGCCGCCCGGGCGCCTCCTGCTCTTCCTTCTCTCGAGCTCCAACCTCCGCTTCCAATCCAATCTCGTGATCCTCTCCTTCCTGTCACCATGGCTCTAACGAAGAAGGAAAGGGCCAAAGCTCGTGCTCGCCTCGCCTGCGTCGCCGGTGGCTTCTCGCTATCGAATTGCCGATCATACTCAACCGGGAAGGCTCGGACAAGGTCAGCACTGCCATCGCCACCATCTTCAATGAGTGCGGGAGGACCACGGTCTGGCCCGCGTCTCACTTCTCCATTGACAGAACAGTCACCGAGGTCCGGTACTTCAACGACCCTCTATGGGCGGGACTGGTTCCCCCCTTTTCCGATTTCTTCAACGCTGTGTTTTCTCATTACCAGATCCACATGATGCATTTGGGTCCCGAATCCATTACTCTTCTTGCTGTTTTCGCTTTTGTCTGCGAGGCGATGATGGGCATTCCTCCTTCAGTTGCCTTGCTGTGCCACTTCTTCTCTCTGCTTCTCAGTGATCCCACCCAATGCTCGGGGTGCATGAGCTTCCTTGCCGTACCAGAAACAACGGCTTCGGGAATCAATTTTAGCCTTCCTCCGCCCGCGACCGGGTTCCGTGAGCGGTGGCTGTACGTGGATGCCGGGGTGCCCAGCCCACTGCTTTTGGAGCCTACCGTGCCCGCTATCCCCAATTCGGGATGGGGCCAGGAGACGCTCATGAGCCCCCGGCTCGTCTTCGTTTGGCATCGCTTCGCATACTTGAGGGCGCTCGGTGTGACGGCACCCAAGGTGGTGAAGGAGTTCCTCTTGTGCCGCATTGCCCCTCTCCAGCGTCATTCCCGCCGGATGTGGGCCTTCGGGGGGTGCAAAGACTGCATGAGGATCCAAGAGGAAGATCTGACGCCCGAAGTGCTGAGGAAGGTTCTCATGATCCTGACTAGGGACCCTTCCCCTGGCAGCATCCGGCATGGGGGTGCCCTGTTGTACCTTTGCTCAAACCGGGGTGATTTTGTGAAGCAGATGCCCAGCTTGGACGAATGGGGGTTGCACCCTGCAGGCCTCAGAGGACCTCGCGAGAACCCAGTTGTGGTGGTTGCCCTTCCGGTTGCCCACGACGGTCCTTCCTCGAGCGGTGGAGCTGGGAGGCAAAGGGCATCTGGCGCTGAGGGGGCCACCGTCGGGACAATGACGCCACGCGGTACTATTGAGGCGGAAACTCCTGAGACCCGCCCTGCGGCGGCTGAAGGTACCGAGGCACGGCCTACGGCTCCCGTGGCAAAGGCCCCCGAGGCCCCGGCCACCCTTCTTGGCGCGGCGTCCGGCAGCGTGTCCCTGGGTGATGCCCCCGACGCCGGTCATATTGGCGCTTCTTCCTCGTTGCGGGCTGACCCTTGCACTGAGCTCATGGGTGGCTTCCGCGTGGACTTCGAGGCTCTCCGGAAGAGAAGGGAGGCCTTGGGTGATGATTACCCTTGCCGCCTATTGAAGCGCAGGAAGTACTTCGCCACTGATGAGTAAGCCTTTCCCTTTCTCTGTTCCTTACTTTGCTGCTGCTTCAGCTGCTCATCGCTCGCAGGCCCTTCCTCGCCGAAGTTCACGGAGATGGCCGAGGAGCCATCCCTCCAGCTCCTCGCCTCTACACCTTCCCCAAGCCGCCCCGAGCTCCAAAGACTACCCCTTGCGGTGAGGCCGTTTGGAGAGACGGGCCATCCTGTGATGCGTCTTGGTTCTGCGCACCTTGCGACCATCCTTCGCGAGCCCTCACAGGGCATAGCCAGCTTGCCATGGGCTCTTTGACTGGTTGTGGACGGCGACTGGCTGATGTTAGCCTTGCGATCTTCCTTGGAGGGCGAACTGGCTCCGGGCCGGGCTTCTGGCGAGGCGCGTCCGGCCATCGCGAGGGCTCCAGCCCCCAGCCCCCTGCCCAGCGGGGGAGTGCTGATCCGTGGCCCTCCTCGCCCGCCCGAGGCGGAAGGTGATGCGGAAGACGTGCTTGAGCTCGCTCGAGAGCGCCGCGCCCTCCGCCAAGGGTTCCTCCGGAGGGCAGCGGACGCGGTGAGCCAGCTTGGTGCAGAGCTCGCTGACGAGGACGCACGCCTTGAGGCCGAGGGCCTGCGTCTAGCTGAGGAGAGGCGCAAGCTGAAGGTGGCCGTTGCCCTTGCGCGCCACCAGCGTGACTTCGATAATGAGAAGGCCGAGGCGTCGCCGGCAGCTGCTCGGGAGGCCTGCTCCCGGGCCGTCGAGGAGTCTCAGGAGGCCAACCGGCAGCGCAGGGTCACAGAAGAGCGGGCGTGGGAGCTCCGGGCCCGTAGTAGCTCCCTGGAGCAACAAGTGGAGTTGCATGAGGCAGCCCTAGCATCGATGGAGGGGGGCTCGGTCGATCGGGCAGAGCTTCAGAAACGTGAGGAGGCACTGAGGCTGGAGGCCACCGAGCGCACCCTGGTGGCGCAGGCGGAGGATGACGTCGCCGCGAGGGAAGCCCGAGCCACAGAAGAGGTTGATCGCCGGGTGGCGGCGGCTCGCTCGAACCTCGAGCGTGAGTTCGAGGAAAGGCTGGAGCTGATCCAGGTCAAAGCAGAGGGCAGGACCGCCACCCTAAAGGCCAAGCTAGATGAAGTGATGCGGTGAGGACGCTCGGCCGCCTTTGCGCGCACAGCGAACTGCTTCCTCCCCGCCGAGGTGCTTTTCTCCACCAAAGGGTGGACGCGGCCGGTATGCGCGCGCGGCATAACAAGGACGAGATACGCTTAGCGCATACATCGAGCACGTGCACAGCCCCATGCTCCGCGAGCCCGGAAAGAGCTAACACGGCCTTGTATCATCTCGCGAGGCAGCCGTTGGGGAGCCTCGTGTGGTTAACTATGCTGGTAACCTTCAGTTCTTCACCGATGTGGTGATGCAGCTGGAGGCCCATTCGGGCAGAGCCGATAGGTTGGTGGAGGAGAGGAGCCATGCCCTACTTTGGCGTGCTTTCTCTTGTGTCTTCAGTCACCTTCAGAACATGGACCCCCACTTCGACTTTGATGCCGCCATCGCACCGGTACCCTTCGCAATCCGGGACAATTTGGCGAGTTGGGTGGAAGACAACGTGGACACCCTTGTTAGGGCCTTCACCGCTGATGACGATGGTGTGGTCGTAGCCGCCGATGAGGGCGGAGTGGTGGATGGCCCAGGTACTGGTGAGGGCGGAGTAGAAGGCGACGGCGAGGCCAGCGACACCAGTGGCGACTCCGGAGGTGTCCCCGAGGATGCATTGGGGGATTTATCCAATTGACCATGTGTTGTTCATGTTTTTACCCTGTGCAGAGAGAGTTCGGGCTTGGCCCAGGAGGTTGTAAGAGCATTTTGGGAGGGGAAGCCCCTCGTGTAAAAACTAGCAGTTAGCGTATTTGTAGACATGATATCACCCGTGTGCCTGCGCCAGGCGGCTGCTTCATGGCGAGCCGACTGGCTTGTTTACCTTCGACCCGCATGGGCCCTAAGCTAGCCTGCGGAGGGCCATGGTGTCCTGAGCGTCTCCTGAACGAGCCTGTCGAACCTGCAAGGAGAACCTCCTGAGAGGGCGCGCCAACGATAGTCTGGGCTGCGTTCATGCTGGGCCTGGCCTGGTTCGCGAGGGGCTCACGAGGGGAGGCAGCTGAAGCTTGGTCGGACGCAGAGCGGCAACCAGAACGCAAGAGATTGCTCGAACAAGACTAAACACCCCTTCCAAGGACACACGCAAGTTTCAAGCTCAAATCCAACTTAAATCCAAACAAGGAAAAGCAACAACCAAGGGGAAAAGCAAGAAAAGCAGAAAAAGCCGCGTCCGGCACCTAGTCTAGTCTTCGACGTCTTCTCACCAGCGCAGAGCTAAGTGCTTCCACTGGGCGTGGGCGGGAGCCCCGAGGCCCGAGGGCGGCTCTCCGGAGTCTCTGGGGCATGTACAGCCCCACTCATTATTACGTGAGAGTGTCACGGGGCGGCGAGCTTCATAGGCACTGGGCCTTCTTCACAGGTACTGGCCTTGCTTCGTATCGCCAGACGAGGGCCCCGCCTTGCGCCACACTCTATTGCCACCGATGACGGCCAGAGACCGAGGACGCCGCCGATGGGATAGAGCGGGCGCCAGCGGTCACCCGACGACCACGGGTCCTCTGCCAGGGGTAGGCCCTGGGGCACCTCCCCGGCAGAGGGCCTACCTCCTGAGGACGCCTTGCTCCGAAAGGCCACAGGGCGAGGTCGATCTCGCCCTCTCCCGCAGCAGCCCGTGCCTCCTCCCGAGGGGTGGGGAGCTACTGGATTGGGGCAGCCACCCACTGCGACGACCTGTACCTCCTGCGATCCATGGTTAGCGTATGCCTGTTCCTGAGGGATTAGCGGTACCCGATAGTCGCTGCCTCCGGCGCGGTCGACGGGGCCTTCCCTAGGCTCTTGAAAGAGCTCAGCCTCATATGTTTCTTCTCCCCAGCCTGGGCCGAGGAACTGGCCATGGTCTTCCTCCTGCGCGTGTCCTTGATCCATCATGTTGGGCACATACGCCTCCGGGGTCGCCTCCCCGAATGCCTCTCCGTAGTGCCTCATGTGCCACGCAGTTCTTCTCACGGTGCCAACCTGAGAGTGGTAGCATGGTGGCTCACCAGGACCGTGGGCTGTAGTGGATCCCCCTTCGATGGTCGGAGGCGGAGGTGGCACCGTTGGTGGCCAGGCGCTGACGGCCAGGTTGGCGTTGGAGTGGCCCTGGGATCAGCTTGGAGTTGTGCGGGCGCGTGTGGGGCCTCCGTGCGATCCGCCTTGGGCCTGAGGCGGCAGCTGGGTGCAGAAGGGGTGAGCCCCCGAGGCGGCGGACCCAGGAGCTCTTCCACCCTCTCCAGTAGCACGTCGCGGCTGCCCTCTAGCAGCCTGCATTGCAGTAGTTCTCGAGCTACCATGAGCGCCCCTTGAGTTCGCTTCGCTTCGCTGTGAGTACGGCGCCGCGGTCCGCGGGCGTGGCTCGAGGCCTCGCCGCGGACCGCACTCGCCGCGTGTGAGAGTTGGTGTCGCTCGACCGCTGGCTGCCTGGGCACGGGTTGAGGTCGCCTGGCAAGCGATTAAGGCGGGCCAGCCGCCAGGATCAGGATTGCCCGTGGGGTCGCCGGACAGGATGACGATGATGCGACGGGTGGCGAAACACGAGGCGACGGAGGCCAGATTCCGGTGCACCCCTACCTGGCACGCAAAATGTCGGATTTCGGGTTTTGGCAGACCCTTGAGGTTCGAACACTGGGGTGCACGCGGAGATCACACCCCCAGCCTACCCATGTCTCACCGCCTCGCCAGGATCTAAAACTACACAAAGAACAACACCAGGGACACGAGATTCATACTGGTTCAGGCCACCATTGTGGTGTCATACCCTACTCTAGTTGGTGGTGTGGTGGATTGCCTCTGGGGCTGATGGGGAACAGTACAAGGGGAGAACAGCCTCGCGAGGGTCTGTTCTTGGTTGCTGGGATGAACTGCTAGGGGGAGTTCAGTCGCCTCTCTCTCTGTGTCTCAGATGTGGATCCGATCGGCCCCCCTACCCTGTGGGTGGCTAGTCCTATTTAAAGGCGAAGGCCCCGGGCCTCTTCCCAAATATTGAGTGAGAAGGGCGCCAACAATTGGCCATTTTGAAGGGGAACATCTAGTACACTTATCCTGACTAAAGTTGGTCCTCGCCTGCCAAAGACCCGGACGATGACGCTAGCTTGGGCTCCACGATGACCTCCGTTCTGTTGTCCTGCTAGTCTTGGTATTGTTGCACCGAAATGGTTGCCTTTGCTTGATACCCTTGCCTGCGCTTGCCCCCTTTGCACCAAAGAGGAAACAAGGACTCTACACAGGCCAGCGCCCGCCTGGCGCCCGCCTGGCCTCGGTCGTCATGGCTTGCGTCACGGGCACCTCATGAGGTACCCCGCCTTGATCTCTCCGCCTCCTCGCGAGCCAGCCTGACGAGGTCGTGCCTAAGGAAGCCTCCTATCATACGCCCCCCGAGGCTTGGCCCCTCGCGAGGGTCTTGAGCATGTGCTAATGAAGATGGGTCGTACTGGGCCACTCCTTGAGCCATGCCACAAGCCGCAGGCAGGCAAGTCTAGGTACCGCCGTTCCCAGAACGTCGACAGCAGATAAGGGCCCAGTTCATGTCGGTCACACTATGAGTCAACAGTATTAATAGTAACTTTGTTAATGATAACCCCGGTTCGGTGATGACATAAGTTGGCTGTGATCGCCGTAAGGATCACGGGCCAAGTATTGGCCGTGGTTGTGATCGTCGTAAGGATCACGAGCCAAGTATTGGTCATGGTTGTGATCGCCGTAAGGCTCACAGGCCAAGTGTTGGTCATGGTTGTGATCACCGTAAGGATCATGGTTTGAGACCAAGTGTTGGTCATGGTTGTGATCGTCACAAAGATCATCGTGGTATCGAGGATACCGAGTTGTTGTATATTCGTGATGCTGTGCGAGAGTCATGGGTAAATATCAAGCTCCTTGTGGTCATTTAACGATTGCTACGGTATTGTTCATACCAAGCTTGATTTGATCCTGAGATGATCATGTGATGTCCGAGGTTGGTAAGTGATGCATGTGTCGGTTACCAGGTCACCCGAGCGGAATAAGTGGTGCATGTAGTGTCATCATGTTGCATGCTAGTATCGTCAGATTCATATGTTCATGACAGGTTCATATTGTTCTAGCTGTATCATGTTTATGTTGGTCATGCCATGTTATTCTGATGATCTCATGTTAATTCCTGTTTAACCTGTAATTGCCATTCTGTTGTCTGTCTTGAATGCTTCTGGTTATTGTGAGCTTCCAAGTACGTTCAGTGTACTGACCTGGCGTGTCATGACAGTTTGTAGGTCATGCCGGATTTGATTGCCTTCTTGTTGTGGTTTCCATTCGTGCGAGCTAGGATAAGTGTTCCAGCCAGAGTCCCTGCGGAGTGGAGTTCACCACCTTCATCGTTGTTCCGCTCCTAGAGTTATTCCGCTGCTTCGAGTTGTTCTGCTGCTTGCATAGAGCAACTGAGGATGGCGTAGTGTCGTCGTGCCGATGTTATCCATTGTAATATCGGAGACCTTGTATTCATATTCATGTAATAATAGAAAGCTGGTTTGTTCTATGTCAAGCAGTACCGTATTCCAGAAGACTTCTCCTCGATCTCTGGGCTGGAATACGGGCGCTCGTTTTCTAAGCCGGGTACCACAGCTTGGTATCGATCAGGTCCGGCTGTAGGACGCCTAGTCACTGAAGGTAGAAACCGTAGAAACCGTAGTATAGAGTCCGCCCGATGATTGCATATAGTTTTTTGATCGGGAACTGGGGGCTAAACCCCACAAAGATATCAAAACTTTATTAATTTAAAGGACAGATACAACAAGTTGATTACAAGGAGTAACCAGAGTACAAAGAAGAAAAGTGCCTTACTAGCCTAGCCTATGGGGGGAGGAAAGAGATCCATTTTAGCAGGTCATCCTTGTAAGCGATCTAATTGCGGTCGCATGAGGCTAATATCATGCTTGAAAGCAAACCTCCATTTACTAAAAGTAGCCCTCTCATTTCTAAAAACTTTGGCATTCCTGATGATCCAAATATTCCAGCAAGCAATGAAGACCACTTCAGAGAAGAAAGGCCTATCAAAGCTTCTTCTTGCCTGTGTCACCAGGTCTATCATGGATGTGCCATCACCCAATCAATCACAGATAGTTCCGCACTTTATACTCAAAACTACAGCTGAAGAATAAGTGATCCCTGGTTTCCCTTGCCTGCAGAGGGCACATCCTGCAGTGAACTCCATCATCCATATGCCAGTGCCTTCTCTCCACCATATCCTTGGTGTTCAACCTGTCCATAATAAGCATCCATGCAAAGACCTTGATCTTCTGTGTACATGAGGATTTCCAAATCCAACATAGCAGAGGATTAAAGGTCTTAGACTGAAAGGTGTGGGAGTAGAACATCTTGGGCTTGAAATACTTGGAAGAGCCCTGCCAGAACCAAAGATCCTTCAAGATGGGGTCCCTACTATGAGAATCCATCAGATCCTTTATCATATTTAGCTCATCAAAAGCCTGTGCAGATAAAGGAAGGTTGAATAGATGATGCATATCCTGGGTATTGAATATTTCCTTAACAGATATCTAGGGGTCCTTGGCAAAAGAGAAAAGCCTTGGGAATCTTGATTGCAAGGTAGAAGTCTCAGAGCCAAGGTTCCAATTATCAGACCAAAATAGAGCAGTGTCCCCTTCATTGATCTGCACCCAGGAGCAGTCCCTAAAATGCTGCATGACTTTGCAAATATCTCTCCAACAAAAAGAGCCACAATCCTTAGTTCCTTGAGGCATACTTTCAAAATAATAAGAATCCCAAACTAGGGAAACCCAAGGAATATCTTTCTTGTTGAGGAAGTTACTGGCATGCTTGACAAGAAGAGCTACATTCTGAACCCCCAGATTTAGAATACCAAGACCTCCTGTGTTTTTTGGCCTACATATGAGCTCCCAGGCAGCAAGAGATGGAGCTGGCTCATCCCTATGCTTTCTCCACAAGCACTGCCTTTGGATTCTTTCCAACTGCTTTAGAATACCAGCTGGTAGTGCAAGACTACACATAAAAAATATAGGCAATGATGAAAGAGCAGAGTTAAGGAACTGCAGCCTTTCTCCTTGGTTAAGGAAAGAGGAACTGGCAGTCATTCTTCTCTCCATACAGTCAACCAGAGGCATGAAGTCCACCATTTTGGGTCTTGTGGTCCCCACAGGCAATCCCAGATATGTAAATGGCATTTTTCCAATTTTGCAACCAAAAGTAGAGGCCAGATCCTCCATTTGTGCAGAGTGAACATTGATTGGGATAATGAAGGACTTATGGTAGTTGACATCCAAACCAGTGGACTGAGAGAACACCTTTAACATATTCTTCAGAGCCAGAAGTTGATCTCTGTCTGCGGGGAGGATGATCAAAGTATCATCAGCATACTGGATCACAGGGTAGTCTGAGTCATGGCAAGGTATTGGCAAATGCAGAATTCCTTTCCTGAACATATCATTAATCACTGTTTGTAGCAGGTCAGCAGCAATCACAAAAGGAAGGGGAGATACAGGGTCTCCCTGTCTCACACCTTTCTTACAAACAAACTTCCTCCCAGGGACTCCATTGAGCAAAACAGAAGAAGTACCAGTGGCAAGGAGTTGCTTCATCCAAGAAATCCATTTCTCATTAAAACCCTTACATCTGAGAATCTAAAAAATAGCTTCATGCTCAATGGAATCAAAAGCCTTTTCAAAATCCAGTTTTAGGATCACTATAGGTCTCTTGGATTGGTGGCATTGGTGTAGGTACTCAAATATCCAACCCAAACAATCCTGGATTGTTCTGGATTTAATAAAGCCATATTGGTTCTTATGTATGCACTGCATAATCATTTCTTGAAATCTGTTTGCAGCCATTTTGGACAGGAATTTGAGCCCCATGCTGGTAAGGGAGATAGGCCTATAGTCCCCTACTTCCTCAGGGCAAAGTGTTTGGGTACCAGAGTAATAAAAGAGCTGTTGATATTCTCCAAAACAGCAGTTCCTTCATAAAAAGCCTGAGCTAGTTCATAAAAATCCCCAGAAATTAGGTGCCAGCATTTCTTAAAGAATAGGCCATTGAAACCATCAAGGCCAGGTGCTTTATCCACAGGCATATGCTCAACCACATTGTCCATTTCCTCTTCTCAAAAGGCCTAGTGAGCACCTCAAGGCCAGATACAGGAGAAATGAGTGAAGGCAAATCAAAACCCATCACAATCCCTCTAGAGGTGCCCATTCTATTCTTAAAACAACTCCAGATAATTCCAGCCATTTGAGAGTGGTCAAAGACTACAGAGCCATCAGGTAGTTTAAGACTAGCAATAGAGTTCCTCCTATGCCTCTCAGTAGCCATAGCATGGAAGAATTTGGTGTTTTCTCCCCCCACCTTAAGGTATCTGATGGAGCACCTCTTCTTCCAGTACAGGAACTGCAAGTGCAGCAACTTTTCTAAATGAGCTTTGACAATTCTTCTGAAGTTGCTTTCTTGAATAAAAAGAGGCCTCCACTCCTCTAACTCATCCAGAAGGAGGATGACATGATTGCATTTACTAAACAGTCTCAATTTAGAAACACTCGTTTGCCACCTCTTAAGGCACATTCTCAAACATTTAAATTTGTCTGCAATTTTAGCAGTAATGTGTGTTTTTTGAGAGGGCTGCTTCCAGGAAGATTGCACACAATCCATGAAACCGTCAAGCTCAAACCAATAGTTTTCAAACCTAAAGAGATTTGATTTTGGAATCGATGTTTTGATGGAGACTAAACAGGCACATGATCCGGCGCCCTAGCCAAAGGCGTAACTTCACCATGGGGTAATCGTAAATCCAGTCCACGTAGTAAAGAACCAATCCAGCTGCTCAAGAAGTGGGATATCCTGCATATTTGACCATGTGTAGGATCTGCCTTTAATTGGAAGTTCAAGGAGGCCCAGGTGACCAATAATCTCATTAAAAATGAACATCTCATTCATATCGCCCCCAGGCAAGTTTCTGTTATCCACAGAGCAAAGAAAATTAAAATCACCAAGCAACAACCAGTGCTCATTGATAGGAATAACCAAATTGTAAAGCCAACTAACAAAGTTGTCCCTGGCTTCACCCTGACAAGGGCCATAGACATTAACTAGAGTCTAGGACTCATTATTCTGCCTAGAAGTAAACTGAACAACCACAGCAAACTGCTGCACTTCAACTACAGTGCCACTAAACACAGCTGAGTTCCAGACAACAATAATTCCACCAGAAGCTCCAATTGACGGGGAGCAGACAAAAGAGTCAAATCTCTTAGGGCAGAAAGATTTGATTGACCTCGAGTCAAAGGAAGTGCATTTTGTTTCCTGCAGGCAGGCTATAGAACACTGGCTTTCCTCAATTTTCTGCCTAACAGCTCTCCTAGCTTCAGAATTAAGGCCTCTAACATTCCAACAAAGCACATTCCAGTTCCTACAGATATTACTCATTATAACAAAAGAGAGGGGCCAGCAACCACATGGCACACAATACCACATGTCCAAAAGAGCATAGTCCAGTCGGACCTAACAGTAACACACACCAAAGTTTCTGAAGAACACAACAGCCTAAAAATAAAGATAAAGCAAGATTAAGGGCTTGCGAAACCCCAGAGGCCATGAACACTCTAATCATCACGTTTGGTCGAAACAACAGCAGGAGGATCCACCATAAGTGCATCCACAGAGAGTAGCACAGCATCAATTTCTAGCTCACGCCCAACTTCCTGAAGTCGACTGACAGGGGTTGCAGGAGGAATATTAGAAGCAGGCTCCTCATGCATCTGGGCCGTGAAAGGCTTGGCCTTGGGCTTCTTCCTCTTGGGCTTATCTGGTGAATGTAGCTGGCATCGGTTCGGATCCACTACAACTCAACCTTTGCATTTCTCCAGTTCCTTTTTCTTTCGGTGTTTGGTGTCATTTCTATCCCAACAGAGTGATGCCAAGTGATCCCGACACAGTTTGCCGAAATGGTGCTCAGGCATCACGCTGGTGTCTTTCTTTTAGTCCGGTCTATCGTTTTGGTGATGGACATGTTTCTATCCCAGATCGTTCTTTTTGTCGTGTTGGCAACCCTTAATGATCTTAGTAATCAAGGAAGGGCAATGTCAGTAGCCTTAGTTTTTCCCCGCAATCCTATTTCCATGACGAGTACAGATCTTTTTCCGTCCGCTTGATAATAATGTGGTTGCGACCTTTCTGTCCCACTGCATGATTACCGAGTACGTCCTTACCTCCGAGCTAGTTCAGGTTGCCACCTGGCTAAGCTAGAACTTGTTGTAGCGCTGTTTACACCAATTCTTCCACACATTTATTCGTCCTCGTGCACATCGTCACTGCATGTTAGATCGTAGTGCCGGAGATTCCGCAAAATTTTTGTGCTTAAGTAGGCATGCATATTGTGTGATTAGTAGTAATATGTGACATTGATTGTGTGTGAATTGATTGTTGTTGTGTGTTTTTGTTTAGTTGAGTTTTCTTTTACCTCTTCCTTTTTGAGCCCCGGTGTTACAATATTTTTCCCTATAAAGAATTGCTCATCCACCGACACCGGACTCAAAGAAGCAATAAGGATTTGAAATATTTGAAAGAAGCTTAGCTAGACATTATTGGCTACCCAGTCAACTGCAATATGGGATTAACATCTGCTCAGACTACCAATGGTGTATTGAATAGATTAGCAGCATCGAGTCTACCTCAGTGCAAAATCCTCACAGCAGTTATGATCCAGCCAGCAGAAAGACAAGTCAGGTACAAGATCAACGGTATATCTTCAGACAGAGGTATGGATCATATACAAAAATTTGGCTCAGCAATGCATGATGCTTGAAATATGTTATCATCAGAAATAAAGTCAGAATGTGGTATGCTCAAGAAAGACAGTCAAACCATTTTTCTCATGCAAATAATCGGCCTCAGAATATTATGGGCGTGTGTATGGATTTCAGTCTTCATATCAGTATGAAGTTTTGGATATAAGAAACTCAGTCTTCTTCCACACGCTATCGGAAAAAAAATTATGATGCAAGGCTCCTAAATTTTTCCTGAACATGATATGTGAACCATTTCCGACCCACGATACCCAGTCTTTCTCAGCAAGATATCTCAGTAAAGACTTCTGACAAACGGAAATGAAATTTTCTAGACAAGCAAACCCGAGGAGAAGCTTCTCAAGTACATAACTCATGCTTCTCCAGCACAATAATCAGAGCAAGCTTCATGTGTAAGCCATAGAGCCTTCTTCTGCACGATACCCAGACAAAAGCTTTGAGCAGAAGTTAACAAGTCTTCCTCGGCAAGCTACTCAGATGGCTTCTCTCGTAGGCTACCCAGTCCGCGTCAGTACCACAATATTGCACCATCCTCAGAGATTACATGATGAGTTGCCGATGTATGGCAGTACTACTCAAGGACCAGACTTATAACAATTTTGTCAGAGGTAAAATTCAGTCAAAACATATGCCTACCGCAAGGATCAAGTGTTCAGTGGCATATCCTTCTTATATATGGTGAGCATGCATCCCCAGACATATCAGTCACTCATACGAGATGTGACAGTGATCCAACAGATACACCTAAGAAAAGTAAGGATTCAACAACCTCCCCAGTCAGGCAAAGGAAAGTAAGCAGAGATACCTCCCATGTGGTGCAAGGAGCGATAATATTTCGAGATGACATCACAACATCCATAGTCTTGACAATGGTCATCTAGGTCATCATTCCCGCAATTGACAAAGGAGATATCATATAACCTTGTCACCTACTTGTATGATTGGCCTCAGCAATGAGCTCCGTACAAGCTACAAATCCCGGGTATATGTCATATGTGTGCGGACCCAGGTCAGAAAACCAGCACAAGGACTAATGTCAAAAATACACTAATCACGTCCATGGTCATACGAAGAATCAATGACATGTGTGGCCAAGTTATTTCAGTAAAGTATCCTGACAAAGAAAATCATGACCGTAAAAAGGATGAGACTGACAGCAAAGGTATGATGATTTTTGCATGACCATTAGGGTTCGAATACCCAAATCAGTTGGAGGCCATAACTCCAAATATGGATCCACAAAGGCATACTCTCATCTACCTACTCTATTTACAAGGATTTTCATATCCCCTGACTTGCTCGACATGGTTAGTGTGGAATATCCAAGTCTGCTCACACTCCAAGATTCCGCTGTAACCTCAAAGAGCCGACCTCAAAGAGCAGATAAAGCATATCACCGCCTATTACCACAGATGGGTATATCGACCACATGAGAAAAATCAAAATACGAGCAATCAGCTCAGACCCGGTATACTCACCAACGGAATCAAGTACACGGTCAGTCTGGCAAGAAAATCATTTGTCCGTCAGCCCCTGTCGGGCCAGTATCAAGATGTAAATATTTGAGGTATGACCCAGCTATAACTCCATGCACTGTTATATTACTCATAACGGCAGACGGTCAAATCTTTGGTACATATCTCATGCTCGAGCCAAAGAAATAAATCAAGATAAATCAGGGCCACCTGTGAGCTGTCAGATCCCGTCAGAAGATGGCCATGATTCTCAGCATTTATTGAACCCAGAAGGCCTGCATTTATTTGAAGCATCCCCATGGCAGAAGTAAAAAGGTTTTCATGACCAAAGGAAAATTTATACTCAGATCCATTGGATATCCCCACAGATATGAGAAAATTTCTGTCAGTAAAATGATTTGGAGTGTGAGCAAAAACCCATCAGAATTTGGGGAAAGGAGAAGCAAGACCACCCCATAGCAAGGTAAGTGGATGTTATGAAATTCTTGGGGGAACAAAAATAAAGGAATAAGGATACCCGAGTTGGAAACGGTGTCCTCAAGTCATACTTGTTCCCTGAGCAATCGAATCTCGAGGACAAGATTTCTTTAAGGGGGTAAGAGTTGTAACAGCCTGGATTTTGACCCCTTTCTTTTTCCTTTGATTTATTTTGTTTTTGCTCTGTTTTTCTTTTTGGAGTGGCTCTGTGGCCTTGCCACCTGGGAAATCATCCTCATTTCCCCTCCCAAGCGGCTCATCATTCTCAAAACCTTGCCAAGATCATGTCACTTCACTCCTTGACCAAACCGTAAACTCTTTTTCTAGGGAATATTCCTTTTTCATTAAAGGAATAACCCTATCTGCCGTAGGTTGTGAAGCAACCTATATATCTGTCCATCCAAAAATTCCCAAATAATTCTCATAATTCCTTTGGGTCATATATAGCTCAAATATGCCCAAACATTTCCTTGGCTAGTTCAAAAATAATTCCCCAATAATTATTCTTCCTTTCTTCCCTGAATGGCACTTTGTGAAGGAAGTGTCATTTATATTTTCGTAGTGGCTCCCAACCTTTTTGGGCATGTTTATATGTCCAAATAATTGCCTCATGCACAAGTTCAATTTATTTGCGTAGCTAATATTCCTCAGTAAATTTTCAAAGTTTCTGTTAGACAGAAGGCTTTGTGAAGGAAGTACTAGCTAGGAGTACCCAAATGAGTTGAACTTTTGCACACTCCTTAATGTGCTCATATTAATCCCCTCCACCCATTTGCAGCCCCATCCAATCCCCTACGTAAGCACAGGAGTAAATCTTTGATTCTGGCAATATTTTCAGGTTGTGAAGCAAGTGTATTTTATATTGCTTCAAAAATCCTGATAAATTACCAGATCATTCTTATACCCACAAAACATCTCTCCACCCAATTTGGCATCATTTCAATGATCCACTTGATCACCAAAATTATTCCAAGTTTCTGGACAGAAATGATGTTTGTGAAGCAAGTGTCATTTCGGCTTGCCCATTTGGCATGAGCTTTTTACATCATCTTCATATGTCCAAATGATCAAGCTTTGCCCAATATTAGCCCAAGTTGACACTCATGTGAGTGCACCACCATGATCTAGTTTCTGGAACATTTTGGTTAGTTCTGAAGCAACTGCAATAAATCTTGATCCATTTCTCCTCAAACTTACAAGGATGAAAGTCCTTCTTTACCTCAACCTCGCAGACAACTCCATCGCTCCCAAAACCCTTCCTGTTGATCACCAGTGCTCACCCAAGTTTACTGCAGTAAACTTTAGAGGTGGCTTACCATTTAACGATAGTCGTTTTCACCAAACTACCACCATAGTTGAAACCTACCTTGGAAGGACTCCACCGCTGACAAGGTTTGGCAATAAGTAGGAAGCCAAAGCGCGTGCTATCGGTGGTGACCACGGGAGATGCCGGCCAAAACGGTGGTCACGCCACTGTTGGTAATAGCAGCGCCACTCCGGCTGGTTCTGGTTTGTCCCCAAGTGTCAAACAGCTCAGCCTCATTGTTCTCTTCACTCTGGACCCCTCTCCTCCCAGCAAGATCGCGGATCGACGCCGCCAACACCCACGGGTGCATCAGGTTCGCTTGGCTCCAAGCTCATTTCGACCTCTTCCTCTACTCCCCGGCGTCTTCTACCTCTCCGTGATCGCTGCATCAGTGCTCGTCGCCTTCCCCATGCCCCCCTGTGCTTGCTGGCCGTCGCCAGAGCCTCGTCCGGACGTGCCCGGCGGCACCCGAGCCCATCCCTCTCGCCCGCCTATATATAGGCCTCCCCGAGCCGTTCGAGCTCACCATCATCCTCCTGCACCTCCACTGCCCCTCCCCATCCTCTCGTTTGAGCTCGAGGAGCTCTCCTGCCCTCCCATTCCTGCCATGGCCGCCGTCAGTGCCCGCTTAAATCCGAACCAACCAAGCCCGTTCCCTCCATTCCACCACCACCATTGGCCTCTCCGTGCCCCGTAGAGCCTCCCCAACCCATTCGTTCGTCGTCGGAGTACATGTGGCTGCGGCTCCCAAGGTTGGCTGCCACCTCTGCCCTCGGCCGCTGCAACCCTTCGCCGCCATCCCGCTTCTCCCCGGCGCCCGCTAGCCCTCTGGATGGGTGAGACGTGCCCTCCTGCGTCCGCCAGTGGCCTCGGCTCGGCCTAATGTGGCCGGAGCCAGCCGGACCGCCGCGGGCCTCCCCCTGCTCCCTCTCCTCTGTTCCGGTCGGGGGAGCAGCGGGGGGAAGAAGAAGGAGGCGTGGGAGGAGAGAGAAGATGTGGTGGGCCCCGCCTGTAAGCGACCCAGAGCCGGCCCCGTGTTGACCTGTCCACACTGACATGGATAAGTGGAAGCGTAATTCCCAGAATACGCTTTCCATTTTTCTATTTTGGCCCAGTCTATAAAATAAATCTTTACAGATAGGTCCCTGGCAGAAAAAACACCATATAACTTTTCAACCGTAACTCCGTTTAAGGTGAAACCAACGCGCACTTCTTCGTTTCGTCGAGCCCGCTCTGTTGGTTTCATTTTCGCAATGGTTTGACACTGTGAAAATGACAATTATGACCTTGCCCTTATTCAGCCCTCTCCGAGAGAGAACGTTTTCTGGCGATTCGTTCCGTGAGTTTCTTGCATTTTCTCCCGGTGATTTCTTCCACCCCAGGCAAGCCACAATACCCACTTGCATGATAGTCATGCAGTAGCCATAGTTTTCAACTTGAATCTTTATTAAATGTTTGCTTGTTGAAAAGATGGTTATCATTTTTCCGGTGATGTTTAGATTTGCATGTTCACTTTTGTGCTATGTTATCTTGTACTCTGTTATCATGTTCTACCTGCTAGAATTTCCTTTCATATATTTATGCTTGCTAGTAGTACATGTTGATGTATTGGTGATGTTCATGCTAGTCAGTATGCCATGCTTAGTGGATATGATTCATGGTTGATATGGTGGATAGTTATGTGATACCCTCATGATGATGTTGATATCATGTTCATGCATTGTAATTGGCATCATGTTATTTTATCATGGCTCAGCATATTTGCATTTAAGTTTAACTGGATTAAATTGAACTTGAACAATTGTTGGCTGAGTCATGGTGCCGCTGAATCGAGCTGACCAGTGCAACCACACTTGCAGGTATGGGACGGCCCTAACTGGGTCTATTGTTGTGCCTCTCGCCGGTGCCTCCAACGAGGGAAGGTTATGGGCGAGCCCTACCCTGATCAGGTAGGCGGACATAAGCCTTGTCTGCCCGTTGTTGTTATATAGATCCGTGTCCCCATGTGGGATCGTGGCCACGATGGTGGTCGTTGTGT
The DNA here is from genome assembly GCA_021437245.1 of Aegilops speltoides. Taxonomy (NCBI): domain Eukaryota; kingdom Viridiplantae; phylum Streptophyta; class Magnoliopsida; order Poales; family Poaceae; genus Aegilops; species Aegilops speltoides. Next base: position 340,796,030 of record CM038147.1, on the reverse strand, counting down.
CTTTGCTAGACACGGGGCCACCCAGGACTTAGCCCAAAGGGGAGTTGGTCGGAGTGGCCGGGAGAGTGTCATGCCAGTAGGATGGTTTTGTCGGAACGCCGTTGGTCCACCCAAATGGGAGTGCGAGGCCATGGGTTCCGTAGTGTGGGTATAGTGTACTAACCTCTATAGAGTGTACATTAAATCTATCGATAGCTGCACCCGCGGATAAGGGCCCAGTTCGTGTCGGTCACACTGTGAGTCAACTGTATTAATAGTAACTTGATTAATGACAACCCTGGTTCGGTGATGAGATAAATTGGTTGTGATCGCCGTAAGGATAACGGGCCAAGAATTGGTCGTGGTTGTGATCGCCGTAAGGATCACGGGCCAATTATTGGTCGTGGTTGTGATCGTCGTAAAGATCACGGGCCAAATGTTGGTCGTGGTTGTAACCGCCATAAGAAACACGGTTTGAGACCAAGTGTTGGTCGTGGTTGTGATGGCCAGAAAGATCACCGTGGTATCAAGGACACCGAGTTGTTGTATATTCGTGATGGTGTGCGAGAGTCGTGGGTAAAGATCAAGCTCCTTGTGGTCATTTAATGATCGCTACGGTATTGTTCATACCAAGCTTGATTTGATCTTGAGATGATCGTGTGATGTTCGAGGTTGGTAAGTGATGCATGTGTCGGTTACCAGGTCACCCGAGCGGAATAAGTGGTGCATGTAGTGTCATCATGTTGCATGCTAGTATCGTCAGATTCATAAGTTTATGCCAGGTTCATATTGTTCTAGATGTATCATGTTTATGTTGGTCATGCCATGTTATTCTGATGATCTCATGTTAATTCTTGTTTAACCTATAATTGCCATGCTGTTATCTCTCTTGAATGCTTCTGGTTATTGTGAGCTTGCAAGTACGTTCAATGTACTGACATGGCGTGTCATGCCAGTTTGCAGGTCATGCTGGATTTGATTGCTTGCTTGTCATGGTTTCCGTTTGTGGGAGCTAGGAAAAGCGTTCCAGCCAGAGTCCCTGCGGAGTGGAGTTCACCACCTTCGTCGTTGTTCCGCTGCTAGATTTATGCCACTGCTTCGAGTTGTTCTGCTGCTTGGATAGAGCAACTAAGGATGGCGTATTGTCGCCGTGCCGATGTTATCCATTGTAATATCGGAGACCTTGTATTCATATTCGTGTAATAATAGAAAGCTGGTTTGTTCTATATCAAATAGTGCCGTATTCCAGAAGACTTCTCCTTGATCTCTGGGCTGGAATACGGGGCGTTCCGGTTTCTCTAAGCCGAGGTGCCACAAGAGGAGGCCATTCTCCATTAACTTAAAGTAGAGAATGAGCCCCTCCATTAATCTATGGATGCGAGCGAAGGTCTTCCATCCGCGACGAAGATAAATGACTTGATGGGCTGGGACTTCGACGTCGGCCCATGTGCTGCTGTTCCCGCAGCCCCTCATGTGCAGCCTCAGCGCCTGCGGCGGGTCGAGCTCCATCTCCCGAGCGAATGGGGTCGGGAGACGAAGACGACAGCGCACTGGCTGGTGCAGCCTGATGAAGAACTCGCAAGGGTTGTCCCCGACATGCCCCTCCATTGGGGGAAGGACCGCCGGTGGAGGCGAGGCCGATGCGCCGCCCCGTCCTCCTTTTCCCCGAGCACCACGGCATCCTCGGCCTCGCCCCCTCCCCTTCCCCTTGTGGCCAGCTCCACAGCCACGGGCTCTTGGGGAGGGGCGACGCGTTGTTAAGCAGAGACCCTCGCCGCCGCCGACGAAGCATCAGCATGCCCTCTCGCCATGACAGAAGGGAGGAAGGAGCAGGGATGGGGAGGGGCGAATGGCAAAGAACTGAGAGGCGCCATTCCTCCCAGTCCCCTCCTTATAAAGGGACAGGGTCAGGGATCGGCTGCACCTCTCAGCCGATCCAGCTCATTAAGGTGACATCGGGCGAGGCCGTCGACCGCCCTCCCCGCCCAATTGAAGGCGCGTGGGTATCAACCCACGCGCGCTCGTCTTCCTGTATTCCGCGCGACTATCATTCGCCCTGCATCATGCATGCGACGTACGTGGCGCAAGGGATGGGCGTAATGGGACGTGTGGAGCAACGGTTCCCAGGTAAGGAGAGTAAATGAGCAGCGACCCTGTGGTCTCGAAGGGACATGCAAGCCACCTCTTTAGTGTTCACTGCAGGATGATGCAAGCATGCTTCGATCACCCGCAGGCGCGACCCCCACGTCACGCGTGCAACGCGGATCGTGGGAGAATGCAGCGGGCGGAAAAATCACCTCAAATAAAACGGTGCCGCTTGCCCGCGCGCCATTCTAGGCCTGGCCCAACAACGCATCGCGCTTATGTGTGGCCCAGGACCGGGGGCTCCTGTCGGTGTACTAAAGTAGGGGCGCTCCTTTGTACCCCTTATTTGTGCATGGGCAGTCAGAGCCACGCCAACGGCCACACTTAAGCAGGGCAGATACAAGGAATCAAAGCCGGAAGATGGCCAAAGCAACGCCAAGACAGAGGCATAAAGAGCAAGAAGGCGAGGTGGTTTCCCCCGGCAAGCACCTTGTCGGGGCAGCTTACCAACGCCGGCGGAGAGAGCTACCCTTGAGCCCCAGTTTTTCCAACACCGCCAACCATGTTGGGACCTGGGCTTAGGAGGCGCCTCCATGATGCCATGCGAATCTTTGTGAAGACAAGAAATGCTTCAAATCAGAAGAGGATTAGAATACGACGAACCTAGGCAAGATCCTTGCCGAGGAAACCCACAAGACCCCTAGCGAGATCCTTGCTGGGGACGACTGCAACGCCACGGCAAGATCCTTGCCAGGACCCTAGCAAAGCCCTTATCAAGGACATCCATGAGGCCACAGCCAGGCCCGCACCCGCCAAGTTTCTACCACCGCTCCCATGCAGCTGCCAGCCCACCAGCTAGGCAGGCGCCTACGTGTCGGCGTGAGGCTTCCAGGCCAACTCAGCACATGCCTACGTGGTGGCACGCAAACCTTCGTGAAAACCCTACCACCGCGCCACCTCAGCAGCCTGCCAACCTACATGGCTGCTTACCACCTCGCTGGCCCAGGCACGTGTCAAGGCAGGGCGAGGCAGCGATAAAGTGAAGGGGGCACGTCAGAGGCGCATTAAATGCGTCTTGTCCCGTAATGGCAAGCGAAAGGGTTAGCCTCAGTACCCCGATGCCACCTCTTGTGTGCCACTGTGGCGATCCCCTTGCCTATTAAAGGAGGCCCAAGGCATCCAGGAGAAGGATTCGGACCCTTGGATAAGTTACGCTCATTGTAGCTAGCTCAAGAACCACAAGGACACAGATATACACACAAAAGCAGGACTAGGGTATTAAGCATCCTCACGGCCCGAACCTGGGTAAACGACCTGAGCGTTTGTGCTGACTGTTGATCCCGCTCTTCTCACCACCCCGCGCCCTGCAACGGTAGTAGGGATTCTTTTGATCCCATAGGTGTCGTTTCCCACCGACAGAAAAAAAACTTTTGACAATCTCCTAGTCTACAAAATGATGCTTAACCCGGCCAAGTGTGTCTTTGGTGTGTGTCGTGGATTTGTCAAGGTAGATGTCCTAGTGTGAGGACTTAGTCGTGAGGCCGATGCATCTATGTAGTAGCTTGAGAGGGGTTGAGTGGGACGAGAGACACGAGGTTTTTTACCCAGGTTCGTCCCCTCATGGTGGAGGTAAAAGCCTGCATCCTGCTTCATTAATATTGATCATGGTGATGCTCACGATTATAAGGGTGCTCTTTCAATACCTCTCCCTCGTGAGCTATCGACTTGTCTCTCTCAACTTGTCAAACTTGTCCCTCTTGGGGTGCCCCCTCCTTATATAAGTTGGAGGGGCGGGTTACATGTGGAGTCCTAGTAGGATTAGGACTATTCTATTACAAGTGGAATCCTAGTCTTGCTTCCCTTGTTAATGACTTATTCCTTTATTCTTTCCTCTTAAGCCGGCCTAATGTAACATGAGCCAGCCTTCCATGAACCGCCTTCTGGGCCACCGGGTCTTGTCGCTCCACTGACCTGCCTGTCGGGTCACCAATGAGTCACCAGGCCCGACCGGGTCATCAGTGAGTGGAGAGATCCGGGCGGGTCACTTAGTGAGTCTCTAGTCAGGGCGGGTCACTGGTGAGTCGCCAAGTCCGGCCGGGTCATACCGTGAGGTATATCCCCGACATTAGCCCCCAATTTAATTTGGATTTATCCATTTTAAACCGATCCTGCAAAATAAACACAAGAACAAATTTGACAAGTTGTGCTCCGGGTTAAAAGTTTTTCGGAACCGGCACCTGATCATCCTTAAGTCCTTGTCATTTCCTACTTGATACGTGTTTATGATCTCATAGCAAATCTCGTTTAGCGGATATGTTCAAACTTTGCCAATGCAAAAATTCTGGGCACTTCTTCCAAAAAAGTCTGTGTCAATAGGCCAGCTTCATAGTCAATTTGCTGACATTGGTTTCTTGCAAGAAAATATTATAAACAATAATCCATTTGATTCGGCTTCCAATGCTCTATTTTGACAAAAATATTGGTCTTGAAATACTAATCTGATTTTCCGTCGGCTTGAAGATTTAGATTTCGCCAATTTATGATTGCCAAAATTGTCGGGTTATAAAACAGATAACGTCGGGTCATGATTGTTGCTGATTCCGGGTCAATCTTATGACGACTTGGTGCTTACTTTTGTAAATGTAGCTTTACAATCATTGAATCGGCTCTCTAAACCTTTACATGAATAACTTAGAGGAAATAAACTTTGCAAATTTCTCCAATAATAATATAATACCTGGTTTGCTCAAAACTGAGAATTTGAAGATGTTTCTCCCTTATATGCATATCACCCTCCCTTATATGCATATGACCTATAGCCCCCAAGTCTTAAGAAGAAAACATAGTGATAGCCTAAGACTTGCTTAAAATTGCTGCAAGTTTGGAGAAATCCGGGTTGTTCACGTAAGTTGCCAATCATAAACTGCACATTTTCAACTTCCCATGTGTAGCCCCCAAGTGCCGGGTCATTATGCAATAATGAGCAGGGACTTTGTAGATTTGATTATGTAGACTTAAGCAGCAATGTGTAGCCCCCAAGAGCCGGCTCATTACAATGTGATGAATCGGGTCTTCAATAAGGCGAGTTAAAATGACTTTGCATTAGCCCCCAAGTGCCATGGTGCATGCTTGAAGTGACATGGGAATTGCGTACTTGATATGATTCCGATTGGAATAATGTAGCCCCCAAGTGTCGGGACTAAATAGCTCTGCATATCAGTTATCCCTACAGCGACTGGGACTAAATAAAACTATGTCCATTATCTAGATGATGTTGTTGAAAGCCTTTGCATATCAATATTGAACCATGTTCTCCATTGTGAATCGGTGCTCTTGGATGAAGAAATAATAGTCATTGGTCTGAAGTGGCTTTGAAAACCTCAATCATAATACTGGTTATTGATAACCATAATAAAAATCCAGCCATGTTGGCTATTAAATATTTGAATAATACAATTTGGTATGAAAACCTCCATCATTCAATACTATAATAAAAATCCAGCCAAGTTTGGCTATTAAAGATTTGAATACCTTATCTATTGACAAGTAAATCCGGAGTTAAATACCCGGCGGCTCTTGGCCGAAGGCGACTTAATGCACATCCATTGTAATCAGGGATTTTTGTAACTGTCGACTTATAGCCTTTGTAAAAAGCAAGAACTGGTAATCATTTTGACACACCAATTTAAAACTCTAATGATAGGCTTGCATTTAATCATTTATGTAAACCATAGCTCTGCATATCCTGCATAAAATTTAAACAACATATGCCCTGGCGACTTAACGTCAAAAACTAAGGCGGGTAACAACCCAAACATAATATAGTCTTATGCAATTATGGAAAAGACTAGAATTAAGGCCATTCAAGCCAAAATATATTGGCAACTTGAAGTCCAAAGCTAGGGCGGGTTATCAAACCTCACATACTTATATAACCAGGAAAACAAACCTGTAGAAATTAACTTATACAGTCGGCTTACATCGCCATATCCAGTGAGGATGACAACCCAAAGTTTTATAAGCGCATGGTTCCAATTGTGCAATCCAAAATATGCTAGCGATTAACGTCAAAAGCCAGTGCAGGTTATCAAACCTCAAATATTCATACAAGTATTGGAAAACATACCTGTAGATTGATATCATAATGACGTTGTAATAATTGTAATCCAGCATGGGTATTAACCTGTAAACATGAAAGATCATGATTTGAATTTATTCAAGGCGAATCATCCTGGTGACTTAAAGTCTGCTTATCAGGGCGGGTTATTAACCCAATACGCACAAGTATGAGTCATAGAATTAAGGCTACATGGCATGAATTGTTTAAACCATATGTTAATATGGAGAAAGGATATAAATCCAAACTTTTTTTTAGAAAAAACAGCAAATCAGAAAAAGAAAAGGCTTTCATAGGCCACCAAGCCTAAAACTCAAGTGCTTTCATGTGTCGCACTACCATTGAGTAAATCCTTCATTCAAACCTGTAAGTCGACCCTCACATGACAAACCGCCGTTTTAACCATAACGAGTTCTGGGTCTTATTAAAAGATTGACAGCCAAGAGTATGGTGGGTCATTCCAGGATTACCTGGGCGGAGTAACAAGGACATACAAGCAGGATAACCCGGAGGTGTTTGCACCTTGGCATGTAAGCCAATCAAAATGGGTAAGCACAGCTATGCTCATTTAAGCAGGAAGCCCCCAAGTGACCCATAATATAATAAGCCAATAAGGCAGGATGCCCATGTTTGAACTGCGCACTGTAGCAAGTTCTCTTTCGCAACCTTTAATTTTTTTTAAGAACTCGAACTTGTGATAGATAAATTCCTTTTAAACCGAATGCTGAGCCGGATATTGAGATCTCAAAACATTGTGGGAGAGAGAACTTGCTCACTGAGCAGGAAGGCCCCAAGTGAGTGCAACAAGGCATGTAAGCCTGATCAAGAGGGTAAGCATAGTTGTGTTAATTGAACAGGAAGCCCCCAAGTGACCTTTAATTTTTCTGAGAACAACTCAAACTTGCAAGAGATGTCCTCCTCCTGAACCGGATGTTAAGCCAGATATTGAGAGCTCACAACTTTGCCAGAGATAGATTTCTCTTGAGCCGGATTTTAAACCAAAATCCTTCTTTTTAAGCCGGGAATTTTCTGACGGCTTCTAAATTTTCATCAATATGACAGTAGCCTCTGGGACAGGGTTATTTTCCCTCCAGTGACTGAGTCATGTCCATGTAGCCCGCTGTAACATCCCAAATTTTCAATCTGGAATGTTATACATAGGTCATCATTGCATATCATATTTTAATGCATTTTGGTTGATCCTAGAAATTCTAAGCAACTCAAGGACCCACGAAGAGAGTTGGGGATTTTGTTTTTTTCATGTTTGAGTTTTCTCAAATTTTGAAAAGAGGATCATTTGGTTTTAATCATTTTTCTCTTCCAATATTTCTAATATGAAAATAAAAGAGACGGGATAAATGACTTCTCCAAAATAAAGAAATATTTTTGGAAAAATATTAAAATCAAATAAGAATTTCATTTGGACTTTTATTGCTATTTTATTTGAATTAGGAAAAAATGCGTTTTTTAAAATTGCATTAGAGGCCCAAATAAATGTTCACTTTGTCCGCAATATTATTAGAGGACCGTGAAAATTTATTTCATGATTTTTGGTCTTCGTTTAGTTTTTCTTTTATTTGTTTTTCTCCATCAGTTTATATAAAAAAGTGAACCGACCTAACGGGCCATGTCCGACCGGACACTTCGCCCGGCCAGCCCTTATAAGGCCCGATGCCACCACCGCCGCCAGCCACCCCCGCCCCGCCAACCCTAGCGCCGCCGCTTCGCCGCCGCCACGAGCCACCTCGACGACGCCGCCGCCCACCCACCACCCCGCCTCGCCTCGCCGAGCCGCCCGTCGCCGCCAAGGAAGCCGCCGTCCGATTTTTCCCGGAAAACCGTTGTTTTTTTTGAAACCCTAGATCTAGTTTTTTTTTAGATCGGTTCGGTTTTTTCGGTTTAGTTAAATAGCAGAAGTTCGTCCGTACATTCGTTTTAAGGAACGTTGTTCGTCAGTTAGACGCAGACAGCGAACGTTCGTTCGTTAGCCTGTTCGCCTTTATTTTCGAGGGTTTTTCCGTGATTATTTTTCGATCATGATTTCTGCCCTGATCTTCATTATAATATCTTTTTGCTCGTTTATCCGAATCAGGTGAAACAAGTGCCTAGATCTTCGTCTTGAAGCCCTCTTTCTATTTAACCAACTTGAACAAGATTTTGGTATTGTAAAATTTAACTTTAGTCCACATCAGTAAACAAATCTTGTTTTTTTCGTAGTTTGAGTTTCGTTGCTCCGTTTGATTTGATTCTTTTTGCAAACCGGAGTTCTTCAGTTGAACTTTTTGGTTAGATCTTCTTATTTGAGTTTTACCCATGATTCTAGTTTGAGTTCTTATGTATGTTATTGTTTGTTTGAGATAGAATTCCCGGAGTGTGAAGCGTGCTACTACGAGTCTCTAGGTTTTGCGGACCATTAGCAAGGCAAGTAACACTTCGATCATACCTCTATATTACCCAGTTTTTAAGCATTAGTCTCAACCCTCAAACATTGCATGGTTAGCATCTGTTTTAACATGCGGGTTTTGGGAAGTAGATGATGAGGTAGAACCTATTACCCTTTTTATTATCAAACCTTTGGGAGTTACTTCTACGTTATGCTCGGGATTGCTATGCTATGCTCGTAGACATGGATTGGGTGTATCCATGACATATGTGAGTATTGTTAATTAATGGTTAACTTAAGGTGGCTACTTAAATACACATCTGGGTGGATTGGTTGAGGCACCCTAGAGTACCCAGTGGTTGTCAGGGCACCTGGAGAATCCAGTGTTGTCCTAGGATATCCTGGAGTTCCCATGTGATTATCCTACGGTTCGCCACCCAAGCTCAAAGGGCTCATAAGATTATTCATGCTAGAAACTTCCGTGTGCAACCACAATACAATATGGTCTCTGGCATAGTTGAGTATGTTGTGTGACCTCTTTCAGTGGTAGACTAGCATATGTAGGGGATGTAGGTGGTACTCTCTACCCAGAGGAAAGAGTAAATGCTTCTGAAAGACTGTGTCTCGGTCATCCGTTTCTCAAACATCATGTAGTGTGAGAAATCCAACGGAGGAGATCGAGTCTTGTGAGGAAAAGTGCGCAAACCTCTGCAGAGTGTATAAACTAATCATGGTTAGCCATGTCCCTGGTTATGGACATTTTGAGTATCTGGTTCTTGGATTATCATGTTGATCTCATCACTCTAAATTAATATGTTTGGGTTAATCGATGATGCTTAATTGGGATTGAGTTGGAGGAACCTTCTCAATGTTTAACAACCACCATGATAGTTAAACAAAATTTATTCCTTTGTTGTAGGGGAAAATTGGCTTTATGCAAAACTATAACCATAGAGCTTTCCACCAGCCATATATATGCATGTAGTGATAGCATTTATTCTGTTCATTACTCTATGTGTTACATTGCCAGCATATTCCATGAGCTGACCCGTTTCGGGCTGCAACATTTCATGTTGCAGACTTTTCAGACGACGAGTAAGGCACCATAGGTCGTTGTCGTTCACTCAGCTATGTCGTTGGAGTTGATGAACTCACTTTATCTTCCAAGCCTTCCGCTATTATCGTTTTTAGATGGCCTTAAGCCATGTTATTGTAATAAGTTCTCTTTTGAGACACTCAATGTAATAAGTGTGTGATTAAAACTCTGTTATAAATTCTCAAGTATTGTGCGTGTCAGCATTACCGATCCAGGGATGACACTGATGCATAAAGACTAGACTGTCTGAGGTCTGGTCGCTACACCCCCGAGTCTTAAAACGACTCGAGGAGTTGGCTTAAGATTCTCCATACTTGACTGTTATATACTCCCGGTGTGAGTCATTCAACAACTCAGTGACATAACAGTCCCTTTTGCAGTAGACAACTTGTCCTGCAGTAAAGAATTTACAAGACAAAGTAATTGCTCTTTTAAAGAAATTAATATGTAATATAAAAATATATTGGATGGATTTCACTCGATATATTAGGCTGGAAATTAACCATCACGGAGTTGCTAATCACTATGGTGGAACTGAAGTTAATCACGGGTGAGTAGGCTGCGGGAGCAGACAGATGAGTCGGTCGCGGCGTTGTAAACCGGTGCGAACGGGCAAGTCAATCACAGGCGCGGACAGATGAGTCGGCTACGTATTGATGTAAACCCGACAACGGGGGCGATGACTTGCACGCTTATCCGTTGGGCGGCTTATGAGAGCTAGTGCGGCACCGGCGTGTTGATGTAGACCGAGCCACAGGAGCGGCGGTGTGCGTGCGTCCATTGGTGGGGAAGTCAGCCGCGGTGTTGGAGACCAACACGCGCGGGCACGGATGGACGAGTCAGCCGCGGTAGTGGTAGCCGGTGCAGGCGCGAGAGGTGGCCACGATGTTTAAACCGGCGCAGGCGTGGGAGTTGGCCATGACTTTTAAAACAGTGCGAACCTCATGTCCAAGGCATGGCGTCACTTTTGTAATGGACTTTGTCTTGCTTAAAATATATTGAAAGACAGAGTAATTGTTCTCAGAAGAATTAATATGTGCTATAAATACTAAGAACAGATAGCACCTGATGTCATTTGCCGGATGAACATGGATACTGGGGATCAAAAACATATTCTTAATAAATACAGCCCTAGCACTGTAGCCCATATTCTTTTATATGATGACAAACTGGCTGCAGCACCTGTACTAGCTGATTATGTGTGCAGCAGCAGGAGTAATTGATCCAACTTGCCTCATGTTGGAGACGCTTGCATTTTTTTGAACCAATTCTGCGTGAGTATGCTTTAACATAAAGGTCATCCAGATTCAGAGCCTTAGTACAATCCTTCTCTGCCTCTTCACATCTTCTTAGTTTTACGATACACCACGTCTTGGAATTATGCGCCGGTGTTCCATAGTTTTTGCTTGAACGTGGGTTGTGCATGGCAAGAGTCAGTGGCCATGGAGCAGCGCAAGGCAGTGACTTGATTGAGGTGAAACATCTGCTTCGGAGCGGGGCCGCTGGGGGGTTTGAGGTAGAGGTTGTCTAAAGCAAAGCTTCGATTGTGGTCGCAGGCGGCTCAAGGCAGGAGCGGATCAACCGCAGCGGGGGTGACTTAGTGAGGACAAAATTACTGTTCTGACCTTTAAGGCTAACAAAATCCTGGGTTGACCTTGTTCTAATTTTTTTCCGATTTTGACCTTTTTAGGTGACGCCAACATCCCTGGCGTCTGGGCTGCAAAGCAGACGCCATGCACCCTGGCGTCTGGCCGCAAGCCCGCACGACCCACCTTGCCGTTGACCTGCTGACGTGGCAAAGGGGCCAGACGCCAGGAACCCTGGCGTCTGGCCATGGTAAGTGGGATAACTCCCGCGGGCTGAGCCCACCCACCCATCTCTTTTCTCCCTGGCAGCGCACGAACAAAGGGCTTCTCTCCTTTGCCCCTCTTCTCCCTCACACCAAATCCTCCCCTGATCTACTCTATCCTCCACTCTAGTTTGTGGATCTGAGCTCCCTAAGCATCCTTGAGGTATTCTCCCCCATCTCCTCAAATTTATTTGGGTTGAGTCCTCTTCCTTTTGATGCATTATTCAACACTAGGTGATGTTAGATGAGTGTCGGTGTACTAAGGTAGGGGTACCTCAGTACCCCAACTTGTGCACGGGCAGTCGCAGCTTCCCGTAGCTGGATCCACCATATGCTCGCCGGAGACCATTCCCACTCCGTATCAAGCCACTCAAGAACAAAGTGTACTAGACAGAAGATCAAGGCCCCGCAAGAGGAGCTTGCCGGGAAGGCCGTTCCAGGCTCAAGATCATATCACCCACACAAGGCCCTGGCGAGAGGAGCTCGCCGGGGAGGCTAGAAGACTACATCACAGAAGACACGCCTCGGCGCTATACGCGTCCCGGCGAGGCCCCGGGGAGCGGCAAGTTACAGAGCCCGACAAGCTCCCGGGCCCGGCAAGATCAAGACCCCGGCAAGGTACTTGCCGGGGGGAGCTGTGCTACGTGCCCGCACTCCAGGTCATCTGCCCACGCGTCGCCTTCAGCCCTCTCCAGAGACGCGTGGCGGATGGCCGTGCTGCATGAAGGGTGCGGTGGCACTCCACGGTGGTGGCTTCATCGCCGTGGCAAACGGAGACGCAAGGGCGGGAGCTTTTGGGGCGACGGCGACGGGCATTAAATGCTCTTGTCCCCCTCTGCCAAAAGTAGGTAGAATCCATCGCTCATGCAATCGTAGCTGCACCGTTCCAAGACTGCTCCAACTACCACCTCTTTTACATTTTTACCCCTCTACCTTACGCTGACACCGCCGGTGACCCTTGCCCTATAAAAGGAGGCCCATGCACAACGAGAGGAGGTTGGACTCTTCGCAACTCCCACGCCGGTAGCTGCTCTCCGTGCCCCGAGCACAATACAACACAAAGCAGCAGAGGGTTTACGCGACCATCGCGCCCGGCTGGGTAAAATCCCAGCCAAGATCGCCTCGATCCGCTCTCCGTGCCTCCTCCGCCTCGCATCAACACACGGCGGCCGCCCCGCCCCATAGGTGTCGCTCCCATCGCAAGACGACATCTTTGGCGCGCCCGTAGGGGCGCCGAGGTTGTGCGGACTGATCCGGCGTCGCGCGCCGCGCTTTTCATCAACCTCTCCAGCTGGCTCGGCGACTTCGCCGACAATCGCACCATGGCCTCAAGACGAGCTCGAGGGTCGCAGATCCATCTGCGTCTCAACCGCCGCCACCGGAGCCTACGGTGGACGGAGGAGACGCCAGCGGAAGGGTGGACACCGGCGAGGGCACTCGCGCGCCACCAGATCTGTGGATGTATGGATGACCGCGCCGCCTCCGTGAGATCCACGCCCATCTCGGCGCAACAACCCAGCAGCGTTGTGCCCCGGAGGTGGTACTCGCGTGCTGGGGCAAGAATAGGCTGGGGGCTCGCGGGATGCTCCGGACCGCTGTCCATGCATGAGCAAAGCGAAAGTGCCGGCAGGCCTTGCTCCTCCTATCGCTACTAGGAGTCCGAGCATGTCCTGTTCTCGTGCTTGCCGCTTCCCGCCCCCTCCATTCCGCAAGTGCATCTCCTCGAGCGCTACGCTGTCGCCGAGGACGCGCCATCGAGCTCTAAGTCCGGCGAGGACGGCTCGCGCCGCTTCGACAAGCGCTGCTCTCGAACGCTATAAGCCCGCAAGGACAGCTCGTGCTCGTTTCCGCAAACGCACTCTCCCGGAGGGCTGCGCTGTCATCGAGGACGCGCCATTGAGCTCCGCCGGCAAGTGCAAAGAAACAAGAAAAGAAAAGCTAAGTCGCCGAGCCTTCGTGCGAGCACTTCTTAATTCCATGCTTTTATTTGTTATATCCTCTCGCTTGTCGCTTGTGCTCAAACCTGTGCGCCGAGGAGCTCGCTCGTGAATAGTCAAGACCCTTATCTTGCTTCGGCACACTCAACGAGTTAAAAGTGAGCCGCGACCAGCTTCGCGCTCTTGTTTCGCTTCGAGTCTGTTCAGCAAGTTAAGCGCGCGCGAACTAGACGCAGAAGGTTGCTTGCCGGAAGCGACACCAGCCAGCCGGCCGACGCCCCGTACTCAGCAAGCGTGTTAAGCGCCCGCAAGTTCCCTAGAAGCGAGGGTGAAAACGCACAAAGGATGTAGGGCGAGGGTGTAACGTGGCAAGCTTTGCCGTGAGATGTCCTTCGATGAGAGGCTTGTGCGCGAGAGGAGCCAAGTCGTGGTCCAGCTTATGCATTTGTTTTGTTTCCGAGTCCGCTCAACAAACACAAGTGTGTTGCTGCACCCTTATCTTGCTTTCGAGCCTGCTCAGCAAGTTGTTGCCGTGAATCGCCCGGCAAGGTTGTTTGTCGGAAGCAACGCCGCCACTGGCTGTCCCGCTGCAAGCGTGTTCGCCCGCAAGCTCCCCAAGAGCGAGAGTACAAACATACGAAGGGCAAGGCTCGCATCGACATGTAGTCAAGATTTATATACACATACATATACATGGAGCAGCTTGCATATCTACCTCAGCTGTTTTCATGACTGAAATTGCAGCGACAAGGAGGAACCGAAGATCACACCAAGACTGGAGCCCGGCAAGCTGTGGTCGCCGGGCTGTGAGTGCCAAGGTTCTTCTCTCGGCGGGCCAGCCTCACTGGGGCTGCAAGCACCAAGATTCGCCTCCGCAAGCTAGAGTTGCTGGGGCTGCAATTTCAGATAAGTTTTTCATCCTCGTCATGCATCCTCTCATGGACCGGAGATGCGGGCTGCGTTTTGAACGAGCGTGTCTTGTAAAACCCAGACGTGGAGGAGCCGAGTCGTGGCCCTTATGCATTTGGTTTGTTTCCGAGTCCGCCAACAAACACAAGTGTGCCGCTGCACCTTATCTTGCTTTCGAGCATGCTCAGAAGTTAAGCGCCATAATCGCCCGACAAGGTTGCTTGCCGGAAGCGACACCGCCAGCGGGCTGTCCCGCGGTCGACAAGCGTGTTCGCCCCGGCAAGCTCCCCGATAGCGTAAGAACATACAAGGCACGAAGTCAAGTAAAAGACTCAGTCCGGCAAGCTTTCCCCTCTTTTCATTAAAAACATCCAATTTAGTACAAGTCCATAGAGGATGAAAAACATGATAGAGAGGATTACAAGTTCTTAAATGCAGCTAAGGCCCGAGGGCTTACAAATTAAAAAGATAAGGTGCCGTGATCCCTCTCCTGCTTTCTCTGCTCAGAGTTCGGGAGGTAGGTCAAGGAGCCCCCAAGATGAGCTCGCTGGGAAGGAGGCCCTGCAAGAGGAGCTTGTCGGAGAAGGGCGAAGGAGCGCTTAGGAGAGCGTGGCGGTGACGCCGCTGCGTCTCAGAGCTGCGCAAGGTGACGGGCATGGGGAACGATGCCCAAGAGCCGCGGGCGCCAGAAGACACCAAGAGAGCACCCGGGGCCGCCAGAGCTTGGCGGAGACGGAGGCGCCGGAGGCAGAGCTTGAAGACGGGTGGTGGACATCGGCACGAGGGCACCTCGCCTCAGATTCGATTTAACGGCCTTGCCGCCACTCCCCTCTTCCTCTTCCGCAGCCTCCCACGCCACCGCCAAGAAGACGGCCCCGGAGTTCAGGAGGCCGCAACCCGAAGATGGGGTTGCCGGTGGCGCGAGGCAGCGGTGTCCGACGCCTAGTCGGGCCCGCCATCCTCGCCGCCGCTGCCGCTCTTCTTCCTCGCTCTCGCCGAGGAGGGGCTTCGCTATCCGAGGAGCTGTCCACACAGCAGCGCACTCGGTCCCGTGATCGCTGAAGACCTTGACGGCGAGGAGGTCACCATCCATTAACTTGAAATGGAGGGTGAACCCCGCCGCCAAGCTATGGATCCGGCGAATGTCTTCCACCCTCGGTCGAAGAACATCACGCCGGGCTGGGGACACGACACTCACCCGAAAGTGCCGCTGATCCCGCAGCCCCTCATGCGTAGCTCCATCACGTCGGGTGGATCCGTCCCATCGCGTCCGCGAACGGGACCGGCAGCCAAGGCGACGACGAGGCGCCCGCGGCTTGATGAAGAACTCCTGTGGGTCATCTCCGGTGTGGACCGTGCACCGTGGTCGAGACGCCGGGAGACGGAGGAGGCGCGGCCACCACGACCGCCTCTCCCGCCGCCTCGCCACGCCTGCCTGCCCACGCCACGCCTCCCTCTCCTCTCGGAGCGGCTCCGCCAAGGAGCAGGATGGGGAGTGGTGCGCTGCTTAGAAGCGACCCTCGCCGCCACAATAAGAGCCGGGATTCTCCTTCCATGGCGGCAAGGAGAACAGAAGATGAAGACGAAGGAGAAGAGGATGAGTGTGGCCATTAGCACCCCTTCCGCCTTTTTAAAGGGGCGAGGTGGGGCTCAACCGCCTGGCCGACCAATCAGAAGCGAGGAGGCCAGAGGAGCGGGCCGACTCGCTTCTCCGCCTGCGGACGGCTCGGTCTCCCATTTTCGCGCCCACGCACCCCATGCATGAGGGCCGCGTGGCGAAAAAGTGGAGCCGAGCGACGGTGAAGCGACCCGCTCGCGCCACGATCACGGGTGGATGCCTTAAAGGCTGCATGCGCCGCCCACGCCTCCCACGACGCCAAGATCGACGCGCGCTGCTTGGGAAGCGGCGGATGCAGGAGCAGATTCGACACGCCATGGGCTTCAAGTGTCTGCAGACTGCCTTGGGCCTGGCCCAACAGCGCTTGGCACCGTATGGCCCAGCCCGGGCTCTGTCGGTGACTAAGGTAGGGGTACCTCAAGACTTAACTTGTGCACGGGCAATCGCAGCTTCCCCGTAGCTGGATCCACCATATGCTCGCCGAGACCATTCCCACTCCGTATCAAGCCACTCAAGAACAAAGTGTACTAGACAGAAGATCAAGGCCCCGCAAGAGGAGCTTGCCGGAAGGCCGCCTGTGCTCAAGATCATATCACCCACACAAGGCCCCGGCGAGAGGAGCTCGCCGGGAGGCTAGAAGACTACATCACGTAAGACACGCCTCGGCGCTATACGCTGCCCCGCGAGGCCCCGGGAGCGGTAAGTTACAGAGCCCGACAAGCTCCCGGCCCGCAAGATCAAGACCCCGCAAGGTACTTGCCGGGAGCTGTGCTACGTGCCGCACTCCAGTCATCCGCCCACGCCGCCTTTCAGCCTCTCCAGAGACGCTGGCGGATGGCCGTCTTTGCATGAAGGGTGCGGTGGCACTCCACGGTGGTGGCTTCATCGCCGTGGCAAACGGAGACGCAGGGCGGAGCTTTTGGGGCGACGGCGACGGCATTAAATGCTCTTGTCCCTCTCGCCAAAAGTAGGTAGAATCCATCGCTCATGCAATCAGAGCTGACTGTTCCCTTATGCTCCAACTACCACCTCTTTTACATTTTTACCCTCTACCTTACGCTGACACTGCCGGTGACCCTTGCCCTATAAAAGGAGGCCCATGCACAACGAGAGGAGGTTGGACTTTTCAAGAACTCCCACGCCGGGTAGCTGCTCTCCGTGCTCCCGAGCACAATACAACACAAAGCAGCAGAGGGTTTACGCGACCATCGCGTCCAAGCTGGGTAAAATCCTCACAAGACGCTTCGATCCGCTCTCTCAGGCCTCCTCCGCCTCGCATCAACACACGAAGGGGCCGTCCCCGGCCCCATAGGTGTCGTCTCCCATCGCGCACGACAATGAGTAGATGGTTTCTTTGTTTTAGGAACTTGTTTGTAGTTGATAGATGATTTCTAGGTAGTAGATGATGTGTAGTTGAACATGTAGGCAAAATCAATTCTATTTTGTGCATATGTTGTCCATAGGATTTTTTTTGGTACTAAGAGGGGTGATGAATACACGATTTTTGTATGTAAAATAGACTTGTTTGGTAATTTGGTTTGATAGATCATGTGTGTATGTGGTACAACAATACGGTTGAATTTATATATGATGTCTCTATGTGTAGATAAACCTATTGTTGGCATACTTTATTTGCAAAAGATATCATGAAATTTCGTACTCTAGATGATATGTATTTGCATATGTGACTCCATATTATTGGACAAATTTATTTGATTGAGATGATGTTGGTATCTTTGAGAAGAATTATGTGTGCATATGAAGAAAATAAATGATGTGGTTATGTTTGAGAAGAATGGTGTGTGCATATGGCATAACTTGGAGAAGGAAATTGTATTGTTTGATATTGTTCATGTATTCATAGATGTTTGTGATTTGTTTGGTAGGATGGCGGATGATGATGGACCTTGGTATGACAGATTAATCGAGGAGTGGGATAAGGAACATCGTGCTCATGCTATTGAGAACGGAAAGGTAAGAAGCAAGACTTATCAATTTTCGTTGTTTCTCATTTGAGTTCTTGTATTGATAAAAAATCACTTTATTTGCAGCCTGTAGTTGCTATGCGCATGAGGGGTCATTTTCGCTGATGACTTTCCTTATGACGCGCGGTACGAGCCGTACATTCGGAGATTGGGTCTTCTCCCATTCGTGTTGCAGTTTAAGCGACACACTCCACCGGTGAACCATGCGGCGCTGACCGCACTTGTGGATCGTTGAAAGCTCGAGACTCACTCGTTCCACCTTCCATGTGGGGAGATGATGATGACACTAGAGGACATGGCTATGATAAGCGGCCTTCCTCTCAACGGACAAGCTGTTACCGGTCGTGTCAGCGCCATTAATTGGCGAGAACGGACTGGCATTTTAATTGGTGTTCAGCCCAATCCCCCTCTGCCAGGCAAGGCCAATACCTCGAAAGTGAGGCATTCTTGGCTAAAACAAGTCAAAGGAGAAAACAATCCGTGCCCTAAGGGTGCCAATGACATGGTTGTGCAGCAGTACGCGCGGGCCTATCTTTGGTATGTACTAACCAAGGTAGTCTTCTCAGACGCAACCGAGAACTCAGCCATCTGGATGTTCTTGGAGCTACTCAATAACCGGGATACCTAGTATAGCTGGGGTTCGGCCGCACTAGCATACTTGTATCGTCAGGTAAGAGATATTTGCAACCATTTATCTTGCGTTTGTGATGCGCCTCCATATCTAACATGTTTGTTTGATTGCAGCTTGACTTGGCGTGTCGCAGGCAGGGAGATACATCCTCATTGGCTGGGTTTGTTTGGAGCCTATTGATACGTCTCCGTCGTATCTACTTTTCCAAACACTTTTGCCCTTGTTTTGGACTCTAACTTGTATGATTTGAATGGAACTAACCCGGACTGACGCTGTTTTCAGCAGAATTGCCATGGTGTTATTTTATGTGCAGAAAATAAAAGTTCTCGGAATGACCTGAAACTCCACGGAACACCTTAGAAAAAACAATAAAAAATTCTCGCCAAAGATGAAGACCAGGGGGGCCCACACCCTGCTCACAAGGGTGCCCCCCCCCGGGGGCGCGCCCCCCTACCTCGTGGGTCCCCTGGTGGCCCTGCGACGCCAACTCCAACTCCATATATTGGCTTTCAGGGAGAAAAAAAATCAGAGAGAAGAAATCATGGCGTTTTACGATACGGAGCCGCCGCCAAGCCCTAATCTCTCTCAGGAGGGCTGATCTGGAGTCCGTTCGGGACTCCGGAGAGGGGGATTCGTCGCCGTCGTCATCATCAACCATCCTCCATCACCAATTTCATGATGCTCACCACCGTGCGTGAGTAATTGCATCGTAGGCTTGCTGAACGGTGATGGGTTGGATGAGATTTATCATGTAATCAAGTTAGTTTTGTTAGGGTTTGATCCCTAGTATCCACTATGTTCTGAGATTGATGTTGCTATGACTTTGCTATGCTTAATGCTTGTCACTAGGGCCCGAGTGCCATGATTTCAGATATGAACCTATTATGTTTTCATGAATATATGTGTGTTCTTGATCCTATCTTGCAAGTCTATAGTCACCTAATATGTGTTATGATCCGGCAACCCCGAAGTGACAATAATCGGGACCACTCCTGGTGATGACCATAGTTTGAGGAGTTCATGCATTAACTATGTGCTAATGCTTTGTTCCGGTTCTCTATTAAAAGGAGGCCTTAATATCCCTTAGTTCCCAATAGGACCCCGCTGCCACGGGAGGGTAGGACAAAAGATGTCATGCAAGTTCTTTTCCATAAGCACATATGACTATATACAGAATACATGCCTACATTACATTGATGAATTGGAGCTAGTTCTGTGTCACCCTATGTTTTGACTGTTACATGACGAACCGCATCCGGCATAATTATCCATCACTAATCCGTGCCTACGAAGTTTTCCATATACTGGTTCTCGCTATTTACTTTTCCGTTGTTGTTTGTTACAATCACTACAAAATACCGTAAACATTACTTTTGTTGTCTTTACTTTTTTACCATTACCACCACTATCATATTACTTTGCTACTAAACACTTTGTCAGAGATACTAAGTTTCCGTGTGGTTGAATTGACAACTCAGCTGCTAATACTTGAGAATATTCTTTGGCTCCCTTGTGTTGATTCAATAAATTTGGATTGAATACTCTACCCTCAAAACTGTTGCAATCCCTATACTTGTGGGTTATCAAGACCTTTATCTCGGCCGTTGCTGTGAGCATAGCTCTATTCTTTGAGTCACTTGGGATTTATATCTGCTGGACACTATGAAGAACTTGAAAGATGATCGAACTACTATTTTGCCCTCAACTACGAGGGGAGGTAAGGAACTGCCATCTAGCCTTGCACTAGATTGTCCTTCTGTTATGAGTAAGCCAACGACACCTAAACCTGCTACTGCTATGAATTCTAATATGTCGCATGTTATTGATGATGCCACTTCTGCTATGCATGATACTTATGATGAAACTACTTCTATGCTTGATAATACTGTGCCCCTTGGTGAATTTCTTGATGAGCAAATTGCTAGGTCTAGAGAAAGAGAAATTATTGAACCTGAATACGATGATGATAGTGATGATGAGAATATGCCTGCTATTCCTGAGGGTTATCTTTTTGATACTGAATCTTCTGGAGCTATTTTTGCTTGCCAGGATAGATACAAACTTAAGAGGTTACTAATTAAATGGAGTAAAGAATCTCTTAGAGATAGGATGAGACCCGACCCTGCTTTTGCTACTTCACCTATCTCGCTTCTCGATAAGGATTATTATGATTTTTCTGTTGATCCGTATATAATTACTTTGGTTGAATCTGATCCTTTTATGGCTATGAATCAAACTGTTGTGGCACATCTTACTAA
This sequence comes from Aegilops speltoides, assembly GCA_021437245.1. Classification (NCBI taxonomy): domain Eukaryota; kingdom Viridiplantae; phylum Streptophyta; class Magnoliopsida; order Poales; family Poaceae; genus Aegilops; species Aegilops speltoides. Next base: position 340,775,183 of record CM038147.1, on the reverse strand, counting down.
GTTAAATGATATAGCCGCCTGCTTACTAATAATGAGAGATCGCCCTACCTTTATTTACTCAAAATATTTCCGTTCTCATTAAAGGGTGATTCTAAGATATGGTTTAATTCTCTTGGTCCTGGTTGTGTGCAAAGTCCCCAGGATATGATTTATTACTTCTCTGCTAAATATTTCCCTGCTCATAAAAAACAAGCTGCTTTGAGGGAAATATACAACTTTGTGCAAATTAAAGAAGAGAGTCTCCCGCAAGCTTGGGGGAGGCTTCTCAAGTTACTTAATGCTTTGCCTGATCATCCTCAAGAAACCTGAAATATTTGATATCTTCTATAATGGACTAACTGATGCTTCCAGAGATTACCTGGATAGTTGTGCTGGTTCTCTTTTCAGGCAAAGAACACCAGATGAAGCTAAAATTCTATTGAATAATATGTTGGCAAATGAAAATAATTGGGCACCTCCCGAGCCACCTCCTGAGCCAGCTCCAGAGCCAATTACTGAGCCTATCCCTAAACCAACTCCGAAGAAGAGACGTGTTCTATTTCTCAGTCCCGAAGATATGCAAGAGGCAAAGAAATCTATGAAAGAAAAAGGTATTAAAGCTGAAGATGTTAAGAATTTACCTCCTATTGAAGAAATACATGGTCTTAATTTACCGTTGTTGAAGAAGTATATGATCTCAATTACTTATTCACTAAAGAACCTCCCGATATCCCGACACAGGTAGTAAAGGTAAATTCTCTCTATAGATATGATAAAGCTGAAGTCCCTCCTACTAAAATTGCTTGTCGGTGCTTGGATGAGTTTGATGACTTTATGTTTAAGCAAGATGACTTTAATGCTTATTTTGGTAAACAATTAAAACAGAATACCTTTATGATTAAACGCTTGGGTGATTTTATGGCTGATATTACAGGTGAACTTAAACTTGTTAGCAAACATGCTTCTAAGGTTACCACTCAAGTAGAACAAGTACTTAAAGCTTAGAAAGAAGTGCTTGATGAAATGAATAGTAAGAAAAATGATTATGCTGTTAGAGTGGCTACTAGAACTGGTAGAATGACTCGGGAACCTTTGTATCCTAAAGGCCACCCTAAGAGAATCGAGCAAGATTCTCAGAGAAATAATATTGATGTACCTAGTTCTTCTAGAAGGAAGAAAAAGAAAAATGATAGGACTTTGCAAAATTCTAGTGAACCTATTGCTGACCACCTGAGAATCCAAATGATATCTCTATTTCGATGTCAAACACAATCAGTGATGAACATGAACCTAGTGATAATGTTAATGATAATGTTCATGTTGATGCTCAACCTAGTAATGATAATGATGTAGAAGTTGAACCTGCTGTTGATCCTGATAACCCACAATCAAAGAATCAACGTTATGATAAAAGAGACTTCGTTGCTAGGAAACATGGTAAAGAAAGGGAACCATGGGTTCAGAAACCCATGCCTTTTCCTCTGAAACCATCTAAGAAAAAGGATGATGAGGATTTTGAGCGCTTTGCTAAAATGATTAGACCCATCTTTTTACGTATGAGATTAATTGATATGCTCAAAACAAATCCTTATGCTAAGTATATGAAGGATATTATTACTAATAAAAGAAAGATACCTGAAGCTGAAATTTCCACCATGCTTGCTAATTATACTTTTAAGGGTGGAATACCAAAGAAACTTGGAGATCCAGGAGTACCTACTATACCATGCTCCATTAAGAGAAATTATGTTAAAACTGCTTTATGTGATCTTGGAGCCGGTGTCAGTGTTATGCCTCTCTCTTTATATCGTAGACTTGACTTGAATAAGTTGACGCCTACTGAAATATCTTTGCAAATGGCTGATAAATCAACTGCTATACCTGTCGGAATTTGTGAGGATATGCCCGTTGTAGTTGCGAACGTTACTATTTTAACGGACTTTGTTATTCTTGATATTCCCGAGGATGATAGTATGTCTATTATTCTTGGAAGACCTTTCCTTAATACTGCAGGGGCTGTTATTGATTGCAACAAAGCAATGTCACTTTTCATGTTAATGGCAATGAGCACACGGTACATTTTCCGAGGAGACAACCTCAGGTTTATAGTATCAACTCTATTGGAAAAATTCCATCGATTATATTTGGAGGTTTTGAATTTCCTCTCATTACTGTCAAGAAAAAGTATGATATTCTTATTGTTGGGGATTTTCATATCCTCGTTGAGGTAACTTAGTGTCATTCGAAATTTCTTCGGTTCCGTGATTATTCGAAATGAGTTTGTTAACAAGACTTGATCAACCTTGTTAGTGGGTTCATTGTGATGATCACGAGATGGATGAAACTAGAAGCACAACCTTCTGTACCCTCTTTATATTTTCTGTTATTTAGTAGAAATAAAGTAAAATAGTAATTTTTCTGTCTGTTTCCTGACTTATCCGTGCAATATAAAAATATCCCGGAAATAAAAGTCCTCAGAATGCCATGCCAATTTAATATGATTTTTTCAGGAATATTTGAGGATTTATTGTGCAAAAATTAACGCGGGGGGAGCTGCCACCTGGCCACGGGGTGGAGGGTGCGCCCTACCCCCTAGGCGCGCACCCTACCTCGTGGGCCCATGGTGGCCCTCCTCCACTTATCCCTGCACCCATCTTCTTCCTATGCCTCACACAAACACGAAAAACCAACTCAAGCACGAGTTCCAGCCCCCGTTGCTGTGATTTTCGATCTCCTTGCTCAAAGCACCTCTCGCAAAACTGCTTGGGGAGATTGTTCCTTGGTATTTGACTCCTAAATTGGTCCAATTAGTTTTTGTTCTAGTGCTTTATTCATTGCAAATTTGTGCTGCATAGGTGACCATGTTATTGAGCTTGCATGTCAAATTTATGTGGTTCCAAGTAGTTCTAATGCTTGATATAGGCTCTAGGCACTTGTGGGAGTTGTTGCTATCAATTTTATTGAAGTTGGTTCACTTTTATTTGAAGTTACTAAAAATTTCAGATTGTTTCAAAAAATAATGAAGAGACTTTTGAGGGGCTCGTCGAGTCAAGCTCAAGGAAAAACAAAAGGAAGAAGAGCAGAAGCCCAAATTTAATTTGCTCACACATGGAGGTCCCGCCGTGTGAATGGCCTTCCGATGACTTCTTGAGGAGAGCCGGATTTATGAGGATTTCTATTTATTGATTGAGAATGCTGGCCTCACCGACTTCCTTCATGACCAACGCCATCAAGATTCTTACTCACAAATACTTTTGTGCAAAACTTGTACTTTTTCCCTAAGAAATCACCTCCAACAATAGAGTTTCATTTATATGACGTTGTTAAAGAGATGACATTAGCTGAATTCTGCGAGGTTTGCAGAATACCCTTTGAGGGCACCTTAGATGAACCCCACTGTAACAAAGTAGAAGCTTTTATTAACACTATCACTGTGGAGAAAACAGGAAGGTTTCTGATGCAAGGATCACTAGCATACATTTTCCTGTTTTACACTACTTTGCCTTATTTGCTGGTCATTGCTTGATTGGACGCGGGAACTGTGGGAACCTTAGTATTCCTGATATTATTATTTTGTTCCATGGTTTATACCTCAATAACTCTGTTAGCATGGGTGGAATTGTTGCTAGACAGTTAAGTCTGAACCGTACTAAGGGTCCCATCTTTGGAGGCATTTATGCTTCACGCCTAGCTGAACATTTTGAAATACCTATTAGGCATGAGGAGAAAGAAGAAATAGCGCTGCCTCGTGCCTATTTAGATTATAAGAGTATGATAGCGCATGAGTTTCTTGTTAAGAGTCGCGAAGGGGAGCTCAAATACAAATTATATTTTGATAAACATCACCCTGAGACTATTACTTTGCCTGCCCCTTCTTTGTTTAACTTGTCTGCAGGTCCACACATCGTTCCGTGGTCGGCTGTTCAAGCTTATCGGAATCCTACACCAGCCCCGGAACCGGAACCACAAGATGAGCCTCCACGACTATATGTTTAATCTTGGGATCCAGAGGAGGCTGCCAGCCAGTGGCACTACAAAAAAAAGACACATCCGTGACATTTCGGGCCGAACGAAATTTTTTTCTGTCATACATATGACACTTCTATGACGATAATTGTGACAAAACCCGGTATCATCATAGATGTGGTGGGCTCCTACTTCTATGACAAAAAATCATGACAGAAAATGGGCTTTTTGTCCTGGGCGGGCCGGAGACGCAGCTGCATGACATTCTTTGGGCCGTCCATGACGGAAAAACTGTGGTAGAAGCGAGGGAGAGGAAAATTTCAGGGAGTTGCCGGTTACGGTGGGAGGTCGGGGGCGGTGCGACGCGCGTTTCTCTCGTACGTACGCGCATGTGTGCGAGGCATTGGCTCTAACTGAAGCCGACCGAGGCGTTGGGCTCTAACTGAACCCAAGCGATTGCACTGCAGGCTACGCATTACTGAACCCGAGCGATCAATCGATGGCTGTTAAATGAACCCGATGGAGCGATTCATTCGCTACTGCTGCTAACTAAAGCTGATCGATTGGATGTACAGTCAGCGTTGCAGGGGGTTTGGATGAACAGTGAGCGATGGCGTTGCCTCTGGATGAACAGGAACCCGTGGTGTGGAGGGCTGGATGAACAGTAGATGGTGGAGGGGTGGCCGTGGAGGGGTGGTTGAAGAGGACCCCGTGGTGTGGAGGGCTGGATGAACAGTAGACTGTGGAGGGGTGCCCGTGGAGGGGTGGTTGAAAGTAGCCGGTGGAGTAGCGCGCGGTGGAGACTGGATGAACAGGAGCCCATGGAGGCTGGAGGAGGTCGACGGTAGCCCGTGGAGGCTGGAGGAGGTCGATGGTGGAGATGAACAGTATCCAGTGGAGTCCCGTTTTGCGGTACGCCACACCCCTCCTCCCCTGCTTGACCGTGAAGCCCAACACAAGTCCGCTTAAATCCGCTTTTGCGGACGCCACACCCTCCCGGCGAATAGGACCCCGCTTTGACCGTGGCGCCCAACACAAGTCGCTTGCCTGCTTTTGCGGCACGCCACACCCTCCCGGCGAACAGACCCCTGCTTTGACCGTAGGAGGTCCGTTTCCTCCGTTTTGCGGTACGCCAGGCCCCTCCCGATCAACAAGACCCCATTTCAAACGTGGCAGGTCGAACACAAGGCCGTTTCCTCCGTTGTGCGGTATGCCAGGCCTCGTTTCCATCGCCTGTTCCGTCCAAGCCCTCCCGATGAACACGACCACGCATTCCGTTCCGACCCAGCCAGTTGGCTCCCCATGAACACGACGACGACGTTGTTTCTCCGTTTTGACCCAGCCGTGTACCTATGCGCGATAGGCATTAGAGACCCTGCCCGTATGTACGTACATGGTCGTATTTTCTTTCTTGCACCCTCGCCGTTGTACGTACGTGTGGGGACCGACTCATAAGTCGAGATCACCGAATGCACGTGTACAATGATCCAGAGATCAACGCTCACTGAACACACAGAAGCTGAATAACAAGAGTCTTACATCCATACATACTGTCTTACACAAATTATGACCATTATGGTCAAGTCTTACATTGATAAAGCCTTAAGGGCTGAACATCAAATGAAACACAAGCAGCGGAAATCTTCGTCGATAAGTAGAACCCATGCCATCTGCCTTAACCCTACAGCATTCTCGACCGAAGCGCCCTAGTTCGCGTGTTCGCACCAAAGAACTCTTCCTCGAACTCCTGTTCTTCCATGCCTGGCAAATTAAATAACCAGTGGCAAGCCAATGAGTACTTTGAATGTACTTGTAAGCAACCCATGTTTTGGTTCAAGGTACAACAATGCATGATATAGGTAAATTTTTGCAAAAAGCTAGTTTTGAGTGCAATGACACGTTCAACAACTTGTAAGACATGCATCAAGAGAATTGAAGTAACCATGAGGATAGGTTACAGATATCAACATAAATAGAGTGGGCACCAACCCATCTTAATCACGTCAAGTCCTTTGACTTGACCCAAGTAGTTATCCAAACACACACACTGGTTTGTAAACTCTGGACATAGTTTAAGCAAAGACCGCCTAATGTCCTTGACCGTGGACACGGCTATTCAATAGTTTTACACTCTGCAGAGGTTGCACACTTTACCCACAAGATCCGGGGAACTTCCGTGTCATCCACGACCCGTGATACCTCAAGTACCCGGGGTAAGCACCCGATCGCTACCTTTCCCTAGACGACACTAAGAAGGAGTCCACTCGTTGTTCCGTATCCTCACGATGTACATTATGCAAGACTCACTCGAGATCGTAACATCCGAGAGGGGACACAACGGTGTATCCGTTGCCCTGTGAAAACAGTCATGGCCACCCTACCTGGCACGACCCCGTACCGAGAGAGAGGACCAACTCTCCCCCGTCACTAGTAATGCGGGCTCAAAGCTAGTATCGACCTAGGTACTCAATAATGCCCTTTCCCATATAAGGGTAGAGTGGTTGCGCATGTAAGGTTGGGACAGTCATCAAATCTTAAATCTAATCCGTTTTCGAAAAGAACACACACACTTGCCTTGGTACACCACTTCGTCATCAAGTGGTTACCCATATCATCATCTCCCTCGGGCATAAGTGGCACCCGACGGGGTTTTTGAAAAATTTCTTTGAAAATACTTTGTGACCATCATCATGCATATTCCCGTCCCCTTTTGCGTAGCACTACTTTAGCATCCTATCTACTCCCACCGTCATAACCCTCATAAGAAGGTAGGGTCATGCGTAATGCAAGTATCAACAAGGAAGTAACGGTGGCAAACCACCCCATGTGGTTATCACAGTATCATGTCTCCGATGCAAACAATAAAAGTGCTATATGACAATGCATAAAAAGGGTTTCATAGACATGGTCAAAGGGCTGCTTGCCTTGGTTGGCTTGGTCTTCAAAGTCTTCAGGCCCTTCCTCTCCTTCTTCTCCAACTACTTCGTCAAACACGGGATCAAATCGTCGCAATAAAACAACGGATAAATGAGACAATAATAAAAACAGAAAATTCAAAGTGCTCAGAAAAATGTCAACTTATTTTTGTAAAATACTAGGAGGAAAACTAGGGAGGGGAAAATTCTTGGTTTTGGATTTGGAGCTAGGGAAACAGAGTTGTGGATTTTCAAACAGAGGTTCTATTGTTCAAATTTGAATTTAAATTTGAACAGAGCAGAAACGTGTAAAGGATGTGCATGAAAGTTACATCAATAAATAGGTGGGATTATTCTAGGATTTTAGGAGTTGGAATTATTCCATTTGGATAAATATTTTACCCTGTGGGATTTTTGCAAGGGAGACAGAAAAAGAAAAAGAAAAGTGGCGCCGTGCCACTGGGCCAGAGAGGCCACGGGCAGCAGGCCCAGAGGGGAAACCAGCCCGCGCGGGGCCGCCACGTCGAAGGCGTAAAGGCGAGGTACGCCACCGACGGGCGAACTCCGTCATGCAAGACGCGCGCGTTAAACTCGACGAGTGGATCCCACCCGTCTGGGTGTGAGGCTGACGGGCAGGGCCCACGACCGTCGTCGTCTACCTCCGTCCAGAGGCAACGACGAGCTCGCCGGCGGCGATACAGAGCACGCGGGGGTGCGCGGGTGGTACCGTTGGACTCGGGGGGATGTCGCCGTTCGGGTGGTGGTGGAGACGGTCACCAGAGCAGCCTGGTTCGCCGGCGACGAGGTCACGCGGCGGAGGTGCTTCGAGCGTCGATGGATTCGGTCGCTCCTGGCTGCAAAAGGAGTGGGGAAGAGAGGGGAAAGGGTCAGCGTGGCCGCGCGGTTCTAGATCGAGAGAAAACGGGGGCGGAGGAGGCCTGTACTGCATGAACGTCGACGAGCCAAGGCGGCGGGGCCCGAGCTCGATCTCGAGCTCGAGCGGCTCTGGAGACCAACGGGTGGTATGGGAGGTGGATTAGGAGTGTGGGGGAGCGATAGGGAGAGAGAGAGAGAGAGAGGCTCGGGGTCGCCTTTTATAGGCTGGCCGATGTTCACCGTGGGCGCGGCCTACGGGTAACCGCGGGATCTGCTCGGGTGGCCATTAGAGAGGGAAGGGAGGGCTCAGGGGTGTTCGTGGGGGTGGTCTAGGGTGCTAAGGAGAGAGAGGAGGAGAGGGACGAGGTGCGGGCGGGCCACACGAGCGGCACGCGCATTGGCCGAGCGGAGCGGCGCTCTGGCGCGAGCTGCAGGAGAGAGGGGAGGGTGGGGAGCAAGTGGGCAGCCTGCTGGCGTGGAGCGGACGTCGAGGGGCATCGACTGGCGCGCGGGGGAGGCTCGAGGTGGTCAGGGGACGCGGTGTCAACGGTCGGGTGCCCTGCCAGGCGCTCTAGAGCGCGACTTTGGCCGGCATCCGCGGTTTTCCCGCGTTCGCGCGCGTCCACTTGTGTCTGGCAGCTGGAGGGGGCATGGGCAAAAGCTGGAGCGGGCCTTGGATGCTCTTGAGAGCTGAGGGGAGAGAAGGATGCTGAGAGAGAGGGGAAAAGCTGCTGTCCAGAGAAGACAAATGGTGTTCCCCCTCCCTTCATCATTGCTTCCTCGGGCATAAAAGCATCCAGTGATAGAGGGAATTAGGAGGGTTGTGGTAAAAAGTGGGCTCAAGGAGATTAGTGGAAGAGGCTGGAATTTGCATTTCAAAATTCTGCCAGAAGGTGTTTGATGATGGTTTAGGCAAGTTAATGACTTCCACTAGTCATGAGACTCCACAGGGTGAGATGTCACATATAATTAGGGCCTTCCACCCATTTTGAGCTTATTTGGGCAAAGTTGCCAATGCAACTTTTGTAAACCCTAAAAATTGGCAGGAATGGACTTGTGTAGATCCAGTTGAGTAGATCACTTCTCCTTGATGCACCACTTGGTGTGGTGGCCTCATTTAGTCATGTGATCATGCTCACAAAAGTTGGGGTCAAGGAGAGAAAGTTGGTAGTACAAAGTAGTTCAAATTTGGTTCGACAGAAGGGTTTTGGGGCACTTTGATCAAGATAATATTTTCTCCAACTTGTGCCATTTGGTCTAGATGAATTATTAGACCATTTGAGCAAGTTCACAAAGTTTCAGAACATTTGGACATGTTTGGCAATGTAAAGTTGCTCAAACTTCAAAATGGACAGAAATGGTTTTGAGGGGATTTCATGGGGTTATACTATTCTCCATGACATGACACTTGTCAAGACCATCAAACATGTCATATGTGACATGCTAGAATTTTCTTGGAATTTTTGGAGAATATTTACTTTGTAAATATTTCAAAAGCTTGAAATATCCAGAAAGGGTATTTGAGGGATTTGACCAATATTTTGAACATGACCATGTGTTGAAACTCTTATATATGGAAAATATATGTCCACTGAGTTTCCCTGATTTTGTAAAAAATATTTTTTAAACAATAAAATAAATTTTCCCTATTAAAGACCATTTCTGGCCTTAAAAAAAGCTTTTAAATAAAATAGGAAAACAGTTTTTAAAATTATGTTTTGTGGTTTATGGAGTCCTACATCTAATAGGATTCAAATATACCTTTTGAAATATTTTTCATAACCCAAATCAAGTACTTGCAAAGGCAAACCTCAATTCAGGGTTTTGAAAGCTAGATTTGGAAAATACTTTTGGCTAAATTATTTTTGTAAGAAAATTCTATATTGTACTATACACATGGTATGATCATTGGGCGTAAGTTTGGGGCAAGGAGATGAAGTATGAGAAGGTGGAGTAGTTGACTTTAAAGAGCACTTGAAAAGAATCACAGAGAGAAAACCAACTCCAAATAAAATCCAAATAATGCAAAAGTTTTTGTTGGTCCAAATTTTCATGCTTTAATAATGCAAATGAAATGTTACAAAATGCAGGTGTGACAGACCTACCCCCTTACAAGAATCTCGTCCCGAGATTCCTAAACTAGGCTTTAAAGAGATACGAAACTTCGGATCTAAGGTAGTCTTCACGCCCCAACTTGCTTCGCTTCAGTGTGGTTGCTCCATTGACCTTGAAGTACTTGATGGTGCGGCTTCGAGTGTGTCGCTCAGCCTCATCCAGAATGCAGATGGGCCTCTCACAGTAAGTCAAATCAGGCTGAAGGTCAGTAGCTTGGTGATTGACGCCCTTGTAAAGATCATGCTTGTTTGGAACTTGGAGACACTTCTGGAGTTGTGACACGTGGAACACGTTTTGCACATCGGATAGTTCAGGTGGAAGTTCCAACTGGTAAGACACTTCTCCTCGTCGTTGAGTGATCATGAAGGGGCCGATGTATCTTGGGGCGAGCTTTCCTTTAACATGGAAGCGTTGGGTTCCCTTGAGAGGTGTGACCCGGAGATAGACATGATCTCCAACCCGGAAGGTCATGTCTCGACGACGTGAGTCAGCGTAACTCTTCTTCCTTGACTTGGCAGTCTTCAAATGCTCTCTGACAAGTTGGACTTGCTCTTCTGCTTCACGGAGGATATCGGGCCCAAATACTAGTCCTTCTCCGGTCTCTGACCAATTGAGGGGTGTGCGGCACTTCCGTCTGTATAACACCTCAAATGGTGCCATCTGAAGGCTTGACTGATAACTGTTGTTGTAAGAGAACTCGGCGAAAGGGAGGCAATCTTCCCACCTAGCTCCATATGCTAAGACACAGGCTCGGAGCATGTCTTCGAGTATCTGATTCACTCGTTCTGTCTGACCTCCGGTCTGTGGGTGGAAAGCAGTGCTGAAGGACAACTTGGTCCCCATGGCCTCTTGGAACTTCTTCCAGAACCTTGAGGTAAACTTGGTTCCTCGATCTGACACAATCTCCTTGGGAACACCATGAAGGCTTACGACCCTGTTGATGTATAGAGTTGCTAGCTAGTTGCCATCATGGGTAGTCTTAACAGGAATGAAGTGGGCTACTTTGGTCAAATGATCGACTATGACCCAGATGGAGTCATGTCCCTTGTTTGACCTAGGTAGTCCAGTGATGAAATCCATCCCGACTTTATCCCATTTCCACTCGGGAACATTGAGTGGTTGGAGCAATCCAACAGGTCACTGATATTCAGCCTTGACTCTTTGGCATACATCACACTTTGCAACATAGGTGGCAATCTCCCTTTTCATCCCGTGCCACCGAAATCTTTCCTTCAGGTCTTGATACATCTTGGTTCCTCCAGGATGGATGGAATACGGGGTGTCATGAGCTTCTTGCAAGATCAGATTCTTGAGCTCAATCTTGTTGGGTACGCAAATGCGATTCCCAAACCACACGACTCCTTGCTCATCTTCTGTGAAACTTGGGGCTTTGCCCGCCTTGATCTTCTTCTTGATGCCTTCAATACTCTCGTGTCCCTTCTGAGCTTCTTTAACATCATCCATTAGGGTCGGCTTGACTTCAAGGTTAGCTAAGAATCCTGGTGCAACCAGTTCCAACCCGAAGCTTTCAAGTTCTTCATACAAGGCGGGTAGCTTGTCCTTAAGCATAGCATTCAAGGAACAAGCCTTTCTGCTTAATGCATCTGCTACCACATTAGCCTTCCCAGGGTGGTATTGAACACTGAGGTCATAATCTTTGATCAACTCTAGCCATCTTCTTTGCCTCATGTTCAATTCCTTTTGGGTGAAAATATACTTCAGACTTTTGTGATCCGTGTATATCTCATACCGCTTCCCTAGGAGGTAATGTCGCCATGTCTTCAGGGCATGAACCACTGCTGCTAACTCAAGATCATGAGTAGCATAGTTCTCTTAATGAGGCCATAGTTGCACGAAAGGTAAGCTACGACTCGCTTTCTTGCATCGTAACACCTCCCATCCGGTTCTTGACGATCACAATATATCACAAATTCCTTGTGTATATCCGGTGTGGCCGAATCGGGCGGTGGTCGATCTCTTCTTCAGCTCCTGGAAGCTCTCTTCGCACTTCGGCGTCCATTCAAACTTCTTGTCCTTCTTCAAGAGCTGAGTCATGGGTCGGGCAATGCTTGAGAATCCTTCTACGAACTTGCGGTAATATCCCGCGAGTCCGAGGAAGCTTCTGACTTCCTTCACATTGCTTGGGGATTGCCATTCAGTCACGGCTTCAATCTTAGCGGGATCGACTGACAATCCTTCTTCGGTCAAAACATGAGCCAAGAATCCAACTTCACGCAGCCAAAATTCATACTTGCTGAACTTGGCATACAGTTGGTGCTCTCGAAGCTTGTCTAGGACCATCCTCAAGTGTTGCTCGTGCTCTTCTTCTGTCTTCGAGAAGACAAGAATGTCATCAATGAAGACAACGACAAACTTGTCCAAATATTCCATGAAGACCTTATTCATGAGATACATGAAGTAAGCCGGGGCATTGGTCAATCCAAAGGACATGACCGTGCACTCATACAAGCCATATCTGGTTACAAATGCCGTCTTCGGAATATCTTGGGGGTCTGATTTTCAGCTGGTAGTACCCAGATCTTAGGTCGATCTTGGAGAACACCTTCGCCCCATTGAGTTGATCAAACAGATCTTCAATCTTGGGAAGTGGATACTTGTTCTTGATTGTAACTTCATTGAGCTAGCTGTAGTCAATGCACAAGCGGATGGTACTGTCCTTCTTTGCCACAAACAGAACAGGTGACCCCCAAGGGGAGGCACTAGGGCGGATAAATCCTTTCCTCAACTGTTCTTCCAGTTGTTTCTTTAACTCTGCTAACTCTTCCGATCCCATTCTATACGGCTTCTTATAAATGGGTCCTGCTCCGGGTACAAGCTCGATGATGAACTCAATGTCTCGGTCAGGAGGCATTCCCGGTAGCTCATCAGGAAAAACATCGGGGTATTCGCATACTACCGGCAATTGCTCCAATCCAACTTTAGTCAGACAGTTGACTTGGTTGGCTTGAGCACAGGAGGGGTTGGAGGCATATTTAACTTCGACCCCTTGCTCATTGGCCACAGTGACAGATCGGTTGGCACAATCTATCAAGCCTTGGTGCTTGCTGAGCCAATCCATTCCCAAGATCACGTCCAAGCCTTGTGATCTTAGGATGATAAGGTCTGCTAGGAAGTCTACCTCAATAATGACAATCCCGACTCCTTTACAACCTATCTTGGCTCTCATCTCTGCTCCGGGGGTTTGTACCACCATAGGGTTATTCAGGGGTGTAGGGGTCATGCCACTTTTTAATGCAAACCTTTGGGTGACAAATGAATGCGTGGCTCTAGAATCAAACAAAACAGTTGCGGGTGTTGAATTGACAAGGAACATACCCAGCACGACATCCGGGTCTTCCTGGGCTTCTTCTGCAGTGACATGATTCACACGCCCCCTGCCATTGTTAGGCGGGTTGCGGGGAGCTTGGTTCCTTGGTGGCATTCCATGGCCTTGTCCTGGGTTCTGCGCATTGGGGCGCAGGGCGTCGGGCTTCTTGTTGGGGCAATTCTTGGAGTAGTGTCCTGGCTGACCACATTCGATGCATGTGACTTGGTTGGGGTTGCTACTCTTGCCAGCATTGTTATTGGGGTTGTTGTAAGCTGGCCTGGGGTTGGCATACTGCTGAGGTGGATAGTTGGTGCGGGGTGCAGGAGCTCTTGGCTGCTGATAGGTTGGCTTGATCCGGGCTGGCTGCCATTGGCGAGGCTTCTGGTTGCTGGACCTACCCTTGCTGATCATCTTGCGCTTACGGGTATCATCCAAAGCACGTCGCTTATCTTCAAGCATGAGTGCCTTGTTCACCAGGTCAGGAAAGGTTGGGCAGTCACACAAAACAAGCGAGTACTGCAGAGTCTGATTAAGGCCTTCCATGAAGTGCTCTCTTTTGGCAGCATCAGTGCTGACATCCTCAGGATCATACCTTGACAGAACACTGAACTTCTGCATGTACTCCTTGACAGTGCTACTTCCTTGCTTCAGGGCCCGGAACTCACGCTTCTTGATGGCCATAATTCCAGAAGGAATGTGGGCCTTGCGGAATTCTGCCTTGAAGTCATTCCAAGTGATGTTTTGCCCAGCATGCGTGACCTTGAACCCATCCCACCAAGCTCTGGCAGTTCCCCCGAGACAGTGGGAAGCATATGCCACCTTCTCACAGTCCTCAGTGCATCCGACTAGTGCCAGCAGATCCTCAATGGTGCGGACCCAGTCGTCTGCATCTAGGGGTTCAGCAGTCTCGATGAAGGTGGGTGGTGCATGCTTCTTGAACTCCACCAACGTGGAACGTCCATTGTCGTGTCCCGCCGGCTGGCGATTGACAACTTGAGCAATCATCTGGAGGGCTACAGTGTTGGCTTGGCATTCCTCTCGGAAGGCTTGGAGAAGCTGAGCCATGTCCATGTTTGGAGGAGGTGGTGGTGGTGGAGTCTGTCCTCGGGTTTGGTCCTGGCTAACTCCTGCTTCAGCAGAACCTCCGGCTTCTTGCTGCTGGGTAGAGGTACCAGTACGTGTTACAACAGGCATCCTGTTGGAGCGGTCAAGGTCTCATGATTGGGAAAATAAAATGAGGGAAAGCAATATAGATGGGATGCCTAGTAAGGGGGTGGGGGTGATACAATTTTAAGTTAAACAAGGGCCAGAAGGGCCAAACTCATGCATTAAAACCAAATGGGGGAATGTAGTCGTTTACAAGTTCCCGAAGGGAAAGTACGACTTCATCAAAGCAAGTTGAAAGCAGGCACAACACAATATGGTTTCATTTGAACCGTTACATGGACTCAACTTCGCATAAGGGGTACGCGACCTATCCTACCTTGAGGGTTACATACTAGCCTACCCTAGTCCTGAACGGTGTCTAAGTGGTGGAATGCTCGGTCGCGTATTCCGGCTCCTCTGTGTCTTCCTCCTCACCTTCATCTGTCTCAGTATCTTCGTCACTTGAGGGAGTGGGGGAGTGGAGCAGCTGAACACGGCGCTGCTTCGCCGGTGGTGCCGTGAAGAGGTTGCGATATTCCTTCGCTGTCATACGGCGTGGCTGAGATGATCCATTGGCATGCGTGACCTGTGGGGGTCGCCTGCCTTGATAGGCTACAACGGGCTGTCCAGGGGGTGCTCCATCCTTCTTGATCCTGTCCGCCTTTATCTGAGCTAGGCGGAGGAGTTCCTTGGTCTCGTGGAGTTCCTTCCGAAGCTCCATCGACTCCGAGGCCAGGTGTTGTGCCAGGCTGTCGGCACACAAGCTGATGTAGGTCTGGAAGTGGAGAGAAAGTCCTTCGTACATGGGTGGGGCTGGTGCGCTGCTCTCGTCATCACCTTCCTTTGATAAGGCAGGTAACGAGTGGCTGGCTCACTTGCCATCTCTGGCAGGAGATCCCGAAGGCGAGTCAATGCCTTGAGAGCAGCAGTCTCCACGGCAAGAAGCAGGGATGCCATCTGGGGTCCCTCAAAGAACCAGCTCGTTGGGGAGTCGTTCGCCCTCACGACTACCTCCACGTGATACTCCTTCTTAGTGCTGTTGATCGAGTGCTCGTGGTAGGAGAAGGTGGGGGCTCGAGTGAACTGGCACTTCTTGAGGCTGTCCTCGAGAAGCACGGGAAACCCGGTGGTCAGGAAGTCCTCGGGTACAACGGCCATCTACAAAAGTGGAAAGGAGAGGGTCAATAGAGGAAATGTGACCTATGTTTGGGACATTTTTAGAAAGCGTAGGTATATAGGTAATTTTTGTAGACAGTCTCATTCTAACTAACGTCCATGCTAACTAAGGCTTCCTACAACAGATGGCTCGTACCAGCTCTGTGGGGACCCCGACTCATAAGTCGAGATCACCGAATGCACATGTACAGTGATCCCAGAGATCAATGCTCACTGAACACACAGAAGCTGAATAACAAGAGTCTTACATCCATACATACTGTCTTACACAAATTATGACCATTATGGTCAAGTCTTACATTGATAAAGCCTTAAGGGCTGAACATCAAATGAAACACAAGCATCGGAAATCTTCGTCGATAAGTAGAACCCATGCCATCTGCCTTAACAGGCATTCTGACGGGGAAGCGTCCTAGTTCGCGTGTTGATCACCAAAGAACTCTTCCTCGAACTCCTGTTCTTCCATGCCTGGCCAATTAAATAACCAGTGGCAAGCCAATGAGTACTTTGAATGTACTCGCAAGCAACCCATGTTTTGGTTCAATGTACAACAATGCATGATATATGTAAATTTTTGCAAAAAGCTAGTTTTGAGTGCAATGACTTGTTTAACAACTTGTAAGACATGCATCAAGAGAATTCAAGTGACCATGAGGACAGGTTACAGATATCAACATAAATAGAGTGGGCACCAACCCATCGTAATCACGTCAAGTCCTTTGACTTGACCCAAGTAGTTATCCAAACACACACACTGGTTTGTAAACTCGACATAGTTTAAGCAAAGACCGCCTAACTGTCCTTGACCGTGGACACGGCTATTCAATAGTTTTACACTCGCAGAGGTTGCACACTTTACCCACAAGATCCGGGAACTTCCGTGTCATCCACGACCGCGATACCTCAAGTACCCGGGTAAGCACCGATCACTACCTTTCCCTAGACGACACTAACAAGGAGTCCACTCGTTGTTCCGTATCCTCACGATGTACATTATGCGAGACTCACTCGAGATCGTAACTTCCGAGAGGGGACACAAAGGTGTATCTGGTGCCCTGTGAAAACAGTCATGGCTGCCCTACCTGGCACGACCCCGTCCCGAGAGAGAGAGCACCAACTCTCCCCCGTCACTGGTAATGCGGGCTCAAAGCTAGTATCGACCTAGGTACTCAATAATGCCCTTTCCCATATAAGGGTAGAGTGGTTGCGCATGTAAGGTTGGGACACCATCAAATCTTAAATCTAATCCGCTTTCAAAAACAACACACACACTTGCCTCGCACACCACTTCGTCATCAAGTGGTTACCCATCTCATCATCTCCCTCGGGCATAAGTGGCACCCGACGGGGTTTTCGAAAAAGTTCTTTGAAAATACTTTGTCACCATCATCATGCATATTGCCGTCCCCTTTTGCGTAGCACTACTTTAGCATCCTATCTACTCCCACCGTCATAACCCTCATAAGAAGGTAGGCTCATGCATAATGCAAGTATCAACGAGGAAGTAACGGTGGAAAACCACCCCATGTGGTTATCACAGTATCATGTCTCCGATGCAAACAATAAAAGTGCTATATGACAATGCATAAAAAGGGTTTCATAGACATGGTCAAAGGGCTGCTTGCCTTGGTTGGCTTGGTCTTCAAAGTCTTCAGGCCCTTCCTCTCCTTCTCCAACTACTTCGTCAAACACGGGATCTAATCGTCGCAAAAAAACAACGGATAAATGAGACAATAATAAAAACAGAAAAGTCAAAGTGCTCAGAAAAATGTCAACTTATTTTTGTAAAATACTAGGAGGAAAACTAGGAAGGGGAAAATTCTTGGTTTTAGATTTGGAGCTAGGGAAACAGAGTTGTGGATTTTCAAACAGAGGTTCTATTGTTCAAATTTGAATTTAAATTTGAACAGAGCAGAAAAGTGTAATGGATGTGCATGAAAGTTACATCAATAAATAGGTGGGATTATTCTGGGATTTTAGGAGTTGGAATTATTCCATTTGGATAAATATTTTACCTTGTGGGATTTTTGCAAGGGAGACAGAAAAAGAAAAAGAAAAGTGGCACTGTGCCACTGGGACAGAGAGGCCACGGGCAGCAGGCCCAGAGGGGAAACCAGCCTGCGCGGGGCCGCCACGTCGAAGGCGTAAAGGCGAGGTACGCCTTCAGCCGACGGGCGAACCGGCACGCTGCTGCTGCAGCATTTAAACTCGACAGTGGATCCCACCCATCAGGGTGTGAGGCTGACGGGCAGGGCCCATGGCCGTCGTCGTCTACCTCCGTCCAGAGGCAACGATGAGCTTGCCGGCGGCGATACAGAGCACGGGGCGGTGCGCGGGTGGTACCATTGGACTCGGGGGGATGTCGCCGTTCGGGTGGTGGTGGAGACGGTCGCCGGAGCAGACTGGTTCGCCGGCAACGAGGTCACGCTGTGGAGGTGCTTTGGGCTTCAATGGATTCGGTCGCTCCTGGTTGCAAAAGGAGCGGGGAAGAGAGGGGAATGGGTCAGCATGGCCGCGCGGTTCCAGATTGAGAGAAAACGGGGGCGAAGGAGGCCTGTACCGCGCGAACGCCGACTAGCCGAGGCGGCGGGGCCCGAGCTCGATCTCGAGCTCGAGCGGCTCTGGAGACCAACGGGTGGTATGGGAGGTGGATTAGGAGTGTGGGGGAGCGACAAGCAGAGAGAGAGAGAGGCTCGGGGTCGCCTTTTATAGGCTGGCCGAGGTTCACCGTGGGCGCGGCCTACGGGTAACCGGGGGATCTGCTCGGGTGGCCGTTAGAGAGGGAATGGAGGGCTCACGGGTGTTCGTGGGGGTGTTCTAGGGTGCTAAGGAGAGAGAGGAGGAGAGGGACAAGCTGCGGGCGGGCCACAGGAGCGGCGCGCGCATTGGCCGAGCGGAGCGGCACTCTGGCGCGAGCTGCAGGAGAGAGAGGAGGGTGCGGGAGCAAGTGGGCAGCCTGCTGGCATGGAGCGGACGTCGAGGGGCATCGACTGGCGCGTGGGGGAGGCTCGAGGTGGTCGAGGTACGTGGCGTCAAAGGTCGGGTGCCTGCCAGGCGCTCCAGAGCTCGACTTTGACGGCAAACTGCTTTTCTCCAGTCTCACAAGATCCACTTGTGTCTGGCAGCTGGAGGGGGCATGGGCAAAAGCTGGAGCGGGCCTTGGATGCTCTGGAGAGCTGAGGGGAGAGAAGGAGGCTGAGAGAGAGGGGAAAAGCTGATGTCCAGAGAAGACAAATGGGGTTCCCCCTCCCTTAATCATTGCTTCCTCGGGCAGAAAAGCATCCAGGTGATAGAGGGGAATTAGGAGGGGTTGTGGTAAAAATCTGGGCTCAAGGAGATTAGTGGAAGAGGCTGGAATTTGCATTTCAAAATTCTGCCAGAAGTTGTTTGATGATGGTTTGGGCAAGTTAATGACTTCCACTTGTCATGAGACTCCACAGGGTGAGATGTCACATATAATTAGGGCCTTCCACCCATTTTGAGCTTATTTGGGCAAAGTTGCCGATGCAACTTTTGTAAACCCTAAAAATTGGCAGGAATGGACTTGTGTAGATCCAGTTGAGTAGATCAATTCTCCTTGATGCACCACTTGGTGTGGTGGCCTCATTTAGTCATGTGATCATGCTCACAAAAGTTGGGGTCAAGGAGAGAAAGTTGGTAGTACAAAGTATTTCAAATTTGATTCTGGACAGGAAGGGTTTTGGGGCACTTTAATCAAGATAATATTTTCTCCAACTTGTGCCATTTGGTCTAGATGAATTATTAGACCATTTGAGCAAGTTCACAAAGTTTGAGAACATTTGGACATGTTTGGCAATGTAAAGTAGCTCAAACTTCAAAAAAGACAGAAATGGTTTTGAGGGGATTTCATGGGGTTATACTATTCTCCATGACATGACACTTGTCAAGACCATCAAACATGTCATATGTGACATGCTAGAATTTTCTTGGAATTTTTGGAGAATATTTCCTTTGTAAATATTTCAAAAGCTTGAAATATCCAGAAAGGGTTTTTGAGGGATTTGACCAATATTTTGAACATGACCATGTGTTGAAACTCTTATATATGGAAAATATATGTCCACTGAGTTTCCTTGATTTTGTAAAAAATATTTTTGAAACAATAAAATAATTTTTCCCTATTAAAGACCATTTCTGGCCTTAAGAAAAAGCTTTTAAATAAAATACGAAAATAGTTTTTAAAATTATGTTTTGTGGTTTATGGGAGTCCTACATCTAATAGGATTCAAATATACCTTTTGAAATATTTTTCATAACCCAAATCAAGTACTTGCAGTGCAAACCTCAATTCAGGGTTTTTGAAAACTAAATTTAGAAAATACTTTTGGCTAAATTATTTTGTAAGAAAATTCTATATTGTACTATACACATGGTATGATCATTGGGCGAAGTTTGGGGCAAGGAGATGAAGTACGTAAGGTGGAGAAGTTGACTTTAAAGAGCACTTGAAAAGAATCACAGAGAGAAAACCAACTCCAAATAAAAGCCAAATAATGCAAAAGTTTTTGTTGATCCAAATTTTCATGCTTTAATAATGCAAATGAAATGTTACAAAATGCAGGGTGTGACAGTACGTGTACATGCTACGTGCGCGCCTCTACTACAACACGTGCGCGCCTCTACATCTACGACACGTGCGCGCCTCTACATGGACCAGTATGTACGTACACGTTCGAGGCCAGAATGACAACGCTACATACGCTTCGACCAGGTGGGTCCCGACTGTCAGGCACTTCCTTGCGTGCGAAGATGTAGCTGGTGGGTCCCAGTAGTCAGGGGGGCGAATCGTTTTTTTTTGCCCGGACGCACTTCCTTGCGTGCGAAGGTGTAGCTGGTGGATCCCAACAGTCAAGGGGGAAACGTTTTTTCGTGAAATATGGTGGCCCGTCCGGTGGGTCCCCGCTGTCAGGTGGAGGAATAATTATTTTGCGCGTAATAAGGAGGCACTTTCTTGTTGCGGCCGTGGACCCAGTTGTCAGCCTCTCCACGTACAGTCCATGTCCGATGGAAGCCGTTCCTTGACCATGTTGACCATGCCGCGCAGAGAGCACCAGGGCGGTGGACGACGGCGAGGCCTAGGAAGGGGACGACGCGGAGCCGGGGAAGATGCAGCAGTGGATACCCACGCATAGAGGAGTATGAGGGTTCACTGGTTCGCTGCGGTGTGAGGCTGCCGTCGCCGCAGAATAACAGGGGGTGTGGGTGTGTTGAGGGATGGCCTGGCCAGTGGTGGGAGTAGTAGGGGGTGGTGAGGCCTCCGCCGCATCGCAGCCGGCCACGGGAGGCAGGAGCACGAGGCACGACCGACGCTGGTTTGGGCGGCTGGAGCAAGAAGACCAGAGGTTGAAGAAGCACTATGGCCGTTGGATGGACATCGTACGGTCACTGGAGTTAGAATCATGCATATTGACTAAGTTGACAAAGCCCTCCGTCCCTGTCAACTTAGTAGGCCCACAAGTCAGCCTGCCACTATACTGGGTCCCGGCTAACAGGGGGAGTATTCATTTTTTTGTGCGTAATAAGGAGGCACTTCCTTGCGTGCGAAGATATAGCTGGTGGGTCCGAGTTGTCGGCGGCGGTAACGATTTTTCGCGAAATATTGAGGCCCTTTTGGTGGGTCCCTGATGTTAGGTGGACAAATCATTATTTTGCGCGTAATAAGGAGGTTTTCCTTGCGTGCGGCCGTGGACCCAGCTGTCGGCCTCTCCACATACAGTCCACTTCAGATGCATGTCGGTCGTTGACCATGTTGACTAGGCCGCACTGAGAGCAACAGGGCCGTGGACGACGGCAAGGCCTAGGAAGGGAATGACACGGAGGTAGGGAAGACTCAGCAGTTGTTTCCCACGTGGAGGGGAGTACGACTGAACGAGGGTTTACTCGTTCCTCTGCCGTCACCGGAGAATAACAGCAGGTGTGGGTGAGTAGAGGGATGGCTAGGCCAGCGATGGGAGTACGGTGGGGCGGTGAGGCCTGCGTGGCAGCACAGCCGGCCACGGGGAGGAGGGAGCAAGCAGTCCCGCCGACGCTTGTTTGAGCGGCTGGAGCAGGAAGAGCAGAGATTGAAGAAGCATGACGGCCGTTGGATGGCCATCCAACAGTCACTGCTTGTGCGTCAACCTTTTTTTAGGAAAGCCTCAAACTGTGGAAAATAGCATACAGCCCATCTGCCATTATTTCTAATAATTTACAACCCATTTGCTAATTCTTAAGGTTTTTTTTGGAGCCCATATTCTTTTTATTAGCATTACAGCCCATATTGTGGCCACGGTTAAAAAATTATACGAAATTTTGCATATTTCGGTGCGGTCCGAACTGTTTTTAATCCTGAAATTTCGACTCACATTCAAACTGATTTTAAAACTAAATGTATATCAATATAAAATCCAAAAAATTCTCCACGCATAAAAATTAATGTAATTTAAAATCTCGAAATGAAAAAAGGATATTTGAAACTAATTGTCGCTTTGATGTGTTTTAAAAATGTACAGCCCATTTCTCATTACTGATGGGCCATTTTCTCAGCCAGCCGAATGAAAGCTCTCCTCGTCTTGAAAGATTTGCAGCCCAACAAGCCTGACAACGCGACTTACTTGGCAAATCACAAAAAAACTAGGTTGTGGCCGTGGACCCAGCTGTCAGCCTCTCCACGTACAGTACTCTTCCGATGGAAGTCATTCCTTGACCACGTTGACCACGCCGCGTGGAGAGCACCACGGCGGTGGACGACGGTGAGGCCTAGGAAGGGGACAACGCAGAGCCGGGGAAGACGCGGCAGTGGAAGCCCGCGTGGAGAGGAGTACGAGGGTTCACTGGTTTGGCTGCGGTGTGAGGCTGCCATCGCCGCAGGGCCTGGCCAGCGGTGGGCATAGTGGGGGGCGGTGAGTCCTCTGCGGCAGCACAACCGGCCATGGGAGGCAGGAGCATGAGGCACGACCGACGCTGGTTTGGGCGGCTGGAGCAAGAAGACCAGAGGTTGAAGAAGCACTACGGCCGTTGGATGGACATCGTACAGTCACTGGAGCTAGAATCGTTCATATTGACTAAGTTGACAAAGCCCTTCGTCCCCGTCAACTTAGTAGGCCCACAAGTCAGCCTCCCACCAAGGTGGGTCCCAGCTAGCAGGGGGAGTATTCATTTTTTTGTGCGTAATAAGGAGGCACTTCCGGTGGGTCCGAGCTGACAGCGGGGGGGGGGGACGTTTTTTTCGCGAAATACGGTGGCCCGTCGGATGGGTCGCAGCAGTCAGGGGGCAAACATTTTTTTTCGCAAAATACGGTGGTCCGACCAGTGGGTCCCTGCTGTCAGTTGGAGGAATCAAATTTTCCGCGTAATAAGGAGGCACTTACTTGCTGCGGCCGTGGACCCAGCTGAGACTCTCCACGTATAGTATACTTCCAATGGAAGTCGTTCCTTGACCACGTTGACCTTGCCGCGTTCCGTTGCATGCATGCGTCCATGGGCGTGGTGCGTCCCCACTATCAGCCTCTCATGTACAATCATCTTCCGATGACTCTTGGTTGTTGACCACGTTGACCACACCGTGCCGAGCGCACCCAGACTAGAATGACCCGGAGATGGGGAAGACAGGGCAGTGGAGTCGCAGATGGAGAGGAGTGGGAAACTTCATCTGTTCGGTGCACGACAAAGACATCCGCATGTGCCGCCCATGGGAGACAGGAGCAAGAACAGAGGTTGAAGAAGGAGCACGGCTGTTGGATTAACATCCAACGGTCCAGCTGCTAGAATCATTTGTTGATTAAGTTGACAAAGCCGTGCGTACACGTCCGCTTAGTAGGCCCACAAGTCAATCACCAAATCTGACGGGTCCCAGCTGTCAACGGGATGAATAATTTTTTTCGCAAAACAAGGAGGCACTTCCTTCCGTGCGAAGATACAGCTGGTCGGTCCCAGCTGTCAGGTGGAGGAAACATTTTTTTCAGCTTAATAAGGAGGAACTTTCCTTGCGTTCGACCATGGACCTCGTGGGTCCCAGCCATCAGGCTCTCCACGTACAGTCCTCTTCCGATGACTCTCGTTTGTTGACCACGCCGCACCGAACACAGCGAGGCGATGGACGACGGTGAGGCCCCGGACGGGAACGACTCGGAGATGGGAAAACACGGCAGTGGAGTCGCAGATTGAGAGGAGGAGAAGGGTTATAACTGGTTCTGTTGCAATTCATATCAAACTCAGGTTCACAGGACACGTTCATATTCATAGCCAACATTCACTATCAACAACTCAAAAGATTCATATATACACAAGCTCAGCACATCTATGCATCCAAATGATTGATAGATCACATGACAATATTCATACATAATTCACAAAAAGATTCAGATATACACATGTTCAGTATGTTTATGCACCAAATGATTAAGATCACAGCCAATATTATCCATGGACGAACTTTAATTACCTAGGGTACAGACTAGTAAATGGTGTTCAATCAGAGGTACTTCTTGCTAAAATTAGTTCTTGTACGAGTAAACTTTCGAGTGCATAAGAGGAAGCACAGACAATCTGAACTTTGCTTGTAGGTTTATCCTCAAATAGTGGCCTCGTGCGGATGGAGGTTTGAGCAACTTGGCCACTACTTTCATCCAACCAGTTTACTGGCTCATCTTGGTCATGTATCTCGCCAAAATTCTACATTGCAGACAAGAAAGGAGGCGGTTCAGAAAAAGAACCACCCAAATTTTTTGTGTAGTTCAACTGAAATGGAGCATCCTTGGCGTGTAGACTAATTAAATCCCAGAAGAATATACGCGTCAACCAACTTGTCTGGAATCTTTAGACTCCATGCCATATAGTTCGCTACCATATGTGCCGATAACCAAAAGGCACAAGTTGGGACCAAAGACTGGATCGTTTTTTTCGGGCTATGTACCAAGCAATATTTTTGGCGTTCACTCTCCTAATACTTGGAGTTTGACAATTGGTTGACGCCGGTTGATACTCGAATGAATATAGGCACTTCTTGTCAACATCGATGCTTGTCAGAGTGAACTTTGGAGTACATAGCAGTAGCATAAGTACGTGTCCATCTGATCATTTTGTGCAGTTCTACTGAAATCACCCGATGTAATGATTTGCCTGCGAGTTCAGGCTCCAAATTACTCCTTTATGAAATCGGCAAACAGTAGCACAATACCAAATTACTAATACATATGACAGGCACAATAATCAGGATAAAGACCAAGACCTACCGTGTGAGGTAGCATATCAATTACTATTTTTTGATCGAAGCCGAGATAAGCCAAGCGACTCACAAAGAAAGGAAGAAAGCAAGCGGAGATTAGAGATCGATAGGAAAGGACGGAAGTGCCGAGTCAATGAAGCACCCAAAGTTTTTGTGCGCCCACCAAAATCGAGCATCCCTATTGGCACATATATTGAGAGAGTGAGATTACTGTAATAGTGGGACTAGTTGATGAAACATACACTAACAAATAGAAGCACCCTCATTATCTTAATGGGTAAAGTTAGCAACATAGTAGTCTTGCTTAAAGACAGGTATTAGTTTATTTAATCGCCAATTAGCTCAACTCAACACTCAAAGCATTGCCATTTATCATAGGTTGCAAAACTTAAAAGTGCAAAGATAAAGGAGTTTCTCATGACAAGAGTACAAGACAAATAGATATGACAAAGAAACTAATATGGATGAAGGCCTTAGGCCTGCACCAACCTGAGAAAAAAAGCTTATTCATGTAGTCCCATAATAGATGATAAAGCACTCACCGGAATCACACAATAGTATATATTTTGTGCACTTCAAATGTATGGTTGAAATCACTCTTGTTTACCAAAGGCTGAGATTATATCGAAGATTATCAAGAACTTCCAGCAGAGTTAAAGCAATCGGCTGGGATACAGCTTCATTGTATTGTCTTGTGTAGTTCCACTAAAATGTATGATTGGCACAACATGATCCCTGTTTGCACAAGCAGGAACAAGGTGAAACCTTCATTAGCTTAGTGAGAAAGGATAGGAAGACATTAGCATATTACTCAAACAGTAGCATCAAATTCATGATGGACAATATGCAAAACATTGCCTCATTGAACCAATGGCAATAAATTGACATGCAAAACAATAACACTATCATGTCATGACACTAATAATATTCCCTTCCTGCTCCACCACATGATTCACCTCTATAGACAAACATTCACACGTACATGATTCAGCATAGGGTCCTACTAAAGATTTGTTTAACTCCAACAGGAAAATTAGGCAGTAATAAATTAGTGGTACTTAAGTGCTCCTAATTAATTAAGTGAGACAGCAGAAGTGGAAGGGCTCCCTGGAGGATCGTCTCACATGTAAGGTAGTCGTTGCCGGAGCCCTTGAATAGCCTCGACTGAGGCCTCTGCCTTCAGCAAGATCGCCTTGGCATTGTTTATTCTTCTTCCTCTTCCTCTTCATGCTATGTTTCTCTTTCTCCTCACCAGTTGGTGAAACCAAGTACATGATTGGCCTTCTAATTCAGAATTGGTTTTGTCAATGAGGGAGTACAAGTGTACTAGTAAAAAACAGCATTATTTTCTCATAGCAGTCGAAAAATAGAGATGAATACATGCATTAAATATCATTCTTACCTAAAGGAAGGTTATGGCGCCAATATGGATGATGAGGATTGGAACACAGATCTCCCTTTGTGCAGTTCCACCAAAATGAACCAACTGCTCCATCGACATTCCAGCTTAAACAAAGACAAAAGTCACTTCTTTTAAGAAGAGTTTTGTGCAAAGGCACCAAAAGGTCACCACAAAGAACTGTGTGAATTGGATATACCTGTTTGCACAAAAAGGCACAGAGGAAACAGTCAGAGTCTCAAACAATTACAGGCAAAAACATTTTGCTAAACTTGTCAGAGTCTCAAAGAATTATAGGCAAAAACAGTGGCATGGCTTCATTTTTGCCAGGGACATTATATTATGAACAGCTAAGGCTGCGTTCGGTTCACAGGTTTGGTCCAGGATTTTCGTAGGAACACAATTCCTACCGTATTCTTTCCCTTCCAACCGTTCGGAACACGGGAAAGGTGAATAGTGTTTCATAGGAAAGCTGGTCTGGTAGTACTGATTCCATCGGATTAGAAACATCCAGGCGCTGCTCATTTTTTGGGCGGAAGCCCGAGGCAGGCGCTCGCTGCCATGCATTAGACAGGTTGCTGTGCTGTGTTTGCCGGAATAAAAAATCAACCTCTGTGTGGTACGTGAGGTGAGGACAAGAGTAGTCACTGTGCAGCTGAATAAACAAATAGCATCTCATACTGCCAAGCATGCTACTCTAAAAAAACAAATCTATACATTTCGTAGTCCATCCGAACACATTCTCTTGAGAGTTTCCTCCGGTTCGCTGTTCCATAGTTGTATACCTACATTCCTTTCCTATTCCTCTATTTCCATCAAGACCTATGTTTTCTGCCCCTTTATTCTGACCGGGACCTAAATATTTGGTATAAGGGCATGGGACAAGGTGCACCAAAGAAGACAACACCATGTACGTAAACAGGGGCATAAAGTGGTGATTCATAGTTTGTTGCCCCGAGAAACAAACATCCAAGAAACATATCTTGGTTGGTCCCATTTTTGTTCACTCTAGCCACCTACTCCTATGTGTGGATAGCAAATCTAGTCCTGGTCATATCACTGTGTACAGCGTTACCCCTATATTTCCTTTTGACCAAGAGACCGTTGGATGACCATCAGACTACTTTCATTCCCTTTCCTTCCTGTTTGTACCAAGTCCGATGTACATACTAAATTCCCCCACCCCCACTTTATTTCAATGACAAGTATTTTCGGACGGAGGGAGTACAAGATTCGACTCCATGAAGTAGCTTTACCTCTAACAATAGAAGAAAAAAATAGGTGACGTTGGACCATCCGATCGAGAGGGTCTGAGAGGTAGAAAATGATGCACATGCAGCGACGAGGCAAGCTAGGGAAGTAGAGCTAAGGCGGTTTCGAACGAAGATATACCTGAAGGTCATCGGGATGTGGATAGGTGGGCGGCGGAGGCCGGATCCGCCCACAGCAACGCATTTAAGGGATCGGAGGACCTCCAGCGCCGCGCCGCCGAGATAACGGTGCGGCCGGGTGAGGTCTCCTCCTCGCTGTCGATGACGGCCTAAACGCTACCCTCCTCCCATTCACCAAATGAGGGGATACGTCCGGATCAGAATCAGCGGTGAGGATAGAAAGCCGTGTTTTTGAAGGAGAAAGACAGGTTACTACCCTATCTTGTTTAGATCTCGAGAGGATGAGAGTGTGTGAATAGAGCAGCCCTAGCAAGCAAGCGCGGAGGCTCCGGCCTATATATAAGTAGTGGGGTAGTTTTCCTTTTTCACTCCATCAAAATAATCATTTAAAATTGTGTACTATACTACATGCCAGGTCGCGGTTTTTTTTAGTTGTTGATTGTTTTTTGAGATAGCTACCCGCTTGTTCCAAGTGGTGTTACGGTGTGCCAGGTCGCACTTTGTATCATTCAAGTCTGGTAGTACTACAAGTCCCTCCATTAAATGAACAACCAACCCCTCGTAAAAATTGTGAACAAGCCCACGGCTAAAATTAGCGGAAACGTGGGTTGCCCCAACATGCATTATTATTTATATTTTCTACTCCTCCGCTCCTAAATATAAGTCTTTTTATTAGCCACACCTAAGACAAGAATTTTTTTTATTAGCAGTGAACCCGACATGTCATAGACACAAATTTTTTGGCAAGATTCCCTTAGGCAAGCGAAAGTGTGTCTAACAATTTGAGCAACTCAGGTTAGGCAAGTGTGGCAAGTGTGCGAAAAATAATGTGGCAACATAAGACAAACATAGTCACAATCCAAACAGCCCCGTGATTTTTTGTGACATGCATGAAAATTTGGTTAGTTAAACTTATAGTCGAAATTTGGCAAGGTGCATCAAATCAACACATGCAAGTATCAAAAGGAAAGTCATGGCATACATGCATGCGTTGTACTCCCTCCGTTTCCAAATATAAGTCTTTTTAGAGATTGCAACAAGTGACTACTCCCTCTGTTCCAAAATGTAAGTGTTTTTAGGGATTCCACTACAAACTACATACGGATGTATATAGACATATTTTAGAGTGTAGATTCACTCATTTTGTTTCGTATGTACTGTTCATAGTGAAATCTCTAAAAAGACTTATATTTTGGAACGGAGGGAGTACATACGAAGCAGAATATGTCTACTCCTACATACGAAGTAGCCCATTTGAAATGTGTAAAAGAGTTTTATCGAATGCAGGCTTTTGATGTGTCGCGTCAACTCGCATAATCCCGAGAAATTTGATTACTACGACGCCTCTCCCTTGCGGATCGAGCTCCGTGTTTATCACACTCGCTTTTGGCTGCATGACAGGTGGGCCAACCACCGCTGGGCCCACCGTCATGGACGCAAAGGCAGGAGTAGTAAGTAGAAGCTTTTGCTACACGCTATCCCTCCCGCACGAGGTGGACGAACATGCAGCGAAGAGATTCGACATCGAGAAGTAGGAGTAACATCATTGTTCGCCTTCTCAAGAGGCGAAGAGCCAAGTGCAAACCAAACGTGGCGCTTCTGAACGCCACGTGGTGCGGTTCCTTGGAGTACTAGCCGTGCTCTTGCATGAGACAAAATTGCTATTGTTTAACAATTAAACTCCATTATCCATTGGTTGATACTCATTCTCATAGGTCCACGCGCTTAGCACCGCTTCCTCCCGGGGTCACCAATGTTTATTTGTTAATTAATAGCATTCCATGCAATGAACTAGCCATTGCAAGTCATTAAAAGCATGCACACCTCTCATCTCTTATTGGTTGATACGTATGTCAAGAAACAAGAAACAAGGTAGAAGTTAATGCACCGCGCCTATGTGTTTTGGGACTATTTGGTTTTCGTAAGATGACTTACACACCTAGACGGAGGGAGTAGTATAGACCTGTAAACCGGAAAGGAGTATTTGCCTTTCTAGAGATTTCAACAAGTGACTAGACTTCAGCGGGAAAAAAAACAAGTGACTAGACTACACCGTGTGCAGAACCCCCTCCCCTCCGGTTTATAGGGCTCAAATCTCAAATCTCATGAACCAAGGCATTTTGCGATTGGAGGAATGTATCTCGTACTTTACAAAACTACCCTAATTAAACTCATGCATTAATTACGTAGCTCTCTCGTTTTCCTCTCCGCCTTGGTCGCGGTGCACAATATTGAGGCTAGCCATAGTGGGAGTAACTTAGGTAGTAACTTAACACATCCCAAGACAATTTTGATTATGTGGCAAATATTTAATGAGGAAAGAGGTGCTTGTGGTAACATAATATGTTACTATAACATAGCACTTTCCAAGGCAAAATGAGTCTATGAGATAATAAATGAAGCAATCTATGATACTACTACTATGTTACTTTGCACTATGGAGGTAGTAACTTACACTAGTGTCATATGCATGACACTAGTCTAAGTTACTCCCCACTCTGACTAGCCTGAGAGAGTGCTTTGATACGTTTTAGTCTCATGACTAAAAGTAGTGGGACTAAAACTTGTTAGCCTCATCCATGCTTGGATCCAAATACTAAAGAGACTAAAATCAAGTTAATGACATTTCAACGCATCCGGGCCCGCGTGCCATCCACCAAATCACAGCGAGGTGCTACAGTCGAGACTCACCTATCACCCCGGTGTGGCTGTCATGACCCGTCATATCACAAAACCCACACCTTTACCAAAGTGGGTAAGGTGGCCTCCAAGTTGGACTGACGGCAACCATCATTTCATTGGAACGCTGCTCAAGCCCTTTCTTCCCTTTCTTGAAGAAAACCTCACTCCGTGCTACTCACTTCGCCATTTTACTTTCTACCGACGAAGGAAAGGTGGGCGAATCAGTTATGCTGCTATATTTTCATTCCAATAATCTTCTTTTTGCGAAGCACCGACCGATTCTCACATCCTACTATTATCCCGTTTTCATTGCGATTGTGGTTTCCTTTTGACTACTTTTTGTTGTTCAGTTCATTGATGGATCCTGGAGCACTAGGCAAAGAGTTGCCGGCGGACAACCCACTGGAGATAGTGATCTCCAAGAAGCAAGCACCGACCAACGAGTTGACCATGTTGGCGGGCCAACCCATGGAGACGAAGAACTCCATGAAACAAGCACTGGCCAAAGAGTTGAGGACGTTGGCGGACGAACTCCTCAAAGAAAGTTGGAAGAACAGCAAGGGCCCCACCGTGACTACCCCAGGAGCTCTGATTGCCACCTATGTGAGGTTCAAGACCGAGTTTGAGGAGATAGTCGCCGTTGAGAAGCAGTATTCCCCTAGCAAGGTGATGGCCCCGGAGGGATGAGATCCCCCGGTGAGCTGCACAAGGTAAAGAATAATGGCTTATTACCATAGTTGTGGTTTTTGATTATTTGCAATGTGCTTGCTTTTTGATTATTTGCAATGTGCTTGCTAATATGTTAGTGTTGTGCAGGTGCCGGTGGTTGTCCTTGATGATTCCGATGTCGTGGCCCGTCCTATTGGCATCGCCCCGGAGATCGATTCCGATACCGCTGTCCATCCTGTGGACATTGCCCTAGAGATCGATTCCGATGTCGTGGTCAGTCCTATGGACATTGCCCCAGAAATCGATTCCCATGCCGCTGTCCGTGCTGTGGTCATTTCCCGAGAGATCGATGACAAGAAATAGTTGGTCGCGCTAATCCTTCAAGGTAGTTTGCATTGCCCTATGTTTAATTACTAGAACGATGCGTGTTATCAAACCATCTTAGGGCTTGTGCACTATCTTGTGTGGGCGGATCTTGCTACTTTTGTTTGATAGTGAATCATGCGATGAATCATGCAAACCCTCTCCAAGTTATGGAAACAGATGTATCCTCACCAGCTTTTGATGTAATATATGGCATGCTTAGATGTATGTTTGAACTGTTTATCATATCAGCAGGGCTTGTTTGATGATTCTTGGTGTTAGTAGGCTAGCTACTGTGCGAGCTATAGTACTTGCAAAACACTCACCAAAGAGAAACGTTGGGGCTGATGAGCTCGAGGTACGCTTATACTTATCCCTCGTCGATCGACCAATAGCCCTAGCTCCTAAAATTGTAGGCTTAGTGATCGAACAGACAATAGTCGACATACATTCAGGCCTCATTTGGTTTATAGGGTAGGAAAATCGTAGCAAAAGTACAGAGAACGTGCAACACAAAATCATAGCAGTGCAGAGACGTACTCCCTCTGTTCCAAAATAGATGACCTAGGCGGGCTAGTTTGGCCTAGTGGGTTTCAGTGATATGACGTGGTACAGTGCCGTCCAGTCTTCGCGTGTGGTAGCAGTATTGTGGGTACAGTAAGTTTTCTTGAAGAAGTGGAATTCAACAAAGTCATGATGGTTCCTTTGTCCGAACAACTTACGGTGGGAAAGGTTGGGCCTGCGATACAACCGGGGTAGACCAGGATAATTCTGTGCATGGCAGGTGGACCAGGATGGTGGGCGTCCCACATGTCGGCGAATGA
This sequence comes from Aegilops speltoides, assembly GCA_021437245.1. Lineage (NCBI taxonomy): Eukaryota > Viridiplantae > Streptophyta > Magnoliopsida > Poales > Poaceae > Aegilops > Aegilops speltoides. The sequence continues at coordinate 340,743,128 of CM038147.1, read as the reverse complement.
AAGTATTCTTTCCGATATAGAGGACGAGCAACGAGTATTCATTGTTTATTTTTGATGAAAGTTATTGTCTCCACTGTTACTCCTTGACTTTGTCAATGCCTCTCTCTCCTCCACATAAGCGGGGACTACTTGCTATGCATGCAGCGGCAGCCGGCATCTTGAGGGGCAGGCGGTGAGAGCGGGCTCGAAGCGGTCCGACTCAAAGATGGCCCACCTGACATTATCACCATATATTTCTTGTGGTCCGTGCGCGGCGGGCGGGCGATCTCTTCTCCCTCCCCCATTTCTCTCTTCTCAGCCGACGCCCGCCGAGAGATTAGATTTTGGCTATGGACGGTTTATTCAATTACGGTCCAACATGTCCGTGAAATTGCAAGACAACGTGTGTCCCCTTTGGTGAGCGGCGTGCGAGCCGGACTATCGGGGCTGCGATGCGTAGGAGTCGTAAGTGTGCCGCCTTTTCCTTTAGAACTTGCGAAGCGTAACATTTTCGCTTGATCGATCGATAGAAATCCAGAACAAAATGACGAGGGCGGTGCTTTCCCGCTCATTAGGCGGGCTAGTTCGAGTGATATGACGTGCTACAGTGCTGTCCACTTGCTCCATTTTTATGTAAGCAAGAGTTTACACTCGTACGCGGGAGGAGTGCGAAACACCGCGGATCTGATTTTGATCGAGGGATAACTATTCCCTGCCAAATAATGGAAGATTGTTAGTGATTATAGCATGATAGTTAGGGCATATCCAGCGCTGGCCCACAAATTTACACCGGCATCTGTCCGAGGACACTGATGGATGCCATCCGATGCTGCCCGCATACCTTTCGACAACTATATGAACTAACCGGACGAAATTCGTGCAAACAAAGCAAATTTCAAATTAACCGATGAAATTCATTACATTTCAAAACTTTTCCTACAAACCGGACGAAATTCATTACATATTTCGCACAAACCGTATTAAACCCATCAGAACCTAATCTAAACGATCGCGGCGCCGACCACCAAGTCCGCCATGAACCCGAGAAAGCCGCCATTGCCTTTGCCTCCTCCTCATCCGCCTCGATAACCTCCTCCTCCAGCCGGAGCACAAGGTTATGAAGATTTCCGCCTCCACGTCACCGTCAAGCGGCTAATCGGCCGCCGATGTTTACCCCACCAAGCTTGGCGTCGACTGAGTGGAGTAGCGGTGGCCTTCCCGGGACCAGAGCAGCGGCGACCTACCGTGTAGTACGCTTCCTCGCTGCCGGCTGTGTCCGCGCATGCGCGCCGGCTTTGTGGTCGTGGCGGCGGAGGGCGGCCCGGGGGGTGCCGGCGATCTCGTTCGTTTGCTCCTACGATAGTACATCGAAGAGAGCTTTGGAGCGTGCCCGGAGCGGAGCCGCCGTTGTCCCACATCTGCTCCTGCGACAGTACGTCCAAGAGAGCTTCGGAGCGCCACGAGGCCATAGTTGAAGTGGTGCCGACAGAAGGAAGGGACCGGAGGAGAATTGTAGGACCTTGAGAAGAGGTGTCTAGAGGGGGGGGTGATTAGACACTAAGTACCAAAGTTGTAGTTTTTAAGGTTCTTTAAGTTTAAGTGGAGTTTAGGCACAATTTTGATATTCACAATACATATCAAGCAAGCATGCAAAGAGTATATGAGTAGCGGAAAGTAAAGCATGCAACTTGCAAGAAAGTAAAGGGAAGGGTTTGGAGGATTCAAACGCAATTGGAGACACGAATTTTTTGGCGTGGTTCCGATAGGTGGTGCTATCGTACATCCACGTTGATGGAGACTTCAACCCACGAAGGGTAACGGCTGCGCGAGTCCACGGAGGGCTTCACCCACGAAGGGTCCACGAAGAAGCAACCTTGTCTATCCGACCATGGCCGTCGCCCACGAAGGACTTGCCTCACTAGCGGTAGATCTTCACGAAGTAGGCGATCTCCTTGCCCTTACAAACTCCTTGGTTCAACTCCACAATCTTGTCGGAGGCTCCCAAGTGACACCTAGCCAATCTAGGAGACACCACTCTCCAAGAAGTAACAAATGGTGCGTTGATGATGAACTCCTTGCTCTTGTGCTTCAAATGATAGTCTCCCCAACACTCAACTCTCTCATAGGTTTTGGATCTGGTGGAAAGAAGATTTGAGTGGAAAGCAACTTGGGGAAGGCTAGAGATCAAGATTCATATGGTAGGAATGGAATATCTTGGTCTCAACACATGAGTAGGTGGTTCTCTCTCAGAAATGGTAAGTTGGAAGTGTAGGTTCGTTCTGATGGCTCTCTCCACGAATGAACAGGAGGTGGAGGGGTATATATAGCCTCCACACAAAATCTAACCGTTACACACAATCTACCAAACTCGGTGGGACCGAATCGTTAAACTCGGTCATACCGATTTAGCAAATAATGTGACCGTTAGGGTTTTGGTGGGACCGAAGTGCAACTCAGTGAGACCGATGTTGTTAGGGTTAGGGCATAACGTAATCTCGGTAGGACCGATTACACAAACTTGGTGAGACCAATTTGATAATAAGCTTTCCAGAGAGTTGGTCAGGCAAACTCGGTGGGACCAATTACTTAAACTCGGTGAGACCGATTTTGGTAATAAGTTTTCCAGAGAGTTTGCATTGTAATCTCGATAGTACCGATTGCTCAAACTCGGTGGGACCGATTTTGATAATGGACATACACAGAGAGATTACAATCCCATCTCGGTGTGACCGAGATCCCTATCGGTAAGACTGATTTGCTTAGGGTTTGTGGCAGTGGCTATGACTTTTGGAATCGGTGGCGCCGGATAGGAAGAATCGGTGTGACCGATTTTGGCTTTGGGTTTAGGTCATTTGTGGATGTGGGAAAGTAGCTGAGGGTTTTGGAGCATATCACAAAGCACATGAAGCAAGAGGCTCATTAAGCAACACCTCATCCCTCCTTGATAGTATTGGCTTTTTCTATAGACTCAATGTGACTAAAACATAAAATGAAGAGTCTTGAGCTTGAAGCTTGAGCCAATCCTTTGTCCTTAGCATCTTGAAGGGGTTCCCAAATCCTTTAGTCCATGCCACTCCATTGTTGAACTTATCTGAAACATGCTAGATAAAGTGTTAGTCCAACAAGAGATATGTTGACATTAATTACCAAAACCACCTAGGGAGCACTTGTGCTTTCAAGAATAAGTGTGGGTCTTTGGCTATGGCTGGGAGCTGGGGCTCAAGTTAATATAGAGGGCGAATGGAAATGAGCCGCGGCAGACGGATGGACAACTGGCGCTGGAGTAGGTTCGTCGGGCATGAATGCGGAGCTGCTTCAGTGACTTAATTGCAGATGCGTTTGGGTGTCTGACATGTGGGCCCAATGGGCATCTGGCCTGCATGTCAGTGACACACCAATTGCACCTGTAGTTAAGTCCAGTGAATGCCGCATTGACATTCTGGAGAGACGGTGACCGTTTGAGCGCATGCGCATCGTTTGATCGGTCAACCATACAAATACGGAGCTATACGCTGAGCCAGCGACCGTATAATCACCATATCTCATATACAATAATCAAAGTGAGCTATCAAGACAAGTTCGATGACCGCCAATGCATTTTACTCGGTAATAAATGACCAGGATTGAAGGGGAATCCTAATTTGCTTCGTCTTCTGTCCTTGAGCTCTTGACAAACCAATGCACTATACGGTTGTCCGGCCACTCCACCCCAGAGCTCTCACCAAGAGTTGTTCATGCCACCGCGCCGCACACTAACCGGTAAGGCAGCGATGGCATCCCACCGCGCTGAGTTCCTCACTGCCCATGAGCGCACACAAAATGGTAGGGAAGCGATGGCATCCCGCGGTGCCGAGTTCATCGCTGCTCGCGACCTCACAACTATGTGGGAGGAATTTGAAGATGCCAAGGTCGAATGGGCGGTAGAGCAAGAGGCGGCCAAAGAGGGAGCGAAAAAGTCAGAAAGCACTCAAGAAAAGAGAGGCCCGCCGCTGCAAGAAAGAAAAGGACACACACGCTGCTGTGGAGAGGTCGGCGGAGATCCAAGCACGGTTGGGTGTCGCCAACAAAGCCGGGAAGGAGAACGACGGCGTCTGGCCAGCATGTGACAAGTAGTAGTACTAGTAGTTAGTGTGTGTGTCTGTGTCTGAGTACGAGCATGTACCAGTACTACTAGTTACTACTGTAGTTTTTAGAGAAAATTACCAGTACATTAGCCTAGACTAAGTGGAAAAATTCCTATCCTATGCATCAAATGGCATCTCTTCTCTATAGGAATTGAGATGCATGTCATCTCACTTCCTATGATTTTCATATTCCTATCCTATGAACGAAAGGAGGCCTTTGTTGGAGTAAATACTGTAGCTAGCAGTACTGTTGGTACAGTAGTTTTCTTCAAGAAGCGGAATTCAACGAAGTCATGATGGTTCCTTCGTCCGAGCAACATCAAAGTGGGAAGTGGGCCTGTGATTTGACGGCTCATTAGTCATTGTTACTGCGGCGCGACGACCTGGGTGACTCTCTGTGGGGAACCCGACTCATAAGTCGTGATCACCGATTGCACGTGTACAGTGATCCCAGAGATCAATGCTCACTGAACACACAGAAGCTGAATAACAAGTGTCTTACATCCATACATACTGTCTTACACAAGTAGGACCATTATGGTCAAGTCTTGAGTATAACATTGCAGCGGAAATCTTCGTCGATAACTTGGACCCATGCCATCTGCCTTAACCCTACAGGCATTCTGACTGGGAAGCGTCCTAGCTCGCATGTTCATCACCGAAGTATTCCTCATCATATCCTGTTCTTTCATGCCTGGCCAATAAAATAACCAGTGGCAAGCCAATGAGTACTTTGAATGTACTTGCAAGCAACCCATGTTTTGGTTCAAGATACAACAATGCATGATATAGGTAAATTTTTGCAGAAAGCTAGTTTTGAGTGTAATGACATGTTCAACAACTTGTAAGACATGCATCAAGAGAGTTCAAGTAACCATGAGGACAGGTTACAGATATCAACATAAATAGAGTGGGAAACAACCCATCTAACATAAATAGAGTGGGCACCAACCCATCTCAATCATGTCAAGTCCCTTGACTTGACCCAAGTCATTTCATCAACACACACACTTGGTTTGTAAACAAGTGGACATAGCCCAAGAGCGGTTACCCAACTGTCCTTGACCATGGACACGGCTATTCGAATAGTTTTACACTCTGCAGAGGTTGCACACTGTACCCACAAGATCCGGGGAACTTCCGTGTCAGCCACGACCCGCGGTACCTCAAGTACCCGGGGTAAGCACCCGATCACTACCTTTCCCTAGACGACACTAACATGGAGTCCACTCGATTGGCAGTGACCCCCATGCCCAACATTTCACATAACATTTTCGTGGAGCCTTGCTCCCATATTTATCACATACCAATGGCACGGGGTACCAACGGTGTGTCCGGTACCCCATAAAAATGGTCATGGCCGCCCTACCTGGCACGACCCCGTCCCGAGAGAGCGCACCAACAACTCTCCCGTCACTAGTAATGCAGGCCCCAAGCTAGTATCGGTCTAGGTACTCAATAATGCCCTTTCCCATATAAGGGTAGAGTGGTTGCACATGTAAGGTTGGAATAACGGTCGCAACTTCGACCAATCCGTTTTGAAAACAACACACACTTTCCTCGGTACACCACTTCGTCATCAAGTGATTACCCATCTCATCATCTCCCTCGGGCATAAGTGGCACCCGACGGGGTTTTCGAAAAGTCCTTTGAAAATACTTTGCCTCCTTCATCATGCACATACCCGCCCCTTTTGCGTAGCATCTACTTTAGCATCCTATCTACTCCCACCGCATAACCCTCATAAGAAGGTAGGGCCATGCACAATGCAAGTATCAACGAGGAAGTAACCGAGGCAACCAACCCACGTGGTTCACCATCTCGTCATGATTCCGATGCAACAATAATAAAGAGCTATATGACATGCATAAAAAGGGTTTCATAGACATGGTCAAAGGGCTGCTTGCCTGGTTCATCAGAGTCTTGAAATCTTCTGGTCCTTCTCCAAGTACTCCGTCTACTTCGTCAACTATCATCGAAAGCAACCATAATAAGCAACACAACAAGGCAGGAAATAAAAGTGCTCTAAAAATATGAGTTGGACTTTTCTGGGATACCTCTGGTCATATGAGGGATGACCAAAGTGGTTTCATTAGGATTTGATCAATGGACATCTCTGAACATTTCAATATGATGGAATCAATAGGTTTATGGATTTGCAAGAAGTGTACAGAAGTATACTTTTGGAAAATGGGCAAAGATACCCATTTAACAAAGGATGATTTTAGAAGCATTTAGGATCTGGTTTCACTGGGTTTGGAGTTCAAATGAATATTCTATGGATTTGCAAAGTTGACAAACATGAAGAAATGGCTCATTATTTTGTGGGGTACAGAAAGTATCAAGAAAAATGTTCATAAACTAGGTTATGAATTTAGATGCATCCAGGAATTGGAATCATGGCATTTGGAGCAAGTTTGAGCTCTCTGTGATTTTCTAAAGTTCATCATGTATGAGGAAAAATAGGATTTGTAAATATTTGTGAAGAAAAGGTCTCTGGAAAAATGTGCATGTTGCACCACCAGGTAGATCATGATTTATAGAGTCAGTAGAAATTTGAATCATCAAATTTGGATTTAATTTGGATATTCTATGGATTTTTGAAGTTGACTGGAAAAAGAATGAGGAAAAGTCTATACCACTTATTCTGCGCGCTGGGCGAGGGATAGCTGACGGGCCGGCCCAGCTGTGTAGCCGCGCAGGAGAAGAGGCCACGTCGAAGGCGGCTTCGCGTGGGTACGCCTTCGCGCAAGGGAGGCGGATCCGGCCGAAGCCGTTTCCACTTAAACGGCGGGGCCCGCCCACCGGGTCGCTGACGAGCGGGGCCCGGTGCTCAGCCCGTCTTCTACCTCCCGCTCGAACAGAGCAGAGGCAGGGGAGGCAAGGCCGAGCGGGCGCCGGTGCTCTCCCGGGCGGCACGGGCCACCTCCGGCGGTGCACGGCACACCGGCGGACTCGGTCTTGCCATGGCACAAGACCCATCCAGTGCTTCACGCCCATGGGAGCCCGGGAAGAGGAGAAGCTTCGGGTGCGGCGGACCGGGGCGCCGTCGAGGATGAACTTGACGCCACAGCCTCCGGGGAGTGTAAATGAAGAGCGGGAGAGCTCCGTGGTGGTTGCGGTGATGCAATTACCCTCATAGGTGGAGAGAAGGGGGCTTGGACGACGAGAATTTAGGCGATGGCCGATGGCTCGGCTCCGGCCATGGACGAGGTTGGAGGGCACGGGAGGAGGAGTGGGTTGGTCCAGGGTGTCACTGGGAGTGAGAGAGAGCGAAAGGAGGCCAGAGAGGCTCGGGGGTGGCCTTAAATAGAAGGGGGCGAGGTGCACAGGGGGCTGTGCGCCCGCGAGGCTGTTTCCATCGCTGCAAGCCACGGGGGCTCGTGTGGGTATGTCTAGGGTGTTCCTGGACGTCGACTACGTTGGGAGAGATAGAGAGAGGGAGTGGGAGAGGTCAGAGACGCGCGCGTGTGAGCCGCACCATTGGCGCGCTCGGGCGGCCTTTGTTTGCTAGCGCGGAGGCGCGGTGAGGAGGAGAGAGGAGGGGGCCGACCGCGTAGCATGTTGCGGACGCCGAGGCACCTCGACTGGCACGAGGGGGAGGCTCGAGGTGGACGGGAGCGCCGTGTCAACGGTCGGGAGCACGGTAGCGTGCTCCAGAGCGCGTCTTTTGCCGGCATGCGTGGCTTTTGCGCGCGCACTCGGTGTCCACTAGTGTCAAAGGCATGCAGAGGGAATAAACAAGGGGGAAGGTGGCATTGGATGCTCTGGAACCTGCCAGGAGTGAGAGAGAGATGAGAAGGGGAGGGAAAAGTGGCTGTCCAGAGAAGAAAAATGGGTCTCTGCCCCCCTCCATCATTGCCTCTCGGGCAGGGAAGCACACCAGAGGTAGAGGGGGACTAGGAGGGGCTGTGGTAAAAACGATAACTCTTGGAGATTAGTGGAAGAGGTCAAAAATGGCATTTTGGTAATGTGGCAGAAGGTGTCTGATATTGGTTTGGGCAAGTAGATGATCTCCATTTGTCATGAGGCTTGACAGGGTCAAATGGTATGTAAAAATAAGAGGTACCACCAAGATTGAGTCCATTTGGGAAAAGTTGCCAATGCAACTTTTGTAAACCCTAGAAATCAGCAGAAATGGACTTTCCAAGATTTAGTCATGCAAATCTATTATCCTTGATGCACCACTTGATGTAGTGTCATCATTTGAGGATATGAACATGTCCACAAAAGTTGAGATCAAAAGGAGAAAGTTTCCAATGTAGAGTTGTTCAAATTTGGTTCTGGACAGGAAGGGTTTTGGGGCACTTTGATCAAGTTAAATTGTTCTTCAACTTGTGCCATTTGGTCTAGATGAATTATTAGACCATTTGAGCATGTTCACAAGGTTTGAGAACATTTGGACATGTTTGGCAATGTAAAGTAGCTCAAACTTCAAAATGGACAGAAATGGTTTTGAGGGGATTTCATGGAGTTATACTATTCTCCATGACATGATACTTGTCAAGATCATCAAACATCTCATATGTGACATGATAGAATTTTCTTGGAATTTTTGGAGAATATTTCCTTTGTAAATACTTCAAAAGCTTGAAATATCCAGAAAGGGTTTTTGAGGTATTTGACCAATATTTTGAACATGACCATGTGTTGAAACTCTTATATATGGACGATATATGTCCTATGAGTTTCTCTAAATTTTGTAAAATATTTTTGAAGCAATAAAGTAATTTTTCCCTATTAAAGACCATTTCTGGCCTTAAGAAAAAGCTTTTAAATAAAATAGGAAAATAACTTTTAAAATTATATTTTTGTGGTTTCTGGGTATCCTATATCTAATGGGAGTCAAATATATTTTTGGAAAGATTTTTACTACCGTTAATTAAGTACTTGCAGTGCAAACCTCAATTCAGGGGTTTTTGGAAAACTAATTTTAGAAAATACTTTTTGGCCAAATTAATTTTACAAGAAATTATTTTTATGTCCTCCACACATGGCATGATCATTGGGAAAGGGTTTTGGAGCAAGGAGATGAAGTATAGGAGTTGGAGGATTTGTTTGATTTTTAGAGCACTTGCAAACAACAGACAAACATTCAATCAAAGCAAAGACAAAACACTCAAAAGTTTTTGTCAAACCACATTTTAGCATGATTTAGTGACTTAAGTGTTGTGGCATGAAAATCAGGGTGTGACTGACCTACCCTCCTTACAAGAATCTCGTCCCCGAGATTCACAGACTAGGCGCGGAAAGGAGAATGGAAACTTGGATTTGGGGTAGTCTTCACGTCCTCATACTGCTTCTGCTTCTGAGTGGTGCTCCATTGAATCTTGAAGGACCTGGTGTTGTAGTTTCATGTATGACGCTCTTCTTGATCCAGGTTGCTAATGGGTAGCCTGCGGTAGGTTAGATTGGGCTAGGGGTCGATGGCTCGATGGTTAATGTCCTTATTAGTGCTCGGGCTAGCTAGGAAGTTGGAAACACTTCCGGGGTTGTGATGCATGGAAAGCGCAGTACATCAGCAACTCTGTGGAAACTCCAGCTAGTAATCGCTTTCTCTTCGCCTTGTAGTGATCTCGGAGGGGTTGTTAAATCTTGGAGTGATCTCGAAGGGGCCGATGAATCTTGGTGTGGGTCTCCTTGTCATGGAAATCCTTGGTTTCTTAGAGAGAAGTGGCTTGCAGATACACCTGGTCTTCGATGCGGATGTTTACTTCTTGATGATGGTGGTAGTTCTTCCTCCTTGGCATGGCGGTCTTCAAATGTCCTTTGACTAGCTGAAAGGCTCTTCTTCCGTCTTCGGGTGGACAAGTAGGTCACCAAATGATGATGACAACTATCTTGTCTAAGCACACCATGAGGACTTTGTTCATGGGGTACATAGAGTAGGCTGGGGAATTAGTGGTGGCCTCGTTGAGTGTGGGCCAAGGTGGTTCTAGACCTAGTGTCAAGGCCCTGAGGTCCTGATCCGACCATGTTGTAGCTTGGTAGGGCTTAAGGGTTTCAAGGATTCTAGTGTGCGAGTGAACATTTATCATCTTATCTCTAAGCACGGTTTCTGAGATGCCAATAGTCTATCTAGTCCTTTAAACAAATTGCATCATACCACCGATAGCATCATTTTGTATAGGTCAACTTCAATCATCACTTATGTGATTCATATCCTCATGGCTCCCGAGAGGAGGTCTAACAAAATCATATATGTCTACAATCCGCAAACTCATATGTATGACTACCCCTAAAAAATCCATGGGTAGAACATATAAGCTGCTAAGCTTGAACATGACAATCCAAGTGCTCAGCCTATCCTTCCAAGGTCTAAGATAAAGCACCTCTATCCTAGGGAAACACGTCGTATGCCACTCCAAGATCTTGTTTCCTTCCTATGAATCAACTCCAACAGCCCATTAACTTCCATCAATCACTACATAATCCATTTAATTCTACAAATCCAATGGTTAAGGTGTTCCACGTGATCTTCTAAAGTCCTTTAGTCCCCAAATACTTGAAATGGCCGTCTCTACTATAGCAATTCCACCAATTCTATTATCATGGTCAAGTAAACTACAAGGTCAGGCTTATATCAACTCCGACCATTAACCCAATCTCCTAGTTTATTGTCCACCGAGAAACATGGTCTCATGATCAAGATTATCGGTCTAATTCCAATTTACTCCGAACCATGTAGACTTACTCAGCATCTATACTCAACTAGAATCACCTATTTAAATCCAAATCTTGCGTTCAACGAAAATTCCTACATGTTCCCCCAAGTCATTTACGCAATATCAACTGTCTCCTTTCAATATCCCATGGCTAAGTTGAATCCAAATACTTCCAAGAATTCTAGCTTGCGAACACAATTATCCTGCTAAATCCAATTTACTCAGGGGTACTCTATAATCATTATCCCACCAAGTTCATCTACCAACATGGTAGCCTTATAATCCACCAAAGAGTCTCAGATAATTCCTCAAAGCCACTGATATAAACTCACCAAGTCATTTGTCCTCAATTCCTATATCCTCTAACTAATCTTCCCTATGGCATCGTCAGTCCTGGTGCTATATTAGGATGATAATGTGCTTGTTCACTATGTCCACTAGTTCCATAATGAACCCTGCGATGTGCAAGGTTTACAGAGGCTTAACTGGTTCTCTCGCAATACTGTGGGTTAAGCACATGGTTAAGGACTGGGGTATCTCATGAAGTCTCGAAGGGTCTAGGAATGGGTTTCTGGTCTGGAGGGTTAAACATAACTCTACGGGGTTTCACTTGGTCAAGGAGGCTGCAATAAAAAGTCTTCAGTGCTAGTTGGTCACCGAAGTAGACTCCTTGGTGCATCTTGTCTTGCTGGTCTTCAGTTGAGGAGAGAGAGACGAGAGGGAAAAGTAGCATAGAGGAGGTGGGATGCCTAAAGGGGGTTCTATAGTGCAGGAGCAAACAAACAAGTGCCAAAAGGCCAAACACAAACAACAAAATAAGGCAGGTGATATAGTCACGTACTTGTTGCCTAGGGCAAAAAGGGCGACTGATATTAAAAACACAACAAATAAAAACAAACAACACACAATCATGGTTCTATTCGAACCATCATACGGGCTCGACTGCGCATAGGGGGTACACGACTCATCCTACCCTAGGGGTTCTTGAACTCAGTAGTCGTGCCTTGTGCCTCATGCAGTCTTCTGAGTTTTCCTCAGGTGTTGCTATGTCTCTTGTAGTTGTTCGATGAAACAATCCGGGTTGAGCCTGAAGATTCTTTATCGACTTCTCGCCTGTTGAAGTGATGGGGTGAAGGTGGCTCCTCGTAGCTGGCATTGACTTGGTCTCCTTTTGTCTTCTTAATCATGACGATCCCTCTTGCCTTCTAAGGCGTCGAGTGTACCAGGTAGGCAACCCTTTATGTAGTGACACTAACAACGCATAATAGAGGTCCAACCTATCAGTTACATTGATGACAACATCGATACCAAGAGCGGGGGACGAAGAGAACCGTTTTCGTGCTCACTATAGTGAGGCGGACCGAATGGCTAGGTTCTCATCCACCGGTGGTTGCCGATACAACAACGGTAGTGACAGGGTTACCCTATTAGCGATGTATATCATGATCTTGCATATTCTATGCCCTGATCATCGTAGGTTAAGGTTGCATCATCTTGGGGCAGTGTCAAGGGTGTCACCATCTCCTGGGTCTTCAGGTCCTCATTCCTCGAGGATGTATCTTCTGTTGGTATCGTCTTGTTGTGATGTCGCCAATCTTGTGTTCAGGAGGTGTGGGTGAATGTCCGGCAAGGCATCTTCCTTCTAGATTATCCACGAGGATTACAAGGAATCCAAAGGGCGAGGCATAAGGGTTCTAGCGACCAAAGGTTTTGAAGGGAAGAGATCAATAAGGAAAGTATACCTTAGTTTTCAAAAACCGAGAAGGGAAGAGAAGTAGAGATAGTTTTGAAAACTAGTAGTAGTTTTGGAAATATTTTTACCCTAACTAACGACCATGCTAACTAAGGCTTCCTACAACAGATGGCTCGATACCAGCTCTGGGGGACCCCGACTCATAAGTCGTGATCACCGATTGCACGTACAAAGGATCCCGAGATCAATGCTCACCGAACACACGTAAGCTGAATAACAAGAGTCTTACATCCATACATACCGCCTTACACAAGTAGGACCATTATGGTCAAGTCTTGAGTATAACATTGCAGCGAAATCTTAAATCGATAACTTGGACCCATGCCATCCGCCTTAACCATACAGCATTCATTTGGGAAGCGCCCTAGCTCGCATGTTCATCACCAAGTATTCCTCATCATATCCTGTTCTTTCATGCCCGCCAATAAAATAACCAAAGGCAAGCCAATGAGTACTTTGAATGTACTCGCAAGCAACCCATGTTTTGGTTCAAGATACAACAATGCATGATATAGGTAAATTCTTGCAGAAAGCTAGTTTTGAGTGTAATGACATGTTCAACAACTTGTAAGACATGCATCAAGAGAGTTCAAGTAACCATGAGGACAGGTTACAGATATCAACATAAATAGAGTGGGCACCAACCCATCTAACATAAATAGAGTGGGCACCAACCCATCTCAATCATGTCAAGTCCCTTGACTTGACCCAAGTCATTTTATCAACACACACACTTGGTTTGTAAACAAGTGGACGTAGCCCAAGAGCGGTTACCCAACTATCCTTGACCGTGGACACGGCTATTCAATAGTTTTACACTCGCAGAGGTTGCACACTGCACTCCACAAGATCTGGGAACTTCCGTGTCACCCCACGACCATGGTACCTCAAGTACCCGGGGTAAGCACCCGATCACTACCTTTCCCTAGACGACACTAACATGGAGTCCACTCGATTGGCAGTGACCCCCGTGCCCAACATTTCACATAACATTTTCGTGGAGCCTTGCTCCCATATTTATCACATACCACTGGCACGGGGTACCAACGGTGTGTCCGGTGCCCCATAAAAATGGTCATGGCCGCCCTACCTGGCACGACCCCGTCCCGAGAGAGCGCACCAACAACTCTCCCGTCACTAGTAATGCAGGCCCCAACCTAGTATCGGTCTAGGTACTCAATAATGCCCTTTCCCATATAAGGGTAGAGTGGTTGTGCATGTAAGGTTGGAATAACTGTCGCAACTTCGACCAATCCGTTTTGAAAACAACTGTCAGGACCCCGACTCAGTGTCACATCGATCTAGCCTGTAACACATCATATCACTTTGCGGCCTCACGCACGGTAACCCAACGGGTGTCGCCTTACCTTGGCCCGGGACCGTTTGCGCCTTTTGGCACACGTATATGATAGTGTCGCTAGCATCCATATGAAAAGGAGCCCGGCTGACATGGCTAGTCGTAAACCCAAAGTGGCACAGACTTACAGGACAGCATCCATGACCCAAAGATCGAACGTGTCGGTCAACAGCAAGTAAGTTACGGGCTGTAGCGCTGGGCTAGCAGGACTCGTAAACCGGGCAGAAGGGCTAACAGACTCCGGTACTCAATGCGTGACATTTCCCGAAGACATACACAGAACGAAGAAGGACACATGCCGGCCAGCCTAAGTGCTCGGAGCAAAGAGCAAGCTACCAAGGCTCAAGGAGACACTAGGAGACATTTCCGTAAGAGAGGCTACTAAAGATAAACAACTAGATAGTCAGATCCCACACATACCAAGCATTGCAATCATACACACAATATGCTCGATATGTGCAAATACAACACGGCATCACAACATGACTCTACGACACAAGTACTTTATTTAAAGGCTCAGAGAGCCATTCATATCATACACACAAGTACGGGTCACACGACCCTCATACAAGTCATACAAGCATACAAGCCAACAATGAAGTGTTTTGTCCGAGTACGCATAACTAGTAAAATAAAAGAGACTAGGGTAAGCCTAGCTATACTACATGGTCCTTCTCTTGCAGGATCACCACAGGCCTTAGTCTACTAAATCGATGTCAACGCTCACGAAGAACCCGCTTAAAGGTTTGAGGCATCTTCCTAAAAATGTAAATTAAAGCAACATGAGTACAAAGGTACTCAAAGAAGACTTACATCGACCCTACATACATGCATATTATCAAGAAGGGTTGGTGGGGTTATTGCAGCAAGCCAGCTTTGACTCATGGCTAAGCTATCCCACGAGACACCAACTTGAAATAGTTTTATGACTCGAGTCCACTACTCATCATTTCAATACACCACCGAGGATCCAACCCCGCCTTCCCACGGGAAGCCATCCTCGGCACTCACGCTATCTTGAGGCTTTTAGTAGTATCCATTTACTTGTCTATGAACCGTATAGGCAACCAAGTAGTCCTTAATCATGACGCGCTATTCAATAGATGATATTAACCCCGCAGGGTGTACTTCTTCATACACGCTCACCACTTATCGCCGCATACGACATGTACTGCAACCTTCAAGCGGAAGCCCAACGTGGGTGTCGGCCACGACCTACCTAGACACCTAAGCCCCTAGTCCGTGTTTATCGCCTATTTGAGTTCCATCTATGAGGAGTTCCGCCAAGTCTCGCCACAGCCTCAAACGATGTGAACAGGTTCCCGAGATACCAAACGGCATCCGGTACACCGTGCCACGTACCTACCGCATCACAGCCCACCCCTACGGCCAGCGCTGTCCACGGCCTCCAAGAGGGCTACAAACACCGTAAACTACTTGCAACTCCCGGACCAAGGCTAGGGTGAATAAGAAGTTTAGAGGGTCCATTGGTTTCGGGCCCAATGCATGGTAGTAGCTGAATCTTAAATCACACATACAGATCTCAATGAAACAACCCAAGGACGGCCTCAATGAAACAACCCACCATGTACTCCTCATGGCCTTTCATCGATACCTTTACCAAATCGTGTTCAACAACTTACTCTCGCATCGACTCGATCATTTCACTCTAGCCATCACCCGGATGAACCAACTGACACGACTCTAAGCATAGCAGGCATAGCAAGGTAGGAACAACACAATCATATGGCTCAATCAACTCCTACACATGCTAGTGGGTTTCATCTAGTTATCGTGGCAATGACAGTCATGCAGAGGAAATGGGTTCAACTACCGCAGCACACAGCGTTTGAATTGCGTTGTCTTAATGCAGAAATGAGAGCAGGAGCAAGAACATGGATTTTATCGATATGATCAAATGGTTGGTTGCTTGCTCGACGGGTCGTTACACGGTATTGTTCTTCGTCGGGTTATCACGGTACTCCTCGAGGCCTAACCCGCCATGAACACCGATACACAGGCATTACCAAACAAGATGCAACAATATGATGCATGCAATGAGACATGGCAAAATGAGTGCTTTGGGCTAATGCAACTAGGACCAAATGAGTTTGAAGCATTTTGAACTAAGAATGCAATTTCCAAACTCATTATGATCATTTAAAGTGCTTAAACTTGTTCTGTGATAAACAGCAAGTTAGCTTCTGTAAACATGCATGAAACCTGTACAGATGGAAAGATTGGATTTTTCTGATCATTTTACATATATAATTTGTCTCATTTGGAGCTATGGTTGATTTTATATGGATTTTTGAAGTTTGAAACAATTTCTGGAATTTTCTGTGTAAAAATAATTCCAATAATTAAAATATCATACAAGACCTTTGCGTCATGATGACGTCAGGGGTCAACGGGCTGGTCAGTCAAACCGACCAGTGGGTCCCAGCGTCGATGGGGTTGGTTTAATTAAAATTTGATTAAAACTAAACTAGTTTAATTAGCAGGGCTGGGCCCACATGTCATAGACCCACGGGGGTCAACCTGGGCCCACCCGTGGTCAAACCCGGGGTCAAACCCACCGGCGTTTAGCCGGGCGAAGCGACGCGGGCGGCGGAAGTGGTTTTGGCCATTCCGCCACCAAATGAGGCGCGAGGCCACCGGAGTGCAGTGAGGACGAACCGCAACTCTTGGCGGAGTCCGTTGGGCTCGGGTGGCGGAGTTACGCCGGCGAAGTTTGGCGGCCACCGGAGCTCGGGTGAAAGTGAACTCGTGCTGTGGGGTGCGGTGAGGTGCGTGGAGTGCGTGGTTAGCTCCAGCGCGTCGTGGTGAACGCGATGGACACGGTGAAGTGACCGGAAAACGGCCGGGGGCACGTCGGCGACGAGGTCCGCGGCGGTGTGTGCGTGCGATCCTCGTGCGCTCGCTGTGGTGCACGGGAGCGAGAGAGAGAGGGTCGAGGAAGTAGCTAGGCTCACAGCGGACGCAACGGTGCAGACGGCGTGGTCGGGGACGAGCTGCAGCGGCGACGGCGTTGAAGGGGATCTCCGGCGGCGGCGGACTCGGGCGAGCTTGGTGCGGCGTCTTCGGGGCACGCGAGCGCTCGGGGCTCGGCTAGCTCGAAGGAGTCGGCGACGGCGGAGCGTCTGGACACGGTGGCGCGGCGTGGGGTCGACGGAGGGCGCGGCTACGACGGTGGTCGGGCGGCGGTGGCGCTGCCATGGCGTGGCGGAGCGAAGGAGGCGAAGCCGGAGAGAAACGGGGCGTCTGGGGTGCGGAGAGAGCGAGGGTCGACCCGACGTGGCAAGGCGAGGGAAGCGGCGAGACGGCGAGCAGGTGCGTGGCACCCATGCGTGCTCGCCGCCGAGCACCTCGCCGCTGCTGGCTGGGCAAGCAGCTTCATTGGCGCGGTGTTTGAGGCTGGGCGGCAGTGGGCTGGCAAGGGGAGGCGCCAGTTAGTTTCTCGCTTTTCATTTTTCTTTTCTATTATTCTAAACTTTGTTGAGTTATTTAAAATACCGAAAGGTTCTAAAATTCACCAAAATAATCCTGGTCCAATGTTGGAATATTTCCAACATGGAACATTTTAGTTTGGAGATATTTGGACATTTGAAATATTTTATGAATTTTAAATGCCCAAATTCAAATAGCTATGATTTAATTCAAAGACCCAAAGATGACCTAGGAAATTGTGCATCACTTTTGGCGAGCTTCGACCAAGACAAAAATGATGGACATTTTAGAAGGGCATTTCAGTTCATCAAGATATTTTTAGCAAACCCTAGTTGTTTCAGAGGGGGCTGGGGGTTCTGGCAATCCCATTTCAAGTTTCTGTTGAAAAAAATTAGACATGATGCAACACTCTAATGCATGAACTAGCTAGGGTGTGACAACTCACCCCCACTCAAAAGAATCTCGTCCCGAGATTTAGGTTCCTCCGGAAAGAGGGCGGGGTACTCAAGTCGAAGACGATCCTCCCTTTCCCATGTAGCTTCCTTCTCAGAATGGTGCGACCATTGAACCTTGAGAAACTTGATATTATGCCGTCGAGTGGTACGCTCGGCTTGATCGAGAATACGAACGGGATATTCTCGATATGTGAGATTATCTTGAAGATCAAGCGTTTCGTGGTCCACTCCACGGATAGGATCCGAGAAGCAACGCCTGAGTTGAGAAACGTGGAAGACGTCGTGGACTTTGGAGAGATGCGGAGGTAGTTCCAATTGGTAGGCAACTTCTCCTCGTTTGGCAAGAATGCGAAAGGGTCCAATGTAGCGAGGAGCCAATTTGCCCTTGATACCGGGCGATGGGTTCCCTCAGAGGAGTAACCAAGATAAGCCTTCTCGTCAACCTCGTAAGTCATAGCCTTATGTTTTCGGTCATATTGACTCTTTTGACGAGATTGGGCTGTTTTCAACTTTTCACTTAACGATGCGAACTTGTTTTTACGCTTCTGGATCATATCCGGGCAAAGAATTGTCTTTCCCGGTTTCGACCAGCTTAAGAGGTGTTCGACACCTTCGCCCATAGAGAACTTCAAAAGGTGCTTTGCCCAAGCTAGATTGATAGCTGTTGTTATAAGCAAATTCGCAAATGGAAGGCATTTCTCCCAATCCATTCGAATGAGATAATGTAAGCTCAAGCATGTCTTCTAGGATTTGGTTGACACGCTCTACTTGACCACTTGATTGAGGGTGAAAAGTGCTAAAGGAGAGATGGGTTCCCATAGCGTTTTGGAAACTTTCCCAAAATCGAGAGGTGAAGAGACTTCCTCGATCCGAGTTTATTTCAATGGAACACCATGAAGAGATACTATTCGGAGATGTACAAATCGGCTAGCTGACTAGCGGTTATACTCTCGCATGTAAGAAATGGGCTACTTTGGAAAGGCGGTCGATAATCTACAAAGATAGCATTATTCCTCTCTTGGTCCCGGGAAAACCAAAGATGAAATCCATACTAATTTTATCCCATTTCCATTCAGAATAGATAGAGGTTGAAGGGTGCCAAGAGGCCGTTGATGCTCTGCTTTACACGCGACGAGCGTCGCCGCATTAGCAACATATTGAGCAATGTCTCTCTTCATCCTAGTCCACCGAAATCTCCGCGAGGTCCCGATACATTTTAGTGCTACCGGATGAATGGTGAGAGGGATTCATGAGCTTCCTTAAGAATCAATCGCCGCAGGTTTCGCACCTTAGGAACCACTAGACGGGTTCCGAAGTATACGACTCCTTGATCATCAATGGAGAAACAATCCGCAACTCCTTTCTTGATGTTTCTTTTGATGCGGGAAATCCCCGGATCTACCTTTTGGGCTTTGATGATCTGATCCGTAAGGGAAGGTTTCGCCACCAAGGTGGAAAGGAACCCTCGAGGAACAATGTGAAGGTTGAGCTTCCGAAATTCCTCGTGGAGAAGTGGTTGACTTTGTTGCAACATCAGGTTGTTGCAATAAGATTTACGACTTAGCGCATCAGCCATGACGCTGGCTTTTCCCGGGTGTAAGTTATCCCTAAGTCGAAATCTGAATCAACTCAACCCAACGCCTTTGCCGAGATTCAAATCTGGTTGGGTGAATATATACTTCAGACTTTGGTGATCGGTGTAGATTTCGCAACGATTACCAAGAAGGTAATGTCGCCAGTTTTGAGTGCATAGACTACGGCCGCAAGCTCTAGATCATGAGTAGGGTAGTTTTCCTCATGTGGGTGTAATTGCCGTGAACCATAAGCAATTACGTGTCGATCTTGCATGAGAATACAGCCTAGTCCTTGTCGCGAGGCGTCGCAATAGATAACAAAGTCCTTAGAGAAATCTGGTGGTACCAAAGACGGGCGAAGTTAAACGCCTTTTCGCCTCGAAACTGTGCTCACATTGTGGAGTCCACTCGAACTTTTTATCTTTCTTGAGGAGTTCAGTTAGAGGTTTAGCAACTTTGGAGAAGTTCTCAACGAAGCGGCGACAATAGCTCGCTAAGCCAAGGAAACTCCGAACTTGCTTGACCGATTCAGGTGGAGTCCAATTAAGGACGGCTTGAACTCGCTCGGGGTTACAGCAATACCTTTACCGAAATTACATGTCCTAGATAGGTTACTTACGCAGCCAAAATTCGCACTTAGAAAACTTGGCATAAAGGCGATGCTCTCAAGTTTCATCAACACTAGCCTTAGATGTTCGGCATGTTCTTCCTCGTTCTTGGAATAGATGAGTATGTCATCGAGGTAAACCACGACGAATTTATCCAAATACTCCATGAAGATTGAGTTCATTAACCGGAAAATGTGGTGGGGCGTTGGTCAAGCCGAAGGACATGACGGTGTACTCAGATTGGCGTAACGAGTAACAAAGGCCGCTTTGGGAATGTCCCGTTTGGATTTTGATTTGATGGTAGCCTAACCTCAAATCCATCTTAGAGAAGACCGAGGATCCCGCGAGCTGATCATACGGATCGTTGATCCCGGGAGCGGATACTTGTTCTTAATTGTGACCAAGTTGACGGGTCGATAATCTACAACCATCCGTCCGTACCATCCTTCTTCTTGACGAAGAGGACGGGCAAGCCCAAGGAGATGAACTAGGACGGATGAAACCCTTTGCAAGGCCTCATCGAGTTGTTTCTTAAGTTCGCTAGTTCTAGGGGTGCCATCTTATAGGGTCTTCTAGAAATTGGAACAGTTCCTCGAATGAGGTCTATCACGAATTCAACATCTCTGTCGGTGGGACACCGGCAATTCTTCTGAAAGACATCCGGAAAGTCACGGACTACGGAACGCCTTCGAGGTCCGCAATGGACCGCATTAAGAGAATATAGTTGGCGCTGGATATTCGGGTCAAGACATTGACTATCTTTCCCGAGGGTGCGTAAGTTGAACAGTCCTAGAGAAACAATCAATCTTGGCATGATGGGCTGACATCCACCCATACCCAAGATGATATTTATATCCGAAGATTTGAGAGCTATCAACGATGCAAGGAAAACAAGTCTGTCGACCTGAATTTCATTACCATGGCTTACTCTAGAAGTTTGCCATTTGGATCCCGGGGTTTGAATTACCATGGAGGTGGGCATATCACTGAATGTAGTGTTGTGCAAGCGAGCATAGCTTTCGGATATGAATGAATGAGATGCTCCAGTATCGAAAAGAACGGATGCCGGGTGGCAATTAACAAGAAGCGTACCGAGCACGACGTTGGGATCCTCTTGGGCCTCCTCAGCTGAGACACAATTAACATGGCCACGTGCAGTGGTGGCCGGCTTGGCATAGAACACCTTTCCTGCTGGCTTGCCGCGGCCAACAGCTTTTGCAGGCTGATTGGGGTTGGTCTGGGGACAATCGCGCATGTAGTGGCCTGATTCACCACATTTGAAGCACGTCACGGGGCTGGCGCGTAGAGGAGCGTTGTTGGTTGGTCCACCATAGGGCCTAGCTGGTGCATATTCTTGAATCGGGCGAGGCGCTGGAAGGATGGCCTCGTGTGAATCTGGGTGGCGAGGCGATAGGCACCCACACACGGCGCTTCGTGGTCCAAAGACCGATGATGAACCCATGTCACGGCCATGCTTGCGTGTTGCTTCAAATCAGTCGACCAGTTTCAGCGCCGATGGCTTTGTTGACAAGCTTCGAAAGAGGTGCACTCATGCGACGGAGATCTCGGCGGAGCTCGGGCTAAGTCCTTGCGGAACCTTGCCTGCTTCTTGGCGTCGGTGGAGACCTCTTCGCTGCATAACGTGCAAGATTACCGAACTCTCTACTATAGGCGCCCACGGAGAGACGGCCTTGGGTGAAACTGCAGAACTCCTCACGCTTTTATCCATGAGACCCTCCGAATGTGATGTTCACGAAAGCCTCGCTGAATTCTGCCCAAGTAGTGACATGGCCAATCAAGATAGCTATATAGTTCTCCCACCGTAGATCAAGGGCCCTCAAGATGATATGCAGCAAAGGTGACCTTGTCCGCCTCAGCTACCAAAGCGTAACGCAGCTTGTGGGTAATGCCGCGGCCGCCATCGGCGCCGAGAGGCTCGACGGAGTGGTGGAAGGTAGGTGGATGTAACTTGATGAAGTCATTTGAGCGACACCAAGTTGTTTCTGATGATGGGCTGTGTTCTGCTCGATACGCCCAAAGAAACGGTTGGTCTCCGCTTGTTTCTCTCGGCCTCTAGCATAACTTCGCCGAGAAGGAGGGTGAGGCAGGTTCGCTTCTCCAACTCTGCTGCCTTGGCCTGCTCTGGCGGAGCAGGGTTGTTATGGTGTTAACCATCCTAGGGAAACAAAACAAGGGTTTAGTCCAGATGGCAAGATTCGACATAGAAAGGTAGAATGTAATGGATAACTTGGAATGCGAGATGATCATCCGTATGACATGGCGAATCTGAGATGCTACTTTATTCCATCGTCATACACACCATACAAGGTTTAGTACAAGACCAAACAAAGTACTACTTGGTGAAAGGAAGATTACATCTCATCGGAGGCACACCAAGCTCCTATACATTATTTTTGCTACACCTCCGAATTAGTACACACTAAGTCATATTCCACGAGTCACGCAGACGGTGGAAATACAACTGTTATAATACTAGTGGGACTACTACTAACTCGACGCCTCCGTAGTAGTTCTCATAGAAGTCTCCTCCGTAACACAGGAGTTCAACGTGATCGTGCGGGAACAAAGCGGTCCCGAGGAGCCCGTGGACCGTAAGGGCAAGGGTGAGGTCTTGACCTACGAACGGTGGCAAGCGAGGACCACGAGGTGGGGTGATGCCTCCCACATCACGCCACCATCATGTCCGCAGATCAGCCCCGACAGATACAAATCTCTCATATCCATATAACCAGCTTGAACAGCCGGTGCAAAGCGAGTCAAGGTAGCCCAATGATCAAGACGGGCATTGAAGAGCTCCATCCTCAAGGCCCGACTCTCTCGGTCCTTGTCCTCGAGCAACTCAGCGGTAGTACGGGTTAGGGAGTCCTCCCGACCGAATCAGATAGATGGCTCGAAGATAACCAAACGCCCGAAGTGAACTTGGCATATACCGAAAGTCGGTGTTATGGAGCAGCCCACCTGGCTCGTATAATGGTCATCATAGAATATGCAGCATCTTGAACCGCCATATCAATAGTAACACCAAGCCCATAGGAGCTGTGAAGGGCCTCGGTGCAACCAGGATAAGAGGGGAACACTCGACGGTGCAAAGATACCGACTTTGGTTAAAATCTCGACATCGCTTCTTCAACTGTGTATTCGGGTACCAACGGTATCCCGCTTGATCATAACCCGAACTAGCATGGATGTATGACCGTCACACCAATGCATCTGGTCGATTTAACCACTTGATTGTGATCACGAGTGGCCATCTCGAAGCACAACCACAATGCAAAGACATTAGTATTTCTAGCGGAATTTGGACAGATAACGATCAGAAATGCTCAAAGGATTGAGACATTTCACAAGGACCTGCACAACCACTCAACAATATCATATCAAGGTTCTGGGTCCAATTTAGTAACATAACAGGATAGTAAAACTGAACCAGGCTTGTAACCATCAAACCTACAAGGTACTACTGATTAGTAACACGTGAACCTAATAGGGAGAAGAGATCCTAATCCTTAACCCCCGATGGAAGAATGGACTGACTCAGATCAGAATATCATGAGATAAAGGAGTAAAATGAGCCTTACGTACCATCCCACAATCAATTCCCTACATATAACTAAAGCATTTCTAGACTCAACATCGACCAGCTTTGGCTTGGAGAACCTACAGCAGTCCGCTCGATACCAACGCTGTCAGACCCGACTCGATGTCACATCGATCTAGCTCAGAACACATCATATCACTTTGCGGCCTCACGCACGGTAACCCAACGGTGTCGCCATACCTTGGCCCGGACCGCTTATGCCTTTTGGCACACGATATGATAGTGTCGCTAGCATCCATATGAAAAGGAGCCCGGCCGACATGGCTAGTCGTAAACCCAAAGTGGCACAGACTTACAGGACAGCATCCATGACCCAAAGATCGAACGTGTCGGTCAACAGCAAGTAAGTTACGGGCTGTAGCGCTGGGCTAGCAGACTCGATAAACCGGGCAGAAGGGCTAACAGACTCCGGTACTCAATGCGTGACATTTCCCGAAGGGACGATACAGAACGAAGAAGGACACATGCCGGCCAGCCTAAGTGCTCGGGAGCAAAGAGCAAGCTACCAAGGCTCAAGGAGACACTAGGAGACATTTCCCGTAAGAGAGGCTACTAAAGATAAACAACTAGATAGTCGATCCCACACATACCAAGCATTGCAATCATACACACAATATGCTCGATATGTGCAAATACAACACGGCATCACAACATGACTCTACGACACAAGTATTTTATTTAAAGGCTCGAGAGCCATTCATATCATACACACAAGTACGGGTCACACGACCCTCATACAAGTCATACAAGCATACAAGCCAACAATGAAGTGTTTTGTCCGAGTACGCATAACTAGTAAAATAAAAGAGACTAGGGTAAGCCTAGCTATACTACATGGTCCTTCTCTTGCACAGATCACCACCGGCCTTAGTCTACTCGTCGATGTCAACGCTCACGAAGAACCCGTCGGAAGGGTTTGAGGCATCTTCTAAAAATGTAAATTAAAGCAACATGAGTACAAAGGTACTCAAAGAAGACTTACATCGACCCTACATACATGCATATTATCAAGAAGGGTTGGTGGGGTTATTGCAGCAAGCCAGCTTTGACTCATGGCTAAGCTATCCTCTGAGACACCAACTTGAAATAGTTTTGCTTTTCGAGTCCACTACTCATCATTTCAATACACCACCGAGGATCCAACCCCGTCTTCCCACGGGAAGCCATCCTCGGCACTCACGCTATCTTGAGGCTTTTAGTAGTATCCATTTACTTGTCTATGAACCGATAGGCAACCAAGTAGTCCTTAATCATGACGCGCTATTCAATAGATGATATTAACCCCGCAGGGTGTACTTCTTCATACACGCTCACCACTTATCGCCGTTTACACGACATGTACTCGGCAACCTTCAAGCGAAGCCCAACGTGGGTGTCGGCCACGACCTACCTAGACACCTAAGCCCCTAGTCCGTGTTTATCGCCTATTTGAGTTCCATCTATGAGGAGTTCGGCCAAGTCTCGCCACAGCCTCAAACGATGTGAACAGGTTCCCGAGATACCAAACGGGCATCCGGTACACCGTGCACGTACCTACCGCATCACAGCCCACCCCTACGGTCAGCGCTGTCCACGGCCTCCAAGAGGCTACAAACACCGAAACTACTTGCAACTCCCCGGACCAAGGCTAGGGTGAATAAGAAGTTTAGAGGGTCCATTGGTTTCGGGCCCAATGCATGGTAGTAGCTGAATCTTAAATCACACATACAGATCTCGATTAAGGACGGCCTCAATGAAACAACCCACCATGTACTCCTACATGGCCTTTCATCGATACCTTTACCAAATCGTGTTCAACAACTTACTCTCGCATCGACTCGATCATTTCACTCTAGCCATCACCCGATGAACCAGACCGACACGACTCTAAGCATAGCAGGCATAGCAAGGTAGGAACAACACAATCATATGGCTCAATCAACTCCTACACATGCTAGTGGGTTTCATCTAGTTACTGTGGCAATGACAGGTCATGCAGAGGAAATGGGTTCAACTACCGCAGCACACAGCAGTTTGAATTGCGTTGTCTTAATGCAGTAAATGAGAGCAGGAGCAAGAACATGGGATTTTATCGATATGATCAAATGGTTGGTTGCTTGTTCGACGGTCGTTACACGGTATTGTTCTTCGTCGGGTTATCACGGTACTCCTCGAGGCCTAACCCGCCATGAACACCGATACACAGGCATTACCAAACAAGATGCAACAATATGATGCATGCAATGAGACATGGCAAAATGAGTGCTTTGGGCTAATGCAACTAGGACCAAATGAGTTTGAAGCATTTTGAACTAAGAATGCAATTTCCAAACTCATTATGATCATTTAAAGTGCTTAAACTTGTTCTGTGATAAACAGCAAGTTAGCTTCTGTAAACATGCATGAAACCTGTACAGATGGAAAGATTGGATTTTTCTGATCATTTTACATATATAATTTGTCTCATTTGGAGCTATGGTTGATTTTATATGGATTTTTGAAGTTTGAAACAATTTCTGGAATTTTCTGTGTAAAAATAATTCCAATAATTAAAATATCAGCACTGCGTCATGATGACGTCAGGGGGTCAACGGGCTGGTCAGGTCAAACTGACCAGTGGGTCCCGCGTGTCAGTGGGGTTGGTTTAATTAAAATTTGATTAAAACTAAACTAGTTTAATTAGCAGGGCTGGGCCCACATGTCATAGACCCACGGGGGTCAACCTGGGCCCACCCGTGGTCAAACCCGGGGTCAAACCCACCGGCGTTTAGCCGCCGGCGAGCCCGACGCGGCGGCGGAAGTGGTTTTGGCCATTCCGGCCACCAAATGAGGCGCGGAGGCCACCGGAGTGCAGCTGAGGACGAACCGCAACTCTTGGCGAGTCCGCGGGCTCGGTGGCGGAGTTGGCGCCGGCGGCGAAGTTTACGGCCACCGGAGCTCGGGTGAAAGTGAACTCGTCTTTGTGGGGTGCGGTGAGGTGCGTGGAGGCGTGGTTAGCTCCAGTAGCGTCGTGGTGAACGCGATGGACACGGTGAAGTGACCGAAAACGGCCGGGGCACGCCGGCGACGAGGTCCGCGGCGGTGTGTGCGTCACGATCTCGTGGCGCCGCTGTGGTGCACGGAGCGAGAGAGAGGGTCGAGGAAGTAGCTAGGCTCACAGCCGGGCGAACGGTGCGACGGCGTGGTCGGGGACGAGCTGCAGCGGCGACGGCGTTGAAGGGGATCTCCGCGGCGGCGGACTCGGGCGAAGCTTAGTGCGGCGTCTTGGGCACGCGAAGCGCTTCGGGCTCGGCTAGCTCGAAGGAGTCGGCGACGGCGAGCGTCTGAACACGGTGGCGCGGGCGTGGGGTCGACGGAGGGCGCGCTACGACGGTGGTGCGGCGGCGGTGGCGCTGCCATGGCGTGGCGGAGCGAAGGAGGCGAGCCGAGAGAAACGGGCGCCTGGGGTGCGGAGAGAGCGAGGGTCGACCCCGACGTGGCAAGGCGAGGGAAGCGGCGAGACGGCGAGCAGGTGCGTGGCACCCATGCGTGCTCGCCGTCGAGCACCACCTGCTGCTGCTGCCGGCAAGCAGCTTGGCCAGGCGCGTGTCATTGGGCGGCAGGTGGGCTGGCCAAGGGCGAGGCGCCAAAGTTAGTTTCTCCGCTTTACTTTTTCTTTTCTATTATTCGTAACTTTGTTGAGTTATTTAAAATACCGTAAAGGTTCTAAAATTCACCAAAATAATCCTGGTCCAATGTTGGAATATTTCCAACATGGAACATTTTAGTTTGGAGATATTTGGACATTTGAAATATTTTATGAATTTTAAATGCCCAAATTCAAATAGCTATGATTTAATTCAAAGACCCAAAGATGACCTAGGAAATTGTGCATCACTTTTGGCAGAGCTTCTGGACCAAGACAAAAATGATGGACATTTTAGAAGGGCATTTCAGGTTCATCGAAGATATTTTTAGCAAACCCTAGTTGTTTCAGAGGGGGCTGGGGGTTCTGGCAATCCCATTTCAAGTTTCTGTTGAAAAAAATTAGACATGATGCAACACTCTAATGCATGAACTAGCTAGGGTGTGACAACAACACACACTTTCCTCGGTACACCACTTCGTCATCAAGTGGTTACCCATCTCATCATCTCCCTCGGGCATAAGTGGCACCCGACGGGGTTTTCGAAAAGTCCTTTGAAAATACATTGCCTCCTTCATCATGCACATACCCGTCCCTTTTTGCGTAGCATCTACTTTAGAATCCTATCTACTCCCACCGGCATAACCCTCATAAGAAGATAGGGCCATGCACAATGCAAGTATCAACGAGGAAGTAACCAAGGCAACCAACCCATGTGGTTCACCATCTCGTCATGATTCCGATGCAACAATAATAAAGAGCTATATGAAATGCATAAAAAGGGTTTCATAGACATGGTCAAAGGGCTGCTTGACTGGTTCATCAGAGTCTTGAAATCTTCTGGTCCTTCTCCAAGTACTCCGTCTACTTCGTCAACTATTGTCGAAAGCAACCATAATAAGCAACACAACAAGGCAGGAAATAAAAGTGCTCTAAAAATATGAGTTGGACTTTTCTGGGATACCTCTGGTCATATGAGGGATGACCAAAGTGGTTTCATTAGGATTTGATCAATGGACATCTCTGAACATTTAAATATGATGGAATCAATAGGTTTATGGATTTGCAAGAAGTGTACAGAAGTATATTTTTGGAAAATGGGCAAAGATACCCATTTAACAAAGGATGATTTTAGAAGCATTTAGGATCTGGTTTCACTGGGTTTGGAGTTCAAATGAATATTCTATGGATTTGCAAAGCTGACAAACATGAAGAAATGGCTCATTATTTTGTGGGGTACAGAAAGTATCAAGAAAAATGTTCATAAACTAGGTTATGAATTTAGATGCATCCAGGAATTGGAATCATGGCATTTGGAGCAAGTTTGAGCTCTCTGTGATTTTTCTAAAGTTCATCACAAAAGGAGGGAAAATAGGATTTGTAAATATTTGTGAAGAAAAGGTCTCTGGAAAAATGTGCATGTTGCACCACCAGGTAGATCATGATTTATAGAGTCACTAGAAATTTGAATCATCAAATTTGGAGTTAATTTGGATATTCTATGGATTTTTTAAGTTGACTGGAAAAAGAATAAGGAAAAGGCTATACCACTTATTCTGCGCGCTGGGCGCGGGATAGCTGACGGGCCGGCCCAGCTGTGTAGCCGCGCAGGACAAGAGGCCACGTCGAAGGTGGCTTCGCGGGGGTACGCCTTCCCGCAGGGGAGGCGGATCCAGCCGAAGCCGTTTCCACTTAAACGGCGGGGCCCGCCCACCGGGTCGCTGACGAGCGGGGCCCGGTGCTCAGCCCGTCTTCTAGCTCCCGCTTGAACAGAGCAGAGGCAAGGGAGGCAAGGCCGAGCGGGCGCCGGCGCTCTCCCGGGCGGCACGGGCCACCTCCGGCGGTGCCCGACACACCGGCGAATTCAGTGCGCCGCGGCGCACCCGTCCAGGTGCTTCACGCCTGTGGGGGAGCCCGGGAAGAGGAGGAGCTTCGGGTGCGGCGGACCGGGGCGCCGTCGAGGATGAACTTGACGCCACGTCCTCCGGGGAGTGTAAATGAAGAGCGGGAGAGCTCCGTGGTGGTTGCGGTGATGCAATTACCCTCATAGGTGGAGAGGAGGGGGCTTGGACGACGAGAATTTAGGCGATGGCCGATGGCTCAGCTCCGGCCATGGACGACGTTGGAGGGCACGGGAGGAGGAGTGGGTTGGTCCAGGTGGTCACTGGGAGTGAGAGCGGGCGAAAGGAGGCCAGGGAGGCTCGGGGTGGCCTTAAATAGAAGGGGGCGAGGTGCACAGGGGGCCGTGCGCCCGCGATGCTGTTGCTATCGCTGCAAGCCACGGGGGCTCGTGTGGGCATGTCTGGGGTGTTCCTGGACGTCGACTACGTCGGGAGAGATAGAGAGAGGGAGTGTGGAGAGGTCAGAGACGCGCGCGTGTGAGCCGCACCATTGGCGCGCTCGGGCGGCCTCTGTTTGCTAGCGCGGAGGCGCTGGGAGGAGGAGAGAGGAGGGGGTCGACCGCGTAGTGTGTTGCGGACGCCGAGGCACCTCGACTGGCGCGAGGGGGAGGCTCGAGGTGGACGGGAGCGCCGTGTCAACGGTCGGGAGCACGATAGCATGCTCCAAAGCGCATCTTTTGCCGGCATGCGTGGCTTTTGCGCGCGCACTCGGTGTCCACTAGTGTCAAAGGCATGCAGAGGGAATAAACAAGGGGGAAGGTGGCATTGGATGCTCTGGAACCTGCCAGGAGTGAGAGAGAGATGAGAAGGGGAGGGAAAAGTGGCTGTCCAGAGAAGAAAAATGGGTCTCTGCCCCCCTCCATCATTGCCTCTCGAGCAGGGAAGCACACCAGAGGTAGAGGGGGACTAGGAGGGGCTGTGGTAAAAAAGGATAACTCTTGGAGATTAGTGGAAGAGGTCAAAAATGGCATTTTGGTAATGTGGCAGAAGGTGTTTGATATTGGTTTGGGCAAGTAGATGATCTCCATTTGTCATGAGGCTTGACAGGGTCAAATGGTATTAGAAAATAAGAGGTACCACCAAGATTGAGTCCATTTGGGAAAAGTTGCCAATGCAACTTTTGTAAACCCTAGAAATCAGCAGAAATGGACTTTCCAAGATTTAGTCAAGCAAATCTATTCTCCTTGTTGCACCACTTGATGTAGTGTCATCATTTGAGGATATGAACATGTCCACAAAAGTTGAGATCAAAAGGAGAAAGTTTCCAATATAGAGTTGTTCAAATTTGGTTCTGGACAGGAAGGGTTTTGGGGCACTTTGATCAAGTTAAATTGTTCTCCAACTTGTGCCATTTGGTCTAGCTGAATTATTAGACTATTTGAGCATGTTCACAAGGTTTGAGAACATTTGGACATGTTTGGCAATGTAAAGTAGCTCAAACTTCAAAATGGACAGAAATGGTTTTGAGGGGATTTCATGGAGTTATACTATTCTCCATGACACGATACTTCTCAAGATCATCAAACATCTCATATGTGACATGATAGAATTTTCTTGGAATTTTTGGAGAATATTTCCTTTGTAAATACTTCAAAAGCTTGAAATATCCAGAAAGGGTTTTTGAGGTATTTGACCAATATTTTGAACATGACCATGTGTTGAAACTCTTATATATGGACAATATATGTCCTATGAGTTTCTCTAAATTTTGTAAAATATTTTTGAAGCAATAAAGTAATTTTTCCCTATTAAAGACCATTTCTGGCCTTAAGAAAATCTTTTAAATAAAATAGGAAAATAACTTTTAAAATTACATTTTTGTGGTTTCTGGGTATTCTATATCTAATAGGAGTCAAATATATTTTTGGAAAGATTTTTACTACCCTTAATTAAGTACTTGCAGTGCAAACCTCAATTCAGGGGTTTTTGGAAAACTAATTTTAGAAAATACTTTTTGGCCAAATTAATTTTACAAGCAATTATTTTTATGTCCTCTACACATGGCATGATCATTGGGAAAGGTTTTTAGAGCAAGGAGATGAAGTATAGGAGTTGGAGGATTTGTTTGATTTTTAGAGCACTTGCAAACAGCAGACAAACATTCAATCAAAGCAAAGACAAAACACTCAAAAGTTTTTGTCAAACCACATTTTAGCATGATTTAGTGACTTAAGTGCTGTGGCATGAAAATCAGGGTGTGACACTCTCCCTTGGAGTTCTGCGTGCATGGCAAGTGGACCAGGATGGTCGACGTCCCACATGTTGGCGAACGGAAGTATTCTTTCCGATATCGAGGAGCAAGGAAACCGCGTGGTATATTATCACTGCTGATTGGTTCGCAAAAAATAGTATCACTGCCGATTTATAATTACTTTTTATTTCTGATGAATGCTAGCATTTCAACTCTTATGACGAAGGGTGCCAAACACGGCACGTACTGGATGTCCCACACGTCAGTGAAAGGCGTGGGACATGAACAACGTGGTAGAGCCCGGCGTAAAAAAACAGCGTGGTAGAGCGTCTCCACTTCTTCCACTTCTGGGTCGGAGACCACACGTAGTATTCCCTCCGTTCCAAAATAGATGACTCAATTTTGTACAAAGTTAGTATAAAGTTGGGTCATCTATTTTGGAATGGAGGGAGTAGTACTTAGCTATATGAACGATACAAAGTGCGACCTGGAGAGAAAGACACGTCTAGTTGGAAGGTCTTGAGGCATACACGTAAACAAATATAAAAGTTAATACGTGCCTCCAACTAATATAGTAGTAGTAGAGTACTTAGAAATGTACTCCATAACATCAGCGTGCATTGCACGTACAACATTTAGTGGTAGTACATAGTAAGAGACAAATGCCGCCCAAGAGTTCCCTTCTCGACCTACTTTTGGGTGTTTGGTAGAGTGTATGGAGGGTGCATCAGTCCACACTAGTTTAGCACAAATACACTAGAAGCATGCATGAAGAGAGCATGCATGAAGAGGGGTGTTGAGTTGAGCATGCATGAAGAGGGAACAACTATGCTGAGACGAGAACGCAACCAAACACACCCTGTATGCCATGCATGTTCATACCATTTGTGCCTTTCTACTTCACTTACTGTGCTACATTACTCAGGTTCGTATGTCCACTCCTGGGTACATGTCCGTCTCGTAGTTTTAGTGCCACATGTTCTTCATATAGATGGAACGATCGTTGCATAACACGTGCGCCTTGATGCTAGATGTCTCGCGTGTTGGCAAAAGGATGAACAAAGCTCACGTAAAAAAATAGAGTGGAAGAACATAGATTCCGAACGACCGAGAAGCAGCAAGGAACCTCGTGGTGGAGCGTCTGCACTCATAATATTTAATATTATTCAGCGATATAAAATTAACCAATCATCTCCACAGTGGACTGGAAGAGTACGAAACACGGCAGCCCAGTGTAGTTACATCATACTAGTACATGGCTAACCCACGCTATCACCATATTTCTTGGCTTCCGTGCGACACCTATCTCTAGTAATCCAAAGCACTGTGACGCTTCTCCTCCTCGCCTCTATCAAAGTGCGGGGGCTGGCGTTTCGCCATCTATTGAGGTTGGTTAACTATCACATGTTAGCAACATGCCAAGAGCATTCTAAAAAATTCCTTTCACGCTCCGCTTTCAAAAAGAAAAAATCCTTTTACGCATTTAATTTGCATGTATGCTTTGAGCAACTTGCATGTCCTATATGCTCTGCTTAATACTCTAACTTAGCTAGAGGTTAGACTAACTCATGACTAACCCTGAACTAACTGTAGCCAAAGAGGTGTTTGAGTGACAGGGTTAGATTGACAATAAATGCACTTCATGGAGAGAGAAAAGTGATTTTTCGTTGGTCCCAATGAGAACTATCTCCGCTTAGCACCTCTTGGGTGGGATAGTTTTTTGGTGGGTTCGTGCAACTTGCTCCAATTTAAACCCTCATGCATGGATACTTTAGGGCTATTTGAGCCCCAACTAGCTCAAACTAACTCTAACCCACGGATCCAAACAGGGCCTATGGCCAGTCTCGACGCGGAGCAGTCGCGTGCACCGGGAAGCGGCGCTCTCTCGGCCGTCGCACCATTTCAAAGCCAGCGCCAGTGAGAGGTCGCCTCCGCTCTGGCTGGGCATTAATGCGGCACTGACGCTCCAGGCGACGCTGACCGTTTCACGCGGGAAGCGTGTGCCGGCAAGGGAGTATAGGTTTTGAACCGTTTCAGGTGTAGTAGTAATGGTAGTTTGCAAAACTACTCAATTATTGCACTGAGTTTCCTAAGAAATTGTGGTAAAAAACGTTACTCCATAGCCCGCTTCCCTTCTCCTTCTTGCTCGTGATTTACGTGGCCATGTTAATGTGGTTGTGTTAAAAAATTTCACTTCCTGCTCGTGATTTGTGTTATATAATTACAAGCAAGATTCTCATGCATTGCACGGAACATCAATATGCATTTTTTTACAAAACACCTGTTGTGATTGACACCTGCAGGAGTAATCCCATGTGTAAAAACTAATGATATCTCGAGAATTTTATCGGAAAACTAGTATCTCGAGAATGTCATCGAAAAAATGAAAGATGAGAGATAAGGCAAGGAGGAGTGGAGCGTGGTGGTGACTGGTGGTCGGAATGGGCGGAGGCATGGGGATGGACAGCGCCGGCAGGCGGCAGCGGCCACCATGCATGCTAGATTGTTCCAGAGACTTATTCCTTTTTTAATTGCTGAGCAATGAGGTTGCGGGAGATAATGATGTGGAGAGAGGTGCGGGTATCTTTTGTAAAATTATCATAGTTTGCTTCCTATCAGTCAGATATAGATCATACGGTCTGTATTACATGATGGCAGGCACACCGTCATCGGCAACTCGTTTTTTTATAAGGGTATACAGATGATAAGTTTGCTGACTACTAAAGTAAAGTGGAATCTGTCCATGTTATGCAAGTAAATAAAGGTGATTGTTTATCATACGGGTAAGGTTGGATGAAGGGTGGTAGGAACAAATGCTCCGCCTAGAGCATGTGTGTGTGAGATGGAGTCTTAGTGTGTGTGGTGTGTGTGTGTGTGTGTGAGAGAGAGAGAGAGAGAGAGTGAGAGAGAGAGAGGAGAGAGAGATGGAGTCTTAGTTTGTATGTGAGAGAGAGAGATGGAGTCTAAGTGTGTGTGTGTGTGTTTGTGTGTGTGTGTGTGAGAGAGAGAGAGAGATGGAGTCTTAGTGTGTGTGGGGGGGTGGTGCGTGCGTGCGTGCGTGCGTGTGTGTGTGTGTGTGCGTGCGTGCGTGTGTGTGTGTGTGTCCCGAGGTCCTCTGTGGCGGATGTAATTTAAGTGTGCATGGCTTCATCATAGAGAGGTGATGTGTATGGCAGAGGCCACCAACGATGGGGTGCGAGAGAGAAAATGCATGTAGGAGGAAAGAGAAGGTGCGTGCGCGTGAGAGGAGTCGACATCGAGAGAATGTGTTTGTTCGAGAGACACCACGGAAGACTACTATATATCGATGGTGCATGTAGGCGGGAATTAAACAAAGGGATGGTCTTATTGGTTTCGGGGATATAGGGGAAGAGTGAGAGGTGCTTGGGGGGGGGTAGCTGAAGGAGATTGTTAAGTGTAAGTGTGTGTTTTGCCCATCCAGTGGAAGTTATGTGCACAAAAGAGGAGAACGATTCGATGTGGCGTTAGGATTGAGGGTAATTAACTACGATGGAGACAGAGAGACCTTGAACGTGCATGTGTGAGAGGTATACATGTATACGTGGGATGTGTGTCTGCCAAGATGATCGAGATAAAAGAAAGAAGACATAAGTCCTAAGATCAACGACATGGGAGAGACGGATCGGTATGACAATATGCATGCATGTGAGAATGCAGGGAAGAAGGCCCGACAATTGAGCATGTGTTTTTGTCTTTAAGAGATAGTGGCGTGGGCTGGAGCATGCATCTATGCCGAGCAGAGGGGGTGAGGCGCAACGATTGTGCAAAAATGATCAACCTATTAATGCATATGTATGGATAGACATATATAGTGTGGGTGATAGGAAGCAAGACTCCGTGCAAGAAAGAAATGTTGACGGAGAAACTACAGATAGATACAGAGATGGAGATGCTAGCTAGAGAGACATCCGTTAGTTTGGGTGTCGGAGATGACCGTCGGGTGGTTCAAAGGGTGAAGTTATATATGTGTGTGAGAGGGCACTTGACTGCATGCATGTAGAGAGAAACATATGTAGTGTGCGTGATAGGAATCAAGAGTGAGGGCGAGAAAGAAGGTTGATGGAGAAACAGATAAATAGAAAGATAAAGATGCTAGCTAGTGTGCTCTAGAGATAGGAGTCGAGTGGATCAGAAGGCTGGGTTATGTGTGTGGGTCTGAGAGAGATAGAGAGAGAGGGTGCATGTGAGTCACATACAAACAAATATCAAAGAGAAATGAGATCCAGAGAGACTGAGTTTTGTGTCTGCGAGAGAGAAAGATATTTCACAACGAGAGTGATAGCTAGAGAGACATATGAGGGAACGCAAGATATCTCTAGGGAGAGAGGGTGTGTTTGAGTGACATACAAGAGAACAATGGAGAAATATGAGACCCTGGGAGACAGAGTTTGTGTTTGTGTGTGAGAAAAAGATATTGAAGAGGAAGAGTCGTAGGTTCTCATATCCAAGGAGCGAAAGACATCTCTGTATGAGGGGTGTGCGAGTGGCACACATGGGAATAGTTGAGAGAAATGAGACCCCGAGAGACAAAGTTTTGTGTTTGTGTGAGAGAAAGAGATTCCACATGGAGAATCATAGCTAGAGACACATAGCAGGGAGCGAGATATAGTTAGAGAGAGAGAGAGATAGAGTGATGAAGGTCGATGGAGAGAGTACCATCAGTGTGTTACGAAGATAAAAGATCATTGTCGACATACAGGTAGCACGAGAGATGCCTGAGAGACGATGAACGCGTATAGGTCCAGAGAGATAGTCCTATATAAGCATGAGTGATAGCTATATGAGATGAATATATGGATTAAGGGGATTCAAATATTTAAACTGGAGATCACGACATCGATAATATCATAACGCAAATTGGTGTATCAAACATGCATATTCATTTGAATTTGGGCACACGTGTAATGTTATATAGTTTATCAATATTGGTGATCCATAGATTCTTCAATTAAAACAAACAATGCATGGTTTATATGCAATTAGTGTCTAAACGGAATTACACTATATGTTGCGTGTGTGAAACACATTATACATGTTTGAGAAGTGTAGGATCGTTGAAGGCAAGAGTGTCTAGAGGGGGGGGGGATTAGACAACTCGACAAGATAAAAGTTTATGCCTTTTTATTAACATAAGTTCTTAGCAAGTTCATAATGAAGATCAAGTCAAGCATCATGCATACAAGTCGAGCAACATACTAAACATGCAATTCTAGAGTATAGGGCAGCGGAAAGTAAATTGCATGAATAGTAAGGGAGAGATTGTGTAGAGCAAACGCAATTTGGAGACACGGAGATTTTTCTCGTGGTTCCGATAGGTGGTGCTATCGTCAATCCACGTTGATGGAGACTTCAACCCACGGAGGGTAACGGCTGCGAGAGTCCACGGAGGGCTCCACCCACGAAGGGTCCACGAAGAAGCAACCTTGTCTATGCCATCATGGCTTACGCCCACGGAGGACTAGCCTTACTGGGGTAGATCTTCACGAAGTAGGCGATCTCCTTGCCCTTACAAACTCCTTGGTTCAACTCCACATCATGACGGAGGCTCCCAAGCGACACCTAACCAATCTAGGAGGCACCACCCTCCAAAAGGTAATAGATGGGGTTGGTGATGATGAACTCCTTGCTCTTGTGCTTCAAATGATAATCTCCCCAACACTCAACTCTCCTCACTGATTTGGCTGTGGTGGAAGAAAGGATTGAGTGGAAAGCAACTTGGGAAGGCTAGAAATCAAGTTTCATATGGTGGGAGTGGAGCAACTTGATCTCAACACAAGGGTAGGTAGTTTTCTTCTCGAAATGTAAGGTAGGAGTGGTAGTTCTTTCGATGGCTCTCTCCACGAATGAAGAGGAGGTGGAGGGGTATTTATAGCCTCCACACAAAATCCAACCGTTACACACATTTGACCAATCTCGGTCAGACCGAAGTTGACAACTCGGTGAGACCGAAAGTTCAAATCTTGTGAACGTTGGGATTTTCGGTGGGACCGAAAATACAATCTCGGTTAGTCCGATTCTTCCAAAGTCTAGGGTTTGCCAATCTCGGTGGGACCGACTTTCTCATCTCGGTGACACCGATTTGAGTACAGAAGGTTACAGAAGCTTGGCAACACCAATATCGGTATGACCGAGTTTGGAATCGGAAAATCCGAGATTCTTAGGGTTTGGCTATATGGCTGAGGTGGTTCATCTCGGTGTGACTGAGTTTGGAATCGGTGGGACCGAGATTACTTATGAGTTTATGTTGGAATGAAAGATTGCTGATAGTTTGAGAGATAAATCACTAAGCACTTAGAGCAACCAGATCATCATCATAACCTCATCCCCTTTTAATAGTATTGGCTTTCCTATGGACTCAATGTGATCTTGGATCACTAAACCAACAATGGAGTCTTGAGCTTCTTGCCAATCCTTTCCTTAGCATCTTAGGGGTCCACCTTTCTAGTCCTTTTGCCATGCCAGAGTGATTGACTTTCCTGAGACATACTTGATAAAAGCATTAGTCCAACCACAAAGTATGTTGTCATTAATTACCAAAACCACCTAGGAGCAAATGTGCTTTCAATCTCCCCTTTTGGTAATTGATGGCAACACACGAAAAAAGATATCAAAGCTTCTTGAAAGAAAGACAGGATTATCATTAAAGCTTTGACAAACATGTAGTACACAAGCTCCCCTACAAGTGTGCAAGATTTTAGATTTTGGTTTTGGACTACCACAAGCACACATGAGAGAAAAGCAAGATGTGCTACATGCAGCTTGGCTATATGCATCGAGCGGATGAAGGTAAATGAGAGATGATGCATATGTGCATGGTGATTTCTTGCAAACAAGTATTCACAAGCAAGTCACCATCATGCACATTCTGCAAGATGCATATACTTACCTTGGAGTTCCTTGGTATTGTACCAAGAAATAAACTTGGGAAAACAGGGTTAGATAACACAAGAGTAGTTCTTCACCAATAGCAAGAACATCAAGAGTACCAAGCCAGGGATGACATGTATAAAGAGTGTCTCATGTTGAGCACTAGCTTGAATCAGCCAACATGTCTCCCAAGACTAAAAGATTTTCAATGAGCTCGAGAGAATTTTGCTTTTCATAAGATACCAATTGTGATCTTTTAAGATACCAATTGTATAAGATACCAATTGTATAAGATACCAATTGTACTATTCAGAAGATACCCATAGTGAGAGCAAGAGAAGCAAAATCAAGAGAATAATGCCAAATGTATTATCACAAAGAAATATATGGCAAAGCTTTGATGTGATCCTCTCCCCCTTAAGGTAAGATTGTTCTTCTACCTTTAAAATGTCTTTTCTCCCTTTTCCTCCAATCTTCCCTTAAGCTCCCCTCCCCTAAATCTTCTCCCCTTGACATCAAGTGCGAAAAGGACAAGAAACCAGGAAGGGCAGGAAAGATGGAAGGAAAGAATTGGGTTCCTTAAGAATCACAACTGAGCAAATTAAGTATGCAGAAGAAATCATTTAGATGAGCTGTAGGAGATGATATCCTGGTGAATATAAATCGGTGACACCGAATTGATATGGATCGGTGAGTCCGAAAGTCAGAGACTTAGGGCAGATCCTTTTTCGGTCAGACCGAAGTGATTGAATCGGTGACTCCGAGTTTAATTCCAAGGAAATACAGAAATAATTCAGCTCACTTTGCAAGGAATGTTTCAGAAGATTTGCAATGAATTTGTAAATGATTTTCAGGGAATTTATCAGAGCTAAAGGATATACACAAGAATGTAAGAAATGAAATGAAAAAAAATTGCTAGATGAAGGTTTTTTTGTTTAAAAGAAAAAACTCAACAAGAGAATCAAAAGAGACAATAGCAAAATTCCAAAACATATGTACTTCATCTAGACAAGGGTCGGCAACTAGGTCACCTATGTTTGAGTATATTGACTTAGGAGTCAAATGAGAACATTTGATCATAGGTCATACTCCTCGTTTAAGCTCAAAATGGGGTTACCATTTTTCGATTAAGCATTTGATGTGATCACATCTTTTGAAGCTGCTTGTACTCATGACTTTGAGCAAAGCTTTTTCAAGATGTGAAAGACATACCTTGGGCTTGTTGTTGCTTGTTCTCATGTAGGTGAATTTGATGTAGATGCTCATAGAATGTGAAGTTGGAGCACCATTACCAAATGTATAGTTCATCTTCCTACATGGGTTAGGCAAGCAAGGAAATACTCAAGAAAATCCAATATGACATGAGTGAAGTACTAGAAGTATATGGTGTCAAAAAGGATATGTGGAATTTTGTTCCTTGAACTCAACATCCCAAGAGCTAGATACTTGGTCAATGACAAGATTACTCATGATTTGAGTGAGTGTGATAATCTTGTAGAATGTAGACCATCCAAGTACCTGCAAGGAGTTAGATGCAATACAAGGGGGCAAATGTGTCCAAGACATATGATCATCATCATAAGAGAAATATCAAGGATTAGTCAATTTGGCTCATCCCTTGCATGCATCAATGGAGTTTTCACTCCAAGTTTGAAGCATCAATGATGTTCAACTCACTCCTTAAGCGACAAAACACTTTCTCATCAAGTGGTTTTGTGAAGATATCTGCAAGCTGTTTGTCAAGACTGAACATGCTTAAGATCAATGTCACCCTTAGCAATGTGATCACGAATAAAATGGTGACGAACTTCAATGTGTTTCGTGCGAGAGTGTTGCACGGGATTGTGTCCAATCTTAATTGCACTCTCATTGTCACAAAGCAAAGGAACATGTCTCGCATGTATCCCATAGTCCTTAAGCATTTGTTTCATCCATAGCAACTGAGCACAACACGAACCTGCAGCAATATATTCTGCTTCTGCAGTAGATAATGATATCGAGTTTTGTTTCTTGGATGACCAAGACACAAGGGATCGACCGAGAAATTGACATGTACCCGAAGTTGACTTTCTATCTATCTTGTCTCCGGCATAGTCCGAGTCGGAATAGCCAACAAGATCGAAAGAGGCCCTCTTAGGATACCAAATGCCAAAGTTAGGTGTGTGTATCAAATATCTCACAATTCTTTTAACAGCTTTAAGATGACATTCTTTAGGAGCAGCTTGATATCGAGCACACATGCATACACTCAACATTATATCGGGACGAGAAGCACGAGAGATATAGTAGAGAACCAATCATGGATCGATAAACCTTTTGATCAACAGGTTCTCCATCTTTAGTCAAGTCATTATGTCCGTTAGTAGGCATGGGGGTTCTCATACCTTTGCTCTCTTGCATGTTGAACTTCTTGAAGAGATCCTTAGTGTACTTAGTTTGTGAGACAAAAGTACCCTCCTTAGATTGCTTGATTTGCAACCCAAGGAAGAACTTAAGTTCACTCATCATGGACATCTCATACTTCTCCGACATAAGCTTTCCAAACTTCTCACTAAAATCAGGGTTAGTTGAACCAAAGATAATATCATCGACATATATTTGGCACACAAATAGTTCACCGTCAACCCTTTTTGTGAATAGCGTTGAGTCAATTTTACCAATCTCAAATCCTTTTTCAAGAAGAAAACTAGTCAAGCATTTGTACCAAGCTCTAGGAGCTTGTTTAAGACCATAAAGAGCTTTGTGCAATTTGTAAACATGATTGGGCTTTTTAGGATTCACAAATCTGGGAGGTTGTTTTACAAAAACTTCCTCCTCAATTTCACCATTTAGGAAAGCACTTTTAATGTCCATTTGATAGAGAGTAATGTTATGGTGGTTGGCATAAGCAAGAAGAATGCGAATGGACTCAAGTCTAGCAACGGGGGCGTAGGTCTCACCATAGTCCATACCTTCGACTTGTGTGTAACCTTGTGCTACGAGACGAGCCTTGTTGCGGATGACTTGTCCATCTTCATCTTGCTTGTTCCGAAACACCCATTTGGTTCCAATGACGTTTTGGTCATCATTGGGCTTCTCTACCAAAGACCAAACGTTGTTCCTCTCGAAGTTGTGCAGCTCTTCATGCATAGCGTTCACCCAATCCGGGTCTTCAAGCGCTTCTTCTACCTTCATAGGTTCAAGACTGGAAATAAATGAGTAATGCTCACAAAAGTTAGCTAAACGAGTTTTAGAGCGAGTGATTCTCCCGGAGTCGATGTCATTCATCATTTGTTCCACGGGATGGTCCTTCTTGACTCTTTCTCGAACTCGGGATAGCTTTTGTTGTGGTCGTGGCTGAGCTTCCTCATCATCCTCATCTTCTTCTTCATCTGTGTTGTTGGTGTTGTCTTGAGGTGGTGGAGAAGGAGGTTGTGGTGGATCTTCTTGTCGCACTTCCTCATCTTGGTGAGTTCCACTTGTGGAAGCCTCCATGTTGCCTTGAGGTTCACCTTGCCGTGAGGTAGGGGCTCCACATATGTAGATGAGGTACTCTCCTTCACTTCCATGGGACGAATCTTTCCAATGGATAAATCTTGAATGGCTTCCGATGGGTCCTTGTCTCCTACATCAATAGGCATTTGCTCTACTTATGAAGCCATTAGATTCATCAAACTTCACATCTACCGTCTCTTCAACCTTTCGGGTGAAATTATTGTAGACACGGTAGGTGTGAGAGTTTGATCCATAACCGAGGAAAAAGCCTTCATGAGTTTTAGGAGCAAATTTAGACCGACGATGCTTATCAAGAATATAGCATTTTGAACCAAAGACACGAAAATATCCCACTTGGGGTTTGTTACCCGTAAGGAGCTCGTATGAAGTCTTGCCGAGGAGCTTGTGAAGATAAAGTCTGTTGATGGCATGACAAGCTGTCTCGATGGCTTCACCCCAGAAGTGTTTTGGTGTCTTGTATTCATCAAGCATAGTCCTCGCCATTTCAATGAGTGTTCGGTTCTTCCTCTCAACAACCCCGTTTTGTTGAGGTGTGTACATAGCTGAGAACTCATGTAGAATCCCTTCCTCATCGAGAAAAAAGTCCACATGGGCGTTCTTGAACTCCGTTCCGTTGTCACTCCGAACCTTCTTGATCTTCACCTCAAATTGATTCTGAGCCTTTCTAGCAAAGGTTTTGAAGATTTTCTGAACCTGCGATTTGTCATCAAGGAAAAATACCCACGTAAATCTGGAAAAGTCATCAACAATAACTAGACCAAAGGAGTTACCACCAAGGCTTTTGTAAGCATTGGGACCGAAGAGATCCATATGAAGAAGCTCAAGCGGTCTCCTTGTGGTCATGATATTCTTCACGGGATGACTTCCACCTACTTGTTTTCCTGCTTGACACGCACTGCAGAGTCTATCTTTGTCAAAGAAAACATCTTTAACACCAAGAATGTGATCACCTTTGATTAGCTTATCTAAATTTCGCATACCAACATGTCCAAGCCTTCTATGCCAAAGCCAACCTTTAGCAGATTTAGCAATAAAGCAAGTTCTAGGTTGAGCTTTCTTAGTGAAATCGACAATGTATAGGTCACCTCTACGAATGCCAGTAAAGACCATGTTATGATTGTCACTGCGAAAAACTTGGCAATCCACTTTGGTGAATAGCACGTTGTATCCAAAGTCAGCTAATCTAGACACGGAAAGTAAATTGTATCCAAGAGATTCAACAAGCATGACATTTTTAATGGAGCTATCATGAGATATGGCCACCTTACCAAGGCCAAGTACCTTACCCTTGGAGTTGTCTCCAAAAGTCACATACTTGCGTGGACCATTGTTCTTTGCAAGCTCTCGAAACATGTCTTCATCTCCGGTCATGTGATCGGTGCATCCACTATCAAGAATCCATTCTTTTCCCCCGGATATGTAGTCTCTCATATTTGCCATTAGACTGAGACTCTTCATGATCTTGTCTAGCTCGGTATCCGAATCGTCATCATGCTCATGCTCATCATCATATTGACCCATAGATAATTCATCATCAATACCTAGGTCAATTTGACAATGACTTGCATCAATTTTATCAACGTGATAATAATCATCGGAATGCAAAACAAGAGCATTTCTAACTAGAACATTGATAAGTCCGGAATCACCCTTCCGTTTCATAAGATCACGAAGCTCAAAAAAGCATTTATCAAAGTTGGGATCATTGGGGCGCAACATATTGAATTCAACAGTCTTGTATAGAATTTCATCAAGACCTCTCAAAGAGTAGTCCGGATAAAGTTCTTCCAAGAACTTCCACATAGCATGGGCGCACTCAAAGTTTGTGACAAGCTCAAGCAAGTTATCCGGCAAGCCTCTAATGATAAGATTGACAGTTCTAAGGTTACGAAGCAAATCAAGCTCTTCATCCATAGTGGGGTGCAAGGGGTCAAATGGTGGTACATATGGGGTTTCCACATATTTGCGCAAGTTGTATATCTTAAAGATAGCAAGCATTTCAATCCTCCACGAGTTATAGGATGCTCCATCAAGGATAGGCACTCTATGACTAACACTCCCAAACGTAGACACGTCCATCTTCCTCCAATGGTGTGCAAACCAAAGCAATGGAGACCAAAGCTCTGATACCAATTGTAGGATCGTTGAAGGCAAGAGTGTCTAGAGGGGGGGGATTAGACAACTCGACAAGATAAAAGTTTATGCCTTTTTATTAACATAAGTTCTTAGCAAGTTCATAATGAAGATCAAGTCAAGCATCATGCATACAAGTCGAGCAACATACTAAACATGCAATTCTAGAGTATAGGGCAGCGGAAAGTAAATTGCATGAATAGTAAGGGAGAGATTGTGTAGAGCAAACGCAATTTGGAGACACGGAGATTTTTCTCGTGGTTCCGATAGGTGGTGCTATCGTCAATCCACGTTGATGGAGA
Source organism: Aegilops speltoides (assembly GCA_021437245.1). Lineage (NCBI taxonomy): Eukaryota > Viridiplantae > Streptophyta > Magnoliopsida > Poales > Poaceae > Aegilops > Aegilops speltoides. The sequence continues at coordinate 340,699,030 of CM038147.1, read as the reverse complement.
CTTCAACCCACGGAGGGTAACTGCGAGAGTCCACAGAGGGCTCCACCCACGAAGGGTCCACGAAGAAGCAACCTTGTCTATGCCATCATGGCTTACACCCACGGAGGACTAGCCTTACTCGGGGTAGATCTTCACGAAGTAGGCGATCTCCTTGCCCTTACAAACTCCTTGGTTCAACTCCACATCATGACGGAGGCTCCCAAGCGACACCTAACTAATCTAGGAGGCACCACCCTCCAAAAGGTAATAGATGGGGTTGGTGATGATGAACTCCTTGCTCTTGTGCTTCAAATGATAATCTCCCCAACACTCAACTCTCCTCACTGATTTGGCTGTGGTGGAAGAAAGGATTGAGTGGAAAGCAACTTGGGAAGGCTAGAAATCAAGTTTCATATGGTGGGAGTGGAGCAACTTGATCTCAACACAAGGGTAGGTAGTTTTCTTCTCGAAATGTAAGGTAGGAGTGGTAGTTCTTTCGATGGCTCTCTCCACGAATGAAGAGGAGGTGGAGGGTATTTATAGCCTCCACACAAAATCCAACCGTTACACACATTTGACCAATCTCGGTCGGACCGAAGTTGACAACTCGGTGAGACCGAAAGTTCAAATCTTATGAGCGTTGGGATTTTCGGTGGGACCGAAAATACAATCTCGGTTAGTCCGATTCTTCCAAAGTCTAGGGTTTGCCAATCTCGGTGGGACCGACTTTCTCATCTCGGTGACACCGATTTGAGTCTGAAGGTTCTGAAGCTTGGCAACACCAATATCGGTATGACCGAGTTTGGAATCGGAAAATCCGAGATTCTTAGGGTTTGGCTATATGGTGAGGTGGTTCATCTCGGTGTGGTGAGTTTGGAATCGGTGGGACCGAGATTACTTATGAGTTTATGTTGGAATGAAAGATTGCTGATAGTTTGAGAGATAAATCACTAAGCACTTAGAGCAACCAGATCATCATCATAACCTCATCCCTTTAATAGTATTGGCTTTCCTATGGACTCAATGTGATCTTGGATCACTAAACCAACAATGGAGTCTTGAGCTTCTTGCCAATCCTTTCCTTAGCATCTTAGGGGTCCACCTTTCTAGTCCTTTTGCCATGCCAGAGTGATTGACTTTCCTGAGACATACTTGATAAAAGCATTAGTCCAACCACAAAGTATGTTGTCATTAATTACCAAAACCACCTAGGGAGCAAATGTGCTTTCAAGAAGTTAAAAAAACCCGCATGAAACACACATTAATTGGAGACAGTTAGCGAGGAATGCATACATTGGATTTCAACATAAAGTGGTTTCAAATATTTGAAAATCCAAATTGATGGATACAACCTTATGAATCTGAGATCATGCCATTTGTAAACCATATTTATGTATAAATTGTGTTGTGCTTTTGAAAGTATATATGTAAAAAAATGATGTATATAGAATGTAATTCCAATTGAAAATGGATCCCGCCCGAAAAAAAAATAGTAGAATACAAACGGGATTCGAATTGAGTTGGCACGGTAAACATGCACTGTGCAAAATTTGAACGAACCGAGGAAAGTCGCAGTAACCGCCCGAAACCAAAATCTGCGAGATGGAAATAACTACTGCCTATCCCTGCCGTGCAAAGCCTATCTGCTGGATTTCTATAGGTTTCGATAGGGGCAGGTTTGTAATTTCACCCAAACGTGACGTCACCGCCTCTCACCCGGATTCATACACGGTGGGCGCCAAAACACAGTGTGCCCTCGGCCGAAATCGACTCCCTCCCCGATTCATATTCATACACGGGCACCAAAAACAAACTCTCGTCGGCAAATATTCGGTGTATGCGAGATTACCGTCCTATCCCCAACCGACTAATGTTGCTGTGATGTAGTAGAAATTTGAAACGGGGGCTAAGTTTGTAAATTTCCTCGCATTTGAGACAAGCGCACCCTGACTACATGGTTCCCCCCTTCCTCTCTACCTCGCTTTTCCCCATTCGTACTTTGTGGGTGCCAAAACACCCTATCCACCCCACCCTCCTCCGTCTGCCGCCGTCCGCCACCCCATCCACCGCCGTCCTCCTCCACCATGCCGGAGCTGATACCCCGACGCTGCCGTCCATTACAAGAGATCAACCTCCCTCATCCACGCCTTCGGACCGGGATCCTTGCATCCCGTCCTCTCGCTTCATCCCCGCCATCGTCCACCTTGCCGGCGCCGCTCCTGCCGCCACCGTCTACCCTCCTAGATCTGCTTCCACGCTGCTGATAGGCATCGCTACCGCAGCACCGTCAAATTCTCACCAGATGCGTACACGGCGCCGCACCAAAGGCGGTACTCTTTCGTATCTGGTCAACTTATTTATCGCAGCAAGAAAATAGATCGCCACTGCTTTACTCTGATTTCTTGTCTTGGTTGCGAAGTTGCCTTTGTCCGGTTTGCACCTTCAGATCCGCCATGGCACGCTCAACACTATACTCCCAATGCTTATGGTTTTCCCCTTTTATATTCCACACTAGTTAAATCACAGTAGACTAAATTTCAAAATTGGGTCAGTCGATTTTTCAGAGCTCGCCGGAGTTCTCCGGTGTGATCCAAGGGGCTCGGGTGGTTGTGGGGCCTCGCCGAACGAAGAAAACTCGACGCGGGTGGGGGGTTGGGGTGGCGGAGGAACAAAGGTGGTGGGGCGGCCCGTGCGATGTTCTGTATGGTTAGGAGACGTAGGATCTTCATCCAACCACCTGAAATGGTCGAGAGACAGCTGGGAGTTGCATTCTTAATGCGCTCTGGTTCATCATATGTGGACACTGCACAACCAACATTTTATTATCCAAAATCTGCATGCTCATCTTTACCATGTTCGATAGTGTTGGCCTGTACGTGATCGATAGGCTTTCAATTACTAGCGGCAATACAACATCGTATTTTCAAGCCAGTTCCACTTTCCCGATTTATATATCGTGGTTATGGTGTGCCCCTGTTATGTACACTATGATATGCCTAGTTGATGTGTGCTCTTGTTATCATGGTTTTGCAATAAACTATCTATACAGTATATTATGAACCTATCATTTGCCAGCTATCCTTACTTCTGGAGCCTATTTTTTGTGTACTTGTGCCAGATTATTGTAACACCCCGGATCCGATGCGCCAGGTGTCCGCCAGTTATTCGTCGTTGTTGCCATGTCATTTGCTTGCGTGTTGCACTTTGCCATGTCATCATCTGCATTTTATCATGTCATCATGTGCATTTCATTTGCATACGTGTTCGTCTCATGCATCCGAGCCTTTTCCCCGTTGTCCGTTTTGCAATCCGGCACTCCTATGTCATCCGGCGTCCCCTCTTCTCTCTTTTCGTGTGCGGGTATTAAACTTTCTCGGAATGGCCCGAGGTTTGCCAAGCGGCCTTGGTATAGCACCGGTAGACCGCCTGTCAAGTTTCGTGCCATTTGGAGGTCGTTTGATACTCCAACGGTTAACCGGGTAACCGCAAAGCCCTCTTTTGTTTGCAGCCCAACACCCCTTCCAAAGTGGCCCAAAACCCAGCAAACTCCCCTCCATGCTCTCGGTCGTTCAATCACGATCGCGTGGCCGAAAACCGCTCCTCATTTGGACTCTCCTAGCTCCCTCTACCTATAAATATGTGCCTCCCCCGTCCAAATCGCAGATGAAACCCTAGCCAAACTCCCCCGCGCCGCCGGACATGTCCAGCCGCGCCGGACATGTCCGCCGGACGCGTCACCCCGGCCAATCAGGGGCTTCCACGTCGCCGCGCCGCCCCTCTCCTCCAACCGCCGCCTGCCACGTGGTCACCTGCCCACACATCACACAGCCCCGCCAGCCCATCGCCGGCCAGCGCTTTGGCCCGGCCAGCCGCCGCCCGGCCAACGCCCGCGCCGCCGCCACGCTTCCGCCGCCGCCCGCCTGCCGGACCCCCATCGCCGCGTCCTCGCCGCCGTCCATCGCGGCGTCTCGCCGCCGCAGCTTCCGCCGGCGCCGCGCTTCCCGCCCGAGCCGGACGCCGCCCGCGACCTCGCCCGCTCTTCCTCAGAGACGCCGCCCGAGCCGCGTCCTCTTCCCGTAACGGCCGCGCCACAGCGCCTTCCGCCCGTGCCCGCTCCGGCCACCCGCTTACACCGCCTTACTGCTGGCCGCCCGCCTCGTCGGTCTTTGGATCCGCGAGGAGCGGCGGATCCGCCGCCCCCGGCCTCCTCCGCCCTCTCCGACCCGCTCCGGCCGCGCCCGCACGTTCTCCGGCGAACTCCCCGGCGAACATCGAAATCCGTGCAAATCCCGAAGGTTGCCCCGATTTTCTTCTAAGTCCCTAGAATTCTATCATTTCGTGCATTTTTCATCGCAACACATCTCCGCAACCGTGGCTCCGTTTTGGGCGTATAATATGTCAAATTGTTCGTCTCGAAGAGTACATCATTTCATTCCATCGCATCATTTGTATTTGAGCTCATCTTGATGCCCGAAATGCTGTTAGAACTAGGCTTCAGATCGTTAGTTCCAGAATTTTATCGGTTCGAGCTCTTTTGTCATTTTTGCCATGAATTATGTGTGCATCCTATGAGTATGAGCTCTACATGAATGTTGGACTAGGTCATGCCATCTTTCCAGGGGTGTTGACCTTGTATTTTTGTGAGTTGTGTGCTGAGTGCATTGAGCTTGTAAAGTAGGGTAGTTGCTGTTGTTGTTTTGCTAGACAGATTCTGTTATAATTTGATGCCATGTTAACATGCTTCTAGTATTCATTCTATGCATAATCTGGAGATGCTCTATAAACATGATTTGATATACATGTCTTGCTCTATCCATTCATGCCCTTGTTTGCAATTTTAGCCTGCTGGAACATGTTAATTTCTTGCTCCAAAGTTGCTTGAAAATGTTTCCTGACAGATTGTTTGTATGAGATTCAATTTTCACGAGGTCGTTGTAGTTGATCCGTGTATGCTATGACCTTGCTCTTGCCATGCTTAACTTCATAATCATGCCTTCTTACTGTTGGTTGCCTTGCCATGCCATGTATTGCTCTGTAGTGAGTGCATCGAGCTCACGAACATGCCATGTTGAATCTGTTTTTGCCATGTCCTGATATTTCACTAAGTCTGAAATCTGTAATAAAACTTGCAATGTTTACATGGGTGCCATCATTTCTTAAGGTCCTTTTTGGCTTATGGTCAGTAAGGGACTATTGAAATATGCTTTGAGTAGAATCATGTCATGCCTTGCTTTGCTATTATAAGTTCCTGTAGCATGTTGTTTGCTTGCTCTAAACATGCCTTCCTGATGTTAATTCCTGGCATGTTAGTAATTTCACTAAGTCTGTGAACCTGATATTTTGAGCACTTTCACCATGCTTGTTTGAACATGTTATGATGTGATTTAGCCGTAGCTCAGTGTTCCTCTTTTGTTAAGCATCTCCTGTAGTTCGTTGCCATATGCTTTGTTTTTATGTTGGGGTGCTGTAGCATAGTTTCTTGTTGCTTGCTAAGTAGCATCGGTCTGTTAAACGCAGATTTGCATCATTCTTGTTTTGCTTGTCATTTGCAAACCGTGCATCCGATTCCGGTGATCTTTATATCGATTTCAACCGAAATCATCTCATCTTTCCAGTGGCATACTTGGTTTGCCAAGTTGATGCCCGGTTCATCATTTTCCTTCCGGAGCATACATATGCATTGCATACCACATCTCGCATAGCATGTCATGTATTGCATCATATTGCTTGTGCATTGTTCCTTGTTTGATTGTGGTTCCGTTGCTTGTGTTCTTGCTTTGGGTAGAGCCGGGAGACGAGTACGTGAACGAGGAACCTGTTGAGAACGCCTACGAGGATCAAGCCTTCGACAACTCTGAGAACCTTGCAGGCAAGATGACCATACCCTCGAAATCACTACTATCTTTGCTATGCTAGTTTGCTCGCTCTTTTGCTATGCCAATGCTACGATGCCTACCATTTGCTTGTCAGCCTCCCAAATTGCCTTGTCAAACCCCTAACCTTTGACACCTTTCCTTTGCAAACCGTTGATTGGCTATGTTACCGCTTTGCTCAGCCCCTCTTATAGCGTTGTTAGTTGCAGGTGAAGATTGAAGTTTGTTCCTTGTTGGAACATGTTTACTTGTTGGGATATCACAATATACCTTATTTAATTAATGCATCTATATATTTGGTAAAGGGTGGAAGGCTCGGCCTTATGCCTGGTGTTTTGTTCCACTCTTGCCGCCCTAGTTTCCGTCATATCGGTGTTATGTTCCCGGATTTTGCGTCCCTTACACGGTTGGGCTATAATGGGAACCCCTTGACAGTTTCGCCTTAAGTAAAGCTTCTCCAGAATGCCCAACATTGGTTTTACCATTTGCCTCACCTAGCCCTTTTCTTTCCCTTGGGTTCTGCAGACTCAAGGGTCATCTTTATTTTAACCCCGGGCGGTGCTCCTCTGAGTGTTGGTCCGAACCGAAATACTGCTGGGCCACCTCGGGAAACTTGAGGGTTGGTTTTACTCGTAGCTAGACTCATCCGAGTGTGCCACGAGAAAGAGATATGTGCAGCTCCTATCGGGATTTGTCGGCACATTCGGGCGGTGTTGCTGGTTTAGTTTTACCTGTCGAAATGTCTTGTTGTACCGGATACCGAGTCGATCGGAGTGTCTTGGGTGGAGGTCTATTCCTCCGTTGACCGTGAGAGCTTGTCATGGGCTAAGTTGGGACACCCTGCAGGATTTGATCTTTCAAAGCCGTGCCCGCGTTATGTGGCAGATGGGAATTTGTTAACGTCCGGTTGTAGAAGACCTGAAGTTGACCTTAATTAAAATACATCAACCGTGTGTGTAACCGTGATGGTCTCTTTCCGTGGTCCGGAAGTGAACACTGATGTTGGAGTTATGCTTGACGTAGGTTGCTATAGGATCACTTCTTGATCATACTTTTATCGACCGTGCTTTGCCTTCTCTTCTCGCTCTCATTTGCGCATGTTAGCCACCATATATGCTAGTCGCTTGCTGCAGCTCCACCTCATTACTCATTCCTTCCTATAAGCTTAAATAGTCTTGATCTCGCGGGTGCGAGATTGCTGAGTCCCCGTGGCTCACCAGATACTTCCAAAAACCAGTTTGCAGGTGCCGATGTTACCGAGTAGGTGATGCAACCAAGCTCAAGGAGGAGCTTGATGAAGATCTTGCCCTTTGTGTTGTTTCGTTCTAGTTGATCAGTAGTGGTGCCCAGTTGGGGTCGATCAGGGACCTTTGTCGCATTTGGGGTTCTTCTTTTATTTTGGTTCCGTAGTCGGACCTTGATTGTATCTGGATGATGTAATGCTTTATTCATGTAATTTGTGTGAAGTGGCGATTGTAAGCCAACTATGTATCTTTTTCCCTTATGTATTACTTGGGTTGTGTGAAGATTACCTCACTTGCGACTTTGCTTTCAATGCGGTTATGCCTCTAAGTCGTGCTTCGACACGTGGGAGATATAGCCGCATCGAGGGCGTTACAAGTTGGTAATCAGAGCCTTCCCCGACCTTAGGAGCCCCACCGCTGATCGTTTTTAGTGGCGAGTTGTGTCTAGAAAAGGTTTTGAGTCATTTAGGATTATATATATCGGAGAGTTAGGAATTCTTTTTACTCCCCAGTCCCTTCGACCTTCTGGTGAGGTATCCTGACGTAGAGTTTTGACTCTTCTCTTCTCAAATTTCACTAAAAAAAATTTTTTAGGATCACGCGGGTATCTTGGGATCGTTCCGATATTTTTATGATGACAACATTGTCTTGGTTGCCTCCTGACATTTAGGGGTTGTGGCAGTGTCCCGGGGAGTTGAGCTCCGAGGTGTTGTCGTCATAATTTTATCGTTGCAATTCTGGAATACCTGAGTTTAGTACGCCGACATCGAAAATCTCTTTTATGCAGTTGTTGGTGAGATAACCCGCTAACCCAATCTTGAGGTGAGTACGGAGTATTGCCATGACTTGTATAACGGATGCTTTTGAAGGTTGAGGTAGACGATTTCGAAGGTTTCTTGGTTATGTGTTGACGGATGGATACAATGGATGTAGGGATTGTTAGTTTGTGTGAGATATTATTGCTCCTGTATCCCCAACACGGATCGCATAACCAGAAAATTTCGGGAGTTTCATAGGTGGGAATTCAAGTAGCTCTTAGGATATCTTTCCGACGGATGTATGATATGAAATTGGGGTTCGACGTCTAGTGGTCCGCCTATTCACGGTTGGTTTTACATGGTCTCGTTGTGTCTTAAAGAGTCCTTGGCTATGCCGACTGGGGCGCTTCAGATGTCATGTGCCTTGCCTTGTACATGATGGTGCTGTCGATTGAGCCCGTGTAGGCCCCACCACGAAAACTTCGGACGAAATCTCTATCATATGTTTGTTCCGGCTTATTCTGCAAGCCAGTCCTTTGTTTTGTTTTGAGTTGTGGTATTCGAGTTGCTTCAATGTCAAGTGTTGATTCCATACCTTTCCGAAATGGTGTTCTCATACTCCGATGTGAATACCAATCCTTCTCGACAATCGAGATTGTCATGTCAATCCTTTTCAACCGGCGTGTTTTCTCTTCAAGTGGATCCGATCACTTCAACATCAGCAAGACCAATTATTATTTCTTCTCAACGGTGTTTGTTTCATCCGTCTCCAAGTTGCCTTTGTTTTTTCCCGACCTCCCACCCTTTTTCCTCAAGGACTAAGATTTCTTTACCAAGTATCCATTTAGTCATGCGAAGTTTCTCCATTCTTTTCCGCAATGTTCTTACCCGGTGGTTCTCAAGAAGATGTTCTACTAGTTCGTCATTCCTCATTCTTTTTTCTTCTCCGGTGGATTCAAGTCAAGTTTTGTTGATCATACCTTTTTCCTCATTTCAATGTCTTCTCATACCGGTGCACCTTATTATCATTCTACTTCTCGCTATTTGTTATTCCGGAGTGCTCAAGATATCTCGAAGATTTGTGTTTCCACTCTGCATTCGTTCGAGCTCTTTCGAGATTGGTATCTCATTCAAGTCATTTAATTCAACCGGTGCAACATCTCTTTTAAATCATTTCAACGGTGTTCTTTTGAGTGGGCCCTAACCCACGTGTCTTTTCGAGGATCTTACGACTCTTCTATTTTCCCGAGCTATCCTAAATTTTTCTCCAAGTTTGGCGTAAGAATGAGTTATCATCGGTCAAATGTTTTCTCCAAGATCTTTCAAATTCTTTTCATAGTTGGCTCAACCTCTTCGCTTTTGATTCTTCCAAAGTGCCTCAATAATTCTTGGTGGTGTTTTTCGTTGTCATTCTCATCATTTGAAGACCGAAGAAGAGTTTCTCTTTAATCTTGCTCTATTCTCTTCAAGATTCATGGTGCTAGCTTGTTGCCATCCTCTCATAATTGTTTTCGATTGTGAGAATCTTTTTCACCCATCAGGAGATATTCAAGAGTCTTTTCAGTTTGTCATCCGGAGTCCATCAATTCAGGTTTATTCATTCTCAGCTGTCAGTTATCATTCTGCTATCTTGCCGGTGCACCAATCGAATATCCTCTAATCAGTTCTTGATCTCTTTGTTCTCATGTATCTAGTTTGTCTCAAGCACCTTGATCATTTTCAATTCTTACGATGGTTCTTTCGAGATCTCTCTTCCTTGTTCATCATATCTATTCATTTGTTTGTTCCAATCTTACCGGTGGTTCGTTGAAGACTTTCTCAAGTTTTCCTATATCTCTTTTAATCCTTTGTCAATGAGAATAAGTAGTATGCCAAATCCATTGCTTGTCATCAATCTAATTGGTGAAGGATGAGCATAATGTAATTCTTATTCTTGTTTCATCGAGTAAATTCAATTCTTTTCTTTCGGAGATTGTTCATGATGAAGTAATCCTCGATTTCATTTGTTTCATCTTCTCTTTTCCCGGAGTTCCAAGCTCTAATCATCACGGAGACCCATCTAAATCATTGCAAGGCTTCACATTGTGTTTTCAACTTTCCTTTCGTTTGATCATTCTTTTATTACCGGAGTTCTTCATGGAGGCTCTACATGACGGTGCATCAAGGATTCCTTTCATTCTCGATTTGTTCTTCAAGTTTTCTCTTGAAGTTATGATCCGCCAAGCTATACTCTAAAATAAACATGGTGCTCAACACATGTTTTGTTTTGAGGAGTTCAAGCATTCTTCTTCTTGTATTTCGAAGTGCAATTCTTTCTACCTTATCTTTTGAGGTGGTGTTATATCATTCTTGACAATTTTCATTCATGTTTCGCGATTCACATGTTGTCAATGAGGTATTTTAAATCCACAAATCTCTTCTTTGGAGTTATCTTGCTATAGATTTCACCTAAAGCCTTCCCTAAGGAATGTTGCTATTTTGGTGCTTATCAATGATCCAAGTTATCTCCTATCCTCTTGGTGAAAGCAGCTTTTCATCTCTTTGGTGCTCTCAATCAAATCAATGGTTTGCATTAGTGGCCGGTTGTCACCTCATCATTTTCAGATGTTTGCCATAAGCCCACAACAAGCTTGTGCTTCTCGTTGTTGATTTTCCAACAACTCCGTTCGATTCTTCTTTGCAAGGATGCTTTCCAAATTCAATTGTGGCAGAAGATGTCATTTTCTTCACCATTCTGTTATTCCAATGATCTATCTTCTATTCTTTCTTCCGGAGGCATTGTGATGTTGCTCTCTTCATTCATCACCTCATTTTGTGAGGATCGTGTTCTTTTCTGGCTTATCCATTTAACCGGAGTGTTGTATCATCTCTTCAGTATCTTTTCATCTCATCAAGTCTTGCATCTCTTTTCAACCGGAGTGCTGTCCGATTTTGATCTTCCTTGTTCCTTGTTTATCTCGTTTCAACCAGAGTGATTTCAATTCCTTCTTGTCCATTGTACTCGTCATTCATAGCTTTGCAACCTTCAAGTCCTCGTAATGTTCCTTGTTCCTCTTTTCTAACGGATTGTTTACAATCTCGTTCATCTCTGTTGTACTCTTTCTTTTAAATTGCTCAACCTCCCAAGGTCCGTGGTTTCACTCGTTTGCAGAAGAAGCAACTTAGTTTTACCTCTCCTCTTCCTCTTCCTTTTTCCCTCCGGTGCCATTCTAGATCTCGGGACGAGATCCTCTCGTAGTGGTGGAGTGTTGTAACACCCCGGATCCGATGCGCCAGGTGTCCGCCAGTTATTCGTTGTTGTTGCCATGTCATTTGCTTGCGTGTTGCACTTTGCCATGTCATCATCTGCATTTTATCATGTCATCATGTGCATTTCATTTGCATACGTGTTCGTCTCATGCATCCGAGCCTTTTCCCCGTTGTCCGTTTTGCAATCCGGCACTCCTATGTCATCCGGCGTCCCCTCTTCTCTCTTTTCGTGTGCGGGTATTAAACTTTCTCGGAATGGCCCGAGGTTTGCCAAGCGGCCTTGGTATAGCACCGTGAACCGCTGTCAAGTTTCGTGCCATTTGGAGGTCGTTTGATACTCCAACAGTTAACAGGTAACCGCAAAGCCCTCTTTGTTTGCAGCCCAACACCCTTCCAAAGTGGCCCAAAACCCAGCAAACTCCCTCCATGCTCTCGGTCGTTCGATCACGATCGCGTGGCAAAACCGCTCCTCATTTGGACTCTCCTAGCTCCCTCTACCTATAAATATGTGCCTCCCGTCCAAATCGCAGATGAAACCCTAGCCAAACTCCGCGCCACGGACATGTCCAGCCACGCCGGACATATCCGCCGGACGCGTCACCCGCCAATCGGGGCTTCCGTCGCCGCCCGCCCTCTCCTCCAACCGCCGCCACGTGGTCGCCCGACCGCCCGCGCCTTGTGGCCAGCTGGCCCGCTGAACCCATCGCCGCCCGCTGGCCAGCCGCCGCCCCGGTCCCGGCCGCCCGCCGCCGACCCGCTCGCCGCCCGCGCCTGCGGACCCCCCACCGCCGGCGTCCTCGCCGCCGTCCATCGCCGGCGTCTCGCCGCCGCTTCCGCCGCACCGCTTCGCCGCCCGCGGCACCGCCGCCAGCGACCTCGCCCGCTCCTCCCGAGCGGACGCCGCCCAGTGCCCGCGTCCTCTTCCCGTAACGGCGCGCGCCCAGCCGCGCCGCCGCCAGTGCCCGCTCCGCCGCCGCCCGGCCACTCGCCTTTCTCTGGCCGCCCGGCCTCGTCAGTCTTTGGATCCGGCGAGGGGCCGGCCGGATCCGCCGCCCCCGGCCTCCTCCGCCCTCTCCGACCCGCTCCGGCCGCGCCCGCACGTTCTCCGGCGAACTCCCCGGCGAACATCGAAATCCGTGCAAATCCCGAAGGTTGCCCCGTGCCGGATCCTAGAATTCTATCATTTCGTGCATTTTTCATCGCAACACATCTCCGCAACCGTGGCTCCGTTTTGGGCGTATAATATGTCAAATTGTTCGTCTCGAAGAGTACATCATTTCATTCCATTGCATCATTTGTATTTGAGCTCATCTTGATGCCCGAAATGCTGTTAGAAGTAGGCTTCAGATCGTTAGTTACAGAATTTTATCGGTTCGAGCTCTTTTGTCATTTTTGCCATGAATTATGTGTGCATCCTATGAGTATGAGCTCTACATGAATGTTGGACTAGGTCATGCCATCTTTCCAGGGGTGTTGACCTTGTATTTTTGTGAGTTGTGTGCTGAGTGCATTGAGCTTGTAAAGTAGGGTAGTTGCTGTTGTTGTTTTGCTAGACAGATTCTGTTATAATTTGATGCCATGTTAACATGCTTCTAGTAATCATTCTATGCATAATCTGGAGATGCTCTATAAACATGATTTGATATACATGTCTTGCTCTATCCATTCATGCCCTTGTTTGCAATTTTAGCCTGCTGGAACATGTTCATTTCTTGCTCCAAAGTTGCTTGAAAATGTTTCCTGACAGATTGTTTGTATGAGATTCAATTTTCACGAGGTCGTTGTAGTTGATCCGTGTATGCTATGACCTTGCTCTTGCCATGCTTAGCTTCATAATCATGCCTTCTTACTGTTGGTTGCCTTGCCATGCCATGTATTGCTCTGTAGTGAGTGCATCGAGCTCACGAACATGCCATGTTGAATCTGTTTTTGCCATGTCCTGATATTTCACTAAGTCTGAAATCTGTAATAAAACTTGCAATGTTTACATGGGTGCCATCATTTCTTAAGGTCCTTTTTGGCTTATGGTCAGTAAGGGACTATTGAAATATGCTTTGAGTAGAATCATGTCATGCCTTGCTTTGCTATTATAAGTTCCTGTAGCATGTTGTTTGCTTGCTCTAAACATGCCTTCCTGATGTTAATTCCTGGCATGTTAGTAATTTCACTAAGTCTGTGAACCTGATATTTTGAGCACTTTCACCATGCTTGTTTGAACATGTTATGATGTGATTTAGCCGTAGCTCAGTGTTCCTCTTTTGTTAAGCATCTCCTGTAGTTCGTTGCCATATGCTTTGTTTTTATGTTGGGGTGCTGTAGCATAGTTTCTTGTTGCTTGCTAAGTAGCATCGGTCTGTTATTAAGCAGATTTGCATCATTCTTGTTTTGCTTGTCATTTGCAAACCGTGCATCCGATTCGGTGATCTTTATATCGATTTCAACGAAATCATCTCATCTTTCAGTGGCATACTTGGTTTGCCAAGTTGATGCCAGTTCATCATTTTCCTTCCGAGCATACATATGCATTGCATACCACATCTCGCATAGCATGTCATGTATTGCATCATATTGCTTGTGCATTGTTCCTTGTTTGATTGTGGTTCCGTTGCTTGTGTTCTTGCTTTGGGTAGAGCCGGAGGCGAGTACGTGAGCGAGGAACCTGTTGAGAACGCCTCGAGGATCAAGCCTTCGACAACTCGAGAACCTTGCAGGCAAGATGACCATACCCTCGAAATCACTACTATCTTTGCTATGCTAGTTTGCTCGCTCTTTTGCTATGCCAATGCTACGATGCCTACCATTTGCTTGTCAGCCTCCCAAATTGCCTTGTCAAACCCCTAACCTTTGACACCTTTCCTTTGCAAACCGTTGATTGGCTATGTTACCGCTTTGCTCAGCCCCTCTTATAGCGTTGTTAGTTGCAGGTGAAGATTGAAGTTTGTTCCTTGTTGGAACATGTTTACTTGTTGGGATATCACAATATACCTTATTTAATTAATGCATCTATATATTTGGTAAAGGGTGGAAGGCTCGGCCTTATGCCTGGTGTTTTGTTCCACTCTTGCCGCCTAGTTTCCGTCATATCGGTGTTATGTTCCCGGATTTTGCGTCCCTTACGGTTGGGCTATAATGGGAACCCCTTGACGATTCGCCTTAAGTAAAGCTTCTCCAGCAATGCCCAACATTGGTTTTACCATTTGCCTCACCTAGTCCTTTTCTTTCCCTTGGGTTCTGCAGACTCAAGGGTCATCTTTATTTTAACCCCCCGGCGGTGCTCCTCGAGTGTTGGTCGAACCGAAACTACTGCTGGGGCCACCTCGGGAAACTTGAGGGTTGGTTTTACTCGTAGCTAGACTCATCTGAGTGTGCCACGAGAAAGAGATATGTGCAGCTCCTATCGGGATTTGTCGACACATTGGGCGGTGTTGCTGGTTTAGTTTTACCTGTCGAAATGTCTTGTTGTACCGGATACCGAGTCGATCGGAGTGTCTTGGGTGGAGGTCTATTCCTCCGCTTGACCGTGAGAGCTTGTCATGGGCTAAGTTGGGACACCCTGCAGGGATTTGATCTTTCAAAGCCGTGCCAGCGGTTATGTGGCAGATGGGAATTTGTTAATGTCCGGTTGTAGAAGACCAAGTTGACCTTAATTAAAATACATCAACCGTGTGTGTAACCGTGATGGTCTCTTTCCGTGAGTCCGGAAGTGAACACTGATGTTGGAGTTATGCTTGACGTGGGTTGCTATAGGATCACTTCTTGATCATACTTTTATCGACCGTGCTTTGCCTTCTCTTCTCGCTCTCATTTGCGCATGTTAGCCACCATATATGCTAGTCGCTGCTGCAGCTCCACCTCATTACTCATTCCTTCCTATAAGCTTAAATAGTCTTGATCTCGCGGTGCGAGATTGCTGAGTCCCGTGGCTCACGGATACTTCAAAAACCAGTTTGCGGTGCCGATGTTACAGTAGGTGATGCAACCAAGCTCAAGGAGGAGCTTGATGAAGATCTTGCCCTTTGTGTTGTTTCGTTCTAGTTGATCGATAGTGGTGCCCGGTTAGGGTCGATCGGGGACCTTTATCGCATTTGGGGTTCTTCTTTTATTTTGGTTCCGTAGTCGGACCTTGATTGTATCTGGATGATGTAATGCTTTATTCATGTAATTTGTGTGAAGTGGCGATTGTAAGCCAACTATGTATCTTTTTCCCTTATGTATTACTTGGGTTGTGTGAAGATTACCTCACTTGCGACTTTGCTTTCAATGCGGTTATGCCTCTAAGTCGTGCTTCGACACGTGGGAGATATAGCCGCATCGAGGGCGTTACAATTATATAAATGCACGCACGATATTACAGCACACATGAGATCTCTCATCAGAATCCAGTGATAGCACATAAGTGTTTACTGAGCGCCCTATATTAGAATATCATCGCATTACAAAGATAATCTCACAACTATTTATGTTTTCATGGTTCTCGATATTATACGCAATTATAGTGAATATCAGAATCCGCGCATCAGAAGAATATTGTGGAACACTGCAATGACTTACAAAATTGGCACCAAGGCATTGAGTGCCATTTTGGAAGCAATGAAACTCGTACGCTCCCCACCTGTTGATTCTTGTTCAGAATATCATTCTAATGACTATTCTAACCTCGAGGAGTCAAAGGCAGATGGCCTGTCCTGTTCACCTATCAAGGTGCCTATTCTAATTTGGCAAGGTTTTATTGATTGCGTGTATCTTGCATATGTTGTCTTGCATTTCTTCTACTTTGTTGCACCACCATCTGCTTAGTTTACTCATCATATAACTTGAGATGCTATGCCCATCCATTATCAATACATATTCCATCTGTCGTCATACCATGTTTTTCCACTCAAATGCTGTTCTTGTGCATCAAACATAAAAAAGGAATAGGGTGATTGCCGAACCTGAAGGAGCACCAGCAAAGTCCTTGAAAAACGTGGTGGTACCGGAGAAATCAGACAGCGCCCCACTTATATTGGTTGTACAACCAGTGACACAAAACATAGGACCGACTCCAACAGACTGTACCCATACTTCACTGGACACACCACTAGCCCCACCACACAGGACCTGCACTCCAGCAAAAGGTATACTGATTTCATTTGCCATAGCACCAGCCGTACCACGGAAAAATCCCACTCGACAAAAAAAGTACAGAAGTCCACCGGCGAAGACCTATCCCAAGCTGCAGAGACGGCCAATTCCTGCAGATTGGAACCCCATTCCATTTATTCCCAGTTTAAAAGACAATGCTTTCAATGTTGTTAGGGACTATGTGCATATATTCCCATCATGGGAAGATTATAGTGAAGACAAACACCATTTTCACATCTTCCTGTCCAACTTATGTGTAAGTGCTATTATTCATGGTTATTATTTTCCTGTTTTCTGCTGATCGAACACATCAATGATTTACATTACATTGTTGTAACTAGGTGAGGGTCAATCTGGATACTCACGACGAGCAAAGCTTGCTTGTGCTTTTCAAGGAAGCATTGCAGCAGTATCGGTGTTACCTGAGGAAATCACACTTTGATGGCAAGTCTATAAACGAATTTCCGGTGAAGTCTCCTGTGCTAAATTGACATTGAATGGAAAAACCTTGTTATGCACTAGTATCGTTCCCAGGATGAGGTACTGTCAATGAAATCACATGACAATTTGAACTTCTACTTTTCCGCATGTGCCTTACGAGTCTTTTTTGCAGGAAGTCAGCTCGAAGAAGAATTCCGATTTGAAAAGAATGACAGGATATTGCAAATATGCTGCCCGCTGCTTTGCTCTTGTTAGTACATGTTGTCATGTATCACTGTACTTGCATACATACCTGGTTCATTATGTGACAGCAGTATGCATGATAGCTTGCTTATCAATTGTTCACTCCAAATTATCTGATCTGTATGAATGGTTGCATTAGTGTAGAATATATCCAATGCCAATGAATTTTTTTAGCTCTGCATTGTTCTTGTAAGTACATGCTGTCCTTTATCAGTGTACTTATATTGACAGGTAGTTGTTCATGTACCATCACTCTGCAGCTTATTTTCCTTTGCCCTCCATTTTGTACACATCAGATCTATATTTACTCTTACCATAAGGTTGGTACTGAAGAAGTTTAGCTGTGCATTGCTCTTGGATGTGCCTTTTGCCTGTATCGCTGCACGTACATTTATAGCTACTTGGTTATGTAGCATCACTCTTCATCTTATCTTAAATATTCTCCATTTTTTCGTATATTATCACATCTATATTTACTCTTAACAAAATGTAGAATAAAGGCAATGCTTATGAAGAACATTCTGCGCTAAACTTCTTGAATTGCCCCCCCCCATCAGCATGGACAAGGGCTTTATAGAGCCTGTCTTCACCAGTAATGTAAGTTTGTCCTTCTCAAGCCTTCAAACTTTTGTTGTGTATATTTGGTTAGGCATGACTGCAACAGCTGTTTATTTTTGGTGTTTGCCTCAAACTGCATGTTTAAAGTTTATTATGTAGTTCATAAACAAAAGTTTGTCCTTCTCAATTTAAGTTTTCAGTTGTACAACCTAGTTCCTTCTTCATACCATGTAAATTAAACTATATAGAGCAAGTGATCTTCTTTTGCACTACATGTATGCTTCTGTTCTTCATCCATAATCCAGTGGTGTGGTGAACCTACCAACTACAGCACAATGTCATATTCTGCAATGTCTTAACTATGAACAATGTCATATCATTCTACTATTATTTAAACCACCTGCTACATGTCGAGCTTGCGTTGGTTTTCCCCGAAGAGGAGAGGATGATGCAGCACAGTAGCATAAGTATTTCCCTCAGTTTTTGAGAACCAAGGTATCAATCCAGTATGAGGTTACGCGCAGGTCCCTCGTACCTACACAACACGATAGCAACTCGCAACCAACGCTTAGGGGTTGTCAATCCCTTCACGGTTACTTACGAGAGTGAGATCTGATAGAGATAATACTTTTGGTATTTTTGATAGATAGATGCAAAGTAAAAAGTAAAGGCAAAGTAAAAACAAGGCAAGTAAATAAAGTGATATAGATTGATATGATGAGAATAGACCCGGGGGCCATAGGTTTCACTAATGGCTTCTCTCAAGAGCATAAGTATTCTACGGTGGGTGAACAAATTACTGTTGAGCAATTGATAGACTTGAGCATAGTTATGAGTATATATAGGCAATGATCATGTATATAGGCATCACGTCCGTGACAAGTAGATCGAAACGATTCTGCATCTACTACTATTACTCCACTCCCGGTATCCAGCATGCATCTAGAGTATTAAGTTAAAAACAGAGTAACGCCTTAAGAAAGATAACATGATGTAGAGGAATAAATTCATGCAATATGATAAATACCCCATCTTGTTATCCTCGATGGCAACAAGACAATACGTGCCTTGCAACTCTTTCTGTCACTGAGTAAGGATACCGCAAGATTGAACCCAAAGCCATGCACTTCTCCCATTGCAAGAACTACCAATCTAGTTGGCCAAACCAAACGGATAATTCGAAGAGACTTGCAAAGATAACTCAATCATACAAAAAAGAATTCAGAGAAGAATCAAATATTTTCCATAGATAAGTTGGATCATAAACCCACAATTCATCGGTCTCAACAAACACACCGCAAAAAGAAGATTACATCAAATAGATCTCCACGAGAGAGGGGGAGAACATTGTATTGAGATCCAAAAAGAGAGAAGAAGCCATCTAGCTACTAGCTATAGACCCAAAGGTCTGAAGTAAACTACTCACACTTCATCGGAGGGGCTATGGTGATGATGTAGAAGCCCTCCGTGGTGGATGCCCCCTCCGGCGGAGCTCCGGAATAGGCCCCAAGATGGGATCTCGTGGATACAGAAGGTTGAGGCGGTGGAATTAGGTTTTTGGCTCCGTGTCTGGTCTATTGGGGATACGTAGGTATATATAGGAGGAAGGAATACGTCGGTGGAACTCCGAGGGGCCCACGGGGTAGGGGGGCGCGCCCAAGGGGCGCCCTCCACCCTCATGACCTCCTCGGAAGCTTCTTGGAGTAGGGTCCAAGTCTCCTGGATCACGTTCGGTGAGAAAATCACGTTCCCGAAGGTTTTATTCCATTTGGACTCCGTTTGATATTCCGTTTCTTTGAAATACTGAAATAGCCAAAAAAACAACAATTCTGGGCTGGGCCTCCGATTAATAGGTTAGTCCCAAAAATAATATAAAAGTGGAAAATAAAGCCCAATATAGTCCAAAACAGTAGATAAAGTTGCATGGAGCAATCAAAAATTATAGATACGTTGGAGACGTATCAAGCATCCCCAAGCTTAATTCCTGCTCGTCCTCGAGTAGGTAAATGATAAAAAAGAATTTTTGATGTGGAGTGATACTTTGGCATAATTTCAATGTAAATCTTCTTAATCATGGTATGAATATTCAGATCCGAAAGATTCAAGACAAAAGTTCATATTGACACAAAAATAATAATACTTCAAGCATACTAATCAAAGCAATCATGTCTTCTCAAAATAACATGGCAAAAGAAAGTTCATCCCTACAAAATCATATAGTTAGGCTATGCTTCATTTTCGTCACACAAAGATGTTCCCAACTTCTATACCCCCGATGACAAGCCAAGCAATTGTTTCATACTTAAATAATCTCAAACATTTTCAACCTTCACGCAATACATGAGCGTGAGCCATGGATATAGCACTATGGGTGGAATAGAATATGATGATGGGGATTGTGTGGAGAAGACAAAAAAGGAGAAAGTCTCACATCAACTAGGTGTATCAATGGGCTATGGAGATGCCCATCAATAATATCGATGTGAGCGATTAGGGATTGCCATGCAACGGATGCACTAGAGCTATGAATGCTCAACAAAAGAAAACTAGTGGGTGTGCATCCAACTTGCTTGCTCACGAAGACCTAGGGCATTTGAGGAAGCCCATCGTAGGAATATACAAGCCAAGTTCTATAATGAAAAATTCCCACTAGTATAAACAAGACTACTTATGAGACTCACTATATGAAAAACATGGTGCTACTTTGAAGCACAATATATGAGACTCGCTACATGAAGAACAAGGTGCTACTTTGAAGCACAAGTGTGGAAAAAGACATAGTAGCATTGCCCTTATTTCATTTTATTTTCTTTTTTCTGGGACTTTCTTTTTTATTTTGGCCTTTCTTTTTTTTTGGCCGTTCCTTTTTTTTGGCCTTTCTCTTTTTTTTTATTTGGGCAATGCTCTAATAATGATGATCATCACACTTCTATTGATTACAACACAAGGATTACAACTCGAAACTTAGAACAAGATAAGACTCTATATGAATGCCTCCGTGATGTGCAGGATGGTGCAATGAATCAAGAGTGACATGTATGGAAAATAATGCATGGTGGCTTTGCCACAAATACGATGTCAACCACAAGATCATGCAATGGCAATATGACAAAAGTAATGCATGTCACGATGATGATGGTGGAAGTTGCATGGCAATATATCTCGGAATGGCTATGGAAATGCCATGATAGGTAGGTATGGTGGCTATTTTGAGGAAGATATAAGGAGGTTTATGTGTGATAGAGCGTATCGTATCACGGGGTTTGGATGCACCGGCGAAGTTTGCGCCAACTCTCAAGGTGAGAAAGGGCAATGCACGGTACCGAAGAGGCTAGCAATGGCGGAAAGGTGAGAGTGTGTATAATCCATGGACTCAACATTAGTCAAAAGAACTCATATACTTATTGCAAAAATTTAGAAGTCATCAAAAATCAAGTACTACGCACATGCTCCTAGGGGGATAGATTGGTAGGAAAAGACCATCGCTCGTCCCCGACCGCCACTCATAAGGATGCACAAGCCAGGTACACTTCATGTTTCAAATTTGTTACACAACTTTAACCATACGTGCATGCTACGGGATTTGCTAACTTCAACACAAGTATTTCTCAAATTCATAATCGCCCAACTAGCACGACTTTGATATTATCACCTCCATATCTCAAAACAATTATCAAGCATCAGACTTATCTTAGTATTCAACGCACTCAAAAGAAAGTTTCACATATCTTGAATACCAAGTATATTAACATTAAGCAAATTACCATGCTATTAAAGACTCTCAAAATAATCTAAGTGAAGAATGAGAGATCAAGTTTCTTTAAAAAAAATCCACCACCGTGCTCTAAAAGATCTAAGTGAAGCACTAGAGCAAAAAATTATCACGCTCTAAAGATATAAGTGAAGCAGTATGAGCAAAACTATCAAGCTCAAAAGGTATAAGTGAAGCACATAGAGTATTCTAATAAATTCCAAATCATGTATGGCTCTCTCAAAATATGTGTACATCAAGGATGATTGTGGTAAACTAACAAGCAAAGACACAAATAATACAAGACGCTCCAAGCAAATCACATATCATGTTGGTGAATAAAAATATAGCTCCAAGTAAATTACCGATGGAAGTGGACGAAAGAGGGGATGCCTTCCGGGGCATCCCCAAGCTTTGACTTTTTGGTGTCCTTGGATTATCTTGGGGGTTCCATGGGCATCCCCAAGCTTAGGCTCTTGCCACTCCTTGTTCCATAATCCATAAAAAGAATTCACCCAAAACTTGAAAACTTCACAACACAAAACTCAACAGAAATCTCGTGAGCTCCGTTAGAGAAAGAAAACAAAAAACTACTTCAAGGTACTGTAATGAACTCATTATTTATTTATATTGGTGTTAAACCTACTGTATTCCAACTTTTCTATGGTTTATAAACTAATTTACTAGCCATAGATTCATCAAAATAAGCAAACAACACACGAAAAACAGAATCTGTCAAAAACAGAACAGTCCGTAGTAATCTGTAACTAACGCAAACTTCTGGAACTCTAAAACTTCTACCAAAATAGGGAGTTCTGGAAAATTTGTTTGTTGATCAGCAGAAAAATGAATCAACGCAAAATCACGTTCCTGTAATTTATCATAACTAAATTTGTGCGTGCAAAGTTTCTCTTTTTCAGCAGAATCAAATCAACTATCATCATAGGTTATCCTATAGGTCTTACTTGGCACAAACACTAACTAAAACATAAAAACACATCCAAACAGAACGTAGATGGATTATTTATTTCTAAACAGAACCAAAAACAAAAAACACAAAATAAAATTGGGTTGCCTCCCAACAAGCGCTATCGTTTAACGCCCCTAGCTAGGGATAAAAGCAAGGATAGATCTAGGTATTGCCATCTTTGGTAGGCAATCCATAAGTGGCTCTCATGATAGATTCATATAGTAATTTTATTTTCTTTCTAGGGAAGTGTTCCATACCCATTTTTAAGGGAAATTGGAATCTAATATTCCCTTCCTTCATATCAATAATTGCACCAACCGTTCTAAGGAAAGGTCTACCAAGAATAATAGGACATGAAGGATTGCAATCTATATCTAGAACGATAAAATCTACGGGCACATAATTCCTATTTGCAACAATAAGAACATCATTGATTCTTCCCATATGTTTTTTAATAGTGGAGTCTGCAAGATGCAAGTTTAGAGAGCAATCATCAAAATCACGGAAATCTAGCAAATCACATAAAGTTTTGGGAATAGTAGAGACACTAGCACCCAAATCACATAAAGCATGAAACTCAAAATCCTTAATTTTAATTTTAATAGTAGGTTCCCAGTCATCATAGAGTTTTCTAGGGATAGAAACTTTCATCTCAAGTTTTTCTTCATAAGATTGCATCAAAGCAACAACAATGTGTTCGGTGAAGGCCTTATTTTGACTATAAGCATGAGAAGATTCTAGCATGGATTGCAACAAGGAAATACAACCAATCAAAGAGCAATTTTCACAATTAAATTCATTGAGATCCAAAATAGTAGGTTTAGCAACATCATGGTTTCTATTTGTGTCAATCCTACTTTCATCAATTTCATCATCAAGATCTAGAAACTCTGAATTCTTAGAACGCCTTCTAGGTAAAGGAAGATCATATTCAGATTCATCAAGATTCATATTGCAAAACAAAGATTTAATGGGGGACGCATCAATAACTTTTAGATCTTCATCTTGATTTTCATAGGGATTAGAAGAACACGCTTTAATGAAGGCATCTTTGGAAGCACGCATCCTAGCGGTTCTTTCTTTGCACTCGTCAATGGAAATTCTCATGGCTTTGAGAGACTTATTGATATCATGCTTAGGAGGAATAGATCTAAGCTTTAAAGAATCAATTTCAAGAGAAATTCTATCAACGTTTCTAGCCAAATCATCAACTTTAAGCAATTTCTCATCAAGCAAAGCATTAAAATTCTTTTGTGAATTCATGAACTCTTTAACACTACTCTCAAAATCAGAGGGCATCTTATTAAAATTTCCATAAGAGTTGTTGTAGGAATTTCCATAATTGTTAGAAGGATTGCTAGGAAAAGGCCTAGGATTAAAATTCCCTCTATAAGCGTTGTTACCAAAACTATTCCTACCAACAAAATTCACATCCATAGATTCATTATTATTTTCAAGCAAAGTAGACAAAAGGCATATCATTAGGATCAAGAGGAGTATTTTTAGGAGCAAACATCTTCATAAGTTCATCCATCTTTTCACTCAAAACATTGATTTCTTCTATAGCGTGCACTTTTTTACTAGAAGTCTTTCGGTATGCCATTGATAATAATTAGCCATAATATTATCAAGCAATTTTGTAGCATCTCCTAACGTAATTTCCATAAACGTGCCTCCCGCGGCCGAATCTAGAAGATTTCTAGAAGCAAAATTCAATCCGGCATAAAGAATTTGTATGATCATCCATAAATTCAAACCATGAGTAGGGCAATTGCGAAGCATTAATTTCATTCTTTCCCAAGATTGGGCAACATGCTCATGATCAAGTTGTTTAAAATTCATGATATCGTTCCTAAGAGTGATAATCTTAGCGGGAGGAAAATACTTAGAGATAAAAGCATCTTTGCACTTGTTCCAAGAATCAATACTATTTTTAAGCAAAGACGAAAACCAAACTTTATCATGATATCTAAGTGAAAACGGAAATAACTTCAATTCGACAATATTGTTATCCGTATCTTTTTTCTTTTGCATATCACACAAATCAACAAAATTGTTTAGATGAGTAGCGGCATCTTCACTAGGAAGGCCGGCGAATTGATCTTTCATAACAAGATTCAGCAAAGCGGTATTGATTTCACAAGATTCATCATTATTAAGAGGAGCAATCGGAGTACTAAGGAAATCATTATTATTGGTATTCGAGAAATCACACAATTTGGTATTATCTTGCGCCATGGCAACAAGTAATCCAACACACAAGCAAACAGAAAGGCAAAGGGAAAAGAGAGGAGGAGATTGGGAAAGAGAGGGCGAATAAAACGGCAAGGGTGAAGTGGGGGAGAGGAAAACGAGAGGCAAATGGCAAATAATGTAATGCGAGAGATAGGGATTGTGATGGGTACTTGGTATGTTGACTTTTGTGTAAGCCTCCCCGGCAACGGCGCCAGAAATTCTTCTTGCTACGTCTCGAGCTTGCGTTGGTTTTCCCCGAAGAGGAGAGGATGATGCAACACAGTAGCGTAAGTATTTCCCTTAGTTTTTGAGAACCAAGGTATCAATCCAGTAGGAGGTCACACGCAAGTCCCTCGTACCTGCACAACACGATAGCAACTCGCAACCAACGCTTAGGGGTTGTCAATCCCTTCACGGTTACTTCCGAGAGTGAGATCTAATAGAGATAATATTTTTGGTATTTTTGATAGATAGATGCAAAGTAAAAAGTAAAGGCAAAGTAAAAACAAGGCAAGTAAATAAGATGATATAGATTGATATGATGAGAATAGACCCGGGGGCCATAGGTTTCACTAATGGCTTCTCTCAAGAGCATAAGTATTCTACGGTGGGTGAACAAATTACTGTTGAGCAATTGACAGAATTGAGCATAGTTATGAGTATATCTAGGGAATGATCATGTATATAGGCATCACATCCGTGACAAGTAGATCGAAACGATTCTGCATCTACTACTATTACTCCACCCATCGACCGCTATCTAGCATGCATCTAGAGTATTAAGTTAAAAACAGAGTAACGCCTTAAGCAAGATGACATGATGTAGAAGAATAAATTCATGCAATATGATAAATACCCCATCTTGTTATCCTCGATGGCAACAATACAATCGTGCCTTGCAACTTTTTCATCCTTTGAGTAAGGACACCGCAAGATTGAACCCAAAGCCATGCACTTCTCCCATTGCAAGAACTACCAATCTAGTTGGCCAAACCAAACGGATAATTCGAAGAGACTTGCAAAGATAACTCAATCATACATAAAAGAATTCAGAGAAGAATCAAATATTTTCCATAGATAAGTTGGATCATAAACCCGCAATTCATCGGTCTCAACAAACACACCGCAAAAAGAAGATTACATCAAATAGATCTCCAGGAGAGAGGGGGAGAACATTGTATTGAGATCCAAAAAGAGAGAAGAAGCCATCTACTAGCTATGGACCCGAAGGTCTGAAGTAAACTACTCACACTTCATAGGAGGGGCTATGGTGATGATGTAGAAGCCCTCCATGGTGGATGCCCCCTCCAGCGGAGCTCCGGAACAGGCCCCAAGATGGGATCTCGTGGATACATAAGGTTGCAGCGGTGGAATTGGGTTTTTGCTCCGTGTCTGGTCTATTGGGGATACGTAGGTATATATAGGAGGAAGGAGTACGTCGGTGGAGCTCCGAGGGCCCACGAGGTAGGGGGCGCGCCAGAGGCGCGCCTCCCTCGTGACCTCCTCGAAGCTTCTTGGAGTAGGGTCCAAGTCTCCTGGATCACGTTCGGTGAGAAAATCACGTTCCCGAAGGTTTCATTCCGTTTGGACTCCGTTTGATATTCCGTTTCTTTGAAATACTGAAATAGGCAAAAAACATCAGTTTTGGGCTGGGCCTTCGGTTAATAGGTTAGTCCCAAAAATAATATAAAAGTGGAAAATAAAGCCCAATATAGTCCAAAACAGTAGATAAAAGTAGCATGGAGCAATCAAAAATTATAGATACGTTGGAGACGTATCACCGCCTCTTTATTTGCCAATCTGAAATGGGATAAATTAGCAGCACACTAACCATTGATACTTATGAGTTCTTGATCTGTAATCCAGTGGTGTCGTGAAGCTGCCAACTCCTACACAATGTCAATTCCTGCCATGTCTTGACCTGAACAATACCATATTGTGTTAATGCAATTTTAAACTGTGTCACTTTATTAAATCGATAAGAAATGTGATGAATTGTCAACCTTGATACTTTTATGTGCAAAACCCATCATCATGCCTTGTTTATCTTTGAGTGAGGAAGATATAAGTGTTGAACAAGCGCTGATCTCATCATCTTGCTTTCACCGCTATGCTGCAGCTCCCAATGAGGCTAACCTTTCTTGAACTCTATTGAAGTCTTTGTCGGTTTTGTACATTATTTTGTTGGCGTGTTTATTTGCCTTCGGTGGCGATCTTTGATGCCCAAAGTATGTAATCTGTCTGCTTGTGCTTTATTATCATAGTGGCGAACTTTGATGCCCAGTGGATGTAATACGTCGTAATTTCTTTATTGTATAGT
Organism: Aegilops speltoides; assembly: GCA_021437245.1. Lineage (NCBI taxonomy): Eukaryota > Viridiplantae > Streptophyta > Magnoliopsida > Poales > Poaceae > Aegilops > Aegilops speltoides. Next base: position 340,672,285 of record CM038147.1, on the reverse strand, counting down.
CTAGGTTTTTTCTTATTCATGATGATGCAGTTATTTTACTGTATATATATCCTGTCTTCGCAGTAAACTGGCCAAACCGTAAAATTACGGTACATAATCGGGTCGTCATGCAATCACGATGTATGATTAGCATCATGGGCCCGTCAAACCGCCCACTAGTAGATTCGGACCTTAAATAGGCGAGTAACCCCGCCCCTCTTTTAGCAAGAAAACTCAATGGGCTTTAGGAGGCTGAGAAGTAGGTTGGGCACAAACGTGCGAATAGCTCACGGGCCGGCAGCAGCCCGAAATGGACCCCGGCCCATGATTGTGCAAATCAATTCACGGGCTTTTAACAGGCCAAAGTTGTCTCGGTCCTTGATTGGCCCAATCGAGATATCGATTCTGGCGAGCGGGATGCAAACCGGGCCGTAGTTAGGCCCAACTATATGACGGGCTTTTAACAGGCCGAAATTAATATAGGGCCGAAATGTTAAATGGGCCCTTAACATGCCGAAACTAATATCAGGTCGAATTACTAAATGGTCCTTTAGCAAGTGGGCCCAAAAGCATAGCTTCTAGTCAACGGGCTGAATCTGATATGGGCCATAATTGAGCCCAAAGCCTCTTAAAGGGCCGGACCTGATCTGGGCAGTGATTTGGCCTAGAAAGTGGGAGGCTTTTAACGGGCCGGATCTTATATGGGCCATTACAAGGCCCGGAACGTGGCAGGCCATTAATGGACCGGATCAATTATGGGCCGGGATTTGGCCCAAAACATGGCAGCCAGTTAATGGGCCGGCCTACTAGGGTCCTCAAAATCTTGTGGGCCTACAGCTGGGCCGGCCCATTAATGTCGGCGAAATCTCGTGGGCCTTTAGCTGGGCCGGCCCATTATGATATGCAATAATTTTGTGGGCCTTTACCTGGACCGGCCCATTATGGCACACAAAAATCTTGTGGGCCTTTACCTGGGCCGGCCTATTATGGCCCGGAAAATCTTGTGGGCCTTTAGCTGGGCCAGCCCATTATAGTCCGCAAAATCTCGTGGGCCTTTAACTGGGCCGGCCCATTATGGGCCGCCAAATCTTGTGGGCCTTTAGTTGGGCTGGCCCATTTAAACTTGATTGTCCGTGCCACGTGTCGACGTATCATAGGCTCCTTCTGTCCAATGAGTGGATGACATCTGTCCCAATGATGAGCCAACACGTGTTTCCTCCAGCCAATGATGATTTTACACGTGGAAAATCCCCATTGGTCAGGGCTGTTAATGGGTTATCGGATCCAAAACCCGACCCGATAGCTTAACGACGTTTCGTTACGGTGGATGCTACGTATCGGTCACCCTTGACGAAAGCACTTCTGTAATGCGCGATTTATCATCATGGAAGTGGACACTTCCGTGATGATAATTTTGGTAATGTCATCGAACACTTCTCGACAAAGACGGTATGACTATCTTGATTCTGTCATAAATTTTTCATGGATGTACATGCATGACAAAAAACGCGACCTACTATGACAAACATGTATCATCACAGAAGTGTATTTTTTTTGTAGTGTGGCAGTCAGACTCTTATTCATCACAGTACGACCCCAGCTTCACCTACGGGTATCTGCCAGGCTATCCTTGGCAATAGACCAACTTAGGCCAAAAGCCTAAGCTTGGGGGAGTACGTATTTCCCACCGACATTACATTCATGTTCACACACACTCATTGCTAGCTGTCGGTGCTCATACCCTTTCACTATAATATCCATGCTAGTTTATTTTCTTTCTTCTGCTTTCTTCTTGTGTGTTTAATAAACCTTAAGAAAAAAAATTAGTAGTGGACTCCGCTCCTCATTCACGAGAAAACGGCCCTTATCTTCCGTGTTAGGCGGGTTATTCTCAAGAGGAGTGGACTCCGCTCCTCATTCACGAGAAAACGGCCGGTAACCGGGATGCCCAATCCCATGCTTTATGCAAACTAAATCAAAATAACTGCAAACAAAACTCCCCCTGGGACCCGTTGAATGTTGGATGCACTCGTTGTTTCGAGCAAGCCAGGGATTGATGCTTGTGAAGGAGGGGGAGTATAAACTTTACCATTCTGTTTGGGAACCGCCTATAATCTGTTTAGCATGGAAGATATCGTCGTCTTTTAGTTGTTGTGTTGACATGAAAGTATGCCGCTCAAAATATAATTTGTCTCTATTTCAAAACCGAGCTCTGGCACCTCTACAAATCCCTGCTTCCCTCTGCGAAGGGCCTATCCATTTACTTTTATGTTGAGTCATCATCCTTCTTATTAAAAGCACCTGCTGGAGAGCACACTGTCGTTTGCATTCATTATTATTGGTTTTATATTGGGTATGACTTGACTGGATCTCTTTTACCATGAATTACAATGTTTAATCAGTCCTTGATCTTTAAAGGTGCTCTGCATTTATGTTTTGCGGTCTCAGAAAGGGCTAGCGAGATACCATTTTGTTATATCATGTTATGACTATTTTGAGAAAGTGTTGGCATCTGAGTTTTATTATTATAGCTCGCTAGCTGATCATGTTATTGATATGAGTAATTGTGAGACCTACGTGTTATTGTGAGTATGGTTAGTTCATAATATTTGCTAAAACTTGAATGCTAGCTTTTCATGTTTACAACAACAAGAGCAAACAGAGTTTGTAAAAGTTTTTCTTTTTCTCTTTCAGTTTGTCAACTGAATTGCTTGAGGACAAGCAAGGGTTTAAGCTTGGGGGAGTTGATACGTCTCTGTAGTATCTACTTTTCCAAACACTTTTGCCCTTGTTTTGGACTCTAACTTGTATGATTTGAATGGAACTAACCCGGACTGACGCTGTTTTCAGCAGAATTGCCATGGTGTTGTTTTATGTGCAGAAAATAAAAGTTCTCGGAATGACCTGAAACTCCATGGAACACCTTAGAAAAAACAATAAAAAATCCTCACCAAAGATGAAGGCCAGGGGGCCCACACCCTGCTCACAAGGGTGGGCGGCGCCCCCCCTGTGCGCGCCCCCTACCTCGTGGGCCCCCTGGTGACCCTCCGACGCCAACTCCAACTCCATATATTGGCTTTTGGGGATAAAAAATCAGAGAGAAGAAATCATCGCGTTTTACGATACGGAGCTACCGCCAAGCCCTAATCTCTCTCGGGAGGGCTAATCTGGAGTCCGTTCGGGGCTCCGGAGAGGGGGATTCGTCGTCATCGTCATCATCAACCATCCTCCATCACCAATTTCATGATGCTCACCGCCGTGCATGAGTAATTGCATCATAGGCTTGCTGGACGGTGATGGGTTGGATGAGATTTATCATGTAATCTAGTTAGTTTTGTTAGGGTTTGATCCCTAGTATCCACTATGTTCTGAGATTGATGTTGCTATGAATTTGCTATGCTTAATGCTTGTCACTAGGGCTCGAGTGCCATGATTTCAGATCTTAACCTATTATGTTTTCATGAATATATGTGTGTTCTTGATCCTATCTTGCAAGTCTATAGTCACCTACTATGTGTTATGATCCGACAACCTCGAAGTGACAATAATCGGGACCACTCCCGGTGATGACCATAGTTTGAGGAGTTCATGTATTCACTATGTGCTAATGCTTTGTTCCGGTTCTCTATTAAAGGAGGCCTTAATATCCCTTAGTTTCCAATAGGACCCCGCTACCACGGGAGGGTAGGACAAAAGATGTCATGCAAGTTCTTTTCCATAAGCACGTATGACTATATACAGAATGCATGCCTACATTACATTGATGAATTAAAGCTAGTTCTGTGTCACCCTATGTTATGACTGTTACATGACGAACCGCATCCGGCATAATTATCCATCACTAATCCGGTGCCTCTGAGTTTTCCATATCTTGGTTCTCGCTTATTTACTTTTACATTTGCTCTTTATTACAATCACTACAAAAACCAAAAACATTACTTTTCTTTGTCTTTACTTTTGTTACCGTTACCACCACTATCATATTACTTTGCTACTAAACACTTTGCTACAAATACTAAGTTTCCAGGTGTGGTTGAATTGACAACTCAGCTGCTAATACTTGAGAATATTCTTTGGCTCCCCTTGTGTCGAATCAATAAATTTGGGTTGAATACTCTACCCTGGAAAACTGTTGCGATCCCCTATACTTGTGGGTTATCACCTATCCGTGTGGATGTGGGAGCGGATCCCAGTTGGACGGCCCGATTTCAAGAATCCCGAACAGCCAAACCCATGGGGTAATCATGACGGGGCGCATGATGTTGATCCATATCGGTGCCCTACGGTTGCATACTATTGGGAATGGGTGACAGTGTACACAGGAAGCTCGCATGTACGATACAAGTGCTATATGAACGAGTTGGACACCTTGACTGCTGAGAAGGTATTGAGAAGTTCAAAGAGACAAAAATTAGTCAAGAACGAAATTTGTATCTAACAATGTATCTCTTTGTTTTGCAGGTCCATTGGTTGCCTTATGTGGATGATCGTGGCTTCTCTATTAACGAGATGTGCACGTGTGATCGCCATCTTTGGCGGGTGAGGTGCCCAATGATATGCTTCTTCGGAGTCGAGTGGCACTTCGTAGACTGTGTGGCAAGAAAATTTGGAAGAAGACAAGGTATTCCAATTGAGGAGAGCAAGGAGTAAATGCTATCTCTGCATCGGTGAGCAAGCATGTCTTTGAGCATGTAGTAGAGCATTGAATGAGTCTATGTTTTCTAATGCTTTGTACCGTGCATCAATTGTAGGTTCGATCGAAGGAACAATCAGGATATATCGGATTGGGCAAACAAACACCGTACGTGGATACAAATTTGGGATCAAAGAGACACGTTAGTGGAATCAGAGAATAGAACTCACAATCAGTCAGCATATCAGAAGTATCAAGTGTGGTATGCAGATCATTACCAGTTAAAGCTAAAGCCTGGTTGGACTCACAAGGAGTGGTCGGAGTTGGTGTCTGAAGACCCAGAGACTGCAGAAGGTTATCATACCTTTAGCACGGCGGTGAGAGACACCAGAGGGCTCACGTTGACTATGCACCAATGCATGACGAAATGGTAGTCTAATGGACCCTTTCTAACATACTTGCATTATATTGTCTTCTTTCAAATACATAAGTTTGGTGTGTTCATGAATTGCAGGGCAGAGAGTTGCTTATGTGCATCAACGATGCCAATGTAGCACTGAATCATCCCCATGGAGGTGGATTATCTAAGGAGGACTCTTAGGAGCATGATGGAGGTGTGAGAAATATATTATAAAAGCTTCTCTTCGTGGATTAGTTATTTGCATCTCATATCATAGCATATTTTGTGTTGTCGCAGAAGTTCAAGAAGCGGTTCCATAAGATGGAAGATATGCTTTCTTGCCATGGTGCTCAGTCCAGTGACGTGCTTGCACCTGGTAGCCGTGCCGCCATAGCTAATAGATGTCATTATCTCTGCAACGAAGAGGACATAGAGGAGGAGGTCCATGAAGAGGAGCCAACACATCAAGAGGAGCCAACACAACAATAGGAGCAGGAACAACAAGAGCATGATTATGATGTTGCTGCTCCACAACCATTACAGGTTACACAACCGACATAAGGCAATGCTTGCTCTAGGAAAGGCAAAGCCATAGCTAAGACACCAGCCAAGAAAGGTAGAAAGAAGGCATGGAACAGTAAATTCCGTAGTCCGGAGTATCCTCATCATCTTATGCCCATAGGAATGCAAAGATATAAGTCCAACAACGATGCCGAGGAGGAGGCATGCAACAAAGAGGAGTAGGAGGCTAGCGAATAGGAGGAGCCTACACTTGCAACTATCGTAAAGAGAGGAAGGAGGAAGTGAGATTGGTGTAGTTTGTTTCAATGAACTTGGTGTAGTTTGTTTCCATGAACTTGGTGTAGTTTGTTTCCATGAACTTGTTGTCGTTTGTTTCCATGAACTTGTTTTCGTTTGAATTAAGTGGCCATGAATCGTGAATTTGGTATGAATGTATGACATGAATTTGTCGGTTAGAAGTAGTACTCAGTCATGTGATTTTAGTGAAATGTTGTTTCTGTGATGTCTATGAAATCGCTGATTGCTGTGAAATGTTGATGAAATCTGTCAACAGGAGGAGACTTTTAGTCATTTATATGCACAGGGGACCAGACGCCAGGGTCCTTGGCATCTGGTTGCAAGTCAGGTGACCAGACGCCATGGTCTCTGGCATCTGGGGGTCCGCAGGAACCAGAAACAGGGCAAAACAGGGGAGCCAGACGCCAAGGATCGTGGCGTCTGGGTGTGCACCAGAGTAGCATTTTCATGGTCTATGCTAGCGTAGTATTTTCATATCCATGATAGAGTAGTATTTTCATGGCCAGTGCACATTTTTGTCGATAAATGCGAACATAGCTAATTAATCTGACAAACGAGGTGCAACTAGTTCAAATGACATAAACCTTACATAGTGATCATACAAGGGTGATGTCACTAGTTCAAATGACGCAACTAGTTTATGACCACGATAGTTCAAACCACATAGACATAAGCATTACATAGTCTCAAATGACACAAATAGTTCATGACCACGGTGGTACATGATAGTTCAAACGACATAAACATCACATATAACTTGGTTTTCCTATAGCAATGGAATTCAACAACCCTTTTCCATTCCCATTCTTTGAGCATTTCATGAATTGTATCATCATGAGTTATATCAATCAATTTTCACCAGGTCCATGTGACTGCTTCCTGCTGACGCAGTACACAAATCGTCTTCCTTCAACCCTTTCTTCAACATGAATTTAGTCTTCAACCAACCAAAAGTGAGGTCCACTTCACTAACTTGCACAACACTTGGAGGAAAGCCTTGGACATGAACAGTAGTGCTAAGCACCCATTGAGTACCCTTAGCCATCTGCAACACACAAATTGCACTAGGCACCTAACCTACCCCTTGAGCATAACCACTACGAAAAAGAGACTAGGGTTTGCACAAAACTAAGAAACTAGGGTTTGCACAAAACTAAAAAAACTAGGGTTTACACAAAACTATGATACATTAAACCAACCAAAAAATGGGGGTGGACTTGATTTACCTTCTCGTTTGGAAATCTCGAAGATCCAATAGTGAAGGGGACCGGTTCGTGAGATTTCTGAGGGGGGTTAGGGTGGTGGAGAGGGAGTGAGGGGGCAGCAACTCGTGAATGTGAGTGGAGATGAATGGAATGAGAGGGCTAGTTGTGGGCCCAAAGCATCTTATCCAACTGGTAACTGGCCAAACGCCAAGATTCCTGGCCTCTGGTTGACGTGGCTTCTATGGCCTGACGCCGGGGTCAGTGGCGTCTGGGGGTGCACCAGAAGCAACAAAAACATTTGCAAACTGGGCAGGACCCAGATGCCAGGGTCCATGGCATCTGGTTGACGTGGCTCATATGGCCAAACGTCGGGGTCAGTGGCGTCTGGGGGTGCACCGGAGGCAACAGAAACATTTGCAAACTGGGCAGGACCCAGACGCCAGGGTCCATGGCGTCTGGTTGATGTAGCTCATATGGCCAAACGCCGGGGTAAGTGGCGTCTGGGGGTGCACCAGAGGCAAGAGAAACATTTGCAAACTGGGCAGGACCCAGACGCCAGGGTCCATGGCGTCTGGTTGACATGGCTCATATGGCCAAACGCCAGGGTCAATGGCGTCTGCGGGTGCACCAGAGGCAACAAAAACATTTGCAAACTAGGCAGGACCCAGACGCCAGGATCCATGGCGTCTGGTTGACGTGGCTCATATGGCCAAACGCCGGTGTCAGTGGCGTCTGGGGGTGCACCAGAGGCAATGGAAACATCTGCAAAACTGGGCAGGACCCAGACGCTAGGATCCATGGCGTCTGGTTGACGTGGCTCATATGGCCAAATGCAAGGGTCAGTGGCGTCTGGGGGTGCACCAGAGGCTACAGAAGCATTTTTCAAACTGGGCAGGACCCAGACGCCAGGGTCCTTGGTGTCTGGCCCTAGTGCAGACCACACTTCTTTCTTCACTTGCAATTCTGGCTAACTAACTAGTTGCACGCATTGTTATACACTGTAAATGACACAAATATCATGATACATAGTAGATTAGTCTCGAATGACATACATAGTTTTCACATAATCTCAAATGACAAGTTCACCACACACAAGGTTTCAAATGACATAAAGAGTTCATCACACACAAGGTTTCTAAAGACATAAATAGTTCATCACAACAAGGAGTCTCGAATGACACGAAAGTCCATCATCTATGTCGGTGCCTTTTCCCTTTATCTATTGAGTAGTACGGGACCACTTTCCCTTGTCACATGCCTCGTCCTCCTCTTGTGCATCGCGAGCCCTTGCAAGTTTTCTTGCACTCTCTTCTTGATGAGCCTCCTTCTCTTTCCGTGCCCTCTCTTCCTCACGCTTCTTGCGCTCGTCCTTCTCCTTCTCACGACGCTCCCGCTCCAATCCCCATGCAAAGGACTCCTCGAACAGGCGCTGCCTCCGTAAGCAATCTCAACATTGGTCCTCTTGGACATCTTTTGGTACCTCGTGATCTATCCAAGTGAAGTACTTGCAAAGTGGAGGAGGCGACTACATAAAAATCATGTTTGTGTTAGTAATATGAGTTCAAACATATTTACATTTTTTGTATGTATGTCTAACATACCGGTGGTCTGTCATATGTGTTAGTTGGCCGAGCACGATCATGTGCATAGTTGGGACACACGAAAAACCTTCTACCTTCTATCCATTACTTCTTGCGGTCAGTGGACACCTTCACGTTGCAAACATCACCACACCAACATGGTGGTGTGGGCACATCCTTCTCCTTGTCCAACCTGGCCCCCATCCATGTCTTCGGCATGTCCTCTTGTCCACGCACGACGGCCTCGTCCTGGAACCGGGTGAAGCCATGCCTACAAAAAGAACAATTGTTAGCACAGGACACAAAGAGAGTAATTGTGTAAATACAGTAAATCAATAAATGCTAGGAATTGTATGAACAAATAATATACCATTATTATCAGATCAACCATCTGGATTAAGCAAATAACCAAAGGCCGATCCATTATCAACCATTCCTCTACGACCACCACCACCTCTAGCACTTGTGCTTCCTTTATGACAACCACCCCCTCTAGCACTTGTGCTTCCTCTCCGACCACCACCACCTCTAGCACTTGTGCTTGCTCTACCACCACCACCACCTGTAGCACTTGTGCTCCCTCTATGACCACTAGCACCTCTAGCACTTGTGCTCCCTCTACGACCACCACCACCACCTCTGTCACTTGTGCTTCCTCGACCACCACCACCATCACCTCTTCCACCTCGTTCACCATCGGTGCCACCTCCACGACTTCTCTTTCCTCTACGGCTAGTGCTAGGAATGCCCCCCTTTGATGCTTTCCTTTTCTTGCATGTTCGTGCATTGTGTCGCCCTTCACCGCACCCCCCACAATTGATAGTGTCAGGAGCCTCCATGAAATGACCGCTACCAAATTGATTCATGCTAGTGTAGCCAGCCAGGTCATCCATATCACCCCTGAACCTCTTAGTTCTCCTTCTACCCTTGTTCTCCACCTTCAGGAGAGGGTCTGGCTTAATATGAGGGCCATGATACTCAGGACACTGTGATTGGTCCAACAAAGGGTGAATTCGAGGCACCCATGTCAACCTAGTAGCTTCCACATGGAACTCTTGCATCCGCACGGTTTTCCCATCACAAACATGTATGTTTCTCGCCTTCGCCGCCATTATCAAATGTGAGCATCGCCAATGATACTTACTAGGTCTCTCGCACTGGCACCATCGAGTCTCGAGACGCACCTCAAATGCAGCACCACCATATTGAAAACTGTCTCGTGTTGTGCCACCTAGCTCATCAATTTGATAGATCATTTATATCATTGTCGAATATGATAACTTGTTGCCGTGAAGACTTGCTTGCTTGTAACTGCAGCCATTCATCAATCTTTTCCGTATAATCCATTTTTTCACCTATCCATTTTACAGTCTCTTCAGAATGCCTCTGAAAGTACTCATTAAGCTTGAAGAAGGTATACTCCACTATTGAAGTCACCGGCAATGAACGAGCACCCTTGAGCGCATTGTTGAAACACACAACCAGGTTGCTCGTCATGTCGCCATATCGCCTACCTCCATCATCATGAGTCCATGCCCACTTGTGCTTCTCGTTGAAATTCCTAGTTAAGAAGTCTTTTCCCCCTTCGTTCACAGCTGCAAAGAGTTTGTTGTACCGAGCATCGAAAGCATCGGTGGTGAAGGCCACACATACATGGGTAAGGTCTTTGCTGAGCTCCTTGCTCTTACATGCCCGATAAAAGTTGGCCACGAAATGCCTCATGTACCATCTGTGGTGAAGCTTGGGAAATCCTGGAAAAACAATGTCCATTGCCTTGAGTATGCCATGGGGCCGGTCTGATATGATGCATACCTCCCTAGCCCCAATCACCTTGTGCCTAACATGACCCATGAACCACTCCCAGTTGTCTTGGTGCTCGGAAGGAACCAAAGCAAATGCCGTTGGCAACACATTGTCGTTTGATGAGTGCGCCATTGCTACCATTTGTGTGCCCTTGTATCTACCGGACAAGAATGTGCCATCTATAGACAAGACCGGACGACAATGCTCAAACGCCTCCACACATTGTCCATAACTCCAGAAGGCACGGTGGAACACTCCCTCGTGATCATCGACCACATGAAACATGCCCGGGTTCCTATGTGCAATTGCGCCCAGCAACCTCGGGAGCTGGTTGTATGCTTCTTCGTAACCACCATACAACATCCTAATAGCATTTGCCTTTGCCTTCCATGCCTTCCCATACTTGACTTCATAAACAAATTGTTTTTTCACCGTCCGCATGAGAAACCTCACTTTCACAGTTGGATCAACGGCTATGTCTTTCATTCGTTTGTATCCGAGATACTCAGATGTGAGTTGATGATGTGTCTTTCGAAGTCGTTTCGATGGCGGTTTTCACCTATGAGTGGCAACACAACTTTTTAACACCCATTCTTCAGTTTCTTTAAGCTTTCTTACACGAACCTTACATGGGCATCCTTCTTGCTCACACTTCACGGTGCAACGCAACTTCATGTCCGGGTGCTCAACATAAAAGGGCCTATGGTTCCGAATGGCATAGTCAGACAACCAAAACTTCAGCATAGGCAAGCTCAGAAACTTCACTTCTTTCTTCAAATGAGCATTCTCGTCCTTGTTCTCCTCCCTTGGTTCGCCTGGATCCGGGCATGGTGTTGGCTCAATCATCGTCATTCTCATTCCACCATCAACAACAACTTTATGGGCAAGGCTGAGATCTTGAAACAAGTGAGTTCTTTTTTCTAAGCCCGTCAGCTCAAAGTGGATTTGGTTTTCCTCCTTTGTGAATCCATACTCGTCCAACTCTTCACCCGGACCCTCATCATCCAAGTCATAGGCATATTGACGCCTACAAGGCTACTCATGATCCATGTCCTTTTGCACTATGTACGCATCCAAGTCACCAACATCATTACCATGAAACCCTTCCTCTTGCTATTCGTCGTCATCATGAGCATCTTCATCCTCTTGAATTACTTCGTCACTAGCAATCACCTCAACTTCATTTGCTTGGCTAGTTAGTGGTTGGCTAGAAGCATTGGGGGCATACAGCTCAATCTCATTTGCTTCACTAGAGGGTAGAGGGGATGTGGTTGGCGATAAGCATTGGGAGCATCAACCACAACCCTATGCTCAAGAAGTGGCACCATTGTCCTCTCGCTCATGTCATCCATTGGGGAATAGACATGCCGGTTCAAATCAATTATAAACCAAGGATATTCAACCTTTGTGGAAAACCATTCAAGTGATTTGTCTTCCGGTTGGGAAACTTTTTACTTGTATACATGCCAATGCAAATCCGAGGTGATAGGCATACTTTTCAAGCAAGATTTGGCTCCAATTCCAACATCATACCTTCCTATTAACTTAACATCAACATTGTTGTCCATCCACTTTAAGACATGTCTCACTTTTGCAACAACATCCTCATAGCTAGGGCTTGTATCAAAAACCAATGGTTCCTCACCCGTGTCGGCATTGTTACTCAAGAATGCCTCCTTGTACATGTAATGAACATTAACAAGTCTCTCCATCTAAAAACAACATGAATGCATTTAGGCATCAATGAGAATTGGTGTTTATCCAAAAACATCTCATTATATCCAAATCATATCAACACTAAATTATTGGTGATGTCCACAAATGTTTTATTAATTAACACAGAGTAAGCAAAGTTTACCCTAAACACTAACTAACCCTAACCCCCAATCTTTCTACTCAACAAGCAAATATTCCTACTACACACCATGCATATCACTATATTACCAAAGTTAACCAAGACATTCACACTAAAACAAGGGAGAAAACATGAACTAGGTTTCAACCAACATGTAGAAAATGCAACCAAAATAACAAGATTTAACCAAAAAAATTGGGTGATTTGGGGGAGATTACCACAAGCAACAAAGTGATGGAAAGATCCACCTAAGGGAAGCACCTTTTGGAGAGGATTTGAGCGGGAGCTTGAGGGGTGGGAGAGAGTAGGGGAGCACCAAGTGTTCTTCATGCTCGGGCTGGATTGGAGAAAGTGTGTGGGGTGGGTCCCACACACTCTCCCGGGTTATCCACTTACCAGGGCCAGACGATAGGGTTCCGGGCGTCTGGATCCTTTTCCACGTCAGCAGGTCAACGGGCTGGTGGGTCGTGCGGGCTAGGGGCCAGATGCCAGGGTCCCTGGCGTCTCCTTTGCAACCCAGACGCCAATTGGCATCACCAAAAAAGGTTAAAAAACAAAATTATTTTCTAAACGAGGTCAACTTCCGATTTTGTTAACATAAAAGGTCAGAACAGTAATTTTGTCCACTCAGTGACCAGGGGTCCGGGGCGATTCAATATGCGGCGAGGTCGCGGGCCGGCTTGAAGTGGACTAAAGCAGGGGCAACTCATGGTGGAGTAAAGGCGGAGGCTGAGGCACGACAGAGTCTGGCGGATTAGCGAGAAAAACGGAGCGAAGCAAGGGCTGCACCCAAATCTCTGAGTCGTAATTGACTTGGAGACTCTGTAATACTCCCTCCGGTCCTATTTAGTTTGCGTCTAAGCTCCATCCAGGATACCAAGGAGACCAGCGCAGAGCAAAAGTTGGACAATCTTGCCCCTGAATAGCAGCGGAGGAGATGCTAGGTAGTTAATATGCGTATGCGAACGATTGGCTTGCATCCATATATTCTCGTGCCCACGTATTCCTCTCTCTCCATCTCTCTGCATGCGCACCTTTCTCTCCCAATCTCCTGCATGCATCTCTGTCCTCTCCATCTCCTTGCATGCATCTCTCTCTGCATGCGGCTGGCTGCCTTGGGAAGATGCGAAGGATGTGCATGGGAGAGAGAGATGGGAGTAACTGCGGGCATGCGTGCGAGCGAACAAAAGGAGGGGCAAACTTGGAAAAAACTGCCAAAACATGTCAGTACGCAGAGCATTAAGGGAAAAATGGATTTTTCTAAGACGCAAACTATTGAGGACCGGAGGGGGTACTTTTGATCTGCCAATGTGGTATCTGCATAGAGACTGCCGCTGGCTCAGACTCCATTCTAGCTCTTCCTTCTGATTTTTCCTTTATTGTTCTATAATCGGGCAGTGTTCAGTTAATCTGTTGAATTTTTAAAAGATGGTATCGCTGTATTGACTGGGTAGACGCTGCAGGCCGAGGCAGCTTTTAGAGCAGTGGAGCCAGGCTGACAGGAAGAACTGTGGCGACAAGGTGGTTCAACACGACCAAGGCAGCTCGGACACGGAAGGTTGCGGCCCTAGAGTACTTAGTCTTGCAACTTGCGTCCCCAACTTGTCTACCTACTACCCCATTGCAGCCCCGTCGGAGCTCAAACGCAGCACCAACGGGCTCCGGTGAAGCTCCACTACAACTCGCTGGAGCTCCAACGCAGCGTCGACGGCTCCGGCAAAGCTCCATTGCAACTCCGGTAGAGCACCAATGCAGCTCCGACGGCTCTGACGAAGCTCCATTGCAACTTCCCGAAGCTCCTGCAGCCCCGTCGGAGCTCCAATGCAGCACCGACGGCTCCGGTGAAGCTCCATTGCAACACCAGCATGGAGATGAAGCGTGGGATGTAGCAGTGATGTCCGCACCAAGATCTCATCGCCACCGTACATCAGGAGCCTGCAGCACTACACCTTCCTGAAGCACGTACCTCCCTCCCAAGTGTTCCTCTGAAGCACGAGTCGCCGGCAAAGACGCCCACTGCTCACAGCATGATGTGTGCATCTGGCATCACGCTGGCAGGAGCACGATGAGCAGCGAGCAGCGCCTCCTCCTGTAGCATCGCTTCCGGCATCTCCATGCACAGCTATGGCTAGCTTGCTGCCTTGGTATGGGAAGAAGATGGGTAAGGAACTAAGGATAGGAAGAGAAGAGGTGGAAGAACGAGCGGAAGAGGGGATAAACATTGGGCGGTTGGGAACGAGGGGATCAGCATTCGTGGGTCCATATGGGACACGCATCAAACGAGGCGACGCGGCTTAAAACAGTGAGAAATCAATCTATTTACGCAAAGAGTTTTCCTTAATACATCACCCATAGGGAACCGTGCCAAAACTAGCATCTTTCGCTTGAACAAACCTTGAGGCTTTGTATGGGAACTAGTACTCCCTCCATCTAGGTGTGTAAGTCATCTTACGAAAACCAAATAATCCCAAAACACTTAGGCACGGTGCATTAACTTCTACCTCATTTCTTGTTTATTGACATATCAACCAATAAGAGATGTGGGGTGTGCATGATTTTAATGACTTGAGACAACCAAACACGACATGCAGTGGTTAGTTCATTGCATGCAATGCTATTAATTAGCAAATAAACATTAAGTTCTCTCGTTTTCTCCTCCTCCTTGGTCACGGTGCACAACCTAAGATGACTTATTCACCTAGACGGAGGGAGTACTAGTTTTGATGTTTGATGCAAACAACCATCTAGCCTGACAATCCCTCCATGAAACTTGAAACAGGGAGTAGCGCAACCATTTTGGTTTGGAAAAAACATGGCGATAGTTTTTGGGTGATCCACGCACATACGGACGAACTCATGCCCATCTCGATGTAATGCGCCGGGCGTTGTAGCTGAAAAATTTGATGCATCCTCAGATTGACAGATCGTCAGAGACACCTGCGGTGGCGCACAAGCCTTAACCCTAATTTTTTCTGAACTTAATTTTTGTCCTCGTCGGTCCAACTGATCGTTAATGATATAAATTCTTCCACGCTGGCCATTGCTCCTCCGGCGGGTCGTGGGCTTCTCGTTCCCTAAAAAGATCCCTTCAAGAGCTCAACACCATCGTGCGCGGGCCCCATGATGGGTGCCAATTGTCGTGGATTTGTCACGGCAGATGTCCTAGTGTGAGAACTTAGTCGTGATGCCAACGCATCTATGTAGTAGCTTAAGAAGGCTTGAGTGGGACGAGAGACGCGAGATTTTTTACCCAGGTTCAGCCCCTCTCGGTGGAGGTAAAAGCCTACATCCTGCTTCATTGATATTTAGCATGGTGATGCTCACGATTACAAGGGTGCTCTTTTGCTACCTCTCCCTCGAGAGAATCGACTTGTCTCTCTCAACCTGTCAAACTTGTCCCTCTTGGGGTGCCCTGCCCCTCCTTATATAAGTTGAAGGGGCGGGTTACATGTGGAGTCCTAGTAGGATTAGGACTATTCTATTACAAGTGGAATCCTAGTCTTGCTTCCCCTGTTAATGAATTGTTCATTTTGTCTTTCCTCTTATGTCAGCCTAACGAAACATGAGTCGGCCTTCCACGAACATATACAGGCCACAGTCTTGTCGCTCCATGACCACTTTGCTGCAGGTCACCATGAGTCACCAGGCCTGACCAGGTCATTAGTGAGCGGAGAGATCCAGGCGGGTCACTTAGTGAGTCGCTAGTCAGGGCGGGTCACTAGTGAGTCACCAAGTCCGGCCGGGTCATACCGCAGGGTATATCCCCGACAGTGTGCCTGCAGGTAAACTGTTGGTATTTCTGGTCTCAGAATGGGGCATCGAAGCTAACCCTGAGAAGATAAAGGATATAACTTCGCTTTCTAAACCGGCGTGTGTAAATGACATTCAGCGCCTCGCGGGTCGTATTGCAGCATTGAGCCGGTTTATAAGTTGCCCGGGGGAGAAGGCAATTCCTCTATATCAGATGATGAAGAAGACATACCACTTTGTCTGGAGCGATGCTGCTGATCAAGCATTTGAGGACCTCAAGAAATAGTTAGCTGAGCCGCCTGCTTTAGCTGCTCCTATCGACAAAGAGCCTTTGCTCCTATATGTGGCGGCTAATAATAAAGTAGTCAACGTAGCAGTTGTCATGGAATGCGGGGAGGCGGGTGGCAGAAACTGGTGTTTGGGGTGTTCATGGCAACTCGCAAGCTGAAGCATTATTTTCTGGGCGATCCTATTATTGTAGTCAGCTCTGCTCCTATAGGAGATATTATTCAAAACAGAGAAGCCACGGGTGATACGTCTCCAAAGTATTTATAATTTTTTATTGTTCCATGCTGTTATATTATCATTCTTGAATGTTTTACAATAATTTTATAGTCATTTTATATCATTTTTGGTACAAACCTATTGACATAGTGCCAAGTGTCAGGTGCTATTTTCTGCATGTTTTTTACATCGCAGGAAATCAATACCAAGCGGAGTCTAAACATAGCTCAACTTTTTGTGGATTTCCTTGGACCAGAAGACATCCAGTGGGCCGAAGAAGTACCGAAGAGGGAGCCCGACGTGAGCACAAGATACCAGGGCGCGCCTTGGTGGCTTGTGCCCACCTCGGTGGCATCCCGAACCGCCTCTTTGCTCTATGAACACCCCAATATTCCAGAAACCCTAGGGGAGTCGACGAAAACCAATTCCAGCCGCCGCAAATTCCAGAACAACCAGATCCAATCTAGACACCATCACAGAGGGGTTCATCATGTCCATTGGTGCATCTCCGATGATGCGTGAGTAGCACTTTGTAGACCTACGGGTCCGTAGTTAGAAGCTAGATGGCTTCCTCTCTCTCTTTTGATTCTCAATACAATGGTCTCTTGGATATCCATATGATGTAACTCTTTTTGTGGTGTGTTTGTTGGGATCGAATGAACTTTGAGTTTATGATCAGATCTATCTTTTTATGCATGAAAGTTATTTGAGTCTTCTTTGATCTCTTATATGCATGATTGCTTATAGCCTCGTATTTCTTCTCCGATATTTGGGTTTTGTTTGGCCAACTTGATCTATTTATCTTGCAATGGGAAGAGGTGCTTTGTGATGGGTTCGATCTTACGGTGTTTGATCCCAGTGACAGAAGGGAAACCAGCACGTATGTATCGTTGCCATTAAGGATAACAAGATGGGGTCTATTTCTACATAAATAGATCTTGTCTACATCATGTCATCATTCTTATTGCACTACTCCATTTCTCCATGAACTTAATACACTAGATGCATGCTGGATAGCGGTCGATGTGTGGAGTAATAGTAGTAGATGTAGGCAGGAGTTGGTCTACTAATCTTGGACGTGATGCCTATATAATGATCATTGCTTGGATATCATCATGATTATTTGAAGTTATATCAATTTCCCAATAGTAATTTGTTCACCCATCATTTGCTATTTTTCTCAAGAGAAGCCACTAGTGAAACCTACGGCCCCCGGGTCTCTTCTTTATTATATTTGCCTTTTTGATCTATTTTTATTTGCTTTTATTTTCAGATCTATTAAACCAAAAATACAAAAATACCTCACTAAATTTTATTTGCTTTTATTTGCATCTATCAATCTACTACAATTTTTATCCCGCATACTAGACAATCTCTAGCGCCATTACCCGAAAGGGATTGACAACCCCTTTAATACGTTGGGTTACGAGTATTTGTTATTTGTGTGCAGGTGTCGTTCACATAGTGTTGCGTGGTTCTCCTACTGGTTCGATAACCTTGGTCTCATCACTGAGGGAAATACCTACCGTTGTTGTGCTGCATCATCCCTTCCTGTTTGGGGAAATACCGACGTAGTTCAAGCAATCATCAAAAGGAATTTCTGGCACCATTGCCTGGGAGGATCACGTCAAGATAGTCTCCTGTCAACTCGCCAATTTCTGGCACTATTGCTGGGGAAACATCATCAACATCTACCAGGTTCCTAATCACAAATCTCGTCGCCTTGCAATTTATATTATTCTCTATTTCCCTCTCGTTTTCCTCTCCCCCACTTCACAAATATTTGCTGTTTTTATCCGCCCTCCATTTTGTTCGTCGTTTTCTCGCCAGATCAGTTTTTGAGTGCAATCTTGTATGCCACTTTTGTCGTTATGCAAAGTTCTTCCGCTATTGCGTGCACTCCCGAGAATGAGGTTCTTAACTTTAAACAAAGGGGAGGGTAGAATTTATAAGATGCTTGGTATAGGATTTGCAATGCTCATAATTGATCTATCCGCAAGCAATCTACCATTGTTCTTCTTCGCTGTTTTTATTTGGGCATCATCAGTTGGTATTGATTCATCCTTGATACGATTACTGGTGGAAATTTCTTGATGTGTCCCTCTCTTGATGCTTTTAATGCTATGGGAAATTTAGTGGGTTCACCATCGCTTATGATTAATGAAAAGACCTTGACTCTCGAGCACATTATGGAAAGACTAGATGCTATTGAAAAGAAAATTCTTACCGGAGAACATATTGAAAACTTGGATAAAAACATGCATAATTCTGCTACCAAAATTGGGTCAAAAGCAGGAGAAGTTTCTAGTCGTTAAAAGAAAAGGGGGCTGCAATTCATGAAAGAATCGAAGAAAGCCCGTCTCAGATTGATAAACTGGAAGAATCTTTAGTAATCTAAGTACGGCTTTTGCTTCCGCTAAAACCATTGAAAAAACTCCCATGAAAATTACCAAGATTACTCAAGTTACTAATAACAAGGGTGCAACTTCTAGTAATAATAAAGAAGATCTTAAGATGATTAGTATACATCCCAATTTTATTAAAGTGATAAGAGAAACCACTTGCAAGAATGAATTTTCCATCCTCGTTCCTAGGAGTATTGTCATTGCAAATTTGTATGCGAAATCCTTAAAGAACTCCAAGTGTTTGATTGAAGAGTTGGGAAACAAAGATGATAATACTTAGATCCTTGCTTTTTGCCTAGCTAGGGGCGTAAAACAATAGCGCTTGTTGGGGGGCAACCCAATGAATAGGCTTTTTTTTTTGCTTTCTGTTCTTGAGTGTTTGTACAATTATGCTACAGTTAAGATGGTGTTTATTGTGTTTTAATTAGTGTTTGTGCCAAGTAAAGCCTTTAGGATTATGTTGGGTGATAGTTGATTTGATCTTGCTGAAAAGCAGAAACATTTGCGCTCACAAAAATTATATTTTTTTAACAAAAGCGTGATAAAGTACCAATTCTTTTTGCAAAAGATTAATATACAAATTTCTCATGTGGTCCTAATGTTTTAGAATTTTTGGAGTTTCAGAAGTATTCGAAATATCCAGATTGCTACAGAATGTTCTATTTTTGATAAATTCTATTTTCTTTGTGTTGTGTGCTTGTTTCGATGATTCTATGGTCTTCTTTGAAGAGTTTTTACCATAGAAAAGTTGGAATACAGTATATATAATGCAAGAATAAAATATGAATGGGTTTGTAACAGTACTTATAGTAGTGATTTGTTTTCTTATACCAACGGATCTCACAAAGGTTTTGTTGAGTTTTGTGTGATTGAAATTTTCAAGTTTTGTGTGATGTTACGATGGATGAAGGAATAAGGAGTAAGAAGAGCCTAAGCTTGGGGATGCCCATGGCATAACAAGCTATTATCGAAAGATAAGCAAGCAACTAAGCTTGGGGGTGCCCGAGTGGCATCCCCTCTTTCTTCTAACGACCATCGATATTTTACTCGGAACTATATTTTTATTCGTCACATACTATGAGTTTTGCTTGCAGCGTCTTGTATGATATGAGTCTTTGCTTGTTTTGCTTTTTGTTTTAAGTCTTGAATCCTTGCTGGACACACCTATTTGAGAGAGCCAAAATTATGCCATGACTTATTAGAATTTCTCTCTATGCTTCACTTAAATCTTTATGAGCTATAGAATAGCTCTAGTGGTTCACTTATATCTTTTTGAGCACGGTGTGCTTTATTATTTTCGAGGAAATGCTCTCATGCTTCAC
The DNA here is from genome assembly GCA_021437245.1 of Aegilops speltoides. Classification (NCBI taxonomy): domain Eukaryota; kingdom Viridiplantae; phylum Streptophyta; class Magnoliopsida; order Poales; family Poaceae; genus Aegilops; species Aegilops speltoides. Next base: position 340,652,030 of record CM038147.1, on the reverse strand, counting down.
TTAGATTTATTTGAGAGTTAGTAATTTTTTTAGAAATTCTCTCTTGCTCCACTTAAATTATTTTGAGAGAAAGAAATATTATGCTCATGATCTCCACTTATATTTGTTTGAGCTTATCAAAGCAACACGTGAAAATTAGTTCCGAAGTGATAGATATCCAAGGAGGATATAATAAAAACTTTCATGATGATCATTGGACAAAATAAACTTGACTCCTTGTAATAGTTTTGAGATATGATGATGTGAGTCATGTTGATGAGTAATTATGTTTTAGTAAGAATATTGGTGTTAAGGTTTGTGATTCCCTATGCAAGCACAAAAGTCAATAGTTATGCAATGAAATTACATCCTACTTCTGGTGCATTATTTGGTGTTAATTATGCTTAATGCTCACTTATGAGATTTTTCATTTCCTGGTTGGTCGCCTCTCAATCTTTTGCTAGCCTTCATTTCTCACTAAGTATGATCACTACTTGTGCATCCAAAACCCTTTAAACCAGTTTTGCCATATGTGTCCACCATACCTGCCTATATGCAGTGTTTCCGTGCCGCTCTAAGCAAATTTGTATGTGCCATTTCTAACTTTCAAAATAAATTTCTCATTTGTGTGCTCGTACCGCTCATGAAACGGTAGGGGTGGCTAATATGTTTCCATGCTAGTATGTTTTCACACGATGAGTGTTTATTCACTTGTCATTGCACGAGAGTAAGGCAAAGGTATTAGGGATGCCCAGTCCCAAAATGTAAAATGAATTTACTTTATGTTGTCAAATAATAATTTCCTTGGGAAGTGTTGGTATGGAGGGCACCCATGGATACGGTTAGCCATGGAAAGTGAAAGTATGGTTGAAAAAGGAATAAACTTTAATTTCTGTTTGGGAACCGCCTATGATATATCTAGCATGGAAAGTATTGGGAACTACTCGATCATTCTTGTTGACAGGAAAGGCATGCCTCCCAAAATGTTTTTATCTCTATCTTTTTCGCTTTGAGCTCTGGCACCTCTACAAATCCCTACTTCCCTCCGCGGAAGGGCCCTTCTTCTACTTTATGCAATTTTTATTTTTACTTGAGTCTCCATCTTCTCTTATAAAGCACCAACTAAGGGGCACTATGATTGTACTTGAGCATTGGGTGTAGCTAATATGCAAGTGTGTTTCATGAATGGATCAATGATTGAGCATAATTGGCTAGGAATAACTTATTTTAGCGTTGATATTTTGAAAGACATGGTTGCTTGTTGATATGCTTGAGTATTTAAGCCTCATGTCAAAACTAGACTATTGCTTTGAACCATATAAAATTCCAAATGTGTGCTACAAAGAAAAGAATATGAGATGAACATGTTAGGCAGCATTCCACATCAAAAATTATGTTTTTATAATTTACCTACTCGAGGACGAGCAGGAATTAAGCTTGGGGATGTTGATATGTCTCCAACGTATCTATAATTTTTGGTTGTTCCATGTTGTTATATTATCATTCTTGGATGTTTTACAATCATTTTATAGTCATTTTATATCATTTTTTGGTACTAGCCTATTGACATAGTGCCAAGTGCCAGGTGCTGTTTTCTGCATGTTTTTTACATCGCAGGAAATCGATACCAAACGGAGTCCAAACACAGCGAAAATTTTTGTGGATTTTTTTTGGACCAGAAGACATCCAGTGGGCCAAAGAAGTATCAAAGAGGGAGCCCGAGGTGAGCACAAGACACCAGGGCGCACCTGGAGGCCCAGCGCGCCCTGGTGTGTAGTGCCCACCTTGGTGGCCTCCTGAACCGCCTTTTTGCTCAATAAATACCCCAATATTCCAAAAACCCTAGGGGACTCGACGAAAATCAATTCTAGCCGCCGCAAGTTCCATAACCACCAGATGCAATCTAGACACCATCACGGAGGGGTTTATCATGCCTATTGGTGCCTCTCCGATGATGCGTGAGTAGCCCTTTGTAAACCTACGGGTCCGTAGTTAGTAGCTAGATGTCTTTCTCTCTCTCTTTTGATTCTCAATACAATGGTCTCCGGCAGATCCATATGATGTAACTCTTTTTGCGGTGTGTTTGTTGGGATCCGATGAACTTTGAGTTTATGATCAGATCTATCTTTTTATCCATGAAAGTTATTTGAGTCTTCTTTGATCTCTTATATGCCTGATTGCTTATAGACTTGTATTTCTTCTCTGATATTTGGGTTTTGTTTGGCCAACTTGATCTATTTATCTTGCAATGGGAAGAGGTGCTTTGTGATGGGTTTGATCTTACGGTGCTTGATCCCAGTGGCAGAAGGGGAACCGACACATATGTATCATTGCCATTAAGGATAACAAGATGGGGTCTATTTCTACATAAATAGATGTTGTCTACATCATGTCATCGTTCTTATTGCATTACTCCGTTTCTCCATGAACATAATGCACTAGATGCATGCTAGATAGCGGTTGATGTGTGGAGTAATAGTGGTAGATGCAGGCAGGAGTCGGTCTACTAATCTTGGACATGATGCCTATATAATGATCATTGCCTGGATATCATCATGATTATTTGAAGTTCTATCAATTGCCTAACAGTAATTTGTTCACCCATCATTTGCTATTTTTCTCGATAGAAGCCACTAGTGAAACCTACGGCCCCCGGGTCTCTTCTTTATTATATTTGCTTTTGCGATCTATTTTTATTTGCTTTTATTTTCAGATCTATTAATCCAAAAATACAAAATACCACCCTGAATTTTATTTGCTTTTATTTGCATCTATCAATCTACTACAATTTTTATCCCTTCTACTAGCCAATCTCTGGCGCCTTTACCCGATAGGGATTGACAACCCATTTAATACGTCAGGTTGCGAGTATTTGTTATTTGTGTGCATGTGCCATTCACATAGTGTTGCGTGGTTCTCCTACTGGTTCGATAACCTTTATCTCATCACTGAGGGAAATACCTACCGTTGATGTGCTGCATCATTCCTTCCTCTTTGGGGAAATACTGACGTAGTTCAAGCAAGCATCAACAGGCTGGGTTGCTAAGTGGGAAATTGAACTTGGACCTCATAATTTGAAAGATGTACCAAGAATAGTCATTGCATCTCAAGCCTTTGTGGATTTCATAAATGACTGGACAGAGCTGCAGATACCCGAGGTGAAGCCTGACAACACATATTGGACAATCCACTTTGATGGGTCGAGGCAGTTGGAGGGCTCGGGGGCTGGAGTTATTTTGACTTCCCCACGAGGTGACAAATTTTGTTATGTTTTAAGGCTAGTGTCCCCTTGTACTAACAATGTAGCTGAGTATGAAGGTTTACTCCATGGCCTTCATTTGGCTAAAGAGATGAGTTTAAACCGATTCAGGTGCCTAGGAAACTCAGACCTTGTGGCTTAGCAAGTCTCAGGCAAATGGGACTCTAAAGACCCACTTATGGCAGCTTATCGCCCGGCGGTTGATAATATTGATGGTCACTTTAAGGGTTCTCAGGTGGATCACCTTGATCGACAGAAGAACAAGGTGGCTGATGCATTGTCCTGGCTTGGGTCTCAACGTAAGCCGGTGCCTCCTAATGTCTTCCTTGATGTGTTACATAATCCTTCAGTAAACTTACCGTCTGAGCAAGATCTTGCTGTCCCTGACCCGGAGGCACAGTTGGTGGCGTCTCTTCACGCTATTCCTGACTAGATGTTGCCTTATCTAGCTTATATGACCCGGGGCGAGTTATCTGAGGATGAAACTTTTGCAAGACAGATCATCAGGAGGTCTAAGTCTATGACCATTATCAACGGCGAGTTACACCGATGCAGTGTGACGAGCATGTTCCAACGCTGTGTTTCTCCTGAGGAGGGCCGTGAAATTTTACGAGAGATTCATGAAGGTGATTGTGGTCATCATGCTGGCTCAAAATCTTTGGTGGTTAAAGCTTTTCGTCATGGGTTTTACTGGTTAATGGCTCATGCTGATGCAGAGGACATTGTTGGCAAGTGTGATGGATGTCAGAAGTTCTCCAGACGAGCTCCTGTGCTGGCTCAGGAATAGCGGATGATTCCAATAACCTGGCCCTTTGCAATCTGGGGGCTTGATATGGTTGGACCGTTCAAGAGGTTTAAGGATATGGTTGACAAGTTTACCAAGTGGGTTAAGGCAGAGCCAGTTAGCAAGTGTGATGTGGCAAGTGCAGTTCAGTTTCTTAAAAAGTTGGTCTTCCGCTTTGGTTATCCTCATAGTATTATCACTAATAATGGCACTAATCTGTCCAAGGGTGCTATGAAGGAGTTCTGTCAAACAGAGCATATTCGTCTTGATGTTTCCTCCGTGGCTCATCCACAGTCTAATGGTCAAGCAAAACGGGCTAACCAAGAAATTTTGAGATGCATTAAGCCCCGGCTTATGGTTCCTTGGGAGCAAACACCGGGTTATTGGGTGGAAGAGCTTCCTTCTGTCCTTTGGAGTATCAGAACCCCCCAACAGGTCAATAGGCTATACGCCTTTCTTCATGGTTTATGGCATAGAGGCGGTTCTTCCCAGCGATATCCGTCATGACTCGCCCAGGGTGGCAGCTTATGTTGAAGCTGATAATGAGATGGCGCGTCAGAATGCACTTGATGATTTGGATGAGGAACGTGATCTTGCACCAGCCCGATCGGCGATTTGTCAACAAGACTTGCGTTGCTATCATAGCCGCAGAGTCAAGACTCGGGCATTTCAAGAGGGCGACTTAGCACTCCGACTGGTTCAAGATCAAACAGATATGCATAAGTTGTCCCCACCTTGGGAAGGACCTTTTGTGGTCAGTAAGAATCTCAACAATGGCTCATATTATCTTATTGATATACGTGAGCACAAGAAATCGCATACTTCTGAGCAAGAGACCAACAGGCCATGGAACATTGCTCATCTTTGTCCTTACTACACTTGAGTTATTGGCTCCCATCATTGAATATACCTTCATTGATGTACATACCTTTTTATGATCAATATAATAAAGCCAGAATCCCCAAATTCCGGGGCCTTTGTCGTTTCATCTCAAATTTTCTGAGCAAGAGGCTTTGTTGATTCGTCATAAGGTCATTTGAGGGCTTCCTGCTCCATGAGAATAGCTTCATAACTCTCTTGATTGACTTTTATGCCATATTAGGTCATTTGGGGCTTGCTACTCTATGACCATAGCTACATAACCCTCTTGATCGTCCTTTATGCCATACTAGGTCATTTGGGGGCTTCCTTCTCTATGTGCATAGCTACATAACCCTCTTGATCGACTTTTATGTCGTGTTATAGGTCATTTCGGGGCTTCTTGCTCTATGAGCATAGCTACATAACCCTCTTGATCGGCTTTTATGCCATGCTATAGGTCACTTGGGGGCTTCCTACTCTATGAGTATAGCTTCATAACCCACTTTGACCGGCTTTTATGCCATGACTGAGTTAAACCTGCCTGTTTGCAACTTGCTACTCCACTAGGTGACCCGCCAAACTCTTGATAGTCAATCTTTTAAAATAAGACCCTGAACTAGTCAAGGTTAAAATGGCGGCTTATGTCATGTGAGGGCCGTCTTAGAGTGAGCTAGGATAAACTTACCTGTCTGTTGTAGTCTCTCCGCTGTGTGGCCCATTCGTACTCTTAAAAGTTAATATTTTCGATAAGACCCTGAACTAGTTAAGGTTAAACGACGGATTTATGTCACGTGAGAGCCGGCTTACGGAATAAAAGGCTTTTCATGCCAAGCTTCTTTGAAGTAAAAAAATTGAGTTTTTTCAAAAACCAATCTATTTTGGTCAGGCCTTGCAAGCCTGCTTAATAAATACTTGAGTTATGCATACTCTATATTTCTGTTTTGCAGAAACCTTTTACAGGTGAGAAGTTGTCAGGCCATACTGGTCCGGACTAAAATTCCTCTACATTGGGCTTATTGAGGCTATAAGCCACCAAAGTGATCTCTTTAAAGGCTGGATGTGACTATAAGTCGCCCTAGTTGTTGAGTTATCTAACTCGCCCTGGATTACGATTCTAAGCTGCCAGACTAAGGATTAATGGCTCTTGGACGGATTGTATAATCCACCAAAGTTTTTTTTGGCAATATTGCAAGAATAGCTGTGTATGATAAGATCGCAGAAGTTTAAGTTGTGGGACCATAAGTTGATAAGAACATGCACGAAGGCATGACAAAGGAGATAATTGTTTATGAGCTACCTATTACAAGGCTATAGCTGAGCCCAATTTTTTTGATCAAGTATTTCTGGAGTTACATCACTCCGTTGAGCCGATGTCAGTGCTGTCCGGGTTCTGGCCTGGCGGGTTATTGTTATCTTGGCGCCTTGACCTTGAAGTCCCCAGATCATCCTGTGTCGGCTCTTCGTCGATGGCCATCTGGAGATTGGCTGAGGTCCAGTCGATGCCGGTTAAAGCTTCATATGTGGCTTCATCATTAAGCATAACAGAAGGATCAAGATCAGGGGAGAAGGTATGCTTACACCTTGGTGGAATAAGGTCTATGACATCATGTGATGGCGTCTTAATCTTAGCATTGTTGTTATCCTAAGCCGGCTGGTACTTGTTCAGATCCATCTCTTTTATAAGCTTACACGCCAAGGGCCGCATCTCTCTGGCACATCTGTTGAAGTCTTCCTCTTCAAAGATCGACCCATCATCTTTGAACTCTGGACACCCGGTAGCCATTTCTTCCGGGTCTAGCTTTGATTGCCAAGCTTTGGCCCAGCTTAGAGCAACAATGGATCCTGCGTGGGCGGCTGATAATTTAACTTCTTCAACTTGAGCCGACACCATTGAAAGATGATCCAGCATAGTCTTCATGAGGGTTGTAGGTTTTTTGCCACCTGATAAGGCCACAAGGCTGCGCAGAGTTCCAGCATGTAGTTGTTCAGTCAATGAATAAGTTGCCTTCAACTTTAACAGCATATTTTGATCAAGACTGGCGCTTCTGGGGCCTGTTATGTTTTTTGCACAAGAATCACCAGGTGGGTTAGGGATTATATATATTATGAGTCAACAGGCGAGTTACAAAATTTGACAACAGATGATGAGTTGCATATTACACTTACCAAAGATGGCAGTTGTCATGTGAGAGATATGTTGCTTTAAGCCAGATAACTCTTCAGTCACCGGCTTACGCTGGGCCTCAGCATCTTCTGCCCTCTTCAGAAGATTAGGCTTCTCAGTTTCCAAGGTGGCTCTTTCTTCATTAGATTTGGCCTTTATCTGCTCAATATTGTCTAATGATGACTTCAGGCTTAATTCAGCCTTGGCGTGCTCACTTTGCTACGTATCCAGACTTTTCTTCAATTCAGCGATGTTTGACTCGCCTACACTCAACGCTTCCTACAAAGGGTGGTATACAATGATAAGATGGTTAAGTTCATAGTCAATAATGGTATTCAAGTCCCAAGGACATTGCAAGCAATACACTTGGCAGTTGGGGGCTAATATAGGTCATTTCAATCTATAAAACCCGACTCATCTTATTCAGATAAGCTGGTCCTTGGGGGCTACAGATTTGGTTCTAAGCAATGATTATAAGACCCGGCTAATCTTATTCAGATAAGCCGGCCCTTGGGGGCTACAGGTTTGGTTCTTAGCCATGATTATAAGACCCGGCTCATCTTATCAGGATAAGCCGACCCTTGGGGGTTACATTTTGGAATTTTTTTCACAAGTCTCAAGCATACTCAATATCATTCCTATACTTAAGACTTGGGGGCTACTATGGATATATATGTATGCAAGACGAAAGAGGGGTTTAAAGTATTCATACCTCATATTTTTGTTTCATCGGCTGAACTAACCCAGCTTCCGTGTCCCGGCTTGTGTGAAGGTGTCTTAAATAGCTTGCGTACACTTCACCTACATTGAAAGAGGAGTAACTCTCCAGGTCTGATTTTGCCTTGCCCTTCTCCAAATGAGGGTATTTCTTGCTTCGTTAAGTGCTTGGTTAGCACTCTGGAGACCTCAGGCTCCTTAAAGGTTGACCCGGTAATAGTGATGTCGTCAACATCAGTAGCAGCAGGGCTCTTGTCAGTGGACATGGCAGGACTGGGTGGCTTAGGACTTGGCGGGTCATGACTGGCAGCCAAGTTAATCTCAGTATCCATTGGCTCCAAGACTACAATAACATTTTGCGGTGGCAGATCATTGAGAGGCTCTTCGGGGTCTTGGATGGGGCCCCCAGAGATTTCCGTTCCTTTCCTCTCTGGCTCAGAAACTTCGGGGGCTTTGGAAGAATCTCCCACCTTCTGCTTCTTACCAGTCTTGGCCTTGGCCCTATGACAAAAATAGCAAAGCTTATGAGTATATCACCACAAATCCTTTATCAACAAATGAAAGTACTTACCCATGGGCAAAAATGAAGGTAGGCATCTGAGTTCCACTTGAGTCGTCAGATGATGGTGGCTGATGTCGCTTGAACTACATCAGTATTTCCCCAAAGAGGAAGGGTTGATGCAGCACAGCTACGGTAGGTATTTCCCTCAGTAATGAAACCAAGGTTATGAAACCAGTAGGAGAACCAAGCAACACTGTTTAAATGGTACCTGCACAGAAAGAACAAATACTTGCAACCCGACGCGTAACAGGGGTTGTCAATCCCTCCCGGGTAAAAAGATAAATTGGTTTGTAGGATTTTGGATAAATAGATCTCACAATAAAACAAAATAAAATAAATAAAGAAAAAGTGCAGCAATGTATTTTGGGGTTTTTGGAATAATAGATCTGAAAATATAAGCAAATAAAAATAGATCTTGAAGGCAAATATGATAAAGAATAGACTCGGGGGCCATAGATTTCACTAGTGGCTTCTCTCGAGAAAAATAGCATACGGTGGGTGAGGGAGTCCTGGATTAAGGGGTCCTCGACAGCCGGACTATATGCTTTGGCCGGACTGTTGGGCTATGAAGATACAAGATTGAAGACTTCTTCCCGTGTCCGGGTGGGACTCTCCTTTGCGTGGAAGGCAAGCTTGGCAATTCGAATATGTAGATCTCCTTCTCTGTAACCGACTCAGTTTAACCCTAGCCCCCTCCGGTATCTATATAAACCGGAGGGTTTAGTTCGTAGGACAACAACAATCATAATCATAGGCTAGCTTCTAGGGTTTGGCCTCTACGATCTCGTGGTAGATCAACTCTCGTAATACTCCTATCATCAAGATCAATCAAGCAGGAAGTAGGGTATTACCTCCATCGAGAGGGCCCGAACCTGGGTAAACATCGTGTCCCCTGCCTCCTGTTACCATTAGCCTTAGACGCACAGTTCGGGAACCCCTACCCAAGATCCGCTGGTTTTGACACCAACATTGGTGCTTTCATTGAGAGTTCCACTATGTCGTCACGATAAGGCTTGATGGCTCCTTCAATCATCTTCAACGATGCGGTCCAGGGTAAGGTTTTCCTTCCCGGATAGATATTCATATTCGGCGGCTTCGTACTGCGGGCCAACTCGCTTGGCCATCTTGAGCAGATCGATAGCTACACCACTGGCCATCAGGTCTGGTTTGGAGTTTTAAACTACACCGCTGACATCCGCGGAGACTTGATCTTCAACGGATTCGAGCCCATGTCAGGTGCACTGAACAGTCACAACGATCATGACTTAGATCTGCCATCGAAAAGTGTCCGGGAGATCACACCTGCGGCTGCCCCGGCCATCAATCCGGAGCAGATTGTGCCATCCGAGGACGGGTGGATGGACCCCATCACGGAGGCCGCACACTCATCGGCGCTTGAGCCGAACACAGACTTCACCTCCAAAGAAATCTGTGTCATCGGACCCTCGGACTCGTCTCGCCATAGGCTCCGAACCGCGCACGTCTGTGCCTATCAAATCTGATTGGGCACCGATCATGGAGTTTACCTCCGCGGATATCTTTCAGCACTCGCCCTTGGGAGATGTGCTAAATTCATTGAGGTCTCTCTCCTTGTCAGGAGACTCTTGGCTGAACTATGTCCGGCTGGAGTGGGAAGCGGACGACCAAAAAATTCGTTCCCCACCCACCACCCACTTAATAGCCACTGTCAATGACTTAACCGACGTGCTTGACTTCAACTCCGAAGACATCGACGGTATGGACGACGATGCAGGAGAAGAACAGGAACCACCGCCCTCAGGGCGCTGGATAGCCACCTCATCATATGATATATACATGGTGGATACCCCCAAAGAGAGCAATGGCGATGAGGCAACGGAGGATAATCCCCTTGAGAAGCAATCTAAGCACCGGCGTCATAGGCGCCGCTCTAAGCCCCGCCATAGTAAAAATAGTGATACCGGCACAAGAGATGATAACAATCTGGATGGTGCCGAAGACGAAAACAACCCTGCCCAGCCAGGCTTCAAGCAAGCCGAGCGGGAGGATGGGCAAGCTAGCCCTAAGGAACAGGCAACAGATGGAGAATCAGAGGATGATAATTACATGCCCCTCTTCGAAGATGAAGCAAGCCTTGGCAACTAAGAATTCATCATGCACGAGGATCCGTCGGCGAGGCGCTTCAGCGTCGACTTATAGCCACCGCAGAAGCTCAAGAAAAAGCGGCAGCAGCTTCAAGCTGATCAAGGTCTGCTAACTGATAGATGGACTGAGGTCCTGGCAGCCGAGGAATACGGACTCGAGCGCCCTACCAAAAGTTACCCAAAGCGCAGGTTGCTACCGCAACTAGAGGAGGAGGCATCAAAGCCTACACTACCCGCGCATGATGTGGCTGACCGGACACCTCGTGGCCGAGACAAAGCGATGTTTCAGCCTGAAGTCCAGCCTGCACCCCGACGCCAAACAAGCAAAAACACGAAGGCCCGGGGCTCCACGCATGACCTGCGAGACAAATTGAAAAGCAAAGTAGGACAGTCAAGATCGATCTACGGATCACGGGGGCGCGCCCCAACACGTGACGATGACCGTCACGCCGGATATGCCAACAAATCTGGCCGGCCCGAATACAATGTAGCCCGGCACAAAGGCGCCGCACACCCCCAATGCTTCACAGATGAACTAATGGATCATGAATTCCCAGAAGGGTTTAAACCCGTAAACATTGAATCATATGATGGTACTACAGACCCCGCGGTATGGATAGAAGATATCTTCCTCCACATTCACATGGCCCGTGGAGATGGTCTACATGCCATCAAGTACCTCCCACTAAAACTCAAGGGACCAGCTCGGCATTGCCTGAATAGCTTGCCGGCAAACTCCATCAAGAGTTGGGAGAACCTGGCAGACGCATTCCTGGACAACTTCCAGGGCACTTATGTACGACCACCGGATGCTGATGATCTAAGTCACATAACCCAACAGCCTGGAGAGTCAGCCAGGAAATTTTGGACTAAGTTCCTAACTAAAAAGAACCAAATTGTCGACTGTCCGGATGCCGAAGCCCTAGTGGCCTTTAAGCATAACATCCATGACGAGTGGCTTGCCCGACATCTCGGCCAAGAAAAGCCAAAGTCCATGGCAGCCCTCACAACACTCATGACCCGCTTTTGTGCGAGTGAGGATAGCTGGTTGGCTGGTAGCAACAACACAGCAAGCAATCCTGGCACATCAAAAGCCAGGGATAGCAACGACAAACCACAACGCAACAAAAACAAGCGTCGCAAAAATGGTGATAGTGCCAAAGACACGGAAATCAATGCCGGATTTAGTGGCTTCAAGTCCGGTCACCGGAAAAAGCCATTCAAAAATAACAATTCGGGCCCGTCCAGTTTGGACCGCATACTCGACCGTCCATGCCAAATTCATGGCACCCCAGGAACACCAGCCAATCATACCAACAGAGAATGCTGGGTCTTCAAACAAGCCGGCAGGCCAGGTGACGAAAACAAGGGGAAGGGGTCTCAAAGCAACGATGATGATGAGGAGCCCCGATCACCGAACACAGGAGGGCAAAGAAATTCCCCCGCAAATCAAAACAGTGAACATGATAAACACCACCCACATTCCCGAGTTGGAACGGACGTGCACTATTAGGGATGTCAACTTAACGGAGCCAGTCGCCCCACAATATAACCTATGGCCGATCACCTTCGATCGTACGGATCGTCCGGCCAATACCAATCAGAGTAATCCAGCCGCACTCGTCCTTGACCCAATAATTGATGGATTCCACCTCACACGAGTCCTTATGGATAGAGGCAGCAGTCTAAACCTACTGTATTAGGACACAATGCTCAAGATGGGTATCGATCATTCAATGATCAAGCCCGCTAAAACCACCTTTAAAGGTGTTATGCCAGGTGTGGAGGCCAGTTGCACAGGCTCCATCACTCTGGAGGTAGTCTTCGGATCACCAAACAATTACCGTACCGAAGAGTTAGTCTTCGACATCGTCCCTTTTCGCAGTGACTATCAGGCACTGCTCGGACGAACCACGTTCGCTCGATTCAATGCGGTTCCACAATATGCCTACCATAAACTCAGGATGCGCGGTCTGCGCTGCGTCATCACGGTCAATGGCAGGGCCGAACTCCCCCTCACTGTCGATGAGTCTACCGCCACTTTAATAGTAGAAGCAACAAGTGGCACCTTTCAATGGAACCTCGAGTCGACGGCCAAGCTCCCGGACACCGCCAAAGGAGTCCGAACTACTGCGCGGCAGGATAGCCCTGCTTGTCCGGAGCTCAATTAAACACTCCGGCAAAAGTTAAGACAGGCCACATACTGCGGCTCAACCGCTCTGTGGCACACAAACATTTTTTGTATTTTCTTTGCAGGTTCACCCTTGTGTAGGCCAGGACTGATGGCGTGGAAACAGTTCGAATGCATAAGGGAATGATATTCCCCTCGATGACCATCCGACTACACTCCGGATCCGCATACAACTTCCTCCTGCCTGGTCTCAGCAGGTTCCGCGGTTATATTTCTTTTTATCACATTACCTGTACTCATACGCATCGACGTATTATTCAAATACAACATGTGGATTTATATGATGCTTATCTGCTATTATTTCTTATTGAAACTCTTTTGTCAAAAGGCAGCTGCACATCGCGATATGCCTTAATATGCCAGGGGCTTCATTATACCCATAATATGGCAATAAAAGTCTGAACACCTTCACGGCAGTTCGGCACCCCGAACTTATAGCATTATATGCATCAGCTCCGAATCATGTCTTGGGTCAATAGTTGGGTTTGCCAGGCTCCCATGTTTTGGTACCTTACGTTCCGCTATATCGGCTAAGGTAGCACAGGGAGAACTACTGCAATTGTGTCCCGGTTCTTCCGGACGAGCACCTCAGTAGAGAAAGCCAAAAACATACTCTCATGATACAGCGAGAGCTGATCAGATGTTCGAGAGGTTGCAAAATCTTTAAGGATTTATTCCGCATAATGCCATAACCAATGCAGCGTGCGATGGATCGGCTTTTCTTCCGATCAGGTGCTTATAGAGCCCCTCGTGCGGTCATCCGAACACCAAGGGTTGCGCCTACCTTCCTTTTGTCAAACTCTTATGGCTAAGTGAGAGTGATAAAGCCCTATAGTCCGATTGCCTGGTTCGTTGTGCTGAACACCTCCTTCAAGGACCCAAAACTGGGGTAAAGAGTGCTCAGGTTTATCCCGAACACCCCTGTACTTACTACATGGGGGCAGAAGCCGGTGACTGGCCAACTCTCAGGATTAATATATAAAACGGTCGCACAGGAGGAAAAGCTTTCAAATAAAAAGCAATAAATAAATGACTTTGTTCAACATTACAAAGGACAACATGGCTGTATTCATGGAAAGATAATGTCCTTGGTGCATTGCTCCGCCGCAAGGCGGGCTCCTTTCAAGACACTATCATAATATAATTCGGGCTTGCAGTGCTCCTTCCCCTCCGGCGGTCCCTCGGTCATCAGCTTTTCCACATCCATCTTCCCCCAGTGCACCTTTGCGCGGGCGAAGGCCATTCGTGCACCCTCCATACAGACCGACCGCTTGATGACTACGAGTCGAGGGCAAGCACTCACAAGCCGCTTCACGAGCCCAAAGTAACTGCTTGGAATCGGCTTGGCGGGCCATAGCCGGATAATTAAATCCTTAATGGCTAGCTCGGTCGCCGTATGCAGTTCGATCAGCTGCTTCAGCTGATCAGCAAAAGACACCGGATAATTTGGAGCCAGATACTGCATCCAGAAGAGCTTATCCGTAGTGTTCCTTTCTTCGGCTCGGTATAATTGGGCGGCATCAGATATGCTGCGTGGCAGCTCTGCAAATACCCCTGGAGAACTCAGAATTCAAACTGTCAACTTGATTTTCTCCTTTCAACTACCCGCTTTGTATAGAAAAAGCCTTACCAGCCCCAATTTTCCTGCCCCTGGATTTCCTTCAGGCACCTTGGGCTTCCCCCCGGGCATCACTTGCGGCTTGGCGAGCTTGGGAGAGTTCGGATTCTTTCCCTGATAAACTCTACTCCAAGGTCTCGCATTTCATCACGGCCTCTTGAAGCTCACGCTCAGCATAATAACTTGGGCCTCGTGCTTTTTGCGAAGAGCCTGCTCTACAGCTGCCTTCTTCTCAGCTTTGGCCACAGCCTTCTTAAGAGCCTCAATTTCGGCCGTCGCCCCTAGAGCACATCATAAAAATATTTTCATCATGCACACTTATTTATTTGTGCTAAACGAACAAGGTTTCAGCATACCTTGGTTGTCCTCCAACTGCTTCTTCACTCGGCCAAGTTCTCCTTCGGCTCGCTCCAGACTCTGCCTTAGTACGGATACTTCTGCAGTATGAGAGGCGGCAGTTGGTATAGACGCCTCCTTATAAAAAAAGGGGGAGATAGATGTCATCAAGTGAGTGTCTTGCGAACATAAATTTGATCCTCTGTCCGGTTCTTTCTTTCACCGAATAGTGTATCAGGGGCTACTATCTATACTATGACACTCTTCGAAACCTCATAAAACATACCTCAAAGCCTCTTATAAGGCTGATACAGGATTCATTCAGTTCACTCTCAGCGGACTGAATCTTCTCAATCACTGCACCCATAAGGGCACGGTGTTCATCGATGATGGATGCGCTTCTCAGCGCCGCCCATAAAGTATCCGGCACCTCTGGTTGGATAGAGGTTGCCGGTGGAACAGGCACACCCCCTCCAGTCGAGGGAGGCCGCCTGCCGGATTTTGGAGCCGTATTTATCTTCGGGATCGCGTCCGGCTGGGGGCCAAATCCAAGATCGCCCCGCCGTCAATGCCCGTGGGAGCCTTCTCTTCCATGTGTCCGGCCCCGGAAGTTTGACCTTCTGGAACCGCCTTTACGATTCTCTCCACCCCTCCTTGGCCTGGGTCCTTCTGGGACGAAACCTCGGTGTCATTCACACGTTTGGGGAAGGGGCCTTCGAGGGTCTCCCGCTCTCCATAGCATCCGAACCCAGCAAATCCTCTAACGAGGATTGTTCGGTGCGGGACCTCGCCGGACTGTAAAAAGTATGCCTCAGATTAAAATATTATGCCATGACAAGTCTGGACGCATAAGCGTATTCAGATTTTATACTCACGAGTTCACCAGGGGCTGGGCCCTGGAGTCCCACTCTGGACTGCTATCGGCGGCGGCGGTGGACTCCTCTAGAAGAGGGTTTTTTCCCCTCTTAGGCGACTTGGCCTCCAAGGATGTGGAGGTCGTCCTTTTCTTTCTTTCCCCCACTAGGGATTCATCTTCCTCCTCCTCCTCGTCCTCTTCGGAGGAAGAACGGGCATTGGAGTCTTCGGATTTTGTGTGTGAAGCGCCATGGCGACGGAGGCCGCCCCTGGTCTTCTTGGCCTCCTTCTCGGCCTTCTTCTTCGGCGCCTTGTAAGGCGCCGTGACCAGCATCTTTGTCAGAAGTGAGCCAGCCAGTTCTTCTGGCAATGGGGCCAGATAGTAGATCCGCTCCGCTTTCTTCGCCCAGCCCTAGGAGAGTTGTGGGAAACGCATTAAGCATTTTCCTAAGGATAAGCGAATAATACATATGAATTGTCAACATATAGTGACTTACTGAACTTGTAGGGCGGGACAGTTGGTACCCGCGGTCCTCGGCGGAGTCCGACCTCGATTTGCCGGACTTAAAAAGCACCTTCCAGATGTCCTTGTGCGAGGAGCCAAAGAGCTCTAGCAGGGTCTGGTGCTTGGCCGGGTCGAACTCCCATAAATTGCAAGTCCGGTGTTGACAAGGTATAATCCGGCGAACTAACATCACCGTGACTAAATTGACAAGTTTGATGTTCTTGTCTTCCATATCCTGGACGCGCGTTTGGAGCACCGACAAGTCATCAGATGAGGCCCAGTTCAGGCCCTTCTTGGGCCAGGACGTAAGTCGCAGGGGGGCTCCAGATCTGAATTCCAGAGCAGTGACCCATTCCTTGCCGCGCGGCTCAGTGATGTAAAACCACTGCTACTGCCACTCCTTGACGGAATTATTGAAAGTACATGCTGGCCATGTAACGCTGGGCGTCTTGCTCACCATGGCACCTCCGCACTCGGCGTGCTCGCCACTCACTACCTTGGGCTTCACATTGAAAACCTTCAGCCATAAGCTGAAGTGTGGCGGGATGCGGAGAAAGGCCTCGCACACAACGATGAATGTCGAGATGTTGAGGAAGGAATTGGGGGATAGATCATGAAAATCAATCCCGTAATACTACATGATATCGCAAATGAATGGGTGGAGGGGAAACCCTAGCCCGCAGACAAAATGAGGGAGGAATACCACCCTCTCGTGGGGTTCTGGAGTGGGGACGATCTGTCCCACCGTCGGAAGACGGTGGCCGATTCTGTTGGCCAAATACCCGGCCCCCCGAAGCTTTTTGATATCCTTCTCCCGGACGGTAGAGACCATCCACTTCCCTCCTGCTCTAGATCCGGATATTTTCGGGAAACCTTTTTGGGCGAAGAAGACGAATGCTTGGGTGCTAGGGCTCGAGCGAGGAGGAATGGATGAGCAGAGGAAGAAGAAGGCATGGGTGAAAAAGGGAGTCCTTATCCCCTTATAAAGGCGGCAGAGATCCTGCGCCTCCCCACTTGCCCGGTAAACTTGCTTATTCCCCAAGCGCCACAATTGATGGCACGGTTGGGTTACCCACACCCGTATTGATGAGAATCCCGTGATAAGGGGACACGATCTCTGCTTCCACAAGACGTGCCAATTAAACCGCCTCGCGATATGTGCGGTCTCAGGTTGAGGAAAACGGTTCGAATAATGACCGGGCCGCGGCATGATATCACGTTATGAAAAGTTGTCAGCAGATTAGATTTGTGAAATATTGTGCTCTCTACGGTTGTATGTGGAATTTGTTTTGCAGAGCCAGACATGATCCTTGGGTTCAAATATTCTATGGAGTATTCGGAGAAGGAAACCGCCTTGCAATGCCGAAGACAATCTACGTGCCAGACTCATCATCATTGAAGCCTGGTTAAGGGGCTACTGAGGGAGTCCTGGATTAAGGGGTTCTCGGACAGCCGGACTATATGCTTTGGCCGGACTGTTGGGCTATGAAGATACAAGATTGAAGACTTCGTCCCATGTCCGAGTGGGACTCTCCTTTGCATGGAAGGCAAGCTTGGCAATTCGGATATGTAGATCTCCTTCTCTGTAACCGACTCTGTGTAACCCTAGCCCCTACCGGTATCTATATCAACCGGAGGGTTTAGTCCGTAGGACAACAACAATCATAATCATAGTCTAGCTTCTAGGGTTTAGCCTCTACGATCTCGTGGTAGATCAACTCTTGTAATACTCCTATCATCAAGATCAATCAAGCAGGAAGTAGGGTATTACCTCCATCGAGAGGGCCCGAACCTGGGTAAACATCATGTCCCCTGCCTCCTGTTACCATTAGCCTTAGACGCATAGTTCGGGACCCCCTACCCGAGATCCGCCGATTTTGAAACCGACAGTGGGTAAACAAATTACTGTTGGGCAATTGCTAGAACTTCAAATAATTATGAAGATATCCAGGCAATGATCACTATATAGGCATCACGTCCAAGATTAGTAGACCGACTCCTGCCTGCATCTACTACTATTACTCCACACATCGAAGGTTATCCAACATGCATCTAGTGTATTAAGTTCATGGAGAAACGGAGTAATGCAATAAGAACGATGACATGATGTAGACAAGATCTATTCATGTAGGAATGGACCCAATCTTGTTATCCTTAATGGCAACGATCAAAACGTGTCTTCTTGCTTTCACATCCTTTGGGAAAGAACGCATATCTAATCGAACCCATCACAAAGCACCTCTTCCCATGGCAAGAAAAATCGATCTAGTCGGCCTAACTAAACTAAAGATTTGAATAAGAAATACGAGGCTATAAGTAATCATGCATATAAGAGATCAAAACTCAAATAACTTTCATGGATAAAATAGATCTGATCATAAACTCAAAGTTCACCGGATCCCAACAAACACACTGCAAAAATAGTTACATCAAATAGATCTCCAAGAGACCATTGTATTGAGAATCAAAAGAGACAGAGGAAGCCATCTAGCTACTAACTACGGACCCGAAGGTCTACAATGAACTACTCACGCATTATCGGAGAGGCACCAATGAGGATGATGAACCCCTCCGTGATGGTATCTAGATTGGATCTGGTGGTTCTGGAACTTGCTGCGGCTAGACTTATGTTTCGTCAACTCCCCTAGGCTTTTTAGAATTTTGGGGTATTTATAGAGCAAAGAGGCAGTTCGGGAGCCGGCCGAGGTGGGCACAACCCACCGGTGCGCGTCTAGGCCCCCAGGCGCGCCCAGGTGGATTGTGCTCCCCTCGGAGCCCCCCTCTGGTACTTATTTGGCCCAACAGGTGTCTTCTGGTCCAGAAAAATCTCCAAAAAGTTTCGCTGGGTTTGGACTCTGTTTATTATTGATTTTCTATGAAGTAAAAAACAAGCAAAAATCAGCAAGTGGCACTGGACACTATGTCAATAGGTTAGTCCCAAAAATGATATAAAATAGCTATAAAATGATTGCAAAACATCCAAGAATGATAATATAATAGCATGGAACAATCAAAAATATAGATACGTTGGAGACATATCAGCATCCCCAAGCTTATTTCATGCTCGTCCTCATGTTGGTAAATGATAAAAATAGAATTTTTGATGTGGAATGCTGCCTATCATGTTTTTTTTTACTGGGAACTGTGGGGCAAAACCCCCACAGCAGATCAAAACTTTATTAAAATAAAGAACAATTACAACAGGTTGATTACAAGGAGTAACCAGAAAACAAAAGAAAAGAATGAAGGCTTACAAAAACTAACTTAAGGGGGGAGGAAAGAGATCCATTTCAGCAAGTCATCCTTGTAAGCAGATTTAACTTTGTGCTGCATTAGGCTAATATCATGCTTGAAAGCACATCTCCATTTATTGAAACTTTCCCTCTCACCTCTGAACACTTTGGCATTTCTGATGATCCAAATATTACAGCAGGCATTGAAATCCACTTCAGTGAAGAAAGGCTTATCAAAACTTCTCCTTGCCTAAGTAACCAAATCTAGCATGGAGGTGCCAGTCGTCCAATCAATCTGCAGATTATTCCATATCCTAATACTGAAATTGCAATTGAAGAATAAATGATCCCTGGTTTCTCTAGTCAGTAAGGGGCAAAGCCTACAATGAACTCCATCCTCCATGTGACAATGTCTTCTTTCCACCATATCGTTGGTGTTTAGCCTGTCCATAATAAGCATCCAAGCAAAAACCTTGATCTTTAGGGTACAGGAGGATTTCCAAATCCAACAGAGCAAAGGGTTGAAGGACTCAGACACAAAGGTGTGAGAGTAGAACATCTTAGGCTTGAAGACCTTGGATGAGCTCTGCCAGAACCATAAGTCCTTAGAACTGGGTACTCTACTGTGGGAGTCCATCAAATCTTTAATCAAGTTCAACTCATCAAAGGCTTGAGCAGATAAAGGAAGGTGGAAAAGTTGGTGCATATCCTGAGTATTAAAAATTTCCTTAACTGAAACCCAGGGATCCTTTGCAAAAGAAAATAACCTTGGAAATCTTGTCTGCAAACTAGAAACTTCACTATCAAGGTTCCAATTATCAGACCAAAAAAGAGCAGTGTCCCCTTCATTAATCTTCACGCAGGAGCAATCTCTAAAACTCTGCATTACTTTGCAAATATCCCTCCACCAGAAAGAGCCACAATCATTTGTTCCTGTCGGGGCCGTGTCTGTCTGTGGCCTCGAGCACCTATGGGGCACGGGGGCCCCTTCTAGTCCGGCAAGGGAGCGGAGGCGTCTTGCAGAGCGGTCGAGGTCGAGTCTTGGCAGGGAGGCGGGCATTTTACCCGGCCGGGGCTCTCCGGAGATAAAACCCCTCTGCTGCTTTGGTGATTCAATTTGATCTTGCTCGAGCACGGCGTATGGTGGTATCGTGGGTGTCGAATGGGCGAACCCCTTCTCGTGCGCATGGGCCTCTCTTTTATACTCTGAAGAGGGCATCCACGGTGGCAGCGTAGGAAGAGGGGTAGAAAGGTAAAATCGCAGGTTGGTACAACAAATGACCAACATGACCCTACCTAACTCGGCGGCGGGGACAAGGGCATTTAATGCCCGTCCGGTTAATAACATCGCAGAAGGTGACCATTAAGTGAGCCACGGTTGCCACGATGGCGTTTACATCGACTCCGTTTGCCACCTTGCCTCGCATGGCTGCGTAGTGCCTCGCCACGCGTGCCCTTGGGATGGCCTTGTTATGACACGTCGTCGGATGCGCTGGAGTTTGGGTGGCAGCCTTGCGCGGCAAGTGCCTTGCATGACCCTTTTTCTTGTCGGGCGGCAAGCTGGCCAGCCGTCGGGCCTTCTTAGGGGCCAGCGAGGCACCGCGACAAGTCTTCTGGAGATGCCTTGGCGGCCTTTCGGCAAGCTCCTCTTCTTGGGCCTTCGTTTTCTTTGGTTAATACTTTGTTCTTGAATGGCAGTAGTAGGTGTGATGGAGAGTCTTGGCGGGCGTCGGCAAGCCTTGCCGCTGGTCTTGCGACCGCCCGTGCACAAGTTCAGGTACTAAGGTACCCCTACTTTAGTACACCGCAGGAGCCCCCGGCTTAGGGCCATACGGTGCGGCGTTGTTGGGCCAGGCCCAAAAGCGATCGCAGGCACTTTCGCGGCTGGTCCGCCCACAATCCGACTTCAGCGCCCACGCGCTCTCCATAGCAGCGCAGCGTCGATTGCGGCGTCGTGGAAGAACGTGGTCAATGCTTAATTCCGGAAATGCGTAGCGTTCGCATCCCCGTTTATAAGCGGAGAAGCGGGGCGTTCCCCACTTCCACCACTTGCGCCTTCCTCCGAAAGCTCGCCGTTCTTCCCGTCTCTGAATCGAGAGAAAAGCAGTGCTCCGCCGCCCGGTCGTCGCCGTCGCTCTCGCCTCCCCCCGCCGCCCCGCCATGGCTCGAAGGCTCACGAAGGCCACGAAGGCCGAAAGGCTGCGAAGGCGAAATCGGCGGGCGCTGGAGCTCGGGCGCTGCGAGAGCGGTGCTTCCCCGAGCTCCTCCGAGGCGTTGCGGGCGGAGTTTACCTCTTCAGTCGACGGAAGCGTGCGCATCCACAAGCCGCGCGGTGCTTTCATGGAGGCCTCCAAATCGAAGAAGTGCCCCAAAGTCTTGCTTCTTCCACA
This sequence comes from Aegilops speltoides, assembly GCA_021437245.1. Classification (NCBI taxonomy): domain Eukaryota; kingdom Viridiplantae; phylum Streptophyta; class Magnoliopsida; order Poales; family Poaceae; genus Aegilops; species Aegilops speltoides. The sequence goes on along the minus strand of CM038147.1, from coordinate 340,630,453 downwards.
ATGTTCTTCTATTGCGGGCTCTGCCCACCTTTTCCGATTTCTTTGCGACATCATGAACACCTATGGGTTTCATCTGCTTGATTTCACCCCCAACGCCGTTCGACAATGGCGGTTTCGCTTTACCTCTACGAGAACTTTGGTATCCTCCCCAATGTGGCCCTTTTCGTCATTACTTCTCCCCTCGGGCTGAGAAAGGAGCCAGGCTGGCGGAATCGCTGGACCTCCCGGATGGGCATGAAGGAAGTGTACTTGTCGGGCGAACTCCGCAGCAAGTGGGGCGAGTGGAGGCGGAGTGGTGTTGGATCTGTGATGACAATCCGCCGTCGTTCACCGAGTTGCGCTAGGCGCGGTGGTGCTTGGCAACATCGAGGCGCTACTGTCGGTGGACGATGCCAAGCTGACGATCGCCACCACCCGAATCCTCCGACTCAGGAATGTCGGGCTCACAACAGGGGCAGTTGGCGCGGATTTCCTTCGCCGCCGTATTGCCCCTCTGCAAGCGAGGGGGAGGCCTGCCTGGCAGTTTAGCGGCCCGGCAGATTTCATGAGGCTGCGCCCAGGCCTCAACTTCAACTTCACGGTCATGGAGCTTGGTGCGATGTTGAGGGAGATGTTCAAGCATGACCCCAATCATCCAGAGTGGTTCCAGTTGGCGTAGGGCGTCGTCCCCTTGTGCAAGAATTCCCAGCGCGATCGCATCTGCGCGATGATGCTAGAGTGCGACTCGCATGGGATAAATGCAAACTGGATAGAGCCCGCTGCCGAGGTCGTGCAACAATTCTTTGATGACTTGTCAGAGGTGGCAGTCAACTCCGACGAGCAGAGACTCCTCACTCGCGCCACCACTGCCGAAGAACTAGCATATATTGCTAGCGGGGCGAAGAAAGCGCAGTGCCCTTGTGGGGCGAAGTTTGGATTCTGTTGGCGGGCGGGCCAGCAGAAGGCGGCAAGCCTTGCCGCCCGGGAAGCACTTGCCGGGAAGGCGATGGCGAAGGGGAGGTCGATGCGGAGCAGGCGAGTCCGCCGAGGGCGCAGCGGCCAGCCGTCTTGAGTAACCTGCAGCGGAGCCTGGCGCAGCCCCAATTCCGTCCAGAAGGCGCCTCTGCCGAGTCGGAGAGCTGGCGGAGGAGCAGGCCGCCCAGCAGCCGCGGTGCCGTGGGACACGTTCTACCGCGGCAAGCACTGCAGCCGCGGGAGGGTCTTCGGGCGCGCCCGGCAACGGCGAGGTCTTCCGGGCCGCCACGCTGATCTGCCGCGGCCCTCGGCAAGCGCCGGAGGAGCCTCTCCTCCTCCGCGTCGTCGCTGAGAGAGGGCACTGAGTTCGACCTCTCCGCGCTGAGCTCCGACGACGACGACGAGGAGGAGGACCGGAGTTTGACCTCTCCATGCTGAGCTCCGACGACGACGACGAGGAGGAGGAGGAGTAAGGCTTTCTTCATACCGTGCTTGTCTTTCTCTTGATCCTTATTATTGTTTGTCTTGTATCTAATCTGTTTTTCTCGAACCCTTGCCTGTATCGGGACTTTGGCGGAGAGAGCAGCGAAGAGGCCAAGGTCCCGTGGTTAACATCGAGGCGATCCTGCCGTGGTAGCGGAAGATCGTCGAGACCACTTTGACCGACCGGTCCCTTCTCCTCGCAAAGAGGTCCCAGCCTGCCCCCAGCGTGAGTGCCTCAATCCACCCCTGTCGAGGCGCGCATGGTCGCTTCTTCTTACGCCAATATCTTGATTATTGGCTCTTTTATATCTGAGGAGAAGAGCAGGCCCACGAGAGCAGCCGGGAGGCCGGCCGGAGGTGTCGTCGGCCTCGACTATGCCACCGAGGGCCGACTCCCCGATGCGGGAGCCGTCTCCGGCAAGGAAGGGGTCTCCGGCAAGGGGTGGGACCGGCGAGCCCCCGGTGGTGGAGCCCATGATCACAGAGCCTAGCACAGGTGACCCTCCTTGTCGGGGACTCTCCCTCGGGTCCCGCTGATCTCCCTTTTCCTTCCTTTGGGTATTCGCTTGACTATCTCTTTCCTTCCCTGCCTTCAGATCCTCCCCTTGGGGACCCGATGGAGGCTGAGGCCGCCGGCGAGGAGGACAGTCGCGGCAATACTAGGGATGCCGCCGCTGCTGAGGGAGGAACCGGCGCGGAGGAGCCCGCCGGCGAAGAGACCGCCGGGGCTGCTGGCATAGGGGCCGGCGAGGGGTCCGGTGACCGTACCGACGACCCGGAGGACGCAGGAGCACAAGGCGCCGCACCGACTGCCGATCCCTCCGCCACCGATGCGGCGCCGGGCTCCGAGGAGCCCCAGCCAGCGCATACTTGAAAGCCGCAAGGCGTATATATCAAGCTCCCACAGGCATCGAGCTCAGGGCACAGTTGAAGGAGAGGAGTTTGTGGGAATACTTGCCTCTGCTGGGCTGTCGGTGGTCGACGGGCGGCGGCGATGTGGCGAGTCGAGGAGGAGCAGCTGCTCCGGAAGCTGGTGTCACTCTACGCGCCCGTCAAGCGAAGCTTGAATCCCGAAGCGCTTCGTCGTGCGGGCGGGAGCTGATATAGAAAGCATCGCAAGAGCTCCGGGCCGCAACAGAGGCCCTCCGGTCCATTGCCGAGGAGAGGGCGCTCGGCGAGGTGAAGAAGGCGTTCATCACGGAGAAGGCTGAAGCCGAGGCAGCGAGCTTGCCGCCGAGAGCTATCAAGCGGACGGCGAGCTGATCTGAGGAAGGCGTACTTGGACAGCCATGACGAGGAGCTTCGCCGTCCGGGAACGATCACTTGGCGGGGCACTCAAGGAGGCGAAGGATGCGCCGCGCTGCCGAGGCCGCCAAGAAGGAGTTGGAGGAGAAAGTGACGCAGCTGGAGGCGGACGCGACAAGGAAGAAACGAGGAGCTTGCCGCACTCCAGTATAATCGCGAATGAATGATCTGTGGCATACGGTGATCTGCAAGCCCAGCTCTCAAGAGAAGATCAAAGAGCTGAACGCTGCCAAGGACTCGGCGCTGATCTGAGCTGAAATTGGCCACCTTAGCGGAGACACTAGGCGCCGCCAAGAAGCGAGAAGATATCTGAGAAAAGACCTCAAGGACAACGAGGAGCTGCTGCGAGGGCCGCCGAGGCCCAGAACACCTTCAAGACCACGGTGGAGCTCTGGACGGAGGGTCTCGTCAACATCGCCGCGCTCATTGACGAGGAGTTGGCGGAGCTGAACAGCGGGCTTGGTACTCTGAGAGGAACCTCCATCCCAGCGCCAAGCTCACGCTTTCTTCAAGGATGTGGTGATGGCTCTCCGGCAGCTCCGGAAAGGATCCCGGCGGTTGGCCGCCCGAGTCATGTGTGATGCTGCTGGAGTTTTGGAGAAGGTGTTGGTGAAGGTCCTCTTCCGCAACCCGGGCATCGACCTCTCCCGCGTCACCAAGAAGCTGCCGGAGGGCGCTGACATTGAGGAGCTCAAGGCCATCGTCGCACCCATCGTGGACAAGGTGAACGAGGTTAGGAGGGTCTATGGCGAGCGTGTGGATTAGGCTGCCCTTCTTCTCCCTTCTTCTTCTGCTGCCATTTTGGTTCTGAGAACAATTTCAGTCGGTGCCACAATAAGTCATTCACTGTAATATAACTTAATTACGGATCTCGCTTTCGTCTTGTTATTCCCTTTACTCGGTTGCATCCCTTGTATGCTTTTTACCCCACGCTTTGAGGAACCTTGCGGCGCGAAACACTTCGTTGGCCTTGAGGACATCAATGACCCAGCTGGCGGTGCTGCTTCCGGCAAGAAAACTTGTCGGGGCTAGTTGCAGCTCACTCGCATTGTTGAGTGGGCTCGGAAACAACGCAAGGCGCTTAACTTAGCCATGAGTCGATTCCTCCGCGCACAGGTTTTCCATACAAGGCACGAACGTTCAAGGGATATAACTTGAAAAAATTTAAATTGATTAGGCTCAAACTTTAGCTACTTAGCTTCTCTATCTTCTGTGTCCCGGCAAAGCTAGATTCCCTTGAACGGTGCCACGGCGCCTGGTCCACACTTTTACCCTCCCCTCCCCCCCAGTGACTTGTGGGCGGAGGAATCTTCTGTTTGAGAGAAGAAAGAAGAGAAAATAATGGTATGGAACCTTAAGGTTCTCTATTGCTTACCGGGGGTGAGCGCTGCACAGAGTGTCAGATACAGATGCAAAAGAAGAAAATGCATTAAATTTGACAAGATGTGCGAAGCACACAAACTTTATTTACACACGGGGGCTGCGCCCGGCTTTGTACAAAAGGGTTACATCGACAGTAACAAGGCTTGTACAAAAAAGGTGGTTGCCGGAATGGGTCCGGTAACCGCGCCTTATGGGTAAAACTTGCGAAGATGCTCTATGTTCCAGGAGTTGCTCACCGGAATGCCATCCTCGGTCTCAAGGCGGACAGCGCCGGGCCTAGTGACTCGTTTCACCCGATAAGGGCCTTCCCACTTCGGCGTCAACTTGTTTGAATTCTTGGTGGATTGAACACGCCGAAGAACAAGGTCGCCTTCCTCGAAGCTTCTGGCGTTCACTTTGCGGCTATGATAGCGGCGCAAAGCTTCTTGAAGCGAGCAGCTCGCCAAACAGCTGAAGACGATCCTCCTCGAGGAGCAGCGCATCATCTTGCGCAGCCGCTCTTGCTCAAGCTCATCATGTCACGAGCACTCGTGGTGACCCATATACGAGTTCCGTGGGAGAACTGCCTCTGCTCCGTGACAAGAGCAAGGGTGTACGGCGGTGGCTCGATTTGGCGTCGTCCTGATCGACCAAAGAACCACCGGCAGCTGCTCAATCCAATTTCTTCCGCACTTGTGCAGCCTGTCGAAAGTTCTGGTCTTGAGCCCGCCTAGCACTTCAGCGTTCGCCCTCTCCGCTTGACCGTTGCTTCTTGGGTGAGCAACAGAAGCGAAGCAGATCTTGGTGCCAAGATCTTGGGCGTACTGCATGAAGGTGTGGCTTGTAAACTGTGTGCCATTGTCGGTAATGATCCTGTTGGGGATCCTGAAACGGCAAACAATCGACCAAAAGAACTTGACTGCTGATTGTGCTGTCACCTTCCTCACTGGTTCCACTTCCGGCCACTTTGTGAACTTGTCGATTGCAACGTACAAGTATTCAAAGCCCCCGACAGCTCGGGGGAAGGGGCCGAGGATGTCGAGCCCCCAGACCGAAAATGGCCAGGACAAAGGGATTGTTTGGAGAGCTTGAGCTAGTTGATGAATCTGTTTGGAATGGAACTGGCACGCTTCACACTTGGTTACTAGTGCAGTTGCGTCCTGGAGTGCTGTCGGCTAGAAGAAGCCTTGCCAGAAGGCCTTGCCGGCAAGTGCTCTTGCACCAATGTGGTGACCACATATGCCTCCATGTATCTCCGCCAACAGCTCTTGTCCCTCTTCCCGGGAAATGCACTTCAATTTCACTCCGTTGAATCTTCTTCTATACAGTATGTCATCGACAAACTGGTACATACTTGATCGTCGGGCTACTTTTTCCGCTTCTTCTTGCTCCCCGGGAAGTTCTCCTATTTGAAGGAAGTGGACTATTGGTTGTGCCTGTGTGAGCTGAGGCTCGGCGACAAGGACTAGAGCGCAAATGCTGATGTGGGAACATCTACCTCCACGGCAAGGTTACAGGACCTGCCGGCGTGATGCTCCCGGCAAGTCTTGTCGGGACACAGACTTGTCGGGGCGTCTGCTTCAACGAACAGGCCACAGGGCTTGCGGAGCGGATCGCTCCTCGGCACTTCTGTGTTGATTAAGGGACCTTCTTGGCGGCGGCAGGGGAGCTCTGCCGAAAGTAGTCGCCGATAACCAACTTTCTTTTCTTGCTCTGTCCAGTTAGTGGTGTCACAGACGGCTGAGTCAGCTTGAGCACAAAAATCCCTGGTTCCACAGGTAACTTGAGTGCGGCGCACTTTGACAAGCCATCTGCGATGTCATTCTGAGCTCTTGGAACATGTTCCATTTGCAGGCCGTCAAAATGCTCTTCTAGCTATCTCACTTCATCAATGTATGCTTCCATCAACGGACTTTGATAATCTTTGTTAACTTGGCGGACGACAAGCTGTGAGTCACCCCTAACAATAAGCTTCCTGATTCCAAGTTCTGCTGCAATCCTGAGTCCAGCAAGCAAACCCTCATATTCTGCAGTATTGTTTGTAAAGCTTGCTCTTTGGGAAAGTGCATCCGGACTACGTGCTTGAGGTGCTCTCCGGTGGGTGCGACAAGTAAATGCGCCACCGCGCGCTTTGCAGAAGAAGGCACCATCAAAGTACATGATCCATTCTTTGCTGCTTCCTTGACGGGATGCTCCTCTCGGAGTTTCTTCATCGGGGTTGGCGTCCATTCCGCTATAAATTCTGCCAATGCTCGGCTCAATGGTAGAAGTACTTTCAAACTTGAGGCCAAAGCTTGATAATTCCAGTGCCCACTCGACAATCCTGCCTGTTGCTTCTGGATTCTGCAATATCCTCTTCAACGGAAAGGGAGTGACCACCGTGATCTCATGTGCTTGAAAGTAATGGCGCAGCTTCCTCGAGGCCATGAGGAGGCCGAAAAGCAACTTCTGCACACCAGAGTACCTTGATCTAGCCCCCTGTAGAAGAGAACTGACAAAGTAAACTGGGCGCTGCACCATCTTCTTCTGTTTCTCTTCTCGGGGCTGCGCAGACCCATCCTTGCCGGAACCAGAACCTGCCGGATCAGGGCTTGTCGGGCCAGAGCTTATCGGGGAAGCCCCCTGCTTGTCGCTGGACTCGCATGCCGCGGCCGCTGGCTCATCATTTGCCTCTCTCTCCGCTACTAACGCCGCACTAACCACTTGATTGGTTGCCGCCAGATATAGCAGCAACTTCTCTTGTGGCTTAGGTGCGACAACTGTTGGAGTGGAGGACAAATATTTCTTTAAGTCTTGCAGCGCAGCCTCCGCTTCTGGAGTCCATTTCATTGGACCTGCCTTTTTCAAAACTTTGAAAAATGGCAGGGCGCGTTCAGCAGACTTGGAAATGAACCTGCTGAGGGCAGCAACGCAGCCGGCAAGCCTTCGTACGTCCTTGACTCGCTTCGGTGCTTCGATTTGCTCGATGGCCTTGATCTTGTCGGGATTGGCTTCAATCCCCTCGTGATACAAAGAATCCGAAGCTTGCGGAAGGAACTCCGAACACGCACTTCTCGTGATTCAACTTGAGGTTGATCTTGCGCAGATTTGTGAAGGTCTCGTCCAAATCCTGGATCAGAGTCTTTTTATCTTTGCTCTTGACCACTATGTCGTCCATGTAAGCTTCTACATTCCTATGCAACTGTGGCTCAAAAGCATGGCTGACTACCCTTGCGAATGTTGAACCGGCATTCTTCAGCCCGAAAGGCATCCGTGACGAAGCGATCGTGCCACATGGAGTGATGAATGCGGTTTCTCTTCATCCTCTTACGCCATGAAGATCGATGATATCCCGAGTATGCATCAAGGAACGAGAGCGATCACATCCTCTTTGTGGAGTCAACAATCTGGTCGATCGCGGCAAGGGGAATGGATCCTTGGGGCAGGCTTTATTAACATCAGTGAAGTCAATGCAAAGACTCCACTTCCCGTTCGCCTTGTGCACGACCACCGGATTGGCTAGCCACGTCGGATGGAGTACTCCTCGGACCAATCCCGATGCTTCCAGCTTTCTGATCTCCTCTGCTATGAATTCTTGACGCTCTACGGCTTGCTTCCTGACTTTTTGCTTGACGGGCCGCGCGTGGGGGCAGACGGCAAGGTGATGCTCGATTACTTCCCTAGGAACACCAGGGATGTCAGACGGCTGCCATGCAAACACATCGACATTCGCCCGCAGGAAAGCAACGAGCGCGCTTTCCTATTTAGGATCAAGCGTGGCACTGATGGTGAAGGTACCACCGGTGCCGTCCTCCTTGGCGGCCACTTTCTTGGTTTCGGGTGAAACTGCCTTTGCCTTCTTGCACTTGCCGGCGGAGCTCGATGGCACGTCCTCGACGGCAGCGCAGCACTCCGGAGAGGCGCACTTGCCAGAGTGGACACCAGAGCTGCTTTTGCCGGACTTGGCTTTCTTCTTCCCCCGGGGAGCTTCGGCGGCAAGTGGCTTGCGCTCTGCCACGACTGCTGCTTCTGGTAGATCTTATCGGTGCAGATAAGTGCATCCTTCTTGTCACCTTGGACAGAAATGACACTTATCGGACCAGGCATCTTAAGCACGTTGTAGGCGTAGTGAGAGGCTGCCATGAACTTGGCGAGCGCAGGACGGCCTAGTATCCCATTGTAGGGCAACGGGATATCGGCAACGTCAAATGTGACTTTCTCTGTCCTGAAATTCAACTCGCTGCCAAACGTCACTGGCAGTGTGATCTTCCCCTTGGGCTTGCTCCTTCCCGGATTTATCCCTTGAAAGGTACCAGTTTCTTCGAGCTCGTTGTCGGGGATCTGGAGCTTCTTGAGCACTGTGGAGGAGATCAGGTTCAGGCCGGCCCCGCCATCAACCAACATCTTCGTGACCTTGAGGTTGCGGATTGTTGGTGAGACCAACATCGGCAAGCACCCGACCGCGGTGATGCGATCGGGATGATCCTCAACGTCGAAGACGATGGGCGTGCCGGACCACTTCAAGGGCTTGCGCGACTCGACGGACGGCTCCGCGGCATTTACCTCTCGCACCCACTGCTTGAGTTGGCGGTGTGAGGCATGCAGAGAGGCGCCGCCGTCGATGCACAACACCTCTGTTGCCTTCTGAAACTCCTGGTCATCAGTCTCATCTTCCTCCATCTCATCATCCTCTTCTTCATCTTCGTCCTTGTCGCGGCCGCGGGGAGGCCTGTCTCCTTGCCGCGGCTTGACCTTGCCGCGGTGTCCTCCTCGGGCGGGAAGCTTCTTGCCGGATCCTCCGCCACCTCCCTGGGCTCTCTCCTTATCACGGCGCTCGTACTCAGCTTTCTGTAGCTCCGCCATCTGCTCCACTTTCTTGCAGGTTTGGAGATCGTGGCCCTTGGTGCGGTGGATCTTGCAATATCGCTTGCCGGAGCCATCCTGCTTGTCGGCGGCTACGACGGCCTCGCTGGAGTCATCGGCTTTGGCCTTGTCGGAACTGCCTCCGTTGCCGGAATGCTCAACGGCCAGCACATCCTTAGCCTTTCTCTTCCTGTTGTTCCACCTCCGGTTCTTCCTTGCCGGGGCGGCGTCCTCACTGTCAGATCCTTCTGCTCCTGCAACCTCTCCGGGGATTTTCCTTTCCTCCTCAGCCCGTGCACACTTGTCGGCCAGAGCATAGAGCTCGCTAACATCTCTGATCTTGCACATCGCCATCTCCTCCCTCATCCTGCGGTTGCGACGTTACGTGGAACGCAGCGATAATCTATGGCGGGGTGGACGTCGGGGATGTTGCGCTGCACTTGGCTGAATCTCTGTATGTACTTGCGCAGGGGCTCCCCTTCCTTCTGGACGAGCAAGTGGAGGTCACTCTCCTGGCCATGAGGCTTGTGGCCACCCGTAAAGGCGCCGACAAACTGATGACACAGGTCCGCCCATGAAGAGATGGAGCCGTCCGGCAAGTGCATGAGCCAAGATCTGACGTTGGGTTTGAGTACCAGCGGGAAGTAGTTGGCTAGGATCTTCTCGTCGCGCCCTCCGGCAGCCTGCACCGCGATGGTGTAGATGCTGAGGAACTCCGACGGGTGTATCCTGCCATCATACTTCTCGCACGCGTCGCTTGAAGTTCTTGGTTTTGGGCCATTTGGACTTGCCGCAGCTCTCGGGTGAACGCAGGCAACTGCCGCGTCTGACAAGTCGCTGGTTCTCCGGTGCATGCACGTCAACGGTAGGCCCAGCGCGCTGGTCAGATTGACGTCGCGCTTCTCTCCGGCGCTCGATGCGAGTGCGAGCGTCCTCGTGTTGCCGTTCTTGGAGGACGTGGCGTTGATTGCGGCTAGTTCGCGGGTCCGACGACGCGGTGGAGTCGGCGTCGGGGTTGGTCCGGCGAGCTGGCGATCTTGGCCTTCGGGGCTGGGAGTGCACGGAAGTGGCACCCCCAGCGGTCTTGTCGGTGTTGGCTTGCGCCTGGGCGCCTTGCCGGGGCCTTGATGCGCTCGGTTGTTTGGGGCTTATCGCCCGTTAAGCGGCTAATGAGATCATATATGGTCATCCTCCGCCGTCGATCTTGTGCGGCGCCGAGGGTAGTCCGTATAGCCGAGCTCGGGCCGCTTCCTCTGCTGTCTTGGGTGGCGGTGGCGACGAGCGGCGCGAGGAACGGGATGTGCTTGGACTCCCAATCGGATTGGGAGGTGCAACACCCCGTCCGGGCGACCGTACCTCGCTCGCGCCAGCATGCGGGCGTGCATGCCGACCTCGAGCGTCCCGCGACCCACCAGCTTGGCCTTGTTCCAACGCGAGCACGGTGCTAGGAGCACCGGGCGTTGTCAAACATGCACCTCCCGGAAGGGTGCGGTGTCGCGACGGTCGCCGACGCTATGGGCCTTGTTCTTGGACCTGGTGACGACGTGAGTCCCACCGTCGGCACCCGCTCCTTCGCCGGCGTCGACTCCACCGCCCGCTTGCTCCGGCGGTGGTGGCAGAATCGATGTAGACGGAGCGGCCACCTCCGAGGGCTTCTTCTTCGGTGGCATGTTGATGATGACGTTGATGTAGCGCGCGTGGAGACCGGATCAGATGCTCACGACCTCGGCGTGCCCCTACCTGGCGCGCCAAAGATGTCGGGGCCGTGTCCGTCTGCGGGCCTCGAGCACCTATGGGGCACGGGGCCCTTCTAGTCGTGCAAGGAGCGGAGGGCGGCGCAGAGCGGATCGAGGTCGAGCGCTGGGAGACGGCAATTTTTACCCAGCTTCGGGGCTCTCCGGAGAGATAAAACCCCTACTGCTGCTTTGGTGATTCAATTTGATCTTGCTCGAGCACGCGAGCGTATGGTGGTGTCGTGGGTGTCGAATGGACCGAACCCCTTCTACGTGCGCATGGGCCTCTTTTTATACTCAAGAGGGCATCCACAGTGGTAGCGAGGGAAGAGGGGTAGAAAGGTAAAATCGCAGGTTGGTACAACAAGGACCAACAATGACCCTACCTAACTCGACGGCAGGGACAAGGGCATTTAATGCCCGTCCGTCGCTCTAACAAAGGCAGAGGAGTGATCATATGAGCCACCGGTTGCCACGATGGCGTTTCACAGCTCCGTTTGCCACCTTGCCTCGCATGGCTGCGTAGTGCCTCGCCACGTGACCTTGGGATGGCCTTGTTATGACATGTCGCGGATGCACCGGAGTTTGGTGGCAGCCTTGCGCGCAAGTGCCTTGCCATGCCCTTTTCTTGTCGGGCCAGCAAGCGGCCAGCCGTCGAACCTTGCCGGACGCCTGGGCGCCATGCAAGTCTTCTGAGATGCCTTGTCGGCCTTCCCGGCAAGCTCCTCTTGCCGGGCCTTCGCTTTCTTTGGTTAATACTTTGTTCTTGAATGGCAGTAGCAGGTGTGATGGAGAGTCTTGGCGGCGTCCAAGAAGCCTTGCCGAAGGTGTCATGACCACCGCAGACAAGTTCGGGGTACTAAGGTACCCCTACTTTAGTACACCGACAGTTCCCTAGGGCATTCCTTCATAATAATATGAATCCCAAACTAGGGACACCTAAGGAATATCTCTTTTGTTTAGGAAATTACTAGCATGCTTGAGCAGAAGGGCCACATTCTGAACCCCCAAGTTAAGAATACCAAGACCCCCTTTGTTTTTTGGCCTACAGATGAGGTCCCAAGCAGCAAGAGATGGGGCTGGCTCATCTCTATGGTTTCCCCACACGCACTGCCTTTGTATTCTTTCTAATTGTTTGAGAATACCAGTAGGAACAGCTAGGCTACACAGAAAGAAGATTGGCATTGAGACCAGAGCAGAGTTTAGGAACTGTAGCCTTTCACCTTGGTTAAGAAATGATGAGCTGGCAGTTATTCTTCTTTCCATACAGTCAACTAAAGGCATGAAGTCCACCATTTTTGGCCTTGTGGTCCCCACAGGCAAGCCGAGATAAGTGAAGGGAATTTTACCAATTTGGCAACCAAAAGCAGCAGCAAGATCCTCCATCACAGCAGAGTCAACATTGATTGGAATAATAAAGGATTTATGGTAATTGACATCCAGACCTGTGGACTGAGAGAACACCTTCAACATATCCTTCAGGGCCAGTGGCTGAACCCTGTCAGCAGGTAGGATGATCAATGTATCATCAGCATACTGGATCACAGGGTAATCTCTATCATGGCAGGGAATAGGGAGATGAATAATTCCCTTCTTGAACATATCATTAATCACTGTCTGCAAAAGATCAGCAGCTAAGACAAAAAGAAGAGGAGATACAGGGTCACCCTGTCTAACTCCTTTTTTGCAAACAAACTTCCTTCCAGGGACACCATTAAGAAGGATAGCCAGAAGCTGCTTCATCCAGAGGATCCACTTTTCATTGAAGCCCTTATGCCTGAGAATTTGAAAAATAGCTTCATGCTCAATGGAGTCAAAGGCCTTCTCAAAGTCCAGTTTGAGAATTACTATAGGTCTAAAATATTCAAAGGTCCAACCAATACAATCCTGGATTGTTCTGCTCTTAAGGAAACCATATTGATTTTTGTGAATGCACTGCATAATCAACTCCTGGAATCTATTTGCAGCCATTTTGCACAGAAATTTGAGCCCCATACTAGTGAGAGAGATATGCCTATAATCCCCCACTTCCTCAGGTGATAGCTTTTTGGGCACTAGAGTAATAAAAGAGTTCTTAATGTTCTCCAAGACAGCAGAACCCTCATGAAAAGCCTGGGCCAGCTCATAGAAGTCATTTGAAATTCCGTGCCAGCATTTCTTGAAAAACAAACCATTGAAACCATCAGGACCAGGTGCTTTATCCACAGGCATGTGCTTGACCACATTGTCCATTTCTTCCTTTTCAAAAGGCTTAGTGAGCGCCTCAAGGCCAGCCACAGGGGTAATAAGTGAAGGCAAGTCAAATCCCATCACAATCCCTCTAGAGGTGCATATTCTATTCTTAAAGCAGCTCCAAATAATTCCAACCATTTGGGAGTGATCAGAGACCACAGAACCATCAGGTAGCTTAAGACTAGCTATAGAGTTCCTCCTGTGTCTCTCAGGGGCCATAGCATGAAAGAATTTGGTGTTCTCTCCCCCAACCTTAAAATACCTGATAGTGCATCTCTTTTTCCAATATAAAAACTGCAGGTGCAGAAGCTTTTCCAAATGGTTCTTGACAATTCTTCTGAAATTAATCTCCTGAATAAAAAGGGGCCTCCATTCCCCCAACTCATCAAGAAGGAAAATAACATGATTGCATTTGCTGATCAATAATTTCAATTTGGAGACATTCAATTGCCACCTCTTAAGGCACATTCTCAAACTTTTAAATTTGTCTGCAATCCTAGCAGTTATATGTGTTTTCCTAGAGGGCTGTTTCCAAGATGCATCAACACAGTCCATGAAACCCTCTAACTCCATCCAATAATTTTCAAACCTAAAGAGATTTGATTTTGGAATGGAAGTCTTAATGGAGATCAAGCAAGGTACATGATCAGAAGCAGTCCTAGCCAAGGGCAGAACTTCAGTCATAGGATAATCAGTAATCCAGTCCACGGAGGTGAAAAACCAGTCCAGCTACTCAAGGAGTGGGATATCTTGCACATTAGACCAGGTGTAGGATCTGCCTTTGATTGGAAGCTCAAGAAGTCCCAGGTGCCCAATTATCTCATTGAAAATAAACATGTCATTTATGTCTCCACCAGGTAAGTTTCTGCTATCCACAGACCTAAGGAAATAGAAGTCACAAAGCAACAACCAGTGCTCATTAAGGGGGATAGACAGGTTATATAACCAAGTGACAAAGTTGTCCCTGGCTTCACCCTGACAAGGGCCATAAACAACCACTAAAGTCCACATTTCATTGTTCTGTCTGGATGTGAACTGGACAACCACAGCAAACTGTTGCACTTCAATTAAGGTGCCACTAAAAATAGCAGAATTCCAGACCACAAGGATTCCCCTAGAAGCTCCAATGGAAGGAGAACAAGCAAAAGAGTCAAATCTTTTGGGGCAGAAGGATTTAATTGACCTAGAGTCAAAAGAAGAGAATTTAGTTTCTTGCGGACAGGCTATTGAACATTAACTTTCCTCAATTTTCTGCCTGACAGCTCTCTATCTAGCTTTAGAATTCAGACCTCTTACATTCCAGCATAAAACATTCCAGTTTCTACAAATATTACTCATTATAGCATAAGATAAAGTCCATAAACCACATGGTACACAGTACCACATTTCCAGAAGAGCACAGCAAAGTCTGACCCCACATTAAAACACACAAAAGTTCAAGAGGTAAAACATTGCCTAAAAATAAAGAGGGCTTGCTAGACCCAAGATGCCAAGGACACACTAATCATCAATTTTAGAAGAGACAGCAGCTGGTGGGTCCACCATAAGTGCATCCACAGATAGGAGAGCAGCGTCAATTTCCAGCTCTCTCTCAACTTCTTGAAGTCGGCTGATGGAGTTGCAGGAGGAATTCCATCCGCAGCAGGCTCATCAGGCATCTGGGCCGTGAAAGGCTTGGATTTGGGCTTCTTCCTCTTGGGCTGAAGAGCGAGCTCCTGGAAAGTGGGCTTGAACCCATCACGCTGAACAGAGCTTCTGGTGCAACGCCTAACCGATGTTCATCACATATTCTTTTCTTTTGTAGCATGGACATTAGGCTTTTGAATGATTCAAAGCAGTAGTCTTGTTTTGACATGAAGATTAACAAGCAGCCATGTCTTTCAAAATATCAACACTAAAGCAAGTTATCTTGAGCCCATTATGCTCAATTATTGATCCGTTCATGAAACACACTCGCATATTAGCTACACCCAATGCTCAAGTACGATCATAGTACCCCTTAGTTGGTGATTTATAAGAGAAGATGGAGACTCGAAAAAATTGCATAAAGTAAATAGAAAGGCCCTTCACAGAGGGAAGTAGGGATATGTAGAGGTGCTAGAGCTCAAAGCGGAAAAAGATAGAGATAAAATATTTTGGGTGGCATGCTTTTCCTGTCAACGAAAACAATCGAGTAGTTCCCAATACTTTCCATGCTAGATATATCATAGGCGGTTCCCAAACAGAAAATAAAGTTTATTCCCTTTTCCACCATACTTTCACATTCCACGGCTAGCCGTATCCACGGGTGCCGTCCATACCAACACTTTCCAAGGAATTTACTATTTGACAACATAAAGTAAATTCATTTTTCATTTCGGGACTAGGCATCCCTAATACCTTTGTTGTACTCTCATGCAATGACAAGTGAATAAACACTCATCTTGAGAATAACACATTAGCATGGAAAATTATCAGCCACCCCCTACTGTTTCATGAGCGGTACGAGCACATAGAAAGGAAATTTATTTTGAAAAATTGATACAAATTTTCTTAGAACGGCACGGAAATACCACGTATAAGTAGGTATAGTGGACTCATATGGCAAAATTGGGTTTAAGAATTTTGGATGCACAAGTATATTCCTACTTAGTACAAGTGAAGGCTAGCAAAAGATTGAGAAGCAACCAACCAAGAAAGAAAAATCACATAAGCGAGCATTAAGCATAGCTAACACCGAATAATGCACCACAAGTAGGATGTAATTTCATTGCATCGTGCTTGCATAGGGAATCACAAACCTTAACACCAATATTCTTACTAAAGCATAATTACTCATCAACATGACTCACATATCACTATCATCATGTCTCAAAACTATTACAAAGAATCAAGTTTATTTTGTCCGATGATCTTCATGAAAGTTTATATTATATCCCTCTTGAATATCTATCACTTTGGGACTAATTTCATCAGTTGTTTTTGATAGCTCAAACAAATCTAAATGAAGAACATGAGCATAAAAATTTTCTTCTCTCAAAATAGTATAAGTGAAGCATGAGAGAATTTCTTCAAAATATACTAACTCTCAAATAAATTTAAGTGAATCATGAGAGCATTTCTTCAAAAATAATAAAGAACACCGTGCTCAAAAATATATAGGTGAAGCACTACAACAATACCATAGCTCAAAAATTTTAAGTGAAGCATATACAGCGATTCTAACAAATCATAGCACAATTTTGGCTCTCAAATAGGTGTGTTCAGAAAGGATAGATGACACAAATTAAAAAGCAAAACAATCAAAGACTCATATAATACAAGACGCTCCAAGCAAAACTCATGATATGTGACGAATAAAAATATAGGTCCAAGTCAAATACCGATGGTCGTTAGAAGAAAGAGGGGATGCCACTTGGGGCATGCCCAAGCTTAGTTGCTTGTTCCTCTTTGGATAATAACTTGGGGTGCCATGGGGCATCCCCAATCTTAGACTCTTCTTACTTCTTGTTCCTTCATCCATCGTGATCCCACCAAAAACTTGAAAACTTCAATCACACAAAACTCAACAAAACCTTCGTGAGATCCGTTAGTATAACAAAGCAACTCACTACTCTAAGTATTATCGCAAACCCATTCATATTTTATTTTTGCATTATATCTACTGTATTCCAACTTTAGCATGTCTTATACCCTCCAATCCAAACCATAGATTCATCAAAATAAGCAAACAACGCAAAGAAAACAGAATCTGTCAAAAACAAAACAGTCTGTAGCAATATGAAAACTTCGTATACTTCTGTAAGTCCAAAAATATTGAAAATCTAGGAAAACGTAGGCAATTTGTATATAAATCTTTTTTACAAAAATCAGGATTTTATCGCCCTTCTGTGATTTTTAATAATTCTGTGACTGGCGCACAAAGTTTTAGTTTTTTCAACAAGATCAAATCAACTATCACCTAACATGATCCCAAAGGTTTTGCTTGGTACAAAAACTACTTAAAACATAATAAACACAATCATAACAGTAGAATAATTGTGCAAACACTCAAGAACAGAAATAAAAAGACAAAAAATAAATTTTATTCATTGGGTTGCCTCCCAACAAGCACTATCATTTTATGCCCCTAGCTAGGCATAATGCAAAGATCTAGGTATTGTCATCTTTAGTTTCCAACTCCACAATCGAACATTTAGAATTTTTCAAAGATTTAGCATACAAATTTTCAATAACAATACTCCTAGTAACTAGTTTGAAGAATTCATTCTTGCAAATAGGGTCTTTTATCACTTCATCAAAATCTGGGCTAATACTAATCATCTTAAGATCTTCATTGTTACTATTAGAAGTTGCACCCTTACTTTTGGTGAATTGAGTAATCTTGCCAATTTTTACTAGAGTTTTTTGCAATAGTTTTAGCGAAAGAAAAGGACGTGCTTAGATTACTAAAAATTTCTTCCAACTTATCAATTCTAGCGGGGCTCTCCTCTATTCTCTCGTTGAATGTGGGTTCTTTTTCTTTTAGTACTTTAAGAGCATATCACGCTTTTGACCCAATTCTATTAGCAATATTATGCATCCTTTTATCTAACTTTCAATGTTTTCTTTAGTGAGCATTTTCTTTTCAATAGCATCTAAACTTTCCATAACATGCTCAAGAGTTAAAGTTGTTTCATTAATCATAGGAGGTGGTGAACCCACTAGATTTCGCATAGCATTAAAAGCATCTAGAGAAGGACACATCAAGAAATTCCCACGGGTAATCGTATCAAGGACGAACCTATACCAAGTAGTGATGCTCACATAAAAATAGCGAAGAAGAACAACGGTAGATTGCTTACGAATAGATGTATTATGAGCATCGCAAATCCTATGCCAAGCATCTTTTAAATTCTCCCCTCCCCTTTGTTTGAAGTTAAGAACCTAGTTCTTAGGGGTGCACGCAATACAGGAAGAACTATCCATCACGACAATAATTGACAAACAAGGTTGCACACGAAAATAGATCTGATGAGAAAACGGCGAACGAAAAAGAGGGCGAATAAAACGGCAAATTTTTGTGAAGTGGGGGAGATGAAAATGAGAGGCAAATGGCAAATAATTTAAATTGCAAGGAGATGAGATTTGTGATTAGAAACCTGATAGATGTTGATGATGTCTCCCCGGCAACGGCGCCAGAAATTGGCAAGTCGTCGAGAGACTTGACGCGATTCTCCCCAGCAATGGCGCCAGAAATTCCTTTTGATGTCGCTTGAACTACGTCGGTATTTCCCCAAAGAGGAAGGGATGATGCAGCACAACTACGGTAGGTATTTCCCTCAGTGATGAAACCAAGGTTATCGAACTAGTAGGAGCCAAGCAAAACTATGTAAATGGTACAAGCACACAAAGAACAAATACTTGCAACCCATCGCGTAAGTGGGGTTGTCAACCCCTCCCAGGTAAAAAGATAGATTGGTTTGTAGGATTTTGGATAAATAGATCTCGCAATAAAACAAAATAAAATAAATAAAGAAAAAGTGTTGCAAGGTATTTTTGGGTTTTTGGAATAATAGATCTGAAAATAAAAGCAAATAAAAATAGATCTCGAAGGCAAATATGATAAATAATAGACCCGGGGGGCGTAGATTTCATTAGTGGCTTCTCTCGAGAAAAATAGCATATAGTGGGTAAACAAATTACTATTGGGTAGTTGACAGAACTTCAAATAATTATGACGATATCCAGGCTATGATCATTATATAGGCATCACGTCCAAGATTAGTAGACCAACTCCTGCCGGCATCTACTACTATTACTCCGCACATCGACCGCTATCCAGCATGCATCTAGTGTATTAAGTTCATGGAGAAACGGAGTAATGAAATAAGAACGAGGATATGATGTAGACAAGATCTATTCATGTAGGGATAGACCCCATCTTGTTATCCTTAATGGCAACGATCAATATGTGTCTTGTTGTCCCTTCTGTCACTGGGAAAGAACACTTCACGACTGAACCCATCACAAAGCACCTCCTCCCATGGAAAGAAAAATTGATCTAGTTGGCCTAACTAAACCAAAGATTCGAAGAAGCAGTATGAGGCTATAAGTAATCATGCATATAAGTGATCAAAACTCAAATAACTTTCATGGATAAAATAGAACCGATCATAAACTCAAAGTTCATCGGATCCCAACAAACACACCACAAAAAGAGTTACGTCAAATAGATCTCCAAGAGACCATTGTATTGAGAATCAAAAGAGAGAGAGGAAGCCATCTAGCTACTAACTACAGACCTGAAGGTCTACAATGAACTACTCATGCATCATCGGAGAGGCACCAATGAGTATGATGAACCCCTCCATGATGGTGTCTTGATTGGATCTGGTGGTTTTGGAACTTGCGGTGGCTGGAATTGTGTTTCATCGACTCCCCTAGGGTTTTTGGATTTTGGGGTATTTATAGAGCAAAGAGGTGGTTTGGGAGGCAGCCGAGGTGGGCACAACCCACAAAGGCGCACCTGGGCCCCCAGGCGCACCCAGGTGGGTTGTGCTCCCCTCAGAGCCCCCTTATGGTACTTCTTTAGCCCAACAGGTGTCTTCTGGTCCAGCAAAAATCTCCAAAAAGTTTCACTGCATTTGGACTCCGTTTGGTATTGATTTTCTGCGAAGTAAAAAACAAGCAAAAAACAGCAACTCGCACTGGGCACTATGTTAATAGGTTAGTCCCAAAAAATGATATATAAATTTGCTATAAAATGATTCTAAAACATCCAAGAATGATAATATAACAGCATGGAACAATCAAAAATTATAGATACGTTGGACGTATCAATGGTGTGCCCTAATAGTTTGAATCAGAAGGAGTAACAGGTTGACGCATGAGACCAGCCTTGGGAAGAGATAAAGTCGGGCTATGAGGCACGCCATTGCGAGACTTGCGAGGAGCCGGTGTGTTGGATAAGCCGGCCACAAGCTCTTCAGCACCACCACTCCGGGTCAGGCGCCTTGATCGTGCTGATGTTTCTTCAAAAGAAAGTTGGGGTCCAAATGAGCAAGAGGGTGTGAAAATCTTACTTCTCGGATGACCCGCCTTGTTTTCTTTCTTGGCAAAGGTTATGAGTCGGAGGAGATAGTAGTTACCTCTGCTTCACGGGCATGCCTTGTCTCCACTTCGTCTTGGGAAGAATCAGCATCAATAAGTTGCATAGAAAGAAGACCAAGGGAGTCAAGTTCTACCTCCGACTCGTCTAGCTCAAGAAGTTCTTCTACCGTTTGTTTCTTACGGTGGCCCGTACCTTGGGTCTTTCCTCTAGCATTCTTGGCTGGAGCAGCGGCTTGCAGTTTCTTCTTCCAGAAGGGAGAGTCAGCTTGTATATATATGAGCAATAAGTTAAATTATGTGAAATGCAAGAGGTAGACAAGCAAGATGAAGATTTGTTCAAAATGCTTATAGGAGGAGCCGGGTTAAGAGTGCAGAAAGGATTCAGTCCCACTTTACTACAGTTCTCTAGAAATTTCCCAAGTAGCGTCTTAATTGTATCATTGATCTCTTTATCAGTCAGACGTGTTTGGTTGTAGCGCTACTGGTCCTTTGTATCACCAGTATACTGGCACATTAAGCCAGTGCAGCGACTCAGGGGTAAAATTCTCCATGTGACCCAGCAGCGGACCAGATCAATTCCAGTTAAGTCATTGGCTAGTGCCCTTATTTTTGAAAATGTCGGCAAATACTTAGCACGTTCTGCGGTAGTAAGGCGACCCGAGAGCTCGTGGCTAGGGCTGAGCTGGAAGGGGTGGAAACCTGGCAGGGGATTTTCACAAGCTGGAGCAGTATCCTTGCAATAGAACCAAGTATAATTCCAGTCATTGGGGTGACTAGGCAGTGCGGCTGCAGGGAAGTTGACGTCTCTTCACCTCTGAATGGAAATCCATCCAAGCTCGAGACTAGGACCTTCTATCATTTCAGTCTGGTGGTTGAGATAAAAGAAATCACTGAATAGATCAACGTCGGGCTCTTCTTGAAGATAGACTTCGCAAAAAACTTGGAAGTTGCATATGTTGGAGACAGAGTTGGGGCCAATGTCTTGAGGATGAAGTTTGTAAATGTGTAGAACGTCCCAAAGGAATTTTGACCCGGGTGGTGAAAATCCACGGAGGAGGTGATCCGCAAATATAAAGACTTCACCATCTCTGGGTTGAGGAGCGGTTTCAGAGCCGGGAACTCACCAGTCGGGCTCTTCTTGAAGATACACTTCGCAAAAAACTTGGAAGTTGCATATGTTGGAGACAGAGTTGGGGCCAATGTCTTGAGGATGAAGTTTGTAAAAGTGCAGAACGTCCCGAAGGAATTTTGACCCGGGTGGTGAAAATCCACGGAGGAGGTGATCCGCAAAGATAACGACTTCACCCTCTCTGGGTTGAGGAGCGGTTTCAGAGCCGGGAACTCACCAGTGAATGACCTCTTTAGATGGCAAAACTCCCATGTCTACATACTCGTTTAATGAGAGCTTAGAGACTCTGGTAGCTGCCCAGTCACAAGAAGTGGGATTCTTAGTCATGGTTGGTCGGGTTAGAAAGTTGTGACCAAGGAATAAAGGTACGGTGGGTTAATATTGCGATGATAAGCCACCTAAGTGATTGCCATGACATTTCAGTAGTAGCAAGCCAATTATGGTTACAAGAATAATCATTACAATGAATCATGGAGATATTATAAGCTGCCCTAGTCAAGAGGATAAGGCGACTCTCAAATTGATTATGGTATAGCAGGTTAAGTTGTGACAATCTAAGCCGGTAGAATGTTGGTGGGTTACAAGTTCATTATTAAGTCGCTCGTAAAGTGAAGGGCGGGTCATTTTTCCATGGATCTACATTTGCTAAATTTTTGCTAAGTATGGGATAAACAGTTTTCACAATCTACAACTATGTTTTCAGATCTACGGCAGCTCAAAAAGGAGAATAGATACTAAACCTAACAAGCACCAGTAGAAGAACTAGTAGAATGTATATTGATTATGGGGGGAAAAGAGATCTATCCAAGATGCAAAATAAGGACTAAAACTGCTACCGCTCTGGTCCTACTTTTTTAAGATTGAAATACGACCTCTAGGCAGGGGATGGATGAATTTGGATGAACTTGGACGAACAACGATGAACTCTATGAACTTGAGTGCCCTAATGTGGATCTATAAATGGAAAACAATGATACCTGACGGTGTTGATGGAGAGCGGAGGAGCGCTACTGATCTCTGGTCCCAACAGGTTGATGCAGCGGCCTTGATGGAGTGGTCGGCGTGGTTTGATTGGCGCGGTGGAGCTCCGGTCGCAGCTGAGGTCGCGAGGAAGAAGAAGAGGCAGAGGCGATGGGGGTAAAAAGTGAAAAGGCAGGCCCCATGCCTATTTATAAGGGAAAGTGAAACAGTGAAATGGCATGTGCGAAGATCGAGGAGGCATGATAATTATTATAACATAAGGGGCGCCTCAATTTTCGGAATGGCTGGTTAATGCAAAGATCCGTTGTGACGTCATCTTTTCTTATGGCGGGTCATAAAAGTCTGCTCAAGGTCAAGCTTTAGAAGAATTGAAGAAGACTCACCAACCAAAGGATGAAGATTGACATGAACAAGTTCAAATCAATCTGGGGCCTAATGTTGGGGATATAACCCCAAGGTGTGACCCGTCCAGGAGGGGTCGGGTTACACTGTTGGCGACACATAAGTGAAAGCCTAAATAGGCCCAAGAAGCCAAGACCAGAGAGGCTGGAGGCGGCTTACAAGGCAGGCCAGTTGAAGGACCAAGACTCGGAGATGGCGCATAACCCGGAAGTATGAGCCGCCCAATGGCAACTTGCCTAGAAAGGCAAGGCGACTTAGAACCAGGGTCGGTCACGTTGTATGATTCAACCTGGACTCTTGTAAGCCCAGGGCCTTGACCTGTGTATATAAAGGCGAGACCCTACGGCGGGTTAACTCTACGATCAATCGATAGCTAGGTTAAGCAATTCTGCTCCCTTGTAATCGATACTCAATCAATACAACACAAAGCAGGGCGTAGACTTTTACCTCGTTGGTGAGGGGCCGAACCTGGGTAAACTCATGTGTTTCTCGTCCCGCTCAACCCCTTTAAGCTAATCACCATAGCCATGACCTCGGACGTAAGTTCTTTCATGAGGGCATCTCCCGTGACAAAACCACGACAACCAGGATTGAAGGAGAATCCAAATTTCCTTCGTCGTCTGTCCTTGAGCTCTCGACAAACCAATGCACTATACGGTTGTCCGGCCACTCCGGCTAGAGCTCTCTCCAAGTGTCGTTCATGCCACCGCGCCACATACTAAACAGTAAGGAAGCAATGGCATCCTGCTGCGCCGAGTTCCTCACCACCCACGACCGCACACAAAATGGTAAGGAAGCGATGGCATCCTGTTGTGCTGAGTTCATCGCTGCTCATGACCTCACACCTACATGGGCGGACTTTGAAGCCACCAAGGCCGAATGGGCGGTAGAGCAAGAGGCGACCAAAGCTGCACAAAGGAAGTGGAAAAAGCAGAAAGCACTCAAGAAAAGAGAGTCCCGCCGCCGCAAGAAAGAAGAGGGTGCATGCGCTGCTGAGGAGAGCTCGGCAGAGATCCAAGCATGGTGGGGTGTCGCCGACAAGGCCTAGAAGGATAACGACGGCATCTGGCCAGCATGCCCCGATGCCTCCACTGCCAGGATCATGGCAGTAGCTACCGCGACGCTGAGGAGAACTGGGAAGATATCCAACCAAAGTAGGGTGCCGCCGACAAGAACGACAAAGAGAACGATTACGTCTGGCCATCATGTGAGAAGTAGTAGTACTAGTAGTTAGTGTGTGTGTCTGTGTTGCCCATACATTTGTTTAATTAATTACGAGCATCTACCAATACTTGTTAGTACTACTATAGTTTTTATAGCAAATTACCAGTATATAGGAATTTAAGTTGGTATCTATTATTAACGTACAATGTCGATAAGCAGAATACTTTTAGGCCTTTGAGTGTTGCTTAACAGGTGTTCACTGAAGTTTTAGAGCCGGACCCGGCCCTAAATCCACTCGCAATGTCCGGCCGGTAAAAAAATTGATCCAACCGGGTCATAGAGGTGCACCCGCGGCCACCTGAGTGCCCCTCAATGTCGGCATCTCAAGGGCGTCAACGTGCAACTATGGCCACGCCGCACTGGAGAGACCCCCCACCCCCCAGGAAACATCCTCGTCCTCAAGGACGCATGCCAGACTTTCTCCCATGCATATTTACGCATAGTCTTGAAATATTTAGTGCAAGTACCGATGAGTCTTGCGCATGTGAGGAAGTTGGAGCGACTTATGATTTCTCCCAAAGGATCATCATCCAAGATCTCCCACCATATACGAGGAGAAGAAGCACCACCGCCTTGCGAATCCATGGCAATGGCGATGAACTGCCTCATCCCTTCATATATATACTAAACTGGTTTACTAGTGGGTGGTTCGTTGTACAGCACATTCGAGTCCATCCTCTAGCCCGGAATTTAAGCATGCACAACATTTACAGCGACTGGGATTAGTTTCTTTTCTAGGCGCAGGGAACAACGCGGTCTAGCAGACCTTATCGCCCAATTTTTAGCACAACATCGACAACTACGTGCGTGACATGCCTACATGCAAAACTTCCATGGCCAAACCGTGCAAGCCGGAGCGGTAGGCTGTCGAACTATAGCCTGCATGTTGTAGCCATGTTGTAGCATCGTTAAGTATAGCCAAGAACGGGCAATATAGAGTTGTCATTTCACATATAGTCAACCTAATTGCCAACATGTATATAGTCAACCTACACTCTCACAAATTCATGGCCCACCATGCACTCTCACAATGTTTCTTGGAGTTTGTGTTGCAGCCCGCTTCCCTTCTCTCTCATCAAACTTAGAACAAATCTAATAGCTTAATCCTTATAGCCCGTTGACTGTACCTTATTATAGAGTACTTGCTCCAATTCATACTTCGTTGGTGTATAGCACTGTAGCTAGCAGTATTGCTAGTATAATAGTTTTCTTCAAGAAGAGGAATTCAACAAAGTCATGATGGTTCCTTCATCCGATCAACTTACAGTGGGAAAGGTTGGGCCTGTGATTTGACGGCTCATTACTCATTATTACTGTAGCGTGACGACCGGGGTGACTCTCCCCTGGAGTTCTGCATGATAAACTCTAATTTTGGTGCATGGCAAGTCGACCAGGATGGTCGACGTTCCACTGTCGGCATTCTAGATACGGGGGTACCCAGACTTGCCTGCATGCGGTCCACCGCATGGCTCCATCGACGGCCTGGTATGGCCCAGCCTCAGCATCAACAACTCAAGACCCTCGCGAGGGGTCAAGCCTAGCGAGCCAGACAACACCAAGACCTCCAAGGGGATCGGCCTCTTCAGGCTTGCTCCCGAGGAGCGGAGACTTCTATGCAAGGTGCACCTTGTGAGGCTCAACTAACGTGAGCCATGACGACCAGGGCCGAGCGGGCGCCAGCGGGCATAGAGTACCAATTTCCTCTTTGGTGCAAAGGAGGCAAGCAGCAGGCCCGGAGTCCCGAGGAATCAACCAAAGGTTTCCATTCTGGTGCAACGAGACCACGACCACTAGGACGGCGGCATGGAGGTCATCGTCGAGCCCACCACAGCGTCACGACCAGAGGCTTTTGCAGGCGAAGACCACTTCAGTTAGGATAGGATGCACTTGTTGTCTCCTTTCAAATCTGGCCGTTGTGGGATCCCTTCCCGCCAACATTTGGGAAGAGGACCAAGGCCACTATAAATAGAACCTAGCCACCACCATAGAAGGGGAGGACGAAAGAGAGGAAGAAGCTCGAATCCACAAAAGATAGAAGGGTTGGATAGAATCAATTCCACCCTCACCAGCTCACCCGAGCTCAAGAACACACCTCCGGAGGGTGTTCCCTGTCTACTAGTTCTTCCTCATCCCCTCGAGGCAAATCCACCACAAAGCAGGAGTAGGGTCTTACACCACAAGGTGGCCCGAACCTGGGTAAACTGTTGTGTCTTTCTTTCCCTTCGAGCTTGACGCGCTAGGCTGTGAGGTTTCGCAAGTAGCAGGCTGGGTAAGTTGAGATCTCCGCACGCACCCTAGAGCTTGAACCTCTCAAGGGTTTGCAGAACCCGAAATCCGACATTTGGCGCGCCAGGTAGGGGTGCGCCGGATCTTCTCTTCCGTCGATTGATCCACTGCTACTCTGATGTTTCCATGGCTGACCACGTTGGGCTCGCTGTCGGTGTCAAAACCGGCGGATCTCGGGTAGGGGGTCCCGATCAGTGCGTCAAGGCTGACGGTAACAGAAGCAAGGACACAGATGTTTACCTGTGTTCGCCCTCTCAATGGAGGTAAAACCCTACTTCCTGCTTGATTAATATTGATGATATGGGTAGTACAAGAGTAGATCTACCACGAGATCATAGAGGCTAAACCCTAAGAGCTGGCCTATGATGGTATGATTGTAATTGTGATCGGCCTTCTAAGGACCAACCTCTCCGGTTTATATAGACATCGGAGAGGGCTAGGGTTTACATGGAGTCGGTTACAAGGAAGGAAACATAATATCCGGATTGCCAAGCTTGCCTTCCACGCAAAGGAGAGTCCCATCCGGACACGGGCCGAAGTCTTGAGTCTTGTATCTTCACGCTTCAATAGTCCGGACGTTGTACACAGTCCGGCTGTCCGATACCCCTAATCCAGACTCCTCAAGAGCCCCGAACCAGGCTTCAATGACGATGAGTCCGGCACGCAGTATTGTCTTCGGCATTGCCAGCCGGGTTCCTTCTCCGAATACTCCAAAGTAATCATCGAACACTTAGACCGTGTCCGGATCTGCGAGATGATCTTCATATGCTACCGTAGAGAGAATGATATTTCACAAATGCAATCTGCTGACAACTTTTTCTGATGACGTGACACGTTATGGTTGGATCATTATTCGAACCGTTTTCCCACAACCAGCTACAGCGCTTATTACGAGGCGGTTTCTGTGACACGTCTTGTCAAAGCAGAGATCGTGTCCCCTTATTACGGGATTCTCATCAATACGGGTATGGGTAATCCCACCACGCCGTCAATCGTGGCGCTTGGGAAGCAAGCGATTCCCAACGGGCAAGTGGGGAGGCGTACCGCTTTCGGCGCCTCTATAAAGGAATAAGATTCCCCCATTTTCGTCCACGCCTTCTTCCTCCTTTGCCTACTCTTGCCCCATCGAGCTCCAGCGCCCAAGCCCAAGTCTTCTCCGCACAGCTAAATGTGTCCGGAGCAGGAGGCAAGTGGGTGGCTTCCACCGTCAAGGAGAAGCACATCACAAATCTTCGGGCGGCCGGATACTTGGTCGCGGACATAGCGCACCGGCTACCGGACGCCGGGAAGGTCATTCCGACAACAGGACCCCACGAGAGGGTCATATTTGTCGCCCACTTCGTCCGTGGACTGGGATTTCCACTCCATCCCTTTGTCCGCGGGCTCATGTTCTACTACGGGTTAGACTTCCATGATCTAGCCCCGAACTTCATCCTCAACATCTCGATGTTCATCGTCGTATGCGAGGCCTTCCTCCGCATTCGGCCTCATTTCGGCCTATGGTTGCAAACCTTCTGCGTGACGTCGAAGATTGTAAGCGGCCAGCAAGCGGAGTGCGGAGGAGACATGGTGGGCAAAATGCCTAATGTCACCTGGCTGGACGGCTCCTTTGCGGAGACCGTAAAAGGATGGCAATCGGGGTGGTTCTACATCACCGAGCCGCGTGGCGCCAACAGGGCGGCGGCCCCCGAATTCAGATCTGGAGCCCCCATGCGGCTCACCTCCTAGGAAAGGAAGGGCCTGTCTTGGGGCGATTCTACGGAGCTAACCGTACTCCAAACATGCATCAAAAGCATGAAGGACAAGAACATCAAGCTTGTCAACGTGATCCAGGTCATGCTTGTTTGCCGGATCCTGCCCTACCAAAGGCGGGCAGTCAATCTGTGGGAGTTCGTCCCAGCCGAACACCAGACGCTCCAGAAGCTCTACGATATGACGCACAAAGGCGCATGGAAGGTGCTATTCAAGGCCTCTGAAGTTCCTCCTCCCACATCCGAGGACCGTGAGCTCCATGTCGTGCGGGCTCCTAGTCAGTTGAGCTCTTGGCCCACCACCGGACCCAGTTCTTCCTAACATATTCATGGGAGTGCCTTAAGTAGTTATGCATATCTGCTTCAGGACTATGTGGAGACAGCGGAGCAGGTCTACTGTCTGGCTCCGCTACCAGAAGGCCCAGCGGATGCTCTCCTGATGCAGATGCTGGTCCCGGCACCGTACAAGGTGCCGGAGAAGAAGGCCGAGAAGAAGTCCCCGGGGACCCGAAAGGGTCTCCATCATAAGGTTGTGCCAGAAGCCTCGTCCGAGGACGACGAGGTGCACTGCTCCCACGAAGGGGAGGAAGAAGAAGAAGAAGAAGAAGAAGAAGACGCCCCATCCGGAAAGGATGAGGGGTCTGGGGAGGCGGACCAGGGGGCCGGGAAAGGCCCTCGGCGTAAGGCCATCATACCCCTGTCGTCTGATAACGATGAGATAGATTCCTCCCGCGGAGGCAGGAGGAACCAAGAAGAAACTCTACCTCCCCACACTAGGGAGGAGAGAAAGAGAAAAGCCGCCCCGGAGGGGGGGCTGAGGCGTCCAAGAAAGGAAAGGTATCCCTTCCGGACTATTCCGCCACGGCCGCTCACAGCGAGGAGGGGTGGTTGCCCAGGGGGAAGCCCCGAGTGCGATCGTAAGTGTCCGCATTCTATCATGATTTCACTTCATAGTTTTTGTGTTTATAATGCCAAACATATATGCAGTCCGGCCAGGGCTCATCCCGAGGTATCTTCCTCCGAATCCCTGAGCGATTCAGCGATAAATTCGCTTCCGACGGCCACTACTCCTCAACCCGCGGATGACACGGAGGTGTTGTCCCGAAGGCTCCCAGAGCAGGGGGAGGTGACTCTGGAGACGCCCCAAGGCGGCATTCCAGATGTCGGACACGCGAGGTTCAAGATCCCCGCAGATCGTGTCGATGAGAGCCATGGGCAACCGGGTTCTCAGCCGAACACAGTTCCGGAGCCTTCGATGGTTCCGGACTCAGGCAGGCGGCCCCTCGTTAGGGAGGGCGAGCCATCTGCGTCGAGGACTTCCGTTGCGCATGAGGCGCCGGATTGTCTGCTGGAAGCGCTTCGCGGCGCTTCCATGGATGAAGAGCACCGTACCCTTATGAGTATGGTGATTCGGAAGGTTTCGGCCGCCAAAAGCAGACTAACCGAAGCTTGCACTAGCCTCCTAACACGCTTTGAGGTAAGTAATAAATATGTGAAAAATTACCATCCGATAGGTAGTAGCCCCTGATACTCTATTTGGTGTTTGGAAAGAAAAGCCTAACAGAGGGTCAATTATAATCCGCGGGAGTCTAATGATAAGTATTGTTGTGAATAAGCAGGCTGTGCTGCTTGCTGTTGTTGCCCATACTGCCAAGGTTGCCGAACTGAAGCGGGACCTGGAGCAGGCGCAGGGAGAGCTCTACCTCACGAAGAGGCAGCTCAAAGAGAACAAGGGTAAGTGCTCCCCACTCTTATGTGTTTGAGGGTAGACAGAATTGGTGAGTCTAACACCTAAGTGTCGTGACTGTGTACAACAGGGGCCACCGCCGAAGTGGCGTCCCTGAAGAAAGCGCTCTCCGAGGTCGAAGACAAAGCAGCCCTGGAAAGCAAGGAGCGTTAAAAGCAAAGTGCTAGAGTGGGCGAGGTACAACAAGAGCTCCAGGACCTGGGCAAGCAGTGCAAGTCCGTGGAGCATGATCTGAAGATGAAAGAGGCCGAGCTTGCGAAGGCCCTTGTGAATTTGAAAGACGCCAAGGCCGAGGCCGTGAAAGCGCAGCAGGAGATCCAGGAGGCCAAGAAGATAGCAGCAAGTAAGAAGTTCTTTATGCAAAGCAGACATGTGGAGGAGGCGTTTCTTTTACTTACTCGAATTCGAAGCTCTCTAGGGGCATTTGCAGATCTGCCACGCAGCGTATCAGACGCTGCGGAGTTCTACTGTGCCGAGGAGGGGAGCTCAACGGAGAAGCTGTTCTGGTCCCAGTATGTTGGGGCCAAACATCCGATGCCTCTGAGCGACCAACTGAAGCAGTTGGTCAAACTCCACAGGGCGGCCGAACTGGCTATGAAAGGCTTCATAATCCGGATGTGGCCTGGTGAGCTCCTGCCCAGTAGCTACTTTGGCCTGATCAAGCGGATGGTGGATGCCTTCCCGCAGCCTGAAGTGATCAAGCGATCCGTTTGCTTTGACCACGTCAAGGTGCATTGGGGCAAGCTGGATGCGGAGAAGCTGGTCAAGAACGGGCCGCTGGAGGGCAAGGCGCATCGCCATCCTGAGATGTACTATGATGGTGTGATGAAGGGTGCTCGTCTCGTCACCGATGAGTGTACCAAGGATGCCATTTTTGAATGAATTCACTTCTGTCATGTTTGTAGTTTAAAGACTAAGTTACTTGCGCTATGTAGCGCTTTTGTTATTTAAAATATTACCTTCTGTGCGGTTGTTTATAAAATTCTGAAAGTAGGCCAGTCGTCGGCTTTCTCCCCCACATAACTAGTACTGGGGTGTTCGTGGAAAACCCGGACACTCTTTATCCAAATGTTTGGTCCATTAAGGAGGTGCCCGGCGCAGCGAACAAGGCAATCGGACTATGCGGCTTTATAACTTTCACTTAGCCATAGAAGTCTACATTTTTAAATTTCGGCGAAGCACCTAGAATCCGGAAGGCTGAATTGGGGCGCTGTACATGCCTAGATCGGACGAAGCCGATTTATCGCCTAAAGCAGAAAATCTTTAAGGATTTTAAGACCTCTCGAACAGCGACCAGCTCTCGCCACATCATGCCGGTCAGTTTACGGCTTTCTCTACTGAGGTGCTCGTCCGGAAGAACCGGGACACAATCACAGTAGTTCTCCCTGCGCTACCTTAGCCGATATAACGGAACGTAAGGCACCAAAACAAGGGAGCCGGGCTATCCCAACTGTAGACCCAAGACATGATTCGGAGCTGATGCATATAGTGTTATAAGTTCAGGGTGCCGCACTGTTGAAAGTGTTCGGACTTTATTTGCCATATTACGGGGCACCATGAGGAGCCCCTGGCAAACTGACCGCATCAAGGTGTACGGATGCAATATCAAATAAAAATTTATAAGAGAAAAAATACTCAAATAAGGATAATAAGCTGACACTATATATAATCTCCCATTGACGAAAAATACGTTTAAGCATATGTTTGCAATGGATGCATTAAGCTGAGACAAAATAGGACTATTTGACATGTCCTATCCAGGGGCAGGCTGTGTACAGGTAGATAAAGCAGGTATAATGATCGTAAATAGATTCCACCTGGGTATTTCCTTCCGTGCACAACGTCTGTTGCCTCCTTGGATGTCTCTCCCATGTAAGTCCGGCCATTCGGCTCTTCTGAGGATGCTGCACTAACGCGGTGTCCTGAAAGGTAAGAGGGAAAGAGTATGAAGGTATTTGGCATTTACCCGCACTATTGACTGAGTCATTGATGCGCCTCCGCCTATGCCCATGGTATCTTGAGTGCGTAATTGTGTATGTGTGGCACGAACGCTGCTTGGAAGGGGCTTGAGCGGAGGCCGGACTGCTAATCATGCTCTTGGCGTTCCTGATGATCCTGTTGTGGGGTGCTCCGGACTCGCTTGACGGTGCTCGAAGTTGACGCCGGATTGGTTTGTTGGAGTAGGCCGCATTGTACTTCTTCCGCGAGGGCTGCCGTATGCTCTTCTGTTCGCCGGGAGCAGTCCATATTTCCATTGACAGTGATGACCCCACGCGGTCCTGGCATCTTGAGCTTGAGGTATGCGTAATGTGGTACCGCATTGAATCTAGCGAATGCGATTCGTCCGAGCAGTGCGTGGTAACCACTACGGAAAGGGACGATATCGAAGATTAACTCTTTGCTTCGGAAGTTGTTGGGGGATCCAAAGACCACTTCCAGTGTTATAGAGCCCGTACAACGGGCCTCTACTCCAGGAATTACACCTTTAAAGGTGGTTTTGGTGGGGTTGATCCTTGAAGGGTCAATGCCCATTTTATGACCGTGTCC
This sequence comes from Aegilops speltoides, assembly GCA_021437245.1. Taxonomy (NCBI): domain Eukaryota; kingdom Viridiplantae; phylum Streptophyta; class Magnoliopsida; order Poales; family Poaceae; genus Aegilops; species Aegilops speltoides. Next base: position 340,598,404 of record CM038147.1, on the reverse strand, counting down.
CGATAAAGGTGTTCAAAGCACGCCGCCATCCATAAGGACTCGCGTGAGGTGGAATCCGTTGATGATTGGGTCTAAGACCAATGCAGCTGAGGCGCCATGATGGATGCTAGTAGGATGATCCCTACGATCAAAGGTGATCGGACAAGCTGACCATGGGTTGAATTTGGGGGCGACTGGCTCCATCGCATAGACGTCCCGTAGTGCTCGCTTCCGTTCCCACTCGGGGATGTGAGTGGCGTAGATCATATTGACCATTTTCACCTGGAGGGGAAATTTCTTTTGTCCCCCCGTATTCGGACGCAGGGGCTCTTCGTCATCATCGTCGAGGCTAATCTCGTCTTCGGAGGGGGCCATGTAGTTGTCCTCCTCTGGGTATCCGTCTGTCGCCTGTTCTTCTGGGCTGACCTGCTCATCTTCCTGTTCGGCCTGCTCGAAGGCGGGCTGGTCAGGGTCATATTCCTCTTCGGCGCCATCCAGATTACTTTCGTCTCCGGGGCCGGTATTGCTGTGGCGGGGCTTGGAGCGGCGCCGACGACGCCCATGCTTTGCTTTTCTTCCCAAGGGGTTATCCTCCATTGCCTCGTCGCCATTAGTTTCCTTTGGAGTGTCCACCATATATATATCGTATGAAGAGGTGGCTATCCACCGCCCTGTGAGCGGTCACTCTTGTACTTCTCCTGCATCATCGTCCATACCGTCGATGTCTTTGGAGTCGAAGTCAAGCACGTCGGTTAAATCATCGATCGTGGCAATGAACTGGGTGGTGGGTGGGCAACGAATTCCATCGTCGTCCGCTCCGCACTCAAGCCGGACATAGTTCGGCCCAGAGTCTTCTGACAAAGAGAGAGACGTCAATAAGTTTAGCATGTCGCCAAAGGGCGAGTGCTGAAAGACGTCCGCCGCGGTGAACTCCATCACCGGAGCCCAACCAGGCTCGGCAAGCTCGGGGACGCGCGGACTGGAACCTACAACCGGATATGAATCCGGGGGTTCCGAGTCACAGGCTCCCTCAGAAGTGAGGCCTGTGTTCGGCTCCATCACCGACGAGGGTACGGCCTGCGAGGTGGGGTCCAGCCCTCCGTCCTTAGGCAACGCGACTTGCCCCGAATTTAGATCTGACGCTTCTGCCGGGGTGATATCCCGAGCGTCGTCTGACAGCAGGTCTAAGCTGTGCTCATCGTGACTGTTCGGTGCTCCTGATGCTGGCCCGAATCCGGTGAAGATCAAGTCCCCGTGAATATCTGCTATGTAGTTCAAGTTTCCGAACCTAACCTGGTGGCCAGGGACATAGCTATCGATCTGCTCCAGGTGGCCAAGCGAATTGGCCCGCAGTGCGAAGCCGCCGAACATGAAGATCTATCCGGGGAGGAAGGTCTCACACTTGACAGCGTCATTGATGATGATTGAAGGAGCCATCGAGCCTGACAGCGACGATGCAGAGGAACTCTCAATGAAAGCACCAATGTCTGTGTCAAAACCGGCGGATCTCGGGTAGGGGGTCCCGATCTGTGCGTCAAGGCTGATGGTAACAGGAAGCAAGGGACACAGATGTTTACCCAGGTTCGGGCCCACTCGATGGAGGTAAAACCCTACTTCCTTCTTGATTAATATTGATGATATGGGTAGTACAAGAGTAGATCTACCACGAGATCGTAGAGGCTAAACCCTAAGAGCTAGCCTATGATGGTATGATTGTAATTGTGATCGGCCTTCTATGGACCAGCCTCTCCGGTTTATATACACACCGGAGAGGGCTAGGGTTTACATGGAGTCGGTTACAAGGAAGGAAACTTAATATCCGGATCGCCAAGCTAGCCTTCCACGCAAAGGAGAATCCCATCCGGACACGGGCCGAAGTCTTGAGTCTTGTATCTTCACGCTTCAATAGTCCGGACGTTGTACATAGTCCGGCTGTCCGGATACCCCCTAATCCAGGACTCCCTCACTCGTGCTGAGCGTCGGGCCACGGTTGCCGCTCGCGTCGCTCAGACAGCACCGGTGGGCGACGGCTGTCCTCGCCATCCTCCATCACCAGCGGCTAACACCACCACGGGCCCTACTGGCCACGACCAGCAAGCTTCATCGTTGCACCCCTCTGTGCGCCGCGACGGGCGCACCGCCACTCCGTTGCTGACTCCGGCCACTTCGTCCTCCCACGCGCCCCGTGGCCCGGCGAACGCACAAGCTGCTCCACTCATGTTGCAGGAGCTCTTACGCCACCGCCTCGTTGATGACTTCTATAAGGAGTGGCTCGAACACATCGCCGAGCTCGTCAGCGCCACCGGAGACTCTTCTGCGCCGGCCCGCTCACTGGCTCAGCAGCCGCCTGCTGCAGGTGATGTGGCTCATGGGGCACCACCTCCAATCCAGGGCGCCATCGTTGAGCTGAGGCGGGCAGCGCCACAGCGCGGCCCGAAGCATCAGGCGGCTGTGCGTGAAGAAGCAAGCTGTCAAGTGGTGCAGCCACCCCAAGAAGATGCACGTGTGCTTCCCACACCTCTGCGTCAAGACCGTGTGCCGCCTGTGGTGGTGGCGCGCGAACACCAAGACCAGGCTCCACCACCCTGGTGGGATCCCATGACCATAGCAGGGTGTCGTGCGTTCACCCCGGAGCTGCGCAACATCATCTGGTCGGGCAAGTTCAAGCCTGACCTGCCCCCACGCTATGACGGCACCGCCAACCCCACCGAGTTCCTATGGCTCTACGAACTGAGCATCGAGGCGGCCAGTGGTGACGAGAAGATCATGGCAAACTGGTTCCCCATGGCCCTCAAGGATGGCCCACGCTCTTGGCTCCTGAAACTCCCTATGGGGTCGGTCTCCTCCTGGGATGAGATGTGCGACCGCTTCATCGCCAACTTCCAGTGCACCCGCGACCGCCCGCCGGCCACAGGTAACATACGATGCAACAAGCGGCAGCCAGGAGAGACCTTGCAGAAGTACATCCAGCGCTTCAACAACGTTTGCCTCAAGATCCCCAAGGTGTTGGACGAGGCCATCATCTCAGCGTTCATTGATGGCATCCGTGACATCAAGATGAAGGAGGAGTTCGCCATACATGAGGACCTCTGCACAGCTCTGGAGATGTTCAACATGGCGAACAAGTGCACGATGGTTGAGGAGGGATGCCTCTCCCTCCTCGAGCTCCCGGATGTAGACCCAGAAGACAAGAAAGCCAAGGCTAAGGACGTGAAGCGCAAGGGACCAGCTGTGCTCGCAGCCAATCCATAGATGAAGCATGGTGATGTCTACTACACAACCTTCTTCTTGTAGATGTTGTTGGGCCTCCAAGTGCAGAGGTTTGTAGGACAGTAGCAAATTTCCCCCAAGTGGATGACCTAAGGTTTATCAATCCGTGGGAGGCGTAGGATGAAGATGGTCTCTCTCAAACAATCCTGCAACCAAATAACAAAGAGTCTCTTGTGTCCCCAACACACCCAATACAATGGTAAATTGTATAGGTGCACTAGTTCGGCGAAGAGATGGTGATACAAGTGCAATATGGATGGTAGATATAGGTTTTTGTAATCTGAAAATATAAAAACAGCAAGGTAACTAATGATAAAAGTGAGCGTAAACGGTATTGCAATGATAGGAAACAAGGCCTAGGGTTCATACTTTCACTAGTGCAAGTTCTCTCAACAATAATAACATAGATAGATCATATAACAATCCCTCAACATGCAACAAAGAGTCACTCCAAAGCCACAAATAGCGGAGAACAAACGAAGAGATTATGGTAGGGTACAAAACCACCTCAAAGTTATTCTTTTGGATCAATCTATTCAAGATTTCGTACTAGAATAACACCTTAAGACACCAATCAACCAAAACCCTAATGTCACCTAGATACTCCACTGTCACCTCAAGTATCCGTGGGCATGATTATACGATATGCATCACACAATCTCGGATTCATCTATTCTACCAACACAAAGTACTTCAAAGAGTGCCCCAAAGTTTCTACTGGAGAGTTAAGACGAAAATGTGTGCCAAACCCTATGCATGGGTTCATGGGCAGAACCCGCAAGTTGATCACCAAAACATACATCAAATGGCACGTGATATCCCATTATCACCACAGATAAACACGGCAAGACATATATCAAGTGTTCTCAAATCATTAAAGACTCAATCCGATAAGATAAATTCAAAGGGAAAACTCAACTCATCACAAGAGAGTAGAGGGGGAAGAACATCAGATCCAACTATAATAGCAAAGCTCGCGATACAGCAAGATCGTGCCATAGAGAGAACATGAGAGAGAGAGAACACGAGAGAGAGAGAGAGAGAGATCAAACACATAGCTACTGGTACATACCCTCAGCCCCGAGGGTGAACTACTCCCTCCTCGTCATGGAGAGCGCTGGGATGATGAAGATGGCCATCGGTGACGGGTTCCCCCTCCGGCAGGGTGCCGGAACGGGCTCCCGAGAGGTTTTTGGTGGCTACAGAGGCTTGTGGCGGCGGAACTCCTGATCTATCTTCGTCTTCAACGTTTTTAGGGTACGTCGACTTATATAGGCAAAAGAAGTCGGTCGGGAGAGCCTCGAGGGACCCAGGAGACAGGGGGCGCGCCCAGGGGGGTGGGCGCGCCCTCCTATCTCCTGGCTTCCTTGAGCCTTCCCTGGCTTGAATTCCAAGTCTCTCGTATCATATCCTTTCCAAAAATCATGCTGCCAAAGGTTTCAATCTGTTTGGACTCCGTTTGATATTCCTTCTCTTCGAAATACTAAAACAGGCAATAAAACAGCAATATGGGTTGGGCCTCCGGTTAGTAGGTTAGTCCCAAAAGTAATATAAAAGTGTATAATAAAGCCCGTAATCATTCAAAATAGATAATAAAATAGCATGAATGCTTCATAAATCATAGATACGTTGGAGACGTATCAGCATCCACAAGCTTAATTCCTACTCGTCCTCGAGTAGGTAAATGATAAAGAAAGAATTTATGAAGTGTGAATGCTAGAAGGTGCACAAGTTTGATCAATGATAATTTCAATCACCTTTTCCAGCATGATTATATGTCATAACAGTAGTTCATCTCATAAAACTTCTCAAGAACAATCAACAAGCAATTCACATGCTAAAGCATAGACCATAAACTTACTAGCAAACTTCATTCTCAGTCATCAAACAATTACAATTCATCTTATTTTCAGGAAGAGTCTATGTCAGAGCTTTGATTTAGCAAACTCCACATACTCAACTATCATATAGTCTTCTACAATTTGTTAACACTCACGCAATACTAATGGATATGGAGTTTCAATCGAACACTGAGAAAGATAGGGGCTTATAGTGTTGCCTCCCAACGTATTCTCCTTTGGGTGATGTCAACAATAATAGTTCATGCTAACTTACATCCAATTGGATATATATATATCAGGATCTTTCCAACACGAGGTGCTTGCCAAAGGATAAAATGAAAAAAAGGAAAGGTGAAGATCACCTTGACTCGTGCATAAAGTAAAAGACATAAAGTAAAAGATAGGCCCTTTGCAGAGGGAATCAGGGATTTGCAGAGGTGCCAGAGCTTGAATTCGAAATAGAGATAAATAATTTTGAGAGGTATGATCTCATTGTCAACATAACAACCAAGAGTTCCCAATATCTTCCATACTACATACATTATAGACAATTCCCAAACAGAATGGTAAAAGTTTTTACTCCCCCTCCACCAACAATCATCAATCCATGGCTTGCCCGAAACAACGGGTGCCTCCAACTAACATCAAACCTGGGGGAGTTTTGTTTGCAATTATTTTTGATTTGATTTTGATCTTTTGATCAAGGGACTGGCATCCCGTTACCAGCCATTTTTTCGTGCATGATGAGCAGAGTCCACTCATCTTGAGAATAACCCACATAGCATGGAAGATACTGACAGCCCCTAGTCGCTACATGAGCGATTCGGGCATACAAAACAGATTATTATTTGAAGGTTTAGAGTTTGGCACATGCAAACTTACTTGGAATGGCAGGTAAATACCGCATATAGGTAGGTATGGTGGACACTCATGGCAAAAACTGGGTTTAAGGATATTTGGAAGCACAAGTAGTATCTTTACTTGGTGCAAGGAATTTTCGCTACCATGAGGGGGAAAGGCAAGCTCAACATGTTTGAATGATCCGTGACAATATACTTTAACTGAGATGTGAGAAAACATAACCCATTACGTTGTCTTCCTTGTCCAACATTAACTCTTTAGCATGTCATATTTAATGAGTGCTCACAATTATAAAAGATGTCTAGGATAGTATATTTATATGTGAAATCTCTCTTCCTTCAATATTCTTTCATGAATTGTTCAAATGACAAATACAATGTTTGCTAACCTTCAATAAATTTACAACCTCTACTTCTTAGATGTGAAGTCATTACTCCCCATGGGATAAGCAAATGAGACATATATAATTTTCAGATTTATGACAATCAACTTACTCAACAATTTACTCATAGGATATAAGTGAAACTCACGAGTAAATGAAAACTACTCCAAAAAGATATAAGTGAAGATCAATGAGTAGCTAAATAATTATGTAACTATGTGAAGACTCTCTCTATTTAAGAATTTCAGATCTTGGTATTGTATTCAAACAGCAAGCAAAACTAAATAAAATGACATTGCAAGGATAGCACAACTCATGTGAATAAGCAAAAACTTAGGCTCAACCGATACTAACAGATAGTTGTTGAAGAAGAAAGGTGGGATGCCTACGGGGCATCCCCAAGCTTAGATGCTTAAGACTTCTTGGAATATTATCTTAGGGTGCCTTGGGCATCCCCAAGCTTGAACTTTTTTGTCTCCTTAATTCCTCTCATATCATGGTTTCTCTTTTTATTAAAAGCTTCATCCACACCAAACTCAACAAGAACTCGTGAGATAGGTTAGTATAAACCAATGCAAAACCTTGTCATTTTCTACTGTAAAAAATCACTAAAATTATTATTCAACATTGCATACTAAATGCCTCTGCATATTTAATACTCGTATTCTCAAATAGAATCATTGAACAAGCAAACATATGCAAACAATGCAAACATAACAGCAATCTGCCAAAACAGTATAGTCTGTCAAGAATGCAAGATTCATCATACTTACCTACCTCCAAAAATTATGAGAAAAATACTAAGCTGTAGAAGATTTATCAGATCTCATTATGCAAAAAGTTTCAACATTATACCATTCTCTGACTTTTCTAGAGAATTTTTGCAACAGCGGTAAACTTTCTGTTTTCAAACAGCAACATGTATACTTGAAAAATAAGCATGGCAAAGGCTATCCTTGACATTTTTATTGAAAATGAAGATGCAAAACATTATTATAAATAACAGCAAGCAAATACTAACAAAATAAAATAATGCTCCAAGCAAAACACGTATCATGTGGTGAATAAAAATATAGCTCCAAGTAAAGTTACCGATGAACGAAGACGAAAGAGGGGATGCCATCTGGGGCATCCCCAAGCTTAGGCTTTTGGATATTCTTGAATATCTTGGGGTGCCATGGGCATCCCCAAGCTTAGGCTTTTGCCACTGCTTATTCCATAGTCCATCAAAGCTTTACCCAAAACCTGAAAACTTCACAACACAAATTCAACAGAAAACTCGTAAGCTCTGTTAGTATAACAAAATAAAACCACCACTTAGGTACTGTAATGAACTAATTCTAAATTCATAATGGTGTAATATATACTGTACTCCAACTTATGTATGATTCATACTCTCCGATACTACTCATAGATTCATCAAAATAAGCAAACAACACATAGAAAACAGAATCTGTCAAAAACAGAACAGTCTGTAGTAATGTGTATCAAACGTATACTTCTGGAACTCCAAAAATCCTACCAAATTAGGAATTCCTAAAAAATTGGTGTATAAATCAAGAGAAAAAAGAATCAGATCATAAACACGTTTATGTGAATTAACAAAACTAATTTACTGCGTGCAAAAGTTTCTTATTCTCAGCAGGATCAACACAACTATCACCGTAAGCTATCCTAAAGGTCTTACTTGGCACTTTATTGAAACAAAAGCAATAAAACATGATTACTACAGTAGCATAATCATGTGAACAAACAAACACAGTAAGGCTAAGGACGTGAAGCGCAAGGGACCAGCTGTGCTCGCAGCCAAGCCATAGATGAAGCGTGGTGATGTCTACTACACAACCTTCTTCTTGTAGACGTTGTTGGGCCTCCAAGTGCAGAGGTTTGTAGGACAGTAGCAAATTTCCCTCAAGTGGATGACCTAAGGTTTATCAATCCGTGGGAGGCGTAGGATGAAGATGGTCTCTCTCAAACAATCCTGCAACCAAATAACAAAGAGTCTCTTGTGTCCCCAACACACCCAATACAATGGTAAATTGTATAGGTGCACTAGTTCAGCGAAGAGATGGTGATACAAGTGCAATATGGATGGTAGATATAGGTTTTTGTAATCTGAAAATATAAAAACAGCAAGGTAACTAATGATAAAAGTGAGCGTAAACGGTATTGCAATGATAGGAAACAAGGCCTAGGGTTCATACTTTCACTAGTGCAAGTTCTCTCAACAATAATAACATAGATAGATCATATAACAATCCCTCAACATGCAACAAAGAGTCATTCCAAAGCCACTAATAGCGGAGAACAAACGAAGAGATTATGGTAGGGTACGAAACCACCTCAAATTTATTCTTTCGGATCAATCTATTCAAGAGTTCGTACTAGAATAACACCTTAAGACACAAATCAACCAAAACCCTAATGTCACCTAGATACTCCATTGTCACCTCAAGTATCCGTGGGCATGATTATACGATATGCATCACACAATCTCGGATTCATCTATTCAACCAACACAAAGTACTTCAAAGAGTGCCCCAAAGTTTCTACCGGAGAGTCAAGACGAAAACGTGTGCCAACCCCTATGCATAGGTTCATGGGCGGAACCCGCAAGTTGATCACCAAAACATACATCAAATGGCACGTGATATCCCATTGTCACCACAGATAAACACGGCAAGACATACATCAAGTGTTCTCAAATCATTAAAGACTCAATCCGATAAGATAACTTCAAAGGGAAAACTCAATTCATCACAAGAGAGTAGAGGGGGAAGAACATCATAAGATCCAACTATAATAGCAAAGCTCGCGATACATCAAGATCGTGCCATAGAGAGAACACGAGAGAGAGAACACGACAGAGAGAGAGAGAGAGAGAGAGAGAGATCAAACACATAGCTACTCGTACATACCCTCAGCCCCGAGGGTGAACTACTCCCTCCTTGTCATGGAGAGCGCCGGGATGATGAAGATGGCTACCGGTGATGGGTTCCCCCTCCGGCAGGGTGCCGGAATGGGCTCCCGAGAGGTTTTTGGTGGCTACAGAGGCTTGCGGTGGCGGAACTCCTGATCTATCTTCGTCTTCGACGTTTTTAGGGTACGTGGACTTATGTAGGCGAAAGAAGTCGGTTGGGGTTGCCTCAAGGGGCCTAGGAGACAGGGGGCGCGCCCAGGGGGGTGGGCGTGCCCTCCTATCTCCTGGCTTCCTCGAGCCTTCCCTGGCTTGAACTCCAAGTCTCCCAGATCATATCCTTTCCAAAAATCATGCTGTTGAAGGTTTCATTCCGTTTGGACTCCGTTTGATATTCCTTTTCTTCAAATATCAAACAGTAATAAAACAAAGAATATGGGCTGGGCCTCCGGTTAGTAGGTTAGTCCGAAAAGTAATATAAAAGTGTATAATAAAGCCCGTAATCATTCGAAACAGATAATAAAATAGCATGAATGCTTCATAAATTATAGATACGTTGGAGACGTATCACGTGGCTGCGATCACCCTGAGTCATCCAAGGGCGACCGTCCATACTGCGTCTTCCACAACATGCACAGCCACAACACCAATGACTGCCAGGATCTTAGGGCCCTCCGCGACGGGCGCCTCGGTCGTCGCCTCTAGCGCAACGATCGAGGCTACGACCGTGGAGGTGGCTGAGGTCGAGGACGCTGGGACGGGCACGACCATCGCCCGGAGTGGCGCGACCAGCCTCGGGAGGACTGCTGGCAAGGCCAGCCTCGCGAGGGCGCCTGGAGGGACCAGCCTCGCGAGAATCAGCCTCAAGGCAACACTGGTCTTCCTCCGCTGCCTCCGCCGCCAAGAAGGAAGGAAGACCACCACCAAGATGAGGGGGCTGGGGGCTTCCAAGAACCTCGTGCCATCGCCTGCATCCTGGGCGGCTCCCAGGCCCCAACCTCTCATCGGGCCTTCAAGCAGTTCACGTGCAAGGTGAACGCAGTCCTCCCCAAGCTCAAGGTGGCACGCCCGCTCAGGTGGTCCAAGTACGCCATCACCTTCAACTCCTCCGGTCAGCTCAAGTGCGCGGCCACGGCTGGCGTGCTCCCGATGCTCTGCTCACCCATCATCGTTACCAAGACCCTCATTGATGGTAGAGCGGGGCTCAACGTTCTCTCTATCCAGACATTCAACAGGCTCCAAGTGCCATACTACCAGCTCCAGCCTACCAAGCCCTTCTCAGGAGTGACCGACGGCTCCACGCATCCAATTGGCCAAGTCCGCCTCCCTGTCACCTTCGGCAAGCGCGACAACTACCACACCAAGCTCATCGACTTTGACGTCGCCGACATCCGCCTGTCATACAACGCCATCCTCGGGTACCTAGATCTAGCCAAGTTCATGGCGGCAACACACCATGGGTACAACGTCCTCAAGATGCCAGGGAGCGGTGGCATCATCACAGTCGCCTGCGAGGAAAAGGACGCGGTGTGCTCTCTCGAGCGCGCCTACCAAGTTGCAGCGGTCGAGAACCCTGAAGACGAGGGCGATGTCCTCCCTCCGGAGGTCGCCCCCAAGACAAAGAAGCAGCTGCTGGGTCAGGGATCTCAGGAGGAGGAATCGCTTGACGGTACCGCGTTGAGCCTCGCATCCGAAGATGGGGCGCGTTGCTATCGCATAGCAAGGCGCGCCCGACGCCCCTCTCGGGTTGGGCTCGGGGGCTCTCCTCTGGAGGACCTCTAACCTGGCCAGTGTCACGAGGGAGGCGCTCGAGCATCATGTGGTGGCATGCTTCAGCACACGCTTCCAAGAAGAGAGCACAGGGTGCGAAACACCAGGCGCTTAGGACTTCATCAGCAAGGCAATCAAGAAAATTCAGGAGGCCAGGGCTCTGCAGGGCGATCGCTGCCCACCATACGATGCGGCTCCTTGCCCTAGCGTGGGCGAGGAGTTTCGCATCTGCATCGACATCCTAGGGCTCAGCAGGGCCGTGTCGCAGGAGCTCTTCTGGCCGTCCCGTGTCAGTCGATGTGAGAGTCCCCCTCACAGCTACGTTCGCATGCCCTTCGGCCTGCCGAGCACGGCTGTTGCATTTCAGCACCACATGCAAGACGTCCTAGCAGCTCGGGAGGCTAGGCACCAGGCGAATCTGGAGGAGATGGAGATGGATCCTCATGAGCCCACCAGGCCCCAGAGCTCCCGAGGCTTAGGGCCAGGGTGGCTCTTGAGGAACGACTTCAGCAACGAGCCTCCTACTACCCCGACATTTCTTTAGCAACGGTGCCAGGTGACATCTTTAAGTTTGTTCAGTTTGGGGGCACCCCTCAGGCTACACCATCCCCAAGTTGCGTGTGTCCGTCCCTGTGACATGTATCCTTCTTGCATTCGTCAGAGTTGCCTAACCATCTCTCATGAGCTTATTTATGATCATCACCTGCTTGCTTCGAATCCTATCTGCCTCGCGGTCTTCCTACATTGCTGACTCGTCCTTTGCTCATCCCACAATGGGGGCTACTCACGCTGGAACGGCGCTTATGCTCGGGTCTGTCCCAGTAGCGCTGATAAACCCGAGGGCCGAGCTCTGGCTCTCGAACCGCCTCGTGCATGTCACCTCACCAGGTCCCCGATGACTTCCTCTTCCCGCGAAAGGATCAACGGTAGGAAGACAGCACCGTAGGGGATCGTATTCTCTCCCACAGGCTAACACACATGTACACCTGAGGCCAAGCTATGGGCGGGCCCCGGCGGTCACCACCTTGCCCCACAAGTCGCTTGCACGTTAAAGGGGGTGCACCTGTGCATCGCGCCTTAGGAGCTCCTACTAGCTCTCCAGCCCTCACCCCTGGCCTTGACCATGGCATCGCGACCTGGCATACCAGTGGCGGCTGAGCCTGCTCAAGGGTCGGGACCCGAGGACATAGAGCACCTAGACAAGCGAGGAAAGGAGCGAGCATCACGGGCCCTACCTAGCGGCGCTACCCCAAAGGCACGAGTGGGCACCACCAGAGGGATCGCTACAAGTTCACTAAAAGATAAGTCGCTCGCATGTCGGCACGACCCCGTCGCCCAAATCACACGACTCACCCAGTTCCACTTTGGCAACATTGCTTCCCTTTCTATTTCTTTGGCAGCTGCTTGCACGCCTAGGGGGGCCTCGTGAGCATCGCATCTCAGGAGCTCTCACCGGACCTCGGGCCGCTCACCACCTGGCCTTGACCACGGCATCGTGACCTGGCATACCATCGGCGTACAGCGCTGCGCTTCCTAGGGGGAGGAAATGGAGAACTGTGCCCGAGTGGAATACGCAATTTCATCATGAAGACAAGAAGAACAACGCTGAAATTAAAACATTTCAATTCTTACATGCCCCTGCGGGGCTAGCCCTAATTCCACGCAGGGAAACAAAAGAAGAAAATGCTTCAAGGAACCAGGCCAGCACACATCACCGACGACGCCAAGCGGCTGCTGCTGCCGCGCTCCGAGCATGGTGGGAGCTTGGCGGCACGGAGCTATCGTCGCTGGACTCCGGAGATTCGCTGGATTCCCAGAAGTCATCGCTGCTACTGGAGGAGATGCTAGTGGGGCTGGAGACGGGCCCAGCACCCATAGCCACGTCCCGCGGGCTGCTTCCTCCGGGGCAGGACTCCAGCTGCCAGACCTCCTCATCGAAGACCTTGAAGAACAGGATGGAGGTGCCATCGTACTCGAAGTGGATCGCGAGGTCCTGATACGTCTCCATCGTATCTACTTTTCCAAACACTTTTGCCCTTGTTTTGGACTCTAACTTGCATGATTTGAATTGAACTAACCTGAACTGATGTTGTTTTCAGCAGAATTGCCATCGTGTTATTTTTGTGCAAAAAAAGAAGTTCTCGGAATGACCTGAAACTCCACGGAGAATATTTTTCAAATTAATAAAAAATACTGATGAAAGAATCAAGGATAGGGGGCCCACACCCTGTCCACGAGGGTGGGGGCGCGCCCTACCCACCTGGGCGCGCCCTCTGCCTAGTGGCCCCCTCGTGCCCCACCGACCTTAACTCCAACTCTATATATTCACGTTTGGGGAGAAAAAAATCAGAGAGAAGGATTCATCACGTTTTACGATACGGAGCCGCCGCCAAGCCCTAATCTCTCTCGGGTGGGCTGATGTGGAGTCCGTTCGGGGCTCCGGAGAGGGGAATGTATCACCGTCGTCATCATCAACCTTCCTCCATCACCAATTTCATGATGCTCGCCGCCATGCGTGAGTAATTCCATCGTAGGCTTGCTGGACGGTAATGGGTTGGATGAGTTTTACCATGTAATTGAGTTAGTTTTGTTAGGGTTTGATCCCTAGTATCCATTATGTTCTAAGATTGATGTTGCTATGACTTTGCTATGCTTAATGCTTGTCACTAGGGCCCGAGTGCCATGATTTCAGATCTGAACCTATTATGTTTTCATGAATATATGTGAGTTCTTGATCCTATCTTGCAAGTCTATAGTCACCTACTATGTGTTATGATCCGGCAACCCCGAAGTGACAATAATCAGGACCACTCCCGGTGATGATCGTAGTTTGAGGAGTTCATGTATTCACTAAGTGTTAATGCTTTGGTCTGGTACTCTATTAAAAGGAGGCCTATATATCCCTTAGTTTCCAATAGGACCCCGCTGCCACGGGAGGGTAGGACAAAAGATGCCATGCAATTTCTTTTCCATAAGCACGTATGACTATATTTGGAATACATGCCTACATTACATTGATGAACTGGAGCTAGTTCTATGTCACCTTATGTTATAACTATTGCATGAGGAATTGCATCCGACATAATTATCCATCACTGATCCAATGCCTACGAGCTTTTCACATATTGCTCTTTGCTTAGTTACTTTACTCTTGCCACTATTACAATTACTACAAAACTGCTACTGTTACTTTTGCCTCTATTACCGTTACTTCCAGACTACTTTGCTACTAAATACTTTGCTACAGATATTAAGTTATCCAGGTTTGGTTGAATTCGCAACTCAACTGCTAATACTTGAGAATATTCTTTGGCTCCCCTTGTGTCGAATCAATAAATTTGGGTTGAATACTCTACCCTCGAAAATTGTTGCGATCCCCTATACTTGTGGGTTATCAAGACAATTTTCTGGCGCCGTTGTCGGGGAGCATAGCTCTATTCTTTGAGTCACTCAGAATTTATATCTGATGATCACTATGGGGAACTTGAAAGACGAGAGAACTAAGATATTTCCCTCAACTACGAGGGGGGGTAAGGAACTGCCATCTAGCTCTGCACTTGATTCTCCTTCTGTTTTGAGTACTTGCGACACCTAAACCTGCTTTTGCTATTAATTCTGATATGTCGCATGTTATTGATGATGCCACTTCTGCTATGCATGATACTTATGATGAAACTACTTCTATGCTTGATAATACTGTGCCATTAGGTGAATTTCTTGATGAACAACTTGCTAGGGCTAGAGAGAATGAAACTATTGAAACTGATAATATTGATGAAAGTGATGACGAAGATTCTCCCCCTAAATATGAATTGCCTATTGCGCCTGAGGGTTATGTTATGGATGAAGAAACTGCTAGAGATTTTCATGCTTGCAATGATAGATCTGATCTTAATAAATTATTAGCTAAGCTGAAAGAAAAGTCTCTGAATGCTAGAATGAAATATGACCCTGCTTTTGCTACTTCACCTATCTGTGTTACTGATAAGGATTATTATTTCTCTGTCGATCCTGAGATAATTATTTTGGTTGAATGTGATCCTTTTTATGGCTATGAATCTAAAACTATTGTGGCACATCTTACTAAATTAAATGATATAGCCACCCTATTCACTAATGATGAGAAAACTCGCTATTACTATATCCTTAAGTTATTTCTATTCTCATTAATATGGTTTAATTCTCTCGATCCTGGTTGTGTGCGTAGTCCCCAGGATATGATTTATTACTTCTCTGCTAAATATTTCCCTGCTCATAAGAAACAAGCTGCTTTAAGGGAAATATATAATTTTGTGCAAATTGAAGAAGAGAGTCTCCCACAAGCTTGGGGGAGTCTTCTCCAATTACTTAATGCTTTGCCTGATCATCCTCTCAAGAAAAATGAAATACTTGATATCTTTCAGAATGGACTAACTGATGCTTCCAGAGACCACCTGGATAGTTGTGCTGGTTGTGTTTTTAGGGAAAGAACTGTTGATCAAGCTGAATTGCTATTGAATAATATGTTGACTAATGAAAATAATTGGACACTTCCTGAACCAACTCCTAAGCCAACTCCGAAGAAAAGGGGTATTCTATTTCTCAGTCCTGAAGATATGCAAGAGGCAAAGAAATCTATGAAACAGAAGGTATTAAAGATGAAGATGTTAAGAATTTACCTCCTTTTGAAGAAATGCATGGCCTTAATTTACCACCTATTGAAGAAATACATGGTCTTGATAACCCAACACAGGTAGTAAAGGTAAATTCTCTCTATAGATTTGATGAAGGTGATATTCCTCGTTATAAGTCTGCTAGTCAATGCTTGGATGAGTTTGATAATTTTATTGTTAAACAAGAAAACTTCAATGCCTATGTTGGTAGACAATTGAAAAGAAATGCTTATATGATTGAACACTTGAGTGATTGTATGTCTAGAGTTAAAGGTGAACTTAAAATTATTAGTAAACATGCTTCTATAGTTACCACTCTGGTAGAACAAGTGCTTAAAGCCCAAAATGATTTGCTCAATGAATTAAATAATAAGAGAAACGGTAATGTTCTTAGAGTTATGACTATAGGGGGTAAAATGACTCAGGAACCTTTGTATCCTGAGGGCCACCCTAAGAGAATCGAGCAAGATTCTCAGAGAAATAATGTTGATGCACCTAGTCCTTCTAAAAAGAAGAAGAGGAAAAATGATAGGACTTTGCATGCTTCTAGTGAACCTGTTGTAGACATACCTGAGAATCCCAATGATATTTCTGTTTCTGATGTTGAAACACAATCCGGTAATGAACATGAACCTAGTGATAATGTTAATGATGATGTTCATGTTGATGCTCAACCTAGCAATAACAATGATGTAGAAATTGAACCTGTTGTTGATCTTGATAACCCACAATCAAAGAATCAACGTTATGATAAGAGAGACTTTGTTGCTAGGAAGCACGGTAAAGAAAGAGAACCATGGGTTCAGAGACCCATGCCTTTTCCTCCTAAACCATCCAAGAAAAAGGATGATGAGGATTTTGAGCGCTTTGCTTAAATGACTAGACCTATCTTTTTGCGTATGCGTTTTACTGATATGCTTAAAATGAATCCTTATGCTAAGTATATGAAAGATATTGTTACGAATAAAAGAAAGATACCGGAAGCTGAAATTTCCACCAAGCTTGCTAATTATACTTTTAAGGGTGGAATACCAAAGAAACTAGGAGACCCAGGAGTACCAACTATTCCATGCTCCATTAAAAGAAACTATGTTAAAACTGCTTTATGTGATCTTGGAGCCGCTGTTAGGGTTATGCCTCGCTCTTTATATCGTAGACTTGAATTTAATAAGTTGACACCTACTAAAATATCTTTGCAAATGGCCGATAAATCTACCACTATACCTGTTGGTATTTGCGAGGATGTGCCTGTTGTGGTTGCAAACGTTACTATCTTAACGGACTTTGTTATTCTTGATATTCCCGAGGACAATAGTATGTCGATTATCCTTGGTAGAACCTTTTTGAATATTGTAGGGGCTGTTATTGATTGCAACAAAGGCAATGTCACTTTTCATGTTAATGGTAATGAGCATACGGTACACTTTCCTAGGAAACAACCTCAAGTTCACAGTAACAATTCTATTGGAAAAATTCCATCGATTATTATTTGAGGTTTTGAATTTCCTCTTCCTACTGTCAAGAAGAAATATGATATTCTTATTGTTGGGGACATACATATCCCCTTTGAGGTAACCTAGTGCTATTCGAAAATTCTCCGGTTTCATGCGATTCGGAATGAGTTTGTTAACAAGACTTGATCAACCTTGTTAACGGATTCCTTTTGATGAGCATGAGATGGATGAAGTTAGAAAGTGTTAAATTGTGATCCAAATTCTAGTGCCGTATTGGACTAGACGTAGTACATACGGTGTGGGCCTTTGCATTGGTACCGATGCGTACGAGTACAACTCGTTTTCTTGTCCTACAAGGACTCTCATGTGTTGCCCTCATATATACCCCATGTAGTCGCACCTAAAACGGTCTGTCGTCTCGTGCTTGTAATACTCCTCCTCATAGTGATTGCGCCTTCGTGCGTCCGTGGTTTTCTCCCGCAAGGGTTTCCACATTAAAATCCGTGTCTCTCTGTCTTGTTTATTCCTCGTTATTATCTAACAAGTGGTATACAGAGCTGAGGTTCGGATACGAGTTTGAGACGAGAGAGATATGGTTTTGTTCGCGCCGCTTGCACGCGTCATGGCGATCCTTCGATCCAAAGACAGATTGATTCTGTGCACGGCCGTACACGATCATCAGATCGTTTCGCCGAGTCCGACAGGCGGTCCAATCCGTGCGTGATGCTTCATCTCGATCGACGGCGTGTGGAGCTACAGTGGCGTCAGATGTACTACAAGTACTACTTCTCCTCCCGCTCCAGGTAATCGCACAAGGAAGGAACTAGTACTACTAACGTGAAGATACTAGTGCTAATTGATTTGCACGGTGATCGAGAAAGCTACATCTCACGTGAAGCTTACCCCATCGGCTAGTACTAGTCTGTACTAGTTTGGTTTATTGCTCTGTCATCGCCAATCGCTACATCTATTCCTAAGCTACCATGTGCTACTGTTTCTAGTTTCGTTTGCTCTGCATTAATTAATTTTGTCAAGAATTTTTCTATCGGCTTGTACTACTTTGTGCACACAGATTTAATCTACTCATGGCATCCATGAAGTACGATCTTCCGCTGCTGGACCGTGACACAAGGTTTACCCTATGGCAAGTCAAGATGTGGGCGTTGTTGGCACAGTCCGACTACGATGAAGCACTGGATAGTTTTGGGAAGAATAGAATTCAGGATTGGACTGATGAGGAGAAAAGAATTGATTGTAAGGCTTTGTCACAAATTCAACTCCATTTGCATAATAATATTTTGCAGGAAGTTTTGAGCGAGAAAATTGTCGCCGCTCTATGGTTAAAGATGGAAGGGATTTGCATGACTAAAGATCTCACCAGCAAGATGCATCTGAAGCAAAAATTATTCCTGCATAGGTTACCCGAGGGAGGTAATGTTTTGAATCATATTTCAGAATTTAAAGAGATCATATCTGATCTATCTGCAATGGAGGTTAAGTATGAAGAGGAAGATACTGCTTTAATGTTACTTTGTTCACTGCCAAGTTCTTATACCAATTTTAGAGACACCATATTATACAGTCGTGATACTCTCACGCTTAATGAAGTTTATGAAGCTTTGAACTCCAAGGAGAAGATGAAATTAATGGTGCCTCATGATGGTTCGAGTTCATCCCAAGCCGAGGGATTATCCGTTCGTGGAAGGACAAAGGAGAA
Organism: Aegilops speltoides; assembly: GCA_021437245.1. Taxonomy (NCBI): domain Eukaryota; kingdom Viridiplantae; phylum Streptophyta; class Magnoliopsida; order Poales; family Poaceae; genus Aegilops; species Aegilops speltoides. Next base: position 340,579,561 of record CM038147.1, on the reverse strand, counting down.
GAACTCCAATAATGGAAACAGAGGCAAAAGTAAAAACGGCTACAGGGGCCGGTCGCAATCCAGAGACAAGAAATATTGTAGATATTGCAAGAGAGACGGGCATGACATCTCTGAGTGTTTCAAGTTGCAGAACAGGGAAAAGAGGAAAGGTAACAAACAAGGTGAAAATTCTGCTAACGTTGCTCGTGATGATAGTTCCGATGATGCTCTTGTCATTATTGCTGGATGTGTTGAGACCAATGATGAGTGGGTACTTGACACTGCATGCACTTTTCATATGTGTCCACATAGAGATTGGTTTAATATTTTTGATTCCACCACTGCTGCTGGTTCCGTTTTGGGTTTTGATAATTTACCATGCAAGATTGAAGGCATAGGTTCTATTCGAATCAAGATGTTTGATGGCATAATTAGAACATTGACAGATGTTCGGTATATTACGAAGATGAAGAGAAATCTTATCTCTGTGAGTGCCCTTGATGCAAAGGGGTACAAATATTCAGGTGGAGATAGTGTTTTGAAGGTCACCAAAGGCTCCCTTGTTGTGATGAAAGGTGACCTAAGTTTGACCAATGGTCTTTATACCTTCGAGGTTCTACCATTTTAGCTAACGCTACTCCAGTTATTTCAAAGAATTTTGATTGTGATGCTGCTAGCCTTTGGCATATGCGTCTTGGACATATGAGTGAACTTGGTTTGGCAGAGTTAAATAAGAGAGGTCTCCTTGATGGATATGAACCTGGTAAATTGAAATTTTGTGAGCATTGTATCTTCGGCAAGCACAAGAGGGTGAAGTTCAACACTTCGACTCATACAACTGAAGGTATTCTTGATTATGTGCATTCTGATTTATGGGGACCATCTCGCAAGAAGTCATTAGGCGGTGCGAGTTACATGCTGACTATTATTGATGATTATTCGAGAAAAAAATTTGGCCTTATTTCCTGGAGCATAAATATGAAGCATTCTTAGCATTTAAGGAGTGGAAGATTATGATTGAAAGGCAAACTGAAAAGAAGGTAAAAATACTTCGCATTGATAATGGTATGCAATTCTGTTCTAAGCAATTTAAGAATTATTGCAAGTCTGAGGGCATCGTCAGACATTACACCATTCCTTATACTCCTCAACAAAATGGTGTTGCTGAGTGTATGAACAGGACCGTTATTTCCAGAGCCCGTTGCATGTTGTCCAATGCAGGTTTGCATAGGCGTTTTTGGGCCGAGGCCGCTTCCACTGCTTATTATCTCATTAACCGTTCACCATCTATTGCTCTTAATAAGAAAACTCCAATTGAGGTATGGTCTGGTTCACCTGCTGGTTATTCACAGTTGAGAGTTTTTGGTTGCACTGCTTATGCTCATGTTGATAACGGAAAGTTGGAGCCTAGGGCTGTTAAGTGCATCTTTCTTTGTTATAAGTCTGGCGTTAAAGGTTTTAAATTGTGGAATCCTGAAACCCATAAGGTTGTTATTAGCAGAAATGTTATGTTTAACGAAACTGCTATGTTACATGAGATTTCATCTACTAATGTTCCTGTTGAGAGTGAACAGCAGCCTACTATTCAGCAGCCTACTGTTCAGGTGGAGCATGTTATTGAAACAGGTGATACATCTAGTAGTGAAATTGTTGATGCACATGATGAACCCGTCATTGATGATGAACATGTCACTCCCACTCCAAATCAGCCTATTGTTCCACCTAGTTGGAATCTTGCACGTGACCTGATAGGTTAATTGAAGAGTGCAATATTGTTTCTTTTGCCTTATCTGTTGCAGAAGAAATTGAAGGTAATTCTGAGCCTTCTTCATATTCCGAGGCCATTATTTCCGGTGATTGTAATAAGTGGATGACCGCTATGCATGATGAGATAGAATCACTTGAAAAGAATGGCACTTGGGATTTAGTAAAATTGCCTAGAGAGAAGAAACCTATTCGTTGCAAGTGGGTTTTCAAGAGAAAGAAGGTGTTTCTCCTAATGATGAGACAAGATATAAAGCAAGGTTAGTTGCTAAAGGTTATAGCCAGATTCCAGGTATTGACTATAACAAAGTCTTTTCTCTTGTTGTGAAGCATAGCTCTATTCGCACTTTACTCAGTATTGTTGCCATGCATGATTTTGAGCTTGAACAATTGGATGTTAAAACTGCATTTTTACATGGAGAATTAGAAGAGGATATTTATATGGAACAACATGAAGGTTTTCTTATTCCTGGAAAAGAAAAGCTTGTCTGCAAGTTAAAGAAATCTCTTTATGGATTGAAGCAATCCCCTAGACGGTGGTACAAGAGATTTGACACCTTTATGATCTCTCAAGGTTTCAGAAGGTCTAATTATGATAGTTGTGTTTATTTGAAAACTGTCAATGGTTCAACTATATATTTGCTCCTTTATGTTGATGATATGCTTATTGTTGCAAAGAGTATGTCAGATATTAATGAACTAAAGAAGCAATTGAGTAACAAATCTGAGATAAGGATTTGGGTGCAGCAAAGAAAATACTTGGCATGGAAATATCCGGAGATAGACCGTCTGGAAAAGTATATCCAAGTCAGAAGGGATATATTGATAAAGTTCTTCGTCATTTTAATATGCATAATGCCAACTCGGTGAGTACACCTGTAGGATCGAAAGTATGTCTAGTGGGGGGTGATTAGACTACTTGACCAAATAAAAACTTATCCTTTTCCCAATTTTAGTTCTTGGTAGATTTTAGCAACTTTGGACAAGTCAAGCAATCTTAACACAATTCAAGCAAGCGTGCAAAGAGTATATGAGCAGCAGAAAATAAAGCATGCAACTTGCAAGAATATATAAACGGAAGGGTTTGGAGAGTGCAAACGCAATAGGAGACATGGATGTTTTTTGTCGTGGTTCCGATAGGTGGTGCTATCGTACATCCACGTTGATGGAGACTACAACCCACGAAGGGTAACGGCTGCGCAAGTCCACGGAGCGCTCCACCCACGAAGGGTACACAAAGACGCAACCTTGTCTATCCCACCATGGCCATCGCCCACGAAGGACTTGCCTCACTAGCGGTAGATCTTCGCGAAGTAGGCGATTTCCTTGCCCGTACAAACTCCTTGGTTCAAATCCACAATCTTGTCGGAGGCTCCCAAGTGACACCTAGCCAATCTAGGAGACACCACTCTCCAAGAAGTAACAAATGGTGTGTTGATGATGAACTCCTTACTCTTATGCTTCAAATGATAGTCCCCCTGTCGGTGTCAAAACCGGCGGATCTCGGGTAGGGGGTCCCGAACTGTGCGTCTAGGCGGATGGTAAGAGGAGACGAGGGACACGATGTTTTACCCAAGTTCGGGCCCTCTCGATGGAGGTAAAACCCTACGTCCTGCTTGATTAATATTGATGATATGGGTAGTACAAGAGTGGATCTACCACGAGATCAAGGAGGCTAAACCCTAGAGCTAGCCTATGGTATGATTGTTGTAATGTATGTTGTCCTACGGACTAAAGCCCTCCGGTTTATATAGACACCGGAGGAGGCTAGGGTTACACAGAGTCGGTTACAATAGTAGGAGATCTACATATCTCAGATGCCAAGCTTGCCTTCCACGCCAAGGAAAGTCCCATCCGGACACGGGACGGAGTCTTCAATCTTGTATCTTCGTAGTCTTGGAGTCCGGCGGACGATGATAGTCTGGCTATCCGGACACCCCCTAGTCCAGGACTCCCTCAGTAGAGCCCGAACCAGGCTTCAATGACGATAAGTCCAACGCGTATATAGTCTTCGGCGTTGCAAGGCGGGTTCTTCCTTCAAATTCCATGTACCTGCCGAACAGTGTCCAGCTCCATCATAAATACTGTGCTTCTCGGCTTCTTCGCCAAATAATGGCCTTTTACCACGCGTCACACGAATGCGAAAAGCCAGGGTGTCTTTTACATTTTACCCCCTAGTCGTGCGAGTCGTCCGCCTACAAAAGAGGCAAAAATCCAGATCCAAACCACACCATCTTCCTCCCGCGAATACTTCATCGGAGCGCCTTTGACCTAAAAATCCATTCCATCATGGACCGTCGACGCGGCTCCTCTTCTCGCGCTCCCAGCCCACCGCCGGGGGATTGGAGGAGGTGCTTTGTTCCGCACAACGAGCTAGTGAAGCTCCAAGCGGGGGGGGGGTATCTCCCTCCGGCCTTCATGGTCCCGGTTCGAGCCGGGCTGGTCACTTATCAAGGTGGGAGGCAAGCGGAGGCTACCCCAGGCCCCAATAAGGGGGAGCGAGTATGTTTCGTCTATTATCTGATAAGGGGACTCGGATTCCCAATATATCCGTTCCTCCGCGGGCTCCTGGAGTTCTACGGACTCCAGCTCCACCACCTCACACCCGCCTCAGTCCTGCATATCGCGGGCTATGTAGCTCTTCTGAGCTGTTCTCGGGCATTGAGCCCCATTTTGCATTGTGGAAGAGGCTATTCTGCCTCATACCCCGTTCTCACAAGGGGTCCATATATCAAGTGGGCGGCGCCGAAATATGGCGCATCGCCGGGACCGGATACCCATCCGGTACTCCCAAGAAGGCGTCCGAAGACTGGCCTTTAGAGTGGTTTTACATAGGAGACGCTCGCTGCCGACCCGATCCGGATTGGCCTCCGGAGTTTAGTGCTGCTCCTCCAAGAACGCCTCCGGGCGCCCACGGAGCCCCCGATTGGAGGAAGACAAGAGCGTCCATTACTTGATGGGCCGAATAAGATTATTGGCCCATTCCGGGTTGACCATGATTGGAGTCATGGCGATATGCATCATGCGGGGGGTACAGCCACTGCAATACAGAGGCCACCCTATGTGGGATTTCAACGGGGAAGACGATGCTACCCGTCATGGCCGCAAAGGGCCGGATTCGACCGAGGACTCGTAAAGATCCCGCCCACCTGTACAAGGGGAGAAGGAGGACTTCCTTCGAACGAACCCTTTAAATGGGTTTTCCATGAACAACCCTAGAGGATGGGTAAGCGAACACTTTTAAGGGCTCAACCCATGCTTTCGAAGCTTAGGCTTCTTACATCGTGTCTTCGGCGCAAGGTCTACGCCGGACTATGAAGGACATGGTAAGTCCTGCTCCGCAACCCGAGGATCCAGAAATATCCCTGGATCCGTCCTCCGAAGAGGATCCGGACATCAAGGTGGAGCTGATCGACGGGGTATTTCACCAGCTCAGCATGGATAATGCTTTGGTTGCCATTACGGCGGACTACCCCGGATCAGTATCCGCTTCCCAGTGACCGTGACCGAGGTCCAACACCATTATCTCTTCCTTGCCCATTTCTAACCTTCGCGAACGATGGTATTTTACAGGAAGCGCCTTCACGGCAGGAAACCGAGCCCGCGGCGGCTGACCAACAAAGGTCAGTTCGGGCTAGCAGGCGGAAAAGGAGCGCGATGCGGACGGAAACGTCGCCGCAAAGGTATAGCTCGTATTTGAATTTTCAGAGCAACGTTCCTAGGAAGCGTTTGAGTGCTCATGATCTTTATAGGAGAAAAAGCGCTCGCCGGACTGCGAGAGCAGAAGTTGCAGATCCAACCTACACTGGCCAGGCTCCAGCGCCCGGCCTGGAGGGGGAGGCAAGCGCAAGACGTGGGCCGGATCCTTCTCCAACGGAGGACACCGACAGACTGTCCGCCACCAAGTCTGAGGTGGAGAGCGCCATGAACCATAGGCGCCGCCGGACAGTGTTTCATGAAGCGTGCTTTTCCCCTGAGGCATTGAACGCCTTTAACGCAGAGGACGCGCACCTCCGTGCTGCTCAAGATGGTTTTACCAGAGCCACGGAGCAGTATGTAAAAGACATACGGGTAAATGAATTTTAATGGTTATATATGCCAGTAGCCCCCGAGACTTAAAGTAGTTATGTTAACTGATTTAAGGATCATGTGAAACGCAGGCTCTTACCGAGAAGAATGCCCAGCTGTCTCAGGAGCTGCAAGAATGCAAGGCCCAACTTGAGGCCGCACTTGCTACCACAGGAGGAGACGCAGAGACCCCTCCTGGTAACACATTTTTATTAACATAAGCGTTGTGCGGCGTGCACGCAAGTCTAATAGTGACATTGTAGGTGCCGCCGGACAAGATCCGGACGGGCAAGAGTTACTGCGCCAGCTAAAGGCCGGCGAGAGGGTGCTGAATAGGGTGCAGCAAGAAAGGAACAAGCTCGAAGATGCCAACGCCAAGCTCGGAGAAGAGCTGAAAGGCGCTCAAGCCGGGCTGTCCAGCTCCGTTAAGGAGAATCAGCGGCTTCGTCGCGGCATTTATAGTAAGCGCTTGAGCGGACTCTTTTGAAAGGAAGAGTTCGGCGAGGAAGTAAATTGACATATTATGTCTTGTAGGTATACTCACAGGTCGCCCTGCGGAGGAGATGCCCATATCAATGGGTGATCAACTTCCCGAGCTGTTGCAACTGCTCGAGCGAGTTCGGCAGGCAATGAGCGGTGTCGTCCAGGCTTTATGGCCAGCCCTCTCCCTACCCGAGGGCCTTGGGGAGCTTGCGGAGAAGCTTCAGGGAGTGCGGCAGCGCCTGCTTGTGGAAGATTTCGGCTTGCCATCAAGGTGCCAGGGAGGCTTGGGCCATGGTGAAGACGCGTTACAAGAAGGCGGATCCCAACCACATGGCCGAAGTTGGACTGGTGGGGCCCGATGGGAAGGAGATCCCTGTGAGTTTAGTATACAGCCAAGTAGAGGTGGCTGCTAAATTTTCCCAACGGGACTGTAAGTTAGACAACCTGTTAGACGGGATTGAGGAGGAATACAATCAGTGAATTTGACAATGTATGTTTTCCTTTAAAGTGACATGTGAAATGCCTTCTAGCCGGATTGTAGATCATTTGTCTTTGCCGACCTTTTCGCTTCGACCTCGGGACCCTAGAGTCCGGAGTGTGTCCGAATACCGTTTTGGTTAAGAAACAACCGTGGTATGCATGGAGACCAGGCATAGGGGTCATTAGTGCTTTATCAGACAAGTGCCCAACTAGTTATGTTATATTACATGGTTAGTAAGAAACATCTTCCAGGGAGAATAGTTCCGTTAAGGGTTCCTTTCCCTGGGAGACATGCCCTAAAGTGCATGTCCGGACTGCGAAAAAAGCAGAAAAACATCTGGGGGCAGATAAATGAGTAGGTAAAGAAAATCATATTTTAGGTCACCGATCAATATTCCCTTAAGAACGCTTAGCTTTCGGCTTCACCCACCGAGGTACACATCCGGTGACCCGCGCAAGAATAATCGCAGAGGTGCTCCTTTACCTCCTAGCCGAACAATCGGGAATGTAGGGTAAGAACAGAGCCAGCAACCCAGCTTGGCCAAAACTTAAGTCATATCGATGCATATAATGGTGAGTAAAAGGTACATGTGGAAGCTTGACACATGTGCTGGGCATGAAACCCTTATGATTGAGCTTCTGTAAAAGAAGCCCCCAGGTATAATGAGTGCGTATGGCACATCAAGTGTATGCGAAAAATGCAAAAGTAAGCCCTTAGGGGCTTTTTAATAAAAATGTTATGAAAAGAGAAACAAAAAGACAGCCGAAGTATAAAAATTTGGACGGAGGAAGGGGACGAACTCTTAGTCCGGCGCTAGGCATAGAATCTCCGGAGGCGGGCTGCGTCGGCTCGAGTCGGTTATCCGACGCGTTTCGTAGACGGTATGCTCCGCCGGTCAGGACATGATCGATAATGAAAGGGCCCTCCCATTTGGGCTTGAGCTTGTCCTTTTTCTTGTCGGGCAGGCATAGAACTAGTTCGCCAATGTTGTAAGTCTTGGCCCGTACTTCTCTGCTTTGATATCTTCGGGCCTGCTGCTGATAGAATGTGGAACGAGCCTTGGCGACGTCGCGTTCTTCCTCCAATGTGTCCAGGCTGTCCTGCCGATCCAACTCGGCCTCTCTTTCTTCATACATGCGCACCCGAGGTGAGTCATGAATAATGTCGCAGGGCAGGACTGCCTCTGCGCCATAGACCATAAAAAATGGTGTGAATCCGGTAGTGCGGTTAGGCGTTGTCCGCAGCCCCCAGAGTACGGAGTCGAGCTCCTCGACCCACTGCGTGTCAGATTTAGTAAGTGACCGCACTAGTCTGGGTTTAATGCCGCTCATTATTAGACCATTTGCTCGTTCCACTTGACAGTTGATTTGAGGGTGATAGACTGAAGCGTAGTCGAGCTTGATGCCCATATTTCTGCACCATGACTTAACCTCGTCGGCTGTGAAGTTCGTGCCGTTGTCGGTGATGATGCCGTGGGGACTCCGTAATAAAGATGTACAACCCCGGATATGAAGTCTATCACTGGTCCGGACTCGCCGTTTTGACCGGTTTGGCCTCTATCCATTTGGTGAATTTATCCACCATGACCAATAGGTACCTTTGCTTGTGGGTTCCCCCTTTAAGGGTCCGACCATATCAAGCCCCTGCATCATGAACGCCGTAATGGGTATAGTTTTGAGGGCGGTGGGCGGCATATGGCTCGATTAGCAAAGAGCCGACAACCAACGATCTCTCGACTAAGTCCCGGCATCTGCCCGGCCGTCGGCCAATAAAATCATGTACGGAATGCCTTTCCTACAAGGGCCCGGCTGCTGCGTGGTGTCCGCTTAGTCCGCATGAATTTCAGCCAGAGGTTTTGCCTTCGCCTTCGAGATACACCTTTGAAGGACTCGGTTGTGCTTTTCTTATAAAGTTCTCCTCATGGACCTTGTAGGCTTTTGATCGCGGACTATGCAGCGGGCCTCGTTTTGGTCTTGGAAGTTCCTGCCTAAGCAAGTAGGCTAGGAATGGTTCTGCCCACGGGCGATTATCGCCATTATGTCGTGGGCTGAAGGTGTTGTGTCATCGGCTGAATCGGCGATTGGCGCGGTTTTTTCCGGTTTGTCACTTCCGGCTCCTCTTCCCATAGTACGATGGCTTGAAGAGCCGCTCCAGAAGATATTTGGAGGACAAGATCACGTTTGGCACCGGCGCGTGCAAGACATCGCCGCTTGGTTATTATCTCGGCTATGTGATGGAATTCGAGTCCTTCAAACCGAAATGACATTTTAGGACAGCATTGCGATATGCTGCCATTTTTGGATCCTTGGCATCAAAGTCTCGCTTATTTGGGATATTGCAAGGTTTGAATCGCGCACCTCTAGGCGTTGAATGCCCATGGAGATCGCCATCCGGAGACCATGTAACAGGCCTCAGATTCGGCTGCATTGTTGGAGTCCGTAAATTATTTGAAGTACATATCGGATCAGTCTCCAGCTAGGGGCGCCAATACGACGCCAGACCCCAGCCCGCCAACATTTTAGAGCCGTCGAAATGCATAGTCCAATTGGGTATGTGTCGACTTTTTAGGGAGTTCGCCGGTCCATTCGCAACAAAGTCAGCCAAAACTTGTGACTTTATAGCTCACGAGGTCCGTAAGTTATATCGAATGGTAAGAGCTCAATGGCCCATTTTGCAATCCTGCCCATTGCGTCATGGTTATTTATAATGTCATTGAGTGGTACTTCAGAGGCCATCATTATCGAACACTCTTGAAAGTAGTGCCGAGCTTCCGGATGCCATGAACACCGCATATGCTATCTTCGATAGTGCGGGTAACGGGACTTGCAGGGAGTTAACACAGTGGATACATAATACACTGGTTTTTGAAGAGGGAATTTGTGCCCTTCTGTCTCTCGTTCGACGACGAGGACCACGCTTACAACTTGATCCGTTGTTGTGATGTATAACAACATTGGTTCGCCCAGATTGGGCGCAGCCAGGACCAGATTTGTTGCCCATATGGCCTTTATTTCTTCGAAGTCCGCGGTGGCAGATCCGCCCACTCAAGTGTTCGTGCGCCTGAGGAGGTGATAGAGGGGCAACGCTTTTTCTCCTAGACGGGAGATAAAGCGGCTTAGAGCTGCCACGCATCCTGTTAATTTTTGTATTTGTATGAGGTCTTTTGGAATGTCCAACTGTGACAGAGCTCGGATTTTAGCCGGGTTTGCCTCGATTCCTCTACCGGACACGATGAAGCCCAGCAGCTTTCCGGCTGGCACGCCGAAAATGCATTTTTCCGGATTCAGCTTAATGTCATATGCTCTGAGGTTGTCGAACGTGAGCCTCAAGTCGTCTACTAGAGTTTCGACGTGTTTTGTTTTGACGACCACATCGTCTACGTATGCATCGACTGTTTTGCCGATCTGGGTAGCCAGACATGTTTGAATCATGCGCTGATATGTTGCGCCGGCGTTTTTAAGTCCGAAGGGCATCGTGTTGAAGCAGAATGGTCCGTAAGGGGTGATGAATGCCGTGGCGGCTTGGTCTGCTTCCGCCATCTTGATTTGATGGTAGCCAGAGTATGTGTCGAGGAAGCACAATGAATCGTGTCCTGCGGTAGCATCGATAATTTGGTCGATGCGGGGGAGAGGGAAGGGATCCTTTGGGCAAGCCTTATTGAGGTCTTTAAAATCGACACAAAGGCGCCAGGATTTGTCCTTCTTTGGTACCATTACCAGATTTGCTAGCCAATCTGGATGTTTGATATCTCTGATGAATCCGGCTTCCAATAGTTTGGCTAGCTCTTCTCCCATTGCCTGTCTTTTAGGTTCGGAAAATCGTCGGAGAGCCTGTTTGACTGGCTTGAATCCTTTTAGGATGTTTAGGCTGTGTTCTGCCAATCTGCGTGGGATTCCGGGCATATCCGAAGGATGCCAGGCGAAAATGTCCCAATTTTCCCGAAGGAATTCGCGCAGTGCGGCGTCTACTTCGGGGTTCAATTGTGCCCCAATGGAGGCCGTCTTTGTTGGGTCCGTTGGATGGACCTGGAATTTTGTTATTTCATCTGCTGGTTTGAAGGAGGTGGACTTGGATCTTTTATCGAGTATCACATCGTCCCTGTTCACCGTAGAGCGCAGCGCGGTGAGTTCTTCTGCCGCTAAGGCTTCGGATAGTGCCTCAAGGGCTAGTGCGGCTGTCTTGTTTTCGACGCGGAGTGCTGTGTCCGGATCACTAACGAGTGATTATTCCGCCGGCCCTGCATTTTGAGCTTCATGTACCCGTAATGAGGTACTGCTTGGAAAATTGTGAATGCCTCTCGTCCTAATATAGCGTGATATCCGCTGCTGAACGAGGCCACTTGGAACGTGACTTCTTCGGATCTGTAATTGTCCGGCAAGCCGAACACCACATCGAGTGTGATTTTCCCGGTGCAGCATGCTTGCCGGCTAGGGATTATTCCTCTGAAGGTTCTGCTGCTTTGCTCAATACGGCTCCAATCGATTTCCATTTTCCGCAGGGTTTGCTCGTAAATGAGGTTTAATCCGCTGCCGCCATCCATGAGGACTTTTGTCTGTCGAAAGCCGTCCACTATGGGACTAAGCACCAGTGCGGCTGGCGCTCTGGCTGTTCGGAATTTAGGCTCGTCGCTGGCGTTGAAGGTGATAGCTGTGTCGCTCCATGGATTTGCTATTGCTACTTGGTAGAGTTCGGCGAGTCCGCGGATTGTTCGTTTTGCATATTGTTTGATGCGAAAGTCTCAAGACTGCTGATACCGCATCGCTATTGTTGGAGTGGTTTTGCGGGGCTAGAAGCTCCTCGCCACTTTTGGCCACCGCCGTAATATCCAACATGCTCAAGGCTATGTGTTGGGACTGCTCCTCTCAGATTATGAAGCTTACAGGTCCGTTGAGCCATCCCTCCAAAGACGGTTCCGTTTCCCTTATTGGGTTTTTGTTTTTTTGTTTTTGCATCTGGGGCCTGAGTGTAAGGCGTCCTTTTGCTGCGGACTGGGTTTGGGGCCGGATTATCCCAAAATTGATTTTCGGTTTTCCGGAAACTCTCCATCGCACAGTACTTTCGTACTATGGACGCCAGATCGGTGAAGCGATTAATTTTGCGACGATCAATGGCGTTTAATATTCCCTTGTCCATGCAATTATTGCAGAAGATTGAGATTGCGTTTTCCTCTCGGCGTCCTTTATCCTGCCCATAACCGGAGGAATCGCCCAAGAGTGATGTAATCGTTTCAGCGGCTCTTGCCGTATTAGAGCTAGATCGCATATGTCTGGGCGGGTGGGTGGACTAAAGTCTGGATCCCTGCCCATCTTGGGGCTCGAAGGCCGAGGAGTTTCCGAATTTGGAAGCTTGGGTTGCTGGACGCGATCCAGCGAGTCCGGAACGATGCATGGTTTTAAGTTCAATGCTCGATCGAGGTCCGTCCCTCCGCGGGAATCCGGCATGGAGGGTTCGGGAATCCGGACATGAATAGTTTTCAATATAGGTGGAGAGTTGCCGTATTGCTCCTCTACCACTGCGACGCAGGGTGGCCCGAGAGAGTTAATCTCTCTCAGATCGGTTTTAAGCCCAATCTGGTTGTAGTCCGTAGCGACTCCCAGGGCGGCGATGCGATCCAAGAGCTCGTTAACGGATGAGAGCTCTATTGGATCCAACTGTTCAGCAGCTTTCGAGCTGACGCAAAGATTGCTTCTCACGACTTGAGAGGTCATTGTCGAAGCGGCAGCCGGACAGGCGGTCATGAGAAAACCACCTAGCCAGATTGTTTGGCCGGCGGCGAAGGCCCCTTCGGCGAAAACGCCGTCTTTAAAGACGGGTGGAGGCATCCTTCCTATCGGCGACGACACAGAGGAACTCTCAATGAAAGCACCAATGTCAGTGTCAAAACCGGCGGATCTCGGGTAGGGGGTCCCGAACTGTGCGTCTAGGTGGATGGTAACAGGGGACGAGGGACACGATGTTTTACCCAGGTTCGGGCCCTCTCGATGGAGGTAAAACCCTACGTCCTGCTTGATTAATATTGATGATATGGGTAGTACAAGAGTGGATCTACCATGAGATCAAGGAGGCTAAACCCTAGAGCTAGTCTATGGTATGATTGTTGTAATGTATGTTGTCCTACGGACTAAAGCCCTCTGGTTTATATAGACACCGGAGGAGGCTAGGGTTACACAGAGTCGGTTACAACAGTAGGAGATCTACATATCCGTATTGCCAAGCTTGCCTTCCACGCCAAGGAAAGTCCCATCCGGACACGGGACGGAGTCTTCAATCTTGTATCTTCGTAGTCTTGGAGTCCGGCGGACGATGATAGTCCGGCTGTCCGGACACCCCCTAGTCCAGGACTCCCTCACCCCCCAACACTCAACTCTCTCTCACAGGATTTGGATTTGGTGGAAAGAAGATTTGAGTGGAAAGCAACTTGGGGAAGGCTAGAGATCAAGATTCATATGGTAGGAATGGAATATCTTGGCCTCAACACAAGTGTAGGTGGTTCTCTCTCAGAAAATGTAAGTTGGAAGTGTACGTTCGTTCTGATGGCTCTCTCCACGAATGAAGAGGAGGTGGAGGGGTATATATAGCCTCCACACAAAATCAAACCGTTGCACACAACTTGCCAATCTCAGTGGGACCGAATTGAGAAACTCGGTCGGACCGATTCAGCTAATCTAGTGACCGTTAGGATTTTCGGTGGGACCGACATGCAACTCGGTGGGACCGATATGTTTAGGGTTAGGGCATAATGTAATCTCGGTGAGACCGATTACACAAACTCGGTGAGACCGATTTTGGTAATAAGCTAACCAGAGAGTTCGTCAGTTAAACTCGGTGGGACCGAACTGCTCATTTCGATGAGACCGAAATGTTACGAAAGGGAAACAGAGAGTTTACATTGTAATCTCGGTGGAACCGATCGCTCATCTCGGTGGGACCGAAACGTTACGAAGGGAAACAGAGAGATTACAATCCCATCTCGGTGAGACCGAGATCCCTATCGGTGAGACCGATTTGCCTAGGGTTTGTGGCAGTGGCTATGACATCTGAACTCGTTGGCGCCGGATAGGAAGAATCGGTGGGGCCGAATTTGACTTTTGGTTTAGGTCATATGTGGATGTGAGAAAGTAGTTGAGGGCTTTGGAGCATATCACTAAGCATTTTGAGCAAGAACCTCATTAAGCAACACCTCATCCCTCCTTGATAGTATTGGCTTTTCCTATAGACTCAATGTGATCTTGGATCACTAAAATAGAAAATGTAGAGTCTTGAGCTTTGAGCTTGAGCCAATCCTTTTGTCCTTAGCATTTGAGGGGTCCACTTTTCTCATCCATGCCATGACAATCATTGAGCTTTCCTGAAATATTTATCTTGAAATAGCATTAGCTCAATGAGCTGTATGTTGTTAGGAATTACCAAAACCACATAGGGATAGTTGCACTTTAAATCTCCCCCTTTTTGGTAATTGATGACAACATATAGATCAAAGCTTCGACAAATGATAATAAAAGTGAAAAACATTGTCGCTTTGAAAAGTATGTGAAAAGCAAGATCTCCCCCTAAATTTGTGCATAGTTTAAGATTTGCTTTGGACTGCAAATGCACAATGAGTTAGGATCATGGGTTACTCTTCCATGTCACATACATCTTGGTGGAGCGCTCAAAATGATAATAATTAAATACATGCACTCATCACCAAGCAAAGTGAATGATCATATAGAGATATAAAAGGATAATGTCATCCAACAAGCATTAAGGTAGCATATGATTGAACTCATGATCATCCAAGTATCACACAAAATCATAGAGTATCTCAAACAAGCAAATAACAAAGTTCAACCACCAAAAACAAGAGAGAACAAAAGCAACACTCTCTCTCGAAGCATATGATCTATACATTTTCTCCCCCTTTGGCAACAAGTTACCAAAAAGTTCATAAAAATATATAGTGCTAGATCGACTCTCAGGCTTGGTCTTCAGGTGGTGGTGTAGATAAAACTCCAAGGACGAAGGCATCAGTTGATGTAGATGGAGCTGGTGGAGTGGGTGCTGGAGCTGGATGCATTGAAGCTGTAGCTGGTGCATATGATGTAGCTCTGGTGTCTGGAACGGGCACTGCAGCAGATCTCTGTCCTCTGGGCACTCTAGCAAAAGCATCAATGGTAGACTTGCCCTTCTTCTCCTACACTTCATCCTGAAGTTGCTCAACAACTGACTATATCTCAGTGACCTTCACATCTAAATCATAGAACTTTTGCTCCATGATCCTCCAAGCTCTCCTAGTTTGGAGTCAGGGTGGCCAATCCCTTCTCAATCCTCAGAGTGGAGGCAATCAAGTAGCCAAGCTAATCTTGCTTGCTCTTCAGGAAATACTGAGATGCCTCATCAATGGTTGGCATCTTTGCAGCCTTTTCAGTCCTTGCTTTCTCCTTCTTTTCTTGTGCTAGCACAGAAGATGGTTCATTTTCATCCATTACAATAGTGTTGTCCACAAAGTCTGTGTAGATGGGCATGTGTTCCTTGTCCAAGAGATATGTGTTAGTGCCCATCTTGGAGTTGATTAGCTCCTGGATCTGTGGGGCATACCCACAACTTCTCTTCTGATCTGCAGCTGTCCTCTTGATAGTTTCCACAATTAGGCTCATGACTTTGAACTTTTGAGGCACATCAAATATGTGAAGCAGGTTAATTGCATGGCCTCTGATCATCTTGTGATCACCTGACTTTGGCAATAGAGTATGCCTGAGGATCCAGTTGATTGTTGGCAAACCTGACAGAAGGTAATGTATAGATCCAAATTTGTGTGTCTCAACAGCAGCATCTGGGATCTCTCTGTACATATGTGCCATGGAGTTGTGATCCTTCTTCTTCTTGGCATAGACATCCAAGTCATCCTCATTCTCCTTAGGAGCATTGATCAATTTTGCCCATTCTTCAACTCTTGATTGGTACCTAGTACCTTCAGACATCCAGACAATCCTTCCATCTGGGTAGAAATGAGCTGTGGAGTAGAACTGCATAATAAGCTCATCATTCCACTTTGTGAGCTTCTACCCAACAAAGTTCTCTACTCCACAAGACTTGAAACTATCATAGACTCCAGGATAGTGTTCTTCATTTTCCCTGATGTACTTCCAGTCCACCCATCTCATATTACAGACTATAGGCTTCTTGTCAAGCAACACTGTCTCATAGAAGTCCTGTTGTTCCTTTGTATGGAACCTGTAGTCCACAGCAGTTCTTCTCCTGAATGCATAGGGATCAGTCAATCTCCACTGTCTGGGTCATGCATCCTTCCTGAGCTTCATGTCCTCAGCTACTGGATGAGCATCATTGTGATCTGGAATTTTGGGCTTCGACTTCCTCAAGACATGTGACTCATCATCTTCTTCTTCTATAGCAGCTTCAGGCACTGGGGCCTTGTTCTTCTCTCCAGTAGGAATATTCCTTGTATTCCTCTTGGGTGCAGCTTTGGGTTTTGGAGCAGCTGCCTTGGGAGCTTCTTTGGGCTTTGATGGAGCAGCCCCTGATCTTATAGAATCTCCCATAAGCTTTTGAGCTTTAGGTGCTGGTGCAGCAACCTCTTCCTCTTCATCTTCAGAGTCTCTCCTCATAGAGGGCTTGCCAAGTACTTTGGCAGTGGTAGTTCTGACTCCCTTCTTCTTCTTGTCTTGGCCAGCACTTCATCTTCAGACTCAATGGTGAACTTCATGGTTTCACAAGTGGCAACCTTCCTAGGTTTGGAAGTGGAAATCCTTCTTGCAGGTGCCTTCTTCTGCATTCCTGGCTTAGTGGCAGCAGTTGTGCCATATTCCTTCTTCAGAACTTTCTTCTTTGAGGTGGCCTCATCCTCAACAGCCACATAGTCCTCATCCTCGGAATCTGAGGTTCTGTTCATTCTGGTCCTGGTGGCTGCCTTAGGCAAGTTGCTGGGTGTGCTCCTGCTACCATCATCATAGCTGCTAGAGGGACTAGTGCCCTCACTCATGTGAACTTGCTCCTTAGACTTGTTCTGACTGTCACTCTGATCTGACATGATGCAAACACTGACAGCAGACCCTGTGAATAGATATAGATGAGATAGATGGGATGAGCATCACAAAGTACAGAGGTTTTTGCAAAAGAATGAGTCAAAAACTTAGTTTTAGTTTTCCATAGAAAGCATTTCGGATCTACCGATTTGAAAACTCGGTGATACCGAAGCATCTTTTGGAACCTAAACTAGTGAACTCGGTCAGACCGAGTCACAGTTCGGTGGCACCGAGACAGCTAGGGTTTCACAAAGTCCTGAACTCGGTCACACTGATTTGCAATTCTCGGTCAGACCGAGAATCACATGTGCAATGTCCTTAGCCAAATCGGTTGAACCGATTTCTACAACTCGGTTGGTCCGAGATGATTTCGGCGGAAACCTAACCCTAAATTTTCAATCCACAACTAAGATATGGAGTGATTTTGTTGTATAGAGTGATCTCAATCCTGACAAGATACATGGCAAAACAATGTGCTAGGAATCAGAGTGAGATTAGCACAAGGATCAAGTCCATACCCTAAGTGCGGCGATGGACCTACTATGGCGACAACGGCGGAGACGACTCCCGTTGACGATAGCGGAGACCAGTGGCGGGAGGCAGCTCGCGACGAGGAGGACGATCCGGAGACCCAGGGAGGCAGAGCAGGCTGAGCGCGGGCAAAGGGGTTCAGAGAAATTTCCAAATTTTGTCCCGGGGATATATATAGGTTGTCCCTGTTGGTGTGACTGAGTGGAACAACTCGATGGCACCAAGGTGCATAACTGCAAGCAGTTACTACAACTCGGTGTGACCAAAAAGTTTAAATCGGTTCCACCGATATTGAAAACCTAGATCGACTTAGTGATCTCGGTATGACTGAAATGGATGAATCAGTCAGACCGAACGCACAAAGAAGTTCTGGAAGTTTATGTCTATGATGAATCGGGGACTCCGGGTGCTCCTCACACAGAGTGGTTCGAATCTGACTCGATCAAACTTTGTGATGTAGCATGAATAGAGTTTGAGACAAGAAAAGCATAGATAGCTAGAGAGGGTTCTTAGGCATTCTTGTCCATCCACTTGGCAAAAGAAAATAAACCAAACAATCAAAGCAACAAGTGGATGTCCTCGAATGAGTAAATTATGCAACAAATCATGCTCACACAATAAAATGGCAAATGAAATATGTGGCAAAGCATGCACAACCATTCTAGCATCTATCAAGCAATTGGCGATGACTAGGTCATCTATATATGAGTATATTGACTTAGGAGTCAAATGAGAACATTTGATCATAGGTCATACTCATCGTTTAAGCACAAGTGGGGTTACCACTTTTACATAATGCATTGTTGTGTTCACACCATTAGAGTTGCTTTAGCTCAATTCTTAGAGTAAAGCTCCCCCTAGATGTGAGATCCCCCCTAAGAGGGATGAACTAACCTTGGGTTTTGTCGATGATGACTTCATGTAGGTGTTGAAGATGTGGATGCTCAATGTTGATGTAGATCATTTGGAGCAATCCTTTGGAGTGAGTTGCACTTTCAATACCTACACGGGTTAGTCCCACAAGGAACAAACAAGGATAACCATAGACATAGAGTGATGCACACACAAGATGATGTCTATGAAAGCATTAGGTTACCTTGTCCCTTGTCTTACCAACAAGAGGGTTTTTGACTCCATGAACTAGTGCAAGATGTGGAACTTGATTGCACTTGTTCTTGCTAAAATGTTAAGAGTGAAGTATGTTGGCGGAGTCACCCTCAAAAACTCTCTAGTTCTTCTTCTTCGGGATCCACACCATCTTGATGGGAATCCTTGGAGTTGTAGTCGTACTTGATGAAGTAGAACTTGATGTAGTCTTGGGAACACATTTGACCAAGGCCTTAGGAGCTTCTTCAAATGCATCAATCTCCTCTTGAAGCTTATCCTTGCCTTTTTGCTTGTGGTCTTGTGGTAGGTGATCATCTTGAGCTTGTGTCCCTTTGAAGGAAGTAGGATCGTACTTCTCTTGTTGAGGAACAAACTTTGTCTTGGGGTATTGATCTTCTTCCCACTCAACTCCATTAGCATTGAACTTTCGTTCAAAACCAACACCTTGGTTCTTCAAGTGCCTTCCTTGCTTGCGTACAATTTCCTCGAATTGCTTACTCCCGGCAAGGCTCTTGTAAACACCTTTCTCTATAATTCCCTTCAATAAGCTATTTTCCTGCTCAAGTGTAACTTGGCTAAGAGAATCATTAGTGGAATCAAGAGAACTACTAGAAGCAACAACATCGGATTTAGCATGATTATTGTTACTACTAGAGGAAGAATCTTTCTTGTTCTTGTTACTAGACTTGACTTGAGGTATGTAAGTAGATAAGAGTAAACGCTTGGAAATGTAAGAAGAACTTTTCTTGCAAAGATCATCATTGATTGCCTTTAAGAACTCATGCTCTTGCTCAAGGTTGAGCTTTTCAAAGCGTAACTTCTCATGAGTCCTTAAAAGTTCTCGATGATCTTCTAAGATAGTTTCATGAGCTAACTTAAGAGTGTTTAGTTCTTTAGTTAGAAGCTCAATCTTCTCCTTATCATTGTCATTCGTTTTATCTTGATTAGCATGATTAATTGACGTTTCATCATAGTATTCATCACTAGAGTTGTCAACAAGTAAATCATCATCACCTAACAAGTCATCTTCATCACTATTGAAATCAACATACTCGGGTGTGATACCTTTGGGCCTTTAGCCATGAAGCATCTTCCAAGTCCTTCATTTGGTGAATCAAATATGTCGTAGGAGTTGGTTGACACAAGTGCTAGACCGGCAACACCTTCATCTTGAGTATATTCGGAGTCGGAGTGATAGCTTCTCTCGGAGTGATTATCGGAGTCGGAGCCGGATACCCATTCACCAACATGAGCTTGATGTCTTCGTTTTGTGTAGCTCCTAGATGACTTGTCCTTCCTTTCCGAATCCTTGCTTCTACTCTTGTAGAACTTGTTGAAGTTCTTCACCATTAGGCTCAATTCTTCATTGTAGGTTTGTTTCTCACTTGATGATGTGTGAGCTTCACATGAGGCTTTGTAAGCACCACTTGACTTGTTGTGGAGCTCCTCCTTATCCTTGGGTGACATCTCATGAGCAACAATTCTTCCAATGACTTCCGTTGGCTTGAGATCTTTGTAATTGGGCATCACTTGGATCAATGTGCACACGGTATCATATTTTCCGTCCAATGCTCTTAGGATCTTCTTGATGATGAATTTATCGGTCGTCTCTTCACTTCCTAAGCCGACAATCTCATTTGTGATAAGAGCAAGCCTAGAGTACATTTCAGCGACACCTTCACCATCCTTCATTTTGAACATGTCAAGCTGACTTTGAAGCACATCCAACTTGGATTCCTTGACGGAGTCGGTACCTTCGTGCATATCAATCAAAGTATCCCAAATTTCCTTTGCATTCTCAAGACGGCTGATTTTGTTGAATTCTTCGGGGCACAATCCATTGAAGAGCATATCACAAGCTTGAGCGTTGTATTGCAGCATCTTCAACTCTTCCACAGTAGCTTCACGGTTCGGTTCTCTCCCATCAAAGAATTCACCTTGCAAGCCAATACACACAATATCCCAAACAGCGGGGTTATGTCCAAGAATATGCATTTTCATCTTATGCTTCCAACTAGCAAAATTAGTACCATCAAAGTAAGGACCTCTACAGTGATAGTTTCCCTTGCTAGACGCCATACTCTCCTAGGTTGTGAAACCAAGGCTATGACTACCAAAAGCTATGGAAATCAAAGCAAATGGAGACCAAAGCTCTGATACCACTTGTAGGTTCGAAAGTATGTCTAGAGGGGGGGTGATTAGACTACTTGACCAAATAAAAACTTATCATTTTCCCAATTTTAGTTCTTGGTAGATTTTAGCAACTTTGGACAAGTCAAGCAATCTTAACACAATTGAAGCAAGCATGCAAAGAGTATATGAGCACGAAGGTAAGCTCCTTTGTTACCGGGTAAGCTCCTTTGTTACTGGGTCCTCCTTGTACCGGGCCCTGAGAAAGTTCCTGGTCTGCTTGTCACGGTATTTCTCGAAGCGGGGCGGTAGGCCTTGCTCGGCACGCTCCGCGTCCTCCTTCTCCCATATAGGCTCCGCCACTCTGTAACCGCCGGGACCGAGTTGGTGGACCCCTAAGTACAACTTCCACATTTCTTTCCCCCACTGACTTGATTCGGAGGTTGCGCTGCTCTCGCACTTGATCTTGAACTCCTTGTACTCATCTTCGCTCATCAAAGAATATTTCGCCTTGATCTTGTCATAACTACCACCTTTCGCCTTACTCCTTATATTGCCTTCACCGTGCTTCTCCAAGTAGACAGGGTCGTGCTCATCCTCGTGAGGGCGGTACTGTTCACTTTATTCCCTGAGAGGCGTGTGTTTGCAAACTCAGTGGGGAACTTGTATTGTTCATGCAGCTTCGTGAAGAGGAGGCTGCGCAAATTCCCGTGGTCCTTATGCCTTATGTTCTAGGTGTTGATCGAGACGGTGCTCCGGAGAATGCACCCGAGTTGAACCGAGTACCCCTTGACTACTTGTTTGGGCGCTGTCGGATTCCTGACAGAGTCCACTTCAGTAAATTCCTCCCTGACGGTGCCGGGCGCACTCGGGCGCCGGTCCTTCCGTTGCCTCTTCGGTTGGCTGCCATCTGTGTGTGCACCGCCATCATCAGTGGTGGCATCCTCGGCGGCACCATCAGTGGTGTCATCCCTGACGCCACTAGGGGTTGTGTAGTCAGGATCGGTGTCTTCTGCGGTGTCCTCATAGCGGTGAGGTTGTTCCTCCAACTCCTGGGACAGCTCCCAGAATTGCTTGCCGCCCGAACCGCCGGCCTCATCATTGTGGGCCATGTTTTGCTCTAAATAGGAAAAAAGTTTGGTCAAAAAGTTGGTTATTGTCAAGGAACAAGATCATGGTCTCATCATTTAGGGTTTTTCGACACCGAGGCATCCTAAAAGCTAAGCTTTTATCATTTAGGGTTTGTCGACGCCGAGGCACCCTAAAAGCCTAAGCGTACATCATTTAGGTTCTCATCGACACCGAGGCACCCTAAAAGCCAAGGTTTCATCATTTAGGCTTTGTCGACGCCGAGGCACCCTAAATGCTAAGTTAAGTTTTCATCATTAAGGGTTTATCAATGCCGAGGCACCCTAGGTTGGGCCTAATCACTTGGCACTAATCAGTTGGCTCTATTGCCACCTATGTTGGGTTTATCATCTAGGGTTTATCGATGCTAAGGAGAATTCTAAGTTGGGCCTAATCACTTGGCTCTATTGCCACCTATGGTTTAATGCAGCAAGAATAAAGGGGCAGTTGATCCTACTTAATTAAGTACTAAGATACCCCGGCCCATGCATTAGTAGCAAGTACCTCATATGTCTGATTTTTAGCAAAGTCATGCTAAAATTCACGGAAAATTTCAGCATGACCTTTGCTGAAAGTAGGACATATGGAGTACCCGAATTTGCCGGAACGGAAGTTAATCGACATTCCGGCAAACTCTAGGGCCTCTCGGGGTACCAGCAAAATCATCACGACACAAAGGGCCTCTCAAGGGCCTCAAGCAGCAGTGGCGTCTCCTAGGACCCCATTTTTTTGCTAAATTTCTTTGAGCAACAATCAGAGCAGAAAATTCAGCATATTTCTATAAAATAGCACTGTAAAGATGAAGAACAGTTCTACAGCAGCCCATTTATATACAATAGCATCTTTGGTCATACCAATTTCTGAAACAATTCAAATCTGAACTGTATCTTTGGTCATACAAATCTCTGAAACTATACAAATCTGAAATATATATTTGGTCATACAAATTTATGGAACTAATCAAATCTGAATTGTATCTTTGGTCGTACAAATCTCTGAAACTTTACAAATCTATGGTCATACAAATTTATGGAACTAATCGAATCTGAACTGTATCTTGCGTAGGCACCACTACTGCAAGTGCCATACTACTGCAAGTTCCATACTACCGCAAGTGCTATACTACTGCAGGAAAGGAGGATCATCATACACATATATATGTATAGCAATTGACAGGAGCTTCATCATTTTTAGTAACAATAATACATATATAGCAATTGGAAGCAAACAGATGTACACATAAGATAAAAATGTAGTGCTGAAAGTTTAATGCTTACAGAAGACTTGCTGAAATAGTGAAAAATATGGAGTCACCAAGCTGGCTAAGAAACTCCCAAAGTCCACTAGCAAATCCAAGATCTAATCATGTTACACACATCATAACAATTTAAGATAATTAGGATAAGGATAGTAGGAAATGAAAAAGAAAGAGCTCAAAAAACAATCACAACAGAAAAATAATAAAAACCTAGTCCTAGAAGAAAAGAAATCCTAAAATCTGGAGCAAGTCCTAGCAATAGTAGTCCAACTAGATGGCCACCACTACTACTCCTATCACTAGAGTAAACAACATTTGTGTGTTCAACATCTTTACTAACAGTAAATTGGCAGTACTCCATTATCTACTCCTGCAACTTCAACTACAATAACATCCTACAACTACAACAACAACATAAAACTACTATGCATCATCTTCCTACAACTACTCATCTTCAGCAGCAACAACATAAAGTTCCTGTTTAGTTAAATTCATGTTAAACATCATTTGGACCAGAGCCCAATCCTTTCTTCTGCTTGTTAGTAGAACTATTGTTTCTTCAACTTATGCAAAAATTGAACATCATATGAAGCATTAATTCCAGAGAGCTTAGCAGCTAAAGTGAGATACAATTCCAAACAATGAACAGAAAGAAGGAATTACGGCAGATCATTTCAGCACCAAACTAATGGAATGAATTGCAACAGAACATTTTACTGAAAAAGTGGACTATAATGCAATCATTAAACTGAAACGAGCAAGTGACCGAATTGAGAGGATAATCAGCCACGTTTAATCGTTATCTAGAACAAAACTAGATAATCAGCCATCAGGAGCGGACGGCTGCAGGTCAGGGCGCGGCCCCGCGACCAGGGAATGGACAGGGGTGGGGTGAGCGCGGTCTCGTGCGGCCGGGTGACAGCCGGAGGCGAGGTCAGGCAGTGGGCAGCACGGTGCAGCCGCACGTGGAGCAAGGCCCGACCATGGCGGATAGTGGTGCGGCAAAATCATAGGGGCAGCGCTAGGGTTTGCAGGAGAGGGGGTGGAGGAGAAGGGAGGAATCACCTGGGGAGGGGATGGAGGAATGGAGGAAGACGCCGGCGTTGACGCTCCGGCAGCGGCTGGGCGTTGAAGCTCCGGTGACACGCGGCGGGCTCCTCCACACGCGGGTGCCCTCGAGGCTTGGGCGGAGGACGCCGAGGGCGCTGGTGCGCGGAGGGGGGGACGGCGAGGGAGGCGGCGCTGCTCGGGAGGCGTTAGGGCGTTGGGTGCGGCGCGGCGGCAAGCGAGCACGGCTGGGATGGCGAGCAGGGCGTCTGGCCTGGCGGCGCATTTATTGGGCGGAGGGGCAAAGTTAGGTCGAGTGGGGATCTAGCGAGGGAGGGGAATAGGTGGACTGGGGGAAGCTTACTAATGGCGCACCCCGCAGAGGTGCGCCATTAGAATGGTTTTTTATTACAGTTCGAGCACTCAGTTTATATTCCACCTAACCCAATCCACATCAGAACCCGCCCACTAGCCCGACTGGTCAGCACGCATCACACACACCAGGAGGTCCTGGGTTCGATTCCCAGGCTCCCCAATAATTTTTTATGCATTTTAAATGTTGTTTGATATTTATTTGTGTTTAAATATGTTCAAACTTGTTTAAATCATAACAGTAATATTTTTTATAAAAAAGTAATAATTTTTTAAAAAATATGTTCAAATTTGTTACCTTAAAATATCATCGGCGGCGGCGGTGGAGCGGGGGAGGGTGCGGGGGGTGCCCGTTGGCGGCGGCGGAGCGGGGGAGGGTGCGGGGTCGGGTGCTCGTCGGCGGCGATGGAGCGGGGGAGGGTTGCGGTGGGTCGGCGGTGGCGGTGGAGCTAGCGGGGGAGGGTGCGGGTGGGATCGAGATGGAGGGGGATCGAGATCGAGATGGAGGGGGAATCGAGATCAAGATAGAGGGGGATCGAGATCGAGTGTCCTCATGAATTCAGAAAGTGCCCATGAAATTTAAAAATATTCATGATATCAAAAAGTGCCCATGAAATACAATCGAGAAATGAAGACGACGATTTAAATACAATTGATCTTAGCTAGCTATCTGTTCACAATCTTCTTGCCCTTCTTTTTCGCAAATGGAGTTCTTTTGTGGAACGGACGTCCTTTAGGTAGGGTGGTCCTGCTTCTTCTTGTGGTGTGTGCTGCTACTTCATCGTCGTCGTCATGTTCGATCTTCGGGTCGCCATACTTGTCGAAGTCTTGCTCATTGGCTACTCCATCCATTCTGATGATCTTCCTTTTGCCTCTCCTCACGACAACACGACTGGGCTTTGACGGGTCGGTAATGAAGAAGCATTGGTCCACTTGGGAAGCCAGTACCCATGGCTCATTTTTCATGGTGACGCTTATGCCCATGAGCTTGGATTTGGCTTCGGTATAACCATGGTGGTGAAATGCCGGTCTTCTTTTAGGACGCTCTTGGCCCATCTGACACGAAACATCGGGACCTTCTCTCCAGCGTAGCTCGGCTCCCAGATCTCCTCGATCCTTCCGTAGTATCTGTCCTTGTCGTTACCGATGTAGGATTCCATCGTTACCCCGGAGTTCTGATAACCATCGCTCTTCATGTCCTTGTTCTTGGTGTAGAATGTGTAGCCGTTGATATCGTACGCCTCATATGTCATCAGGTTGTGCTCGGCGCCCTGTGACAAAGCGAATATGAGTTGTTCTTCCGCGGAAGAATCCTCATGTAAAGGGTACGACAGAAACTTCTGCTTGAACCAACGCGTGAAACATGAGTTGTGCTCTTTGATTATATCTCCGTCCGTCCTCTGTTGGCCTCGGTCATTGTACGTCTTCTCAATAAAGGTTTCGTGCTCTACCACCCAAGGATCGACCACGTCTATGTGTTGTAGCGCAACTAGGTTTGCTCTTTCAAAGTCGGCGAGTCGACCCTCGAAGTCGACATGCATTTCACGGCGACCCTCATGGTGACCCCATCCAATGAGCTCGCCGAGGTGCTGCTGACGGCGCGGACCAACAGGTTCTTGATGCCTAGATACTTCGTGCAGTAGGAGATGCACTCTTCGGTCAGAAAGCCCCTAGCTATACTTCCCTCTGGACGTGACATGTTGCGAACATATCCTTTGATGACACCATTCATCCTTTCGAACAGATCATGCCGTGCGAGGGACGCCGGCCCGAGTTGGATGATATCCTCCACAATATGGACCAGCAGATGCACCATAACGTCGAAGAATGCGGGCGGGAAGTACATCTCAAGCTTGCATAGTATCACCACGATCTCTTCCTGTAGCCTTCTGAGTTGCCTCACGCCAATCAACTTCCGAGAGATGACGTTGAAAAAGTTGCATAGGCCAAATAGCGTTTCACGGACATGCACGTCCATGATCCCATAGATTGCAATTGGAAGTATCTGCGTCATCAGCACGTGACAGTCGTGACACTTCATCCCGCTGAACTTCTGCTTCGCTGGGTCTAGGTATCTGCTTATCTTCCCAGCAGAATCGAAGGAAGTTTTACTCCTCGAGGCGGTGAAAAACTGCTCGATCTCCTCCTGACTTAGAGTGAAGCATGCGGGAGGGTAGTCATTTCCGGTCTTCTTGGCCTTTTTGCCTTTGCGACGAGTTTCTGTGTCCTGCTTTGCCTCATCATCATCATCATCATTAGCGTGAAGCTCCTGCCTGATGCCCGTTGATTTCAAGCCTGTCCTTGCTTTCGGCCCATCTTTGGTCCTCTCTGGCATGTTGAGCAGGGTACCAAGCAGACTCTCGCACACGTTCTTCGTGATATGCATGGCATCAAGGCTGTGAGGCACACGGTGGAGCTTTCTTCCTCTTCTTGTATCGAGTGATGCCGCACACCGGACATATGGTAGACTCTGCGTGCTCGTCCCGATAAATGATGCAATTGTTCATGCACACATGGTATTTCACGTGCAGTAAATCCAGAGGACACACGATTTTCTTCGCCTCCTCGAAACTGGTCGGGCACTTGTTCCCCTTGGGAAGACGTTCGTGCGAATGACATGTTCTCGTCGAAGCATCGCCGGTCATTTTGTGTTTTACCTTCATCTCCGAGCCATGAGCGCACTTTCGGCGGGTATCCTCGGGCCTGCATCCTTCATACAATGGAGTAACCGCGTCTATCTCCAGCTTGATCCAGCTTGGCATTCTCTCGGCGGCAGCTCTTGCGTTATCCGTCTCGCTTGAGAAGCAGCTCTTGAATATGAGGGTCCCGCACCCAGCCTCCATCATCGTCTGCTCCGGAATCTTCATCTTCATGATCATGCCCTTCGTCTTGATCTTCCTCATCATCATGTACACCATCTTCTACATGCTGACTGTGTACAGCATCACCGTCGTGATCATGTCCTGGAGATTCTTCGTCTTCTCGCCCGCCCTCGCAGTGGTGGTTGTCTTGTTGCCCTTCCTCATTTCTTGCCCGGCCCCCATGGACGACTTCATAGTCATCTTCATCACCTTGCCACCGATAGACATCCATGAAACCATGCAAGAGCAGGTGGTCCCGCACCTGCCCGGAATCCGGGTCCGTAATAAGGCTCTTCAGCTTGCATCTTCGACACAGACATCTTATCTCCATCTCATTCTTTTCAAGCATCTCGGCCTTCGTGGAGCTCAAAAACCTATTCATGATGCCTTCGGTCATCGTGCGGACCATGGTCGCCTGCGGGGTAGAGCAAAACGATATTTTAGAACCAAGAAAAAATTTGGCATGACCTTCCCTAAAAATAGGACCAAAAAGAATGCATAGTGCCAAAATTCTCACTAAACGGAAATGAATCAACATTCCGCAAAATATTGGCAACTATCGCATTTCAAATACCGTACACTGCAAACACAAACATATATGCAACACCACAAACATACATATATCTAGCTAGGCCACAAAAGTGCATGTGCACGTTGTTGGAGCGAGCTAGGGAGAAAAAAAGTAGATCTACATCATGAAGATAGCTTTCCCCTTACTTACCTATCAAAAAAAGGTAATTTCACCAC
This sequence comes from Aegilops speltoides, assembly GCA_021437245.1. NCBI lineage: Eukaryota > Viridiplantae > Streptophyta > Magnoliopsida > Poales > Poaceae > Aegilops > Aegilops speltoides. The sequence continues at coordinate 340,551,583 of CM038147.1, read as the reverse complement.
TTAATTTTGATGAATCTATGGTGCAAATGAGGTGAGGAGGAGGAGGCAGCCGAAAGCTTGGAGAAGGAGGTGGAGGGACTGAAGTGGGGAAAGTGAGTGGGTAGATGTGGCTGTCCAAAATATCTTGTTGGGGTCCCAGGTTACTAATGGCACACCACCTGCAAATGCGCCATTAGTAACCCTGGTTACTAATGGCGCACCTGCAGGTGGTGCACCATTAGTAGTTTTGCAAAAAGTAATATATATATATATATATATATATATATATATATATATATATACTAATGGCGCACCGTGTAGTAGTGCGCCATTACTAGTTTAAACTAGTAATGGCGCACTGTGACACGGTGCGCCATTAGTAGTGTTGCAAAAAAAGAATTAAAAAAAGAATACAGTACTGGCACACTCTGTGGCTGGTGCGCCATTACTAGTTAGAACTAGTAATGGCGCACTTCGGTCGGATGCGCCATTAGTATGTATGGAAAAATGAAAAAAAATATCACTAGTGGCGCACCTTTTGTCTGGTGCGCCATTAGTGTCTTCCACACTAACGGCGCATCACCAAATGGTGCGCCATTAGTATATAGTAGTGGCGCACTACTTCTCTGGTGCGCCATTAGTGTCCATCCCATCTATAGCCCTTTTCCTAGTAGTGCCCTGTCCACGGGGGGCGCGCCCTACCCTCCTGGGTCCGCCCCCCTGCCTCGTGGGCCCCCTGGTGCTCCACCGACCTCAACTCCAACTCTATATATTCACATTCAGGGAGAAAAAAATCAAAGAGAAGGATTCATCGCGTTTTACGATACGGAGCCACCGCCAAGCCCTAATCTCTCTCGGGGGAGCTGATATGGAGTCCGTTCGGGGCTCCGGAGAGGGGAATTTGTCATCGTCGTCATCATCAACCTTCCTCCATCACCAATTTCATGATGCTCACCGCCGTGCGTGAGTAATTCTATCGTAGGCTTGCTGGACGGTGATGGGTTGGATGAGATTTACCATGTAATCGAGTTAGTTTTGTTAGGGTTTGGTCCCTAGTATCCATTATGTTCGAAGATTGATGTTGCTATGACTTTGCTATGATTAATGCTTGTCACTAGGTCCCGAGTGCCATGATTTCAGATCTGAACCTATTATGTTTTCATGAATATATGTGAGTTCTTGATCCTATCTTGCAAGTCTATAGTCACCTACTATGTGTTATGATCCGGCAACCCCAAAGTGACAATAATCGGGACCACTCCCGGTGATGACCGTAATTTGAGGAGTTCATGTATTCACTAAGTGTTAATGCTTTGGTCCGGTACTCTATTAAAAGGAGGCCCTAATATCCCTTAGTTTCCAATAGGACCCCGCTGCCACGGGAGGGTAGGACAAAAGATGCCATGCAAGTTCTTTTCCATAAGCACGTAGGACTATATTTGGAATACATGCCTACATTACATTGATGAACTGGAGCTAATTACATGTCACCCTATGTTATAATGTTGCATGAGGAATCGTGATCCCACATAATTATCCATCATCGATCCAATGCCTACTTAACTTTTCACATATTGCTCTTTGCTTAGTTACTTTACCGCTTCCATCGTTACAATTACTACAAAACTGCTCTTCATTACTTTTGCCACTATTACCAAGCATTTCCATACTACTTTGGTACTAAATACTTTGCTACAGATTTTAAGTTATCCAGGTGTGGTTGAATTGACAACTCACTGCTAATACTTGAGAATATACTTTGGCTCCCCTTGTGTCGAATCAATAAATTTGGGTTGAATACTCTACCCTCGAAAACTGTTGCGATCCCCTATACTTGTGGGTTATCAGGGGCCCCTCCACGCGGCAGGCTCGGGCGACCTCGCCCCACCCGTGGGTCATGAAGACGTCGCCAGGGGGCACCACCTCGACCTCAGCCCCGGTGGCCAGGCTGCTGCACCTGGCGTGTTGCAGCCACAGCTCGAGCGGCCCCCTCGGCCGGAGCTCGTCAGCGAAGAACCTCGGGAGCCGGATCCATGAGGAGGGTGGCATCGCTGCCCACACCACAAACTCGCGTGAGCTTCCCTCGGCATGGGTCTGCGGCTCAGCAGGCGAACGGATGCCACCTGGGACTGCTCGACGGTGCGCATTGTCGTCCTGCACACGGGTGTACAGGGGAAGGGGGAAGCCGGGCGGAGGCCTTGCTTTTAAGGCCTGGTCACCTCCTGCCTCGCGCCGGCGTCGCTGGGACGGTAGAACCATTTCTTCGGCGGAAGTGGGTCAAGCCCCTCCTGAGGGGCTTTTCCCTGTTCTGCCGCGAAGAACCTCCTGATCGGCGCCATGGATGCAACGGCAAGGTGGAGAAGAAGGAGGGACGAGCAACGAGAATATGGAGAGAGAGAGATGAGTGGGGGGCTCTGCCCCTCCCCTTGTTTATAGTCAGAGGGAGGCCAACCGCCAGCCTCCATGATCCCGCGTGATAATGATCTTCTGCATGCAGCATCGACTCGTCAAGTCGAACAGTTGTCGAGGCAGCATGAGGAAGTGGAGGCGCCCACGTCCCATCAATCGCCACGCGTCGTCCAAGGCTGCAGGCGGTTAGGGCCCGCGGCGCTCCGCACTTGCCCTTTGGCTTCGCCTAGAAGCCAAGTCCAAGCGTGCCTTGGGCCCGGGGGCTATTGCCGGTGTTCTGGATACGGGGGTACCCAGACTTGCCTGCCTGCGACCCACTGCATGCCTCCGTCGGCGGCCTGGTATGGCCCAGCCTCAGCATCAACAACCCAAGACCCTCGCGAGGGGCCAAGCCTCGCAAGGCGGACGACACCAAGACCTCCAAGGGGATCGGCCTCTTCAGGCTGGCTCCCGAGCAGCGAAGACTTCTATGCAAGGTGCACCTCGTAAGGCTCAGCTGACGTGAGCCATGACGACCAGGGCCAGGCGGGCACCAGCGGGCGCAGAGTACCAGTTTCCTCTTCGGTGCAAAGTAGGCAAGCAGCAGGCGCGGAGTCCCGAGGAACCAACCAAAGGTTTCCATTCTGGTGCAACAAGACCAAGACCGCCAGGACGGTAGGACGGAGGTCATCGCCGAGCCCACCACAGCGTCACGACCAGAGGCTTTTGCAGGCGAAGACCACTTTTGTTAGGATAGGATTATTTGTTGTCTCCTTTCAAATCTGGCCGTTGTGGGATCCCTTCCCGCCAACATTTGGGAAGAGGACCAAGGCCACTATAAATAGGACCTAGCCACCACCATAGAAGGAGAGGACGAAAGAGAGGAAGAAGGTCGAATCCACAGAAGATAGAAGGGTAGGATAGAATCCATTCCACCCTCACCAGCTCACTCGAGCTCAAGAACACACCTCCGGAGGGTGTTCCCACTCTACTAGTTCTTCCTTAGCCCCTAGAGGCAAATCCACCACAAAGCAGGAGTAGGGTCTTACACCGCAAGGTGGCCCAAACCTAGGTAGACTGTTGTGTCTTTCTTTCCCTTCGAGCTCGACGCGCTAGGCTGTGAGGTTTCGCGAGTAGCAGACTGGGTAGGTTGAGATCTCCGCACACACCCTAGAGTTTGAATCTCTCAAGGGTTTGCGGAACCAGAAATCTGACACCCACATGTCGGCGAACAGAAGTATTCTGTCCGATATCAAGGAGGAGTAAGGAAACCGTGTGGTATAGTGTCACTGCTTATTTATATTTGTTTTTTATTTTTGATGAAAGCTAGCGTTTCAACTCTTACGATGGAGGAGTGCGACACACAACATGTGTTGGATGTCCCACATGTCAGTGAAAGGAGTGGGACATGAACAACGTGGTAGAGCGTCTCCACTTCTTCCGTTTCTAGGTCAGAGATCACACGTAGTACTACTATATAACGATATAAAGTGCGACCCGGAGAGACAGACGCGCCTAGTTGGAAGGTCTTGGACCATACACATAAACAAATATCCAACCTAATATGTGCCTGCAATTAATATAGTAGAGTACTTAGGCACATATATCATAATATCATAGTGCATTGTACGTACAAAATTTAGTGATAGTAAGACAAATGCCCATATGCCACGCAGGTTCATACTATTTGTGCCTGGCTACTTCACTTACTCGCTACATACTCACATTTGTACATCCCTGGGTACATGTCTGTGTAAGTGCATCTAGTGCCACCCCTAGTTGGTTTTGGAGTATTGACGACAAACCTGGTTGAGGGACTAATGTGTTTGTGAGAATTGCAGGATAACACAGGTAGTAGTCCCTCATTGATTCGGTTTACCTACCGGAGATGACCCCTAAAAATGTGTGAAGACATTGAAGACAATGGTGGTCTGTGAAGCCATTCACGTTGAAGACTATGACACGAGAAGACATTGATTGAAGACTATGGAGCACGAAGACTTAGTTGTTTCGTTGTTTCCTTTTCTTCTTGGTTGAGTCATAGGAACCACCGCACTGTTAAGTGGGGTCCAAGTGAACAAAGTCAGAATGACTGAAGTGATGCTCAACCAAATCCTGTGTCTTCGAGCGAAGACAATGAGTACAAATCTTATCCAGAGTCGGATAAGTCAGCTTTACTTGTAGCCCAAGTCAAGCTGCCACGTGTGTTTGAAATATGACCGTTGTGACACGTGTCAGTTCCTTAGTGACCCAGGGTCATTTCGGACAAATCAGGTCAGGTTGCCCATTGGCTATAAATTGCCCACCCCTGTAACGCCCCGGATCCGATGCGCCAGGTGTCCGCCAGTTATTCGCCATCCTTGCCATGTCATGTGCTTGCGTGTTGCATTTTGCCATCTCATCATCTGCATTTCATATCATGTCATCATGTGCATCGCATTGGCATACGTGTTCGTCTCATGCATCCAAGCATTTTCCCCGTTGTCCATTTTGCAATCTGGCACTCCTATGTCCTCCAGCGCTCCCCTTTTGTCTCTCATTGTGAGCGGGTGTTAAACATTCTCGCAATGGACCGTGATTTGCCAAGCGGCCTTGGTACACCACCGGTAGACCGCCTGTCAAGTTTCGTGCCATTTGGAGTCCGTTTGATACTCCAACGGTTAATCGGGTAACCGTGAAGGCCTCTTTTGTGTGCAGCCCAACACCCCTCCAAAGTGGCCCAATAACCCATCCAAAACACCTCCATGCTCTCGGTCGTTCGATCACGATCGTGTGGGCAAAAACTGCACTCCATTTGGAGTATCCTAGCTCCCTCTACCTATTTATATGTCCCTCTCCCCCGAAATCTCGGATGAAAACATCCCTAACCCTAGCCTCTTCCTCCTCCCGCCATCGGACGCGTCCAACCCGCCGCCGGACATGTCTGCCGCCGCCCCCTCGCCCTATCATACGCCGCCACGTGTCCTCCGCCGCAATCTCGCCCGCGCCCATGAGCCCACGGCCAGCCCTCCCAGGCCGCACGACCGGCCCCAAGCCCGCCTCCTCAGCCGTCGCACCTTGCCTCCCGCCGCCGCCATCGCTCCGCCGCTGCTGCGCGTGCCACCGCAGCGCCCGTCCGCTGCCTCCGCCGCCCGCCGCCCGCATCCCATGAGCCCCGCGCCGCCTTGCGCCTCGCCGCCTCCTCGTCGGCTGGCGCGCCCAGCTTCATGGATCCCGTGGCGCCTCCGCCGCGCCACCTCCCGCCACCGAGACCTCCATGGCGGCGCCGCCACAGGAGTTCGCGGAGCTCGCGCCGCAGCCTCCGCCACCGGCGCCCATCTCCTCGCCAGACCCTGCCGCCCCGCACCTCCGTCGCGTCGTCCCGCGCCTCCCCCGCCGGCCGCCGCCTCGCCGGAGTTCATCGGATCCGGATCGGGACCAGATCCACCGGTCCCCGATCCAAACGCCCCGAGCCTCCTCGGTCCGCTCCATCCCGGGATCTCCTCGTCCCGTTGACTTTTCCCGGAGGGTATAATTTTCTCTGTCCCGGATCTGCAACATTTTCATGCTCTGCTCATCATGCTGTATCTCCTCATATATAGCTCCGTTTTGCGCGCATAATTTATCAAAATGTTCACCATGATGTGCTCTACATTTCATTCCATTGTTCCATGCTTGTTTGAGTCCATCTTGATGCCCTAATCATCGTTGCAAGAGTGCTATATGATATTAACTGCTGTCTGTTAACAGAACTTGATGATTTGTCTTTTTCGTTGCATTTTGTGTGTGCATCCTATGAGCATGAGCTCTACATGTGTTTTGTGCTACGTCATGCCATATTTGCAGTGGTGCAATCCATGTATTTTTGTGAGCCTTGTCGTAAGTGCATCGAGCTCGTGAAGTAGGGTACTTGCTGTTACTGTTTTGCTAGACTATTTCTGCTATATCATGGTGCTATGTAAACCTGCTGCTACAAGTCATTCCATGCATGCTTCTACAAGGATGTTTTGTTGTACATTTCATGCTCTATCCATTCATACCCCTAGTTGCATTTATAGCCGGCTGTAACTTTTTGTTATCTTGCTCCAAAATTGCTAAATGATGTTGCTGTCAGCCTGTTAACTTCAAGTTCAGTTTTGCCATGAGCTTTGCTAGTGATCCATGCACCCTATGAACATGCTCTTATCATGCTTAGCTTCACAAACATGTCTTATTACTGTTGGTTACCTTTTCATGCCATGTATTGCTCTGTGGTGAGTGGTACAAGCTCACCAACATGCCTACTTATTGTTGTTGCTGCCATGTATGAATCTGTCATATCACTTGCTATGTTTACATGGGTGCCATCATATTTTCTGTGCCCTGTTGGCTCATGGTCAGTAAGGGACTTTTGTTATATGCAATTAGTAGATTCATGCCATGCCTTTGTTTGCCATGATAAGTTCTTGTAAAATGTTGTTTGATAGCTCTAAACATTGCAACCTGATGTTATTTCTGCTAAGCCTGAAACTGTTATTATTTGCAATTTTACCATGACCTTTTGAGCATGTTCTAGTGTTTTCTGGAGATAGCTCAGTGTTCATGTTTAGACATTCTTTACTTGTACTTCATGCCCATGCATTTTTTTCTCATGTTGGGGTCCTGTAGCTTATTGTTTTGATGCTTGTTAGATGCCTAGTTGCTGTTTTGGACAGCTTGTCCTTTAAACTTTTATAGAGTGTATGTGTTGAACCGTTGCTCCGTTTTGAGTGTGCTCTATATGAAACTTGCTTAGAATTGCATGTAGTTTCATATTATCATGTTGCATCCTTGTTTTGAGGTGTTTGCTTGATGTTTGGATGCATTTAGCATCAATGCCATGTTTAACTTGTTTTGCTCATATCTTCTAGGCCGTAGCTCCGAATTAAATGAACTTCATATGTAACTTGACTAGAATCTCGTGTAGATCCTCTTGGTGCTCTTTAACTTGCTGTTAAATAAATTCAACTTAATGTTTGTTCTTTAACTTGATCCTCTTGAGGCAAGATGACCGTCACCTTGGATCTCACTACTATCATTGCTATGCTAGTTGCTTCGTTCTATCGCTTTGCTGCGCTACCTATCACTTGTTCTTCAAGCCTCCCGAATTTCCATGTGAGCCTCTAACCTTGTCACCCTTCCTAGCAAACCATTGCTTTGCTATGTTACCGCTTTTGCTCAGCCCCTCTTATAGCGTTGTTAGTTGCAGGTGAAGTTGAAGATTGCTCCATGGTGGACAGGATTTTGGTTGGGATATCACAATATCTTTTATTTAATTAATGCATCTATATACTTGGTAAAGGGTGGAAGGCTCGGACTTATGCCTGGTGTTTTGCTCCACTCTTGCCGCACTAGTTTCCGTCATACCGGTGTTATGTTCCCAGATTTTGTGTTCCTTACGCGGTTGGGTGATTTATGGGACCCCCTTGACAGTTCGCTTTGGATAAAACTCCTCCAGCAAGGCCCAACCTTGGTTTTGCCATTTGCCTCACCACCACCTATACCTTTCCCTCGGGTCAGCCAACCCGAGGGTCATCTTTATTTTACCCCCCCCCCCGGGGCCAGTGCTTCTCTAAGGGCTGGTCCGAACCAGATCCCTTTGCAGCGCCCCCTCAGGGAAACTTGAGGTCTGGTTTTAGTTGTACGGATTGCTCATCCGGTGTTGCCCTGAGAACGAGATATGTGCAGCTCCTATCGAGATTGTCGGCACATCGGGCGGCTTTGCTGGTCTTGTTTTACCATTGTCGAAATGTCTTGTAAACCGGGATTCCGAGACTGGTCGGGTCTTCCTGGGAGAAGGAATATCCTTCGTTAATCGCGAGAGCTTATCATGGGCTAAGTTGGGACACCCCTGTAGGGTATAAACTTTCGAGAGCCGTGCCCGCGGTTATGTGGCAGATGGAAATTTGTTAACGTCCGGTTGTAGATAACTTGACACCAGATCCATATTAAAACACATCAACCGTGTGTGTAGCCGTGATGGTCTCTTCTCAGTGGAGTCCGGGAAGTGAACATGGTTTTGGGTTATGTTTGACGTAAGTAGGAGTTCAGGATCACCTCTTGATCATTGCTAGCTTCACGACCGTTCCATTGTTTCTCTTCTTGCTCTCATTTGCGTATGTTAGCCACCATATCATGCTTAGTCGCTGCTGCAACCTCACCACTTTATCCCTTCCTTTCCCTTTAAGTTTTGCTAGTCTTGATACCCATGGTAATGGGATTGTGTAGGATCGAAAGTATGTCTAGAGGGGGGTGATTAGACTACTTGATAATATAAAAATTCTGCCTTTTGACAAAGAACAGTTTTTGGCAGATTCACAATTATGATCAAGTCAAGCATCACCCTACACATGCAATTCTAGAGTATAGGCAGCGGAAAGTAAATTGCACATGTAGTAAAGAGAGGTGGAGAAGAGCAAACGCAATTTTGGAGACGCGGTGATTTTTCTCGTGGTTCCGATAGGTGGTGCTATCGTACTTCCATGTTGATGGAGACTTCAACCCACGGAGGGTAACGGCTGCGAGAGTCCACGGAGGGCTCCACCCACGAAGGGTCCATGAAGAAGCAACCTTGTCTATTCCATCATGGCCTACGCCCACGGAGGGCTAGCCTTACTCGGGGTAGATCTTCACGAAGTAGGCGATCTCCTTGCCCTTACAAACTTCTTGGTTCAACTCGACATCTCGACAGAGGCTCCCAAGCGACACCTAACCAATCTAGGAGGCACCACCCTCCAAAAGGTAATAGATGTTGTTGATGATGATGAACTCCTTGCTCTTGTGCTTCAAATGATAATCTCCCCAACACTCAACTCTCCTCACTGATTTGGCTGTGGTGGAAGAAAGGATTGAGTGGAAAGCAACTTGGGAAGGCTAGAGATCAAGCTTCATATGGTGGGAGTGGAGCAACTTGATCTCAACACAAGGGTAGGTAGTTCTCTTCTCGAAAATGTAAGGTAGGAGTGGTAGTTCTTTCGATGGCTCTCTCCACGAATGAAGAGGGGTGGAGGGTATTTATAGCCTCCACACAAAATCCAACCGTTACACACATTTGAGCAATCTCGGTGGGACCGAAGTTGACAACTCGGTGAGACCGATAGTTCAAATTATGTGAACGTTGGGATTTTCGGTGGGACCGAAAATACAATCTCGGTTAGTCCGATTCGTGCAAAGACAAGAGCTTGCCAATCTCGGTGGGACCGACTTCATCATCTCGGTGACACCGATTTGATGATGAAGATTCTGAAGCTTGGCAACTCAAGTTTCGTGAGACCGAGTTCGAATCGGAAAATCCGAGTTTTCTAGGGTTTGGCTTTATGGCTGAGGTGGTTCATCTCGGTGTGGTGAGTTTGGAATATCGGTGGGACCGAGATTACTTATGAGTGTATATGGCGTTGAAAGTTGCTGATAGTTTAGGAGATGTATCACTAAGCACTTTGAGCAACCAGATCATCATCATAACCTCATCCCTTTTAATAGTAATGGCTTTCCTATGGACTCAATGTGATCTTGGATCACTAAACCAAAATGGAGTCTTGAGCTTTTGCCAATGCTTGCCTTAGCATTTTGAGGGTCCACCTCTTGATCCTTTTGCCATGCCAATGTGATTGAATTTCTGAAATATACTTGATAAAAGCATTAGTCCAACCACAAAGTATGTTGTCATTAATTACCAAAACCACCCGAGGAGCAAATGTGCTTTCAATCTCCCCTTTTGGTAATTGATGGCAACACACAAACAAGACATCAAAGCTTCTTGAAAGAAAGATGAATTATCACAAAGCTTTGACAAACATGTAGTACACAGGCTCCCCTACAAGTGTGCAAGATTTTCATAAATTATGGTTTTGGACTACCACAAGCACACAAGAGAGAAAGGCAAGATGTGCTACATGCAGCTTGGCTATATGCATCGAGCAGATGAAAAGAAGTGAGTGATAATGCATATATGCATGGTGATTTCTTGCAAACAAGTATTCACAAGCAAGTCACCATCATGCACATTCGCAAAGTGCATATACTTACCTTGAGGTTCCTTGGCATTGTACCAAGAGATAAACTTGGGAAAACAAGGTTAGATAACACAAGAGTATTTCTTCAACCAACAGCAAGAACATCAAGAGTACCAAGCCAGGGATGACATGTATAAAGAGTGTCTCATAATGAGCACAAGCTTGAATCAGCAAACATGTCTCCAAACTAAAAGATTTTCAATGAACTCGAGAGATTTTGCTTTCCATAAGATATCAATTGTGAAGATTCCTCTCCTTTGAGTTTTCTCGATCAAGGGTTTGATGGAAAGAGCAAAATCAAAAGAATGATGCCAAATGAGAATGATGCCAATTGTAATGTCCAATGTGAAACACGGCAAAGCTTTGATGTGATTCTCTCCCCCTTAAGGTAAGATTTCTCTTCTTCTCCCCCTAAATCTTCTCTTCTCCCCCTAAGTCTTCTCCCCCTTTGACATCAAGTGCCGAAAAGGACAGCAAACTAGGAAGGTCAGGGAAGATGGAAAGAAAGAAGTGGGATCCTTAAGAATCACAACTGGGCAAAAGAAACATGCATAGAGAATCATTGAGTGGAGCTGCAGAAGATGATATCCTGGAAGAAAAATCGGTGACACCGAATTAAGATGGATCGCTGGGTCCGAAAGTCATGGACTTAGGGTAGATCCTTTTCGGTTAGACCGAAATATTTAAATCGGTGACGCCGAGTTTAATTCCAAGGGAATACAGAAATAATTCAGCTCACTTTGCGAGGAATGTTTCAAAGGATTTGCAATGAATTTGTAAATGATTTTCGAGGAATTGATCAGAGCCAAAAGGATATTCACAAAGACAGAAGAATAGAAATGAAAAAGATTCCTAGATGAAGTTTTTTTGTTTTTGTTTTTTTAAATGAAAACTCAATGAGAGAACATAAGAGAAAATAGAAAGACTCCAAAAACACATGTACTTCATCTAGATAAGGGTCGGCGACAAAGTCACCTATGTTTGAGTATATTGACTTAGGAGTCAAATGAGAACATTTGATCATAGGTCATACTCATCGTTTAAGCTCAAAATGGGATTGCCTTTTTTCGATTAAGCATTTGATGTGATCACATCTTATGAAGCTGCTTGTACTCATGACTTTGAGCAAAGCTCCTTAAAGATGTGAAGAACATACCTTGGGCTTGTTGTTGCTTTGCTCATGTAGGTGAACTTGATGTAGGTGCTCATTGAATGTGAAGTTAGAGCGCCATTTCCACTTGTGTAGTTCATCTTCCTACATGGGTTAGGCAAGCAAGGAAATGCTCAAGGATATCCAAGATGACAAGAGTGAAATACTAGATGTATAAGATGTCAATAAGGATATGTGGAATTGTGTTCCTTGAACTCAACATCCCAAAGGACTAGATACTTGGTTAATGACAAGATTACTCATGATTTGAGTGTGTGGTAATCCTGTGGAATGTAGATCATCCAAGTACCTGCAAGGAGTTAGATGCAATACAAGGAGGCAAATGTGTTCAAGACATATGATCATCATCATAAGAGAAATATCAAGGATTAGTCAAGTAGGCTCATGCCTTGCATGCATCAATGGAGTTCTCACTCCAAGTTTGAAGCATCAATGATGTTCAACTCACTCCTTAAGCGACAAAACACCTTCTCATCAAGAGGTTTTGTAAAGATATCAGCAAGTTGTTTGTCAGTACGAACATGCTTAAGATTGATGTCACCCTTGGCAATGTGATCACGAATAAAATGGTGACGAACTTCAATATGTTTTGTTCGAGAGTGTTGCACGGGATTGTGTCCAATCTTAATCGCACTCTCATTGTCACAAAGCAAGGGAACATGTCTCACATGTATCCCATAATCCTCAAGCGTTTGTGTCATCCATAGCAATTGAGCACAACATGAACCAGCAGCAATATATTCTGCTTCGGCAGTGGATAATGATACCGAATTTTTTTTCTTGGAGGACCAAGATACAAGGGATCGACCAAGAAATTGACACGCACTGAAGTTGACTTTCTATCAACCCCATCCACCGCATAGTCCGAGTCGGAATAGCCAACAAGGTCGAAAGAGGCCCTCTTAGGATACCAAATGCCAAAGTTTGGTGTGTGTATCAAATATCTCACAATCCTTTTAACAGCTTTAAGATGACATTCTTTAGGGGTTGCTTGATATCGAGCACACATGCATACACTCAACATTATGTCGGGACGAGAAGCACAGAGATATAGTAGAGAACCAATCATAGATCGGTAAACCTTTTGATCAACGGGTTCTCCATCTTTGTCAAGTCATTATGTCCACTTGTAGGCATGGGGTTCTCATACCTTTGCTTTCTTGCATGTTGAACTTCTTGAAGAGATCCTTGGTGTACTTTGTTTGTGAGACAAAGGTACCCTCCTTAGATTGCTTGATTTGCAACCCAAGGAAGAATTTGAGTTCACTCATCATGGACATCTCATACTTCTCCGACATGAGCTTTCCAAACTTCTCGCTAAAATGAGGGTTAGTTGAACCAAAGATAATATCATCAACATATATTTGGCACACAAATAGTTCACCATCAACCCTTTTCGTGAATAGCGTTGAGTCTATTTTTCCAATCTCAAAGCCTTTTCAAGAAGAAAGCTAGTCAAGATTTGTACCAAGCTCTAGGAGCTTGTTTAAGACCATAAAGAGCTTTGTGCAACTTGTAAACATGATTAGGCTTTTTGGGATTCACAAATCCGGGAGGTTGTTTCACAAATACTTCCTCCTCTATTTTACCATTCAGGAAAGCACTTTTGATATCCATTTGATAGAGAGTAATATCATGGTGATTGGCATAAGCAAGAAGAATGCGAATGGACTCAAGTCTAGCAACGGGGGCATAGGTCTCACCATAGTCCATACCTTCGACTTGTGTGTAACCTTGAGCTACGAGACGAGCCTTGTTGCGGATGACTTGTCCATCTTCATCTTGCTTGTTCCGAAACACCCATTTGGTTCCAATGACGTTTTGATCATCCTTGGGCTTCTCTACCAAAGTCCATACATTGTTCCTCTCGAAGTTGTGTAGCTCTTCGTGCATAGCGTTCACCCAATTCGGGTCTTCAAGTGCTTCTTCTACCTTCATAGGTTCAATGCTAGAGATAAATGAGTAATGCTCACAAAAGTTAGCTAAGCGAGTTTTAGAGCGAGTGATTCTCCCGGAGTCGATGTCGTTCATCATTTGTTCCACGGGATGATTTTTCTTGACTCTTGCTCGGACTCGGGATAGCTTTTGTTGAGGTTGTGGCTGAGCTTCCTCATCATCCTCATCTTCCTCTTCTTCTTCATTGTTGTTGGTGTTGTCTTGAGGCGGTGGAGAAGGAGGTTGTGGTGGATCTTCTTGTTGCACTTCCTCATCTTGGTGAGTTCCACTTGTGGAGGCCTCCATGTTGCCTTGAGGTTCATCTTGCCGTGAGGTAGGGGGCTCCACATATGTAGATGAGGTACTCTCCTTCACTTCCATGGGACGGATCTTTCCAATAGATAAATCTTGGATGGCTTCCGATGGGTCCTTGTCTCCTACATCAATAGGTATTTGCTCTACTTGCGAGCCATTAGATTCATCAAACTTCACATCTACCGTCTCTTCAACCTTTCGGGTGAAATTATTGTAGACACGGTAGGTGTGGGAGTTTGATCCATAACCAAGAAAAAAGCCTTCATGAGTTTTAGGAGCAAATTTAGACCGACGATGCTTATTAAGGATATAGCATTTCGAACCAAAGACACGAAAGTATCCCACTTGGGGTTTGTTACTGGTGAGGAGCTCGTATGAAGTCTTGCCGAGGAGCTTATGAAGATAAAGCCTATTGATAGCATGACAAGCTGTCTCGACCACTTCTCCCCAAAAATGCTTCGGTGTCTTGTAGGATCGAAAGTATGTCTAGAGGGGGGGTGATTAGACTACTTGATAATATAAAAAATCTGCCTTTTGACAAAGAACAGTTTTTGGCAGATTCACAATTATGATCAAGTCAAGCATCACCCTACACATGCAATTCTAGAGTATAGGCAGCGGAAAGTAAATTGCACATGTAGTAAAGAGAGGTGGAGAAGAGCAAACGCAATTTTGGAGACGCGGTGATTTTTCTCGTGGTTCCGATAGGTGGTGCTATCGTACTTCCACGTTGATGGAGACTTCAACCCACGGAGGGTAACGGCTGCGAGAGTCGATGGAGGGCTCCACCCACGAAGGGTCCACGAAGAAGCAACCTTGTCTATTCCATCATGGCCTACGCCCACGGAGGGCTAGCCTTACTCGGGGTAGATCTTCACGAAGTAGGCGATCTCCTTGCCCTTACAAACTTCTTGGTTCAACTCGACATCTCGACGGAGGCTCCCAAGCGACACCTAACCAATCTAGGAGGCACCACCCTCCAAAAGGTAATAGATGTTGTTGATGATGATGAACTCCTTGCTCTTGTGCTTCAAATGATAATCTCCCCAACACTCAACTCTCCTCACCGATTTGGCTGTGGTGGAAGAAAGGATTGAGTGGAAAGCAACTTGGGAAGGCTAGAGATCAAGCTTCATATGGTGGGAGTGGAGCAACTTGATCTCAACACAAGGGTAGGTAGTTCTCTTCTCGAAATGTAAGGTAGGAGTGGTAGTTCTTTCGATGGCTCTCTCCACGAATGAAGAGGGGGTGGAGGGTATTTATAGCCTCCACACAAAATCCAACCGTTACACACATTTGAGCAATCTCGGTGGGACCGAAGTTGACAACTCGGTGAGACCGATAGTTCAAATAATGTGAGCGTTAGGATTTTCGTGGGACCGAAAATACAATCTCGGTTAGTCCGATTCGTGCAAAGACAAGAGCTTGCCAATCTCGGTGGGACCGACTTCATCATCTCAAAGACACCGATTTGATGATGAAGGTTCTGAAGCTTGGCAACTCAAGTTTCGTGAGACCGAGTTCGAATCGGAAAATCTGAGTTTTCTAGGGTTTGGCTTTATGGCTGAGGTGGTTCATCTCGGTGTGGTGAGTTTGGAATATCGGTGGGACCGAGATTACTTATGAGTGTATATGGCGGTGAAAGTTGCGATAGTTTAGGAGATGTATCACTAAGCACTTTGAGCAACCAGATCATCATCATAACCTCATCCCCTTTAATAGTATTGGCTTTCCTATGGACTCAATGTGATCTTGGATCACTAAACCAAAAATGGAGTCTTGAGCTTTTGCCAATGCTTGCCTTAGCATTTTGAGGGTCCACCTCTTGATCCTTTTGCCATGCCAATGTGATTGAATTTCTGAAACATACTTGATAAAAGCATTAGTCCAACCACAAAGTATGTTGTCATTAATTACCAAAACCACCCAGGGAGCAAATGTGCTTTCAGATTGCTGAGTCCTCGTGACTCACAGATTACTACAACAATAGTTGCAGGTACAGGTTATGCGATGATCATGACGCGAGAGCGATGTTTGCTTGTTTTGGAGTTCTTCTGCTTCTTCTTCGATCAGGGGATAGGTTCCAGGCCGGCAGCCTGGGCTAGCAGGGTGGATGTCGTTTGAGTTTCTGTTTGTGTTTCATCCGTAGTCGGATGGTGTTCTTATGTAAGATGATGTTGTATTCGTGTGGCATTGTATGCCTTTTTGTATGTATCCCCATCGATTATGTAATGTTGATGTAATGATATCCACCTTGCAAAAGCGTCTTCAAGATGCGCTTCTATCCTTGGTGGGACCTTCGAGTTCTGTCGTGGAATTAACACGTCAGATGTCCTTAGTGTCAGGACTTAGTCGTGAGGCCAACGCTTCTATGTGGTAGCTTGAGAGGGGTTGATCGGGACGAGTGATGCAACACGCAAGACAAGGATTTAGACAGCTTTGGGCCCCGGGAAACATCATCCGGTAATAACCCTACATGCTGTTTGTGGCGAGGTCTCATTATGCTCATGAGAGGAGTCGCCGTAAGCCGGCTCCCCCTTTTTGTCTAGCCCTAGAGATCGTCCTCCTTTGGGGAGCCCTGCCCCTCCTTATATAAGTTAGAGGGGCGGGTTACATGTGGAGTCCAAATAGGATTAGGACTAGTGAGGGAGTCCTGGACTAGGGGGTGTCCGAATAGCCGGACTATCAATATCCGCCGGACTCCAAGACTACGAAGATACAAGATTGAAGACTCCGGCTCGTGTCCGGATGGTACTTTCCTTGGCGTGGAAGGCAAGCTTGGCAATACGGATATGTAGATCTCCTACCATTGTAACCGACTGTAACCCTAGCCTCCTCCGGTGTCTATATAAACCGGAGGGCTTTAGTCCGTGGGACAACATACATTACAACAATCATACCATAGGCTAGCTTCTAGGGTTTAGCCTCCTTGATCTCGTGGTAGATCTACTCTTGTACTACCCATATCATCAATATTAATCAAGCAGGGCGTAGGGTTTTACCTCCATCGAGAGGGCCCAACACAGGTAAAAACATCGTGTCCCTCGTCTCCTGTTACCATCTGCCTAGACGCACGATTCGGGACCCCTACCCGAGATCCGCCGGTTTTGACACCGACATTGGTGCTTTCATTGAGAGTTCCTCTCGTGCGCCACCGATAGGCTTGATGGCATCTTCAACTCGCAACGCTGTCGTGGTGAGACTTTTCTCCCGGACAGATCTTCAGATTCGGCGGCTTTGCATGCGGGCAATTCACTTGGCCATCTGGAGCAGATCGAAGCTACGCCCTGGCCGTCGAGTCGATTCGAAGCTTAAACTTCACGGCCGATGTCCGCGGAGACTTGATCTTTGACGGACTCGAGCCACAGCCAAGCGCGCCGCACTGTGACGATGGGCATGATCTAGCTCTGCTGCCGAACAGTGCCTTGGTGGCCGCACACGGATCCGCTCCGGCCATTAGCCCGGAGCTGATCGCCCAGATCGAGGGCCGGTGGATAGACACCGCCCTGGGGGCTTCAACATCCATGGCGATGGAGCCGAACACCAATCTTGTCCCCCGCGAAACTCGTGATTCCGAGACGCTGGACTCCTTGCCGGACTCCGAACCTCCCGTGCCCCTACCAATCGATCTGGATTGGGTGCCGGTTATGGAATTCACCGCCGCGGACATCTTTCAATAATCGCCTTTTGGCGATATCCTGAATTCACTAAAGCATCTCTCGCTATCGAGAGTCTGGCGGACTATGGCGGGATGGTTGGGGTACGACAACGAAGAAATTCAGAGCCCACCCACCACCCACTTTGTAGCCACTCTCGAGGATTTAACCGACATGCTAGACTACGACTCCGACGACATCGACGCTATGGACGACGATGCCGGAGACGAACTGGAGCCGGCACCTACAGGGCACTGGAAGACCACCTCGTCATACAACATATACATGGTGGACACCCCAAAAGACGGGGATGGCGAAGAAGCAGCGGAGGCAGATTCTCTAAAGAAGCAGCCCAAACACCGACGTCAGCGGCGCCGCTCTAAATCCCGCCACAAAGAAGAATGGAGATTCCGCACGGAGATAATGATACTCGGAGAGTGCCGAAGACAATCCCTCCAGCGAGACTCAGCGCAGAGGATGTAGAAGCAAGCCCCACGAAAGGGCGGCGCATTTAGGGGTTGAGGATGATAACTATATGCCTCCCTCCAAGACGGCAAGCCTCAACGATGATGAGTTCGTGCGTGCTCGAGGATCCCATCGAACAGAGCGCTTCAAGCGCAGGCTCATCGCCACAAAGAAACAGCTTAAAGAAAAAGCAGCAACAGCTTCAAGCTGATCAAGACCTGCCGCCGATCGATGGACCGAGGTCCTCGCGTCAAGAGTATAAACTCGAACGCCCCTCAAAAGTTACCCAAGACGCAAGCTGCTCCTCGATTAGAGGAGGAAGCATACATACCTTCATCACCAACAAGACGATATGGTGACCGACCACCACGTGGTCGTGACAGAGAGCATCCAGCCCCCAGCCAAGACCGTACCCGGCATCGCTCCAAAAGTACGGCCAAGAGGGAACGCTACGGACTTGCGAGACATATTGAGGACAAGGCAAGGCAATCCAGATCCATCTGCGGATCACGTGGGCGCCCTCGACCCATGATTTAATACCGTCGCGCCGGACATAATAACACCGGCCGGGCCGAACACAGCAGACAGCGCTCTCTCGAGCTGCGTCGCGATATTGCTCAATACAGGGGCGCCGCACACCCTCTATGCTTCACTGACGAAGTAATGGATCATCAGATCCCCGAAGGGTTTAAACCCGTAAACATTGAATCTTACGATGGCACAACAGACCCCGCGGTTTGGATTGAAGACTATCTTCTCCACATTCACATGGCCCGCGGCGACGATCTACATGCCATCAAGTATCTCCCACTCAAGCTTAAAGGACCAGCTCGGCATTGGCTTAACAGCTTGCCCGCAGAGTCAATTGGGTGTTGGGAAGACCTGGAGGCCGCATTCCTTGATAACTTCCAAGGCACATATCTGCGACCACCAGACGCCGATGACCTAAGCCACATCATTCAGCAGCCAGATGAATCGGCCAGACAATTCTGGACACGGTTCTTGACGAAGAAAAATCAAATCGTCGATTGTCCGGATGCAGAGGCCCTTGCAGCCTTCAAACATAACATCCGGGACGAATGGCTAGCCCGGCACCTGGGGCAGGAAAAGCCGAAATCCATGTCAGCCCTCACATCGTTAATGACCCGCTTTTGTGCGGGAGAGGACAGCTGGCTAGCCCACAGCAACAATCTCCATAAAAATTCTGGCAGTTCGGATACTAAGGACAACAACGGCAGGTCACGTCGAAACAAAAACAAGCACCGCATTAACGGCGACGATAAGGAGGATACGGCAGTCAATGCCGGATTCCGAGGCTCTAAACCCGGTCAACGGAAGAAGCCATTTAAAAGAACCACTCCGGTCCGTCAATCTGGACCGAATACTCGACCGCTTATGCGGATACATGGCACCTCTGAAAGCCAGCTAACCACACCAATAGAGATTGTTGGGTGTTCAAGCAGGCTGGCAAGTTAATTGCCGAAAACAATGACAAGGGCTAAATAGCGACGACGAGGAAGAGACCCGCCGCCCGAACAATAGAGGATGAAGGGTTTTCCCCACAAGTGCGGACGGTGAATATGATATACGTGACCCACATACCCAAGAGGGAGAGGAACGCGCGACCGAGGGACGTCTATGCGATGGAGCCAGTCGCCCCAAAGTTCAATCCATGGTCCTCTTGTCCGATCACTTTCGATCGAAGAGACCATCCGACCAGCATACGCCATGGCGGATTCGCCACATTGGTTTTAGACCCAATCGTCGATGGATTTCACCTCACAAGAGTCCTGATGGACGGCGGTAGTAGCCTGAACCTGCTTTACCAGGATACAAGTCACGAAAAATGGGCATAGACCCATCAAGGATTAAACCTACAAAGACAACCTTTAAAGGTGTCATTCCAGTGGAGGCCAATCGCAGGCTCGATCCACACCGAAGTGGTCTTCGCATCCCGGATAACCACGAGCGAAGAGTTAATCTTCGACATAGTCCCGTTTATACGGCTATCACGCTCTGCTTTCGGACGAACTGCGTTTGCAAAATTCAGCGCGTGCCGCATTATGCATACCTAAAGCTCAAGATGCCAGGCCCTCGTGGAGTCATCACGGTCAATGGAAATACGGAACGCTCCTCCGAGCGGAGGAACATACAATGCTCTCTCTCGTATGGCGAAATCTGAGCAGCCTTCTCGTAATTCTCAAGTCCGCGGTTAAAAGCGGATCTGAAAGCGCCGAGCAATACCAACCAAGACCACTGGCGCGATCGAGCATCGCCAGAGTAATGCGGCCCCAACCCTCGCCGCGCATGATCGCAAGAATAACACTCCGCGTACATCATTACGCTTTGGAGATACCATGGGCGCAGGGAAAGGAGCACAATCACAATGGACCTAAAGTGCGGCTCGACCACACCAGGGGCTCACACGAGTGCCCCCCTTCTTTTTATTTTTATCTTTTCTTCTTTTATGTACACAGGACTCATTAACTGTAAGCCCCGTCCGTTGGCGAACTTGCCGAACTCATGATGCAACAATCGGGGACTAAAGAAGGCGCGGACGAACACCTGTGGTCTCAATTACGAGCATTAAATTCAATTATATACACCAAGTCTGCAGCTCATCCTGGAGGGGGACATGTTTATTTAGTCCAAATCCCTTGCTTACCGCACTATTTGTATCACCGCTCTACTAGCGGACTTTCTTTCATAAATAATGCAGCACCTTTTTATTGCAATTGTGTTATCTTTTATATATGTTAATTATATGACATCTTGCACCAGATATTTTGGTACGGCCGAATCGCCAGGGCTTCGCTCCCCAAATTATGGCGTGATAAAGTCTCAACACTTTCACAAGTGCGGCACCCGAACTTATAGCATTATATGAATCGGCTCAATCATGTCTTGGGTCAATAGTTGGGTTTGCCCGGCTCCCACGTTTTGGTGCCTTACATTCCGCTCGCGGCTAAGGTGGCCTTTGGGAGAACCATCGTGATTGCGCCCGGTTGAGCCGGGTTAACACCTCGATGGAGAAAGCTAAAACTGACGGCATGATAAGGCGAGAGACCGGTCGCTGTTCGAGAGGTTCTTCGGGTCCTTAAAGACTCACGCAGCTTGAGCGAAGTTCGGATAATGTCCGATGAAGGCGTGATAGCGCCCGGATTCGATCTTCCGATACCGGGGCTTCACCAAATTTAAAATTATAGAATTCTATGGCTAAGTGAGAGTGTTCAAACATTATAAGTCCGGTTGCCTTGTTTGTCGTGTTGAGCGCCTCCCTAGATGGACCCAAAAATGGGAACAAGAGTGCTCAAGTTTATCACCGAACACCCTAGCACTTGTGGCTTGGGGGCTGAAGCCAACGACTTGCCATCTCTCAGATTTCACAAACGGCCGCACAGAAGGTAATATTTTAAATTAAACAAGCATTGCTCATGGCGCATATAAACGAAGTTTTTCAGCGCACAGGATAAACATACAGCGAGTTCATTCAAAAATTACATTTCGGGAGCACTCATCTGCAATATCGCAGGCTCCCTTTAGGACAACTTTATAATACCTCTCCGGCGTGCGATGCTACTTGCCCGGCGGCGGTGGGTCCGTGAGAAGCTTCTCCGCATCCAGTTTGCCCCATTGCACCTTTATACGGGCAAGGGCCCGACGAGCGCCTTCGATACAGGCGGAGCGCTTGACTACCTCCAGCCTGGGGCATGCATCCACCAGCCGCCGCACGAGGCCAAAGTAGCTCCCAGGCATGGCCTGTCCAAGCCACAGCCGGACTATGAGACCCTTCATGGCCTCCTCGGCTACCTTGTGGAGTTCGACCACCGCTTCACCGGTCGCTTGGGGCACGGACGGCCGGCCTCAGAGTACTGAGACCAGAAGACCTTCTCCGTCGAGCTCCCCTCCTCGCCACGATAGAATGCGGCGGCATCAGGTGCACTACGTGGCAGATCTGCAAACGCCCCTGGAGAGCTCCGAATGCGGGTAAGTATCAGGTAATTCACATTAACATGCCTGCTTTGCATGAAAAATGCCTTACCCGCCGCTATCTTCTTTATGTCCTCAACTTCCTGAAGGGCCTTACGGGCCTCGGCCTTGGCGGACTTGGCACTTTCGAGAGCCGAGGCAAGCTCGGACTCTCGAGTCTTGGAGTCACGCTCCAAACTCTCATGCTTTTCCATGAGAGCGTGGAGCTCTTGCCAAACTTCCGCCACCCGTGCCTCTTGCTTTTCTCGCTCAGCCCGTTCCGTGGTCGCATTATGCTCGTCATGACACGGCATCCTTCGAGGCTGCCACCTCGTTAGTGGCCCCTCAATACACATATTATCCTTGTTAATTTTATTTGCAACGAAATCCTTTTCGTAGAAGGTACTTATTTAAAGTGGTGTTACTCACCTTCTTTTCCTCGAGCTGCCTATTGGCGTGGCGAGCTCTTGCTCGGACCGCCGAGATCCTTCTTCACACTCGACCTCCGCCGTTACGCGGCAAAGGTCAGCGATGCAGCCTGCAAACCCATATTGACATATTTTAAGCAACCTGCGTATATCTTGTTAGATCCTCGCCGGCTTTTCTTTCCGAACACCGAACTAAGCATCGAGGGCTACCGTCTATGCGGTATTACATTACATAATTTTAACTTCTTACCTCAAAGCCTGTTAGAAGGCTGCTGCGAGCTTCAGTCAGCCCGCTCTTGACGAGTGAACCTTCTCAATCACCGCACTCATGATAGTGCGGTGTTCTTCCTTGATGGAAGCGCCTTTAAGCGCCTCCAACAGGTTATCCGGCACCTCCGGTTGGACGGAGGCCGCCGGCGTCACAGTCCTGCCCTTCTTTCGAAGGGGCCGCTTGCCGGACTCTGGAACCACTACGGGTTCCGATGTAGAGTCCGGCGCAAAGTTCGGGAGGTCGCCTGACGGCGCCTCTGGAGCCTCCTCCTGCTGGGTCCCCTCTTGGGATCCCACCTCGGCGTCCTCGTCGGCGCGTGGGGTAGAGGCGGTCGGTACAGAATTTATGTCCGACGAGGCCAACGACCCGCTCATCGAGTCGGGGAGATCATCATCAACCGGACTACGGGCAGAATGCGGTGTTAGAAGGATACTGCATGACATAAAAGGTACGGCATATGAATGATCCGGATACTTACGATCTTGCCGAACGCCTGGCCCTTGGGGGCCACTCATCCTCGCCAATGTTGATGTTGGCGAAACTGTCTGGGGGGATAGTTCTCCCCCTCTTGGACCCTTCGGCCTCCCTGATTGGGGAAGCCTTCCTCTTCTTCTCTCCCTCCTCCGGGAGAGAATACTCCTCCTCCTCGTCTTCAGGGGAGGAGTCCTCCTCGTCATCAGACGCCTGATTGCGGGAACTCTTTCGAGTCCCCGCGGCCACCTTCTTGGCCTTCTTCTCCGGCACCACGTGCGGTGCCGGAACCAGTAGCCCTGTTACGCGGGCATTCACTGGGTCTTCTGGCATGGGAGCCGGGCTGATGAGCAGCTTGGCCTTCTCCATCCATTCCTGTCAAAGGAAGAGGCAGAATGAAACCTCACTAGAGTCAATCTAATTATCACAAGTGTCCCGTAATGGGGTTGAATCACTTACCTCGTCGCTTGGACATCGCGAGCTGAATCCGCGATCTTCCGTTGCGGATGCGGGGCTTGGCGCCTTGAACAGCACCTCCAGCGCCTTTCAGATGTTGTATCAAGAGCCCGCTTAGCGCCTGGTGCTGTTCCGGATTGAACTCCCACAAATTAAATGCCCGTTCTCGGCATGGGAGGATCCGCCGGATGAGCATGACTTGGACCACGTCGACGAGCCTGAGCCTATTGCTCACCATCTTCTTGATGCAGGCTCGGAGTCCTGTCACCTCCACCGGATTGCCCCACTGCAAGCCCTTCTCTTTCCAGGAGGTGAGCTGCGTGGGGATACCAGATCTGAACTCGGGGGCTGCCGCCCATGTGGGCTTGCGCGGCTCGGTGATGTAGAACCACCCCGATTGCCACCCCTTGACGGAGTCCACGAAGGTCCCTTCTAGCCAAGGGACGTTGGGCAATTTGCCCAACATGGCGCCTCCGCATTCCGCTTGCGTGCCCTTCACAACCTTCGGCTTGACGTTGAAGGTCTTGAGCCACAGGCCGAAGTGGGGCCGGATGCAGAGGAAGGCCTCACACACGACGATAAACGCCGAGATGTTGAGGATGAAGTTCGGCGCCAGATCGTGGAAATCCAGGCCGTAGTAAAACATGAGCCCCCGGACAAATGGATGGAGCGGAAAGCCCAGTCCGCGGAGGAAGTGGGGAAGGAAGACGACCCTCTCATGAGGCCCAGGGGTAGGGATGAGCTGCCCCTCGTCGGGCAGCCGATGCGCAATATCACTGGAAAGGTATCCAGCGTCGCACAGCTTGGTGATGTCCTCCTCCTTAGCGGTGGAGGCCAACCATTTACCTCCCGCTCCAGACATATTCGGAGAAGGTCGAGGCGAGATGCGCAAGCTTGGGCGTTGGAGCTTGAGTGCGCGGAGACGGATAAGCAAAGGAGGAAGAAGGCGTAGGTGAGAAGGTGAATCCTTATCCCTTATATATAGGCGGACAAAACTATGCGTCCCCCACCGGCCTAGTAAAACTCGCTTATCTCCCAAGCGCCACCATCAATGGCGCGGTTGGGTTACCCACGCGTATTGATGAGAATCCCGGAATAAGGGAACACGATCTACGCTTGACGGGGCGTGCCAAGAAACCTTAGCTAAACGTACTGAGGTGGTATAGTAATTCAAACAAAGGCTTGGTTGCGGTGTGATGACACGCCGTATAATACGTCAGCAGATTGAGCTAAGTGTATATTTTATTCTCTCTATGGTGGAATGTGGAAATTATTTTTGCAGAGCCGGACACTATCCTGGTGTTCATTATCTTCTCTGGATTATTCAAGGGAGGAACCCGCCTTGTGTAGGATCGAAGAAGGTGAGAGTGTCTAGAGGGGGGGTGATTAGACTACTCGACAAGAAAAAATTATGCCTTTTGACAGGAACAAATTTTGGCAGATTTTGCATCACACATACAAGTCAAGTAGCATACTACACATGCAATTCTAGAGTATGGGCAGCGGAAAGTAAATTGCACAAGTAGTAAAGAGAGGTGGAGAAGATCAAACGCAATTTGGAGACACGGAGATTTTTCTCGTGGTTCCGATAGGTGGTGCTATCGTCAATCCACGTTGATGGAGACTTCAACCCACGGAGGGTAACGGCTGCGAGAGTCCACGGAGGGCTCCACCCACGAAGGGTCCACGAAGAAGCAACCTTGTCTATGCCATCATGGCATACGCCCACGGAGGACTAGCCTTACTCGGGGTAGATCTTCACGAAGTAGGCGATCTCCTTGCCCTTACAAACTTCTTGGTTCAACTCCACATCTTGACGGAGGCTCCAAAGCGACACCTAACCAATCTAGGAGGCACCACCCTCCAAAAGGTAATAGATGGTGTTGGTGATGATGAACTCCTTGCTCTTGTGCTTCAAATGATAATCTCCCCAACACTCAACTCTCCTCACTGATTTGGCTGTGATGGAAGAAAGGATTGAGTGGAAAGCAACTTGGGAAGGCTAGAAATCAAGTTTCATATGGTGGGAGTGGAGCAACTTGATCTCAACACAAGGGTAGGTAGTTTTCTTCTCAGAAATGTAAGGTAGGAGTGGTAGTTCTTTCTGATGGCTCTCTCCACGAATGAAGAGGAGGTGGAGGGGTATTTATAGCCTCCACACAAAATCCAATCGTTACACACATTTGACCAATCTCGGTCAGACCGAAGTTGACAACACTAGTTTCGGTGAGACCAAGTTTGGAATCGGAAAATCCGAGATTTCTAGGGTTTGGCTAGATGGCTGAGCTGGTTCATCTCGGTGTGACTGAGTTTATGGAATCGGTGGGACCGAGATTACTTATGAGTGTATGTTTGAAGTGAGAGGTGCTGATAGTTTGGGAGATATATCACTAAGCACTTTGAGCAACCAGATCATTAACATAACCTCATCCCCTTTTAATAGTATTGGCTTTCCTATAGACTCAATGTGATCTTGGATCATTAAACCAAAAATGGAGTCTTGAGCTTTTGCCAATGCTTGCCTTATCATTTTGAGGGGTCCACCTCTCCAGTCCTTTTGCCATGCCAAAGTGATTGACCTTCCTGAAATATACTTGATAAAAGCATTAGTCCAACCACAAAGTATGTTGTCATTAATTACCAAAACCACCCAGGGAGCAAATGTGCTTTCAATCTCCCCCTTTTTGGTAATTGATGGCAACACACAAAACAAGACATCAAAGCTTACTGAAAGAAAGACAGAATTATCACTAAAGCTTTGACAAACATGTAGTACACAGCTCCCCTACAAGTGTGCAAGATTTTCATAGATTATGGTTTTGGACTACCACAAGCACACACGAGAGAAAAGCAAGATGTGCTGCATGCAGCTTGGCTATATGCATCAGAGCAGATGAGGATAAGTGAGTGATAATGCATATGTGCATGGTGATTTCTTGCAAACAAGTATTCACAAGCAAGTCACCATCATGCACATTCTGCAAGATGCATATACTTACCTTGAGGTTCCTTGGCATTGTACCTGAAGAAATAAACTTGGAAAAACAAGGTTAGATAACACAAGAGTATTTCTTCAACCAACAGCAAGAACATCAAGAGTACCAAGCCAGGAATGACATGTATAAAGAGTGTCTCATATTGAGCACTAGCTTGAAGCAGCAAACATGTCTCCGAAGCTAAAAGATTTTCAATGAACTCTGAGAGATTTTGCTTTTCATAAGATACCAATTGTGCTTTTCATAAGATACCAATTGTGAAAGCGAAGAAAGCAAAATCAAAAGAATGATGCCAAATGTAATATGCAATGTGGAACACGACAAAGCTTTGATGTGATTCTCTCCCCCTTAAGATAAGATTGCTCTTCTTCCTAAATCTTCTCTTCTCCCCTTAACTCCCCCTAAATCTTCTCCCCCTTTGACATCAAGTGCCGAAAAGGACAGCAAACTAGGAAGGTCAGGAAAGAATGGAAGGAAGAAGTGGGATCCTTAAGAATCACAACTGGGCAAAAAGAAATATGCAAAGAAAATTATTGAGTAGAGCTCCAGAAGATGATATCCTGAAAGAAAATTGGTGACACCGAAGTGAGATGGATCGGTGGATCCGAAAGTCTGGGACTTAGGGCAGATCCTTTTCGGTCGACCGAAATTGTTAAGTCGGTGACGCTTGAGTTTAATTCCAAGGAAATAAAGAAATAATTCAGCTCACTTTGCAAGGAATGTTTCAAAGGATTTGCAATGAATTTGTAAAAGATTTTCAAGGAATTGATCAAAGCCAAAAGGATATTCACAAAGACAGAAGAATAGAAATGAAAAAGATTGCTAGATGAAGTTTTTTTTTGATTAAAAAGAAAACTCAATGAGAGAACATAAGAGAAAATAGAGAACTCCAAAACATATGTACTTCATCTAGATAAGGGTCGGCGACAAAGTCACCTATGTTTGAGTATATTGACTTAGGAGTCAAATGAGAACATTTGATCATAGGTCATACTCATCGTTTAAGCTCAAAATGGGGTTGCCATTTTTCGATTAAGCATTTGATGTGATCACATCTTATGAAGCTGCTTGTACTCATGACTTTGAGCAAAGCTCCTTCAAGATGTGAAGAACAAACCTTGGGCTTGTTGTTGCTTTGCTTATGTAGGTGAACTTGATGTAGGTGCTCATTGAATGTGATGTTGGAGCATCATTTCCACTTGTGTAGTTCATCTTCCTACATGGGTTAGGCAAGCAAGGAAATACTCAAGAATATCCAAGATGACAAGAGTGAAATACTAGATGTATATGGTGTCAAAAAGGATATGTGGAATCTTGTTCCTTGAACTCAACATCCCAAAGGGCTAGATACTTGGTCAATGACAAGATTACTCATGATTTGAGTGTGTGGTAATCTTGTGGAATGTAGATCATCCAAGTACACGCAAGGAGTTAGATGCAATACAAGGGGCAAATGTGTCCAAGACATATGATCATCATCATAAGAGAAATATCAAGGATTAGTCAAGTAGGCTCATGCCTTGCATGCATCAATGGAGTCTTCACTCCAAGTTTGAAGCATCAATGATGTTCAACTCACTCCTTAGCGACAAAACACTTTCTCATCAAGGGTTTTGTAAAGATATCGCAAGTTGTTTGTCGGTTCGAACATGCTTAAGATTGATGTCACCCTTGGCAATGTGATCACGAATAAA
Source organism: Aegilops speltoides (assembly GCA_021437245.1). Classification (NCBI taxonomy): domain Eukaryota; kingdom Viridiplantae; phylum Streptophyta; class Magnoliopsida; order Poales; family Poaceae; genus Aegilops; species Aegilops speltoides. Next base: position 340,523,380 of record CM038147.1, on the reverse strand, counting down.
ATGGTGACGAACTTCAATATGTTTCGATGCGAGAGTGTTGCACGGATTGTGTCCAATCTTAATCGCACTCTCATTGTCACAAAGCAAAGGAACATGTCTCGCATGTATTCCATAATCCTTAAGCGCTTGTGTCATCCATAGCAATCGAGCACAACATGAACCAGCAGCAATATATTCTCGCTTCGCAGAGATAATGATATCAATTTTGTTTCTTGGAGGACCAAGATACAAGGGATCGACCAAGGAATTGACACGCACCGAAGTTGACTTTCTATCAACCTGCCTCCGCATAGTCCGAGTCGGAATAGCCAACAAGATCGAAAGAGGCCCTCTTAGGATACCAAATGCCAAAGTTTGGTGTGTGTATCAAATATCTCACAATTCTTTTAACAGCTTTAAGATGACATTCTTTAGGGGCTGCTTGATATCGAGCACACATGCATACACTCAACATTATGTCAGGACGAGAAGCACAGAGATATAGTAGAGAACCAATCATGGATCGATAAACCTTTTGATCAATGGGTTCTCCATCTTTTGTCAAGTCATTATGTCCACTTGTAGGCATGGGGGTTTTCATACCTTTGCTTTCTTGCATGTTGAACTTCTTGAAGAGATCCTTAGTGTACTTTGTTTGTGAGACAAAAGTACCCTCCTTAGATTGCTTGATTTGCAACCCAAGGAAGAATTTGAGTTCACTCATCATGGACATCTCATACTTCTCCGACATAAGCTTTCCAAACTTCTCACTAAAATGAGGGTTAGTTGAACCAAAGATAATATCATCAACATATATTTGGCACACAAATAGTTCACCATCAACCCTTTTCGTGAATAGCGTTGAGTCTATTTTTCCAATCTCAAACCCTTTTTCAAGAAGAAAGCTAGTCAAGCATTTGTACCAAGCTCTAGGAGCTTGTTTAAGACCATAAAGAGCTTTGTGCAACTTGTAAACATGATTAGGCTTTTTAGGATTCACAAATCCGGGAGGTTGTTTCACAAATACTTCCTCCTCAATTTCACCATTTAGGAATGCACTTTTAATGTCCATTTGATAGAGAGTAATATCATGGTGGTTGGCATAAGCAAGAAGAATGCGAATAGACTCAAGTCTAGCAACGGGGGCATAGGTCTCACCATAGTCCATACCTTCGACTTGTGTGTAACCTTGAGCTACTAGACGAGCCTTGTTGCGGATGACTTGTCCATCTTCATCTTGCTTGTTCCGAAACACCCATTTGGTTCCAATGACGTTTTGGTCATCATTGGGCTTCTCTACCAAAGTCCAAACGTTGTTCCTCTCGAAGTTGTGTAGCTCTTCGTGCATAGCGTTCACCCAATCCGGGTCTTCAAGTGCTTCTTCTACCTTCATAGGTTCAAGACTAGAGATGAATGAGTAATGCTCACAAAAGTTAGCTAAGCGAGTTTTAGAGCGAGTAATTCTCCCGGAGTCGATGTCATTCATCATTTGTTCCACGGGATGGTTCTTCTTGACTCTTGCTCGGACTCGGGATAGCTTTTGTCGTGGTTGTGGCTGAGCTTCCTCATCATCCTCATCTTCCTCTTCTTCTTCATTGTTGTTGGTGTTGTCTTGAGGCGGTGGAGAAGGAGGTTGTGGTGGATCTTCTTGTCGCACTTCCTCATCTTGGTGAGTTCCACTTGTGGAGGCCTCCATGTTGCCTTGAGGTTCATCTTGCCGTGAGGTAGGGGGCTCCACATATGTAGATGAGGTACTCTCCTTCACTTCCATGGGACGGATCTTTCCAATAGATAAATCTTGAATGGCTTCCGATGGGTCTTTGTCTCCTACATCAATAGGCATTTGCTCTACTTGCGAGCCATTAGATTCATCAAACTTCACATCTACCGCCTCTTCAACCTTCCGGTGAAATTATTGTAGACACGGTAGGTGTGGGAGTTTGATCCATAACCGAGGAAAAAGCCTTCATGAGTTTTAGGAGCAAATTTAGACCGACGATGTTTATCAAGGATATAGCATTTTGAACCAAAGACACGAAAGTATCCCACTTGGGGTTTGTTACCGGTGAGGAGCTCGTATGAAGTCTTGCCGAGGAGCTTATGAAGATAAAGCCTGTTGATAGCATGACAAGCTGTCTCGACGCTTCACCCCAAAAGTGCTTCGGTGTCTTGTATTCGTCAAGCATCGTTCTCGCCATCTCTATGAGCGTTCGGTTCTTCCTCTCAACAACTCCATTTTGCTGAGGTGTGTACGTAGCCGAGAACTCATGTTGAATTCCTTCCTCATCGAGAAAAGAGTCTACATGGGCGTTCTTGAACTCCGTTCCATTGTCACTCCGAACTTTCTTGATCTTCACCTCAAATTGATTTTGGGCCTTTCTGGCAAAGGTTTTGAAGATTCTCTGAACCTGCGATTTGTCATCAAGGAAAAATACCCATGTAAATCTGGAATAATCATCAACTATAACTAGACCAAAGGAGTTACCACCAAGGCTTTTGTAAGCATTGGGACCAAGAGATCCATATGAAGAAGCTCAAGCGGTCTCCTTGTGGTCATGATGTTCTTCACGGATGACTTCCACCTACTTGTTTTCCTGCTCGACAAGCACTACAAAGTCTATCTTTGTCAAAGAGAACATCATTAACACCAAGAATATGATCACCTTTGATTAGCTTGTCTAGATTACGATACCAACATGTCCAAGCCTTCTATGCCATAACCAACCTTTAGCAGATTTAGCAATGAAGCAAGTTCTAGGTTGAGCTTTCTTAGTGAAATCAACAATGTATAGATCACCTCTACGGATACCGTAAAAACCATGTTATGATTGTCACGACGAAAGACTTGGCAATCTACTTTGGTGAATAGCACATTGAATCCAAAGTCAGCTAGTCTAGACACGGAAAGTAAATTGTATCCAAGTGATTCAACAAGCATGACATTTTGAATAGAGCTATCATGAGATATGGCCACCTTACCAAGGCCAAGTACCTTACCCTTGGAGTTGTCTCCAAAAGTCACATACTTGCGTGGACCATCGTTCTTTGCAAGCTCTCGAAACATGTCTTCGTCTCCGGTCATGTGATCGGTGCATCCACTATCAAGAACCCACTCTTTTCCACCGGATATGTAGTCTCTCAGATTTGCCATAAGATTGAGACTCTTCATGATCTTGTCTAGCTCGGTGTCCGAATCGGAGTAATCGTCATCGTGCTCATGCTCATCATCATATTGACCCATAGGTAGCTCATCATCAATACCTAGGTCAATTTGACAAGCACTTGCATTAGTTTTGTCAATGTGACAATTATCATCGGAATGCAATACAAGAGCATTTCTAATTAGAACATTGATAAGTCCGGGATCACCCTTCTTTTTCATAAGATCACGAAGCTCAAAGAAGCATTTATCAAAGTTGGGATCATTGGGGCGCATCGTATCAAATTCAATAGTCTTGTATAGAATTTCATCAAGACCTCTCAAAGAGTAGTCCGGATAAAGTTCTTCCAAGAACTTCCACATAGCATAGGCGCACTCAAAGTTTGTGACAAGCTCAAGCAAGTTATCGGGCAAACCTCTAATGATAAGATTTACAGCTCTAAGGTTACGAAGCAGATCAAGCTCTTCATCCATGGTAGGGTGCAAGGGGTCAAATGGAGGCACATATGGGGTTTCAACATATTTGCATAAGTTATACATCTTAAAGATAGCAAGCATTTCAATCCTCCACGAGTTATAGGACACTCCATCAAGAATAGGCACTCTATGGCTAACACTCCCAAACGTGACACGCCCATCTTCCTCCAATGGTGTGTAAACCAAAGCAATGGAGACCAAAGCTCGATACCAATTGTAGGATCAAGAAGGTGAGAGTGTCTAGAGGGGGTGATTAGACTACTCGACAAGATAAAAATTATGCCTTTTGACAGGAACAAATTTTGGCAGATTTTGCATCACACATACAAGTCAAGTAGCATACTACACATGCAATTCTAGAGTATGGGCAGCGGAAAGTAAATTGCACAAGTAGTAAAGAGAGGTGGAGAAGATCAAACGCAATTTGGAGACACGGAGATTTTTCTCGTGGTTCCGATAGGTGGTGCTATCGTCAATCCACATTGATGGAGACTTCAACCCACGGAGGGTAACGGCTGCGAGAGTCCACGGAGGGCTCCACCCACGAAGGGTCCACGAAGAAGCAACCTTGTCTATGCCATCATGGCATACGCCCACGGAGGACTAGCCTTACTGGGGTAGATCTTCACGAGTAGGCGATCTCCTTGCCCTTACAAACTTCTTGGTTCAACTCCACATCTTGACGGAGGCTCCCAAGCGACACCTAACCAATCTAGGAGGCACCACCTCCAAAAGGTAATAGATGGTGTTGGTGATGATGAACTCCTTGCTCTTGTGCTTCAAATGATAATCTCCCCAACACTCAACTCTCCTCACCGATTTGGCTGTGATGGAAGAAAGGATTGAGTGGAAAGCAACTTGGGAAGGCTAGAAATCAAGTTTCATATGGTGGGAGTGGAGCAACTTGATCTCAACACAAGGGTAGGTAGTTTTCTTCTCGAAAATGTAAGGTAGGAGTGGTAGTTCTTTCGATGGCTCTCTCCACGAATGAAGAGGAGGTGGAGGGGTATTTATAGCCTCCACACAAAATCCAACCGTTACACACATTTGACCAATCTCGGTCAGACCGAAGTTGACAACTCGGTGAGACCGAAAGTTCAAATCTTGTGAACGTTGGGATTTTCGGTGGGACCGAAAATACAATCTCGGTGAGTCCGATTTTTCCAAATACTAGGGTTTGCCAATCTCGGTGGGACCGACTTTATCATCTTGGTGACACCGATTTGATGATGTAAGGTTCTGAAGCTTGGCAACACTAGTTTCGTGAGACCGAGTTTGGAATCGGAAAATCCGAGATTTCTAGGGTTTGGCTATATGGTGAGGTGGTTCATCTCGGTGTGGTGAGTTTATGGAATCGGTGGGACCGAGATTACTTATGAGTGTATGTTTGAAGTGAGAGGTGCTGATAGTTTGGGAGATATATCACTAAGCACTTTGAGCAACCAGATCATTAACATAACCTCATCCCCTTTTAATAGTATTGGCTTTCCTATAGACTCAATGCGATCTTGGATCACTAAACCAAAAATGGAGTCTTGAGCTTTTGCCAATGCTTGCCTTAGCATTTTGAGGGGTCCACCTCTCCAGTCCTTTTGCCATGCCAAAGTGATTGACCTTCCTGAAATATACTTGATAAAAGCATTAGTCCAACCATAAAGTATGTTGTCATTAATTACCAAAACCACCCAGGGAGCAAATTTGCTTTCACCTTGCAATGCCGAACATTATGCACGCCGGACTTATCGTCATTGAAGACTGGTTCGGGACTACTTGAGGAGTCTGACTAGGGGTGTCCGGATAGCCGACTATCAATATCCGCCGGACTCCAAGACTACAAAGATACAAGATTGAAGACTCGGCTCGTGTCCGGATGGTACTTTCCTTGGCGTGGAAGGCAAGCTTGGCAATACGGATATGTAGATCTCCTACCATTGTAACCGACTGTAACCCTAGCCTCCTCCGGTGTCTATATAAACCGGAGGGCTTTAGTCCGTAGGACAACATACATTACAACAATCATACCATAGGCTAGCTTCTAGGGTTTAGCCTCCTTGATCTCGTGGTAGATCTACTCTTGTACTGCCCATATCATCAATATTAATCAAGCAGGACATAGGGTTTTACCTCCATCGAGAGGGCCCGAACCTGGGTAAAAACATCGTGTCCCTCGTCTCCTGTTACCATCCGCCTAGACGCACAGTTCGGGACCCCCTACCCGAGATCCGCCGGTTTTGACACCGACAACTAGCCTATCTTGTACTACAAGCCGGATACAAGTCCGGGTCTTGATTCCTTGTAAGGGAGATATTCCTCACGCCTTTCCTCTTAAGCCGGCCTATCATAACGTAAGCCGGCCTTCTGGGCCTTGAGCCTCCTGGGCCCCCGGGTCTTGTCGCTCCTCTGATCCGCTTGCCAGGTCACCCATAAGTCGCCAGGATCGGGCGGGTCACTTAGTGTGTCATCCAATCAGGGCGGGTCATTAGTGAGTCGCCAAGTCCGACCGGGTTATACTTCTGGCCGGGTTACACCGCGGGGTATATCCCCGACATTAGCCCCCAAGTTTAGCTTGGATTTATCCATGGTAAACTTGTGCTGCAAAATAAACAAAAGAACAAATTTGACAGGTTGTGCTCCGGGTTAAGAATTCTTGTAAACCGGCCCTGAACATCCTTAAGTCCTTGTTATTTCCTTCTTCTAGAAAAATCCGGGTCAATAGATCAGCTTCACAATCAATTTGCTTGTAGAAGAAATATTGTAAACAAATAATCCATTTGAGTCGGCTTCCAAAGCGCCGACTTAAGAAATATTGGTCTTGAAATACTCATCTGATATTCAGCCGGTTTGAAAATATAGAACTTGTCGATCTATGATTTCCAAAATCACCGGGCTATAAAAACTGATAATTCCTGGTCATGATTGTTTCCAAAGCTGGTTTCATGATTATTGATGACGCAGGGTTATGATTGTTGCAGACACCGGGTCATAATGATTGGTGATGCTGGGTCAATCTGGTTTGCTCAAAACTGAAAATTGGAAGATATTTCTCCCTTATGTCCATATTACCTGTAGCCCCCAAGTGTCGGGTTGTCATGCTTGCAGCAACCTGGGACTTGAAATTGCCTTATGCTCATAAAAACTTCAACCAGTGTAGCCCCCAAGGGTCGGGTCATTATACAATAATGAGCAGGGACTTTATAGATATAACCATGTAAACTTGAACAGCAATGTGTAGCCCCCAAGGGCCGGCTTAGTAATATAATACTGAGCTGGGACTTTATATATACTTCATTGAAAATAATATCATATGATGTAACCCTCACCATGGGGCTCGAACCCACGTCCATAAGGTTAAGAGCTTTGTACTCTACCAACTGAGTAGTGGACCTTTCAATATAATGGATTAAGACTTGTGTACCTTGAATTGTTGAGAGGAGCAATTGGTAGCCCCCAAGGGCCGGCTCATTACAATGTGATGAGTCGGGTCTTCAATGAGGTGAGCAAAAATGACTTTGTATTAGCCCCAAGTGTCATGGTGCATGCTTGCAGCGACATGAGACTTGCATATTTGGTATAATCCCAATCTGAATAATATAGCCCCCAAGTGCCGGGTCATAAGCCTGCAGCGACTCGGGACTACTCCTTCCATTGTAGAATAAATCATATCCATAGATAAAAATAATACCAGTTGCGCTTAAAGCGACTTTGAAAACCTCAATCATAACATTGGTTATTGATAATCACAATAGAAATCCAACCATGTTGGCCATTCAAGATTTGAATAATATAATCCGGTATGAAAACCTCAATCATTCAATATCATCATGAAAATCCAACCAGTTTTGGCTATGAAAGATTTCAATACCTCATCGGTTGACAAGTAAATCCGGAGTTTAAATACCTGGCGGCTCTTGGCCAATGACGACTTAATGCGCATTCATTGTAAGCCGAAATTTTTGTAACCCGGTGGCCTATAGCCCTTGAGAAAATCAATAATTGATACCCCTTTTGAGACACCAATTTCAATGTGAGCTTGGACTGAAGCATTTATATAAGTCATAATTCTGCAAATCCTGCATAGAGTTTAAACAACATATGCCCCGGCGACTTAACGTCAAGAGCCGTATGGTAACCACCCAAATATAGTCTTATCCTGCACACAAGTAGATCACAAGATCCCTATGATCCTTTGAATGATACCGCCGGTTTATGTGACCCGGACAGTGAAGTTGATAACTCAACTCTGTAAAAGCCGGCACATAAGATATTTGTGACAACTCAAATACTTGTGATTGTATAAAAATAGATAAAAAATTTGAGGCTTCTGATTCGAATACGATCAGTAAACCGTTCCAAAGGGGTTAAGCTAAGATTCGAATATGATCATATAGCCCCCAGTGGCGTTGGCGATGCCGATCAAGTGGGTATCGACAGCTATGTTCTCTTTGGTTCGAATACGACCTATGTTTGAATAGGAAGCCCCCAAGTGACCTTAAGAGTTGTTTAACGACGCTGATTCGAATATGATCCACGTCAATTCCCAAAGGGGTTGAGCTATGATTCGGATACGATCAAGAAGCCCCCAAGTAGGTTCAGCAGTTTGCTAATCAAAAGGGTATCGACAGCTATGTTCTCTTTGGTTCAAATGCGACCTATGTTTGAACAGGAAGCCCCCAGTGACCATAATAAGATAAGCCGTAAGGCAGGATACCTATGTTTGAACCGCGCATCATGGCAGCAAGTTCTTTTTGGCACCCTTTAACCTTTCGGAGAACTCGAACTTGCGAGAGATTAATTCTTTTTGAACCGGAAGTTTAAACTGGATTTGAAAGCTTCAAAAAATTTGTGAGGGACAAATTTACCTTGAGCCGGATTTTGAACCAGATTTGAAAGCTTCAAAAATTTGTGAGGGAAGTTACCCTTGGCCGGCTTTTGAACCGGATTTGAGAGCTTCGGTGCTTTATGGGAGAGAAATGTCTCTTGAACCGGATTTTAAACCGGGGTCCTTATTGTGAGCCGGAAAACTTCTGACGGCTTTTAAATTTTCATCGATCTAGCAGTAATCTCTGGGGCCCAGGTTATTTTTCCCTTCACGGAGTTCTTGAATTCATTGAAACCGGCTAATATTGCCGAGTCATACCATTGTAGCCCCCGAGTCTCAAGACGACTCGACGAGTTGGCTTAAGATTCTCCATATTTGACCATAGCAGAAGGTATACATCCTTGTCGTTGATAGCGCGATGTGAATCCACAGAAGGTTGAGGTGACCGCGGCGGCTTATAAATGATCCCGTATGAGCTGTGTCAGCAACTCGGCCAATGGTTCCTTCCAACTGGTTGTTTGAAGTTAACCAAACTGTAGTGGCGGCGACTTGTGCACCTGCCCATTGAACCATCCAGTTCAGACGGCGCCTGATAATATATGATAATTTGCCTCTAATTTGTTGGAAGAAAAACCCGGGCTTCCCAAGTAGTGACTTGCTCATACTCAATCAACAGCTCATCCAGACAAGTGCAGCCCGGTGTGTCGATGTAGACCAAGCCGCGAGAGACGGACGGTAAAGACGACCGTAGTATCAGAGGCGCACTGACAGGTGAGTCAGCTGCGGCGTTGTAAACCGGCGTGGGCGAGAGTCGGCCGCGGTGTTGTAAATCGGCGTGGACGGGTGAGCCGGCGCCGGTGTTGTAAACCGGCGCAGACGGGTGAGTTGCCCTCCTTGTTGTAAGCCGGCGTGGTCGCGAGAGATGGCCACGGCGTTGTAAGCCGGCGCGGTCGCGAGAGGCGGCCATGGTATTGTAAACCGGTGCGGGAGTCCGTTGAGTAACAACGACCACCTGTGCACAAAGATGTTGGCGTGCCTCCATCTCGTGGTATAATGTCACTTTTTGCCATAAATAATTGCCCTGCATAAACAATATTGTAGACCAAGGCAGAGATAAACTTGTTCTTTAACAAAAATAATATGTGTTAATAACACAAACTTGGATGAATATCACCCGATTCGCCTTGACAACATATGAGTCGGCCACGCAGCACTTTGTAAGCCGGCGCGACGGGCGAAAGTTAATGTAACCGGCCACGAGGATGGTGACTTTGCGCACATTCATTCACCGGCAAGATGACACGGACGAAACCCCGTGCGTAACATTGCCATCGCCGCCCATACCCACAATATAATACCTCATTCGTAATGAACAATTGTCCTGCATCAAAAAATATTGCAAGCCAAAGTATTTGTTTTTTTTAAATAAAGCAATATGTAATATAAAAACATATTGGATGGATTTCACCTGATACGTCAAGGCCAGTATTTATCCACCGCGGAGTTGATGATCACCGCGGTGAAGCTGAAATTAATCACGGGTGAACCGGCCGTGGCGTTGTAAGCCGGTGCGGTCGGGCGAGTCAATCGCAGGAGCAGTAAGCCACTCGGACGCTGAGTCGGCCATGGGGGTGGACGGGTAAGTCGCCCATCACATTGTAAGCCGGCGCAGACGTGTGAATCGGCTGGCGCGTTGATGTAGATCGGACCGTAGGGGCGGCGGCTTGCGCCCACCTGTTGAACAGTAAGCGGTCGCCGATGTCGTTGCATGATGATGCTACCGCACACTCCATGGATATGGCACTACACCATCTTTATGATGAATCATTGTCCTGCACATAAAGGTGTACATACCAAAGTGATTGTTTTTTTTGACAAAAAACAATATGGGCTAATAAAATAATCTTAGATGGATATCACCTGATTTTTTGGATGACCGATGATCCATTCAATGCAACGGAAAATGGCTCAGATAGACCGGCAACCCATGGCGGGTCAACACAGCAGAGGCGAATCAACGCAGCCCCGGCGGCTCATCGCACGACAGGTGCAGCTCAGGCTTAAATCGCGACGGGCGGTTCAAATGCGGAAACCAGTAAAGGCGTCGGCGGCTCAATGCACAATCGTGGAGATGGCAACTGGTAGCCCAAGGTGCGGCAATTGTCCTGGTATTTTTTGTCAGACAAACGCGTACACTGATGCTGGATGATGCTTGGTGCGCGTCCTGATGATTTTTCCAATGTACGTGGTACTAATGGCCCTCATGTAGTACTCTCGTGAGCAGTACCATTAGTACTTCCTCCATTCTCTTAGACTAGCCACAATGGGTAGTAACATAGAGTAGTAACATCGACATGTTACTAGTCTATGTTACTACCTCTATAGTGGGTAGTAACATATGTGTGATAACATGCAACCCTTCATTTATTAGGCTATAGACACATTTTGCCTTGATATGTGTGATGTTACTACTACTACTAGTAACTAGCTATGTTACCACTTTCCTCTCTTTCTTCATTTATTGCTTGCCACATCATCTATTTTATCTAGATATGTGTAATGTTACTACCTATGTTACTCCCATTGTGGGTAGTCTTATACAAGGCCACAAACTCAAATTACAGGTACCTAGGTAAAATTTAATGACTACTTTGCAAGCCAACTTTTCTTCTTGTTATCTGGGATCATTAATACGCTCGCATGCATGCAAGGAAGGAATGAGAAGGAAGTAGCACAGTGTCATTATGACTACATGCATGCAAGTATTAAACAAGTTGCTAGTACGAGAAAACATCATTAAATTTTGCCTCGGTTACTGTTAGTGGCCTTGTATAGATGCAAAATGTATTTTTCATAGTGGCCTTGTATAAGGGAATGGAGGGAGTAGTGGATTTTGGAATTGCTTCACCATGTGAGCTAGTAGTACATGATTAGGCTTGTTTTAACCAGTCTACACCTGGATACTTCTGTCATTAGATTCCCCTGTGTAGCTGGCCTTAACAGAAGTTGTATTGATCTGAGACTGCTTTGTTTGATACATGGAGCAACGGCAGAATCCGGTGATTTGATTGCAAGTCGTTTGGTCACAACTGACTCGGGGAGGAGCCGTAGCGTTGACAAGGTCTGACCGATGGGATTTGATGCTCACGTGAACGACAACCATGGCAAAAGATTTGTCCAAGTCCTTGATCACTGATTGAACTTGCGTTTGGCTTTTCAGAAAAATAACTTTCCACAGTACGGGTCCCTCCACGCTCATTAAGGAAATCGATGTAATCTTTGGCCACTTCCAAATATAGTATCCAATTGTATTCCACTGATTTTGGCGATTTGAAAGCAAGTCGTGGCAGCTTGTAGATTTGACCGTGGAGTATGGCCAACGGGGTGAGGCGCGAACGGTGGTTTACAGCCGGGCAATTGAAACCGCAAGAGTCGGAAACTTGAGGCTCGGAGGCGACGACTCACGATGGCGACTCAGAAGCGATGCTAGCGAGGAAAACGGTGCGCCGGCCATTAGGTCCCTGAAGGCGACTCGGTGTGTGGCGGTTCATAGAACGAGCAAGGCCGGGGCAAGATTGCTTGGCCGGGACGACTGAGCGATGGAGCTCCTGCAAGAAGTGGTGTGAGGCGGCTCGAAACAGCCACGGAGGCCAGCGCCGGCGGAAGGCGAAGGCGAAGGCGAAGCCCATTGGATCAAGGTCGTAGTTGACACCCGGCCAAGCGGTTTGAGGCCTGCCTACAGCTGAAAAGGCCTTTGCGACACAGCAAGAAGAGGCGGCTCAAGGTGATGGTGGTGATATACCTTGTACGTAGTACATGCTGGAATAATAGCTGATGATTTGACTTTGGTCTTCACACATAAAGCAGCAGCGGTAGATCAATGCTTGCTTCGGGACTTAACTCTCTTGTGAGCGGCAGGTTATATGGGCACTGCGTACGGAGCAATAATTGCAACGCGTCGGAACAGCCAGGACTGCTGCAGCCTTTAGGGATTTTCCACCGGGTAAAACGGACCGAGAGCCATGCTTACGACAACTCGGCGGAACCTGCGGTCGGACGGATCGCGCGAACTTCCGTCGGCCTCAGAGAACGTGGTAGATAAACCGCCTCCTGCAGAAAACCTCAACTCGGACTGGGCGGATTACCACGGCGTGTGAGGCGGCCGCACAACATGTAACCTTAAAACAATCTCAATCTCATATCTGTCGCCGCAGAATACTTCGTTTAATCTTGACTGATGAACTCATCATTGATGTGAACTTTTCCACGCCGGCCTTGTTGAACCGGAAAATTGCAAACTTCTCGAACCCTAAAAAAGATCCCTTCAAGAACTCAACACCGCCGTGCGCAGGCCCCACGGTGGGCGCCAACTGTCGTGGAATTAACACGTCAGATGTCCTTAGTGTCAGGACTTAGTCACGGGGCCAACGCATCTATGTGGTAGCTTGAGAGGGGTTGATCGGGACGAGTGACGAACACGCAAGACAAGGATTTAGACACCAGCCCCGGAAACATCATCCGGTAATAACCCTACATGCTGTTTGTGGCTAGGTCTCATTATGCTCATGAGAGGAGTCGCCGTAAGCCGGCTCCCCCTTTTTGTCTAGCCCTAGAGATCGTCCTCCTTTGGGGAGCCCTGCCCCTCCTTATATAAGTTAGAGGGGCGGGTTACATGTGGAGTCCAAATAGGATTAGGACTAGCCTATCTTGTACTATAAGCCGGATACAAGTCCGGGTCTTGATTCCTTGTAAGGGAGATATTCCTGACGCCTTTCCTCTTAAGCCGGCCTATCATAATGTAAGCCGGCCTTCTGGGCCTTGAGCCTCCTGGGCCCCCAGGTCTTGTCGCTCCTCTGATCCACTTGCCAGGTCACCCATAAGTCGCCAGGATCGGGCGGGTCACTTAGTGTGTCGTCCAGTCAGTGCGGGTCATTAGTGAGTCGCCAAGTCCGGCCGGGTTACACCGCGGGGTATATCCCCGACAAGTTCCTTTAGGATAGGGTCGCATCTTGGGCGTGACAACCCCCTACACCATAAATGGGTGGCTGCTCAGAGTTAGTACACGGCTTTTGTCGTTTGAGATCAACCCACCGCCGAAGCCTTCGAGAGAGAATCCTTGCGAGGACAAAGCCCAAACCACCCAGAGCCCAAAGAGTGTTTGGCATCACTGAAGTCTTTCTGTCCATGTGATCTGAAGACTTGTTACACTTGAGGACTGTGAATCCTCCAGCCGGTTAGGCATCGCGTTCTAAGCATCCAAGAGCCATTGTGGATTGCCGGTGAACAAAGTCTGTGAAGGTTTGGAAGTCTACCTTGAAGACTTACCAGAGTGATTGAGCGGGGACTAGGTGTCCTTAGCTCAAGGGGAATAAGGTGAAGATGCGGTCTTCTGAGTTGAATCTCAGCCTCCCTAGCCAGACGTATTGTTGTCACATCAACTGGAACTAGTTGAACAAATCATTGTCCTCCTGAAGCTACTGGTTCTATCTCTCACTTCTCTCTACTTACAATATGTCTTCGTGAAGCCATTGCTTGCTTGCATTATCTGTTTGACTTCACTGTGTGACTACCTGTTCTAATTGGCTTCATACTATCTTCCATCCTGATCTTTACTACCTAGCTGCTAATAGTCTTCGTGCTTTCACTTCATTGAATACATGACTATGGCTGGTCTAGTGTAGTCTACCTTCTGCTGCATACGAATAGTATTGTTTCTATTGTTTGTCTTTGAAACTCCCATGTTTTGAAGACTTTCATAAAAATCGCCTATTCACCCCCCCTCTAGTCGATAACTAGCCCTTTCAATTGGTATCAGAGCAAGGTACTCCCTTGTTCTGTGTGATTCAGTTTAACCACCTGGAGTTTCAGCTATGTCGACTGCAGGGATAATCAAAGTCTCCGCTGCGTGCCCCATCTTCGATGGCACTAAATATCCCTACTGGAAGAATAGGATGCGCATACATCTTGAAGCCATTGATGTCAATCTATGGTATGTCGTCAAGAACGGCGTTCCCAAGACTGGTGAAGGTGTCACCCCTGCTGATGTCAAGAAGTTCATACAACTGGACTCTACCGCCAAGAACATCATCTGTGGTCATCTGACCAAAGGACAATATGGCCGTGTGAGTGCTCTAGAAACATCGAAGCTAGTCTGGGACTAGCTCTCTAAGGTCAATGAAGGCGTCTCAACTCAGCGAGATCAATGGATCAGTACTCTCCGCAACCTCTTCAACCGCTTCAAGAGACACGACAACGAGAATGTCCAGCTCACGTTTGATCGCCTCGCTGATATCACAAATGAGCTCCAAGCACTCGGCGCCACTGAGATTACGAAGCATGAGATAGTGAAGACACTACTGAGATATCTTGACAGCTCATTTGACACCTTAGCCCTGATGATACAAGAATGATTTCAAGTCTCTCGATCCGTCTGACATACTTGAGAGGCTCCACACACATGAGTACCAGCTATCTGAGAAACGATATATCTATGGACCCAACTATGGCCGAACTCGCGCTTTGAAGGCAAAGGCTGCTGCTTCCTCATCTGAAGAAGAATCTGACTGCAGTTCTGGTGATCCTGAAGACATTGGAAAGGAGCTTGCTATGCTTGTGAAGAAGTTCCAGAAATTCACCAAGAAGAAAGGCTTCAGAAAGTCCTCACGATCCAGCTCAAGAAATTATGAAGCTTCTGCCTATGACCACAAGAAGAGAACCTGTTACAAGTGCAAGAAACCTGGTCACTACATCTCTGAGTGTCCACAGTGGGACAATGAGAAGAAGAAGAAGAAGAGCAAAGAATATGGTTCTGATGACAAGAAGAAGAAGAAATCCTCAAAGTCTTCTTCTAAGTCTTCTTCCAAGTCTTCATAACACAAGAAGAGCTCATCTAGCAAGGCCCGTGCTTTTGTTGGCAAGGAAATGGATTCAGAGGAGGAGTCGGCTTCTGAGGAGGCGGAGGTGGAGTCTGAGGAGGAGTCTAACTCCGGTGTTGCGAGTCTGGCTCTACCTACAGCTTATATCGCCAAGTCCATCTTCAACACCGAAGACAATGGCTCCGTCACCAACGCTGATGATAATGACAAGGACGACTCGCCTCCCACCTACTGCTTCATGGCACGTGGTGCCAAGGTAAAATCACGCGATGCTTACTTTCAAACATCAAGTGAAGATGACTCTGATGGTGAATCCGAACCTAGTTACAAAACATTTGCTAAGATTGCAACTGAACAACAGAAAGCTATAGAACATACTCAAAAACTGTTAGACAAAGGCGATGACCTATTGGACGCAGAAATGACCAAGTCTCAGTCCTTAATTGAAGACATTAAAAATCTTCATGTTAAGTACCAGGAACTTGAAGGTCGACATGAATCGCTCTCAACTTCTCATGAAAAGCTTTCCTATGATTATCTTCAAAGGAAGCAGGAACTTGAGAAATTGAGATCGGATCATGAAGATCTTCAAAAGGAGAATGAGTCACTTTGCGCTCAACAAATCAGTCCCGCTCAGGAAGGATTTGAACCACCATGTATAAAATGCATTGAGCATGATAACGCTACCTCTGTTGTTGAATGCTCTACTGCTACTGTTGTTGCAATATCTTCAACTGCTGAAGTGGTAACTAACCCCTCTGCTGAGGATACCACTACTATTGCTGATGAGAATGCCAGGTTGAAGACACTGCTTGAGACAGGATGTACAAAAGTCTCAAAGGACATCGACATTATGTGATGTCCTCAAAAGCGATTCTGAACCAAACCCTAGAAAAGAGGGTGTTGGGTTCGAGAGGAAAATGAATGTTGATGGGTCGTCTCGAAGCCCGAAAGGTACCCCAAAACCACATGGGTTGTCAAAGGAACCCTCAGAGATCCATCCACCTTGTCTGGTTTCACTTGTGCTAATCCCATTATCATTGATGAATCCTTTGATGCAAACTATAGACTGTTTAAGAATCAGAATGGTGAAGTGTTTGCCAGGTATATTGGTACTAACTGCAGGAATGGGCCACCTATGAAGAAGATATGGGTTCCCAAAAGTTGTCTTGAGAATCTTCCAGTGAATGTCATCATGACACCACCTGTGAAGAAGACAAACCCCATACCAAAAGCTTCACATGGTCCAAAAGCTTCATACAGACCGAGGACTCATCTGAGTCACCCTAACGTCAATGTTTTGCAGGGAAATCATACTCAGACCCATGAATTTGAGCGTGTTTCCTCAAACCGCTATGTTCATAGAACAAAGAAATTTTCTGCTTATTCCTATGAGTATTATTCACCTCCTGCAAGGCTATTTACTAGGGCTCCAAAGCGAAATTCTCGATCTCGCACTTAGACTCATTGCTTCTAAGCCACCCCTGAAAATGTGGGTGGTTAAGAAAACTTAACTCTCTTTTGCAGGGAAAGGTCTCCAGCCGGAAATCAAAGGCATCAAATACTAATGCTGGGGACCTTAAATATCTTGTGGGGCGCAAGATAAAATTCCCAAATGGTCTTACTATGTACTTCGTTCCAGGATTCCTTGACACTCATCCTATCTATCCTAACCAAGATCTGAATTTTCATGTTCCACTTGTTCGTCAAATGTTTATGCTTCACAACTCGCTTGGTGAAGCCTATCCCTAAACCGCATCAGAGGCTATGACACCTCGTGCTTGAAATGGATTATGGATAGTGGATGCACTAATCACATGACTGGCGATCGAAGTCTTCTGATGGATTCAACGCTACGTCCATCAGACAAGAGTCACATCACATTTGCTGACACTGGTAAAAGCAAGGTATTGGGTCTAGGCAGAGTTGCAATATCAACGGATCAGCACATGGATAAAGTGATGCTTGTTGAATCCATTGGTTTCAACTTAATGTCTGTCTCAATGCTTGGTGACTTAAACATGATTGTGCTATTTGGAAAATATCGATGTCTTGTACTAATGGAATCTGACAAGTCTCTAGTCTTTGAAGGGTATTGGAAAAATGATCTATATATGGTAGATTTCTCAGCAGGACCACAGATGGCCGTATGTCTTCTAGCTAAGGCTTTAGAATGCTGGCTTTGGCATCAAAGGCTAGGACATGCTGGCATGAAGAACTTGCACACTCTCGTGAAGAAGAAGCATGTCGTGGGCATCGAAGGCATCAAGTTCAAGAAGGACCATCTGTGTGGCGACTGCGAAGCTGGAAAGATGACCAGGGCCAAGCATCCCTGCTTCACATGGACTTATTCGGCCCTACTAACTACTCTACTATCACTGCTACTGCTTGCCTCTATGGCTTTGTCATTGTTGATGATTACTCTAGATATACTTGGGTGCATATAATCCTCTACAAGACTGAAGTGCAGGATGTCTTCAGACGCTTTGCCAATCGTGCCATGACGAACTATGGTGTCAAGATCAAGCACATCAGAAATGACAACGGCACTGGGTTCAAGAACACCGGCCTCGACCTCTATCTGGATAATCTGGGTGTCACTCATGATTTCTCTGCTCCCTATACACCTCAGCAGAATGGCATCGCAGAGCGCAAAAACAGAACTCTTATTGAGATGGCCCGAACGATGCTTGATGAGTACAAGACTCCACGGAAGTTCTGGCCTGAAGCCATTGATACTGCATGCCATGTCATAAATCGTGTTTATCTTCACAAGCTTCTGAAGAAAACATCCTATGAGCTCCTATCTGGTAAGAAGCCAAATGTAAGCTACTTCAGAGTATTTGGTGCTAAGTGCTGGATCAAGGATCCACATCACACTTCAAAATTTGCACCGAAAGCACATGAAGGTTTTATGCTTGGTTACGGAAAGGATTCGCACACCTATAGAATCTTCAACCTCTTTCACTATAGAGTGGTTGAAACTGTAGATGTGCATTTCGATGAGACTAACGGCTCGCAAAGAGAGCACCTGCCAAATGTGCTAGATGAAGTACCTCCAAGTGAATCTATCAAGCAGATGGGAATTGGAGATATCATACCTTCTGAGAATCAAACTGAAGAGGAGCTTATCATTTCTGCACCTAATCAACCTGAAGACAATGCTCAGCCTGAAGACAATCCCCCAAATAATGACATTGATCAGCAAGAGCCCAGATTCCGCGAAATGGCTTGAGGCCATGAAATCTGAGATGGGATCCATGTATGAGAACAAAGTGTGGACTTTGGTGGATTTGCCCGATGATCAGCAAGCCATAGAAAATAAATGGGTCTTCAAGAAGAAGACTGACGCTGAGGTAATGTTACTGTCTACAAAGCTCGACTTGTTGCGAAAGGTTTTCGACAAGTTCAAGGAGTTGACTACGGTGAGACTTTCTCACCCTAGCGATGCTTAAGTCTGTCCGGATCATGTTAGCAATTGCTGCATTTTATGATTATGAAGCATTCCTGAATGGATTTCTAGAAGAAGAGTTGTATATGATGCAACCAGAAGGTTTGGTCAATCCAAAGGGTGCTAACAAAGTGTGAAACCTCTAGCGATCCATTTATGGACTGGTACAAGCCTCTCGAAGTTGGAATAAACGTTTTGATACTGTGATCAAAGCATATGGTTTTATACAGACTTTTGGAGAAGCCTGTATTTACAAGAAAATGAGTGGGAGATCTGTAGCATTTCTAATATTATATGTGGATGACATATTGTTGATTGGAAATGATATAGAATTTCTGGATAGCATAAAAGGATACTTGAATAAGAGTTTTTCAAAGAAAGACCTCGATGAAGCTGCTTACATATTGGGCATCAAGATCTATAGAGATAGATCAAGGCGCTTGATAAGATTTTTCAATGAGTACATACCTTGACAAGATGTTGAAAGAGTTCAAAATGGATCAGTCAAAGAAGGAGTTCTTGCGTGTATTACAAGGTGTAAAGTTGAGTAAGACTCAAAGCCCGACCACGGCAGAAGATAGAAAGAGAATGAAAGTCATTCCCTATGCCTCAGTCATAGGTTCTATAAAGTATGCCATGCTATGTACCAAACCAGTTGTGTGCCTTGCTATGAGTTTGGAAAGGGGGGACGATAGTGATCCAGGAGTGGATCATTGTATAGCAGTCAAAGTTATACTTAGTTACCTAAGAGGAGTAAGGAAGTATTTCTCGGTTATGGAGGTGATAAAGAGTTCATCATAAAGAGTTACGTCAATGTAAGCTTTACACCAATCCAGATGACTCTGAGTCTCAATCTGGATACATATTGAAAGTGGGAGCAATTAGCTAGAGTAGCTCCATGCAGAGCATTGTAGACATAGAAAATTTGCAAAATATATATGGCTCTGAATTTAGCAGACCCGTTGACTAAACTTCTCTCACAAGCAAAACATGATCACACCTTAGTACTCTTTGGGTGTTAATCACATAGCGATGTGAACTAGATTATTGACTCTAGTAAACCCTTTGGTTGTTGGTCACATGGCGATGTGAACTATAGGTGTTAATCACATACAGATGTGAACTATTGGTGTTAAATCACATGGCGATGTGAACTAGATTATTGACTCTAGTGCAAGTGGGAGACTGAAGGAAATATGCCCGAAGAGGCAATAATAAAGTTCTTATTTATATTTCCTTATATCATGATAAATGTTTATTATTCATGCTAGAATTGTATTAACCGGAAACTTAGTACATGTGTGAATACATAGACAAAACAAAGTGTCCCTAGTATGCCTCTACTTGACTAGCTCGTTAATCAAAGATGGTTATGTTTCATGACCATAGACATGTGTTGTCATTTGATGAACGGGGTCACATCATTAGAGAATGATGTGATGGACAAGACCCATCTGTTAGCTTAGCATAATGATCGATAAGTTTTATTGCTATTGCTTTCTTCATGACTTATACATGTTCCTTTGACTATGAGATTATGCAACTCCCGAATACCGAAGGAAAACCTTGTGTGCTATCAAACGTCACAACGTAATTGGGTGATTATAAAGATGCTCTACAGGTGTCTTGGTGTTCATTGGGTTGGCATAGATTGAGAATAGGATTTGTCACCCCGTGTATCCGAGAGGTATCTCTAGGCCCTCTCGGTAATGCTCATTACTATAAGCCTTGCAAACAATGTGATTAATGAGTTAGTTGTGAGATGAAGCATTACGGAACGAGTGAAGATACTTGCTGATAACGAGATTGAACTAGGTATGATGATACCGATGATCGAATCTCGGGCAAGTAACATATCGATGACAAAGGGAACAACTTATGTTGTTGTGCGGTTTGACCAATAAAGATCTTCGTAGAATATATAGGATCCAATATGAGCATCCAGGTTCCGTTATTGGTTATTGACGGGAGATGTGTCTCGGTCATGTCTACATAGTTCTCGAACCCGTAGGGTCCGCATGCTTAACGTTCTATGACGATTTGTATTATGAGTTATGTGTTTTTGATGACCGAAGTTTGTTTGGAGTCCCGGATGAGATCACAGACATGACGAGGAGTCTCTAAATTGTCGGGAGGTAAAGATTGATATATTGGAAGGTGGTATTCGGACACCGGAAGGGTTCCGGAGTGTATCGGGTACAAACCGGAGTACCGGAAGGGTTACCGGAACCCCCCGGTGGAAGATATGGGCCATATGGGCCATGGGGGGAGGCTAACCAGCCCACAAGAGGCTGGTGTGCCCCCCACAAGGGAGGAGGCCGAATTGGACTAGGGAAAGGGGGCGCCACCCTCGTTTCCTTCTCCTACTCCCTCTCCTTCCCCCTTTCCACCTCCGTAAGAAGGAAAAAAAAGAGGGGGGTGAATCCTACTAGGAGTGGAGTCCTAGTAGGACTCCCCCCTCCCTTGCCGCGCCCCTGGTGGCTGGCCTCCTCCTCCCTCCTTTATATACGGGGGCAGGAGGGCACCCCAAAGACACAACATTGTCTTCGTCGTGTGCGGTGCCCCCCTCCACCGTTTACTCCTTTGATAGTATCATCGTAGTGCTTAGGTGAAGCCCTATGCAGATCACATCATCAACACCGTCACCACGCCGTCGTGCTGACGAAACTCTCCCTCGGCCCTCTGCTGGATCAAGAGTTTGAGGGACGTCATCGAGTTGAACGTGTGTTGAACTCAGAGGTGTCGTACGTTCGGTACTTGGATCGGTTGGATCGTGAAAGACGTTCGACTACATCAACCACGTTAACTAACGCTTCCGCTTTCGGTCTACGAGGGTACGTGGACACACTCTCCCCCTTTCGTTGCTATGCATCTCCTAGACAGATCTTGCGTGATCGTAGGAATTTTTTTGAAATTGCATGCTACATTCCCCAACACACCCCCGTCCCGGCACGCCAATGAAGGGGTTACACATCCAGGACGGCATTCAAATGCCAGACAGACCGCACTGGCTCCAGTGAGTCGGCGACGACACACCTCGGTCAGATCCATGCGTCATTGGGGCGGACGCAATGCATTCCCGCCGAATGGAGTCCAAGCGTTGTCATCGGGCGGACTCCTCCGAGGACCGGCAGAGCACAAGGTGGACGCTCATCACCTCCTCGGGGCCGCATGGGACGAGCTCCGGGTCAACGGATCGGTAGGTGTACGACTCGAATCCGATGCCCGTCATGCTGGAAGGCGGGAGATCTCCGGGCGAGAGCTTGGCGAACAGGAGTGGGCTGAAGAGGAGTGGAGTGGAGTGGAATGCAGGTAGGGTTTCGCCGAAAGTGCGGATAAGGACCAATTTATGTGGGCCAGAGTGGGCCGAATCCAACGTGGTGGACGCATACGGGCGTCCTATATCCGCCCCACATATATGCAAGATATTGGGAGTGTTGGTCAGTCTGGGCGTTGCCGGATTTGGGGTGCCCGGTTGGGTGGTAATTTTTCATCCGGACATTGATCGAGCAGCCCGTTTGGGCGTTTGGGACGGGTATGGGAGGTCCGGTCGGACTTCCCACCTGTTGTAATTGGTGTTGTAGCCGCTGATTGTGCAGCTACTAGCTAATTGAAATGCAATGATGTTCCACATAAGAAAAAGGACAAAATAACTTGCACAATTACATTTTTTTAGTGTTTATTTATATTTATGACCTCGGATAAAGGACAAAATACCCGCACAATTTCCCCTTTTTAGTGTTTATGCAAATATCACGCTAATCAGCTGCAATTTTGTAACTGGGAAACAAGAATTGGATTGTCATGAGGCACCAAGCAAAGTCGGGCGCTGAATTGTGTGTGTGTGTGTGTGTGTGTGTGTGAGTCGTGAAGACAGTAACGATAGCACAGCCCATGCACGGCTTCGACCGGTGCTTTCGTCTTTTACGTTCTCCCCATGGTTACCGCTTCACTTGCAAGGTGGATGCACATGAGAATCACAAACGAAACATGATCATACTTTTTCAAATGGCCAATCATTGGTAGAATCCAGATCCGTAGAGAAATCTTGCCACCGACTCTAAACAAAAATCCAGAGACTTAGGGCCTGTTCGGCGCCACTCTGCTCCACGGCTCCGCTTCGGGAGCGGACGAAGCGTAGTTCAAAGTTATGGAGCGGGCAAACAGCCGCTCCGCAGATTCTCGAAGCCGGTGGATCCCGAACAGGGCCTTAGAGAGCGTTCAGGCTCACTTTAACGGAGTTGCCAAACCCGAGCTCCACCAACTCCGCGGAGTGGAGGAGTGGAGAGATTCCAAAAGGGGCCTTAATGCTAAGAACGAAAATCCGGAGTAAAACCATTGCAGAAGTAAATTGAGCAGGACGTCATGCAAACTGTGAACATGTAAAACTGACATCGGAACACATGAATAAAAGGCTGCGGTGAAATATTGCCATCAATAGTATGCTGACATCATGAGCGATATACTTGCATTACACAAGTCTTGCAGGCTGCCGTCAAAATCTCCCCAGTCGCCTAGCCTCCTTTGCATTTGGCGCCTGGATAACTAATGTCAGGTCAATTGCCATATCAACCTAAGCCGACTCGACATCACATGAATTAAGCTCGAAACCTCAAATGCTGCTGGTGTTTTCAGTGACACCCTCCTATCTAAAAAGGGTTCCCTTCGGTACTTGAACAGGCTGATCATTCTTTACGCTTCTGCAGGGAGAACGTGCTGCCATGGCCTGTTTGCGTGCTGGGTGGCATCGCGCTCGTCACAGAAGGCAGGCCGAACGTATCAGCCTCTTCTTGTGGTCCTGCTTCCTCAACTTCTTCTGCCTGTTGGTTCCCTCCTTTCGGGCTGCTGGACTGGCTTATGTGCTTGTATATCTGGAGAGACTGGGCTATCATAGATGATGGGTTGCCAGCGTCGCTCGGAAGAAGCATTGTCGTGGTCTACATTTCATAATGAAACATCAGTACTTTGCCAAACACCATAAGGATTCATGAATCAGGGAAATGAAACTTAAAATATCTCACATTCTTGGCCAGAGCAGCAAATGCTGTGATGTACTGTTCAGCGATTCTCAGTTTTGCAGCCTGACAGGAGAGAATGAACAGCACAACATGAGCAGCGAAATCTTACTGTTTCGATAGATAACTTCTCCATAAGCAACTGTAATGTCAATTAAATGCGATATTAAAATGGGAGTTGGCAAATCATGATACCTCAGCACTGCCTTCAGCTCTCATGGACTCTGAGACCATTCTAATCCCTTCGGCGGTAGCTTGTGACTTGGAAAGAATCGCTTCAGCCTCACCTGATGTTTATTACCAAAAATAAATGAGACCAAATGGCACACAAATTCCCCTTCAGAAAAAAAAATACAAAACAAAATGTTTCAACCTAACCAAAACAATCCACACTAGCAGCCCAATCTTCAAATGAGCAAGATGATGAAAAAGATAAATAGAATAAAGAGGATGCATGATGTGAGCACAATTATGACAAAACTTATCAGGTGAATGAGGACCATATCTGAAGAAGAGGTTAGCACGACAAATGGGGAGATGGGCAAGTTTGAAAGCAAGGAGGGTGATGGCAGAACAAATAGCACAAGCAGAACTGATGCATGCTACACATATCAATAGACCACGTTGTCATTGCAGCATAGAAATGGTAAGGTTTGAATTGAACATACCCTTTGCGCGGTTTGCCTGATCCAACATAGCCCCTGTTAAGAATAAATGGTAGGTGTCAAACATAAAGACCCAGCTTTTAGTAAAATTTCATATAGGTCATACTACTATATGCGCATGTTATCTGAGCCGCTGGTCCTCCTTCGGATCAGAGCAGTTGGTTGTATAAACTAACGTATTCAGGATTCTAACACTATTATTATATGAGCGCTGCTATGCACACAACGCTGTGCCGACGATTTGTGCACAACAGCGCATATCAGTTCGTCCATGCATACCATCAAAGTGCAGTAGACGGCTGGATTGCCTATTGTGCCGCTGTCGTGCAGGCATGCATTGTCCGCACAGCAGTTTTGTTATTGCATAGTGCTCGCATAACCTGTCCCTACTTCATAAATGTTGGGGCCCTCATCGGTCCTATACGGTCATGGCGTCAGCAGACTTTGCAGGACTGGGTGCGAGGCCATATGATCTGCTGACGAGTCGTACCAATGAAGCCAACGGCCCAATTCATTGGCTGCTGCCAATTGTCCACATCAGTTTCTTTATTCTACTCTTACAACCAGCCTGGACCCGAAACAAGAATTCAGGATTCTTTTTGGATCCGTTCGAATTTTGGGTCATACTTTGACTATCTATTTGACTAAAAATATGAGATGTATATTATAAAAACTATACTATTAGATATTTGTTCAAAAGAGCTTTCCTACCGTATAAGTATTGTGACATTTAGTTCATATTTTATTAGTTAAATTTTATGATCAAAATGTAAGGGGCCCAATAAACCCCAACACAGGAAGTAGCTCATAGAAAACCTCAAATGGTCTTCTTGACATCATCATCAGCTTCGAATCTACTTATTTGCCCACAGAGATTCCATAGAGACCATTTCGTGAGTGGCACTTTCTCCACTGCTCTGAAGAACTCTCTAATAATGTTGTACACCTTACCAATGTTGATGTTATTCTTCCTCGAATTACTAATTAGGTCCCTTATGTACACATCAATGTGCTTGTGAGATGGCCAATGCATCATCTCCCTGCATATTGGTGTCAGGATGTGATTGTGCTTCACTCGGTGCTCCGTTATGTACCATCCATTGTCCACCGTGCATAGCAGCCTAATCATCACTGGGCATTCACACCGGTGGGACCTTGTGTTCTCACACAATGGTTTCCCCTGTTTCTTTAACCAATCTCCTGATTAGTTACACCCTTATTTTCAGAAATGGGCACAAATATGCATAAATAGGGACTTACTGAGTACCCGCAAACAAGATCCTGATTGTATCCCCATTGAGATGTGGAGAGGCCTCGGAGACATAGCGATAGTATCGCTAACTGAGCTTTTCAACCTCATTTTTGGGGCAAACAAGATGCCAGGAGAATTGAGGCGTATATTAGTAGCAATCTTCAAGAACAAGGGGGATGTTCAAAGTTGTACTATTTACCGTGGAATTAAGTTGATGACCATAAAATGAAGTTATGGGAGAGTCATTTGAGCACCGCTTAAGAGGAATGACAAGCGTGACTAAAAATCTGTTTAATTCCATGCCTGAGAGGTCGGCCATGAAAGCCATTTTCTTGGTACGACAACTTATGGAGATACAGGAAGCAAAAGGACCTGCATATGGTGTTCATTGACTTGGGGAAGGCCTACGATAAGATACCGGAAATGTCATGTGGTGGGCCTTGGAGAAACAAAGTCCCAACAAAGTACTCCTTCTGTAAACTAATATAAGACCGTTTATATTAGTCTACATAGGGAGTACATTACACCCATTAAGGACATGTACGATAATGTTGTGACAAGCGTTCGAACAAGTGATGGCTACACTGATAACTTTCCGATTAAAACTACACCAAGGGTCAGCTTTGAGCCCTTATCTTTTTGCCTTGGTGATGGATGAGGTCACATGATGAGGACATGACTACCTTGGATAAGACCAAAAATATTGCATACATGCATATTTGTCAGGTGATTTCTAGTGCAAACTATTCAATAATATATTTATGTTATCCAGAACAAAAATACTTCACATACTTTTGTGTTTTGTCTAATTGCAGGTGTATGGGACATTTGTACAATCCACATATGAAGATAAGGGAAAAGGAGAAGTTTAGGTGCTGTTCAAAGAGTCTTCTCACGTCACTTTTGGGCCAAGAGAAGATAAGAGTCCAAGTCTCTCACGTTCTGGATTCAGATTCGGACTGCACAGACATACCTGACTCAAAACGCAAACAACTTTTTCATACGGACTCCGAATTGGGTGATTCTTTTTTTGTTGGAAAGTAGATTTCATGCTCTTTCCAGCTGGTTGAATCACCTTAAAATCCGTCCGGGCGTTCAGTTATGGACGAAACAATCTGACGCTGCACCAGAATCCGAGTCAAACTACAAGTCCAAAGGTGTTACGTCATCTCCACTTGGGCCCATTGGCCTTGTACGACCTAGGGAATAGACCTTCGTGGTCAGGTTGATTGTGCTCCGGCGTGGTCAATAACCTCTCGGAGTTGGTTTAGCGATTGCTAAGGCGCAACGTCGTGCACGTTTGTAGTCGGATCGTCAAAGTCGTCTCCACCAAATCGATAGTTATCATCTCATCGAAGATCGGGACACCCTCGCCTATCAAGTGGTATCGGTTTTCGGGTTGCTCGGTGAGATTCTACGCTTTTTCATAGTTTAGATCGCATCATCATTCATACCTAGAGTCCATGAAAAAGCCACAAAAAAAGTTAGATCTGTTCATCCTTTATCCAAGCCACCCGAGCCTTTGCAATTTTCTATTCATTGTTTGCATAGTTGAATTATCGGTTGCATCGTCGTGTCGATTCTTGGTCTTAGTGTCTAGTTCCTTTACGCTTGAGTTCTGCTCACATTAGTCACGCCGCCGCTGCATCATTATCCCTTCCGTTGTCCACCATCCCATCCATTAATTTCCACCACGTATACGCACTATTCATTGTCATAATCATAGTTGAGGTCATTCACATCTTCGCCTGATCCAATCTGCATCTTATCTAGTTTGTCTTGGAAAGAGGAGAAAAAAAGATAGAGAAAAAAGAGAAAAAAGGAAAGGAAAAAAAGCAGACAGAGAAAAAAAAAGAGAGTGAGAAAAAAGAGAGAAGGAAAAAATCGGATCTATCTAGAATCAATCTCGTACTGAATTGGATTGGAATGCATTTTGCGCATTGTTCAAGAAAACAGTGTATCTTCCTCATTCAAGTCCGTTTTGGCTCGTGAGTACTCAAATTGAAGCTAGCAACGAGCGCATCTAAATAGTTCTGAAGCTAGTTCATTATTTCACACCTCAAAATCGGCTTCTAAATAGGTCTTTTGCCCTCTGAAGTTCGTGAACACAGCTTGTTCCAATTTTTCGTGCCGCTTTAGAATTCTTTGACTCCTCATATCAACTCGGAATTGAGTGATTCTTTTTGCATTGGAAAGCTTGAGTTAGTAGCATTCTTTGAAAGAATTTATCAGAAAATTGGCTCGAACTTTTCAAGAGGAAAGTTGGAGAGAGAGTTGTTGTATGTCTTGCTTGGTAGTTGTTTTTCATCATTATCTTCACTACCGTTGTGATCTTCACTTATATCTTGCTGTCAAGAGCTACTTAGTATCCTTCATTGATGCTAGTTATGCTACGCCGTGACCTCATTAGTGTTCTAGGCTCGCGTCTCTAGTCTGGTCTAGCCTAGGACCACCACAGTACCGTCGTTGAGCGTTTATTCAACATTGCATCTTTGAATTGATTATTGCTAACCTTTTGCTACCATATATAGCCAACCCAGCTCCACATATTTCTACACCGTATACGTCGCGCCCCAGCAATCGCTTTACTCAATATTCGAGTTACTTGACACCGCTGGTTGCCGATCACCGCGTCTTTGCATGGTAAGAACTTGTAAGACATTGATATTTGCTTTATTGTGAGCGTTTTACCACCACATCCTAGTAGTTGTAGGAACATTATTTTTGGATTTCGTTTCTTGTTCTACTAATCATGACAGATCGAGTCAATTCATGGGCTTTGTCGATCGCGGAGACATGCCACCACCTATGCAAATACCACAACCGCCACGAGAGGTGCACAAACATCCAAATACACATGATCGGGTTCATGTTTCTATACCACCATTTAATGGCCGTTTTAGACCTGCTTTATATATTGAATGGGAGTTAGACATAAATAATATATTTGCTTCCCATAATTTTGATGAACGTAAAAAGTTACGGTTGCGGTTGGTTCTTTCACCGATTATGCTCTAGTTTGGTGGAGTGAATATTGTCGGTTACACCACGATTATGTACCTAATACTTGGGATGATTTAAAACATGTCATGAGAGATAGATTCGTCGATGTTTATTATACTCGTGGCATGATTAAAAAATCTGAACATTTAAAACAAGGTAGTGACACCGTAACAAAATATTATGATGATTTACAAACTACCTTGTTGCACTCATTTTAGAAGAAAGTGAAGAAGATTTTATGGATAGATTTTGGGAGGATTAAACCATAATATTAGGAGATACTAATTCATGAAGAGTGTTATCCTATGGACCATTTGTTTTGTCTTGCTTGCAAAGTGAACAGAAATAAAACGACGTGTTGCCCACAAGGAGAACAAGCGCACGGTGCACATTCCAACTGTTGATACAGATGTTTATTCAACTACTAGGCGTACTATGACAACCACATCCGTTGTTGCGAGGACTACATCATCTCCACCATGTGACACATCACCATCGAGAGTGCTCGCATCATCTGAGTTGACTATAAGAGGTAATGACAAAGGTATAGATTTTCCACTTTTACATGAGAATGATGCATGCCTAGTTAACTTGAATACATCATGTGTTGAGCTACCCACTACTTTGATCACACCACCTATTTTAGAGGATTATGTTGATAATTTGACTTTGCCATGTGATCAAACAACCTGAAATACCAACAATTTTGAGAGCACCCATTGAATTAACTGTTGATGCAAAAGAATCAATGTTTAATCATTTTGATATGACCTCTAATCTTGGTGATGATTCTGTGTCGAATGACTCATTGCATGTTTGCTTACCTAAGCATGTTGTAGCATGTAAATTTGATTCAAATAAGGTTTATTCACCAATGTTAGGATGGTTTAATGATGAACATTGTCAATCTTTTGAAATAAATAAGAGCTTCACTCATATGTGCAAACTGAGTTGCAATATTTTCATGCCTTCTAGTTCTTGTGCTAATTTGTTGGCTTTAGATTTTATGAACTATGCAAGTTACTCATCTATTCATGTGTCATATATGCAAAAATCAAGGGAAGTAAAATGGATGGCGATACATATACAACATGTACACCTTGTCTCTTTTGTTAGCCACATTTCAGATTAAGCAGCCGAGGACGGCTTTGTTTTCAAGAAGGGAGGATGATGAGGACATGACTACCTTGGATAAGACCAAAATATTGCATACATGCATATTTGTCGGTGATTTCTAGTGCAAACTATTCAATAATATATTTATGTTATCCGAACAAAAATACTTCACATACTTTTGTGTTTTGTCTAATTGCGTGTATGGGACATTTGTACAATCCACATATGAAGATAAGGGAAAAGGAGAAGTTTACGTGCTATTCAAAAAGTCTTCTCACGTCACTTTTGGGCCAAGAGAAGATAGAGTCCAAGTCTCTCACGTTACGATTCAGATTCGGACTGCATGACATACGACTCAAAACGCCAACAACTTTTTCATACGGACTCGAATTGGGTGATTCTTTTTTGTTGGAAAGTAGATTTCATGCTCTTTCCAAAGACAATTGAATCACCTTAAAATCCGTCCGGGCGTTCAGTTATGGACGAAACAATCTGGCGCTGCACCAGAATCCGAGTCAAACTACAAGTCCAAAGGTGTTACGACCTAGGGAATAGACCTTCGTGGTCAGGTTGATTGTGCTCCGGCGTGGTCAATAACCTCTCGGAGTTGGTTTAGCGATTGCTAAGGCGCAACGTCGTGCACGTTTGTAGTCGGATCGTCAAAGTCGTCTCCACCAAATCGATAGTTATCATCTCATCGAAAGATCGGGACACCCTCGCCTCTATCATCACAAGGGATATAAATGGAGATATCCCATGGTGTATGCTCTTTGCGGATGATGTGGTGCTAGCCAATGATAGTCGGACTGGGGTTAATAGAAAGTTAGAGCTTTGGAGACAAACTTTGGAATCAAAAGGTTTTAAGCTTAGTAGAACTAAAATTGAGTACAAGAGGTGTGGTTTCTGTACTACTAGGCACAGGGAGGTTAGCCTTGATGGGCAGGTGGTACCTCATAAGGACACCTTTCGATATTTGGGTCAATGTTGCAGAAGGATGGTAATATCGATGAAGATGTGAGCCATCGAATCAAAGCGGATGGATGAAGTGGCGCCTAGCTTCTGGCGTTCTCTGTGACAAGAGAGTGCCACAAAAGCTAAAAGGCGGGTTCTATAGGACGGCAATTAGACCCGCAATGTTGCATTGCATCGAGTGTTGGCCGACTAAAAGGCGACATGTTCAACAGTTGAGTGTAGCGGAAATGCGCATGTTGAGATGGATGTGTGGCCGCACAAGAAAGGATCAGGTCCGGAATGATGATATACATGATAGAGTTGGGGTAGCACCGATTAAAGAGAAGCTTGTCCTACATCGTCTGAGATGGTTTGGGCATGAACAACGCAGACCTCCAGAAGCTCCAGTGCATAGCGAATGGTTAAAGTGTGCTAATAATGTCAAGAGAGGTCGGGGTAGACCAAGCTCAACATGGGAGGAATCCGTAAGGAGAGATCTGAAGGACTAGAATATCACCAAAGAACTAGCCATGGACAGGGGTGGGTGTAGAGCATAGAGCATTCACGTGCAATAACCATGAGTTGGTTCCAAGATCTAATGGGTTTCAGCTCTAGCCTACCCCAACTTGTTTGGGACTAAACTTACCAAACCCATGTTCCCAGAAATATAGGTTATAGAAGTCACATGCCTCTGTGAGTGAGTCTAAGGTGGCAGTCAACTCTGGTTTACGCACTTCATTTCCAGGGCTGTCTGCAAAGCCTTTGATGTTTTTTTTCTAGAACCCTCATCGTGCTAGGTTATGGTGCTCTTTCAAGTGGGTTACTACCAACTCTAACCCTGTGGTAAACAAATGGAAGCTTATTTAACGACCGACCACATCTCAACGACAAGTACCAACGACATGCTAATATGCTTATTCCTAGCAAATCCAAGTATGACATGTATAGACGCCACGGTGCATCATTGACCACTTAATACATACTAAGCCAAGAAAATGATTGTTTGATCCCAAAAAGAAGGCCACTGACTGTCTTTAAAATGCCTAGTGTCAGTTCAGCAATCAATCTGTCAGTACCTTCAGAAATAATCTTTCCTACGTTAACACACGCCGCCTCACGGATTCAATCTACTTGTAAATATGAATGAACAATTCATTTGCGACCCCCCATCATGCTCAGTGGCATACATAATACGCACTGCGCCGTACCGATTTCCAACCTGTTCTATCTGCTCCTAAAACAGCCAGGGATTCCACACTAGCGCTTGCTGTCCCCCAAGTCAGAATTACGAACTGCGAATTTGTTACATTCTGGTAGTTGTTTAGCTCTTAATCTACCCCGGCGCCTGGGGATCCGGCTTGATCGCAGATTTACCGGACTCGGAGGGCGCCCTGTTTCTGCTGTTAGCATCATCCGGACGAATATCTGCCGCTCGCACAAGTCTCATTTAATGAAGGCGGCAGCGATCCATCGAGCAACTCGTTCGGTCAGGATAATGGGACTATATGCCGGTATGAACCATATTGCCGCGCCGCAACTTTTATTATTATTTTCAAGCAATCACTGCTACTAAAATAGGTTAACATAGACATCACTAACACTAAAGCACTTGGGATGAATTAATGTGGTTAAGCTACAATAAAGGTGGATTCCATCTCATATGTATCCCCTTTTCAGATGAATTATTAGAGAAAATACCAATTTGAACAATGATAAAAGATCATGTGCTACTCACCTTCTGACTGGAGAATTTGAGCACGCTTTCTCCTTTCTGCCTCTGCTTGCATCTCCATAGCATTCTTCACGCCCGGTGGAGGAGAAATGTCCCCTGCAAAGTCGGTTTGGAAATATCAGAAATTTAACAGATATATAAATCTAATAGGTCAAAAACAGGAAAAGGTACTGATCTCAGAGGAAAGTAATATGCAGAATCGGTTTAGAAACACCAGAAATTAAACAGATATAACTGTAATATGTCAAAAACAGAAAAACATACTGATCTCGTAACGAAGACACTTCAAGCCCCAGTCTGTCGAAGCCTCATTTATGGACCTCTGTCAAAAAAGAATTTCAGAAGGTACCATGTATAACTGTGCTGAAGTATGGTAAGGAGATGGAAATAGTGAAGCCCATTACATTAGAAGAAAAGTAGCACATGACTTTGTAAGATTAAGTTGCTTCTTGGTTAAGTTGGCTAGTTAAAAGGGGCATGATTTTAAGATACAACTACTTCATGACAGACATTTAGTGACAGTGATCCACAGAAAAAGGCAATCAATCTTCAAAGGAATTGTACAATTATTCTTCAGAGAAGAGATTTATATACAGAACTGATAAATACAAACTAGGATGTTGTTGCTGGAAACTGGGCAGCCCGGTGCATGTAGCTCCCGCTTGCGCAGGGTCGGGGAAGGGTCCGACCACTTTGGGTCTATAGTACGCAGCCTTTCCCTACATTTCAGTAAGAGGCTGTTTCCAGGACTTGAACCCGTGACCTCATGGTCACAAGGCAGCAGCTTTACCACTGCGCCAAGGCTCCCCTTCATGTTGTTGCTGGAAACTCAGATGCAATAAAGTTATTTTACCTTTCAGGCTTTCACATTTAATGTTACTGTATAAAGTAAAGACCCTACTGTTTTTGCAACTGCTCTTTATATTCCATGTTTATATTTGTAAGTTAATTCCTCGTTCTTGCAAAAAATATTTAATACATAAACCAACATTTATTTTACCATCAGAGCAATGTAAACAACCACACTTAACAAAAAATAGATGAGATGAGAACAAGGATTTGTTGGTATATAGATGATGTACAGACCATAGTATTACAATTAACATAAGAACACTGCCCATTACTTTTATTACTTATAATAACTTGTAGGTGCTGTTCTCTGCAACAGTTGCCTTGATATATAAAGAAAAACAAATAGCTCAGATGCGAACAAAATGTCATACCACAATCTTCTCATTCAATGTGTCTCTCTCTTCAAAAGTCTTGTCCAAGGTTATCTTTCCAAGCTCACTTCTCATAGTTGTCTGCGCAAGTTGAATGACTGCAAAAATGGGATTCTCCACGCCATATGAAGCACGGTAAGGATCAACAATCTGCAAAGTTCAAAAACAGAAAGATAAGAATTAATACTAAGGACTTGTCAATTGCCAGCAACAGTCTCTGATTTCCAGAACGCTGACAGTAGAAATGCAAATCCCCACACACTTCACAAAGTAAATAATCAAAACACAATACTTACTATATATCTTAAGTTCTTAACAAGAGAATGGAGAAATGTCCCTTTTTTTAGTTAACTTGCAGATGCATAAATTAGACTAGTAAATAACAAGAATGCTCAATATGAACCTGTACAGTGGAAAGAGCATAAACACACATAACTAATTAATCAACTGTGACGAAGTTATCTGAAAGTGTCAGATATCCTCAACACAGATAAAGCAAGCTTGCTAACTATTACGATCAAACAAAACATATACATACCCAGGAAATACAAATCTAACTACCAATTACGCCATTCATCACAGTAGCCATCCAACCTGATCCATTTCAACAGCATTGAATCAAAAAAAAAACTAAATGTGGTCCCATGAAGCCTGTGAACATTACATGACAAGGAAATGAGCAGTACATGTACAAATGAAACTCATTGCAGTGGAGCTTTACCATCTATATCCCCAAACAATCTAAACAGGATCTACCCCAAACCTGTGAAATGCTCAACAATGGACCTACAAATTACCAAGAGAGCACCTAAGTCGATTATTATTACAAATGTATGCACCCTCTGCAAATGAAATTTGAACAGCAGCATATCCACACAAAGTTGCTTTTACAGTCAATTGTTACTGCTGTGGCCCTAGGTCAGACCCTAACACTTTTGTGCACCACAAGTCCAGAGCATTGTTCATTATGGACCCTCATCACCTACCAGATGCACATAAGCCAGATTAACATGGACAGCAGACAAGGTATGGAAGAATGATACAAGTGCCAACATGCGAGTCGAAACTAGAAGCAGTAGGGAACAACATTGGTTGATATCATGTAACTGACAGGGGATTACATGATGAGGCCATGCATCATCTTAACTTTGCTAATGCTAGAGTCATTGAAAGTGAGCCCATGCATTGATCACGTTAAACATAGGCCATGGCATCTACAGCTCAATGCAATCAGGAGGAGCATATGCTATACCCATCCTCAAGTCCTACAGAAGTAGATCAACCTGCACCAACTGGACACCCGGTGCCACAATAAACCCCAATATCCCCACAGAAGTAGAGCAACCTGCACCAACTGGACACGCAGTACCACAATAAACCCCAATATCCCATGCTGATAAATACCGGAAAAAGAATACCAACTATGGGATATCTTTTCTGTCCTAATACAAGGCAAGCTGACTCTGTGAATGTTTCAGAGGTGGATAACTAAGGTGAACAGAAATCTTGAGTTTGCTCAGGAAGTGGCCACAAGAGGAGTAATTTACAGATATAAGCATCACACACGAAATCTGTTTTAACAACCAGATGAATTGTCCTAAACTCCAAATCAAGTATTATCTACCTGCCTTCACACTTCCAGCTTGGTTCTCCAGAGTAATTTCCATTGTGACAGAACTTCCGGATTGGAGTATCAAACCACCACCAACAGCAGCAATACAGCATGAACTTGAGGCTATAAAAATCGATCATTGAGGCGCATTTCTAAGACCAGATGATCTGTCCTAATTCAATGTGATGGTGGCTCATGACAACATATAACACGAAACTTCTACCGAAACACGCCGCATCCATCCACCATCTCCCCTAGACGACCGGATAAGCACCAGACCCCTAGAAGTAACAGCAGAAATGCAGCCTCGCTAATGAGGACCAAAAAGCAAGGCGAGAACGAGGTATACCTTGACGTAGAGGACGCCGTCGATCTGGATGACCACGTTATCCTTGGTAATAGCGGACTGGTCGGGGATGGGGATGGCTTCCTCCTTGAGAGAGTGCACGTAGGCGATGCGGTCGACGAGGGGGACGAGCCCATGGATCCCGGAGTCGAGCGTCTTGAGGTACTTGCCAAAACGCTCAATCACGAAGGCCTTCTTCTCCGGCACGATGCTCACGCCCCAGTTCACCGGCGTGCTCAGCGCGTCGAACCTGATACCACCACACGGCGAAACGTCAGACCGCTAGAAGGTTCCGGAACGCGGAAGGAAGTGCTAGGGATTTAAGCGTTACCGTGAAACCTCGTCACGGGCGTAGTAGCGGGACATGGAGCGGGCGGCGCCGAGCTGGCGGGGAAGGAGGAGAAGCTGCCGCGCGGGGGCGGCGGATCGGCGGAGGAGAGTCGCCATCGTGCGAAATCGGAAGGGAAGACAGTGCTGGGCTTTTCGGGCGACTCGGGTAGACGTAAGGAAGTGTGAGGTTTTCCTCCCGTGATTTAGGCGAGTCGATACTCTTCTCCATCACAAAAATAATACCATTAGAAACTTCAAATGGCGGACGGCGCCGCGAGCCCGGCGTCGGTGTCCTCCAGGCCCCAGCCCATCGTCTCCGGGCTCGGGCTGTCAGGCTCGTCCGGATCTGAGGGTGAATCGAACGGTGCTGGAGGTGCGCCGGCTGGTGCCAATCCTGGGCCGGCTGCGGGATCTGCAGTCACATGGCGCAAACCGGGGCCTTCGCGCAAGGCTCTATGGCGCAAGAGGAAAGCTTTCCAGAAGATGACGGCGGCGGGAGGATCCAGGTCGCGCTCGCCTGCCTCGTCGTCGGAGAGGAGGGAGATTCCGGCTGACCTGTTTGGACTCTGTTTCAAGTGCTTTCGGGAGGGACACATGAGAGAGGACTGCATTTTTCTCCCGCTCTGCATCCGGTGCGGCCTGGAGGGCCACATCTCCACGGAGTGCAAGCGGCCGAGGAGCCCAAGGTCGGAGGAAGAGCTCCGGAGAGACGTTGTTGCTAAGGTAGCGCGGTCTTCGCAGCAGCTAGTGCAGGCTGGACTTGCGCACAGGCTGTCGGCGGCGGCTAGGCAGACCGCTCCGCTGGAGAGGTCCTCGCCAGTCCCGGTGGACACCGCACCTGTGGGGTTCGAGCAGGCAACAGCAGTTGTAGCCGCGGCTACTGGTGGCGTTTGTGTGCTCCGCCGGACGCAGGAGATTGACGATCTTGAGATGCGGCTTCGCTTGGCAGTGGTGGCGTATCTGGGCGGCACCAGACCGGCGGTGTCGTGCCAGGAGGCGGCTGAGGCTATCTCCATGGAGCTGTGCATCCCTCGCCATAGGTTCCATCCGGAGGACTTCCTTGTGGTGTTCGCGGCGCCGGACCTTCGCAACAGGGCGCTTGCGGCAGGCACTGTCG
The DNA here is from genome assembly GCA_021437245.1 of Aegilops speltoides. Taxonomy (NCBI): domain Eukaryota; kingdom Viridiplantae; phylum Streptophyta; class Magnoliopsida; order Poales; family Poaceae; genus Aegilops; species Aegilops speltoides. The sequence goes on along the minus strand of CM038147.1, from coordinate 340,486,257 downwards.
AGCATGGCTTCTTCAAGCTATATGTCAAACCGTGGCTCAAGCAAGCACAGGCAGTCACCAGGGTTATGCGGACACAAGTTGATCTTATGATCGAGGGAGTTCCTTCTCATGCGTGGACGATTGAGACTGCGGCGGAGCTGCTTGGCTCGGCCTGTTTGATAGAGTTTGGCGCCAGAAACAAAGAACAGAGAAGATCTTTCCCTCTTCAAGTTGCGAGCTTGGTGTGTGGACCCGAAGGAGGTGCCGGTGGACAAGCGCCTATGGGTGCCGGAGCCGGAGATGAATGTCGGACCGGGCGCGAGAATGCCTACGTCCCGGGCATTGCTGGAGTATAGAACCATCATTCACATTGGGAGAATTTGTGACCATGAGGGTCCGGAGCGCTGGTTGAGACCGCCTAGCTCAGATGGGAGCGGACAAAGTGGATTGCCGGAGGACTCAGGTGGTTATTCCGGTCAGGGCGAGTGGCGTGTCCTGCCATGGACAAGAGACGTCCGTGATCACTGTGGCGGGGCACCGGCTGGTGGCGCGCCGGGCCGCTCGTACAGACAGGCTTTGCTTGGCCGCATTGGGCCATCGGCTTGGAGGATACCGCCGATGGATTCTGGCGCGGCGGCGACGGCATGCGCGCTCGGGGCCAGCTCCATGGTGACCGTGGCGGGCTTGGGTCAGGAGCATGTGGCCACCGATGCTCGTGCTCCCGCAGTGCAGTAGCCGCAGCTGGCCACAGAAGATCCGGGGAGGAGATTGGATGTTGGGCCAAGCCACACAGCTGTGGTGGCTATCCCGATGCCAACCGCTGTGCCAGGGCAGGAGCAGACCGCTTTTGACCAGGAAGAGATAAGGACCCGAGCCAATAAGGTAACTAATGTGGGCGTAGGAAATTCGGGGACGGCAGTCGAGAACGTGTCTACTTCTGATCCCGAGGAAGCGGACAAATCTCTGGGCAAGGCAGTTGAGAAAGAGACACTGGGCGAGGCCAACCTGGTCGTGCCTGTGGTGGAACTAATCCCGATCAATTCCAGCATGGATGACAGGACAGAGGATTTGGCGCGTCCGGCGATGGGATGTTCCGTGGGGGCCACCACCACCCAATCCCATATGAGAACAGGAGAGGAGGCTATGCAGCCCGATGCTTCCCTGGTGCTTCTGCCAGGCAAAGCCGCAGATGGGTGGGCCCCAGTTTCGGATGTTCTGCAGCTAGCGACAACAGAGGAGATGGCACGATCAACAGAAGATACAGCTGAGCTGGGTCCCACTGTCCAGGAGCCCGAGGCGGATGGGGTGGAGGCTGATGTGACCACGAGAGCTACATGCATGCAGGAGCGGCTGCATAGCGGGTGCGTTCCGGAAACTGGTGCAATGGCATCTGTTCACCAAGAGGAGTGATTATCTGCCAAGGAGATGGCGGCACTAGGAAATATCAAGGCATTTTGCGTTGGGCTCCTCAAAAAGCTAGCGCCTCCGTTGCTCAAGGAGTTTGAAGGGCTTCGTGGGGTCAAAACAGGGCAGGACCCATTCACGCCACATCGTGCAACCCGGTCCATCTGTGCTGGCGGTACAAGGAAGACGAAAGCTTCAGCTGCTGAAACAGTTCTTCTCAAAACATTGGGATTTGACTGCGATGATCTGGCGGTCTCAGAGGATGCGCTAGGTCAGCTACGAACGGTGTTTGACTCACCTCTTCAGGAGCTGCAGTTGAGAGCCATAGCAGCGATTTTCGGGAAGGCGATTCCGCTCAATCTGGCGGAGGAGGCAGGGACGGCTGATCCGATCTTGGCGCAGTAGGTGCGATTGCACCGGTGGTGTTGGAGACGTCCTTTAGATGTCGTTCAACGCCCTGGAGTTAGTGTGCTGGAATGTTCGAGGGTTTAACAATCCGGCCAAAAGGAAGGCGCTTAGAGGATTCGTGGACTCTGTCCGTGCGGCAATTGTATGTATCTTAGAAACTAAGTTAGAGGTGGTGGACACTTTTGTAATATTACAATGCATGGGACCGACTTATGATGGTTTCACATATTTGTCGGCGTTGGATACTAGAGGGGGTATTTTTCTGGCTTGGGACACCACGCGGGTACGCTTGACAAATTTTGTCAACGACTCCCATAGTATCACTGGGTATGTCTCGCCCACGGAGGGAGTGCCATGGTGGCTAACAGTAGTATACGGACCGCAGGAGGATGAGCACAAGATCAATTTCTTGAATGAGCTTTCGGAGCGTAGATCGCTATGCCCAGGGCCTTGGCTAGTTTGGGAGACTTTAACCTTATCCTATACGCGGCAGACAAAAGCAACTCCAATTTGGACAGGAGAATGATGGGGAAGTTCAAGCGTTTCGTGGATGATAACGCGCTCAAGGAGCTCTTTCTGCATGGACGAAAGTACACGTGGAGCAACGAAAGGGACACACCCACGCTCACAAAGATTGACCGTGCCTTTGTTTTCGTCGACTGGGAGCTTGACCACCCGGATTGCTTGATGCAAGCGCTATCTACTGAGTACTCCGATCACTGCCCGCTTCACCTTGCGCTACATGAGCGCATGCATGTCAGGAGGAGATTTCGTTTTGAGAAATTTTGGGTCAAGATGGATGGTTTCATGGATGTTGTCAAGGAGGCTTGGGTATGCGACCCGGATATCACGGATCCCTTCATGCGTCTTGACATTATGCTCCGTAATACAGCCCGAGCTCTTGTAACATGGGGACAAAAGGAGATAGGCAACATAAAACTGCAAATCGTTGTCGCCAACATAGTCATCTTGCGGTTTGACTGTGCCCAGGAAAGTCGTGTGCTAACGGAGGAGGAGAGATGGCTTAGAAGGATGCTAAAAAAGCTTGTATTGGGGCTGGCCTCCCTTGAGAGGACCATTGCGAGGCAGAGATCGAGAATCTCTTGGCTGCAAGAAGGAGACGCCAACACACAGCCGTTTCACTTGGTAGCAAATGGAAGACGAATGAAAAACTACATACCCTCCTTGACCATGGACGGACATATCATCACAGATCAAAATGGCAAGGAGGAAGCGTTCTACAAGGCGTATAAAGAGTTGCTCGGTAAGGATAGTGCCCGAGACTTCACCCTGGATCTGGAGGGACTGGGCGTCATGCGTGTTGATCTTTCCGAGCAAGACCGTGTGTTCACAGAAGACGAGATTTGGAGGGTTATCAAGGAGTTGCCTTCGGATAAGGCACCTGGGTCGGACGGATTCATTGGCATATTCTTCCAAAAGGCCTGGGAGATAATCAAGGAGGATATTGTCGCGGCGATACATAAACTTTTCCTTGGCAACGGGAGGTGATGTAGGGTGGAACCCTAATTTGTCGATCTTTCACGTTTGGAGGGGATCCTACGGAGGGGAACACGAAGAACGCGCGGAAGAACGAGAGAAAATCACGGGGAAGAACGAGAGAGACACTCAACCGACAAGAGATCAATCACACAAGGTCTAGATCATCGAAGCACGAGTGATACATGGTCCAAAATCAACAAAGGAAAGATACAAAGGTAGCCGTTCTTCTCCGGAGGAGGTCTTGAATCCACGAGGGATCTTCCCAGATAGGGGTCTTGAATCCGATGGATCTTCTCCTTGACGGAGGTCCCGATCTCCGTGGAGAAGTACCGTGGATGAGCAAAGGCTCTCACACAAATATGAGCTAATCCAATGCCGAGTCTCAAAGTGAGGAGAGGGGTCCTATATATAGAGTCAGGGCGAAGGGGTACATGGGCTCAGCCCAACACGCAGCGACAAAGGCCTGGCCTCGATGATCCGGACGAGGGTCCGGATGATCCGGACAGTCCGGATGATCCGGTGGAGTCCGGATGAGCCGGAGGGTCGGCTGGTGGCGGCGACGGGCCGGATGTCCGGCTGGGGTCCGGACGTCCGGCGGAGTCCGGATGATCCGGCCTGGTCCGGATGATCCGGCCAGCCATGGAGGTTCTGCTGCCTTGGTGGAGTTAGCGGATCATCCGGACCGGGGTCCGGATCATCCGGGCTCTGTCCGGATCATCCGGGCTCTGTCCGGATCGTTCGGGTCTCTGTCCGGATCGTCCGGCCTCCCTGGTACTTGTGGCTTTCTCCTCTCCGTCTTCACGCATGTCTTCCGCTTCCGATTCTCCTTGCTTCCCAGCTTCTTCATGGTCGACTCCTTGGTGCCTGAGTACGCATAGAGTTTCCGTTTGAGGTAGTAACCATGTCTCATGTGAATCGAAGGATAGTTGTGAGAGGAGTGATGTCACCTCGGTCTCAAGAGCTCTTGCACGTGCTCGAGTCATCGGTCCTTGTGGTGTTGTAGGTGTTGATGTAGAGTCCATGGGGATGATGGAAGGATGCTCCGCATCATATCCCCTCCCTTCGAAAGGATCCGACCTCGGATCTAGTTCTTCATCACCATGGAAAGGCGAGAGGTCTTTGACGTTGAAAGTGTCGCTCACGTTGTACTTGTCGCTTGGTAGGTCGAGCTTGTAGGCATTGTTGTTGTAGCATGCTAACACCTTGAAGGGTCCATCGGCTCGAGGTAGAAGTTTGGACTTGCGTTCGTTGGGGAAGCGTTCCTTGCGAAGGTGTAGCCACACTAGATCGCCTTTGTTGAAGATCATGGGTTGCTTGTTGATGTTGAGCTTGGTCGCTAGTCGTTGTACTTGGCACTCGATGGTGTTTCTTGTATCTTCATGCATCTTCTTAATGTAGCTTGCACGGGCACTTGCGTCGAGGTTGGTGCGCTCTTGTAGAGGTAGAGGTAGGATGTCCAATGGGGACAATGGGTTGAAGCCGTAGACGACCTCGAAGGGGGACTTGCTTGTCGTTAAATGTCTTCTTGCGGTTGTAGGCGTGCTCGGCGATGGGTAAACATGTCTCCCACTCCTTGATGTTCTTCTTGATCAACACGCGAAGTAGAGTGGAGAGCGTCCGGTTCGTTACCTCCGTTTGGCCGTCGGTTTGAGGATGGTATGCGGATGAGAACATGAGCTTGATGCCGAGCTTGGCGCAAAGAGTCTTCCAAAAGTAACTCAAGAACTTGACGTCGCGGTCGGAGACGATTGACTTTGGTACTCCATGAAGGCGCAAGATTTCCCTACAAAAGAGATTTGCAATATGTGAAGCATCGTCTACCTTGTTGCAAAATAAAGTGTGCCATCTTAGAAAATCGATCTACAACCACAAACACGGAATCCTTTCCATTTTGAGTTCTAGGCAAACCAAGTACAAAGTCCATGCTAATGTCTTCCCAAGGTTGATATGGAATTGGAAGAGGCATGTAAAGACCATGAGATTGAGCTTTTGACTTAGCTTTGCGGCATGTAGAGCATCGGGTGGTGAAGCGTGAAACGTCTCGAAACATCTTGGGCCAAAAGTAGTTCTTGGAGAGCGTGGTGAAGGTCTTGTCGCGTCCAAAATGTCCCATGAGTCCACCTCCATGAGCCTCTTGCAAAAGTAGCAAACGAAGAGAAGACTCGGGTATGCAAAGTTTGTTAGCTCTCATAAGATAACCATCCTTGAGGTAATATTGTTCCCAAGATGTATGCGTCAAACATTTAGCATAATGAGGTGCAAAAGATGGATCACTAGCATATAAATCTTTGATGTGCTCAAAGCCAATAACATTCAACTCAAGTTGGGTGACCAGCGTGCATATGCGTGAAAGTGCATCAGCAACTACATTTTCCTTGCCCTTAATGTACTTTATCACATATGGAAAAGATTCAATAAATTCACTCCATTTGGCATGACACTTGTTCAATTTAGTTTGACCTTTTAAGTACTTAAGTGTTTCATGATCGGTATGGATGACAAACTCATGAGGTCTAAGATAATGTTCCCAAACATTTAGCACACGACTAAAGCATACAATTCTTTGTCATACACGGATAGTTAAGTTGAGCACCGAGAGTTTTTCACTAAAATAAGCAATGACTCGTTTTTCTTGCATTAAAACTCCGCCAATTCGGTACCACTTGCATCACAATGGACCTCAAAAGTTTTGTCAAAATTGGGCAAAGCAAGAATTGGAGCATGAGTGAGCAAAGACTTGAGCTCATCAAAAGCGTTTGATTGCAAAGGTCCCCAAACAAAAGGAGTATTCTTCTTACTCAAAGCATGCAAAGGAGCTGCAATAGTGCTAAAGTTTTTCACAAAGCGGCGATAAAACCGCAAGACCAAGGAAACTTCGCACTTGTTGCAAATTGGTGGGTTGGGGCCAAGTTTTAATTGCTTTAATCTTAGTTTCATCAACATGGACACCCTTGGAAGAGACAACGAAACCCAAGAAAACCACTTTGTCAACTCCAAAAGTGCATTTCTTCAAGTTGGCATAAAGACTTTCTTTTCGAAGTGTTTGCAAAACAAGCTTAACATGCTCAAGATGCTCTTTCATGGTTTTGCTAAACACAAGAATATCATCGAAGTAAACCACAACAAAGATTCCAATGTATGGACGAAGTACATGATGCATGAGACGCACAAAAGTTCCGGAGCTTCCGACAAACCCATAGGCATAACCAACCATTCAGATAAGCCAAATTTTGTTTTGAAAGCGCTTTTCCATTCATCACCCTCGTGAATGCGGATTTGATAATAGCCACTTTTAAGATCAATTTTGAGAAAAGTTGGCTCCACTAAGTTCATCAAGCATATCATCTAAGCGAGGAATGGGATGCCTATAGCGCACGGTGATAGCATTTATGGGTCTACAATCGAGCACAAGCGGAAACTTCCATCGGGTTTAGGCACAAGTATAACGGGCACGGCACAAGGGCTTAAGCTTTCACGTACATGACCGTTGTCGAGTAGTTGTTGTACTTGCCGTTGAATCTCCTTGGTTTCTTCGGGATTTATACGGTAGGGAGCTTTGTTTGGAAGTGGCGCCCGGGATGAGGTCGATTCGATGCTCAATGCCTCAAGAGGAGGTAGACCCGGAGGTAGCTCATCGGGAAAACATCTTGAAATTCCTGCAAAGAGATTGAAATACCAAAGGTAGCTCATGAGTGGTGTTAGTTTTGGTTCTCCATCCTTGCACACAAGGACAAAGTGCATCACACTCGATGGGTTCTCACACACTTCTCTCATCTCATGTTTGGTGGCTAATAGTATGAGGTTTTTCTCTAGGCTAAGAGGCGCCAAATTTGGCTTGTGGCTCTCACTTACTTTTTGGTGGCTCACTTTCTCACTCTTCTCTCTTTGGTTGGTGGCTTGTTTGTCGGCAATCACTTGACTAGGAGACATGGGTCGAAACATATTCTTTGCCTTTCATCTTGAAGCTATAGTGGTTTGTACGCCCATTGTGGTAGACACCACTCCGAATTGCCATGGCCGACCAAGGAGGAGGTGGCAAACGGTCATTGGGACCACATCACACTCCAAAGTGTCCTCATATGCACCTATTTTGAAGGATACTTGGACCGTATGCTCAACTCAGATAGTGCCGAGTCACTTAGCAATTGAACCTTGTATGGTTGCGGATGCTTCTTCTTGACCAATTGGAGCTTGGAGCATAGTTCTTCGCTTGCCAAGTTGTGGCAACTACCTCCATCGATGATGACCTTGATGGATCTCCCATTGATGCCGGCCTTTGTGTGGAAGATGTGGCATCGTTGGTCTTCTTCTTGGTGATGTTGAAGTGTCAAGACTTTGGAAACAACAAGAGCGGGGCTTGTATCTTCATCACAAAAGACTTGATCATCTTCATCCTCGTTGATGCGTCGGTGCATGGCCACTTGCTCAATAGTGTCCATTTCATCTTCACTCATTGAGTCGTAGGTGCCATCGTCGTTGAGTATCATGGTCCGCTTGTTGGTGCATTCATATGACTTGTGGCCTCGGCCGCCGCAAGTAAAACACTTGAAGGAGCTTGTCTTGACGGTCTCATCGGTTGGAGTAGTTGATGAAGCACGCGGCTTGTAGTTGCTTGTAGTACGAGGAGGACGACTTGAACTTGTAGAAGTTTTCTTGCAACTTGACTTGTCGTCGTTGCTTGGAAAAGGCTTGGTTGATGTCAAAGTTGGAGTAGTTGTTGAAGCTTGGTTGTTGGAGAGGCCGTATGTCTTGGATGAGTACTTGGCGTACTTGAAGTCATCTTGCACTTGTCGTTCCGCCTTTGTAGCTTGGTGCACAAGCTCAATGAGGTTGGAGTAGGGTTGGAAGTCGGCGATCTTCTTGATGGGATGGTTGAGTCCATTCAAGAATCGTGCCATTGTTTGCTCATCATCTTCCTTGACATTGGCTCGAATCATGGCAATCTCCATTTCTTTGTAGTATTCTTCAACACTCTTTGTTCCTTGCTTGAGGAGTTGTAGCTTCTTGAAGAGATCACGGTTGTAGTAGGTGGGCACAAAGCGTGCTCGCATGACATCCTTCATTTGAGCCCAAGTGGTGATTGGAGGTTCACCTCTTGCTTGTCGGCGCTCAAGGACTTGTTCCCACCATATGAGCACATAGTCTTGGAACTCAAGTGATGCCATAGCGATCTTCTTCTCTTCATCATAGTTGTGCAAACGAAAGATTTTGTCGACCTTCAATGCCCATGAGAGGTACTCTTCGGGATCATTGGTTCCATTGAACTTGGGCATTGTGAACTTGAGCTTGCCATAGCGTTGCTCTTCATTGTGCTGAGGTCGATGTTGATGATGACGTTCTTGACGTGGAGGGTAATCATCCTCATGTTGCTCTTGGCGAGGAGGAAGTCCATGATCAACTTGCTCTTGTTGACCTTGAGGGTGAGGTTGAGCTTGAGGAGCATGTGGAGGAGCTTGTTGGGCTTGACGTTGCGCACGTTGATGGTAGTTCCTCTCTTGTATTTCTTCTCGAAGTGCTTCCTCTTGATTGCGTCTTTCGCGATTGCGGTTGGCGAGAGCTCGACTTGATGCTTGAAGGGCGCGTTCCGCCTCAAGAGCTTGTGCTTCGCGTTGTTGTTGTTGAAGACGTTGAGCTTCAGCGTCTTGTTGCTCTTGGTGTAGGCGCGCTCGTTCTTGTTCTTGTTGGTGACGAAGACGTTGTCGTTCTTGTGCTTGAGCAAACGCCATTTGGCTCGATTGAGGACGGGGAACTTCTTTATCAACTTGCTCTTGGAGGTTCTTGTCGTGTAGCGGGTTGCGAGATGCATGACGATCTTGATGCGCGGCTCGACGAAGAATGTTCGATGACGGTGTACTTGTGTCGGAGAAGGAGTCGTTCGAGTGGCGACTTGAGTGGCTCCGCCTTGAGTGTGAAGAGGTAGAAGTACGCGGTTCACCAACAAGGCGCGGATCTCGCCCATTCTTGCATCGTTCTCTTTCTTGTGCGCATCGAGTTTGTTGTCGAAGTAATCGCGTGTCGCGTTTCTCGAGAGTCGCAAGTCGATGGAGAGATTGTCGATCGTTCGCCATTGCTTGTTGCTCTTGATGGAGAGCTCGTTCTTGGCCAAAGAGGTGGCTCTTGGTGACGATGATGACATGTCGTCGTCTTGCTCGATGAAGAGTGGATTTGTAGAAGAACTTGGCCTATCCATCATTTCAAGCAAATTGTGAGTGATAGAAGGAGAAGAATGAATACCAATGTACCTTTATCCGAAGTTGAAGATGAATCAAGTTCACTCAAATGTGGACAATGAAATAGCACTATTGGTACCGATCCTTGTCGATTCTCACACCTACACAAGTAAAAGCCTTTGGTGGAGCTTGGTTAGGATGGTGGCACAAAATTGATTGCAATTGTTAGCTTGACTCAAAAATGTTGAAGAAGATTCGCAAATTCGCATATGCAACAAGTAGACCAAGCAAGTAGTGGTACACGGAAACACACACGCAAATAGATAAATGGGATTGTGCAAACCAAAAGTGAGCCAAAATGTGGAATCCACGAAAATGCTCTTGTTGCACAATACTAGAGAGACGCTAGCACGATTGCACAATAGGCGGATACAGAGCTTGTGCACAACCTACTAGGCAAAATGCAAAGATCTCTATCCCAAGTATGCTATAAGTATGGTATATCGGTGCAATGATCCAAGATGATCTTATGTGACAATCTTAATGTTGTATGATGCTATGCTTGTTGCTTATAAGCTCTTTGCTTATCTTTCCTCTTTGCTTAAAAGCTTGAGTGGCTCTTTCTCTTTTGAGCTCTTTTCTTATGCAAACTTGACGAACTAAGATAGCAATTGTGTATGCGATGACAACTTTGTGACACACAAGTTGATTCCTAGATATGCACCTCAAAGGTATGTATGATATGGTGTATGCAACTAATGTGCACAAGTCACGCTGCCGAAGAATACTCAACGGCTAGTCTCAATGGGTAAGCAACGCAAAAGATGGTATATGATGGTTATCAATGCAAAGGCAAGGTATGACAAAGATGTCGCCGATGTTACCGTCCGTGGCGAAGATGAGTAGCCGACCAAAATGAGCGTTTGTTGTTGATGTCACATCACGCCTAAATAGCCAAACACAAAAGGACACGGAAATCTCACTCAAATTGTCGAACTCAAAATCGAATGGTAGTACGGAGGTTGAGTCTTGTGGTTTGGCAAGTGGAAATGGTGGTGGAGAGGGTGGGAAGGTGTATATGTGTGTGGATGGTGGGGTGGTGGATGTGGGCTGCGAAGCTGCGCTTTGCAGAGGAAGCCGGATGATCCGGCCAGAGCCGGATGATCCGGCGAAGTCCGGATGATCCGGACTTGGTCCGGATGATCCGGCAGGTCAACCACGCACGGAATGGCTCGGGAAGAACACGAAAATGGGGTGGAATTTGACGATTTGGGGATTTTGGGTGGATTTCGAGGGGAAAAGGTGGGGAAACACAAGATCCACGAGTTACACAATCAATCCACGGATCAAAACAACAAAACATCATCAAAACCAACAAATCACAAAAAATTTTGGGGTATTTTGTGGGGATTTTCGGGTTTTAGGACGAAAACAACAAAATCAAGCTAGAAATCACGGGTAGGGGCTCCAAAACGTGATCAACCCGGCTCATGATACCATAATGATGTAGGGTGGAACCCTAATTCATCAATCTTTCACGTTTGGAGGGGATCCTACGGAGGGAACACGAAGAACGCGCGGAAGAACGAGAGAAAATCACGGGAAGAACGAGAGAGACACTCAACCGACAAGAGATCAATCACACAAGGTCTAGATCATCGAAGCACGAGTGATACATGGTCCAAAATCAACAAAGGAAAGATACAAAGGTAGCCGTTCTTCTCCGGAGGAGGTCTTGAATCCACGAGGATCTTCCCGTATAGGGGTCTTGAATCCGATGTATCTTCTCCTCGACGGAGGTCCCGATCTCCGTGGAGAAGTACCGTGGATGAGCAAAGGCTCTCACACACAAATATGAGCTAATCCAATGCCGAAGTCTCAAAGTGAGGAGAGGGGTCCTATATATAGAGTCTGGGCGAGGGTACATGGGCTCAGCCTCAACACGCCAAGACAAAGGCTGGCGGATGATCCGGACGAGGGTCCGGATGATCCGGACCGGTCCGGATGATCCGGGTGGAGTCCCGGATGAGCCGGAGGGTCGGCTGGTGGCGGCGACGGGCCGGATGTCCGGCTGGGGGTCCGGACGTCCGGGCGGAGTCCGGATGATCCGGGCCTGGGTCCGGATGATCCGGCTTCAGCGCGGAGGTTCTGTTGCCTTCGGTGGAGTTAGCCGGATCGTCCGGACCGGGGTCCGGATCATCCGGGCTCTGTCCGGATCGTCCGGGTCTCTGTCCGGATCGTCCGGCCTCCCTGGTACTTGTGGCTTTCTCCTCTTCGTCTTCACGCATGTCTTCCGCTTCCGATTCTCCTTGCTTCCCAGCTTCTTCATGGTCGACTCCTTGGTGCCTGAGTACGCATAGAGTTTCCGTTTGAGGTAGTAACCATGTCTCATGTGAATCGAAGGATAGTTGTGAGAGGAGTGATGTCACCTCGGTCTCAAGAGCTCTTGCACGTGCTCGAGTCATCGGTCCTTGTGGTGTTGTAGGTGTTGATGTAGAGTCCATGGGGATGATGGAAGGATGCTCCGCATCAGGAGGGGGTTTGGAAGGCTTAACCAAGCTTTGATCACACTTATACCTAAGTCCCCGGAAGCGAGCGCTGTGTTTGACTTCAGACCGATATGCCTTGTGCATAGTATGCCCGAGATAGCTTCCAAACTGCTGACAGCCAGGCTAAGACCACGCATGGGAGAGCTTGTTCAAACCAACCAGTACGCGTTCATCAAGGGAAGATGATTACACGACAATTTCCTCTTGGTTCGGCAAATGGCGCGTTCGATGCATAGGAAGAAAGCCAAGGGAGTGTTGCTCAAGCTTGACATCTCGAAAGCTTTTGACTCCCTAGCGTGGCCGTTCTTGTTTGAGGTTTTACGGGCTAAAGGCTTCTCGGAGTGTTGGATCTCTTGGATTGCGATCTTTCTTACTACTGCCAGCTCGAGAGTTATGGTGAATGGCTGCGCGGGTGAGAAATTCATGCATGCAAAATGGCTTAGGCAAGGGGACTCAATATCCCCCTTGCTGTTTGTGATTGCCATGGACGTTTTAACGGCTATCATCAGCAAGGCACATGAGGCTAGAGTGTGGAGTACCATTAATGGATGTAGCCCTATGCAGCGCTTGTCCCTGTACGCGGATGATGTGGTGCTCTTCATAAAGCCAACTTTGCCAAATCTCATGTTCGTCAAGGAAATTCTCACCATATTCGGAGTGGCGTCAGGGCTCAAAGTAAACTTTGTCAAGTCTGCGGCGATCATGATCAGGGCTGAGAGTGTGGATGATGAGCTTGTCAAATCTGCTCTACCTTGGAAGATTGACAACTTCCCGTGCAAGTACCTAGGGCTCCAACTAAGCATAAAGCAACTAAAAAGATCTGAGTGGCAGCCCATTGTGGATACAACTTTACACATTTTGCCAGGATGGCAAAGGGGACTGGTGACGAGGCCTGGGAGGCTCATACTTGTTAACCAAGTCATGAGGGCACGCGCTACACATCACCTAATGATCACGGAGGCGCCAAAATGGGCTCTGGAAAGAGTGGACAAAGGTTGTAGGGCTTTCTTCTGGGCCGGGACAGAGGCGGTGCATGGGGGCAAATGTGTTGTCTCATGGTCTAAGGTGTGCAGGCCAAAGCACATGGGAGGGCTTGGAGTCATTGACCTGTCTAAACACGACATCGCATTAAGATTGAGATGGGAATGGCTCCGACGCACTGACGATTCTAGGCCTTGGCAAGGTCTCAACTTGACCGCGAACAAAAAAGTGGACCAATCCTTTGGGAGCCTAGTTAAGTGGGAAGTTGGATCGGGAGACAAGATCTTGTTCTGGAAAGACCGATGGATACATGGTGCAACAATCAAAGAGATTGCCCCATTGGTGGTGGCAAAGGTGCGGACGCAAGTTGCAAACAGGAGACTCGTGCGTGAGGCGATGCACATGCATTCATGGATGGACGATCTGGTAGGAGACTTATGCACGAAGGGTCTCTCACAGTTGATCGGGCTTTGGGAGATACTCATGGAGGTCCAGCTAAGTGATCAGATCGAGGACCGTCCCATCTGGGCCTGGAGTGCATCGGGCGTATATACTGCATCCTCGGCGTACAAGATGTTGTGTGAGGGAGGAACTAGATTCCATTCCTTCGGAGCAATATGGAAGTGTTGGGCACCCCTTGCATGCAAGATTTTCATGTGGCTCGCGGTGCAATATCGTCTATGGACATCAGACAGGAGAGCCAGGCATGGGTTGCAGGACCAAACCTCACAATGCTACATGTGTGATCAGGAGGAGGACACGGTTGATCATATTTTGCTGCAATGCGTCTTCTCGCGGCAAGTGTGGTTCCCTTGCATCGCCAGATGGGTCTGACGGTGACTTATGCCCATCCAACAACTCGAGACCGTGCAAGGTGGTCAAGGTAGAAAGCGAATACGTAGCAATCCGGAAAGGCTTTGACACTTTCGTGATGCTAATATGTTGGACGTTATGGAAGCAAAGGAACGCGAGGGTTTTTGGCACCGGATTGATCAAGAACGAATGGGATACAGTGGACCTGATCTTCGATGATCTCAGGACTTGGGCTAGAGCAGGAGCGTTTGGAGGACGTATAAATATAGAGTAGTCGAGTAGCGTTAGGGAGTGGCGTGGAGGGTTGGTTAGGGTCGACTTGTGACCTCTAACTAGCACATGTGTAATCTCTTGTACATATTTTTCTCCCTTCTATAAAGCTAAGGTATGCCTTTGGCGTACCCTCGAAAAAAAGAAACTTCAAATACTATTCTCTCGGGCTAATGGTATAACAAGCGTGGGGCGCACCCTCAGGGATAGGCGTGCTGGGTGGCTTGTGAGCCACCCTACACTCCGTTTTCCCTGCTTTTTGGCTTATAAATTCTCACGTATTCTGAAACCCTCAAAGCGAGACTCGAAATGATTTTATTGTCGCTGCAAGCCTCTGTTCTGAAGTGATCTTATCCAGAGGCCTATTTTGGTACTCTGTCGGAGGGGGTGGAATCATTGGGAGGCTATCTTCATCAACCTTGCTCCATCCATGATGATGTGTGTGAGTAGTTCCTTCGGGACCTACGGGTCCATAGTAGTATGTCAATTATATGATCATGCAAAGCAATATGACAATGATAATATGTGTCGTAATAAAACGGGACGGTGGAAGTTGCATGGCAATATATTTCGGAATGGTTATGAAAATGCCATAATAAGTAGGTATGGTGGCTGTTTTGACTTTTAAGGAAGATATAAGTAGGCTTATGTGTAATAGAGCGTATCATATCACGGGGTTTGAATACACCGGTGAAGTTTGCACCACAAGTCGAGGTGAGAAGGGAAAGTGCACGGTACCAAAAAGACTAGCAAATTGCTGAAAGGTAAGAGTGCGTATAATTCATGGACTCACATTAATCATAAAGAACTCAAATACTTATTAGAAGAGGTTATTAGCCCTCAAAGCAAAGTACTATTACGCATGCCCCTAGCGGGGTGTTGGTAGGAGTTAACTATCGCACGCTCCCGACCTCCACGCAAAGGAAGACAATCAATAATAAGCATGCTCCAATTTCATAGCATAACGAGAGACCATACGTGCATATGCTTCAGGAATCATAGACCTTAACACAAAATATTCTTACTGAACGATAATTACTCACTAGTATGACTCTAATATCACCATCTTTATATCTCAAAACAGATGCAAGGAATCAAACTTTTTCATATATCCAATGATCTTCATAAATTTTTTTATTATATCCCTCTTGAATACCCATCATATTAGGACTAAATTCATAACCCAAGCAAATTGTCATACTATTTATAAGACTCTCAAAATAATAGTAAGTGAAGCATGAGAGTTCATCAATTTCTTTAAAATGTAATCACCACCGTGGTCTAAAAGATATAAGTAAAGCACTACAGCAGCTACCTAACTCAAAAGATATAAGTGAAGCTCAAAGAGTATTCTATAAATTCAAAATTAATGTGTGTCCCTCTCAAAAAGGTGTGACCAGCTAGGATGATTGTGGAAAACTAAAAAGCAAATCAAGCAAAGACTCATATAATACACGACGCTTCAAGCAAAACGCATATCATGTAGTGAAACAAATATAGCCTCAAGTAATTTACCGATGGATTGTAGACAAAAGAGGGGATGCCTTTCGGGGCATACCCAAGCTT
This sequence comes from Aegilops speltoides, assembly GCA_021437245.1. NCBI lineage: Eukaryota > Viridiplantae > Streptophyta > Magnoliopsida > Poales > Poaceae > Aegilops > Aegilops speltoides. The sequence goes on along the minus strand of CM038147.1, from coordinate 340,470,617 downwards.
AAACGCTTGGCTGCACTTGAATATTACCTTGTGGTGCCTTGGACATCCCCAAGCTTAGGCTCTTGCCACTCCTTATTCCTTACCTCATCGAAACTTCACTCAAAACTTGGAAACTTCATAATACAAAACTCAACAGAAAACTCGTGAGATCTATTAGTATAATAAAGCAAATCACCACTTTTAGGTACTGTTGGAAACTCATTCCAATTTTATATTTGTATTATATCTATTGTATTATTGTTGGAAATATGCCCTAGAGGCAATAATAAAGTGGTTATTATTATATTTCCTTAGTCATGATAAAGGTTTATTATTCATGCTATAATTGTATTGATTGGAAACTTAAATACATGTGTGAATACATAGCAAATACCAAGTCCCTAGTAAGCCTCTACTAGACTAGCTCGTTGATCAAAAGATCGTTAAGGTTTCCTAACCATAGACATGCGTTCTCATTTGATAACGGGATCACATCATTAGGAGAATGATGTGATGGATAAGACCCATTCGTTAGCTTAGCATATGATCGTTCAGTTTTTGCTACTGCTTTCTTAAATGTCAAATACATGTTCCTTAGACGATGAGATCATGCATGTAACGCCCCGGACACACCCGCCGGTGGTCGTTACTCCTGGCGGAATCTAGACTGGCCCCACAGATCAATATTAGTCTTTTCTGCGCACTTTGTCCTCACTCGTGCACTGGAGCAACTTCGATTCGGTCACCCATCTGAAACTACTCCAAGCCGAGCACGCTTAACTTTGGAGTTCTCGTCGAATGGGATCCCGGAAAGAAGGAATTCCTTATTGATATGAGTAGTCTATCATCCCTAATAAGCCGGATATTACATACACCCCCACTCGGAGGAACCGACGCCCTCGTCGGCCACAGAACGCTCCCTCTTGGCACAACCGTCATGCATCCATCCGGTACATGTGCCATGCCGTGCCACGACGGGTCACAAACGCCATGAACAACATGACCGCACCGTCCGCAACCATCCGTAACCGCGAGGGTCGGCTCGATACCAACTTGTAACGCCGGACACACCCGCCGGTGGTCAGCATTCTCTGGCGGATCTAGATCGCCCCACAGATCAATACTAGTCTTTTCTGCGACTTTGTCCTCACTGCGGCGCACACGGAGCAACTTCGGGCCGGTCACCCATCCCAAACTACTCCAAGCTGAGCACACTTAACTTTGGAGTTCGTCCAATGGGATCCCTAAAAGAAGGAATTCCTTATTGATATGAGTAGTCTATCATCCCTAATAAGCCAGGATATTACAATGCAACTCCCGGATACCGGAGGAATACCTTGTGTGCTATCAAATGTCACTTCGTAATTGGGTGATCATAAAGGTGCTCTACAGGTATCTCCGAAGGTGTCTGTTGAGTTGGTGTGAATTGAAATTTGGATTTGTCACTCCGTATGACGGAGAGGTATCTCTGGGCCCTCTTGGTAATACAACATCACAAGAAGCTTGCAAGCAAAGTGACTAAGGAGTTAGCTACAAGATGATGTATTACGAAACGAGTAAAGAGTCTTGCCGGTAACGAGATTGAACTAGGTATGGAGATACCGATGGTCGAATCTTGGGCAAGTAACATACCGACAGGCAAAGGGAACTACGTATGTTGTTATAAAGGTTTGGCCGATAAAGATCTTCGTAGATTATGTAGGAACAAATATGGGAATACAGGTCCCACTGTTGTTTATTGATCGGAGAAGCGTCTCGGTCATGTCTACATCATTCACGAACCCATAGGATGCACATGCTTAACGCTCGTTGACGATATAGTACTATATGAGTTATATATGTTGGTGACTGAATGTTGTTCAGAGTCCCGAATGAGATCACGGACATGATGAGGAGCTCTGAAATGGTTTGGAGGTAAAGATTGATATATGTGATGATAGTATTTGGTCTCCGGAAGGGTTTCGGAATGCACCAGAGTATTATCGAATCACCGGAAGGGGTTCTGGGAGGCCACGGGAGCATATTGGGCCAAACGGGCCAACGAGGGAGAGCACACCGGCCCACATGGGGCTGGCGCGCCCCCACCTCATGGTAGCCGGCCCTAGGGAAGAAAGGAAGAGGGCCATCCCCCTATTTCCTTCTCTTCCACATGCTGGGAAAGGAAAGGGGGGCGCCTCCCCTCCTTCCCTCCCCCCACGCGCCAAGAAGGGAAGAGGCACACCTAGGGCAGGCACCCTAGGGCGGCCCCCGGCCCCCTTGGGGTGCGCCTAGGGCTGCCTCCCCTCCCCCTCCACCTATATATATGTGAGGAGGCGAGGGGGCAACACACACCACGATTCCCAAGCCATGTGCAGCACCCCCTCTCCCTCTAGTTCCTCCTCCGTCCAAATCCGTTATGCTTGCCGAAGCCCTGCGGAATAGTTTCACCATCACTGTCACCACGCCGTCGTGTTGCCGAAACTCATCTACTACTTCGCCCCTCTTGCTGGATTAAGAAGGCGAGGACGTCATCGAGCTGAACATGTGCTGAACGCGAAGGTGCCGTGCGTTTGGTGCTTGATCGGTACGGATCGTGAAGTTGTACGACTACATCAACCGCGTTGATAAACGCTTCCGTTTAGCGATCTACAAGGGTATGTAGATGTTCTCCCCCTCTCGTAGCTATGCATCTCCATGGATAGATCTTGTGTGTGTGTAGATTTTTTTTGTTTTCCATGCAACGTTCCCCAACAGTGGTATCAGAGCCAGGTCTACACATAGATGATATGCACGAGTAGAACACAAAGGAGTTGTGGGTGGTGATGTTCATATTGATTCCCACCAATGCCTTATTTTGATTCAACGATATTTGTGGGATGAAGCGGTTCGGACCAACCTTACGTGTCCACATACATGAGACCGGTTCCACCGACTGACATGCAACTTGTTTTGCATAAAGGTGGATGGCGGGTGTGTGTTTCTCCCATTTTAGTTGAATCTGACTTGACTATGGCGGTCCTTGCAGAAGGTCAAATAGCAACTTGATAATCACCGTTGTGGTTTGCATAGGTAAGAACGGTTCTTGCTAGTTGCCCGTAGCATCCATGTAAAACTTGCAACAACAAAGTAGAGGACGTCTAACTTATTTTTGCAGGGCATGTTGTGATGTGATATGGTCAAGATGTGATATGATATATGTTGATGTATGAGATGATCATATTTTGTAATAAGTTCATGACTTGCATGTCAATGAGTACGACAATAGGCAGGAGCCTTAGGGTCGTCTTTAATTATTGTATGACCTGCGTGTCAATTACTAAGCGCCATGTAATTGCTTTACTTTATCGCTATGCGTTAGCAATAGCTGTACAAACAATAGTTGGCGAGACGACCCCGACGCAACGATGGAGATCAAGGTGTCGTATCGGTGACGATGGAGATCATGTCGTTGCTTTAGAGATGGAGATCAAAAGCAGAAGACGATGATGGCCATATCATGTCACATATTTTTGATTGCATGTGATGTTTATCCTTTATGCATCTTATTTTGCTTAGAACGACGATAGCATTATAAGATGATCCCTTCACTTAATTTCAAGATAAAAGTGTTGCTAAAGTTCGTCGTTTCAAAGCACCTTGTGATGATTGGGTATGATAGATTCTACGTTCACATACAACGGGTGTAAGCCAATTTTGCACATGCAGAATACTTGGGTTAAACTTGACGAGCCTAACATGTACACACATGGTCTCAGAACACTGGAGACCGAAAGGTCGAACGTTAGTCATATAGTAGATATGATCAACATAGAGATGTTCACCATTGAAGACTATCCCATCTCACATGATGATCAGACATGGGTTAGTTGATTTGGATCATGTATCTCTTAGACAACTTGAGGGATGTTGATTTAAGTGGGAGTTCATTAGTAATTTGATTATTTGAACTAAAAATTTTCATGAACTTAGTCCTAATAGTTTTTGCAAATCTATGTTGTTGATCAATGGCCCGTGCTACCGTTCCCTTGAATTTTAATGTGTTCCTAGAGAAAGCTAAGTTGAAAGATGATGGTAGCAACTACACGGGTTGGGTATGTAACTTGATGATTATCCTCATTGCTGCACAGAAGAATTATGTCTATGATGCACCGCTAGGTGATAGACCTGCTGCAGGAGCTGATGCAGACGTTATGAACGTCTAATGACTACTCGATAGTTCAGTGTGCCATACTTTACGTCTTGGAACCGGGACTTCAAAAGCATTTTGAACGCCACAGAGCATATAAGATGTTCGAATAGCTGAAATTGATATTTCAAGCTAATGCCCGGGTTGAGAGATTTGGAGTCCCCAACAAGTTCTTTAGCTGTAAGATGGAGGAGAACAGTTCTGTCAGTGAACACATACTCAAAATGTCTGGGTACCACAACCACTTGACTCGGTTGGGGATTGATCTTCCAGTTGAGAGTGTTATTGACAAAGTTCTTCAGCCACTGCCACCAAGCTACAAAGGCTTCGTGATGAACTATAACATGCAAGGGATGATGAAAACGATTCCAGAACTCTTCGCGATGCTGAAATTGGCAGAGGTAGGAAACAAGAAAGAGCATCAAGTGTTGATGGTTAACAAGACCACCCGTTTTAAGAAAAAGGGGCAAGGGAAAGAAAGGGGACTTCAAGAAGAATGGCAAGCAAGTTGATGCTCCCGTGAAGAAGCCCAAAGCTGGACCCAAGCCTGAAACTGAGTGCTTCTACTACAAGGGAAATGGTCACTGGAAGCGGATCTGCCCCAAATACTTGGCAGATAAGAAGGATGGCAAAGTGAACAAAGGTATATTTGATATACATGTTATTGATGTGTTCCTTACTAGTGCTCGTAATAGCGCCTGGGTATTTGATACTGGTTCGGTTGCTCATATTTGTAACTCAAAACAGGAGTTACACAATGAACGAAGATTGGCTAAGGACAAGGTGACGATGCGCGTCGAGAATGGTTCCAAGGTTGATGTGATCGCCGTCGGCATGCTACCTCTACATCTACCTTCGGGATTAGTTTTAGACCTCAATAATTGTTATTTGGTGCCAATGTTGAGCATGAACATTATATCTGGATCTCATTTGATGCGAAACGGTCGTTCATTTAAGTCAGAGAATAATGGTTGTTCTATTTATATGAGTACCATATTTTATGGTCATGCACCTTTGATGAATGGTCTATTCTTGTTAAAGTTCGATCGAAGTGATACACATATTCATAAGATTGATGCCAAAAGATGCAAAGTTGACAATGATAGTGCAACATACTTATGGCACTACCGTTTATGTCATATTGGTGTAAAGCGCATGAAGAAACTCCATGCGAATGGACTTTTTGAATCACTTGATTATGAATCATTTGATACTTGCGAACCATGCCTCATGGGTAAGATGACTAAAGCTCCATTCTCCGGAACAAGGGAGCGAGCTAATGACTTATTGGAAATAATACATCAATGGTCCGATGAGTGTTGAAGCACGCGACAGGCATCATTATTTTCTAACCTTCACAAATGATTTGAGTAGGTATGGGTATATCTGCTTGATGAAACACATGTCTAAAACATTTGAAAAGTTCAAAGAATTTCAAAGTGAAGTAGATAATCGTCATAACAAGAAAACAAAGTTTCTATGATCTGATCGTGGAGGAGAATATTTGAGTTACGAGTTTGGCCTTCATTTAAGACAATGTGGAATTGCTTCACGACTCACGCCACCTAGAACACAACAACGTAATGGTGTGTCCGAACATTGTAACCATACTTTATTAGACATGGTGCGTTCTATGATGTCTCTTACCGATTTGCCGCTATCATTTTGGGGTTATGCATTAGAGACAACCGCATTCATGCTAAATAGGGCACCGTCTAAATCCGTTGAGATGACACCATATGAACTATGCTTTGGCAAGAAACCTAAGCTGCCATTTCTTAAAGTTTGGGAATGCAACACTTATGTCAAAAGGTTTCCGTGTGATAAGCTTGAACTCAAAGCAGAGAAGTGTGTCTTCATAGGATACTCTAAAGAAACTGTTGGGTATATGTCGGTGTCAAAACCGGCGGATCTCGGGTAGGGGGTCCCGATCTGTGCGTCTAAGGCTAATGGTAACAAGAGGCAAGGGACACAATGTTTTACCCAGGTTCGGGCCCTCTCGATGGAGGTAAAACCCTACTTCCTGCTTGATTGATATTGATGATATGGGTATTACAAGATTTGATCTACCACGAGATCGTAGAGGCTAAACCCTAGAAGCTGGCCTATGATGATTATGATTCTGTCTCTAAGGACTAAACCCTCCGGTTTATATAGACACCGGAGAGGGCTAGGGTTTACATGGAGTCGGTTACAAAGAAGGAAATATAATATGCGGATCGCCAACCTTGTCTTCCATGCAAAGGAGAGTCCCATCCGGACATGGGACAAAGTCTTCAGTCTTGTATCTTCACGGTCCAACAGTCCGGCCAAAGTATATAGTCCGGCTGTTCGGATACCCCCTAATCCAGGACTCCCTCAGTAGCCCCTGAACCAGGCTTCAATGACGATGAGTCCGGCGCGCAGTTCTGTCTTCAGCATTGCAAGGCGGGTTCCATCTTCGAATACTCCAAAGTAGTTATCGAACACTTGAACCGTGTCCGGATCTGCAAGATGATCTTCACAGCATAGCACTTCATAAATCTGATCTGCCGGCAATTTTTGCACGGCGTGCTCCTGCATCGTGGCCCGGCCCAACACGAACCGGTTTTACTTGGCCTCCCCCGATACGCGTTGCGAGGCAGTTTTACTGGCACGCCTTGCCAGAGCAGGGATCGTGCTCCCCTTAGCGCGGGATCTTCCATTAATATAGGTGCACGCGTCCCCACGATGTCTGTTGGTATAACTCTGTGTTTTTAGGTAAGTCCCGAGCGGTTATGCTGAGGACGCTTGATATTCACCCCCTATATAAAGGGGCCGAGGCCTATCCCTCTTTTACACCACCCTTGCGCCTTTTCTCATCTCGAGTTCTAACACCCGAAGCCCAAGCTCAAGCACCTCAGATCCTTAACCATGTCCGGATCCGACCTTCAAGGCCGGTGGGTGGCCTCCTCGGTCACAGAGGAGGATATTGTGAAGCTTAGGGAGGTCGGATATCTGACCGCCGACATCAAGCATAGGCTTCCTGCTCCAGGGCAGGTCATCCCTACTCCCGAGCCCAACGAGAGCATCGTATTTGTTTCCCACTTCCTCCGCGGCTTGGGCTTCACCCTTGATCCCTTTGTGAGAGGGCTCATGTTCTATTACGGGTTATATTTTCACGATCTAGCTCCAGACGCTATCCTCCATATCTCGTCGTTCATCGTTGTGTGCGAAGCTTTTCTCCACGTCACTCCACACTTCGGCTTATGGCTCAAGACCTTCATTGTGAAGCCGAAGATGATTGAGGGGCGACACGCGGAGTGCGGAGGTGCTGTAATAAGCAGGAATGCCGACGCCCCATGGCCAGAGGGCTCCTTCCCATGGGTGTCCGATCTATGGCAGCGGAGGTGGTTTTACGTCACGGCTCCTAGAGGCACAACGTGGGTGGCTGCCCCCGACTTCCTTCCGAGCCCTCCTTCTCAACTGGCGTCATGGACGAATGTAGGACGGGATTGGGGATCTACTAGTGATGTACCAATACTACAGAGCCGTATTCGAGAGCTTCTTGAGAGGCACATTAGCCTTGTCAGCATAAAAATTCATGTAATGCTAATCCGACGGATGTTGCCGTGCAAACGCCGGCCTCTCCGGATGTGGGAGTTCAATCCGGAAGGTCTGCGGACTATTCTGCACTTCTTCGGCCTGACGCTCGGAGGGATGTGTAAATTATTCTTCGGACCACAAGTAAAGTGTCCGGATACCACCGAAGATGCGGGCCTGAGCTGCAATCACCCAGATACCCAAGTAAGTAACCCACAAACCGAACACTATCTATTTTTGTCATAGTCATTATTCTGAAAATCCTCTGTGGCCAGGAATGGCTCAGCAAGGCGGAGAGAGTCAGGTGTCCGGCGCCACTTCCCGAAGGCTCGCCAAGTCCCACCATAGCCAAGATGCTTGGTTGTGTGCTAAGCAAAATGCCCTCAGGGAAAGACGAAGGGAAGAACAGGGAAGCAGAACTTCGCACATTGCGCATCCAAACCGGGGGAATTGCTACCTCCCCAAAGGAGGATAGCCAGGAAGGGGAATCTAAGGCCTCCTCCCCTCGTGGGAAAAAGAGGGCCGCCTCCGAAGACTTGGAGACAGAGGTGCCCAAACAGGGGAAGAAAGCTCTAGGGGCCCCGCCTCAAGGGCGTCCTCACTGCCATGCCCGCCAACGGCCAGCCCTCACCGAGCCAGTAAGTTAATCGTAAATATGAAGGTACCGCTTTTCTCCGAGAACAATAACCAGGATCCATTCTTTGCAGTCCGGCTAGCAGCTCTTCTCGACAGAGTTCGTCTTCGGGGGATCTCCTTCCGGAGATGATGGAGAGTGAGACCCCACCAGCCTCTCCGCCTCATGAGGCAGGCGACCCCGAGGTGTCATCACAGAAGAGTCCGGATTTGCCGAAGTCAGAGCTAATCCTTCGGCCGCCCTGAGCCCGGAGCGTTCGGCTCCCACGGGGGGCAATGAGAAGGGCCCTAAGATAGCGGTGTCCGCCGGACACCGACGCTCCTTCGAGCGAGCTGCTCTCTCGGAGGAGCATCGTTCATTAATGAGCATGGTGCTCGAGAAGATTTCGTCCACCACAAGTGGGTTGAATGGAGCCTTTACGAGCCTGCTCAGAGGCTTTGAGGTATGTAATGAAAAATACGTAATTTTTGGCTGTGACGCACGTGCTAGGTGTGCTCCATATGGATAGTAGCCCATGAGACTCTGGTTGCCCGCCCTAGGCGGCAAACGGAGGATCATATTGTGTGAGTAATGATTGCACTGTATTTATGCGAAGGTGTCTAAGGATTCGGCAGCCGATCGGTCCGTTGAAGTTGCCGAACTAAGGAGGCAGATTCGAGCTATTGATGTCGATATCACACTGGTGAACGAGCCGCTTAACGAGTCACAAGGTATGTGCTCTGCTTTCCTTATTATTATTTTTTATAGGAAAAACTGAGAGGGGCATAATGCTAATGTTATATGCTTGGACTGCAGACGGTGCTGCTGCCGTGGAAGCCCTGAGGGCGAAACTTGCCCTGGCCAAGGAACAGGCCTGGGTGAGTGTCGGGGCGTATCTCTGTGGCCTCGAGCACCTATGGGGCACTGGGGGCCCCTTCTAGTCCGGCGAGGGAGCGGGGGTCATGCGCAGAGCAGATCGAGGTCGAGCGCCGGGGAGATGGGCATTTTACCCACTTTCGGGCTCTCCTGAGAGATAATACCCTCATGCTGCCTTGATGGTTGAATTTGATCTTGCTCGAGCGCATGAGGAAGTATGGTGGTGCTGTGGGTGTCCAATGAATTGAACCCTTCTACGTGCACATGGGCCTCCTTTTATAGTCTGAAGGGGTACCCACAGTGGCGCGTGGGAAGAGGGGGTAGAAGAGTAAAACGCAGGTTGGTACAATACAGACAACAAAGGCCCTACCTAACTCTCGACGGCGGGGACAAGGGCATTAAATGCCCGCCTGGTCGCCCCAACAAAGGCGAAGAAAATGACCGTAGGTGAGCCACCGTTGCCACGATGGCGCCTCTGTCACTCAGCTTGCCACCTCGCCCGCATGGCTGCATAGCGCCGCCACGCGCCCTTGGGATGGCCTTTGTTATGACACGTCATTGGGCGCTGAGTTTGGGTGGCAGCCTTGCCGCAGCTTTTTTTGTTGTGCCAGCAAGCTTGCTGCCGCCGAGCCTTGCCGGCGCGCTGGGTGCCGCGCAAGTCTTCCGTGATGCCTGGTTGGCCTTCCCGGCAAGCTCCTCTTGTCGGGCCTTCGTGTTCTTGGCTAGTACTTTGTTCTGAATGGCAGAATAAAGAATGGCGGAGGGCCTTGGCGGGCGCCGCAAGCCTTGCCGCTGGGTGTCGCGATCGCCTGCAGACAAGTTCGGGTACTAAGGTACCCTACTTTAGTACACCGACAGATCCCGGCCTGGGCCATACACGATGCCGAAGCGTTGTTGGGCCAGGCCCAAAACAATGCACGGGCACACGGGGCTGGGTCCGCATGCACTGGGCTCCGTGGTCCATCGCGCCCCAAGAATTCAAGACGCTGCCGATTGCGGCGTCGTGGGAGACGTGGGTGGCGCTTAATTCCGAAAATGCGTAACGTTCGCATCCTCTGTTTATAAGCGGAGGGAACGCGGCCGTTCCCCCACTTTCGCCACTTGCGGCTCCTTCCTCCGAAAGCTCCGACGCTCCCCTCCGTCTCCTGAATCGAGAAAGAAACAGCGCTCCGCCGCCCCTCGCCGCCGTCGCCGTCATCGCTTCTGCCTCCCCCCGCTGCCCCCGCCATGGCCCCGAAGGCCGGGAAGGCTACGAAGGCTGCGAAGGCCGCGAAGTCGACCGAGGCACAAGAGCTCGAGGCGCCGCGCAAGAGGCAGGTGCTTTTCCTCTCGAGCTCACCCCGGACGCTACCGGGCGGGTTTTACCTCTTTGGTCGACGGAGACGCGAAGATTCACAAGACGCCGGTGCTCTCCATGAGGCTTCAAATCAAGAAGTGCCCCGAGGGTACTACTTCTTCCTGTGTTCTTCTATTGCGGCTCGCCCACCATTTTCTCGACTTCTTTTGCGACATCATGAATACCTATGGGTTCCATCTGCCGATTTCACCCCCAACGCCGCTCGACAATGGCGGTTTTCGCAAGACCTTTGAGAACTTCGCTGGTATCCTTCCCAAAGGTCGCTTTTTTCGCCATTATTTTTCCCTCGGCTGAGAAAGGGAGCCACCGGGCGGGCGGAATCGCATGGACCTCCCAGATGGGCATGAAGGAGGCGATTGACGGTGTGAGCTTCGCAGCAAGTGGGGCGAGTGGAGGGTGGAGTGGTGTTGGATGTGTGATGCCGATCCACCATCGTTCACCAGGCTGCGCAAGACTCGGGTGGTGCGCCGCAATGACTGGAGCTATCTGTCGCCGGATGACGCCAAGCTGACGATCGCCACCACCCGAATCCTTCGGCTCAGGCACGCCGGACTCATAACAGGGGCGGTTGGTGCGGATTTCCTTCGTCGTCGCATTGCCCCTTTGCAAGCAAGGGGGAGGCCTGCCTAGCTGTTCAGCGGCCCGGTGGATTTTATGAGGCTGCGTCCGGGCCTCAACTTCAATTTCACAGTCCTGGAGCTGGACGCGATGCTGAGGGAGATGTTCAAGCACGACCCCAATCACCCAGAGTGGTTCCAGTTGCCGCAGGCGCTGCCTTTGTGCAACAACTCCCAGCCACGATCGCATCTGCGTGCGATGATGCGTAATGCGACTCGCATGGGGTAAGTGCTAATCGATAGAGCCCGCCACGAGGTCGTGCAAGCAATTCTTTGATGATCCGCTTGAGGCGGCGGTTAAATCGACGACGAAGCTCCTCACCCATAAGCACACCGCCACGAGCCGGCGTGACATTGCTAGTGGTTGAGGAGGAGGCGGCAGCGCCGCCATGGGCGAAGCTTGGCTTCACGCCGGTGGAGGCGGAAGTACCGAGGCGGCAAGTCTTGCCGCCAGAAGATCTTGCCGGAGATGGCGACGGCGAAGGGGAGGCCGCGGCCGGGGCGAGCCAGCCAGCCGAGGGTGCGAGTGTCCGGCGGTTCTCGAGCAACTTGCCGCCGACGGAGCCCTCGGCGCAGCCCCACTTCCATCCGAGAAGGCGTCTCCGTCGAGTTGGAGAGCTGACAGAGGCACAGCCCGATCAGCAGCCGCCGCGCCGCGGGACGCGCTCCACCGCGGCAAGCTTTGTTGCTGCGGGAGGATCCCAAACCGCGCCGGCAACTGAGGCTGGGTCTTCTCGGGCCGCCACGCCCGACCCTGCCATGCCCTTGGCAAGCGCCAAAGGAACCTATTCTCCGCCATGCCGCAGCAGGAGGGCATCGAGTTTGACCTCTCCGCACCGAGCTCACGACGCACGAAGAGGACGAGGACGAGGAGGAGTAAGGCTTCTTTTGTACTGTACTCGCGTTTTCCTCGATTCTTGCCGCTGTTTTTCTTTTATCTAATCTGTCTCTCTCTCCAACCTCCTGTTCTGTCCTAGGACTTTGGCGGAGAGGGCGGCGAAGAGGGCCAGGGGCCCGGTGGTCGAGGACAATCCTGCTAAGGCGGCGGAAGATACGTCTGAGACCACTTTGACGGACCCGGTCCCTTCTCCTCGCAGTAGCTCCCAGCACAACCCCCAGCGTGAGTGTCTTGATTCGCCTCCCGTCGTGGGGCGCGCATGGTCGCTTCTTCTTCTGCGAATATCTTGACTATTGGCTCTTTTGTATACAGGAGAAGAGCGGGCCCACCAGGAGCAGCCGGAGGCCGACGGCGAGGTGTCGCCGGCCTCGACCTCGCTATCGAGGGCCGACTCCCGATGTGGGAGCCGCCTCAGCAAGGAAGGGGTCCCCGACAAGGGGTGGGACCGCGAGCACCCGTGGTGGAGCCCGTGACCCGTAACCCAGCCGGTGAGCCTCCTTGTCGGGACTTTCCTGATCTCGCTGATCTCCCTTTTTCTTCTTCTTCGGTATTTGCTTGACTATCTCTTTTCCTCCCTCGCCTTGAGATCCTCCCTTGGGGACTCGATGGAGGCCGAGGTCGCCATGAGGAGGACGGCGGCAGGCAACATCGAGGATGTCGCCACCAAGGGAGGGTCGGTGCGGAGGAGCCCACCGCGCGAAGAGGCCGAGGCCGGGTGACTGTGGGCCGGGCGAGGGGTCCGTGACTGCACCGACGACTGGAGGATGCAGGGCGCAAGGTGCCTCCCCGATCACGATCCCTCCGGCTGATGCGGGCGCTAAGCTCGAGGAGCCCCACCCGGCAAGATACTTGAAAGCCGACGAGGGCGTAGAGACAAGCTCCCACAGGCATCGAGCCTGTGGCACCAGCAAGGAGAGGAATTTGATGGGAGGTACTGGCCTCGCTGGGCCGACGGTGGTCGACAGCCAAGCGCAAGCAAGAAGGGCGAAGTCCGAGGAGGAGCTACTCCAAAGTCGGTGTCACTCTACCAAGGTCCCGCAAGCGAAGCTCGAGTCCGGAAGCGCTTTGTCGACAAGCGGAGCTGACATAGAAAAGCATGCGCAAGAACTCAAGAGCCGCAACCAAGAGGCCCTCCGGTCCATTGCCGAGGAGAGGGCGCAGCTCGATGAGGCGAAGAAGGCGTTTATTCTGGAGAAGGCTGAAGCCGAGGAGCAGCAGAGGCTTGCCGCCGAGGAGCTGTCCAAGCGGGACGGCGAGCTGATACAAAGGAAGGCGATTGGACAGCCATGACGAGGAGCTCGCCGTCCGGGAACAATCACTTGGCGGGCGCCAAGGAAGCGAAGACGCCGCGCTGCCGCCGAGGCCGCCAAGAAGGAGTTGAGGAAAAGGTGACGCAATTGGAGGCGGACGCGACGAGGAAGAACGAGGAGCTTGCCGCACTCAGCCTAGCGATCGTGAGAAGGATGCGCTACCACGGCGATCTGCAAGCCCAACTCTCCGAGAAGATCAAAGAGCTGAACGCCGCCAAGGACTCGAGCGCTGATCTAGGGCTGAAGCTGGCCGCCTTGACGGAAACGCTGGATGCCGCCAAGAAACGAGAAGATACCCTGAGGAAGGACCTCAAGGACAATGAGGAGCTGCTGACGAGGGCCGCCGAGGCCCAGAACGCCCTTAAGACCACGGTGGAGCTCTGGACGGAAGGCCTCGTCAACATCGCCGCGCTCATTGATGAGGAGTCATGGAGCTGAACTTGACGGGCTTTGGGTACTCTCTGAGGGGAACCTCCACCCAGCCGCCAAGCTCACGCTTTTCTTCAAGGACGTGGTGATGGTGCTCCGCAGCTCCGGAAAGGATCCCAAGCAGTTGGTCGCCGAGTCGCTGCGTCTGCGCGCCGGGTCTGGAGAAGGTGTTGGTGAAGGTCCTCTTCCGCAATCCGGCATCGACCTCTCCCGCGTCCCAAGAAGTCACGGAGGGTGCTGATGTTGAGGAGCTCAAGGCCATCATCGCACCCATCGTGGACAAAGTGAACGAGGTTAGAGGGTCGATGGCGGCGCGCGGATTAGGCTGCTCCTCTTCTCCCTTTTTCTTGCTTTGCCATTTTGGTTACGGAACAATTTCAGTCGATGCTATAATAAGTCATTCTTGTAATATAACTTAATTCTCGATATCGCTTGTCGCGTTATTCCCTTTATCTGTTGCATCCCTATGTACGCTTCTTACCCCACGTTGAGGGACCTTGCCAAGCAAGCACGCCTGCTGAGTCAGGGACATCGCAGCCTGTGGTGATGTTGCTTCCAAGAAGGAATCTTGTCGATTAGTCAGCCCACTCGCATTGTTGAGCAGGCTCGGAAACAATGCTAGGGCGCAACTTAGCCGCGAGTCGATTCCTCCGCGCACAGGTTTTCCGTACAAGGCACGAACATTCAAGGGATATAACTTGAAAATTTCAAAACTTAGCTTTTCTGTCTTCTGCGCCCCGGCAAGGCTAGATTCCTTTGATCGGCGCCTGGTCCATACTTTTACCTTCTCCCCCCCTCCCCCGGTGAACTTGTGGGCGGAGGAAACTCCTGTCTATGAGAAGAAAGAAGAGAAAATAATGGTATGGAACCCTAAGGTTCACTATTGCTTCGGGGTTTAGTCTTGCCTGAGTGTCGATCATGATGCAAAAGAAGAAAATGCATTAAATTTGACAAGATGTGCGACACACTCAAACTTTATTTATGCACCTGAAGGCTGCGCTTGCTTTGTACAAAGGGTTACATGCGATAATGCAATGCTTGTACAAAAGAAGGTGGTTGTTTGAATGGGTCCGCAAATCCGCTATATGGGTAAAACTTGCGAAGATGCTCTATGTTCCGTGAGTTGCTCACCGAACGCCATCTTCGATCTCAAAGCGACAGCGCCGGCCTAGTGACTCGTTTCACCCGGTAAGGGCCCTCCCACTTCAAGGCCAACTTGTTTGAATTCTTGGCGATTGAACTCGTCGAAGAACAAGGTTGCCTTCCTCGAAGCTTCGGCGTTAACCTTGCGGCCATGATAGCGGCGCAAAGCTTGCTGGTAACGAGCAGCTCGCATAAAGAGCTCAAGACGATCCTCCTCGAGGAGCAGCGTCATCTTGTCGCAGCCGCTCTTGCTCAAGCTCATCATAAGCGAGCACTGTGGGTGACCCGCATCACGAGTTCCGTGGGGAGAATCGCCTCTGCTCCGTGACGCGAGCAAAGGGTGTCTGGCGGTGGCTCGATTCAAGGCCGCCCCGACGACCAAAGAACCACCGGCAGCAACGATCCAATTTCTTCCGCACTTGTGCAGCCTATCGAAGTTCTGGTCTTGAGCCAAGAAGACTTCAAATACGTTCGCCTTCTCCGCTTGACCGTTGCTTCTCGGGTGAGCAATGTATAAAGCAAATCTTGGTGCCAAGATCTTGGGCGTCTCGCATGAAGGTGTGGCTCGTGAATTTTGTGCCATTGTCGGTGATGATCCTGTTGGGATTCCAAACGGCAAACAATTGACTCAAGAACTTGATCGCCGATCGTGGTTGTCACCTTCCTCACTGGTTCCACTTCGTGCCACTTTGTGAACTTGTCGATTGCAACGCATAAGTACTCAAAGCCCCGACAGCTTCGGGAAAAGGGCCGAGGATGTCGAGCCCCTGCACGAAAATGGCCGGATAAAGGGATTGTTTGGAGAGCTTGAGCTGGTTGGTGAATCTGTTTGGAGTGGAACTGCACGCTTCACACTTGGTTACTTGCTAGCTTGCATCTTGAGGGTCTGTCGGCGAGAAGAAGCCTTGCCGGAAAGCCTTGCTTAAGAAGTGTTTTGCGCCAATGTGGTGACCACATATGCCTCCATGTATCTCGCCAACAATTGCCGCCCATCTTCCCGGAAATGCACTTCAATTTCACTCCGTTGAATCTTCTTACATGCGATGTCATCGACAAACTGGTACATACTTGATTGTCGGGCTACTTTCTCCGCCTCTTCTTGTTCCTCGAAGTTCCCTGCTTGAAGGAAATGGACGATCTGCTATGCCCATGCCGGAGCCCGAGGCTCGACGACAAGGACTAAAGGCGCAATGTTGCAAGGAACATCCACTTCCACGGCAAGGATCTCGATCCGCCGAGCGGTGATGCTCCCCGACAAGCGTGTCGGGACACAGCTTGTCGGGGCGCTTGCTTCAACGAAACAGCCCCAGGGCTTGTCGGTGCAGATCGCTTCCTCAAAGACTTTACGTGTTGATTCTGGGACCTTCTTGGCGGCGGCTTCGAAGCTCTGCGGAAAGTAGTCACCGTAACCAACTTTCTTTTCTTGCTTTGTCCAGCTTGATGGTGTCACAGACGGCCGAGTTAGCTTGAGCACAAAAATCCCGGTTCCACAGCAACTTGAGTCTGGCGCATTTTGACAGCCATCCGCAATGTCATTCTCGAGCTCTTGGAACATGTTCCATTTGCAGTCGTCAAAATGTTCTTCTAGCTTTCTCACTTCATCAACGATGCTTCCATCAACGGACTCGATAATCTTTGTTAACTTGGCGGACGACAAGTCGTGAGTCACCCCCGACAATAAGCTTCCCGATCCCAAGTTCGCCACGATCTCGAGTCCCAAGCAAGCCCTCATACTGCAGCGATTGTTTGTTGCTTGCTCCTTGGGAAAATGCATCTGGACCATGTACTGAGGTGCTCTCCGGTGAGTGCGACAAGTAGTACGCCTCGCACCGGCGCTTTGCAGCGAGAAGGCACCATCAAAGTACATGATCCATTCTTTGTCCGCTTCCTTGACGGGGTGCTCCCTTCGGGTTTCCTCATCGAGTGTTGGCGCCCATTCGCTATAAATTCTGCCAATGCTCGGCTCAAATGGTTGAAGTACTTTCAAACTTGAGGCCAAAGCTTGATAATTCCAAAGGCCCATTCGACAATCCCGCCGCTGCTTCGGATTCTTCAATATCCTCTTCAACGGAAAGCGAGTGACCACTTTGTGATCTCATGTGCTTGAAAGTAATGGTGCAGCTTCCTTGAGGCCATGAGGAGGCCGAAAAGCAACTTCGCACACCGTAGTACCTTGATCTAGCCCCTGCGAAGGGAACCGACAAAGTAAACCGGGCGCCGCACCATCTTCTTCTGCTTTCTTCTTGTGGCTGCGCAGACCCATCCTTGCCGGAACCGTAACTTGCCGGATCGGGGCTTGTCGGGCCGTAGCTTGTCGGGAAGCCCCTGCTTATCGCTGGACTTGCTTGTCATGTCACCGCTCGTCATCCGCCTCTCTTTCCGCCACCAACGCAGCACTAACCACTTGATTGGTTGCCGCCAGATATAGCAAAGAACTTCTCTTGTGGCTTAGGTGCGACAAGTGTTGGAGTGGAGGACAAATATTTCTTCAAGTCTGCGCAGCAGCAGCCTCCGCTCGAGTCCATTTCATCGGGCCCGCTTTTTCAAGATTTTGAAAACGCGGCGGGCTGCTCAACAGATTTGAAATGAACTCGCCGAGGGCAAAGAACGCAGCCGGCAAGCCTTCGTGACGCCCTTGACTCGCTTTGATGCTTCGATTTGCTCGATGGCCTTGATCTTGTCGGGATTGGCTTCGATCCCCTCTCAGGATACAAAGAATCCGAGAAGCTTACCGGAAGGAACTCCGAACACGCACTTCTCGGGATTCAACTTGAGGTTGATCTTGCGCATATTTGTGAAGGTCTCGTCCAAATCTTGGATCAAAGTCTCTTTGTCCTTGCTCTTGACCACTATGTCATCCATGTAAGCCTCTACATTTCTGTGTAGTTGTGGCTCAAAAGCATGACTGACCACTCTCGCAAATGTTGAACCAGCATTCTTTAGTCCGAAAGGCATCCGTACAAAGCAAAGACGCGTCGCATGGAGTAATGAATGCGGTCTTCTTCATCTTCTTCAGCCATGAAGATCTGATGATATCCTCGAGTATGCATCAAGGAATGAAAGCAGATCACATCCCGCCGTGGAGTCGACAAACTGGTCAATGCGCCGCAAGGGAAATGGATCCTTGGGACAAGCTTTATTAACATCAGTGAAGTCAATACAAAGCCTCCACTTCCCGTTTGCTTTGCGCACGACTACTGGATTGGCTAACCACGTTGGATGGAGTACTCCTCGGACCAGGCCTGCTGCTTCCAACTTCTTGATCTCTTCTGCGATGAACTCTTGACGTTCCACCGCTTGTTTTCTGACTCTTTGCTTAATGGGCCACGCGTGAGGGCAGACGGCAAGGTGGTGCTCAATTACTTCCCTGGGAACACCGGGGATATCAGATGGTTGCCATGCAAACACATCGACATTCGCCCGCAGGAAAGCAATGAGCGCGCTTTCCTATTTAGGATCAAGCGTGGCACTGATGGTGAAGGTACCACCAGTGCCGTCCTCCTTGGCGACCACTTTCTTGGTCTCTGGTGAAGCTGTTTTTGCCTTCTTACACTTGCCGGTGGAGCTCGATGGCGCTTCCTCGACGGCGGCGCAGCACTCCGGGGAGGTGCGCTTGCCGGAGTGAGCATCAGAGCTATCCTTGCCGGACTTGGCTTTCTTCTTCCCCCGGGGAGCTTTAGTGGCAAGTGGCTCGCGCTCTGCCGCGGCCGCTGCTTCCCGGTAGATCTTGTCGGCGCAGATGAGCGCATCCCTCTTCTCGCCTTGGACAGAGATAACACTCATCGGACCGGGCATCTTGAGCACATTGTATGCGTAGTGAGAGGCCGCCATGAACTTGGCGAAAGCGGGTCGGCCGAGTATCCCGCTGTAGGGTAAGGGGATATCAGCCACATCGAATGTGACTCTCTCGATCCCCGAAGTTCGGTTCACGCCGAACGCCACCGCAATGTGATCTTTCCTTTGGCTCGCTCCTTCCGGATTTATTCCTTGAAAGGCACCAGCTTTCTTCGAGCTCATTGCCGGGATCCGGAGCTTCTTGACCGCGGAGGAAATCAAGTTCAGCCGCCCCGCCACCAACCAGATTCTTCGTGAGCTTGAGGTTGCGAATTGTTGGTGAAACCAACATCGGCAAACACCCGACCGCAGTGATGCGATCGGTGGTCCTCAACGTCGAAGACGATGGGCGGCTGACCACTTCGAGGTTTACGTGCCTCGGCCGGACGGCTCACAGCATTCACTTCGCACCCACTCGCTTGAGTTGGCGGTGCGAGGTGTGCGAGGCGGCGCCGTCGATGCACAACACTTCGTCGCCTTCAAAACTCTTGATCATCGGCCCCATCTTCCTCCATCTCTTCATCCTCATCTTCATCTTCGTCCTTGTCGCGCCGCTGGGAGGCTGTCTCTCTGCCGCTGCTTAGCCTTGCCAAGGCCCTTCAGCGGGAAGCTTCTTGCCGGATCCTCCGCTTACCTCCTGGGCTCTCTCCTTATCGCGGCGCTCATACTCAGCTTTTTGCAGCTCCGCCATCCGCTTCTACTTTTTGCGTGTTTGGAGGTCATGGCCTTTGGTGCGGTGGATCTTGCAATAACGCTTACGGAGCCATCTCGCTTGTCGGCGGCTGGTTGCTATGACCTTTCGCCGAGTCGCCGGTTTTGGCCTTGTCGGAGCCTCCGCCTGCCGGAATGCTCAACAGCTAGTACGTCCTTAGCTTTTCTCTTCCTATTGTTCCGCCTCCGGTTCTTCCTTGCCGGGGCGGCATCCTCACTGTCAGATCCTTCTGCTCCAGCAACCTCTCCGGGGATTTTTCTCCCCTCCTCAGCCCATGCACACTTGTCGGCCAGAGCGTAGAGCTCGCTGATGTAGGATCGGAAGTATGTCTAGAGGGGGGGTGATTAGACTACTTGACAACTTAAAAGTTTTGCCTTTTGATTGGAGTAGTTTCTTAGCAAGTTTACAATGACAACCAAGTCAAGTATCACCCTACACATGCAATTCTAGAGTTGTGGCAGCGGAAAGTAAATTGCACGTATAGTAAATGAGAGGTGGAGAAGAGCAAACGCAAGTTGGTGACACGGAGATTTTTCTCGTGGTTCCGATAGGTGGTGCTATCGTCAATCTACGCTGATGGAGACTTCAACCCACGGAGGGTAACGGCTGCATGAGTCCACGGAGGGCTCCACCCACGAAGGGTCCACGAAGAAGCAACCTTGTCTATGCCATCATGGCCTACGCCCACGGAGGACTAGCCTTACTGGGGTAGATCTTCACGAAGTAGGCGATCTCCTTGCCCTTACAAACTCCTTGGTTCAACTCCACATCATGACGGAGGCTCCCAAGCGACACCTAACCAATCTAGGAGGCACCACCTCCAAAAGGTAATAGATGGGGTTGGTGATGATGAACTCCTTGCTCTTGTGCTTCAAATGATAATCTCCCCAACACTCAACTCTCCTCACCGATTTGGCTGTGGTGGAAGAAAGGATTGAGTGGAAAGCAACTTGGGAAGGCTAGAAATCAAGTTTCATATGGTGGGAGTGGAGCAACTTGATCTCAACACAAGGGTAGGTAGTTTTCTTCTCGAAATGTAAGGTAGGAGTGGTAGTTCTTTCGATGGCTCTCTCCACGAATGAAGAGGAGGTGGAGGGTATTTATAGCCTCCACACAAAATCCAACTGCTACACACATTTGACCAATCTCGGTCGGGACCGAAGTTGACAACTCGGTGAGACCGAAAGTTCAAATCTTAGAACGTTGGGATTTTCGTGGGACCGAAAATACAATCTCGGTTAGTCCGATTCTTCCAAAGTCTAGGGTTTGCCAATTTCGGTGGGACCGACTTTCTCATCTCGGTGACACCGATTTGAGTACGTATGTTCTGAAGCTTGACAACACCAATTTCGAATGACCGAGTTTGGAATCGGAAAATCCGAGATTCTTAGGGTTTGGGTATATGGTGAGGTGGTTCATCTTGGTGTGATGAGTTTGGAATCGGTGGGACCGAGATTACTTATGAGTTTATGTTGGAATGAAAGATTGCTGATAGTTTGAGAGATAAATCACTAAGCACTTAGAGCAACCAGATCATCATCATAACCTCACCCCTTTAATAGTATTGGCTTTCCTATGGACTCAATGTGATCTTGGATCACTAAACCAAAAATGGAGTCTTGAGCTTTTGCCAATGTTTTCCTTAGCATTTTGAGGGTCCACATCATCACCATTGCCATACCCATATCAATGAACTTTCTCAAATATTCTCAAGAAATGATTAGTTCAATGATATATATGTTGTTATTAATTACCAAAACCACCGGGATTAGTTGCACTTTCAATCTCCCCTTTTGGTAATTGATGACAACATATAGATCAAAGCTTCGACAAATGATATAATCAATGAATAACATCGTCGCTTTGAGAAGTATGTGATAAGCAAGAGCTCCCCTAAATTTGTGCATTATTTAAGATTTATGCTTGAATGCAAATGCACAATCGATTAGGATCATGGGTTACTCTTCCATGTCACATACATCTTGGTGGAGCGCACAAAATGATAAGAATGAATAACATGCACCCAATCACCAAGACATGAGTAAATGATCATACAAGATATGAATGGAATATGATAAGCATCAAGCACACATTAAGCACAAGATGATCAAGCACTCATCAAGATAGAGCAAACGTAGTATCAAACACACGAAGTATCTCAAAGAACTCAAAAGTATCTCAAGGAAAACCGCAAACGAAAGAGCAAAAACGAGCACTCTCTCTCGAAGCCCTATGATCTATACAATTTCTCCCCTTTGGCAACAAGTTACCAAAAGTTCAAAAGGTATAGAGCTAATCGTCACTCGGGACTCTGCTGGCGGCTCTGTCTGCGGCCGATGGAGTGGAGATAGCTGCATCTGCAAAAGCTTCTGCTGAAGTCTGTGGAGCCGGAGGAGTGGATACTTGAGTGGTCTTTGGGCCGACGGAGCTGTAGGAGGTGCCGATGTAGTAGCCACAGGGTCTCGACAATCGAATAGCAAATGATCTGGGCTTTGTGGGCACCGGAGCAGCTGCTCATAGTCATCTGGACCATATCACCTTCCATCTCTCTCATGAGTTCTCGCCTTTCTCCTCTTAGCTTCCTCGATGTCCGCCTCAAGCTTGTTGACGGTGACTGCACTTCATCGACTTTGACGCCCGAGCATGGAACTTATCCTCAACTATCCTCTCAAGGCTCTCCCGAGACTGCACTATGCTGGCCAGGCGTAGCTCAATTCTCTGAGTGGCTTCAAGAAGTTGTTCTGCAACGCTCTGGGCTTTGTTCTTGCTTCCTTCTCGGCTTTAGCTTGTTTGGCGACTTCAGACTTAGCATGTCCTTCTACGATGTGGGAGCATCCTCGGTCATCACAACCTCGTTATCCTCATGTTCAGCTGCGGTGGCAAGTGGGGTCTATCCAACAGTAGGTGTCCGTGCCAAACTTGGCATTAATGAGCATCTGAATATGCGGAGCAAACCCACACGACCTCTTACAGTCTGCTGCATTGTCCTCTTGATAGTCTCAACTATCGTGTCCATCACCTTAAAAGGTGTCTTCGATCTAGAATGTGCAGCATGTTGATAGAGTACCCTCTTATCATGCGGTGGTCTCTCGACTTAGGCATCAAAGTATGCCTCGGAATGGTGTTGGTGGTTGGGAGACCTGCTCAAGATAATAGACCAACCAAGCTTCCATATCTCTACATCCTTCTCCTTTACCTCATTGTACATGTTCTTCATTGACTCGTGATTTTTCTTCTAATGCCATACACATCAATATCATCTTCCCTTGAAACTGGTGCATTCAGCAATGCTCTCCATTCTTCAACAAGAGAATGGAATCTACTTCTTACATCATCCATACAATTCGCCATCCGGATAGAAGTGTGCGGTGGCATAGAACTGCATGATCATCTCATCATTCCAAGCGCTTAGCTTCGACCAACAAACTCGCAATCCCACAAGCGGTGAAGCTTTCATGCACATGTGGGAAGTAGTCTCGTGCTTTTCACTTTGTCGATGTATTTCCACCTACATATCCGTGTCAAGAATAATTGGCTTCTTGTCCATGAGCACTGCCTCATAAAAGTCTTGTTGCTCTCTTGTGTGGAATCTTGGGTCAATCTTGTTCTTCTCCGGTGGCATATGGATCAACTTGCCTCCATAGCCCGAGTCCTTTATCCTTCTTTCCTTCATATTTTCAGCTCGAGGATGAGCTTCATTATGAACTGGCGGTTTACGTTCGAGCTTGAGCAAAACATGAGCCTCATCATCGATTCTGCAGGTGGCACATTGTCCTTCTTCTTCTCTCAAGCGGTATGTTCCTCACAGTCTTCTTTGGCTTGGCAAATGGTTTGGCTTGGGCTGCCTTTGCTGGAGCTGATTGCTTAGCTTTTGTGGGTGCTCCCTTCGATGGCATCACCCATCAACTTCGCTTCGAGGAGGCCGAGGTGCTTCCTCATCGAATCATCATCATCATCGCCTTCTTCATGAACTTTCCTCTTCCTCTTGGAAGTCTTCTTGATCTTGCCGGAGGTTTCTTCCATGCCGAGCTTCAGGCAATGAGGATTTTGTCACTTTGCTTGTGCCTTTCTTTGATTGTTGCCCTTGATAGCTCTTGGCAACCACTTGCCTTTTGGCTTAGAAGTTATTTCCTCATCTGCAACAAAGTCTGAATCCTCCTCATCGTAATTTCTCTTCCTCCTGCCTCGCAGCAGCAGCAGTATCCACTTGGAGTGCTTCTCTCCATCATCTGAAAAACTGCTTGCTTCGGACTTGTAGCTGCCTCTGAATCTCAATCGGCATCTCGCACTGTTCGATTGTCACTTCCATCGACATGACCGACAACCTGTGAATAGAATAGGTATAGGCGAATAGAAGAGTTATCACAAACTGCAGAGGATTTTGCAAAAGAATGAGTTCAAACTTTAGTTTTAGGTTTTCACAGAATACATGTCGGTCGACCGAGTCTATCAATTCGTGAAACCAAATGTCTAAACAGACCACATACACCACTTTCGGTTGGACCGAAATGGGTTTCGATCAGCCGAGACTACTAGGGTTTCACTGAATCTTCACTTGGTCTTACCGATTTGCAACTCGGTTTCACCGAAAAGTGCAAGGTAATGGCCAGAGGCCAAATCGGTCATCCGAAATGTCAAATCGGTCACACCGAGATGTGTTCGTGAAACCTAACCCTAAAATTTTCACTCGAAATTTGTTCTATGACCTAAACGGCCGGATAGGGAGATCTCAATCTTGGCAAGAAACTTGGCAACGCCTAACGTGCATTGAATCAGCGGTTGAGCACGAGAGGATGAAACTCACCCAATGCGGTGGAGCTTCACTCGGCGGCAACGGCGCGATGAGAAGGACCGCTGACGGTGATGGAGACCATGCGGCGCGCACAGCGACGGCGGAGACGATCCGGAGACCAAGGCGACGGCAAATGAAGGGTTTGAGGGCGAAGCGTTTGAAGAAGTAATCAACGCGCTGTCCTCGAGTATATATACCCTTCGGTTGTCGGTGGGACCGAAGTTTGAAAACTTCGGTGGGACCGAGATGGTTAATGCGTGCGATTACACACTTCGTCACGCCGAATTTGAAACTTCGGTTTCACCGAGGTGAAAACCTAGATCAATCAAGTGATTTCGATGCATCCGATTTGAGTATATCGGTTTGACCGAAAGTACTTAGAAGGTTTTGGAAGTTAGGCTTTTGACGGATCGGTGGCTCCGAGTGCTCCTCACTCGGTCCGTCCAAAAAGTCTTGTTCAAAGTTTGTGATATAAGCATGAATAGAGTTTGAGACAAGAAAGCATAGATAGCTAGGGGAGGAACTTAGGCATTCTTGTCCATCCATTTGGTCAAAAAGAAAGAAAACCAAAAGACCAAAGCAACAAATGGATGTCCTCGAATGGATAAAATCATGCATCCAACATGCTCACACAATAAGATAGCAAATGAAATATGTGTCAAACATGCACAAACAAAACACTAACAGCTAGCACACAATTTGGCGATGACTAGGTCATCTATATATGAGTATATTGACTTAGGAGTCAAATGAGAACATTTGATCATAGGTCATACTCATCGCTTAAGCACAAGTGGGGTTACCACTTTTCCATAAAGCATTGATGTGTTCACATCATTAGAAGATGCTTTAGCTCATTTCTTTAGAGCAAAGCTCCCCCTTGATGTGAGAACCCCTTTTAAAGGGTCAAACTAACCTTGGGTTGTCGTTGAAGACTTCATGTAGATGTTGAAGATGTGGATGCTCAATGTTGATGAAGATCATCAAGAGTTGGGAGCAATCCTTTGGATTCGGGCACTTTCAATACCTACATGGGTTAGTCCCACAAGGAACAAACAAGAATATCCATGGACATAGATTGAAGTACACAATAGATGATGTCCATGAAAGCAATGATTACCTTGTCCCTTGACTTACCAACATGAGGGTTTGTGACTCCATGAACTAGTGCAAGATGTGGAAGTTGATTGCACAAGTCCTTGCCAAAATGAATGTGAGTGAAGTATATTGGTGGAGTCACCCTCAAGAACTCTCTAGTTCTTCTTCTTCGGGATCCACATCATCTTGATGGGAATCCTTGGGGTAGTAGTTGAGCTTGTTGAAGTAGAACTTGAAGTTGCCTTGGGAACCCACTTGACCATGGCCTTGGGTGCTTCAATGAATGCATCAATCTCCTCTTGAAGCTTGTCCTTGCCTTTTAGCTTGTGGTCTTGTGGTGGAAGGTCATCTTGAGCTTGTTCCTCATTGGAAGAAGTAGGATCATACTTCTCCTCTTGAGAGACAAACTTTGGAGTGGGATATTGACCTTCTTCCCATTCAACACCTTCGGCGTTGAACTTTCGCTCAAAACCAATTCCTTGATTCTTCCGTGTCTTCCTTGTTTGCGAACAATTTCCTCAAAGCTTTTGCTTCCGCAAGACTTTTGTAGACACCTTTCTCTATAATCCCTTTCAATAGACTATTTTCTTGCTCAAGTGAAACTTGGCTTGAAACATTGTTAGTGGAATCAAGAGAATTACTAGAAGTAACAACATTTGATTTAGCATGATTATTGTTACTACTAGATGAAGAATTTTTCTTATGCTTGTCATGCTTAGTTTTGATAGGTGGCAAGAAATTAGACAAGAGAAGTCGTTTGGCAAGATATGAAGAACTCTTCTTTGAAGATCGCCATTGATAGCTTTTAGAAACTCATGTTCTTGCTCTAGATTGAGCTTCTCGAGCGTAGCTTCTCATGAGATCTTAGGAGCTCTCTATGATCTTCTTGAGTTGTTTCATGAGCTAACTTAAGAGTGTTTAGTTCTTTAGTTAGACGCTCAATCTCCTTCATAGCATTGTCATTCGACTCTTCTCGACTATAAAGACTACTAGCATGTTCATCATTACTAAGCTCACTAGATTTATCATGTAAAAGCTCATCTTCACCAAGCAAGTCATCCTCATCACTATCAAAGTCAATAAACTCAGGATGTGATACCTTGGGGCCTTTTGCCATGAAGCATCTTCCAATTCCCTCATTTGGTGAATCAAATATGTCATAGGAGTTGGAGTTGGAGGACACGAGAGCAAGACCGCAACACCTTCATCTTGATCAGATTCGGAGTTGGAGTGATAGCTTCTTTCGAGTGATTGTCGAGTCGGAGCCGAAACCCATTCACCAACATGAGCTTGATGTTTTCTTCTTGTGTAGCTCCTTGATGACTTGTCTTTCCTTTCCGAATCCTTGCTTCTCCGAGAGGATCTTCGCTCATAACGATCATCTCTACTCCTTCTCTCTTTTCGAGGCGACTCTTCTCTTGAGCTTCTTCTTCTTGGAGATTCTTCTCTTCTCTTGTGGGGAGTCGAACACTCATTTGAGTAGTGTCCGGTCTTCCACAATTGTAGCAGCTTCGATCACGACTAGAAGATCTCTTTTCATCATATGATCTAGACTTTGAGCTTCTTTCCTTGCTTCTACTCTTGTAGAATTTGTTGAAGTTCTTCACCATTAGGCTTATCTCTTCATTGGAAACTAGCTTGTCACTTGAGGATGTGGGAGCTTCAACTGCAGCTTTGTAAGCACCACTTGACTTGTTGTGAAGCTCTTCCTTATCTTTAAGTGTCATCTCATGAGCAACAATCCTTCCAATGACTTCGTAGGCTTGAGATCTTTGTAGTTTGGCATCATTTGGATCAAAGTGCACACGGTGTCATACTTTCCATCCAAAGCTCGAGAATCTTCTTGATGATGAATCGATCGGTCATTTCTTCGCTTCCTAAACCTGCCATCTCATTGGTGATGAGAGCAAGCCTAGAATACATTTCAGCGACTTCTTCACCTTCCTTCATCTTGAACTTGTCAAGTCGACCTTGAAGAACATCTAGCTTTGATTCCTTCACGGACTCGGTACCTTCGTGCATTTCACCAAAGTATCCCAAATCTCTTTTGCATTCTCAAGACGGCTGATCTTGTTGAACTCCTCGACACAAAGCATTGAAGAGAATGTCACAAGCTTGAGCATTGTTCAACATCCGCAACTCATCTGCAGAGCTTCACGATCCGAACTTTTCCTTCTTCAAGAACTCACCTTGCAAGCCAACACAAATAATGCCCCATGCGGCGGGGTTATGTCCAAGAATATGCATTTTCATTTTATGCTTCCAACTAGCAAAGTTTGAACCATCAAAGTAAGGACCTCTCGGAAATTACCCTCACTAGACGCCATACTCTCCTAGGTTGTGAAACCAAGCTTATGGAGTCCAATGCAATGGAAACCAATCCAATGGAGACCAAAGCTCTGATACCACTTGTAGGATCGGAAGTATGTCTAGAGGGGGGGTGATTAGACTACTTGACAACTTAAAAGTTTTGCCTTTTGATTGGAGTAGTTTCTTAGCAAGTTTACAATGACAACCAAGTCAAGTATCACCCTACACATGCAATTCTAGAGTTGTGGCAGCGGAAAGTAAATTGCACGATAGTAAATGAGAGGTGGAGAAGAGCAAACGCAAGTTGGTGACACGGAGATTTTTCTCGTGGTTCCGATAGGTGGTGCTATCGTCAATCCACGTTGATGGAGACTTCAACCCACGGAGGGTAACGGCCTTGAGTCCACGGAGGGCTCCACCCACGAAGGGTCCACGAAGAAGCAACCTTGTCTATGCCATCATGGCCTACGCCCACGGAGGACTAGCCTTACTCGGGTAGATCTTCACGAAGTAGGCGATCTCCTTGCCCTTACAAACTCCTTGGTTCAACTCCACATCATGACGGAGGCTCCCAGCGACACCTAACCAATCTAGGAGGCACCACCTCCAAAAGGTAATAGATGGGGTTGGTGATGATGAACTCCTTGCTCTTGTGCTTCAAATGATAATCTCCCCAACACTCAACTCTCCTCACCGATTTGGCTGTGGTGGAAGAAAGGATTGAGTGGAAAGCAACTTGGGAAGGCTAGAAATCAAGTTTCATATGGTGGGAGTGGAGCAACTTGATCTCAACACAAGGGTAGGTAGTTTTCTTCTCGAAATGTAAGGTAGGAGTGGTAGTTCTTTCGATGGCTCTCTCCACGAATGAAGAGGAGGTGGAGGGTATTTATAGCCTCCACACAAAATCCAACTGTTACACACATTTGACCAATCTCGGTCGGACCGAAGTTGACAACTCGGTGAGACCGAAAGTTCAAATCTTGTGAGCGTTGGGATTTTCAGTGGGACCGAAAATACAATCTCGGTTAGTCCGATTCTTCCAAAGTCTAGGGTTTGCCAATTTCGGTGGGACCGACTTTCTCATCTCGGTGACACCGATTTGAGTACGAAGGTTCTGAAGCTTGACAACACCAATTTCGAATGACCGAGTTTGGAATCGGAAAATCCGAGATTCTTAGGGTTTGGGTATATGGTGAGGTGGTTCATCTCGGTGTGGTGAGTTTGGAATCGGTGGGACCGAGATTACTTATGAGTTTATGTTGGAATGAAAGATTGCTGATAGTTTGAGAGATAAATCACTAAGCACTTAGAGCAACCAGATCATCATCATAACCTCACCCCCTTTTAATAGTATTGGCTTTCCTATGGACTCAATGTGATCTTGGATCACTAAACCAAAAATGGAGTCTTGAGCTTTTGCCAATGTTTTCCTTAGCATTTTGAGGGGTCCACATCATCAGTCATTGCCATACCCATATCACTGAACTTTCTGAAATATTCTCAAGAAATGATTAGTTCAATGATATATATGTTGTTATTAATTACCAAAACCACCTGGGGATTAGTTGCACTTTCAGCTGACATCTCTGATCTTGCACATCACCATCTCCTCCCTCATCCTGCGGTTACGCACGTTCTGATGAAACACGCTGATAACCGCGGCAGGGTGGACGTCTGGAATGTTGCGCTGCACCTGGCTGAATCTTTGTATGTACTTGCGCAGGGGCTCCCCCTCCTTCTGGACGAGCAAGTGAAGGTCACTCTCCTGGCCATGAGGCTTGTGGCTGCCCGTGAAGGCGCCGACAAACTGATGACACAGGTCCGCCCATGAAGAGATGGAGCCGTCCGGCAAGTGCATGAGCCAAGATCTGACGTTGGGCTTGAGTACCAGCGGGAAGTAGTTGGCAAGGATCTTCTCGTCGCGCCCTCCAGCCTTTGTGCAGCGATGGTATAGATCTTTGAGGAACTCAACGGTGTATCCTGCCATCATACTTCTCGCACGCGTCGGCTTGAAGTTCTTGGTTTTGGGCCGGACTTGCCGCAGCTTCGCGGGTGAATGCAGAGCGACCTGCCGCATACTGACAAGTCGCTGGTTCCCGGGTGCGTCGTGGCGTCGACAATGGCCCAATGGCCTGGTGGTCGATTGACATCACGTTTCTCTCCGGCGCTCGATGCGGGTGCGAGCGTCTTCGTGTTGCCGTTCTTGGAGGACGTGGCGTTGATCGCGGCGAGTTCGCGGGTCCGATGACGCGGTGGAGTCGCCATCGGGGTTGGTCCGGTGAGCTGGTGATCTCGGCCTTCGGGGCTGGGAGTGCACGGAGGTGGCACCCCCAGCTGTCTTGTCGGCATCGGCTTGCGCCTGGGCGCCTTGCCGGGGCCTCGATGCGCTCAGTCGTCGGGGCTTGTCGCCGTTGGCGAAGCCGATGAGGCTGTATATGGTCATCCTCCAGTCGTCGATCTTGTGCGGTGCCGGAGGGTAATCTAGAAGCAGCTGGGCTCGGGCCAGTGCTTCCTCTGCTGTCTTGGGTGGCGGTGGTGATGAACGGCGCGAGGAGCGGATGTGCTCGGACTCCCAACTGGATTGGGAGGTGCAACACCCGTCCGGCGACCATACCTGCTTCAGCCAAAGCATGCGGGCGTGCATGTTGACCTCGGCGTCCGCGACCACCAGCTTGGCTCGTTCCAGCGAGCACGGTGCTAGGAGCACCGGGGCGTTGTCGACCTTGCACCTCTTGGGAAGGGCGCGGCGTCTGCTCGGTCGCCGACGCCTGCGGGGCCTTATTCTTGGATCTGGTGACGACGCGAGACCCACCGGCAGCGCCCGCTCCTCCGCCGGCGTCCACTCCACCGCCCGTTTGCTCCAGCAGTGGTGGCGGAATCGATGTAGACGGAGCGGCCACCTCCGAAGGCTTCTTCTTCGGTGGCATGTTGACGATGACATTGATGCAGCGTGCGCAGAAACCGGATCAGATGCTCACGACCTCGACGCGTTCCCCCTACCTGGCGCGCCAAAGATGTCGGGGCGTATCTCTGTGGCCTCGAGCACCTATGGGGCACTCGGGCCCCTTCTAGTCCGGCGAGGGAGCGGGGGTCGTGCGCAGAGCAGATCGAGGTCGAGCGCGCGGGGGAGACGGGCAATTTTTACCCAGCTTCGGGGCTCTCCGGAGAGATAATACCCCTACTGCTGCCTTGATGGTTGAATTTGATCTTGCTCGAGCGTGCGAGCGTATGGTGGTGCTGTGGGTGTCCAATGAATCGAACCCCTTCTACGTGCGCATGGGCCTCCCTTTTATAGTCTGAAGGGGGTACCCACAGGTGGCAGCGTAGGAAGAGGGGGTAGAAGAGTAAAAACGCAGGTTGGTACAACAGTGCACAACAGTGCCCTACCTAACTCTGACGGCAGGGGACAAGGGCATTAAATGCCCGTCTGGTCGCCCCAACAGTGCGAAGAAAATGACCGTTAGGTGAGCCACCGGTTGCCACGATGGCGCCTCTGTCATCTCCGTTTGCCACCTCGCTCCGCATGGCTGCATAGCGCCTCGCCACGTGCCCTTGGGATGGCCTTGTTATGACACGTCGCTGGGTGCGCTGGAGTTTGGGTGGCAGCCTTGCCGCCGCAAGTGCCTTGCCGCAGCCCTTTTCTTGTTGTGCCGGCAAGCTTGCCGGCCGCCGAGCCTTGCCGGGGCGCGCGGGGTGCCGCGGCAAGTCTTCTGGTGATGCCCTGGTTGGCCTTCCCGGCAAGCTCCTCTTGCCGGGGCCTTCGTGTTCTTGGCTAGTACTTTGTTCTTGAATGGCAGTAATAAAGAATGGCGGAGGGCCTTGGCGGGCGCCCGGCAAGCCTTGCCGCGGGGTGCTGCGACTACCCGTGCACAAGTTCGGGGTACTAAGGTACCCCTACTTTAGTACACCGACAGTGAGCAATGCGGCTGCCCTAAAGGCGGGTCGAAGAGTTGAGAGCCGAACAGGCTGCTCATCGCCAGAGCGAAGATAGAATAGCCAAAATGGCTGTGGAGTAAACCCGGGCATGGGCAGCCCGGCCTGAGCCCGGCCCGAAAAACCCGGGTCGGTCTGGGCCGGGCTTGACATTCGGGCCGGGCTCGGGCTTCGTTTTGCAGCCCAAAAGATAGTTCGGGCCGGGCTCGGGCTTCAATTTTTTCGTATTTCTGGCCGGGCTTTCGGGCTTCGGGCCGGGCTTGCACGTGCGCGTATTAAAAAACAGCATTCGGGCCGGGCTTTCAGGCTTCGGGCTTGATTTCGGGCCGGGCTCGGGCTTGAAAATATGGAGTATTTCGGGCTTCGGGCCGGGCTCGGGCTTAAGAAATGAAGGTCGGGCTTTTATAAACCCGGCCCGAAACCCGGCCCGGACCGACGTTTGCCCAGGTTTACTGTGGAGCTAGAAAATGCCGCCAACCGGTATGAGCTTCTTGAAAAATAAAATCATGCGAATAAGGCTGAACTAAAGAAGGCCCTTGATGCGGCCAAGGAGACGCGTTCCGACCTTAGGGATGCACGAGAGGACCTTCGACAGGCCGGAGAAATCGCGACTGGAAACCCCTATTTGTTGCGGATGAAGTTTTTAGATCCGAAGTACGCTCCTCTGGATCGACGCTGGAGTCCTGCAGACGCCTATGCGGATTTGTCGAAGAGTATGGCTGATGCAACCAAGTTTTTTGAGGATGAAAACGATGATGAAGTGGAAAAGCTGTTCTGGTCGCAGTTCAGCGCTCCAACGCGCAAATTGTCTTTGAGTGAGAAGATGGCTGCTGTGGCCGAGCTCCACAGGCTGTCCGGTCTTGCAACGCGGTCTGTACTAGACCATCTATGGCCGAAGGGGCCGAAGCCGGACAATTAGTTTGGTTTAGTGCAACAATTCCTTGGTGCTGTATCGTGGATCGATGCCATGAAGAGGTCGGCGTGCATATAGGGTGCCCGGATGGCTCTTGCCCGTGTTAAAGCATACTAGACAGATATGGAGGCCACCGTCGTTGCGACCCAGAATCCGGCGGGGGGCCAGGATCCGGCCGAGCACATCTTGGAGCAGGTAGCAGAAGGTGCTTGCTTAATAGAGGCTCAGTGCTTGAAGAATGTCATGTTCGAGTGACAAATCGTGTCATTGTAAAAACAATGTTATTTTGATTATGAGGCTATATTTATACTTTTTGCCTGAAAGTATTATTATGCCTCTTGTGCGGCCGTTTTTATGTATATGTGTAATCTGAAAGTTAGCAGTCGTTGGCTTCAGACCCCACGCATACAATGCGGGGGTGTTCGCGAAAAATTTGCGTAATCACACTTGATCCAACGTCTTGGTCCGTTAAGGAGGTGGTTGCACGTCGAACTAGGCAACCAGACTATATAGTTGTAACACTTTCACTTAGCCATAGGAGTTTGACAGTGGGGGTACCTTTGCGTGCATCCGAATACGGGCGCGTGTGTACATGACCGGAGAACGGTCCTTCGTTAATGCGGCGGAATCCTAAAGATTCTGATACGTCTTCGAGTGGTTGAACAGTCTCTCGCTATATCATGACACCGGTTTTCCGCTTTCTCTCGAGGTGCTCATCCGAATAACTAGGGCACAATCGTAGTAGTTCTCCTTTGGCCGCTTTAGCCGATAAGAACGGAACGTGAAGGCGATTTAACCCAGAGCCGGCAAACCCAACATTTGACCACAGACATGATTCAGAGCTGATGCATATAAGGCCAAACTCGCGACGCCGAACACTCCCGAAGGTATTCGGACTTTATAACATATACTTAGCTGAGTAACACCCTTTATTATGAACCATGTATTCCCAGGTACGTGCATTAGTCTGTCGTGGCGAAATGCCAATAACGGCAGTATCCCCTATGGGTGTAGTACCCGTGGGATGTGTAAGCAACAAGAGACAATAAAGAAGGTTTACACAGGGGCTTAATCTAAAGAGAAACCTTTGAGCGGGGCCCTGCTGCACGTCTGCACCTTTATCTCCATTGTGCCGTGTCCTGGGAGGGTGTCGCATGAATGGTGTCTGTAAAAAGAAAAACTCATGTAGAAGAGTATGACGTAAGCGTGCGAAAAGTTGGCTATCACTAATGGATAGTAAAAGTGTAAGACAGTGACCTGTTAATAAGGTCAGGCCAAAAATTGGGCTTTATTAATTATCTATAGCCCCTAGTGTCCTCTATGGGATTACATGTGTGGCGCCTAGATAAGGTTTATCTGGGCTGCCGAACTCGTCTAACCGTGTCCGTGGTCTTAATGACCAGTCATGTTTTCAGGTATTAGAGGCCACTTAGAGTCCGGCGGCTGGAGCCATCGAGTACTCTTCTGCGCGTGAGGAACGCTCTGTGTTTCCGTTAATGGTGATGATGCCACGTGGACCGGGCATCTTGAGTTTAAGGTAGGCGTAGTGCGGTACTGCGTTGAATCGAGCGAAGGCCATTCTCCCAAGCAATGCATGATAGCCGCTTTGGAGGGGGGCGATGTTGAAGAGTAGTTCTTCGCTTCTGGAGTCGCCTGGGGAACCGAATGTTACCTCCACTACGAGGGAGCCCCTGCAGTGGGCTTCGACGCCTGGTATCACCCCTTCAAAGGTGGTGTTACTGTGGTTGATTCTGGATGGGTCTATCCCCATCCTGCGGATAGTGTCCTGGTATATTAGATTAAGACTACTGTCGCCGTCCATGAGGACGTGAGTAAGATGGTATCCGTCGATTATTGGATCGACCACCAAGGCAGCTGATCCTTCGTGCCGAATACTAGTCGGGTAGTCCCTGTGATCAAAAGTGACCGGGTAAGCCGACCAGTGGTTAAGTTTGGGTGCGACGGGCTCTATAGCGTATGCGTCTCTGAGCATGCATTCGCGCCTTCTCGTGCATATGTGAGTCGTGTGGATCATGTTTACTATTTTTACCTCTGGCGGGAATTTTTTCTGTCCCCCAGTGTTTGGCTGGCGAGGCTCATCCTCGTCTCCACTTGGTGTTTCCCTTCCCTTGTGTTCGGCATTTAATTTGCTGGCCTGCTTGAAGACCCAACATTCTCTGTGAGTGTGGTTTGCAGGTTTTTCGGGGGTGCCATGAATTTGGCACAGTCTGTCTAGGATTTTTGTTCAGGCCGGACGGTCCCTCTTTGCTGCCTTTAAATGGCTTCTTTTGTTTACCGGGTCGAGAGCCCCTGAATTTGGTGTTGATCGTTGTGTTATCCGTACTTTCTTCCTTGTTTTGACATTTGTTTTTATTGCGCCGTGGCTTCCCGTTGCCATCCCTGATTTCGGATGTACTTGGGTCGCTGGTGCCTTTACAGGCCAACCAGCTATCTTCGCCTGCGCAAAATCGGGTCATAAGGTTTGTTAGGGCTGCCATTGTCCTCGACTTTTCTTGGCTGAGGTGTCTGGCGAGCCATTCGTCCCGGATGCTGTGCTTGAAGGCCACTAGGGCTTCGGCATCTGGACAATCGATGATTTGATTCTTCTCAGTGAGGAATCTGTTCCAAAGCTTGTGGGTGGACTCTCTGGGCTGTTGAATTATGTGACTTAGATTGTCCGCATCCGGAGCCCGGACATAGGTCCCTTGAAAATTGGCCCTGAAAGCATCCTCGAGTTCCTCCCAACTTCCAATTGAATTTTCGGGAGGCTTTTCAACCAAGATCGAGCTGGTCCCTTCAACTTGAGGGAAGGTATTTGATGGTGTGGAGGTCGTCCCCACGAGCCATGTGGATATGCGATAAAATCCTCGATCCGCACTTCAGGTCCGCTCATTCCGTCGTATGCCTCTATGTTCATAGGTTAAAACCCTGTGGAAATTCATGGTCCAAAGACCTCTTTGGTGAAGCACGGGGGTGAGCAGCCCTCTCAGATCCGGGCGTGATGTGGCATGCCGTCGGCTGTTGTTGTGTCCGGTGCTGATTCCGAACTGGTATCCGATTGGTATGATCGTTTTGGTGACCATAGTCCTGCACCGGGGTGTGTCCTTTAGATCCATAGATGGACCTAGCTGCACCAGCATTTTTATCCAGGAGCTCGCGTAAATCGTGTGCGGCGTCGGTAGCTGCTCTATTGTGGTTACGAAGTGGTTTGTCCGGCCTCCTGGCCGTATTGTTCTTTGGTGGAACGGCCTCATCGTCGAATTCTGGCAGCAGCTTGCGTTTTGGATGGCTCTTTGTGTGGAGATCGTCGCCGTACTTTTCTTCAGTGTCTAGCACTTTATTCCATCTATGATTGAGCGTTTCCTGTGCGGCCTTAAGCCGTTGCTTCTGCATCTTTAGACTTCTCGCAGTGGCCATAAGCCTTCTGTGGAGGTTATCTCATTCCAAACGTGTTTCCGGGATGATGAGTGCATCGTCGTCCGGACTGTGCTCTTGTCCCGGGGTGGTTTGATGAATTCGTCCTATGGGATCATTGTGATCGGGCGTCTGCTCCGAGCTATGTTCGGCGTGACCTGGCTCATCCTGCTCCATTGCTGGGTCCATATGGTCGTTGTTGCCTTCGGGGTTGACTGGGGTGTCGATCTTCCTAGCGCTGTTATCGCTATTTTTACTGTTGCTGGACTTGGAGCGGCGTCTGCACCGTTGTTTGGCTTTTGCCCGGGGGTTTTGTCCTCCGGTTTGTCGCCGTCGTCCTCCTTAGGCGCATCCACCATGTATATATAT
This sequence comes from Aegilops speltoides, assembly GCA_021437245.1. Taxonomy (NCBI): domain Eukaryota; kingdom Viridiplantae; phylum Streptophyta; class Magnoliopsida; order Poales; family Poaceae; genus Aegilops; species Aegilops speltoides. The sequence goes on along the minus strand of CM038147.1, from coordinate 340,434,294 downwards.
CGTATGACGAGGTGGCACTCCAGCGCCCCGTTGGTTCTGAATCATCTCCTGCGCCGACGCCCATACCGTCGGTATCATCGGAGTCGAAGTCAAGCATGTCTGATACATCGCCGACAGTGGCTATGAAGCGGGTGGTGGGTGGGCAACGGATTTCTTCGTCACCTTCTTCCCCCTTGAGCTGGACATAGTTCGGCCAAGAGTCTCCTGACAAAGAGAGAGACTTTAATGAGTTCATCATGCCACCAAAGGGCGAGCACTGGAAGATATCCACAACGGTGAACTCCATTACCGGAACCCAACCAGATTCGGCGGGCTCGGGAGTGCGCGGACTGGAACCTACAGCCGGATACGAGTCCGGGGGTCCGGTGTCATAGGCTTCCTTGGGGGTGAAGTCTGTGTTCGGCTCTACCGCCGATGAATGTGCGGCCTCCGGGGCGGGGTCCATCCACGCGTCCTCGGGCGACGCAATCTGCTCTGAATTTAGGCCCGGGGCTCCTGCAGGGGCGATATCCCGAGCATTGTCCGACAACAGGTCTAAGCCGTGCTCATCGTGACTGTCTGGCGCTCCTGGCGCATGCCCGAATCCATTGAAGTTCAGGTCTCCGCGGATATCGACCGTGTAGTTCAAGTTTCCGAACCTGACCTGGCGGCCAAGTGCGAAGCCGCCAAACACGAAGATCTTTCCGGGGAGAAAAATCTCACCCCGGGCCGTGTTGTTGTTAACAATTGAAGGGGCCATCAAGCCTTGCTGCGACGACACAGAGGAACTCTCAATGAAAGCACCAATGTCGGTGTCAAACCGGCGAATCTCGGGTAGGGGGTCCCAATCTGTGCGTCGAAGGCTAATGGTAACAGGTGGCAAGGGACACGATGTTTTACCCAGGTTCGGGCCCTCTCGATGGAGGTAAAACCCTACTTCCTGCTTGATTGATATTGATGATATGGGTATTAGAAGAGTTGATCTACCACGATATCGTAGAGGCTAAACCCTAGAAGCTAGCCTATGATGATTATGATTCTGTCTCTAAGGACTAAACCCTCCAGTTTATATAGACACCGGAGAGGGCTAGGGTTTACATGGAGTCGGTTACAAAGAAGGAAATATAATATCCGGATCGCCAAGCTTGTCTTCCACGCAAAGGAGAGTCCCATCCGGACACGGGACGAAGTCTTGAGTCTTGTATCTTCACGGTCCAACAGTCCGGCCAAAGTATATAGTCTGGCTGTCCGGATACCCCCTAATCCAGGACTCCCTCAGTATACCTTCTACCATAGATTCGAAGGCAAAACATTTGTTGCTAAGAATGGGTCATTTCTAGAGAAGGAGTTTCTCTCAAAAGAAGTGAGTGGGAGGATAGTAGAACTTGATTAGGTAGTTGTACCTTCTCTCGAATTGGAAAGTAGCACATCAGAGAAAATCGTTCCCGTGATGTCTACACCAACTAGAGACGAAGCTAATGATAATGACAATGAAACTTCAGATCAAGTTACTACTGAACCTCATAGGTCGACCAGAACCCGTACCGCACTAGAGTGGCACGGTAATCCTGTCATGGAAGTCATGTTGTTAGAAAACAGCGAACCTACTAACTATGAAGAAGCTATGATGAGCCCAGATTCCGACAAATGGCTTGAGGCCATGAAATCTGAGATAGGATCCACGTATGAGAACAAAGTGTGGACTTTGGTGGACTTGCCCGATGATCGGCAAGCCATTGAGAATAAATGGATCTTCAAGAGGAAGACGGACGCTGATGGTAATATTACTGTCTACAAAGCTCAACTTGTTGCAAAATGTTTTCGACAAGTTCTAGGGGTTAACTACGATGAGACTTTCTCACCCGTAGTGATGCTTAAGTCTGTCAGAATCATGTTAGCAATTACCGCATTTTATGATTATGAAATCTGGCAAATGGATGTCAAAACTGCATTCCTTAACGGGTTTCTTAAAGAAGGGTTGTGTATGATGCAACCAAAAGGTTTTGTCGATCCTAAAGGTGCCAACAAAGTGTGCAAGCTCCAGCGATCCATCTATGGACTGGTGCAAGCATCTCGGAGTTGGAATATACGCTTTGATGAGGTGATCAAAGCATTTGGTTTTATATAGACTTATGGAGAAGCATGTATTTACAAGAAAGTGGGTGGTTGCTCTGTAGCATTTCTAATATTATATGTGGATGACATATTGATGATTGGAAATGATATAGAATTTCTGGATAGCATAAAAGGATATTTGAATAGGATTTTTTTCAATGAAATACCTCGGTGAAGCTGCTTACATACTGGGCATCAAGATCTGCAGGGATAGATCGAGATGCTTAATAGGACTTTCACAATGCACATACCTTCACAAAGTTCTGAAGAAGTTCAAAATGGACCAGTCAAATAAAGGGTTCTTGCCTGTGTTGCAAGGTGTCAAACTAAGTCAGACCCAAATTTCGACCACGACAGAAGATAGAGAGAGAATGAAAGTCATTCCCTATGCCTCAGCCATAGGTTCTATAATGTATGTCATGCTGTGTACCAAACCTGATGTGTGCCTTGCCATAAGTTTGGCAGGGAGGCACCAAAGTAATCCAGGAGTGGATCACTGGACAGCTGTCAAGAATATCCTGAAGTACCTGAAAAGGACAAAGGATATGTTTCTCGTTTATGGAGGTGACGAAGAGCTCGTCGTAAAGGGTTACATTGATGCTAGCTTCACATATATCCGGATGACTCTAAGTCACAAAATGGATATGTATTTATATTGAATGGTGGAGCTGTCTGTTGGTGTAGTTCCAAGCAGTGCATCATGGCGGGATCTACATGCACTACTGCAGGATGTTGCTAACACGACACTACAATCAGAGACCCTTCGACGAAACTGTGTGCGATGCAATAATCACAAACGGTGGTGTAAAAAACCGTCAAAAAATGCACAAAATGTTTGCGATGACGGATGCATCAAACACGGTTCAGATTTTTGTTGCTTGTGCGATTTAGGGTATACGGTTCAGTTCAATTAACTATTTGCGATGAGGTGGAACAAAAGAAATGGGCTGCCAGATGAAGGCATGTGTGATGTAGAGCATACGGTTCACTCGGATGAACTGTTTGTGATGAGGCGGAACAACAGAAACGGGCAGCTAGATGAAGGTGTGTGTGATATACGACATACAGTTCACTCGGATGAACTGTTTGCATTGAGCCAAGAGAACAGAAACGGTTCAACTTAACAAGATGTGTGTGATACGCGACAAACAGGTCTGTAATCGAAAATGTGTGGGAAGACCGATAAACATAGACGATTCCTGTTAACAAGCCGTGTGTGTTGTGAGCAAACGATTGGTGGTATACAATTGTCAGTGATTGATGAAATGTGCGATGTGATTTTCTCTATCTATAGAGCATCAACATATATACTTTAAAATACAACATTGCATAACCAAATTAAGCATACAATTACACAAGTGACTACACACATAACATTTTCACACACCAAAGTAAGCAATTACATGCATACTAAACTAGGAGAAATGAGGATCTAATCATCTATTCTTGTTGCGACGACGCTTGCCATTGCTCGGCTTCTAGCTGGATCCCTGACCGTTTTGGGGAAGGAGGCACTTCCTCATGTCAACGATCCGCATGTACATGTCGTAGCACGTGTATGCCTCCTTGGCCGCGTACACGACGTGAGCTTTGTCGAGTTTCTCCATCCAGGCCGAGTGCCAGGCACGCTTGTCCTTGTTGCAGGAATCCTTCATGTCTCTATAGTAGGGGTCGATGATGGCATCGGCGAGGTGAACTAGTGAGTCCTTCTCATGCTCCTTGCTACCCCAGATCTTGTATTGGCCCTGGATGTCGACAAGATTCTGGCAGGCAATGCCCGAATTCTTGAGCACCTTGACATTGTTGGTGATGTCCACCGTAGAGAACATGTAGTGGGGGCTGTTGACAAACCTGGAGAAATGCTCGCAAGGCCTTGTGGCCAGGTAGTAGTGGTAAACGAGGACGTGGTTGCGCAAGCACATAGGCGACCTTGGGACGACACCCGACACAAGTGCGGGTGTACTCGAGGTCGAACCCGACCACCTTGTACTTCTCCTCGGCAAGCAATAGATCCATGATGTGGATGGAGTGCTCCACCTAGACCGGGGTGTTGGTGTACACCACCGAGAGCTCCGTGAACCTTCGGTGGGTGTCCACCATGGCATGCATGGTGAACTGTTGCTCGTCGTTGGCAGCCGCTCGGACCGCCATTGGAGCCGCGCAGGATACCCTCTAAGAACTTGTCGTGGTAGGTGTGCTTCTTGCAATAGTGGGGCGTGATTGAAAGGTTGAAGAGACACAAGAGGCTTAAATGGCCGCTGTAACAAATGGGGGCCAGCCGGCCTGTAATCGTCACGTCTTGTCACAGCGTTCATAGCGGAGGATTCCAGTGCACGCTTGACAACACCGCACCACACGCACTTTGTTTGACCACGCGTGGGCTCGAAGAGGCGCCAAATGTATCGTCGGTGAGCATGTTCCCGCGCTGCCGCGCAGTTTACCGTGCAAGCTTCCCGCCCGACTAGTTTGGCCACGCGTTGGCTAGAAGAGGGACAAATCGTGGGCGTTTATTGGCAAAAAGCTTTGCAAAAATGAAGTGTGTGGAATGACTTCGGTCATAAGTTTACCCATGGGTGATGATGTCAAAGTTACACAGAAGGGTGATGATGGACACTCGAGTGCGATAATTAATTTTGTGCTCTACAGGGCACACGATGGAAGAAACCAACTGTGTGCAATAATGTCGAAGATCGCAGTCTAGTTAGCTATACAGATCATATGTTGTGAGATCGACAAGGTAAATAGATTCGAGAATGGTTAATAAAATCTAAGACCATTGCACATTAAGGTCAAAATAGTGCTACCAATATATGAGTCTCATACGATGCCATTTCAACGATTGTACCACAAAAGCTCGAAATATTACAAGGTTCAAATTCCAGAGTTATATGGCTCAAATTAGAAGATTACAAGGTTCAAACTGATATTAGAAATGAAATTCAGCTCATCAGCTGCAAACGCTCACGCTGATCAGCTGGACATGGATATTAGAGAGGTTCAAACTAAAATCACCACTTCTAAGTCTAGTTTCGAAACCTCACAATTTTTGCAAAGGGGTCAGCCACTGAGAAGTCATGTATGGGGTTGACACGATGACTTCCGATTACTCAGTCATCTGAAGTTCCAAAATGAAATTCAGCATTTTTGGAGCCGATTCCATTCTGCAAGCGGCAAGCGCGCTAATCAACAAACCATTCATTTTTGCAAAATAAATGTAGGGCAAACCTCATTACCTTCAGCACCATTGCTCTGACAACAAAGAACCTGGCGAATATAATCTCCGGTAAGGTCCCTCGGTAGGAGTTCAAAGTAATTTCTGAGAGATACAAATCTGGGCATTCGACGCGATTGTTATATTGTATCACATTATCTACCACTGGGCCTAATCTTATCTGCAAAAGAACAAAACATGTTAGTGGCTACATGCAGTTTTGAATTGCCTAAAAAAGCAGTTTTGAACACTACTACATGCCTATTTGGTTTGTAGGATTTGTAAAATGCACTAACATGCCATCTTCGATCTGACATGATTAACATGGGCATTAACATGCCATCTTCGATCTTCACAATAGGTTGGAGTGGATGAAAAGTACCATAAGAAAACTAGTATAGATGAATCCAAAGGAGAAATGCATATGGATTGTGACCATATGGATCAAGCAACCAATATGGGGGCATGTATGTACTGAAATCCTCCCAAAAAATCCTTCAGAAATTGTAGTACATTGTCATTGTAAACTTGGAAAAAGGTGTCACAAATTGAACTCCCATATGGTTAACATTTAACAGGAAAGGAACATCACCTCTATATATAGCTTCTCCAGGCACGGAAAGCATCTCAGGAAACTGACAACTTGCTCCAGGTTGGGGCCGATAGATTCTAGTGCCAAGACCTTCACTGTGCGCAGTTTTAGGGTCAATCTTGTCGGAATCATTTTCTGAATGACAGACGAACAAACAACTTCAAAATTAGAAATAATGTTAATTCGTAGAAGGAGAGGTAGAAGGTGGCTGTTGTACCTGAACGGGTGTGGATCCAATAACAAGTTTGGAGTATTTGTCAGACGAGTAGCCTAACACTGTCAATTTCGGCGTAGAAATGACATTGATTCTTGTTGGACCTACTTGATCAAGTACAAGTAATCTCTCAAGTGCAGGTGTGTTCTTAGTGACCATACCATGGTACACATCTTGTGATGTCTTCTTGCCGAACCAGCAACACACATAAATAGTTTGGAGAGTCATGGAGGTGATGTGGAATGTACTCAACCCATTGATCGCCTGAAGACGAAGGTACTCGAGTGCAGTACAGCCATGGAGCAAGCGCTCCATGTCACCGTTTTAGAGGCAGATGGCGATGAGCTCGAGGTTCTTCATTCATGGTAGAATAAGAGCGGGCGCGTCATTAAGGGGGATGGCAGTTCCTAAACTTGGCGACGTGTAGCATGGGCGCGAGGTGGAGCGCGGACGTTGGCAGTGAGCACATATGCCTGTAACATCCCAATTTTTAATTTGGATGTTATATATAGATCATCATATGCATATCATATTTATTTTTGCATTTTGTTGTGATCCTAGGAATCTTAAGCAACTCAAGGACCCAAGGAGAGAGTTGGAGGTTTCACAAAATTCATATTTGAATATTTTTTCAAATTTGAAAAGAGGATCAATTTGATTTTATTATTTTTCTCTCCAATTATTTCCAATAATAAAAATATATGAGAGAAGATAATATGACTTCTTCGACATCAGAGAAATATTGGAGAAAGAATTTCAAATCAAATTATTAATTTTTATTGATATTTTATTTGAATTAGAAAAAATTGCATTTATGAAAATTGCTTTTTAGTCCAGAAAAATGTTCATCTTGTCCTAAATATTAGGTTTGGATAGTGAAAATTGTTTCTGGAATTTTTAGAATTCTGTTTATATTTATTTAGGATTTTTCTTTCGCGGCATAATTTAAAAAAAAGAGTCTCCGGACCGACTGGGCCGAAGCCCAACCGGCCCATCGCGCCTCCACCGCCTACTCCCGCTCGGAGTCCGACACAGACACGCCGCCAGAGTCCAGAAGGACTCCGCGACGCCGCCACCGCCTCGGGACCCCCCTCTTTAAAAGGGTCGGCCCTGACCCCCTCTGCCCCGCCCCGCTCTCCGCCGCCGCCTCGCCACCGTCTTTGCATCGCCGCCGCCGCCTGCCATGCACACCGCCCACGCCACGCCGCCGCCGCTGCCCGCGTGTGCGCGCCGACGCCGCCTCGCCCGCCGGAGTCGAGTCGAGCCGCCGCCATCGCCCCGCCGTTGACCATCGCCGTAGACTGATGTCTACTACACATCCTTCTTCTTGTAGACGATGTTGGGCCTGCAAGTGCACAGGTTTGTAGGACAGTAGCAAATTTTCCTCAAGTGGATGACCTAAGGTTTATCAATCCGTGGGAGGCGTAGGATGAAGATGGTCTCTCTCAAGCAACCCTGCAACCAAATAACAAAGAGTCGCTTGTGTCCCCAACACACCCAATACAATGGTAAATTGTTTAGGTGCACTAGTTCAGCGAGGAGATAGTAATACAAGTGCAATATGGATGGTAGATATGAGTATTTGTAATCTGAAAATATAAAAACAGCAAGGTAACTAATGATAAAAGTGAGCGTAAACGGTATTGCAATGGTAGGAAACAAGGCATAGGGTTCATACTTTCACTAGTGCAAGTTCTCTCAACAATAATAACATAATTGGATCATATAACTATCCCTCAACATGCAACAAAGAGTCACTCCAAAGCCACTAATAGCGGAGAACAAACGAAGATATTATGGTAGGGTACGAAACCACCTCAAAGTTATTCTTTCGGATCGATCTATTCAAGAGTTCATACTAGAATAACACTTTAAGACACAAATTAACCAAAACCCTAATGTCACCTAGATACTCCATTGTCACCTCAAGTATCCGTGGGCATGATTATACGATATGCATCACACAATCTCAGATTCATCTATTCAACCAACACAAAGTACTTCAAAGAGTGCCCCAAAGTTTCTACCGGAGAGTTAAGACGAAAACGTGTGCCAACCCCTATGCATAGGTTCATGGGCGGAACCCGCAAGTTGATCACCAAAACATACATCAAGTGGATCACATGATATCCCATTGTCACCACAGATAAGCATGGCAAGACATACACAAGTGTTCTCAAATCCTTAAAGACTCACTCCGACAAGATAATTTCAAAGGGAAAATTCAATTCATCACAAGAGAGTAGAGGGGGAGAAACATCATAAGATCCAACTATAATAGCAAAGCTCGCGATACATCAAGATCGTGCCATAGAGAGAACACGGGAGAGAGAGAGATCAAACACATAGCTACTGGTACATACCCTCAGCCCCGAGGCTGAACTACTCCCTCCTCGTCATGGAGAGCGCCGGGAAGATGAAGAAGGCCACCAGTGAGGGATCCCCCCTCCGGCAGGGTGCCGGAATGGGCTCCCGAGAGGTTTTTGGTGGCTATAGAGGCTTGCGGCGGTGCAACTCCTGATCTATCTTCGTATTCGATGTTTTAGGGTATATGGGAATATATAGGCAAAAGAAGTCGGTTAGGGGAGCCACGAGGGGCCCACGAGACTGAAGGAAATATGCCCTAGAGGCAATAATAAAGTCATTATTTATTTCCTTATATCATGATAAATGTTTATTATTCATGCTAGAATTGTATTAACCGGAAACATAATACATGTGTGAATATATAGACAAACAGAGTGTCACTAGTATGCCTCTACTTGACTAGCTTGTTAATCAAAGATGGTTATGTTTCCTAACCATTGACAAAGAGTTGTTATTTGATTAATGGGATCACATCATTAGTTAAATGATCTGATTGACATGACCCATTCCGTTAGCTTAGCACCCGATCATTTAGTATGTTGCTATTGCTTCCTTCATGACTTATACATGTTCCTATGACTATGAGATTATGCAACTCCCGTTTACCGGAGGAACACTTTGTGTGCTACCAAACGTCACAACGAATCGGGTGATTATAAAGGTCCTTTACAGTGTCTCCAAAGGTACTTGTTGGGTTGGCGTATTTGAGATTAGGATTTGTCACTCCGAATGCTCGGAGAGGTATCTCTGGCCCTCTCGGTAATGCACATCACTTAAGCCTTGCAAGCATTGCAACTAATGAGTTAGTTGCGAGATGATGTATTACGGAACGAGTAAAGAGACTTGCGGTAACGAGATTGAACTAGGTATTGGATACCGACGATCGAATCTCGGGCAAGTAACATACCGATGACAAAGGAACAACGATGTTGTTATGCGGTCCGACCGATAAAGATCTTCGTAGAATATGTAGGAACCAATATGGGCATCCAGGTCCCGCTATTGGTTATTGACTGGAGACGTGTCTCGGTCATGTCTACATTGTTCTCGAACCGTAGGGTCCGCACGCTTAAGGTTTCGATGACAGTTATATTATGAGTTTATGAGTTTTGATGTACCGAAGGAGTTCGGAGTTCCGGATGAGATCGAGGACATGACGAGGAGTCTCAAAATGGTCGAGACGTAAAGATCGATATATTGGACGACTATATTCGGAGTTCGGAAAGGTTCCGAGTGATTCGGGTATTTATCGGAGTACCGGAGAGTTACGGGAATTCGCCGGGGAGAAGTATTGGGCCTTATTGGGCCTCAAGGGAAAGAGAGAGGGGCTGCCTAGGGCAGGCCGCGCTTCCCCATGGCCTAGTCCGAATTGGACTAGGGGAGGGCCGCACCCCTCCTTCCTTCCCTTCTCTCTTCCCTTCCTAGTCTCCTACTCCTAATACATGGAAGGACTCCTAGTTGGACTAGGAAAGGGGGAATCCTACTCCCGGTGGGAGTAGGACTCCCCAGAGCGCGCCATAGTAGAGGGCCGGCCCTCCCCTCCTCCTCTCCTTTATATACGGGGGTAGGGGGCACCCCATGGACACACAAGTTGATCATCGTGATCGTTCCTTAGCCGTGTGCGGTGCCCCCTTCCACGATATTACACCTCGGTCATATTGTAGCGGTGCTTAGGCGAAGCCCTGCGACATTTGAACATAAAGATCGTCACCACGCCGTCGTGCTGACGGAACTCCTCCCCGTGCCTCTGCTGGATCGGAGTTCGGGGTGCGTCATCGAGCTGTACGTGTGTCAAGAACTCGGAGGTGCCGGAGTAACGGTGCTTGGATCGGTTGGACCGGGAAGACGTACGACTACTTCCTCTACGTTGCGTCAATGCTTCCGCTTCGGTCTACGAGGGTACGTAGACAACACTCTCCCCTCTCGTTGCTATGCATCACCATGATCTTGCGTGTGCGTAGGAATTTTTTTGAAATTACTACGTTCCCCAACAGTGGCATCCGAGCCTAGGTTTTATGGTTTGATGTTATATGCACGAGTAGAACACAAGTGAGTTGTGGGCGATACAAGTCATACTTGCTTACCAAAGATGTCATACTTTGGTTGGCGGTATTGTTGGATGAAGCGGCCCGGACCGACATTACGCCAGACGCTTACGCGAGACTGGTTTTACCGCCGTGCTTTGCACACAGGTGACTAGCGGGTGTCAGTTTCTCCAACTTTAGTTGAACCGAGTGTGGCTACGCCCGGTCCTTGCGAAGGTTAAAACAACATCAACTTGACAAACTATCGTTGTGGTTTTGATGCGTAGGTAAGAACGGTTCTTGCTCAGCCCGTAGCAGCCACGTAAAATTTGCAACAACAAAGTAGAGGACGTCTAACTTGTTTTGGAGGGCATGTTGTGATGTGATATGGTCAAGACGTGATAAGATATAAGTTGTTGTATGAGATGATCATGTTTTGTTGAAGTTATCAGCAACTGGCAGAAGCCCTATGGATGTCTCTTTGTTGCATATGATGCAAGTGCCAAATAATTGCTTTACTTTATCGCTATACGATAGCAATAGTTGCAAGAGCAATAGTTGGTGAGACAATCATGTGATGACACATTGATATAGATCAAGATGATGAAGATCATGGTGTCGTGTCGGTGACGATAGAGATCATGACAAAACTTTGGAGATGGAGATCAAAGGCGCAAGATGATCATGGCCATATCATGTCACATATTTTGATTGCGTATGATGTTTATCTATTATACATCTTATTCTTGCTTTGATTGACGGTAGCATTTTAAGATGATCTCTCACTAATTATCAAGAAGTGTTCTCCCGAGTATGCACCGCTGCCAAAGTTCGTCGTGCCTGCACACCACGTGATGATCGGGTGTGATAAGCTCTCGTCCGCTCTACAACGGGCGCAAGCCGCTTTTGCACACGCAGAATACTCAAGTTAAACTTGAAGAGCCTAGCATATGAAGATATGGCCTCGGAGCATGGAGACCGAAAGGTCGAGCGTGAATCATATAGTAGATATGATCAACATAGTGATGTTCACCATTGAAAACTACTCCATCTCACGTGATGATCGGTTATGGTTTAGTTGATTTGGATCACGTGATCACTTAGATGACTAGAGAGATGTCTGTCTAAGTGGGAGTTCTTAAGTAATATGATTAATTGAACCTAAATTTATCATGAACTTAGTCCTGGTAGTATTTTGCAAATTATGTTGTAAGATCAATAGCTTGTGTTGTTGCTTTCATATGTTTGTTTTTGATATGTTCCTAGAGAAAATTGTGTTGAAAAATGTTAGTAGCAATGATGCGGATTGGATCCGCGATCTGATGTTTATCCTCAATGCTGCACAGAAGAATTATGTCCTTGATGCACCGCTAGGTGACAGACCTATTGCAGGAGTAGATGGAGACGTTATGAACGTTTGGCTAGCTCAATATGATGACTACTTGATAGTTTTGTGCACCATGCTTTATGGCTTAGAATCGGGACTTCAAAGATGTTTTGAACATCATGGACCATATGAGATGTTCCAGGAATTGAAGTTAATATTTCAAGCAAATACCCGAGTTGAGAGATATGAAGTCTCCAACAAGTTCTATAGCTAAAAGATGGAGGAGAATCTCTCAACTAGTGAGCATGTGCTCAGATTGTCTGGGTACTACAATCGCTTGAATCAAGTGGGAGTTAATCTTCTAGATAAGATAGTGATTGACAGAATTCTCTAGTCACCATCACCAAGTTAGTAGAACTTCATGATGAACTATAGTATGCAAGGGATGACGAAAATGATTCCCGAGTTTTTCATGATGATGAAATCGATGAAGGTAGAAATCAAAAAAGAACATCAAGTGTTGATGGTTAACAAGACCACTAGTTTCAAGAAAAGGGCAAAGGGATAGAATGGAACTTCAAGAAGAATGGCAAGCAAGTTGCTGCTCAAGTGAAGAAGCCCAAGTCTGGACCTAAGCCTGAGACTAAGTGCTTCTACTGCAAAGGGAATGGTCACTGGAAGCGGAAATGCCCTGAATATTTGGTGGATAAGAAGGATGGCAAAGTGAACAAGGGTATATTTGATATACAGGTTATTGATGTGTGCTTTACTAGTGTTTATAGTAGCCCCTGAGTATTTGATACTTGTTCGGTTGCTAAGATTAGTAACTCGAAACAGGAGTTACAGAATAAACAGAAACTAGTTAAGGGTGAAGTGACGATGTGTGTTGAAAGTGGTTTCAAGATTGATATGATCATCATCGCACACTCCCTATACTTTCGGGATTAGTGTTGAACCTAAATAAATGTTATTTGGTGTTTGCGTTGAGCATGAATATGATTTGATCGTGTTCATTGCAATACGGTTATTCATTTAAGTAAGAGAATAAACTGTTGTTCTGTTTACATGAATAAAACCTTATATGGTTACACACCCAATGAAAATGGTTCATTGGATCTCGATCGTAGTGATACACATATTCATAATATTGAAACCAAAAGATGCAAAGTTAATAATGATAGTGCAACTTATTTGTGGCAATCGCCGCTTAGGTCATATTGGTGTAAAGCGCATGAAGAAACACCATGCTGATGGGATTTTGGAATCACTTGATTATGAATCACTTGATGCTTGCGAACCATGCCTCATGGGCAAGATGACTAGGACTCTTCTCCGGAACAGTGGAGCGAGCAACTGACTTATTGGAAATAATACATACTGATGTATGCGATCCGATGAGTGTTAAGGCTCACGGCGGGTATTGTTATTTTCTGACCTTCACAAATGATTTGAGCAGATATGGGATATCTACTTGATGAAACATAAGTCTGAAACATTTGAAAAGTTCAAAGAATTTCAGAGTGAAGTGGAAAATCATCGTGACAAGAAAATAAGGTTTCTACGATCTGATCGCGGAGACAAACATTTGAGTTACGAGTTTGGTCTTCAATTAAAACAATGTGGAATAGTTTCACAAATTCATGCCACCTGGAACACCACATCATAATGGTGTGTCCGAACGTTATAACCGTACTTTATTGGATATAGTACAATCTATGATGTTTCTTACCGATTTACCAATATCGTTTTGGGATCATGCATTAGAGACAGCTGCATTCACGTTAAATAGGGCACCATCTAAATCCGTTGAGACGACACTATATGAACTGTGGTTTAGCAAGAAACCAAAGTTGTCGTTTCTTAAAGTTTGGGGCTGCGATGCTTATGTGAAAAAGCTTCAACCTGATAAGCTCGAACCCAAATCGGAGAAATGTGTCTTCATAGGATACCCAAAGGAGACAGTTGGGTACACCTTCTATCACAGATCCGAAGCAAGACATTCGTTGCTAAGAATGGATCCTTTCTAGAGAAGGAGTTTCTCTCGAAAGAAGTGAGTGGGAGGAAAGTAGAACTTGATGAGGTAACTGTACCTACTCCCTTGTTGGAAAATAATACATCACATGAACCGGTTTCTGTGACGTCAAAACCAACTAGTGAGGAAGTTGATGATGATGATCATAGAACTTCAGATCAAGTTAATACAGAACCTCGTAGGTCAAACAGAGTAAGATCCGCACCAGAGTGGTATGGTAATCCTATTCTGGAAGTCATGCTACTAGACCATGATGAACCTACGAACTATGAAGAAGCGATGGTGAGCCCAGATTCCGCAAAATGGCTTGAAGCCATGAAATTTGAGATGGGATCCATGTATGAGAACAAAGTATGGACTTTGGTTGACTTACCCGATGGTCGGCAAGCAATTGAGAATAAATGGATCTTCAAGAAGAAGACTGATGCTGACGGTAATGTTACTGTCTACAAAGCTCGACTTGTTGCAAAAGGTTTTTGACAAGTTCAAGGGGTTGACTACGATGAGACCTTCTCACCCGTAGCGATGCTTAAGTTTGTCCGAATCATGTTAGCAATTGCCGCATTTTATGATTATGAAATTTGGCAAATGGATGTAAAAACTGCATTCCTGAATGGATTTCTGGAGGAAGAGTTGTATATGATGCAACCAGAAGGTTTTATCGATCCAAAGGGAGCTAACAAAGTGTGCAAGCTCCAGCGATCCATTTATGGACTGGTGCAAGCCTCTCGGAGTTGGAATAAATGTTTTGATAGTGTGATCAAAGCATTTGGGTTTATATAGACCTTTGGAGAAGACTGTATTTACAAGAAAGTGAGTGGGAGCACTACAGCATTTCTGATAAGTATATGTGAATGACATATTGTAGATCGGAAATAATGTAGAATTATTCTGCAAAGCATAAATGAGTGTTTGAAAGGAGTTTTTCAAAGAAAGACCTCGGTGAAGCTGCTTACATATTGAGCATCAAGATCTATAGAGATAGATCAAGACACTTGATAAGTTTTTTCAATGAGTACATACCTTGACAAGATTTTGAAGTAGTTAAAAATGGAACAGTCAAAGAAAGAGTTCTTGCCTGTGTTACAAGGTGTGAAATTGAGTAAGACTCAAAACCCGACCACGGCAGAAGATAGAAAGAGAATGAAAGTCATTCCCTATGCTTTGGCCATAGGTTCTATAAAGTATGCCATGCTGTGTACCAGATCTATTGTATACCCTACAATCGAGTTTGGCAAGGAGTACAATAGTGATCTAGGAGTAGATCATGGACAGTGGTCAAAAATTATCCTTAGTGGAATAAGGATATGTTTCTCGATTTTGGAAGTGACAAAAGGTTCGTCGTAAAGGGTTACGTCGATGCAAGTTTTGACACTGATCTGGATGACTCTAAGTCTCGATATAGATACATATTGAAAGTGGGAGCAATTAGCTAGAGTAGCTCCGTGAAGAGCATTGTAGACATAAAAAAATTGCAAAATACATAACGGATCTGAATGTGAAAGACCCGTTGACTAAGATTCTCTCATAAGCAAAACATGATCACACCTAAGTACTCTTAGGGTGTTAATCACATAGCGATGTGAACTAGATTACTGAATCTAGTAAACCCTTTGGATGTTGGTCACATGGCGATGTGAACTATGGGTGTTAATCACATGATGATGTGAACTATCGATGTGAATCACATGGTGATGTGATCTAGATTATTGACTCTAGTGCAAGTGGGAGACTGAAGGAAATATGCCCTAGAGGCAATAATAAAGTCATTATTTATTTCCTTATATCATGATAAATGTTTATTATTCATGCTAGAATTGTATTAACCGGAAACATAATACATGTGTGAATATATAGACAAACAGAGTGTCACTAGTATGCCTCTACTTGACTAGCTTGTTAATCAAAGATGGTTATGTTTCCTAACCATTGACAA
The DNA here is from genome assembly GCA_021437245.1 of Aegilops speltoides. Lineage (NCBI taxonomy): Eukaryota > Viridiplantae > Streptophyta > Magnoliopsida > Poales > Poaceae > Aegilops > Aegilops speltoides. The sequence goes on along the minus strand of CM038147.1, from coordinate 340,418,497 downwards.
AGAGTTGTTATTTGATTAACGGGATCACATCATTAGTTGAATGATCGATTGACATGACCCATTCCGTTAGCTTAGCACCCGATCGCTTAGTATGTTGCTATTGCTTCCTTCATGACTTATACATGTTCCTATGACTATGAGATTATGCAACTCCGTTTACGGAGGAACACTTTGTGTGCTACCAAACGTCACAACGTAATCGGGTGATTATAAAGGTCCTCTCAGGTGTCTCCAAAGGTACTTGTTGGGTTGGCGTATTTCGAGATTAGGATTTGTCACTCCAATGTCGGAGAGGTATCTCTGGCCCTCTCGGTAATGCACATCACTTAAGCCTTGCAAGCATTGCAACTAATGAGTTAGTTGCGAGATGATGTATTACTGAACGAGTAAAGAGACTTGCGGTAACGAGATTGAACTAGGTATTGGATACCGACGATCGAATCTCGGGCAAGTAACATACCGATGACAAAGGGAACAACGTATGTTGTTATGCGGTCTGACCGATAAAGATCTTCGTAGAATATGTAGGAACCAATATGGGCATCCAGGTCCGCTATTGGTTATTGACCGAGACGTGTCTCGGTCATGTCTACATTGTTCTCGAACCGTAGGGTCCGCACGCTTAAGGTTTCGATGCGATGCTTATATTATGAGTTTATGAGTTTTGATGTACCGAAGGAGTTCGGAGTCCCGGATGAGATCGGGGACATGACGAGGAGTCTCGAAATGGTCGAGACGTAAAGATCGATATATTGGACGACTATATTCGAGTTCGGAAAGGTTCCGAGTGATTCGGTATTTATCGAGTACCGGAGAGTTACGGGAATTCGCCGGGAGAAGTATTGGGCCTTATTGGGCCTGCGAGAAAGAGAGAGGGCTGCCTAGGGCAGGCCGCTGCCCCCCATGGCCTAGTCCGAATTGACTAGGGAGGGGCCGCACCCCTCCTTCCTTCCCTCTCTCTTCCCTTCCTAGTCTCCTACTCCTAATACATGGAAGGACTCCTAGTTGACTTGGAAGGGGAATCCTACTCCGGTGGGAGTAGGACTCCCAGTATGCCGCCATAGTAGAGGGCCGCCCTCCCTCCTCCTCTCCTTTATATACGGGGGTAGGGGGCACCCCATGGACACACAAGTTGATCATCGTGATCGTTCCTTAGCCGTGTGCGGTGCCCCCCTCCACGATGTTACAGCTCGGTCATATTGTAGCGGTGCTTAGGCGAAGCCTGCGACGATTGAACATCAAGATCGTCACCACGCCGTCGTCTTGTGGAACTCCTCCCGTGCCTCTGCTGGATCGGAGTTCAAGTGCGTCATCGAGCTATCGTGTGTCAAGAACTCGAAGGTGCTGGAGTAACGGTGCTTGGATCGGTTGGACCGGAAGACGTCGACTACTTCCTCTACGCTGCGTCAACGCTTCGCTTGGTCTCACGAGGGCGTACGACAACACTCTCTCCTCTCGTTGCTATGCATCACCATGATCTTGCGTGTGCGTAGGAATTTTTTTGAAATTACTACGTTCCCCAACAGAGACAGGGGGCGCGCCCAGGGGAGTGGGCACGCCCTCCTATCTTCTGGCCTCCTCGAAGCTTCCCTAGTTTGTACTCCAAGTCTCCTGGATCATGTTTGTCGTGGTGGGCGCACGGTAGATGCCAAGGGATGGCTAAAGAGACGAGGAGGCTCGAGGGTGCTGGTGGGCTCCAGAGGCGAGGTTGGCATGAGCGGGCACGGGACACCGGACATACCCAGGTTCGGGTCTCTCCGGAGAGATAATACCCCTAGTCCTGCCGAGTGTAGTTGGATGATCGATAGTACAATGTTGCTCCTGGAGCTGTATGTGGAGGTAGGGAGCTGGCCAAGGCTTAGGCTGCTCCTTCTCTCCGGTGTTGCGGCTTGGTGGCTAGTCCTATGCTTGCTTGCTCTTCCGGAAGCCTTGTGTGTCTTCTGTTGCCTTACATTACATATCATCTGCCCCTGTGGGCGTGGATTCCTGGGGGTTTTTATAGATCAACCCACCCAGGGTTACAATGGTAATATGCCGAGTCGGTGGGTCCGTATTGTCGGTGTCCGGGATGCCGGGCTGGGTCCCGCTTGAGGGCTTGTGGTTCGCCGGGTTCCCCTAGGTGCGGGCCCCACACGCCTAGGGGAACTGTGCGCCGTCTTGTCGATCGTCAGGGCGTGGCCGAGTCGGGTCGTGTATAGTGCTTTCTGTCAGGCTGTCGCTTGCTGCCATCAGCGATGAAGGCGGAAGCACTGTTGCCACGCCAGCCCTGGTCAGCGGGTAGGTAAGGGGCACTGTTGCCACGCTCCGGTTGACCATAGGCATGGGTGAAAACACTGTTGTCTTGGTCATCATGACTGTCGTCTCGTCCCATTGTACGGCCTGGATGGGACTGGAGCTTGACCCGTGGCTGGATTGCAGCGCACGCCACGGGTGGGGTCGGCTTGTTGGGGAAGCCTTGGTCGTGCCGGGTCCGGCCGCCTTGCGCCAGTTGCTGAGTCCGGGTCGACGTATCTTGCCGGGTCGGAGGGATTGGCCGGGCTGCGGGCCTTGCCGGGTCGAGCGACCCGGCCAGGCGCGTGCCGGTTTTGAGGGACGATGCGGGCCCCACCATTTTTGAAGAGGATCCGGGTTCCATTGCCTGCCCGGGGTTCATCCCCCCGACAGTAGTCCCCGAAGCTGTGAAGGTCCGCCGTCCTTGGATGAGTGGGTCTTCGCAGCTTCCCCCTTGAGGAAGGCGTATTCTGCGAGCGCCAGGTTCGACAACACCCACTGTGTGCCGGTTTTCTCGGAAACCGGATCGCGGCATCCCGGCTGTGGCGGGAAACGAGGAGTCCGTCGAATCTTGGGGCAAACCCTCGGGCTTTGCGCGGGCGCCACGTGGCGGCCGGTTTAAGGGGCCTGACAGCCACGCCAGCGTGATGGGATCGGGTGACGGGTCAGCCCGCCGATCGCCCATTTTGCATCATGCTTTTATGTTAATATTTATTGCATTATGGGTTGTTATTTCACGCTATGTCACAATCCTTATGGCTATTCTCTCTTATTTTACAAGGTTTACATGAAGAGGGAGAATGTCGGCAGCTGGAATTCTGGGCTGGAAAAGGAGCAAATATTGAAGGCCTATTCTGCGCAACTTCAAAAGTCCTGAAACTCCACGGAATACCTTAAAAGAAATAAAGAAAAATCGTCACCAAAGATGAAGGCCAGGGGGCCCACACCCTGCTCACGAGGGTGGGGGCGCCCCCCCGGGTGCGCCCCCTACCTCGTGGGCCCCCTGGTGGCTCTCCAACGCCCATCTTCTCCTATATGAAGTCTTTCAATGAGAAAAAAATAGAAGGCAACCTTTCGGGATGAGACTCCGCCGCCACGAGGCGGAACCTTGGCGGAACCAATCTAGGGCTCCAGCAGAGCTGTTCTGCCGGGGACACTTCCCTCCGGGAGGGGGAAATCATCACCATCATCATCACCAACGCTCCTCTCATCGGGAGAGGGCAATCTCCATCAACATCTTCATCAGCACCATCTCATCTCCAAACCCTAGTTCATCTGTTGTATCCAATTCTTGTCTCCAAGTCCGGGATTGGTGCTAGTAGGTTGCTAGTAGTGTTGATTACTCCTTGTAGTTGATGCTAGTCGGTTTATTTGGTGGAAGATCATATGTTCAGATCCTTTATGCACATTATTACCCCTCTGATTATGAACATGAATATGCTTTGTGAGTAGTTACGTTTGTTCCTGAGGACAAGGGAGAAGTCTTGCTATTAGTAGTCATGTGAATTTGGTATTCGTTCGATATTTTGATAAGATGTATGTTGTCTAACCTATAGTGGTGTTATGTGAACGTCGACTACATAACACTTCACCATTATTTGGGACTAGAGGAAGGCATTGGAAAGTAATAAGTAGATGATGGGTTGCTAGAGTGACAGAAGCTTAAACCCTAGTTTATGTGTTGCTTCGTAAGGGGCTGATTTGGATCCATATGTTTCATGCTATGGTTAGGTTTACCTTAATACTTTTGTTGTAGTTGTGGATGCTTGCAATAGAGGTTAATCATAAGTGGGATGCTTGTCCAAGTAAGGGCAGTACTCAAGCACCGGTCCACCCACATATCAAATTATCAAAGTACCGAATGCGAATCATATGAGCGTGATGAAAACTAGCTTGACGATATTCCCATGTGTCCTTGGGAGGGCCTTTTCTATTATAAGAGTTTGTTCGGGCTTGTCCTTTGCTAAAAAAAGGATTGGGCCACCTTGCTGCACTTTATTTATTTTTGTTACTTGTTGCTCGTTACAATTTACCCTATCACAAAACTATCTGTTACCACTTATTTCAGTACTTGCAGAGAATACCTTGCTGAAAACCGCTTATCATTTCCTTCCGCTCCTCGTTGGGTTCGACACTCTTACTTATCGAAAGGACTACGATAGATCCCCTATACTTGTGGGTCATCAAGACTCTTTTCTGGCGCTGTTGCCGGGGAGTGAAGCGCCTTTGGTAGGTGGAATTTGGTAAGGAAAAATTTATTTAGTGTGCTGAAATTTTCTGTCACTTGTTACTATGGAAAGTAATTGTCTGAGTGGCTTGTTCGGGGTATCTTTACCCCGTAAAGTTGAGCCAAGAGTTGCTCCTCAACCTACTGAACCTACTGAAAATAAACTCCTTTTCAGATTCCTTCGGGTATGATAGAAAAACTGCTAGCTAACACTTTTACAGGAGATGGAACAAAACATCCTGATGAACATCTACGCTATGTGGATGATGTTTGTGGACTATTTAAGCTTGCAGGTATACCCGATGATGTTGTTAAGAAGAAGGCTTTCCCTTTATCTTTGGAGGGAGACGCGTTGACATGGTATAGGCTATGTGATGATATGAGATCATGGAACTATAAAAGATTGAAATTGGAATTTCATCAAAAGTATTACCCTATGCATCTTGTTCATCGTGATCGCAATTATATATATAATTTTTGGCCTCGCAAAGGAGAAAGCATCGCTCAAGATTGGGGGAGGCTTAAATCAATGTTATATTCATGCCCCAATCATGAGCTCGCAAAAGAAGTGATTATGCAAAGTTTTTATGCTTGGCTTTCTGGTAACAATCGCACCATGCTCAATACTTCTTGTGCTGGCTCTTTTATGATGAAGCCTATTGAATTTAGATGGAATTTATTGGATAGAATTAAACGCAACTCTGAAGATTGGGACCTCGACGAAGGTAAGGAGTCAGGTATGCCACCTAAGTTTGATTGTGTTAAATCATTTATGGATACCGATATTTTCCGTAAGTTTAGCACTAAATATGGGCTTGACTTTGAGATAGTAGCTTCTTTCTGTGAATCTTTTGCTACTTATGTTGATATCCCCAAGGATAAGTGGTTTAAATATCATCCTCCCATAGAAGTAAAAGTAGCTGCACCTATTAAGGTTGAAGAAAAGATTGTCACTTATAATGATCCTATTGTTCCTACTTCTTATGTTGAGAAACCACCTTTCCCTGTTAGAATGAAGGATCATGCTAAAGCTTCAACTGTTGTTCGTAAAAGCAATATTAGAACTTATACACCTCCTGAGCAAGTCAAAGTAGAACCCAATATTGCTATTGTTAAAGATCTCTTGTCTAATAATATTGATGGGCATGTTATTCAATTCTTTGGTGAAACTGCTAGAATTGCTAAACCCTGTGATAGAGATAAACATAGACCTGTGGTAGGCGTGCCTGTTATTTCTGTTAAAATAGGAGATCATTGTTATCATGGCTTATGTGATATGGGTGCTAGTGCTAGTGTTATACCCATTGACTTATACAAAGAAATTATGCATGAAATTGCACCTGCTGAGTTAGAGGAAATTGATGTTACAATTAAACTTGCCAATAGAGATACTATTTCACCAGTGGGAATTGTTAGAGATGTTGAAGTCTTGTGTGGGAAAACCAAATATCCTGCTGATTTTCTTGTTCTTGGTTCTCCACAAGATAGCTTTTGTCCCATTATATTCGGTAGACCCTTCTTGAATACTGTTAATGCTAAGATAGACTGCAAAAACAATGTTGTTACTATTGGTTTGGACGATATGGTTCATGAGTTTAATTTCTCTAGATCTAGTAAACAACATCATGAGGAAGAATTTCCTAGTAAGGATGAAATTATTGGTCTTGCTTCTATTGCCGTACCTCCTAGTGATCCTTTAGAACACTATTTGCTAGACCATGAAAATGATATGTTCATGAATGAAAGAAGGGAAATAGATGAAGTATTCTTTAAACAGGAACCTATTCTGCAACACAATTTGCCTGTTGAAATCCTAGGGGATCCTCCTCCACCCAAGGGTGATACCGTGTTTGAGCTTAAACCGTTGCCTGATAATCTTAAATATGCTTATCTTGATGAAAAGAAGATATATCCTGTCATTATTAGTGCTAACCTTTCAGAGCATGAAGAAGAAAGATTATTGAAAACTCTAAAGAAGCATCGTGCCGCTATTGGATATACTCTGGATGATCTTAAGGGCATCAATCCCACTCTATGTCAACATAAAATAAATTTGGAAGCAGATGCCAAACCAGTCTGTGATCCTCAACGATGCTTGAATCCTAAAATGAAAGAAGTGGTAAGAAAAGAAATACTCAAGCTTCTGGAGGCAGGTATAATTTATCCTGTTGCTGATAGTCAGTGGGTAATTCCTGTCCATTGTGTCCCTAAGAAGGGAGGTATTACTGTTGTCCCTAATGATAAAGATGAATTGATTCTGCAAAGAATTATCATAGGTTATAGGATGGTAATTGATTTTCGCAAATTAAATAAGGCTACTAAGAAAGATCATTACCCCTTACCTTTTATTGATCAAATGCTAGAAAGATTATGCAAATATACACACTATTGCTTTCTAGATGGTTATTCTGGCTTTTCTCAAATACCTGTGTCGGCTAAGGATCAATCAAAGACTACTTTTACATGCCCTTTTGGTACTTTTGCTTATAGACGTATGCCTTTCGGTTTATATAATGCACCTGCTACCTTTCAAAGATGCATGATGGCTATATTCTCTGACTTTTGCGAGAAAATTTGTGAGGTTTTCATGGACGACTTTTCCATCTATGGTTCCTCTTTTGATGATTGCTTGAGCAATCTTGCTCGAGTTTTGCAGAGATGTGAAGAAACTAATCTTGTCTTGAATTGGGAAAGGTGCCACTTTATGGTTAATGAAGGTATTGTCTTGGGGCACAAAGTTTCTGAAAGAGGTATTGAAGTTGATAAAGCCAAGGTTGATGCTATTGAAAAGATGCCATGTCCCAAGGACATCAAAGGTATAAGAAGTTTCCTTGGTCACGCCGGATTTTATAGGAGGTTCATTAAGGACTTCTCAAAAATCTCTCGGCCTCTGACTAATTTATTGCAAAAAGATGTACCATTTGTCTTGGATGATGATTGTGTAGAAGCATTTGAAATACTTAAGAAAGCATTAGTCTCTGCGCCTGTTGTTCAACCACCTGATTGGAATTTACCCTTTGAAATTATTTGTGATGCTAGTGATTATGCTGTAGGTGCTGTTCTAGGGCAAAGAGTTGATAAGAAATTAAATGTTATCCATTATGCTAGTAAGACTCTAGACAATGCTCAAAGAAATTATGCTACTACCAAAAAGGAACTTTTAGCAGTTGTATTTGCTTGTGATAAGTTTAGACCTTATATTGTTGATTCCAAAGTTACTATTCACACTGATCATGCTGCTATTAAATATCTTATGGAAAAGAAATATGCTAAGGCTAGACTCATTAGATGGGTTCTCTTGCTCCAAGAATTTGACTTGCATATTATTGATGGAAATGGAACTGAGAACCCCGTTGCAGACAACTTGTCTAGGTTAGAAAATGTTCTTGATGACCCACTGCCTATTAATGACAGCTTTCCTGATGAACAATTAAATGTCATAAGCACTTCTCGTAGCACTCCATGGTATGCTGATTATGCTATTTATATTGTTTCTAAATTTATACCACCTAGCTTCACATACCAACAAAAGAAAAAGTTTTTCTATGATTTGCGACATTACTTTTGGGATGACCCACATCTTTATAAAGAAGGAGTAGACGGTGTTATTAGACGTTGTGTACCGAGCATGAACCGAATGATCCTACGCAAGTGTCACTCCGAAGCTTATGGAGGACACCACGCTTGGAGACAGAATCGCACATAAGGTATTGCAATCCGGTTTTTATTGGCCTACTCTCTTCAAGGATGCCCGTAAGTTTGTTTTGTCTTGCGATGAATGTCAAAGAATAGGTAACATTAGTAGACGTCAAGAAATGCCTATGAATTATTCACTTGTTATTGAACCATTTGATGTTTGGGGCTTTGATTATATGGGACCTTTTCCTGCCTCTAATGGATATACACATATTTTAGTTGCTGTTGATTACGTTACTAAGTGGGTAGAAGCTATCCCAACTAGTAGTGCTGATCATAACACTTCTATTAAAATGCTTAAGGAAGTTATTTTTCCGAGGTTTGGAGTCCCTAGATACTTAATGACTGATGGTGGTTCACACTTTATTCATGGTGCTTTCCGTAAGATGCTTGCTAAATACGACATTGAATTGCATCTCCTTATCACCCGCAGTCTAGTGGTCAAGTAGAATTGAGCAATAGAGAGCTCAAATTAATTTTGCAAAAGACTGTCAATAGGTCTAGAAAGAATTGGTCCAAGAAACTTGATGATGCATTATGGTCCTATAGAACTGCATACAAAAATCCTATGGGTATGTCTCCGTATAAAATGGTTTATGGAAAAGCTTGTCACTTACCTCTCGAACTAGAACATAAGGCATATTGGGCTATTAAAGAGCTCAACTATGATTTCAAACTTGCCGGTGAGAAGAGGTTATTTGATATTAGCTCACTTGATGGAGAACCCAAGCTTATGAAAATGCCAAGTTGTTTAAAGAAAAGGTTAAAAGATGGCACGACAAAAGGATACAAAAGCGTGGGTTTAATGTAGGTGATTATGTATTGCTATACAACTCTCGTTTAAGATTTTTTGCAGGAAAACTTCTCTCTAAATGGGAAGGTCCCTACGTTATCGAGGAGGTCTATCGTTCCGGTGCCATAAAAATCAACAACTTCACAGGCACAAATCCGAAGGTGGTAAACGGTTAAAGGATCAAACACTATATCTCAAGTAATCCTATAAATGTTGAAACCAATATTATTGAAACCGTAAACCCGGAGGAATACATAAGGGACACTTTCCAGAATGTTCCAGACTCCAAAAAGGAATAGGTATGTGGTACCGTAAGTAAACCGACTCCAAAACAATTTTTAAGGCAATATTTCTCCGTTTTGGAATATTTAGAAAAATAGAAAAATAAGTAGCAGTCCGGGGAGGACACGAGGCCTCCACGAGGGTGGAGGGCGCGCCCTACCCCCTGGGCGCGCCCCCTACCTTGTGAGCACCCCGTGTGCCCTCCGGACTCCGTTTCCTTGCATGATACGTATTTTGGTCGATAAAAATTCATTATATATACTCCCGAAGGTTTTGACTCTCGTATCACGCAAATATCCTCTGTTTTTGTTTCGAGCTGTTGCTGCTGCAGATTAGAGCAAGATGTTTTCCCAAGATTCGGAGGGAGAGAGCTACATGGCTGATTATATTGCAAATCCAAAAGTATATGGGGATGCGGAGCATTATGGCTGGACCACGGAGGAAGAAGAAGACTATGATCCAAAGAGGAAGGAGGAAACGAGTTCCGATGAAGAGGACTATCCCCTACCTCAACCTGGTGATATGCATGTGGAGTTCAAGAAGTCAAGCCTCCCTAAGGTCCAATCTATGCCACCTCGTTTTTCGCAGGACAGCAAGGCAACACTATGCAAAATGATAATGAAACTTGAGCTTGAGAATGAGGATCTAAGGGAGGAAAATTTTAGCCTCAGACGCAAGCTGGAGAAGAAAAATGCAACACCTCCGACACCTTCGAGGATATAATCACATGGGTATGGGCACTCCCCTTGGCAACTGCCAAGCTTGGGGGAGGTGCCCTGGTATCGTATCACCATCACAACTCCTATCTTTACCGTTTTTCTTAGTTCGATCCTATTAGTAGTATCTTGATTTAGTAGAATAAAGTCATGGCATGATCTAGTTTGGAGTTTTGCTTTATGATCCTTCTTTGTAATCGAGTCCGTGAGCTATATAATAAAGATTAGTGTTGAGTCAAGGGCTTGATTATTTTGCCATGATCTTGGGTGATTAGAAGAAAAAGAATAAGAGAATCAAAGAGCTCATATTGATCTTATTGAAAGTAATGACTTCACATAGAAAGAGTATGATGATTAAAAGTTGTTGGGAGTTGGCAAATATAGCTTTGGTCATCGTTGCAATTAATAGGAAGTAATAAGGAAAGAGAGGTTTCACATATAGATATATTATCATTGACATCTTTTATGATTGGGAGCACTCATTAAAATATGACATGCTAAAGAGTTGAAGTTGGACAAGGAAGACAACATAATGAGTTATGTTTTCTTACATCTGAGATAAAGTATGTTGTCATGGATCTTCTACCGTGTTGAGCTTGCCTTTCCCCCTCATGCTAGCCAAATTCTCAGCACTAAGTAGAAATACTACTTGTGCTTCCAAATACCCTTAAACCAGTTTTGCCATGAGAGTCCACCATATCTACCTATGGATTGAGTAAGATCCTTCAAGTAAGTTGTCATCGATGCAAGCAACAAAAATTGCTCTCTAAATATGCATGACTTATTAGTGCGGAGAAAATAAACTTTGTACGAACTTGTTGTGGACGCAATAAAAGCGACGGACTGCATAATAAAGGTCCACATGCAAGGGGAAATATAAAGTGACGTTCTTTTCCATTAAGATTTTGTGCATCAACCCTAAACGCGCATGACAACCTCTGCTTCCCTCTGTGAAGGGCCTATCTTTTATTATTATCCTCTACCTTATGCAAGAGTCACGGTGGTCTTCACCTTTCCTTTTTCATTTTATCCTTTGGCAAGCTCAACATGTTGGAAAGAACATGATATATATATCTAATTGGATGTGGGGGGAGCATGAATTATTACTGTTGACATTACCCTTGAGGTAAAAGGTTGTGGGGCAAGACTATAAGCCCCTATCTTTCTCTGTGTCCGATTAAAACTCCGAACCACAAGTATTGCGTGAGTGTTAGCAATTATGAAGGACTAAGTGATAGTTGAGTATGTGGACTTGCTTTTAAGCTCTGACATAGACTCTTTCCGATGTTATGATAAATTGCAATTGCTTCAATGACTAAGGTTATAATTTGTTGGTGCTCAATAAGTTTTCTGATTCGTATTTTGGCTTTGTGAAAAGATCATCACTTGAACATGAGTAATCATATGACAAAATTTATTTATATTGCTGTTATAGAAACAATCATGATGCCTTCATGTCCGTATTTTATTTTATCGACGTCTGTACCTCTAAACATGAGGACATATTTATCGTTATCGGCTTTTCGCTTGAGGACAAGCGAGGTCTAAGCTTGGGGGAGTTGATACGTCCATTTTGCATCATGCTTTTATGTCAATATTTATTGCATTATGGGCTGTTATTTCACGTTATGTCACAATACTTATGGCTATTCTCTCTTATTTTACAAGGTTTACATGAAGAGGAGAATGCCGGCACTGGAATTCAAATTGGAAAAGGAGCAAATATTGAAGGCCTATTCTGCAAGAACTCCAAAAGTCTTGAAACTCCACGGACTACCTTAAAAGAAATAAAGAAAAATCGTCACCAAAGATGAAGGCCAGGGGGCCCACACCCTGCTCATGAGGGTGGGGGGCGCCCCCCGGGCACGCCCCCTACCTCGTGGGCCCCCTGGTGGCTCTCCGACACCCATCTTCTCCTATATGAAGTCTTTCGATGAGAAAAAAATAGAAGGCAACCTTTCGGGACGAGACTCAGCCGCCACGAGGCGGAACCTTGGCGGAACCAATCTAGGGCTCCAGCAGAGCTGTTCGCAGGGACACTTCCCTCCGGGAGGGGGAAATCATCACCATCATCATCACCAACACTCCTATCATCGGGAGAGGGCAATCTCCATCAACATCTTCATCAAGACCATCTCATCTCCAAACCCTAGTTCATCTCTTGTATCCAATTCTTGTCTCCAAGTCCGGATTGGTGCTAGTAGGTTGCTAGTAGTGTTGATTACTCCTTGTAGTTGATGCTAGTCGGTTTATTTGGTGGAAGATCATATGTTCAGATCCTTTATGCACATTATTACCCCTCGATTATGAACATGAATATGCTTTGTGAGTAGTTACGTTTGTTCCTGAGGACAAGGGAGAAGTCTTGCTATTAGTAGTCATGTGAATTTGGTATTCGTTCGATATTTTGATAAGATGTATGTTGTCTAACCTCTAGTGGTGTTATGTGAACGTCGACTACAAAACACTTCACCATTATTTGGGCCTAGAGGAAGGCATTGGGTTGTAATAAGTAGATGATGGGTTGCTAGAGTGACAGAAGCTTAAACCCTAGTTTATGCGTTGCTTCGTAAGGGGCTGATTTGGATCCATATGTTTCATGCTATGGTTAGGTTTACCTTAATACTTTTGTTGTAGTTGCTGATGCTTGCAATAGAGGTTAATCATAAGTGGGATGCTTGTCCAAGTAAGGGCAGTGCCCAAGCACCGATCCACCCACCTATCAAATTATCAAAGTACCGAACGCGAATCATATGAGCGTGATGAAAACTAGCTTGACGATATTCCCATGTGTCCTCAGGAGCGCTTTTTCTATTATAAGAGTTTGTCCAGGCTTGTCCTTTGCTACAATAAGGATTGGGCCACCTTGCTGCACTTTATTTAGTTTTGTTACTTGTTGCTCGCTACAATTTACCCTATTGCAAAACTATCTGTTACCACTTATTTCAGTACTTGCAGAGAATACCTTGCTGAAAACCACTTATCATTTCCTTCTTCTCCTTGTTGGGTTCGACACTCTTACTTATCGAAAGGACTACGATATATCCCCTATACTTGTGGGTCATCACCCGCCGCTGCGCGCCCTTGGCCCATGCGCGCGGATTTATTGCGGCGTCTGGGGGCCGGTTGCACTTCCCCGATCAGTTATTGCACGTGTACGTGCGCACTTATTGCGGGGTAGTGGAACGGGTACGTGCAGACGATCCCACTCCCCCATGTTTGAACTGGGGGCTATAAATCGGGGGGAGGGGGGCAGGGGGCGGCGGACATTATTCTTGCTCGCGCCCTCCTGTCCCTTTGCTTTCGCCCTGCCCTTTGCAACTGACACACTGCGGCGCCCGCTGCTCCAAGCAGAGCTTCCTCCGTCGTCCATCTTCGTCTTCCTCTTCTTCTCATCACGTCGCTGCCGTCGGGCTCCTGGATGGGCTTGAACGTCACCACCGAGGACATCACCCGGCTCCGGGCGTTGTGGTGCCTGCCGCGGGAGACGGACGTTGGCGTTCGCCTGGCGCGCGGTGAGCAGAGGCCCCGGCCTGAGGAGCAGGAGTGCGTGGTCTTCCTTACACACTTCGAGCACGGATTTGGGCTGCCGGCAAGCGCCTTTTTCCACGCGTTCTTGGAGTTCTTAGGGCTCCAGCCGCACCATCTTGGCGTCGGCGCCATCGTCCAGCTTTCCGACTTCGTCACGCTCTGCGAGGGGTACCTGGGGGTCGAGCCCACGATCGACCTCTGGGTGCACTTCTTCTCCTTGAAGCAGTAGGGTCCGTAGGCCGGGGAGTTCGCCGATTGCGGTGCCGCCGTCATCTCGAAGCGGTTGGGGGCGGATTTCCCCAAGATCCTGCTGGAGGATTCTGCCAAGAAGTGTTAGAACTCTTTCTTCTACGTCCGCAACCAGGGCGCGAACCATATCAACCTTTCGCCCTTCGCCATCGTGCCGCCGCGGGCGAAGACGAACTGGGGCTACTCGCTCCGGCGCCCGTCGCAGGAGATCGTCAATCTCTGCAAGCGGTCGGTGATGAGGATGCAGGAGGGGCTCATAGGCACCGACCTCCTTGCCACGTTCATCACTCGCCGGGTCCTTCCGCTTCAGAGGCGCTCCTGCCTCATCGGCGAAATGATCGGCCTGCAGGATCCGAACCGCATGGGGTCGACGCGGCTATCCGCGGAGCAGGTCACGTGCGGTGTGAACGACATCTCCAAGGCCAACCTTGGAGAGCACTCGCGGTTCGGCAAGGCACCGTACAGCCAGTCGAACCCGGCGCCGCAGGTTAGTGTATGGTCTTCTTACTTTGCTGCCGCGCATCTTCTCATCCGTCCTGACGCGACGCGGGAGATTCTTCTGAACGCGATTCGGCATCCTTATGCCCAGGCTCCGTCGCAGGTGGCGCCGGTGGCGCCAGAGGAGCCCGCGGCTCCTGGCGAGGAGGTGGCCGAGTCCGAAGCCGGCGCTGGGCGTCACGCGGGTAAGTCTTGCATGTTCTTTCCTCATTTGAATTGTTGATCGTGTCGCGCTGCGGGCGATGCTGACGCCAGTTGCTGGTGTAGTGGCGTTGGGCGGGGGAGGCAGTGACACGGGCGGAACCGGGTCCTCACATGGGGCGGCGCCGAGCCGCCCGCATGGAAAAGACAGCGTCGCGCCGCGACCCCGGGCCCCCAAGCGCACGGCGGACCCGGCGGTGGCCGGGAGGCCGGCCAAGAAGAAGCGCGGCAGCGGGCACGGGAGGCCGGCCCCGATCCCTGTCTTGACGGGGTAAGCTTCATTTCTTGTTTGCGCTTGGGTTTTTTGAGCTAGTCTTGCTTCTTTTTTGCTCATTCTGCCTTCTTCTTTAGGTCGCCAATCGCGCTGGCGAGGGCAGCGGCGGAGGCCGCGACCGCCGAAGGGGTCGCGTTCCGCAGGAGCTGGTCCGATCTTGTCGAACAGGGCGAGGTGGATGGGTGGGCCGACTCGGACCTCGGCCTAGACCCAAACGACGCCGAGGTCTTGGCCTGGCGGGACAGGAACCAGGCCGAGGCGGAGCTGGAGGCGCCGTCGGTCCAGGCTTGGACCAACGCGGCGGCGGCATGGGCGCGATCCGGCGTGGAGTCGGCCTGGCGCAAGATGCCGGAGGGTACGGTGGTGGCGGCAACGGTCTTTAAGCCGTCGTCGGTGAGGGAGCGCGGGCGTGGAGGCCGGGCTGAGGTGGTGATCCTCGACCAAAAGGTTGTGGAGGTAGGGAGCGATACCAAGCCGCGGGCCGACGTGGTCGAGCGCGCGGGGGCTGTTGGTGGTAGGAGCGGTGTCGTCTTGGAAGAGGCGCTGCAGGCGGCGGCACCGGAGGTGCCGCCGGCTACGGAGGAGGTACCACGGGCGGCGGTGCCGGAGGCCACCCCGGCAGCTAGGCCGGTGGTGGTGACGCAGGGAGTCCCGGCTTCTGTGTCGTTGTCGGCGCCAGGAGGGGCGTCGGAGGAGGTGCTGGCCGCATCGCAAGCGGCCAGCGGGGGGCTGATACGTCTCCAACGTATCTATAATTTTTGATTGCTCCATGCTACTTTATCTACTATTTTAGGCAATATTGGGCTTTATTATCCACTTTTATATTATTTTTGGGACTAACCTATTAACCGGAAGCCCAGCCCAGATTTGCTGTTTTATGCCTATTTCAATGTTTCGAGGAAAAGGAATATCAGACAAAGTCAAAACGGAACGAAATCAACTGAAGAAGTTATTTTTGGAAGGAAAGCCACCTGATGGACTTGGAGTGCACGTCAGGAGATACGGGAGGTGCTCACGAGGGTGGGGGGCGCCCCCCCGGGCGCGCCCCCTGCCTCGTGGGGCCCCCGTAGCTCCACCGACGTACTCCTTTCACCCATATATACCTACATACCCTAAAACTTCCAGAACGGCAGATAGATCGGGAGTTCCACCGCCGCAAGCCTCTGTAGCCACCAAAAACCTCTCGGGAGCCTGTTCCGGCACCCTGCCGGAGGGGGATCCCATCATCGGCGGCCATCTTCATCATCCCGGCGCTATCCATGACGAGGAGGGAGTAGTTCACCCTCGGGGCTGAGGGTATGTACCAGTAGCTATGTGTTTGATCTCTCTCTCTCTCTCGTGTTCTCTCTATGGCACAATCTTGATATATCCCGAGCTTTGCTATTGTAGTTGGATCTTATGATGTTTCTCCCCCTCTACTCTTTTGCGATGAATTGAGTTTCCACTTTGAAGTTATCTTATTGGATTGAGTCTTTTATGAGAACACTTGATGTATGTCTTGCCGTGATTATCTGTGGTGACAATGGGATATCATGTGCCACTTGATATATGTTTTGGTGATCAGCTTGCGGGTTTCGTGACACTGGGAACCTATGCATAGGGGTTGGCACACGTTCTTGACTCTCCGATAGAAACTTTGGGGCACTCTTTGAGGTACTTTTATGTTGGTTGGATGAATCTGAGATTGTGTGATGCATATCGTATAATCATGCCCACGGATACTTGAGGTGACAATTGAGTATCTAGGTGACATTAGGGTTTTGGTTGACGTGTGTCTTAAGGTGTTATTCTAGTACGAACTCTTTTATAGATTGATCCGAAAGAATAACTTTGAGGTGGTTTCGTACCCTACCATAATCTCTATGTTTGTTCTCCGCTATTAGTGGCTTCGGAGTGACTCTTTGTTTTATGTTCAGGGCTTGTTATATGATCTATCTATGTTATTATTGTTGAGAGAACTTGCACTAGTGAAAGTATGAACCCTAGGCCTTGTTTCCTACCATTGCAATACCGTTTACGCTCACTTTTACCATTAGTTACCTTGTTGTTTTTATTAGTTCGGATTACAAAAACCTTTATCTACTATCCATATTGCACTTGTATCACCATCTCTTAGCTGAACTAGTGCACCTATACAATTTGCCGTTGTATTGGGTGTGTTGGGGACAAAAGAGACTCTTTGTTATTTGGTTGCAGGGTTGTTTGAGAGAGACCATCTTCATCCTACGCCTCCCACGGATTGATAAACCTTAGGTCATCCACTTGAGGGAAATTTGCTACTTTCCTACAAACCTATGCACTTGCAGGCCCAACAACGTCTACAAGAAGAAGGTTGTGTAGTAGACATCAAGCTCTTTTCTGGCGCCGTTGCCGGGGAGGCTAGGTAAAGGGCACTCACTCACACCCCGTCAACTAAACTCTTTTCTGGCGCCGTTTTCGGGGAGGTGAGTGCTTGAAGGTATGTCTTTAGATCTTGCAATCGAATCTTTTTGTTTCGTGTTTTAGCACTAGTTTAGTTTATAAAAGATAACTACAAAAAAATGGAATTAAGGATGCCTCATATGCTTCATCTTTTTAATGTCTTTCGTGAAAATGATGGGAAGGAAAATTGTGCTCAAGTACTAGAAGAAGAATTACATCAAGCTCTTTTCTGGCGCCATTGCCGGGGAGGTGAGTGCTTGAAGGTATATCTTTAGATCTTGCAATCGAATCTTTTAGTTTCTTGTTTTATCACTAGTTTAGTCTATAAAAGAAAACTACCAAAAAAATGGAATTGAATTTGTCTCATACGCTTCATCTTTTTAATATCTTTCGTGAGAATGATGGAAAGGAAAATTGTGCTCAAGTGCTAGAAGAAAAATGCATTAAAATGCTTGGTACTAAATCTTTGAATGATGAGCATGATTGCAATGTTTTTAGTATGAATTCCTTGAATATCCATGATGCTAATGATATGCAAAGCCACAAGCTTGGGGAAGCTATGTTTGATGAAGATGATATTTTTTGTCCCCCAAGCTTTGATGAGCAAATTTATTGTGATGACACTTATGCTTTAAAGAATACTGATAACCATGAAACTTGTCATCTTGATCCTAATTTTAAATCATATGATAGTTATTTTGTTGAGTTTGCTCCCACTACTATTCATGAGAAGAACTTTGCTTATGAGGAGAGTAGTAAATTTTCTATGCTAGTAGATCATGAAAAGAATGCTTTAGGTGCTGGTTACATTGTTGAATTCATTCATGATGCTACTGAAAATTATTATGAGGGAGGAACATATGTTTGTAGGAATTGCAATAATATCAAGTTTCCTCTCTATGTGCTTCAAGTTTTGAAGTTATGCTCGTTTTACCTTCCTATGCTAGTTGATTATCGTTACGATAAGTTGTTTGCTCACAAAATCCCTATGCATAGGAAGTGGGTTAGACTTAAAAGTGCTAGTCATATGCTTCATGATGCTCCCGTTATGTTTCAATTCTTATATTTTATGTGAGCATCATTGTCATCATCATGCCTAGCTAGAAAGGCATTAAAGAAAAGCTCTTGTTGGGAGACAACCCAATACTTATCCTTACTGTTTTTGTGTGTTAACTTGATTATGCTACTGTAGTAATCATGCTTTATAGCTTTTGTTTCAATAAAGTGCCAAGTAAGACCTTTAGGATAGCTTACGGTGATAGTTGTGTTGATCCTGCTAAAAATCAGAAACTTTTGCACCCAGTAAATTAGTTTTTTTAATTCACAGGAACGCGATTCTGATCTGATTCTTTTTTCTCTGGATTGGTACACAAAATTCTTAGGACTTCCTAATTGGGTAGGATTTTTGGAGTTCCATAAGTATACGTTTGATACATATTACTACAGACTGTTCTGTTTTTGACAGATTCTGTTTTCTATGTGTTGTTTGCTTATTTTGATGAATCTATGAGTAGTAGCGGAGGGTATGAGCCATAGATAAGTTGAAGTACAGTAGATATTACACCAATATTAATTTAGAATGAGTTAATTACAGTACCAATGTGGTGGTTTTGTTTTCTTTCACTAACGGAGCTTATAAGATTTCCTGTTGAGTTTTGTGTTGTGAAGTTTTCAAGTTTTTGGTAAAGATTCAATGGACTATGGAATAAGGAGTGGCAAGAGCCTAAGCTTGGGGATTACCAAGGCACCCCAAGGTAATATTCAAGGACAACCAATAGCCTAAGCTTGGGGATGCCCGGAAGGCATCCCTCTTTAAATCTTCGCTCATCGGTAACTTTACTTGGAGCTATATTTTTATTCACCACATGATATGTGTTTTGCTTGGAGCGTCATTTTATTTTGTTAGTATTTGCTTGCTGTTAATTATAGTAATGTTTTGCATCTTTAGTTTCAATAAAGAAGTCAAGGATAGCCTTTGCCATGCTTATTTTGCTAGTATACATGTTGCTGTTTGAAAACAGAAAGTTTAACGTTGTTGCAAAAATTCCCTAGAAAAGTCAGAGAGTGGTATAATGTTGAATCTTTTTGCATATTGAGATCTGATAAATTTATTACAGTGGGAATTTTGTTTCATAATTTTTGGAGTTAGGGAAGTATGATGACTCTTGCATTCTTTACAGACTGTACTGTTTTGGCAGATTGCTGTTATGTTTGCATTGTTTGCATATGTTTACTTGTTTAATGATTCTATTTGAGGATAGGAGTATTAAATATGTAGAGGCATTTAGTATGCAATGTTGAATAATAATTTTATTGATTCGTTACAGTAGAAAATGATAAGGTTTTGCATTGGTTTATACTAA
This sequence comes from Aegilops speltoides, assembly GCA_021437245.1. NCBI lineage: Eukaryota > Viridiplantae > Streptophyta > Magnoliopsida > Poales > Poaceae > Aegilops > Aegilops speltoides. Next base: position 340,398,975 of record CM038147.1, on the reverse strand, counting down.
CCTATCTCACGAGTTCTTGTTGAGTTTGTTGTGAATGAAGCTTTTGATAAAAAGAAGAGAAACCATGATATGAGAGGAATTAAGGGGACATAAAAGTTCAAGATTGGGGATGCCCAAGGCACCCCAAGATAATATTTCAATAAGTGTCAAGCATCTAAGCTTGGGGATGCCCCGGTAGGCATCCCACCTTTCTTCTTCAACAACTATCAGTTAGTATCGGTTGAACCTAAGTTTTTGCTTCTTCACATGAGTTCTGCTATCCTTGCAATGTCAATTTATTTATTTTTGCTTGAATACAATACCAAGATCTGAAATTCTTTAATGAGAGAGAGTCTTCACATAGTTACATAATTATTTAGCAACTCATTGATCTTCACTTATATCTTCCGGAGTAGTTTGTCATTTGCTCTAGTGCTTCACTTAGATCTTTTAGAGCACGGTGGTGGATTTGTTTTAAAGAAACTATTGATCTCTCATGCTTCACTTAGATTATTTTGAGAGTCGTTAATAGCATGGTAATTTGCTTAATATTAATATACTTGGTATTCAAGATATGTGAAACTTTCTTTTGAGTGCGTTGAATACTAAGATAAGTTTGATTCTTGATAATTGTTTTGAGATATGGAGGTGATAATATCAAAGTCGTGCTAGTTGAGTAATTGTGAATTTAAGAAATGCTTGTGTTGAAGTTTGCAAGTCCCGTAGCATGCACGTATGGTTAAAGTTGTGTAACAAATTTGAAATATGAAGTGTACCTGGCTTGTGCATCCTTATGAGTGGCGGTCGGGGACGAGAGATGGTCTTTTCCTACCAATCTATCCCCCTAGGAGCATGCGCGTAGTACTTGATTTTTGATGACTTCTAATTTTTTGCAATAAGTATATGAGTTCTTTTGACTAATGTTGAGTCCATGGATTATACACACTTTTACCTTTCCACCTTTGCTAGCCTCTTCGGTACCGTGCATTGCCCTTTCTCACCTTGAGAGTTGGTGCAAACTTCGCCGGTGCATCCAAACCCCGTGATATGATACGCTCTATCACACATAAACCTCCTTATATCTTCCTCAAAACATCCACCATACCTACCTATCATGTCATTTCCATAGCCATTCCGAGATATATTGCCATGCAACTTCCATCATCATCATCATGACATACATTACTTTTGTCATATTGCCATTGCATGATCCTGTAGTTGACATCGTATTCGTGGCAAAGCCACCATGCATTATTTTTCGTACATGTCACTCTTGATTCATTGCACCATCCCGGTACACCACCGGAGGCATTCATATAGAGTCATACTTTGTTCTAAGTATCGAGTTGTAATTGTTGAGTTGTAAGAAAAATAAAAAGTGTGATGATCATCATTATTAGAGCACTAGTCGTCAACCCGTGCTACGGCACGGGCTAGTACTATATCAATAGGAAATTTGCAGTATCATCTTCATTTTACAATCTAATATAGCATAATTCATATGTAAAATTTAGACAAATGGAAGTTTCTCTGTTTGCACCTTAGGGAGATAATTATCATGTTTTTTTAGAAAAAAATTCATTGATTTGTTGTCATGTTTTCCTATTACAGAAAATTTCCCCTTCTAGTGTCCCATATTTTTTCGGAAATAACCAATCTCGAATAAAAAATTAATCAAGTCTCATCATGAAAACAATGATAATTCTAGGAAATTTTTAAATACTAAATTTTAGGCAAAAAACATATATAACCATAACTCAGTAAAATTTATGATTATCAATACATGCACACATAGAAATCAATCTGGGTTTACATGTAGTATAAAAAATCTTTAAAAGAAAGTTGATTAAGTATCGGAATATATATATTCCATACTTGGAAGAATCATGTGAACCCATGCTCCAAGAAAAAAATATAGTTCATCACTCATTTATTCATCATGAGTATAGTAGATTAAAAAGAAAAATACGTACCATTTATAAGTTATAAACACATTTTGAACGAACCATATGTACATGCAGCTTGGACAATAGCAGACGCACACTTCATGCAAGTTTAGTAGTGGCACATTGGCCGATCTGCATGCATGATATGTACTTCGCATCGAGAGACATCAGATATAACCGACGCATCACATTTGGAGACACTGGATGTGGCCGGCACCCGGCGGCGCACATGAGGACGTTATTGATGAAATTGATCAAGGTTGCCTATTCTCATGTGCCTTAATTCTCATTGCTTCTGCTTTCATGCTCCGAGAAATAACTGAGGCATATATCAATCTATTTCTTTTACAATCGGCATGACTCTTTGATGTTAAAGAATTATGTACGTATGTACTTAGGTTATTTCCTACTACTCGAGAACCGCTCATGAGTAGTAAGCAACATCATCAGTGTTCGATGGATAATGACAATCGTATTTTCCATGGTTGAGAAACATGATCATAGCAGGACAGCAGGAGAAGATGGATTGAACTATATCTCTTTTTTAGATCGATTCCAGCGGTTGATGGAACACTAAGTGCAGCGTTGATGCTCTAAAGAACAGATGACGTGTCAAAGCGGAGGATTAGGAAAAGTGGCGGTAGGGACTCCAGATGATGCGCCATCAGGACGGGCGGCGAACTGAAGAACGGTTTTTATGGCAGCAATCGGATGTGTTTTTCTTTCTTTGGATTTGAAATCAGTCGGGTGAGTTTACTGAATGGAAATCAATCTGATGCAACATAAGTATGGCTTCCCTTTGGAGAACATGATGGGACCCTGTAATTTTTTTAGACTGGACGCTGCATTTTTTTATCAGGACGCGGTTCATCTTTTCTTTTGACAGATTATTAGCTCGAGTCACGTATGGGTCATTTATTTCAAGAAAGGAAGCGTGCTTCTGGGAGAACATGCATGATAGGACGCTCTGCATCTTTTTTCATTTTGACGGGACGCAGTACATTGTTTTGTTTACGGGACGCTCTTCATCTTTTTTTAGTGGGTCATCTTTCCTTTTGACAGATTAGATCTAGTCACGTGTGGGTGATTATTTTTTCAACAAAGGAAACGTGCTGAGAAAACATGCATGATAGGACGCTGTACATCTTTTTTTTCCTGACACGACGTTGTACACTATTTTTTTAAGGGACGCTGCTCATCTTTTTTCAGTCGTTCATCTTTTCTTTTGATAGATTAGAGCGAGTCACAAACGTACGTCTGTTATTTTATTTATTTACGGGCGATCATGTATAGGATGTCTTTTTTCTAGTTGTGTCACGCTGTACATTGTTTTGTTTATGGGCGATCATGTATAGGAGTCCACCTAGATTTTACTTGGCCAAAAATTTATTCATGGACGTGACGGCGATCATGTATAGGATGTCTCTTTTCTAGTTGTGTCACGCTGTACATTGTTTTGTTTATGGGCAATCATGTATAGGAGTCCACCTAGATTTTACTTGGCCAGAAATTTATTCATGGACGTGACTTTTGCGGGCAATTAGTAGCATCGTGGAGTTTGTCCCCTTTTTCCATTGGATTGGACTCTATATTGTTGGGGGCTTCCTTTTTTTTGAGGAAACGGATGGATCTTTTTTTTCTTTGATTCACTAAGGTTGGACGTGTCATATATGCCTTTTTTAGTGACGTCGGGACCATTTATGTTACGTATGGTTTCCTTTTATCCTGAACGTATATTCTACAATCCAACGGTGTAATTAATACTAATGATGTGGATTAATGAGAGTACTTGAATGGTGCCTCCAATTAGTAAATATAAGATTGTCCCAAGTGAGGAAAGGATGATGGAGACCATGATTCCCCCACAAGTCGGGATGAGACTCCGGACGAAAAAAAGGGGAGGCCATAAAAAAGAGAGAGAGAAAAGGTCCAAATAAAAAATAAAAAAAATGAGAAAAAAAGAGAGAAGGGACAATGTTACTATCCTTTTACCACACTTGTGCTTCAAAGTGGCACCAAGATCTTCATGATAGAGAATCTCTCATTTTGTCACTTTCATATACTAGTGGGATTTTTTCATTATAGAACTTGGCTTGTATATTCCAATGATAGGCTTCCTCAAAATGCCCTAGGTCTTCGTGAGCAAGCGATTTGGATGCACACCCACTTAGTTTTCTTTTGTTGAGCATTCATAGCTCTAGTGCATCCGTTGCATGGCAATAACTACTCCTCATGTTGACATCAATTGATGGGCATCTCCATAGCCTGTTGATTATCCTCGTCAATGTGAGACTTTCTCCTTTTTTGTCTTCTCCACACAATCCCCATCATCAAATTCTATTCCACCCATAGTGCTATATCCATGGCTCACGCTCATGTATTGCGTGAAGGTTGAAAAGGTTTGAGATTATTTAAGTATGAAACAATTGCTTGGCTTGTCATCGGGGGTATAGAAGTTGGGAACATCTTTGTGTGACGAAAATGAAGCATATCCTAACTATATGATTTTGTAGGGATGAACTTTCTTTTGCCATGTTATTTTGAGAAGACATGATTGCTTTGATTAGTATGCTTGAAGTATTATTATTTTTATGTCAATATGAACTTTTGTCTTGAATTTTTCAGATTTGAATATTCATATCACAATTAAGAAGATTTACATTGAAATTATGCCAAAGTATCAGTCCGCATCAAAAATTCTTTTTTATCATTTACCTACTCGAGGACGAGCAGGAATTAAGCTTGGGGATGTTTGATACGTCTCCAACGTATCTATAATGTTTGATTGCTCCATGCTACTTTATCTACTGTTTTAGGCAATATTGGGCTTTATTATCCACTTTTATATTATTTTTGGGACTAACCTATTAACCGGAGGCCCAGCCCAGATTTGCTGTTTTATGCCTATTTTAGTGTTTCGAGGAAAAGGAATATCAGACGAAGTCAAAATGGAACAAAATCAACTGGAGAAGTTATTTTTGGAAGGAAAGCCACCCGATGGACTTGGAGTGCACGTCAGGAGATACGGGAGGTGCTCACGAGGGTCGGGGGCGCGCCTACCCCCCTGGGCGCGCCCCCTGCCTCGTGGGGCCCCCGTAGCTCCACCGACGCATCTCCTTTCACCCATATTTACCTCGCATCCTAAAACTTCCGTAACGTAAGATAGATCGGGAGTTCCGCCGCCAAGCCTCTGAGCCACCAAAACCTCTCGGAGCCCGTTCGGCACCTGCGGAGGGGGATCCCATCACCGGCGACCATCTTCATCATCCCAGCGCTATCCATGATGAGGAGGGAGTAGTTCACCCTCGGGGCTGAGGGTATGTACCAGTAGCTATGTGTTTGATCTCTCTCTCTCTCTCGTGTTCTCTCTATGGCATGATCTTGATGTATCCCGAGCTTTGCTACTGTAGTTGGATCTTATGATGTTTCTCCCCCTCTACTCTTTTGCGATGAATTGAGTTTCCCCTTTGAAGTTATCTTATTGGATTGAGTCTTTTATGAGAACACTTGATGTATGTCTTGCCGTGATTATCTGTGGTGACAATGGGATATCATGTGCCACTTGATATATGTTTTGGTGATCAACTTGCGGGTTTCGTGACACTGGGAACCTATGCATAGGGGTTGGCACACGTTCTTGACTCTCCGATAGAAACTTTGGGGCACTCTTTGAGGTACTTTTATGTTGGTTGGATGAATCTGGGATTGTGTGATGCATATCGTATAATCATGCCCACGGATACTTGAGGTGACAATGTAGTATCTAGGTGACATTAGGGTTTTGGTTGATGTGTGTCTTAAGGTGTTATTCTAGTATGAACTCTTTTATAGATTGATCCGAAAGAATAACTTTGAGGTGGTTTCGTACCCTACCATAATCTCTACGTTTGTTCTCCGCTATTAGTGGCTTCGAAGTGACTCTTTGTTGCATGTTGAGGGCTTGTTATATGATCTATCTATGTTATTATTGTTGAGAGAACTTGCACTAGTGAAAGTATGAACCCTAGGCCTTGTTTCCTACCATTGCAATACCGTTTACGCTCACTTTTACCAGTAGTTACCTTGCTGTTTTTATTATTTCAGATTACAAAAACCTTTATCTACTATCCATATTGCACTTGTATCACCATCTCTTCGGCGAACTAGTGCACCTATACAATTTTGCATTGTATTGGGTGTGTTGGGGACACAAGAGACTCTTTGTTATTTGGTTGCAGGGTTGTTTGAGAGAGACCATCTTCATCCTACGCCTCCCATGGATTGATAAACCTTAGGTCATCCACTTGAGGGAAATTTGCTACTGTCCTACAAACTTGTGCACTTGCAGGCCCAACAATGTCTACAAGAAGAAGGTTGTGTAGTAGACATCAGGGGCACGCCTTGGTGCCCCGGCAGGGGGGCGCCAAGCCGCCGTGCCGCAGCCGGCGCGGAGTGGGGGCGCCACTGTCTTCGGGCCCCAGACCCAGGAGGAGGCGGTGCTGGATGCCGTCAGCCCTGCGAGGTCGGACGAAGCGGCTTGAGGCCTTCTCCTAGGCCGAGGTGGAGCGGACGCGCGACCTGGAGCGCGCCGTGCTGGTGAGTCTTTTTGCTTCCTTGTAATTTCTTCTTTGTGGGGGCGCACCAGCGCACCCACTGGGTGTAGCCCCCGAGATCCGGGCCAACTACATAGTAGTTGGGTCGAATCTTTAGGAGTGTTGGCCTTGTGTTTGTCTTCTGGTTTCTTCAGCATCTTGACGCCTTCCGGGTTGCCGCCTACAACCGTCTCCTGGGCAAGCACCGGGAGCTCGTGGAGCAGCTTGCCGCCAAGTAGGAGGAGCTCCTCGTCACCGCAGGTACTCTCGTGCTCTTTTTAGTGCGCGCCCCCACCCCCGAGATTCAGGCCAATTGTGTAACAATTGGGCCAAATCTTATGTCTTGCTTTTTTCTTCTGCTGGTTCCTTCTTTTTCACAGCTGAGGTGCTGTCCTGGCGGACTCAGCTGCTCCGGGCCGGTCATCATTACGACCGGCTTGTTGCCGACACCAGCCGGCTTGGCGTTGAGGCGACGCCGGCGAGGGTGGAGGCGGCCTCGGGCCGGCAGTCTCTTGACGAGGCTAACCGGCTGCATGAGCAGTTGGCGGGTCACAAGAGCTGCCTTGAGGCCGAGGTGGAGCTTCTCAAGGCGGAAACCGCCAAGGTCGCGGAGGCGCAGCGGGCCCTGGTGGAGGCGGACCAGCAGCGCGGCTAGCTGGCCGAAGACGAGGGCCGGCTCTAGGCCGAGGTGGAACGCCTGCGGGGGCAGGTCACCACGGCTGAGGGCGCCCGTGAGGACGAAGCCCGCCGCCGCGAGGCAGCCGAAGACAAGGACGCCGAGCTGAAGGCGTCCCTTGCCAAGGCGGCCGCTCTGGAGAAGGCGCTCGAGGAGCGCGACCGCTCCATGCATCGGGAGCGGCGTGGTACGTTGCTTGAGGCGCAGCACCTGGAAGAGTCCTTCTCCAGTAAGTGCTGCTTCTTGTGGCTTGCCGGGTCGGGACCCGGCTTTTCTTCCTTGTTGTTCTTCTAAATTGCTTCTTCCTTTGCGGCAGGGGCCTTCCCGGAGACGCAGCAGCTGGCGGAGGAAGCCGTCCGCTATCAGCGCGACCCGACCGGTGTTGTTGGGCCTGGGACGGATCCACGGACGGGCCTGGACCTTCCCGGAGATCATCGCCGCTGCTGAGGCCCGCCTGCGGGTCTTGGGGAGGTAGATGGAGCGGCTGTCCCGGGCCGGCACCGCGATGACGACGACCCTTTGGCCGGGGCCATCGTGCTGAGCAGCTTCACGCGCCTGGCGCGCTAGCTGGAGACGGGTCCAGACCATCTTGGCGAGTGGCGCGTCTCCGCCGCTCATGCCGGTGCCGAGATGGCGCCCCGGTTTGCATTGTCTTGGCACCCGGATCTTCACCGGACGCTACCGATGGGTCACCGGGCGGATCGAGCGATTCTTTGCGAGGAGCAGCCGGCTGGATCACCTCCCGGGCCAGCTACATCGCCGAGTTTGCCTTCCATGACGAGTTCCATCCAGAGCGGACGGAAGACGGCAGGGCCGTGGATGGCGACGACTAGGGCTTGCTTCTCCATGATCCGGAGGGGAGCTCGGAGTATACGGGCGTCTACAGCGACACGAATGCTGAGGAGGACACCTGTGTCTCGTCGGACCCGGAGGCCTCCAGGGGAGAGCCGTCGACGTCGCGACGCGGCGCTGGAGATGCCTGACACACTTTATGCAGAATCTGTTAAGTAGCAGGTCCACCCACCCACTAGGGTTTTTTAGGGTGCAATGAACTCCGGCCGTGGGCCTTTTGTTTAAATATCTATGTGTAAATGTCGTGAGTGTCTTTGTTTTTTTGCCTTCTGTTTTCAGACCGATTTCATGCGTTTTTTCCTTTCTCAAACCTCCCCCCCCCCCGCGAGTCAGACAACCGATGCTCCAGTCTGTGACAAGGAGTTCGATTTTTTGAAAGAGGCGCGCAGGACTTGGGTCTTTGGAAACGTTGAGCGCGAGAAAAACACCCACTGGGCCGGCTGGCGGCAATCCGGCAAAGCCGGTTGGCGAGCAGCCGGTCGTGCAGCTGTTCATTTTGTGAATGGCGGGCCGGGTTGATCGACCCGGCGGCCTTTGACTTAGTGTATGAAGCGTAAACGAGCTTTGGCCTGTTGTGCTTGCCAGCCGACAGCCAAAGCTGGATCTGTGGCTTTAGGGCGAAGTGAGGGACCGCATCATCCTAACTTTTATCAGAAATCACCAAGTAAGGCGGCGGGGTGGCTATCGAGCCGGCCAGCCCCGAGCCCCCGGGTCGAGCGAGTCGGACCGGTGGCCGGGTTCAGTGGTGTAGTGATGCCGAAAAAATAAGGACCCAATAAATTGCTCGGCAAAAGGTAGCCCCCGAGTCTCGTTCGGGGACCCCATAGTTTCATGCGTTTACAAAAGTTGACGATACATACACTCGTGCGGCTAACTGTAAAATGGGCAGAGGAGTTCCGCGTTCCACGGCCGTGTCGTTTCTTCACCGGCGGTGTCCTTCTTGCGCTTCTTTGACTTGCGTGCATCGATGAGGTAGTAGGCGTTGCGATCGCGCAAGGACCTGCTCACGATGAATGGGCCCTCCCATGGAGGGGACAGCTTGTGCTGGCCTGCCTGCTCTTGGATGAGGCGGAGGACGAGGTCGCCCTCGGAACGCAAGGGGCTTGATCTTCTTGCTGTGGTAGTGCCTCAGACCTTGCAGGTAGATGGCCGAGCGGCTGAGCGCCAGGAGACGTGCTTCTTCGAGCAGGTCGACACCATCTTCGCGGGCTTCTCGGGCTTTGGCTTCGGTGTACATCGCAACGCGCGGCGAGTCGAACTCGACGTCGGTTGGGATGATGGATTCGGCTCCGTAGACGAGGAAGAACAGGGTGAACCCGGTCGACCGATTCGGCATGGTGCGGAGACTCCAGAGAACGGCTGGCAACTCGTCGAGCCAGCTGCCGGGTGAGCAGATGAGTGGCTCGACGAGTCGCAGCTTGATGCCGGACAGGATGAGTCCGTTGGCCCGCTTGACCTGCCCGTTGGACTGCGGATGCGCAACGGAGGCCAGGTCGAGGCGGATGCCGGAGACGGAGCAGTATTGCTCAAGCGCGCGCTTGGCGAAGTTTGTGCCGTTGTTGGTGATGATGCTGTTCGGCATGCCGTAGCGCACCGCTATGTCCTTAATGAACCGGACGGTTGTTGGCCCGTCTAGTTTCTTGATTGCTCTTGCCTCGATCCACTTGGTGAATTTGTCCACTGCCACCAGCAGGTGCGTCATGCCGCCTCGAGCGGTTTTGAAGGGTCCCACCATGTCGAGTCCCCAGACCGCGAAGGGACAGGCGATCGGTATGGTGCAGAGTGCTGATGCCGGCTGGTGGCTGCGTTTGCTGAAGCGCTGGCATCCCTCACACTTGAGGATGAGCGACTCGGCGTCCTCGAGGGCCGTGGGCCAGTAGAAACCAAGGCGGAACGCCTTGGCCACCAGGGATCGCGATGCGGCGTGGTGCCCGCACTCTCCCTGGTGGATGTCGAGGAGCATGTCGATGCCCCAATTCTGCTCGACGCAGTGCTGGAACACGCCGGTGGGGCTGCGCTTGACGAGATCGTTGTTGATGATGCTGTAGGCGGACGCCCGGCACTGCACTTGCCGAGGTTCGGTCTCGTCCATGAGGAGAACCCCGTTCTTCAGGAATTATGATATTGGGAGGGCCCAGGATGGAGCTGCCACCATGGCGAAGACGGCCACCAGTGTGGGTTCCAAGTCGGCAGCCCCCGAGCCGGGTTGAGCAGCCCCCGGGTCGGAGTTGGCGACGGTCGGGTCCAGGTTGATGGTGGCCGGGTCGAGCTGAGCGGCCCCCAGGCCGGGTTCAACAGTCCCCGGGCCGGCTTGAGGTGCGGCCGGATCGTCTGGAACGTGAATGGACTCGGAGTCCGGCGATGGCTTGACGGACGGCTTGTGCAGGTGCTCGAGGGAGACGCCGGACGGGATGGCTTGTCGTGACGAGGCGATCTTGGCGAGTGTGTCGGCTGCTTCTTTCTCCGCGCATGGGACGTGGAGGAACTCGCAACCCTCGAAGGATCCGGACAACTTCTGGACGAGGAAGCGGTAGCTTGCCATGTTTGAGTCGCGGGCGTCCCACTCGCCGGAGCACTGCACACCACTAGGTCCAAGTCGCCATAGCACAAGATGCGCCGGATGCCGAGTTCCTTGGCAAGCCGGAGGCCATGCACAAGGGCTTCATATTCGGTGACGTTGTTGGAGGTGGCGAAGTGGATCTGGAGCGCGTAGCGGAGCCGGTCGCCCTTCGGGGATGACAGTACGATGCCGGCCCCTAAGCCGAGTCGCATCTTGGACCCGTCGAAGTGCATGCGCCAATGCGTTGAGTTGGGAGGTGGCGGCAGGTACTGGGTCTTAGTCCAGTCGACGAGGAAGTCGGCCAGGCTTGAGACTTGATCGTGGTGCGGGGCTCGTAGAGGATGGTGTGGCTGGCTAGCTGGATCGCCCACTTGGCGACCCGGCCAGAGGCGTCCCGGCACCCGATGATTTCTCCGATTGGCACCGTGCTGACGACGGTGACGACGTGCTCTTGGAAGTACTGCTTCAGCTTCTTGGCGGTGAGGTACACACCGTAACACATCTTCTGGTAGTGCGGGTAGTTCTGCTTGGAGATGGAGAGCACCTCGCTCATGTAGTAGATTGGGCGTTGGACGGCTTGGATCTTGCCCTTCTCTGGTCGCTCGACCACCAGCACCGTGCTGACCGCCCGCGAGGTCGCGGCTATGTAGAGCAACAGCGGCTCCTTGTTGGTCGGTGCGGCCAGGACTGGCGCGGTGGAGAGCATGCGCTTGACGTCTTGGAAGGCCTCGTCTGCCTTGTCGTTCCACTCGAACGGACTTGTCTTCTTCATCAGCTGGTACAGGGGGAGCGCCCTCTCGCCCAGCCGGCTTAGAAACCGGTGACCGAGGCCAAGCACCCGGTGAACTTCTGGACGTCGCGCGGCCTGGCGGCTTGCGCATGCGCTCGATGGCCTTGATCTTCACCGAGTTTGCCTCAATGCCGCGTTCCGAGACGAGGAAGCCAAGTAGCTTTCCGGCCAGAACGCCGAAGACGCATTTTTCTGGGTTAAGCTTGACCTTGTATTCGCGGAGGTTGGCGAATGTTTCCTTCAAATCGTCGAGGAGCATGAGGTGTTGCTTGGTCTTTACCATGATGTCGTCCATGTACACGCGGATATTGTGGCCGAGTTGCGGCAGCAGGCATTTCTGCATGCAGCGTTGGAAGGTGGCGCCGGTGTTCTTCAAGCCGAACGACATGGTGATGTAGCAATACACCCCAAAGGGCATGATGAAGGACGCTGAGGGAGTCCCGGACTAGGGGGTGTCCGGATAGCCGAACTATCATCATTGGCCGGACTCCAAGACTATGAAGATACAAGATTGAAGACTTCGTCCCGTGTCCGGATGGGACTTTCCTTGGCGTGGAAGGCAAGCTTGGCGATAAGGATATGTAGATCTCCTACCATTGTAACCGACTCTGTGTAACCCTAGCCCTCTCCGGTGTCTATATAAACCGGAGGGTTTTAGTCCATAGGACAGAACAACAATCATACCATAGGCTAGCTTCTAGGGTTTAGCCTCCTTGATCTCGTGGTAGATCCACTCTTGTACTACCCATATCATCAATATCAATCAAGCAGTAGGGTTTTACCTCCATCGAGAGGGCCCGACACAGGTAAAACATCGTGTCCCTTGTCTCCTGTTACCATCCGCCTAGACGCACAGTTCGGGACCCCTACCGAGATCCGCCGGTTTTGACACCGACATTGGTGCTTTCATTGAGAGTTCCTCGTGTCGCCACGATCGAAGGGTGCCTCTTCCCGTCTTTAAAGACGGTACCATTTCCAAAGGAGCTTTGGCCGCCGGCCAAACTATCCGGCTAGGTGGTTTTCTTATGACCGCCTGTTCGGCCGCCGCTTCGACGATGACCTCTCGGGTCATCAAAAGCGATCTTCACGTCAACTCGGAATTCACCGAGCAGCTGGATCCGAGTGGAGCTCTCTTCTGTAAACGAGCTCTTGGATCGCATTGCCGCCCTGGGAGTCGCTACAGACTATGATCAGATTGGGCTTAAAACCGATCTGAGAGAGATTAACTCTCCCCAGGTTACCCACCATGTTGCGGTGGTAGAGGAACAACGCGGCGACTCTTCTTCTATATTAAAGACCAGTTATGTCCGGACTCCTGATCCCTCCATGCCGGATTCCCACGGAGGGACGGACGTCAATCAAGTACTAAACCTAAAGTCAGGCAGCGGACCAGATTCATTGGACAACGTCCAGCAATCCAAGCTTCCAAATTCGGAAACTTTTCGGCCCTTGAGCCTCAAGTTGGGCAGGGTTCCGGAATCAATTCCACCCGCCCACCCAAACATAAGCGATCTATCTCAAATCCGGCAAGAGCCCACGGAAACAGTACATCATTACTGGGCCAGATTCCTCCTAGTTATGGACAGGATAAAGGACTGCCATGAGGAAAGCGCAATCTCAATTTTCTGCAACAATTGCACGGACAAGGGAATCACGAACGCCATAAATCACCGCGAAATTACACGCTTCGCCGACCTGGCGTCCATAGTACGAAAGTACTATGCGATGGAGAGTACCTGGAAAACCGAAACTAAGTTTTGGGACAATCCGGCTCCGAACACAACCCTGGTCCGAAACAAAAGGGTGCATCATGCTCAGGCACCCGGGACAAAAACCAAAAAGCAAAAACCCCATAAAGGGCACGGAACCGTATTGGAGGGATGGCTTAGCAGACCCTGTAAAATCCACAGTACAGAGGGCATCACTCCAACACATAGCCTTCGAGCATGTTGGATACTACGGCAGGTGGCCAAAAGTGGCGAAGAGCTTCTAGCCCCGGAGAACCAACCCAACAGTACCAGTACGGTATTAACAGTCTTTGAGATTTTCGTATCAAACAACATGCGGGAACGAACACTCCGCAGCCTTATCGAAGTCTACCAAGTAGCAACAATAAATCCATGGAGTGACACGGCTATCACCTTCAACGCCAGCAACGAACCTAAATTCCGAACAGCCCGAGCACCAGCCGCATTGGTCCTCAGTCCAATAGTGGACGACTTTCATCTTACCAAGGTACTCATGGATGGCGGCAACGGATTAAACCTCATCTACGAGGAAACCCTCCAAAAAATGGAAATAGACTGGAGCCGCATTGAGCGAGGCAGCACAACCTTTAGAGGAATAATCCCTAGTCGGGAAGCACGCTGCATAGGAAAAATCACACTAGATGTGGTGTTCGGCTCGCTGGACAATTACAGGTCCAAGGAGGTCACGTTCCAAGTGGCCCCGTTCAGCAGGGGATATCACGCCTTATTAGGGCGAGAGACATTCACAATTTTCCAAGCTATACCCCATTACGGGTACATGAAGCTTAAAATGCCCGGGCCCAATGGAATCATCACTCTTGTCAGTGATCCGGACATAGCACTCCGCGCTGAAAATAAGACAGCCGCACTAGCCCTAGAGGCACTATCCGAAGCCCTAGCGGCAGAGGAACTCATCGCACAAGGCCCACGGTGAATAGGGACGATGTGATACTCGATAAGAGATCTAAGTCCACCTCTTTAAACCAGCAGATTTAAATAGTCAAATTCCAGGTCCATCCAACGGACCCCACAAAGACGGCCTCCATTGGGGCACAATTAAACCCTGATGTAGACGCTGCACTACGAGAATTCCTTCGGGAAAATTGGGACATTTTGGCCTGGCACCCTTCGACATGCCAGAATCCCACGCAGTCAAGGCAGAACACAGCCTAAACATCCTAAAGGATTCAAGCCACCAAACAGGCTCTTTGGCGATTTTCCAACCCGAAGATGTGCAATGGGAGAGGAGCTAGCCAAACTATTAGAAGCCGATTCATCGAGATATAAAACATCCAGACCGCTAGCAAACCCGGTGATGGTACCAAAAAGGACAAATCTCGGCGCCTTTGTGTCGATTTTAAAGACCTTAACAAGGCCTGTCCAAAGGATCCTTTCCCCCTTCCCCTCATCGACCAAATCATCGATGCTACCGCAGGCACGATTCATTGTGCTTCCTCGATGCATACTCGGATACCATCAAATCAAGATGGCGGAAATGACCAGGCCGCAACGGCATTCATTACTCCATACGGACCATTCTGCTTCAACACAATGCCCTTCGGACTCAAAAACACCGACGCAACATATCAGCGCATGATTCAGACATGTCTGGCTACCCAGATCGGCAAAACGGTGGAGGCATACGTGACGATGTGGTCGTTAAGACCAAACACGCCGAAACTCTAGTAGAAGATTTGAGGCTCACATTCGACAACCTCCGAGCATATGACATTAAGCTCAACCCGAAAATGCGCTGCATACCAGCCGGAAAGCTCTTGGGCTTCATTGTATCCGGTAGAGGAATTGAAGCAAACCCAGCCAAGATCCGAGCTCTGTCACAATTGGATATCCCAAAAGACCTCAAACAAATACAAAAATTGACTGGATGCGTGGCGGCTCTAAGCCGCTTCATCTCCCGTTTGGGAGAAAAGGCATTGCCCCTCTATCGCCTCCTCCGGCGCACCGAACACTTCGAATGGACGGATGCTGCCACGGCCGGACTCAAAGAAATAAAGGCCATATTGGCAACAAATCCGGTCCTGGCTGCGCCCAACCTGGGCGAACCAATGTTATTATATATCACGGCAACACATCAAGTTGTCAGAGTGGTACTCGTCGTCGAACGAGAAACAGAAGGACACAAATTCCCTCTTCAAAAACCAGTGTATTACGTATCCATTGTCTTAACTCCAGGCAAGTCCCGGTATCCACATTATCAAAAGATAGCATACGCGGTATTCATGGCATCTCGGAAGCTGCGACACTACTTTCAAGAGTGTTCAATAACAGTGGCCTCCGAAGTACCTCTCAACGACATTATAAGCAACCGCGATGCGACGGGCAGGATGCGAAATGGGCCATTGAGCTCTTACCATTCGACATAACCTACAAACCACGGCGAGCCATAAAGTCGCAAGTTTTGGCTGACTTCATCGCCGAATGGACCGAAGCCGAACTCCCTAAAGAGTACGGCGCATACTCCAATTGGATCATGCATTTCGACGGCTCCAAAATGTTGGCCGGCTTGGGGGCTGGCGTCGTATTGACATCCCCAACCGGAGACACGGTCCGATACGTACTTCAGATAATGTACATGGACTCCAACAATGCAGCCGAATATGAGGCCCTTCTACATGGTCTCCGGATGGCAATCTCCATGGGTATTCAACGCCTAGAGGTGCGCGGGGATTCAAACCTCGCAATATCCCAAGTAAATGGAGACTTTGACGCCAAGGATCCGAAAATGGCAGCCTATCGTAACGCCGTCTTAAAAATGTCACCGGTTCAAGGACTCAATTCCACCATGTAGCCCGAGATAATAACCAGCAGCCGATGTGTTGGCACGCATCGGCACAAAACGCGTCACCGTCCATCCAAACATCTTCCTGGAGCGGCTCTTTAAGCCATCCATACTATGGGAAGAGGAGTCCGGAAATAACAACCCGGAACCAACCGCACCACCCAACACGGAACATTCTGACACAATCGGTGGCTCAGCCAATGAAATAACACCTTCAAATTTCACGAAATAATGGCAGTAATTGCCCGTGGATCGGAACCATTCCTAGCCTACTTAATTAGGCAGAACTTCCGAAGACCAAAATGAGGCCCGCTGCATAGTTCGGTGATCTAAAGCCTGCAAGGTCCATGAGGGAGAACTTTATATGAAAAGCACAACCGGAGTCCTTCAACGGTGCATCTCCGAAGAGCAAGGACGAAATCTCCGGCTGAAATTCACGCCGACTCGGCGGGCACCACGCCGCAGCCCGGCCCTTGTGGGCAAGGCCTTCCGATAGGATTTTATTGGCCGATCGCCGGGCAGATGCTCAGACTTAGTCCAACGATGCGTCGGTTGCCGCTCTTTGCTAATCAAAGCCACATGCCACCCAACGCCTCAAAACTATACCCATCACCGCCGCTTATGTCCAGGGGCTTGACATGGTAGGACCCTTAAAGGGGAACCCACAAGCAAAAATACCTATTGGTCATGGTGGATAAATTCACCAAATGGATAGAGGCCAAGCCGGTTAAAACGGCCGAATCCGGACCTGTGATAGACTTCATATCTGGGGTAGTACACAGTTATGGCGTCCTCCACAACATCATATCTGATAACGGCACGAACTTCACGGCCGACGAGGTTAAACTCTGGTGCAAAAACATGGGCATCAAGCTCGACTACGCTTCAGTCTATCACCCGCAAACTAACGGTCAAGTCGAACGAGCAAATGGTCTAATCATGAGCTACATTAAACCCAGGTTAGTGCAGTCCCTCATGGAATCTAACACGCACTGGGTGGAGGAGCTCGACTCCGTACTCTGGGGGCTGCGGACCACGCCAAATCGTACTACCGGATTCACGCCATTCTTTATGATATACGGTGCAGAGGCAGTTTTGCCCTGCGATATAATTCATGACTCACCTCGAGTGCGCATGTACGAAGAAAGTGAAGCCGAGTTGGATCGGCAGGACAGTTTGGATGCATTGGAGGAGGAGCGCGACGTGGCAAAGGCTCGTTCCGCATTCTATCAGTAGCAGGCTTGAAGATATCAAAGTAGAGAAGTACGGGCCAAAACTTACAATGTTGGCGAACTAGTTCTACGCCTGCCGGACAAGAAAAAGGACAAACTCAAGCCCAAGTGGGAAGGTCCCTTCATCATCGAGCAAGTCCTGACCGGCGGAGCGCATCGCTCACTTAAACGCATCGAACAATCGACTCGAGCCGAACCCATGGAACGCAGCCCGCCTCCGAAGATTCTACGCCTAGCGCCGGACTCAGAGTTCGTCTCCTTCCTCCGTCCACATTTTAAACGTTTGCTGTCTTTTGTTTTTTGTCTTCCTTCCCCCCTCTTTTCGTAAAGCCTTTGTGGGCTGACCTGCGCATTGTTCGCACACACTTGACGTGCTGCTTGCACTCATTATACCTGGGGGCTTCTTTAACAGAAGCTTATTTATACGGGCTTCATGCCCAACACATGCGTCACACTTCCGCATGTACCTTTTACTCACCATTATATGCATCGATATGACTTAAGTTTTGGCCAAGCCGGGTTGCCTGGCTCCTGTGCTTACCCCTACGTTCCCGATTGTTCGGCTAGGAGGTAAAGGGAGCACCTCTACGATTGTTACCGCCGGGTCAGCCGGATGTGCACCTCAGACTGGGTGAAGCCGAAAGCTAGCGTTCTTAATGGAATATTCGGTCGGTGACTTGAAAGATAATTTCTTATTTATTTATTTATCTACCCCCAGATGTTTTTCTGCTCTTTTCGCAGTCCGGACATGCACTTTAGGGCATGCCTCCCAGGGAAAGGAACCCCTAACGGAACTATTCTCCCTGGAATATGTTTCTTACTAACCATGTAATATAACATAACTAGTTTGGCACTTGTCTGATAAAGCACTAATGACCCCTACGCCTGGTCTCCATGCATGCCCCGGTTTTTTCATAACCGTGAGGGTATTCGGACACACTCCGGACTCTAGAGTCCCGAGGTTGAAGCGAAAAGGTCCACAAAGACAAACGATCTACAATCCGGCTAGAAGGCATTTCACATGTCATTTTAGATTACATCGTCAAGTTGACTGATTGTACTCCTCTTCAATCCCATCTAATAGGCTGTCTAGCTTACAGTCCCGTTGGGAATACTTAGCGGCCAACTCTACTTGGCCGTACATTAAGCTCACAGGAATCTCCTTCCCATCGGGCCCCACAGGTCCGACCTCGGCCATGTGGTTCGGATCAGCCTTCGTGTACCGCGCCTTCACCATGGCACGAGCCTCCGGGCGCCTTTGACGGCAGCCGATATCTTCCATAGACGGAAGCGCTGCCATGCTCCCCGAAGCTTCTCCACAAGCCTCCAAGACCCTCGGGCAGGGAGACGGACGCCATAAGGCACGGACGACGCCGCTCATTGCTCGCCGAACACGTTAGGCAAAGCAGCAGCAGCTCGAAGCAGATCACCCATTGAACGGGCATTTCCTCCGCGACGCGACCCGTGAGCACACCTGCGATACATATTTCGTCAATCGACTCCCACCGAACTCTTCTTTTCAAAAGAGTTTGCTCAAGCACTTACTATAAATGCCGCGACGGCCGCTGATTTTCCTTCACGGAGCTGCATACCGGGCCCGAACACCTTTAGCTCTTCTCCCACCGGGTGTGGGCATCTTGGAGTTTTTTCCTCTCCCGGTGCACCTTCATAAGCACCTCTTGCGGCCTTCAGTCGCGCGCAGAGTGTTGCTTGTCCGAATCAAGTCCGGCAACATCTGCAATATTATTGTCAGACTTATATGCACGCCGCACGCCATAAACCGCTTATTTTTTTGAAATGTGTTACCAGAGGGGGTCTCTGTGTCTCCTCCTGCGGCGGCTAGTGCGGCCTCAAGTTGTTCCTTGCACTCTTGAAGCTCCTGGGACAATTGGGTATTCTTCTCCGTAAGATCCTGCATATCAAATGATCCTTAAATCAGTTATTCTAACTACTTTAAGTCTCGGGGGCTACTGGCATATATAACTATTAAAATTCCTTACCCGTATGTCTTTCACATACTGCTCCGTGGCTCTGGTTAAACCATCTTGAGCGGCATGGAGGTGCGCGTCTCCCGCATTAAAGGCATTCAACGCCTCTGGGGAGAAACACGCGTCATGAAGAACTGTCCGGCGGCGCCTGTGATTCATGGCGCTCTCCACCTCAGACCTGGTGGAGGACAGCCTGTCGACATCCTCCGTTGGAGGAGCATCCGCTCGCGCTTTGCGCCGCCTCCCCCTCCGGACCAGGTGTTGGAGCCTGGCTGGCGGAGGCTTGGTTGGCAACCTCTCCGGGCACAATCCGGCGAGCGCTCTTTCTCCTGGAAAAGTCATGAGCATTAATATACCTCCCAGGAATCTTTCCCTTAAAAACGGTGGCGTGCTATCTGATTCTTGGCGATGTTTCGATTCGCACCGCACCCCTCTTCCGCCTGCTGGGCCGAACTGACCCTTGTCGGTCAGCCGCCGCGGGTTCGGCTTCCCGCCGCGAAGGCACCTCCTGTGAGACACCGTTGGTATACGGTGGTCAGAAATAAGCACGGATGAAGTAATGGTATCAGGACTCCGGTCATAGTTACCTGGGAAGCCGGAGATAAACCGGGGTAGTCAGCCGTAATGGCGACTAGAGCATTGTCCATGCTGAGTTGGTGGAACACCCCGTCAATCAGCTCCACCTCTATGTCCGGATCCTCTCCGGAGGCCGTATCAAGGGATCTTCCCAGATCCTCGGGTTGTGGAGTCGGACTGTGTATGCCCTCCACATCCCGGCGCAGTTCCTGTGTCGAAATCATAAAGTAAGACACTTAACTTTGAAAGCACGGATCGGATAGATAGACGTCCGCTTACCTAGCTCCGAGGGTTATTCATGGAGAATCCATTTAATGGACTCGTGTGGAGGAAGTCCTCCTTCTCCCCCTTGTACAAGCCGGACAGGATCTTCACCAGATCGGCAGCCGATCCCGGCCCCTTGCGGCCATGACGGGTGGCGTCATTCTCCCGCTGAAATCCCACATGGGTGGCCCCTATATTGGGCGGCTGCACCCTCGATAATGCACGTGGCCATGACTCCAATCATGGTCAATCCGAATGGGCCAGCAACCTTATCCGGCCCATCAGATATTGGACACTCCTATCATCTTCCCGTTGAGGGCTCCGCGGGCGCCAACTCAGGCGTTTCTTCAGAGGAGCATTGCTGAACTCCGGGAGGCCGATCCGAACTGGGTCCGCAGGGGCGCCTTCCATATAAAACCAATCCAAGGCCAGTCTTGGATGCCTTTTTGGGGTTCCGGATAGATATCCGTCCCGCGATGCGCCATATTTCGCTCCGCCCACTTGATATATCGACCCCTCGCGAGAACGGGTACGAGGCAAAACAATCTCTTCCACAAAGACAAAATGGGGCTCGATGCCCAAGAACATCTCGCAAAGAGCTATAAAACCCGCAATGTGCAAAATGGAGGCAGGTGTAAGGTGATGAAGCCGAGTCAGAGAACTCCAGAGCCCCGGAGAAACGGATGTATGGGAAATCCGAGCCCCTTATTAGATAAGGGACGGCACACCCGCCTCCTTTGGAGGGATTGGGGTGTTCTTCGCCTACTTTCCACCTTTGTAGGTGGCTAGTCCGCTCGAACCGGGACCATGAAGCCCGGAGGAAGGTATCCTCCGCTTGAGCGCCACCAGCTCGCCGTGCAAGGGATGAACATCTCCTCCAATCTCTGGCCGAGGGCTGAGCGCGAGAGGAGGAGCCGATCGACTGGCCCATGATGGAGTGGATTTTGTCGAGGCGCCCGATGAGTACTGTGGAAGGAGGATGGTGTGATTTGGATCTAGATCCTTGCCTCTCTTATAGGCAGCTTATTCGTGTAGCTTGGGGGTAAAACATAAAAATACCCTGGCTTTTCGCATTCATACGACACATGGAAGAGGGCCATTATTGGGCGTGGAAGCCAAGGAGCGCAACATTTATGAGGAAGCCGGACACTATTCGGCGAGCACATGGAATTTGGAGGAGAACCCGCCTTGCAACGCCGAAGACAATATACGCGCCGGACTCGTCGTCATTGAAGCCTGGTTCAGGGGCTACTGAGGGAGCCCCGGACTAGGGGGTGTCCGGATAGCCGAACTATCATCATTGGCCGGACTCCAAGACTATGAAGATACAAGATTGAAGACTTCGTCCCGTGTCCGGATGGGACTTTCCTTGGCGTGGAGGGCAAGCTTGGCGATACGGATATGTAGATCTCCTACCATTGTAACCGACTCTGTGTAACCCTAGCCCTCTCCGATGTCTATATAAACCGGAGGGTTTTAGTCCATAGGACAGAACAACAATCATACCATAGGCTAGCTTCTAGGGTTTAGCCTCCTTGATCTCATGGTAGATCCACTCTTGTACTACCCATATCATCAATATCAATCAAGCAGGAGTAGGGTTTTACCTCCATCGAGAGGGCCCGAACCTAGGTAAAAACATCGTGTCCCTTGTCTCCTGTTACCATCCGCCTAGACGCACAGTTCGGGATCCCCTACCCGAGATCCGCCGGTTTTGACACCGACAGACGTCTTCAAGGCATTGGCCGGGTCCAGCGTCCAGGAAGGACAGGAGCTCGCACCCGGCGGTCGAGTCGATGACTTGGTCGATTCGCGGGAGAGCGAACGGATCCTTGGGACAAACCTTGTTGAGGCTGGTGTAGTCGATACACATGCGCTAGGTCTTGTTCTTCTTTAGGACAAGGACTGGATTGGCCAGCCAGTCGGGTGAAACACTTCCATTATGAAGCCGGCCGCCAAAAGCTTGGCGACCTCTTCACCAATGGTTCTTCTCTTCTCTTCGGAAAATTGTCGTAGGGGTTGACGGACAGGCTTGGCGTCCTTACGGACGTGAAGTTTGTGCTCGGCGTACTTCCTCGGGATGCCCGACATGTCCTTGGGGGTCCATGCGAAGATATCCCGATTCTCACGGAGGAAGTCGACGAGCTTGCCTTCCTATTTGCTGTCGAGGCGGGCGCCTACGACAACATACTTGCTGCAGCTGGGGTCTTCTGGGTTGAGCCTCACTTTCTTGGTCTCCTTGGAGGGCTTGAAGGCAGCCTCGTTGGCCGGGTCCGTGGTCGGGATCGACGTGGCGGAGGCCTCGCCTGCCAGGGAGACGATCCGCTCGAGCTGGCGCCGCTCCTCGGCAATGACCAGCGACTCGGCCAACTTGGGTCCATCTCGAGCGCACTCCAGGGACTTGCGGTAATCGCCGGTGATCGTGATCAGGCCCTTGGGACCCGACATCTTCATCTTCAGGTACGCGTAGTGGGGAACCGCCATGAACTTTGCGAGTGTAGGCCGGCCCAGCAGCGCGTGATACGCGCTGGACAGGTCCACCACCTCGAACTAGATCGGCTCGCGCCGGAAGTGGCTGCTGTCGCTGAACAGGACATCGAGCCGGACCCGGCCAATGGGAGAGCAGGAGAGGCCTAGCACGATGCCGTGGAAGATCGTCCGGGTTGGCTCCAGGTCCTCGGCCTTGAGGCCGAGCTTGGTCATCGTGTCGCGGTAGAGGATGTTGATGTTGCTGCCGCCGTCGATGAGGACTCGGGAGAACTTGCATGTGTGCCGCGCGATGATGGTGGGGTTGAGGACGAGGGCGTATCCACCTGGACTCGGCATGACCGTCGGGTGATCCTCCCGGGTCCAGGGGATCAGCCGATCCGACCAATGCATGAACACCGGCTTGGCCGGGACGACGGTGTTCACCTCCTGCCGAAGAAGGCGCTTGCTGCGCTTGTCATCGCGGAGGCTGGTGAAGACGATGTAGGCCGCGTTCTTATCCGGGTAGGCGTTGTTCCGGATCGCGCCGCCAGCGGGAGGCGGAGGTGGAGGCGGAGGCGGCTGTCCTGCGCCTGGAGCTGGAGCCGGAGCCGGAGGAGGCGGGACATCTCCCCTCATGATGCGCTTGGTGATGACGCACTGCCGAAGCATGTGCGTGGAGGGTCTTGCACCGTTGTGGTGCTTGCATGGGGTGTCGAGCATCTCCTCGAAACTCATGGCGGGTTGCCATGCCATCTTGCTGGTCTGCCGGCGCTTCGCCGCCGGGTCCGCCGCGGGCTCGACGACCGCGATGAGCCGGTTGTCGTGACGCTGCACCGACTGCTCGGCCTTGCGCTTGTTGTTCTGGTGATGCTGCTGCCAGCTGCTTTCGTCGGCTGGCTTCGGGGGAGGAACCGGCTTTGCCTTGTCGGCTTCATCCAGCGCCACCTGGATCTTCATGGCGGAGTCGGCGTTGGCATACTTGTCCGTTATCACCATGAGCGCGGACATGGTGGCCGGCTCGGAGCGCAAGAGCTTGTGCTTGAGGAGGGTGCCGTCTCGGCACCCGCTGATGAAGCACTGGATCACCTGGACTTCATGGACGCCCTTGCAGTTATTTCGGAGCTCGGTCCAACATGCGAGGTACTCGCGACCCGTCTCCGTCGGCCCCTGTACGCACATGGCGAGCTGGCTAGGGCGATCGGGTCGCTTGTAGGTCCCCATGAAGTTGCGGACAAAGGCCTCCTCGAAGTCGACCCACGCGTTGATGCTGCCCATCGGCAGACTGTTCAACCACGTGCGGGCCAACCCCTGGTGCATGAGCGGTGCGTAGCGCACGGCGAGACAACGATTGGCACCGGTGATGCCAATGGCCGTGGTATAGTCGGTGAGCCAGTCTTCTGGCTTCACGGTCCTGTTGTACTTGGGGGTGTCGTGGGGAAGCATGAGCCCTTTGGGGAAGAGCTCTTCCCGGATGCGTGGGCTGAAACAGGCCGGCCCAATAGCACCGCTCTCCTCCACCTCTAGGGAGCGAGCGAGCTGATTGAGGCGGTGGCGAGCGTCGGTATCGTCGATGGCGCGTGGGCCGAGTCGACTGGCGGCCAGGCCCCGAGGGGCCGGGTCGGTTGGAGCCGGACGCCGACCAGGCTGGCCGGGTCCGCACTGAGTCTCCGCTGCGGGCTCGCTGCCCAGGACATCGGCGGCTGTGGCGGCCGGGTTGCGCCGAGTCCGAGCTTGGCCGGAGTGCGCCTCGCCGGGCGGCGAGGAAGCCGTGTGCAAAAGTTTGCCGGGTCCGCCAAGGCGGGCGGAGCCGGACCCCGCCGGCTTGGCGAGCTGGTGCAGGCGATCCTGCTGGGTGTTGACAGCGTGGAGGAACTCGCGCTTCCACCCGATGCGCTGTTTCAGCTCCTCGCCCGTGAACTCGTCGAGGTCGCCCGCGGCTGCCTCCGCAGCACGCATGTTCTTCACTGGGGTCTCATTGACGGTTCGGACGGCGCCGAGGGCCCGGCCGATCGCTCCTCCCCGGGTGCGTACATCGGCAACCCAGCTTGGTGGCCGCGAGCGTCTCAGACAAGTCCAGCATCTGCTGGCGCCTTTCTTCAAGCTGAGATCGGGCCTCGGCGATGTTGATGGCATCAACGTCGGTGCCGATGGGGATGCGGAGGCTCTGCATCGCGGCGCGCAGCGGATCGGATGGCTCGGTCCGTTCCGCGGCGGCCCTGGCTTCCGCGGCCCTCCTCGTCTTGCTCGACGAGGAGGAGGCGCCGTCGCCGGTGACATAAACCTCCACATGGATGTCCATCGCTCCGGCGGCAATGCCACCGCCGAGGGAGAGCGGAGAGTCGGAGTAGCTGAGCACCTCGCTGGGGTACTCGTCGGCTGCGAACGCATCGGAGATGCGCAGCGCGGCGAAGGAGGCGGCAAGTGCGCAAACGATGTCGTCCGCCAATGCGACGGACTTGTCGGTGTAGGAGAAAGGCCCCTTCTGAAGCATGCTCTCGGCCAGCTCCTCGAGCTGCCCCACGGTGGGTGCCAACTGTCGTGGTGGGCGCACGGCAGATGCCAAGGGATGGCTAAAGAGAGGAGGAGGCTCGAGGGCGCTGGTGGGCTCCAGAGGCGAGGTTGGCATGAGCGGGCGCGGGACGCCGGACATACCCAGGTTCGGGGCTCTCCGGAGAGATAATACCCCTAGTCATGCCGAGTGTAGTTGGATGATCGATAGTACAATGTTGCTCCTGGAGCTGTATGAGGAGGAAGAGAGCTGGCCAAGGCTTAGGCTACTCCTTCTCTCCGGTGTTGCGGATTGGTGGCTAGTCCTATGCTTGCTTGCTATTCCGGAAGCCTTGTGTGTCTTCTGTTGCCTTACATTACATATCATCTGCCCCTGTAGGCGTGGGTTCCTTGGGGGGTTTATAGATCAACCCACCCAGGGTTACAATAGTAATATGCCGAGTCGGTGGGTCCGTATTGTCGGTGTCCGGGATGCCGGGCTGGGTCCCGCTTGAGGGCTTGTGGTTCGCCGGGTTCCCCTAGGTGCGGGCCCCCGTGCCTAGGGGAACTGTGCGCCGTCTTGTCGATCGTCAGGGCGTGGCCGAGTCGGGTCATGTATAGTGCTTTCTGTTAGGCTGCCGCTTGCTGTCGTCAACGGTGAGGGCGGAAGCACTGTTGCCACGCCAGCCCTGGTCAGCGGGTAGGTAAGGGGCACTGTTGCCACGCTCCGGCTGACCATAGGCATGGGTGAAAACACTGTTGTCTTGGTCATCAGTGACTGTCATCTCGTCCCATCGTACGGCCTGGATGGTACGGGAGCTTGACCCGTGGCTGGATTGCAGTGCATGCCACGGGTGGGGTCGGCTTGTTGGGGAAGCCTTGGTCATGCCGGGTTCGGCCGTCTTGCGCCAGTTGCTAAGTCCGGGTCGACGTACCTTGCCGGGTCGGAGGGATTGGCCGGGTTGCGGGCCTTGCCGGGTCAAGCGACCCGGCCAGGCGTGTGCCGGTTTTGAGGGGCGATGTGGGCCCCACCGTTTTTGAAGAGGATCCGGGTTTCGTTGCCTACCCGGGGTTCATCCCCCCGGCAATGTTCGTTCCAAAAATAATGCTCCCGAAGGTTTCATTCCGTTTGGACTCCGTTTGATATTCCTTTTCTTCGAAATACTGAAACAGGCAATAAAACAACAATATGGGCCGGGCTTCCGGTTAATAGGTTAGTCCCAAAAGTAATATAAAAGTGTATAATAAAGCCCGTAATCATTCATAACAGGTAATAAAATAGCATGAATGCTTCATAAATTATAGATACGTTGGAGACGTATGCTACGTCTCGAGCTTGCGTTGGTTTTCCTTGAAGAGGAGAGGATGATGCAACACAGTAGCGTAAGTATTTCCCTCAGTTTTTGAGAACCAAGGTATCAATC
Source organism: Aegilops speltoides (assembly GCA_021437245.1). Taxonomy (NCBI): domain Eukaryota; kingdom Viridiplantae; phylum Streptophyta; class Magnoliopsida; order Poales; family Poaceae; genus Aegilops; species Aegilops speltoides. Next base: position 340,372,613 of record CM038147.1, on the reverse strand, counting down.
GAGTAGAAGTCCACGCGCAAGTCCCTCGTACCTGCACAACACGATAGCAACTCGCAACCAACGCTTATGGGTTGTCAATCCCTTCACGGTCACTTACGAGAGTGAGATCTGATAGAGATAATATTTTTGGTATTTTTGATAGATAGATGCAAAGTAAAAAGTAAAGGTGAAGTAAAAACAAAGCAAGTAAATAAAGTGATATAGGTTGATATGATGAGAATAGACCCGGGGCCATAGGTTTCACTAGTGGCTTCTCTCAAGAGCATAAGTATTCTATGGTGGGTGAACAAATTACTATTGAGCAATTGACAGAATTGAGCATAGTTATGAGTATATCTAGGCAATGATCATGTATATAGGCATCACGTCCATGACAAGTAGATCGAAACGATTCTGCATCTACTACTATTACCCCACTCATCGACCGCTATCCAGCATGCATCTAGAGTATTAAGTTAAAAACTGAGTAATGCCTTAAGCAAGATGACATGATGTAGAGGAATAAATTCATGCAATATGATAAATACCCCATCTCGTTATCCTCGATGGAAACAATACAATACGTGCCTTGCAACTCTTTCTGTCACTGAGTAAGGACACCGCAAGATTGAACCCAAAGCCATGCACTTCTCCCATTGCAAGAACTACCAATCTAGTTGGCCAAACCAAACGGATAATTCGAAGAGACTTGCAAAGATAACTCAATCATACATAAAAGAATTCAGAGAAGAAGCAATTTTCCATAGATAAGTTGGATCATAAACCCACAATTCATCGGTCTCAACAAACACATGCAAAAAGAAGATTACATCGAATAGATCTCCACGAGAGAGGGGGAGAACATTGTATTGAGATCCAAAAAGAGAGAAGAAGCCATCTAGCTACTAGCTATGGACCCGAAGGTCTGAAGTAAACTACTCACACTTCATCGGAGGGGCTATGGTGTTGATGTAGAAGCCCTCTGTGGTGGATGCCCCCCCGTGAACTTCTAATGCACCCCAAGATGGGATCTCGTGGATACGAAGGTTGCGGCGGTGGAATTAGGTTTTTGGCTCCGTGTCTGGTCTATTGGGGATACGTAGGTATATATAGGAGGAAGGAGTACATCGGTGGAGCTCAGGGGCCCACGAGGTAGGGGGCGCGCCCAGGGGGGGGGGGGGCGCCCACCTCGTGACCTCCTCGGAAGCTTCTTGGAGTAGGGTCCAAGTCTCTGGATCACGCTCGTGAGAAAATCACGTTCCCGAAGGTTTCATTCCGCTTGGACTCCGTTTGATATTCCGTTTCTTGAAATACTGAAATAGGCAAAAACAAAGCATTCAGGCTGGGCCTCCGGTTAATAGGTTAGTCCCAAAAATAGTATAAAAGTGGAAAATAAAGCCCAATATAGTCCAAAACAGTAGATAAAGTAGCATGGAGCAATAAAAATTATAGATACGTTGGAGACGATCAAGCATCCCCAAGCTTAATTCCTGCTCGTCCTCGAGTAGGTAAATGATAAAAAAGAATTTTTGATGCGGAGTGATACTTTGGCATAATTTCAATATAAATCTTCTTAATCATGGTATGAATATTCAGATCCGAAAGATTCAAGACAAAAGTTCATATTGACACAAAAATAATAATACTTCAAGCATACTAATCAAAGCAATCATGTCTTCTCAAAATAACATGGCAAAAGAAAGTTCATCCCTACAAAATCATATAGTTAGGCTATGCTTCATTTTCGTCACACATAGATGTTCCCAACTTCTATACCCCCGATGACAAGCCAAGCAATTGTTTCATACTTAAATAATCTCAAACTTTCTCAACCTTCACGCAATACATGAGTGTGAGCCATGGATATAGCACTATGGGTGGAATAGAATATGATGATGAGGATTGTGTGGAGAAGACAAAAAAGGAGAAAGTCTCACATCAACTAGGCGTATCAATGGGCGATGGAGATGCCCATCAATAGATATCAATGTGAGTGAGTAGGGATTGCCATGCAACGGATGCACTAGAGCTATGAATGCTCGACAAAAGAAAACTAGTGGGTGTGCATCCAACTTGCTTGCTCACGAAGACCTAGGGCATTTGAGGAAGCCCATCGTAGGAATATACAAGCCAAGTTCTATAATGAAAAATTCCCACTAGTATAAACAAGACAACTTATGAGACTCACTATATGAAAAACATGGTGCTACTTTGAAGCACAATATATGAGACTCACTACATGAAGAACAAGGTGCTACTTTGAAGCACAAGTGTGGAAAAAGAGATAGTAGCATTGCCCTTTATTATTATTTTTTGGGCCTTTCCTTTTTTATTTTGGCCTTTCTCTCTCTTTTTTTATTTGGGCAATGCTCTAATAATGATGATCATCACACTTCTATTGATTACAACACAAGGATTACAACTCGAAACTTAGAACAAGATATGACTCTGTATGAATGCCTCCGGCGGTGTACCGGGATGGTGCAATGAATCAAGAGTGACATGTATGAAAAATAATGCATGGTGGATTTGCCACAAATACGATGTCAACTACATGATCATGCAATGGCAATATGACAAAAGTAGTGCATGTCACGATGATGATGGTGGAAGTTGCATGGCAATATATCTCGGAATGGCTATGGAAATGCCATGATAGGTAGGTATGGTGGCTGTTTTGAGGAAGATATAAGGAGGTTTATGGGTGATAGAGCGTATCGTATCACGGGGTCTGGATGCACCGGCGAAGTTTGCGCCAACTCTCAAGGTGAGAAAGGGCAATGCACGGTACCGAAGAGGCTAGCAAAGGCGGAAAGGTGAGATGCGTATAATCCATGGACTCAACATTAGTCAAAAGAACTCATATACTTATTGCAAAAATTTAGAAGTCATCAAAAATCAAGTACTACGTGCATGCTCCTAGGGGGATAGATTGGTAGGAAAAGACCATCGCTCGTCCCCGACCGCCACTCATAAGGATGCACAAGCCAGGTACACTTCATGTTTCAATTTTGTTACACAACTTTAACCATACGTGCATGCTATGGGATTTGCTAACTTCAACACAAGTATTTCTCAAATTCATAATCACCCAACTAGCACGACTTTGATATTATCACCTCCATATCTCAAAACAATTATCAAGCATCAAACTTATCTTAGTATTCAACGCACTCAAAACAAAGTTTTTCACATATCTTGAACACCAAGTATATTAACATTAAGCAAATTACCATGCTATTAAAGACTCTCAAAATAATCTAAGTGAAGAATGAGAGATCAAGTTTCTTTAAAACAAATCCACCACCGTGCTCTAAAAGATCTAAGTGAAGCACTAGATCAAAAAATTATCACGCTCTAAAGATATAAGTGAAGCACTATGAGCAAAACTATCAAGCTCAAAAGGTATAAGTGAAGCACATAGAGTATTCTAACAAATTCCAAATCATGTATGGCTCTCTCAAAAGATGTGTACAGCAAGGATGATTGTGGTAAACTAACAAGCAAAGACACAAATAATACAAGACGCTCCAAGCAAAACACATATCACGTTGGTGAATAAAAATATAGCTCCAAGTAAATTACCGATGGAAGTGGATTTAAAGAGGGATGCCTTCCGGGCATCCCCAAGCTTTGACTTTTGGTGTCCTTGATTATCTTGGGGTGCCATGGGCATCCCCAAGGTTAGGCTCTTTCCACTCCTTGTTCCATAATCCATCAAAAGAATTCACCCAAAACTTGAAAACTTCACAACACAAAACTCAACAGAAATCTCGTGAGCTCCGTTAGAGAAATAAAACAAAAAACTACTTCAAGGTACTGTAATGAACTCATTCTTTATTTATATTGGTGTTAAACCTACTGTATTCCAACTTCTCTATGGTTTATAAACTAATTTACTATCCATAGATTCATCAAAATAAGCAAACAACACACGAAAAACAGAATCTGTCAAAAACAGAACAGTCTGTAGTAATATGTAACTAACACAAACTTCTGGAACTCTAAACATTCTACCAAAATATGAAGTCCTGGAAAATTTGTTTATTGATCAGCAGAAAAAAGAATCAACGCAAAATCACGTTCCTGTGATTTATCATAACTAAATTAAATGCGCAAAGTTTCTGTTTTTCAGCAGAATCAAATCAACTATCATCGTAGGTTATCCTATAGGTCTTACTTGGCACAAACACTAATTAAAACATAAAACCACATCCAAACAGAAGGTATATGGATTATTTATTCCTAAACATAAGCAAAAACAAAAAACACAAAAATAAAATTGGGTTGGCTCCCAACAAGCGCTTTTCTATAAAGCCTTTTTAGCTAGGCAATGAGATTTCAATGATGCTCACATGAAAGACAAGAATTGAAGCACAAAGAGAGCATCATAAAACATGTGACAAACACACTTAAGTCTAACATACTTCCTATTCATAGGCATATTATAGGCAAACAAATTTGCAAGGCAAGCAAAAACTAGCATATGCAAGGAAGAAGAAGGTAACAATAGCAATCTCAACATGGAGAGAGGTAATTTAGTAACATGAAAACTTCTACAATCATATTTTCCTCTCTCATATTAATTACATGTAGGATCCTAAGAAAATTCAACAAAATAGCTATCATATAACATATTCTCAACATGATCCACATGCATGCAAAGTTGACACTCTTCCAAGATAGTGGGATTAACATTAATTAAAGTCATGACCTCTCCAAACCCACTTTTATCAAAAATACCATAAGATTGAACATTCTCCAAATATGTGGGATCTAAAGTTGACACTCTTCCAAACCCACTTTCAATAGTATTGCAAACGTTATTATCAATCTCATATTCATCATGGGGGTTAAATAAATTTTCAAGATCAAAAGAAGAATCATCCCAATCATGATCATTGCAACAAGTAGTAGTCATAGCAAAACTAGCATCCCCAAGCTTAGGGTTTTGCATATTATTAGCATAATTTATATTAAAAGAATTTATCATAAAATCATTCCAATCATGCTTTTTATTTAAAGATCTATCATGAAGCACTTCATCACAATTTTCAGATCTACGGGTTTTAGGAAAAAGCTTATAAAGATAATCTAGTGCATCCAAATCACTAGGAATTGGTTCATCATAATTGGATCTCTTAAAAAGATTGGCAAGCGGATCAGGATCCATAGACTTTTAGCAAGCAAAGATGCAAGCAAAAGAAGGCACAAGCAAACATAAGATCGAATGGAAGAAGGGCGAATAAAACGACAAGGGTGAAGTGGGGGAGAGGAAAACGAGAGGCAAATGGCAAATAATGTAATGCGAGAGATAGGGATTGTGATGGGTACTTGGTATGTTGACTTTTGCGGAAGCCTCCCCGGCAACGGCGCCAGAAATTCTTCTTGCTACGTCTCGAGCTTGCGTTGGTTTTTCCCGAAGAGGAGAGGATGATGCATCACAGTAGCGTAAGTATTTCCCTCAGTTTTTGAGAACCAAGGTATCAATCGAGTAGAAGGTCACGCGCAAGTCCCTCGTACCTGCACAACACGATAGCAACTCGCAACCAACGCTTAGGGGTTGTCAATCCCTTCACGGTCACTCACGAGAGTGAGATCTGATAGAGATAATATTTTTGGTATTTTTTATAGATAGATGCAAAGTAAAAAGTAAAGGCAAAGTAAAAACAAAGCAAGTAAATAAAGTGATATAGATTGATATGATGAGAATAGACCCGGGGGCCATAGGTTTCACTAGTGGCTTCTCTCAAGAGCATAAGTATTCTACGGTGGGTGAACAAATTACTGTTGAGCAATTGACAGAATTGAGCATATTTATGAGTATATCTAGGCAATGATCATGTATATAGGCATCACGTCCGTGACAAGTAGATCGAAACGATTCAGCATCTACTACTATTACTCCACTCATCGACCGCTATCCAACATGCATCTAGAGTATTAAGTTAAAAACAGAGTGACGCCTTAAGCAAGATGACATGATGTAGAGGAATACATTCATGCAATATGATAAATACCCCATCTTGTTATCCTTGATGGCAACAATACAATACGTGCCTTGCAACTCTTTCTGTCACTGAGTAAGGACACCGCAAGATTGAACCCAAAGCCATGCACTTCTCCCATTGCAAGAACTACCAATCTAGTTGGCCAAACCAAACGGATAATTCGAAGAGACTTGCAAAGATAACTCAATCATACATAAAAGAATTCAGAGAAGAAGCAATTTTCCATAGATAAGTTGGATCATAAACCCACAATTCATCGGTCTCAACAAACACATGCAAAAAGAAGATTACATCGAATAGATCTCCACGAGAGAGGGGGAGAACATTGTATTGAGATCCAAAAAGAGAGAAGAAGCCATCTAGCTACTAGCTATGGACCCGAAGGTCTGAAGTAAACTACTCACACTTCATCGGAGGGGCTATGGTGTTGATGTAGAAGCCCTCTGTGGTGGATGCCCCCTCCGGCGGAGCTCCGGAACAGACCCCAAGATGGGATCTCGTGGATACAGAAGGTTGCGGCGGTGGAATTAGGTTTTTGGCTCCGTGTCTGGTCTATTGGGGATACGTAGGTATATATAGGAGGAAGGAGTACATCGGTGGAGCTCCGAGGGGCCCACGAGGTAGGGGGGCACGCCCAGGGGGTGGGGGGGGCGCCCTCCACCCTCGTGACCTCCTCGGAAGCTTCTTGGAGTAGGGTCCAAGTCTCCTGGATCACGTTCGGTGAGAAAATCACGTTCCCAAAGGTTTCATTCCGTTTGGACTCCGTTTGATATTCCGTTTCTTCGAAATACTGAAATAGGCAAAAAACAACAATTCTGGGCTGGGCCTCCGGTTAATAGGTTAGTCCCAAAAATAATATAAAAGTGGAAAATAAAGCCCAATATAGTCCAAAACAGTAGATAAAGTAGCATGGAGCAATCAAAAATTATAGATATGTTGGAGACGTATCAACGTATCAGCATCCCCAAGCTTAATTCTTGCTCGTCCTCGAGTAAGTAAATGATAAAAGAAAGAATTTATGAAGTGTGAATGCGAGAAGGTGCACAAGTTTGATCAATGGTAATTTCAATCACCTTTTCTAGCATGATTATATGTCATAACAGTAAGTCATCTCATAAAACTTCTCACGAACAAGTAACAAGCAATTCACATGTTAAAGCATAGATCATAAACTTTCTTGAAAACTAGCAAACTTCATTCTGAGTCATCAAACAATTGCAATTCATCTTATTTTCAGGAAGGGTCTATGTCAGAGCTTTGATTTAGCAAACTCCACATACTCAACTATCATATAGTCTTATACAATTGCTAACACTCACCCAATACTTATGGTTATGGAGTTTTAATCGGACACTGAGAAAGATAGGGGCTTATAGTGTTGCCTCCCAACGTATTCACCTTTGGGTGATGTCAACAATAATAGTTCATGCTAACTTACATCCAACTGGATATATATATATATCAGGATCTTTCCAACACGAGGCGCTTGCCAAAGGATAAAATGAAAAAGGAAAAGGTGAAGATCACCTTGACTCTTGCATAAAGTAAAAGACATAAAGTAAAAGATTGGCCCTTCGCAGAGGGAAGCAGAGGTTGTCATGCGCTTTTATGGTTGGATGCACAAAATCTTAATGCAAAAGAACATCACTTTATATTGCCACTTGTATATGGACCTTTATTATGCAGTCCATCGCTTTTATTGCTTCCATAAAAAGATCGTATAAAGCTTATTTTTTTCACACTAATATATCATACATATTTAGAGAGCAATTTTTATTGCTTGCACCGATGACAACTTACTTGAAGGATCTTACTCAATACATAGGTAGGTATGATGGACTCTCATGGCAAAACTGGGTTTAAGGATATTTGGAAGCACAAGTAGTATCTCTACTTGGTGCAAGGAAATTTGGCTAGCATGAGGGGGAAAGGCAAGCTCAACATGTTTGAATGATCCATGACAATATACTTTAACTGAGATGTGAGAAAACATAACCCATTACGTTGTCTTCCTTGTCCAACATCAACTCTTTAGCATGTCATACTTAACGAGTGCTCACAATTATAAAATATGTCTAAGATAGTATATTTATATGTGAAATCTCTCTTCCTTCAATATTCTTTCATTAATTGTTCAAATGACCAATACAATGCTTGCTAACCTTCAATAAATTTACAACCTCTACTTATTAGATGTGAAGTCATTACTCCCCATGGGATAAGCAAATGAAACATATATAATTTTAGATATATGACATTCAACTCATTCAACCATTTACTCATAGGATATAAGTGAAGCACACGAGTAAATGACAAACTACTCCAAAAAGATATAAGTGAAGATCAATGAGTAGCTAAATAATTATGTAACTAAGTGAAGACTCTCTCTCATTAAGAATTTCAGATCTTGGTATTTTATTCAAATAGCAAGCAAAGCAAAATAAAATGACATTGCAAGTATAGCACAACTCATGTGAAGAAGCAAAAACTTAGGTTCAACCGATACTAACCGATAATTGTTGAAGAAGAAAGGTGTGAAGCCTACCGGGGCATCCCCAAGCTTAGATGCTTGAGACTTCTTGAAATATTATTTTGGGGTGCCTTGGGCATCCCCAAGCTTGAGCTTCTGTGTCTCCTTAATTCCTCTCATATCATGGTTTCTCTTTTTATCAAAAGCTTCATCCACACCAAACTCAACAAGAACTCGTGAGATATGTTAGTATAAACCAATGCAAAACCTTATCATTTTCTACTATAACAAATCACTAAAATTATCATTCAACATTTCATACTAAATTTCTCAGCATATTTAATACTCCTATCCTCAAATAGAATCATTAAACAAGCAAACATATGCAAACAATGCAACCATCACAGCAATATGCCAAAATAGTACAGTCTGTAAAGAATGCAAGATTCATCATAGTTACCTAACTCCAAAAATTATGAGAAAAATACTACGCTGTAGAAGATTTAAAAGATCTCAATATGCAAAAAGTTTCAACATTATACCATTCTCTGACTTTTCTAGGGAATTTTTGCAACAGCGGTAAACTTTCTGTTTTCAAACAGCAATATGTATACTAGCAAAATAAGCATGGTAAAGGCTATCCTTGATATTTTTATTGAAAATATAGATGCAAAACATTATTCTAAATAACAGCAAGCAAATAATATAAAAAGAAAATGATGCTCCAAGCAAAACACATATCATGTGGTGAATAAAAATATAGCTCCAAGTAAAGTTACCGATGAACGAAGACGAAAGAGGGGATGCCTTCCAGGGCATCCCCAAGCTTAGGCTCTTGGTTGTCCTTGAATATTAGCTTGGGGTCATTTGGGCATCCCCAAGCTTAGGCTCTTGCCACTCCTTATTCCATAGTCCATCGTATCTTTACCCAAAACTTGAAAACTTCACAACACAAAACTCAACAGAAAACTCGTAAGCTCCGTTAGTATAAGAAAATAAAACCACCACTTAGGTACTGTAATGAACTCATTCTAAATTCATATTTGTGTAACATCTACTGTACTCCAACTTATCTATGGTTCATACCCTCCGATACTACTCATAGATTCATCAAAATAAGCAAACAACACATAGAAAACAGAATCTGTCAAAAACAGAACAGTCTTTAGTAATCTATATCAAACGTATACTTCTGGAACCCCAAAACTCCTAGCAAATTAGGAAGTCCTAAGAAATTTATGCAACAATATACAGAAAAAAGAATCAGATCATAATCACGTTTTTGTGAATTATCAAAACTAATTTACTGGGTGCAAAAGTTTCTGACTTTCAGCAGGATCAACACAACTATCACCGTAAGCTATCCTAAAGGTCTTACTTGGCACTTTATTAAACAAAAGCTATAAAACATGATTACTAAAGTAGCATAATCATGTGAACACACAAAAACAGTAAGGGTAAATATTGGGTTGTCTCCCAACAAGCGCTTTTCTTTAATGCCTTTTAGCTAGGCATGATGATGACAATGATGCTCACATAAAAGATAAGAATTGAAACATAACGGGAGCATCATGAAGCATATGACTAGCACATTTAAGCCTAACCCACTTCCTATGCATAGAGATTTTGTGAGAAAACAATTTATGGGAACAATAATCAACTAGCATAGGAAAGCAAAACAAGCATAAGTTGAAAACTTGAAGCACATAGAGAGGAAACTTGACATTATTGCAATTCCTACAAGCATATGTTCCTCCCTTATAATAAATTTCAGTAGCATCATGAATGAATTCAACAATATAACCAGAATCTAAAGCATTCTTTTCATGATCTACAAGCATAGAAATTTTACTACTCTCCACATAAGCAAATTTCTTCCCATGAATAGTAGTGGGAGCAAACTCAACCAAATAATTATCATGTGAGGTATAATCCAATTGAAAACTAAAATCATGATGACAAGTTTCATGGTTATCATTATTCTTAATAGCATACAAGTCATCACAATTATCATCATAGATAGCAACTTTGTTCTCATAATCAATTGGAACCTCTTCCGAAATAGTGGATTCATCACTAAATAAAGTCATGACCTCTCCAAATCCACTTTCATAATTATCACACTAATATTCAACATACTCCAAAATAGTGGGATCATTACTTCCTAAATTTGACACTCTTCCAAACCCACTTTCATCAATACAATCATCATAAATAGGAGGCATGCCTTCATCATAATAAATATTCTCATCAAAACTCGGGGGAAAAAATATCATCTTTATCAAACATAGCTTCCCCAAGCTTGTGGCTTTGCATATCATTAGCATCATGGATATTCAAGGAATTCATACTAAAAACATTGCAATCATGCTCATCATTCAAAGATTTAGTACCAAGGATTTTCATTCATTCTTCTTCTAGCACTTGAGCACAATTTTCCTTTCCATCATTCTCACGAAAGATATTAAAAAGATGAAGCGTATGAGACAAACTCAATTCCATTTTTTGGTAGTTTTCTTTTATAGACTAAACTAGTGATAAAACAAGAAACTAAAAGATTCAATTGCAAGATCTAAAGATATACCTTCAAGCACTCACCTCCCCGGCAATGGCGCCAGAAAAGAACTTGATGTCTACTACACAACCTTCTTCTTGTAGATGTTGTTGGGCCTACAAGTGCACAGGTTTGTAGGACAGTGGAAAATTTCCCTCAAGTGGATGACCTAAGGTTTATCAATCCGTGGGAGGCGTAGGATGAAAATGATCTCTCTCAAGCAACCCTGCAACCAAATAACAAAGAGTCTCTTGTGTCCCCAACACACCCAATACAATGGTAAATTGTATAGGTGCACTAGTTCGACGAAGAGATAGTGATACAAGTGCAATATGGATGGTAGATATGAGTATTTGTAATCTGAATATATAAAAACAGCAAGGTAACTAATGATAAAACTAAGCGTAAACGGTATTGCAATGATAGGAAACAAGGCATAGGGTTCATACTTTCACTAGTGCAAGTTCTCTCAACAATAATAACATAATTGGATCATATAACTATCCCTCAACATGCAACAAAGAGTCACTCCAAAGCCACTAATAGCGGAGAACAAACGAAGAGATTATGGTAGGGTACGAAACCACCTCAAAGTTATTCTTTCGGATCAATCTATTCAAGAGTTTATACTAGAATAACACCTTAAGACACAAATCAACCAAAACCCTAATGTCACCTAGATACTCCATTGTCACCTCAAGTATCCGTGGGCATGATTGTACGATATGCATCACACAATCTCAGATTCATCTATTCAACCAACACAAAGTACTTCAAAGAGTGCCCCAAAGTTTCTACCGAAGAGTCAAGACGAAAACATGTGCCAACCCCTATGCATAGGTTCATGGGCGAAACCCGCAAGTTGATCACCAAAACATACATCAAGTGGATCACGTGATATCCCATTGTCACCACAGATAAGCACGGCAAGACATACATCAAGTGTTCTCAAATCCTTAAAGACTCAATCTGACAAGATAATTTCAAAGGGAAAACTCAATTCATCACAAAAGAGTAGAGGGGGAGAAACATCATAAGATCCAACTATAATAGCAAAGCTCGCGGTACATCAAGATCGTGCCATAGAGAGAACATGAGAGAGAGAGAGATCAAACACATAGCTACTGGTACATACCCTCAGCCCCGAGGGTGAACTACTCCCTCCTCGTCATGGAGAGTGCCGGGATGATGAAGAAGGCCACCGGTGAGGGATCCCCCTCCGACAGGGTGCCGGAATGGGCTCCCGACTGGGCGGCGGAACTCCCGATCTATCTTCGTATTCGATGTTTTTGGGGTATATGGGAATATATAGGCGAAAGAAGTCGGTCGGGGAGCCACGAGGGGCCCACGAGACAGGGGGCGCGCCCAGGGGGGTGGGCGCGCCCTCCTATCTCCTGGCCTCCTCGAAGCTTCCCTGGCTTGTACTCCAAGTCTCCTGGATCATGTTCATTCCAAAAATAACGCTCCCGAAGGTTTCATTCCATTTGGACTCCGTTTGATAATCCTTTTCTTCGAAATACTGAAACAGGCAATAAAACAACAATATGGGCTGGGCCTCCGGTTAATAGGTTAGTCCCAAAAGTAATATAAAAGTGTATAATAAAGGTCGTAATCATTCAAAACAGATAATAAAATAGCATGAATGCTTCATAAATTATAGATACGTTGGAGACGTATCATAGACCGGTAAGAACCGGTCGGTTCTTCGTTTTTTTTCAGTTTTGCGATTTAGTCATTTTTTAGATTAGATCGGATTTTTTTGTTTAGCTTAAATAATGAACGTTCGTTCGTTTAGATCTGTTAGTGAACAATTTTTGTTAGATTAGTTCTGTTAACGAACGTTCGCGCCGTAGTTTTTTTCTTTTAGTTTTATTTTCGGCCAGGGACCTATCCACGAATAGTTTTCTCGTGATTTATCCCCTAGTTTTAAACTAGCATAACTTTTTGCTCGTTTGTTCTAATTAGATGAAACCAGCGCCTAAATCTTCGTAACATTCTATTCTTTCCACTTAACCAACTTGAACATGATTTTGACACTGTAAAATTTGCCTTTAGTTCAAATTTGTAAACAATCTTGTTTTGTTCGTATTTTGAGTTTCATTTCTCCGTTTGAGTTGTCTCTTTTCGCAAATCGTAGCTAATCGCATGTACCTACTGTTAAGATCTAATCTACATGATAATAATGTTGTTAGGTTTTACTTTCTGTTAGTTCAAGCCGTTTGCTTGTTTCATGTTTGATTTGGATCTTTTCTCGGTTTTCTCGTTGTTTGATTGCTTATGTATGCTACTTTTTGTCTATGCTAGATTACCCGGAGTGCGAAGCTCGTTACTACGAATCTCTAGAGTTTGCAGATCATCAGCAAGGCAAGTTACACTTTGATCATACTATTCTATACCCAGTTTTTACTATGCATTAGTTTTGCCCCTCAAATATTTGCATGAGTAGGATTGGGAACATGTGGTTTGGTTGTAGTACTTGAGGTAGGAACCTAATACCTTTTGATCACCCTGAGAATATACATTATGCTTATTTATTGCTTAGCCATGCTCGTAGACGGGGATTGGATAGTGATTCACATGGAAGTTTTGAGAGTTACTAATCTGGGATAACATTAAGGTGGCAACTTTAATACACATCTGGCTGGATTGGTTGAGGCACCTGGGGAACCCAGTGTTATCTATTTAGGGAAAATCCCGGGGTATCCGTGTGATTTTTCCTCGGTTCGCCACCCAGGCCCAAAGGGATCATATGATATTTCATGACTAGAAACTTTCGTGTGCAGCCACAAGCCATTATGGGCTTTGGCATAGTTGAGTAAGTTGTATGAGCTCTCGAAGAGGCGGACTAGCAGATGTAGAGGGAAAGTAGGTGTACCAGTCTGCCCGGAGTAGAGAGTAATTGCTTCAGAAAGACTATGTCTCGATCATCCGATCATGGATGTGGTCGATTCTTGTGGGGAAAAGTGCGCAACCTCTGAAGAGTGTATAAACTAATCATGGTTAGCCGTGTCCCCGGTTATGGACATCTTGAGTATCTAGAATTCGATATTATTGTTGATCTCATCACTCTTTAATTAATTGATTGGGTTTAATGATGATACTCTTAATTGGGATTTGAGTTGGGGGAAGCTTCTCAAATATTGGAACAACTTGGGAGTAGTTAAATAAATTTATTCCTTTGTTGTAGGAAAAAACTAGCTTTATGCAAAATCTTAAACATAGAGCCTCCACCAGCCAAATATTGCATGTAGATATAGTTCTTGCATTTCATTGCTTTACATTGTAACTCTGCCAGCATATTCAATGTGCTGACCTACATGGTTGCAATGTCTCATGTTGCAGACTACTCAGACGATGAATAAGGTGCGATATGTTGTTGTCTTGCACTCAGCTATGCTGTCAGAGTTGATGGACTCATTTACCTTCGAAGCTTCCGTAGTTATTTAGTTTAGATGGCCTTCAACCATGATATTTATGTGTAATCATACTCTTTATGAGGAATCGATGTAATAAGTGTGTGATTGAACTCTGTTATAATTCCTGGAGTACTGTGCGTGTCAGCATTACCGATCCGGGGATGACACTGATGCACAGAGACTTCGGTCCATTCGGATCATGGTCGCTACAAGATGGTATCAGAGCACACGCTGACTGTAGGACGTGACTACTAGAATAAGCCACAGGATTTCTCTCCTCTGCTCATTTCTAATTCTCCTCTATTTCTACTTTATAGATGGTGGACCCCAGGAACAAGTACACTCAGCTGGATGACGACACTCCTTTCGGACGACACTTGAAGGAAGTCACTAAGTACCTGAACATCGGACTACCAAGCTTCATGGGACTTTCTCTGCAATTGTACTGGAAGAGGAGCACTGGAAGATCAAGGTGTGGGTACCTGGGAGGACGTTCGCACCAATGATGGAGCCTATTGATTTCTACCTGGATGCCCCAAGATGGAGTTTAGGAAAGAGCATGGCAGCCCATATCATCTTTGGACGTATATGTGAGGTGTATCACAAGGAGCTGGAAAACACCATTTATCAAATATGTGGCTGCCGAGACGAAGAATGGGAGATGATTCGTACCAGGAGGGATGGATCAATTGCAGCCTACATTCAGGAGATCGGTGATCATATTCGTCGGCAAGAGAATCAACTATGTTTCAACATGAAGAAGATCAAGAAGCTGATGAAGAAAAACAATGAGCTAGAAGAGAAACTCAAGTTTACACGCGATGGATATGAGGAAGAGATTGCCGTACTACTAGAGAATCATGAAGACCCGAAGAGGAAGCTAGGACTACCAGTGGAGAATCACAAGCGAGAACCAGCAAAGGAGATCCGTTTGGAGGACTACATCATCTTGGACAACACTGAAACGAATAGTGATGCAAATGATGACAGCGATGACGACTACGTTAACGAAGCTGGAGCAGATATTATGGAGTCTTCGTCTGATCAAAATTTCTAGATGACCACCATGTAACTAGTAGTATTGCTCCAAGTAGTTAGTAACGATCGAGTTTGTAATCATAGGTTAGATCGTTTGTGTGAACCTTGTGTGCTATTGAATGAAGTGAATTTATTTTGTCTCATAAGCATATGGGTAGTGAATCTCTCTTAGACCTCATTCTATTCTGTTTTCTCACCCATTCTAACCCATCAGATGCCTCCGAGACATGATAATGGATTTGCATTCCCACCAGAGCTCACTCAGTTGATCCAGCAGCAGAATGCCTTGATGCAGATGTTAGTTCAGAACCAGAACCAATGCAACAACAACAACAACCCACTTCCACCACCCCCTGTTGACCACCTAGCCCGTTTTCTGAGGTTGAATCCGCCAGTGTTCTCTAGTAGCACCGAGCCGATTGTTGCAGATGATTGTCTCCACAAGATTGGAAGAGAACTGACCACTACAGGATGCACAGATGCGGAGAGAGTGCGCTTTGCCGCACATCAGCTTGATGGACCCGCAACATCTTGGTGGAAGAATATCACCGCCACTTACCCCATTGATACAATGACATCGGATCAGTTTCAGCAGGCTTTCCGCACTGCCCATGTTTCAGCAGGAGCTATGACCATGAAGAAGCATGAGTTTCGCAACTTGCACCAAGGAGGGCGTACAATGGGCCAGCATGTGGATGAGTTTAGCAAGTTAGCACGCTATGCCCCAGATGATGTAGCCACAGATGTCGCCAAGCAGGAGAAATTTCTGGAGGGACTAAATGATGAGCTGAGCATGCAGTTGATGGTGGCAACATTCAACAACTACCAGGAGTTGGTAGACAGGGCCCTCATGATATAAGGCAAGCAACAACAGATTGACAATCGCAAGAGGAAGTATGGACAGTGGAGGAATATTTCTGGAGCTCAGCAGAAGCCCTACTATACCCCGTACTCGGGAGGACATACCCGCAACCATGGAGGCCATAACCATGGAGGACACACGCACAATGGAGCAAGTTTGCACAACCACAGTGGCCCCAGGAATGGCAATGGAAATGGAGGAAGCATCAGTTAGAACCGTTCCAACCCCCCAACACCAGCCAAGAGGGATCTGAGCCACATCACTTGTTTCAAATGCCAGAAGACCGGACATTATGCCAATGATTGTCCTGAAGCCAATAATGGAAATGGCAATGGAGGTTCTGCCAAGAAGCCCAACCCCTTCACGAAAGGTCAGGTGAACCACGTCAGTGTGGAGGAGATTGAGGATCAACCCGGCGCAATTGTCGGTAAGTTTTTGATTAATGCATTAGCGGCTTACCGCACTTGTTCTTTTCGATACTCATGCATCACATTCATTCATATCAAGGGGATTTGTGGATAAGTATAAATTGCCAACCATAGCCCTTAAGTCACCTATGTTAGTAAGTTCCCCAGGAGCGGAGTATATGGCTAGTAGGGGATGCTACCAGTTGCCAGTAACCATAGGTAGACATGTTTCCCCACCGACCTGATTGTTCTGGAGTCACAAGGATTGGATGTGATACTAGGCATGGATTGGCTATCCAAGTTTGAGGGAAACATTGATTGCGCCAGTAAATCAATTCTTCTCACCACCCCAGAAGGAAAGAGTATCAAGTATGTATCCCGGCATGCACCAAGGAGAACTCAGGTGAATTATTTAATAGGAGTTGTTCAGGAGGAAGTACCAGTGGTGAAGGATTATCCCAACGTATTTCCGGAGGAGTTACCAGGCATGCCACCAGATTGAGACATAGGGTTTTTGATTGAGTTATTGCCAGGCACCGGACCAATATCCAAGAGACCGTATTGGATGCCCGCAAAAGATCTGGAGGGAATTAAGAAGCAGATAAAGGAGTTACTGGAGAAATGTTACATTCGACCAAGTTCATCACCTTGGGGAGCCCCAGTGCTTCTAGTGGAGAAGAAGGGTGGATCTTTGAGGATGGTTGTTGATTATAGTGCGCTTAATGAGGTGACGATCAAGAACAAATACCCTCTGCCAATGATCAATGATTTGTTTGACCAGTTGCAAGGAGCTAAAGTTTTCTCCAAGATCGATCTTCAATCAGGTTATCACCAGTTGAAGATCCGAGAGCAGGATATACCTAAGACATCCTTTACCATGAGGTATGGGCTATGTGAGTATATGATGATGTCATTTGGTTTGACTAACGCACCTGCCTATTTGATGAATATAATGAACAAGGTGTTTATGGAGTTTTTGGATAAGTTCGTCGTGGTGTTTATTGATTATATATTGGTCTACTCGAAGAATGAATAAGAGTATAAGGAGCATTTGCATTTGGTTCTTGAGAAGCGCAGGGAACATCAGTTGTATGCCAAGTTCAGCAAATGCGAGTTTTGGTTAAAGGGGAAGTTGGATTTCTCAGACATGTTATATTCGGAGAAGGAATAGTAGTAGACCCTACCAAGGTTGCTCCTGTCACTAAATGGTTGGCACCCACCTCAGTTGGAGAGATCAGGAGTTTTCTTGGGCTCGCAGGTTATTACCGGAGGTTTATCGAGAATTTCTCCAAGATTGCAAAGCCCATGACGAAGTTATTGAAGAAGGACACCAAGTTTAAATGGACTGAGGATTGTGAGGCCAATTTTCAAGAGTTGAAGAAATGTCTGGTTACAGCCCCAGGGCTGATTCTCCCAGACCAACACAAGGATTTCCAAGTACATTGCAACGCTTCATGTCGAGGACTTGGAGGAGTGCTTATGCAGGAAGGAAGAGTTTTTTCATATGCCTCACGGCAGCTTCGACCTCATGAGTTGAATTATGCTATGCATGATTTGGAGTTAGCAGCCATAGCACATGCGCTCAAGACATGGAGACACTTTCTCATCGAAAACCGTTGTGATGTTTACACGATCATAAGAGTTTGAAATGCATCTTCACGCAGAAGGAGTTGAATGTCGGTGTCAAAACCGGCGGATCTCGGGTAGGGGGTCCCGAACTATGCGTCTAAGGCTAATGGTAACAGGAGGCAGGGGACACGTTGTTTTACCCAGGTTCGGGCCCTCTCGATGGAGGTAATACCCTACTTCCTGCTTGATTGATCTTGATGATATGTGTATTACAAGAGTTGATCTACCACGAGATCGTACAGGCTAAACCCTAGAAGCTAGCCTGTGATTATGATTGTTGTTATCCTACGGACTAAACCCTCTGGTTTATATAGACACCGGAGAGGGCTAGGGTTACATAGAGTCTGTTATAGAGAAGGAAATCTACATATCTGAATATCCAAGCTTGCCTTCCACGCAAAGGAGAGTCCCATCCGAACACGGGACGAAGTCTTCAATCTTGTATCTTCATAGTCCAACAGTCCGGCCAAAGTATATAGTCCGGCTGTCCGAGGACCCCTTAATCCAGGACACCCTCAGTAGCCCCTGAACCAGGCTTCAATGACGATGATTCTGGCGCGCAGATTGTCTTCGGCATTGCAAGGCGGGTTCCTTCTCCGAATATTCCGTAGAAGATTTAGAACACAAGGATCATGTCCGGCTCTGCAAAACAAATTCCACATTCCACCATAGAGAGTACAATATTCCACAAATCTAATCTGCTGACAGCTTTTTATAGCATGACATCACACCACGGTCCGGTCATTATTCGAACCGTTTTTTACAACCAGCTACTGCACGTAATGCGAGGCGGTTTTATTGGCACGTCTTGTCAAAGCAGAGATCGTGTCCCCCTTATCACGAGATTCTCATCAATACAGGTGTGGGTAACCCAACCGTGTTTGTTTAATATGACTCCTCGATTTTA
Source organism: Aegilops speltoides (assembly GCA_021437245.1). Taxonomy (NCBI): domain Eukaryota; kingdom Viridiplantae; phylum Streptophyta; class Magnoliopsida; order Poales; family Poaceae; genus Aegilops; species Aegilops speltoides. The sequence continues at coordinate 340,353,340 of CM038147.1, read as the reverse complement.
GGCAAGTCCCAAACGGTCACGCGGGGGACACTTGATATTCGTCCTCTTTATAAAGGGGCCAAGGCCTGTCCTTTTCTTCCCACGCTTGATCCTTCCCCTCCCAAACCTTGAGTTCCAACACCCAAGGCTTAAGCCGAGCGCTTCGGACCTTCAACCATGTCCGGATTCAACTTTCAAGGCCGGTGGATGGCCTCCTCCGTCACAGAGGAGGATGTCCAGAAACTTAGGGAGGCCAGGTATCTCACCGCCGAGATTCCGCATAGGCTACCTGCTCAAGGGCAGGTCGTCCCCACTCCCGAACCCAACGAGAGTGTTGTTTTTATCTCCCACTTTCTCCGAGGGCTAGGTTTTAGCGTTGATCCCTTCGTGAGAGGGCTCATGTTCTACTACGGACTAGATTTCCACGATCTAGCTCCGGATTCTGTACTTCACATCTTGTCGTTTATCGTCGTGTGCGAAGCCTTCCTCCGCATCACCCCCCACTTCGGCCTATGGCTCAAGACCTTCAATGTGAGGCCGAGGGTGATCGATGGGCGTCACGCGGAGTGCGGAGGCGCTATAATAAGCAAAGGCGCCGACGTCCCATGGCCAAAGTGTTCTTTCGCTGAAACTTCTGACTTATGGTAGCAGGAGTGGTTTTATATCACCGCTCCCCAAGGTACAAAGTGGGTGGCTGCTCCAGCGTTCCGCTCGGGCCCTCCGCCGCAACTGGCGTCATGGGTCAACAAGGGGCTGGACTGGGGGCCGATTAACGACGTGCTGACATTGCAAAGCCGCATCTGAGACCTTCTCAAGAGGGATGTCAGTCTTGTCAAGATAATGCAAGTGATGCTGGTCCGTCGAGTCCTGCCCAACCAACGTCGTCCTCTTTGTATGTGGGATTTCAACCCGGAAGGACCGCGAACCATTCAACAATTCTTCGGCATGAGGCTGAAAGAGATGTATGAGTCATTCTTCGGATCACGAATAAAGTGTCCGGACACCACCAAGGATGCGGATTTTAATTGCAACCGTCCGGATACCCAGGTAAGTAATACTGCTACTGAACACACCATCCTTTATGTTTGTTATAACATCATTCTAAAAAATTGCTCTCTGCTAGGACGAGCTAAGGAAGGCAGAGAGGATTAGGTGTCCGGCCCCTCTTCCCGAAGGCTTGCCGAATCCTTTGTTGACCAGGATGCTTGAGCGCGCACCGTATCAGGTGCCATCGGGAGAAGACGAGGAGAGGAATAGAGAAGCCACAGGTGGGACTCACATTCTACATATCCAAATCGGAGGAGTAAGTGCCTCCGCGAAGGAGGATAATCGGGAAGGGGAATCTAAAATCCTCTCTCCTCAAGGTAAGAAAAGGGACACCTCTGAAGACTTGTAAACAGAGGCTTCCAAACGAGGGAAGAAAGCCTCGCCAAGGGGCCCTGCCCCAGTGGGCGTCCTTACCGTGTAGCGCCTGCAAGGGGGCCAGCCCTCCACCGAGCCGTAAGTAAAAGAGTACTTTGGTAAACATATCCCATTTTGTCTTTGAGGATAGTAACCAAAACATATTTGTTGCAGTCCGGCCCGTAGCCCTTATCCACAGAGTTCGTCTTCAGGGGATCTTCCTCCGGAGATGATGGAGAGTGAAACGCCTCCCCCTGCCTCCCCATCACATGTGGCGGACGACCCCGAGGTGTCGTCACAGAGGATTTCTCCCGATCCGCCGAGGCCGGAAGTTGACACTTCGGCTGCCCGTGGTTCGGGCTATTCAGCTCCCAAGGAGAATGATAGGAGGAGTCCGAGATTGTCCGGCATACAGCCGGACACACTGATGGGTCTGCTCGGGCAAGCGGCCATCTCAGAGACACATCGTACCTTAATGGGTACGGTGATTGAGAGGATTTCATCTGCCAAAAGCGGATTGAAAGAAGCCTTTACAAGTCTGTTGAGCGGCTTTGAGGTATGCAAAATAATATATGTATTTCTGATGGTACCGCACATGCTAGGTGTGCTCTGTATAGATAGTAGCCCCTGAGACTCTGGTCGCCGCCCAGAGGTGGCAAACAGAGGATCGTAATCCCAGGTAATAATCGCGCTGCTTTGTATGTGCAGGCGGCTGATTGTCCGGAGGCTGACCGGACTGCTGATTTTGCCGAACTGGAGCAGCAGCTGGACGTGGCGGATGCCAACATCGCACTTGTTAACAAGCAGCTTGACGAGGCCCAGGGTATGTATGTTCGGCATGTCAGTAAATTGTAAGAGGAGCATTATGCTAGTATCTTATAATATATTGTGACTGCAGATGGGGCTGTTGCTGTAGAGACCCTTCGGGTGGAGCTTGCCCGAGCCAAGGAACAAGCTCAAAGAAGTGATGCGGCCGCCCTGAAGGCAGTCGAAGAATTAAGAGACGAACAGGCTGCTCATCGCCGGAGCGAAGAAAAGATAGCCCAGAAGGCTACCGAGCTGAAAGATGCCGCCAACCGCCATGAGCTTCTTGAAAAGGAAAATCAAGCAAAAGCGGCTGACCTGAAGAAGGCCTTGGAGGCAACCAAGGAAACCCGCTCTGAAATGAGAGGGATATGTCGGCGTTCTGGGAACAGGGGTCCCCAGACTTGCCTGCCTGCGGTCTGCGGCGTGGCTCAAAGGGGGCCCAGCACGACCCATCTTCATCAACACAAGCTCAAGACCCTCGCGAGGGGCCAAGCCTCACGGGGCGGATGACAAGGAGATTCCTCAGGCACGGCCTCATCAGGCTGGCTCACGAGGAGGCGGAGAGTTCAAGGCGGGGTACCTCACGAGGTGCCCATGATGCAAGCCATGATGACCAAGGGCGCCAGTCGGGCGCCAGCCCGTGCAGTGTCCTCCTTTCCTCTTTGGTGCAAAGGGAGCAAGCGCAGGTGAGAGCATCAAGCAAAGGCATCCATTTCGGTGCAACAAGACCAAGACCAGCCCAACGGCAGGAAGGAAGTCATTGTGGAGCCCAAGCAGGCGTCACCACCAGAGCTTTTGATAGGCGAGGACCAACTTTAGTCAGGATAAGTGTACCCGATGTTCCCCTTCAAAATGGCCAATTGTTGGCGCCCTTCCCGCTCAATATTTCGGAAGAGGCCCAGGGCCTTTGCGTATAAATATGACTAGCCACCACCAAGTAGAGGGAGACAGAATCCTCACCGGTAAACCAGTAGAGAGAGCGACTGAACTCCTCCTAGCAGTTCATCGCACCAGCCAAGAATAGACCCTCGCGAGGCTGTTCTTCCTTGTATTGTTCATCAACAGCCCAAGAGGCAATCCACCACACCACACACTGGAGTAGGGTATTACACCACAATGGTGGCCTGAGCCAGTATAAACTCTGTGTCTCTTGTGTTGTTCCTTCCGTGGTTTAGATCTTAGCGAAGCGGCGAGGAGCAGATAGGTAGAGGGCGAAATCTCCGCGTGCACCCCAGTGTTTGAACCTCAAGGGTCTGCCAGAACCCGAAATCCGACATTTGGCGCGCCCGTAGGTGCGCCAGATCCGCTTCGCCACTTCGTCCGTCACATCGTCATCACCATGTCCGCGACGGTGGGCAACCCCGATCCTGGCGGCTTAGCCCGCCCAGAGCTCGCTTCGCCCGGGCGACCCCATGCCCCGGCAGCTCGCGGTCCGCAGGGCGCCGCGGGCCGTGGGCGACGCAGACAGGCTCCGATAGCTCTCACACCGCGGCAGGCGTGGTCGGCAGCAAGGGCCTCCAACCACGCCGCGGCCACGATGCCGTACACCCGCCGGGAGCAGGCGAACTCAAGGGCCGCGCTCACAGTGGCCCGAGAGCTGCTGTAGTGCAGGCTGATGGAAGGCGGCCGCGACGTGCTGCTAGAGCGGGTGGCAGAGCTCCTGGGCTTTGCCACCTCGGGGGCTCACCCCTTCTGCACTCAGCTCCCATCTCAGGCCCAGGGCGGCCCGCGCGGGGGCTCCACGCGCTCCCACAGGCTCCAAGGCTACTCCAAAACCAGCAAAGCTGTCGGCACCGGGCCAGCGGCAGCGCTGACTCCGCCCCCGGCCAGCGAAGGACTCGTCGCGACCCACGGCCCCAGTGGGCCGCCGCACTACCATCCCCAGGTGGGCGCATCAAGCAGAGCTGCATGGCATGCGGAGCGCTATGGCGCGACCTTCGGGATGGCGGCCCTAGAAGAATACGTGCCCCACATGATGGACCAAGGGCACCCGCATGAGGGCGAACAAGGCACGCTCCTCAGCCCAAGCTAGGGGACGAGGCGCCAAAAGCTGAGCTCTTCCAGGAGCCCCTGGACGGCCCCACCGGCCGCGCAGGAAGCGACGATTATCGGGTACCACTAATTCCTCAGGAGGAGGCATACTCTAATCATGGGTCGCAGGAGGTGTAGGTCGCCACAGCGAGCAGCCGCCCCGCTCCCGCAATCCCCTACCCCTCAGGAGGAGGGCGTCGGGGGCTGCAGGAGAGGGGCCGAGATCCGGCATCACCACTGAGGCATTCGGAGCAAGGCGTTCTCAGGAGGTAGGCCCTCTGCTGGGGAGGTGCCTCAGGGCCTGCCCCTGGCGGAGGATCCGTGGTCGTCGGGGGAACCGCTGGCGACCGCTCTACCCCATCGGCGGCGTCCTGGTTTCCGGTCGTCGTTGATGGCACTAGAGTGTGGTGCAAGGCGGGGCCCTCGTCTGGCGATATGAAGCAAGGCCGGTACCTGTGAAGAAGGCCTAGTGCCTGTGAAGCTCGCCGCCCCGTGACACTCTCACGTAATAATGAGTGGGGCTGTACACGCCCCGGAGTCTCAGGGGTGCTGGCCTCAGGCCTTGGGGCTCCCTCCCACGCCCAGTGGCAGCACTTAGCTCCGCGCTGGTGAGAAGACGTCGAAGACTAGACTAGGTGCCGGACGCGGCCTTTTTTTTGCTTTCATTGCTTTTCCCTTGGTTGTTGCTTTCCCCTGCTGGATTTAAGTTGGACTCGAATTTGAGATTTGCGTGTGTTTGGGGAAGGGGTGCTTAATCTCGTTCGAGCAAACTCTCGCGTTTCGGTTACCTCTTTGCTTCAGGTGCCTCCCCTCGCGAGCCCCTCGCGAGCCGGGTCTGGCCTAGCTTGCGTGCAGCCCAGACTGCCGTCGTCGCATCCTCTCAGGAGGCTTCTACTGCAGATCCTACGGATTCGATCAGGAGACACTCGAGACACCACAGCCTCCCACAAGCTGTCTCATGGCCCGCACGGGATAAAGGTAAACTAGCCAGCCGGCTCGTCGCCTAGCCAACCACTTGGTGCGGGCGTACGGGTGATGCAGTATCCACTAGTACGCTGAACATGAGTTTTACATGAGGGGCACCCCCTCCCAAAATGCTCTTACAACCATCAGGTCAAAACCTGAGTTCTATTCATGCAGGGTAAGGAGATAGGAAGGATACGCGGTCAGTCGGATAAATCCCCCAATGCATCCTCAGGAGCACCGCCCGAACTGTTGCTGGCGTCGCTGGCCTCGCCATCGCCCTCTGCGTTGTCATCAGCGGCGTCTGGACCATTAACCACGCCGTCGTCATCGGCGGCCACGATCGCGTCGTTGTTATCTAAAGCGAAGGCCCTAACGAGAGTGTCCATGTTGTCTTCCACCCAGTGCGCCAAGTTGTCCCGAACGGCCTGGGGGACTAGGGTGATGGCAGCATCGAAGTCGAAGTGGGGATCCATGTTCCGGAGATGGCTGAAGACGCGAGAAAAGGCGCGCCCGAGTAGGGCGCGGCTCCTCTCCTCCACCAACCTGTCGGCTCTGACCGACCGTGCCTCCAGCTGCGTCACCACGTCGGTGAAGAACTTAAGGTTGCCGGCGTAGTTAACTGCATGCGGCTCGCCAACAGCCGCCTCGCAGATGTTACCCAAGGCTGTGTTGGCTCTCTCCCGAAGCGTGGTGAGCATGGGGCCGTGCTCATGCTCCAGGATCCGCCGCTGATGTATCTCGTCCGCATTCTGGCGTGCGACGGCCTCAGTCTCGTCCACCCATTGGCGAAGAAGAAGCACCTCGGCATGGGAGGTAGTTGACTCCCCCTGCGCCACCTCAAGTGCGGCCCGCAAAGCATCGACCCGCCGCGTCGCTTCCTCCAGCTTGACCCTCAAGACAGCGGTCCTACCTTCAGCCTCAGTCCGGATCAACCCCAGCCTCTCCTCGAACTCGGGCTCGAGGTTCAAGCGCGCCGTCGCCACCCGACGTCCGACCTCCTCCAGGACACGGGCCTCCCGCGCAGTGACATCATCCTCCGCCTGCGTCACCAAGCGCTCCCTTGTCTCCGGGCGTTCATACTCGCGTGCGCGTTCAGCGACTTCCAGCGTCAGCACCTCCTCACGCTTCTGGAGCTCCGCTGGGTCGCCTGAAGCCACCTTCATCGACGCGAGGGCGGCCTCGCGCAGCTCCACCTGCTCCTCCAGTGAGCGGCACCGGGCCAGGAGTTCCCGCGCCCGCTCCTCCGTCGCCTCTCGCCGCCGGTCAGCTTCCCGGGCCTCCTCGACGGCCTGTGAACGGACCTCCCGAGAGGCCGCCAGCGACGCCTTGGCCTCCTCATCACCAAGATCACGCTGATAGCGCGCGAGGGCGACAGCCGCCTCCAGCTCGCACCTCTCTGCAACCAGGCGCAGGCCCTTGGCCTCAAGGCGCGCGTCCTCATCAGCGAGCTCTTCACCAAGCAGGCTCACCGCATCAGCCGCCCTCTGAAGAAACCCTTGGCGAAGAGCGCCACGCTCCCGGGCATGCTCGAGTACGTCTTCCACACCGTCATCCGCCCCAATCGAGCGCCGGGGGGCACGAATCAGCACTCCCCCTTCGGGCAGGGGGGTGGGGGCTGGCGCCCTCGAGGCGACAAGGCACGCCTTGCCAGAAGCCCGGCCTGGAGCCAGTCCATCCCCAAATGAAGAGCACAGGGAGTACCCCAGCCAATCACGGTCCACAACCATACGAGAAGTCCACGGCAGGCTGGCTATGCCACGAGAAGGCTCGCGAAGAAAGATCGCGAGGCGTGCAGGGTCGCGATGCGCCTCAGGATGGTTCGTCTCTCCAACCGGCCTCACCGCAAGGGCTCTGCTGCTCAGAGTGCTCGAAGACGGTGGAGAGGGCGGAGACAAGGGGGATGGCTCCTCAGTCATCTCCGTGAGCTCGGCGGGAAGGGCCCTGCGGAGCAAGAATTAGGAAAAGCAACGGAAGGATCAGGAGCTGGGAAGGGAGAAGGCTTACTCATCGGTGGCGAAGTACTTCCTACGCTTCAGCAGGTGACAAGGGTAATCGTCACCTAGGGCCTCCCTTCTCTTCCGGAGGGCCTCGAAGTCCACGCGGAAGTGACCCAAGATCGAGCGCAGGGGTCAGCCTGCGACGAGGAAGAAGCGTCAAGACGACCCGCGTCAGGGGCGTCTGCCTGATGCGCGCTGCCGGTCGCCTCACCAAGAAGAGCAGCTGGGGCCTCAGGGGCCTTAGCCGCAGGCGCTGCGGGCAGCCGCTCGCCGCCCTTAGCCACAGCAGCACGGGCCTCAGGGGCAGCTCTCTCATGAGCGCCGCCCAGCGCTGTCACCTCAGCGGGGGCCCCCTCGGCCTCCGGCGGCTCATGCTTCCCTGCTCCGCCACTTGAGGAAGAGTCGCCTTGGCCGACTGCAACTGCGGCCACCACCACTGGGTTCTCGCGAGGCCCCTGGAGGCCAGCGGGGCGCAACCCCCATTCGTCGAAGATGGGCATCTGATTCACAAAGTCGCTTCTATTCGGGCAGAGGTATAGCAAGGCCTCCCCTTGCCGGATGCTGCCGGGGGAGGGGTCCCCAGTCAGGACCAAGAGCACCTTCCTCAGCGCTTCAGGCGTCAGGTCCTCTTCCTAGAGCCTCATACGATCCTCACGCCCGCTGAAGGCCCACATCCGGTGGGAATGGCGTTGGAGAGGGGCAACACGGCGTAGCAGGAACTCCTTCACCACCTTGGGCGCCGTCATGCCGAGCGCCCTCAAGAACGCGAAGCGACGCCAGACGGAGACGTGCCGGGAACTCGAGAGCGTCTCCTGGCCCCAGCCTAAGTTGGGGATAGCAGGCGAAGATGGCTCCGACAGCAGGGGGCTGGGCACCCCTACGTCCACATATAGCCACCGCTCGCAAAAACCAGGTGCGGGCGGAGGAAGACTGAAGTCGATCCCTAAAGCCCCTGTCTCAGGTGCAGCAATGAAGCTCACGCACCCTGAGCATTGGGTGGAGTCGACAAGGTGCAGAGATAAGAAGTGGCGCAGCAAGGCAACCGAAGGAAGGATGCCCATCATTGCCTCACAAACGAAGGCGAAGACCGCAAGAAGAGTCATGGATTCAGGACCCAGATGCATCATGTGGATCTGATAGTGGGAGAGCACGGCGTTGAAGAAATCGGAAAAGGGGGGAACCAGTCCCGCCCACAGGGCATCGACGAAATACCGGACCTCGGTGACTATCTGTAGGATCGGAAGTATGTCTAGAGGGGGGGTGATTAGACTACTTGACAAATTAAAAGTTTAGCCTTTTGATTAAGACAAGTTTTTGGCAAGTTCACAATGATGTTCAAGTCAAGTATCACCCTACACATGCAATTCTAGAGTTATGGCAGCGGAAAGTAAATTGCACATGTAGTAAATAGAGGTGGAGAAGAGCAAACGCAGTTTGGAGACACGGAGATTTTTCTCGTGGTTCCGATAGGTGGTGCTATCGTCAATCCACGTTGATGGAGACTTCAGCCCACGGAGGGTAACGGCTGCGAGAGTCCACGGAGGGCTCCACCCACGAAGGGTCCACGAAGAAGCAACCTTGTCTATGCCATCATGGCATACGCCCACGGAGGACTAGCCTTACTCGGGGTAGATCTTCACGAAGTAGGCGATCTCCTTGCCCTTACAAACTTCTTGGTTCAACTCCACATCTTGACGAAGGCTCCCAAGCGACACCTAACCAATCTAGGAGGCACCACCCTCCAAAAGGTAATAGATGGTGTTGGTGATGATGAACTCCTTGCTCTTGTGCTTCAAATGATAATCTCCCCAACACTCAACTCTCCTCACTGATTTGGCTGTGGTGGAAGAAAGGATTGAGTGGAAAGCAACTTGGGAAGGCTAGAAATCAAGTTTCATATGGTGGGAGTGGAGCAACTTGATCTCAACACAAGGGTAGGTAGTTTTCTTCTCAGAAATGTAAGGTAGGAGTGGTAGTTCTTTCTGATGGCTCTCTCCACGAATGAAGAGGAGGTGGAGGGGCATTTATAGCCTCCACACAAAATCCAACCGTTACACACATTTGACCAATCTCGGTCAGACCGAAGTTGACAACTCGGTGAGACCGAAAGTTCAAATCTTGTGAACGTTGGGATTTTTGGTGGGACCGAAAATACAATCTCGGTGAGTCCGATTCTTCCAAAGACTAGGGTTTGCCATTCTCGGTGGGACCGACTTTATCATCTCGGTGACACCGATTTGATTACGTATGTTCTGAAGCTTGGCAACACTAGTTTCGGTGAGACCGAGTTTGGAATCGGAAAAACCGAAATTACTAGGGTTTGGCTTTGTGGCTGAGGTGGTTCATCTCGGTGTGACTGAGTTTATGGAATCGGTGGGACCGAGATTACTTATGAGTATATGTTGGAATGAAAGATTGCTGATAGTTTGGGAGATAGATCACTAAGCACTTTGAGCAACCAGATCATTATCATAACCTCATCCCCTTTTAATAGTATTGGCTTTCCTATAGACTCAATGTGATCTTGGATCACTAAACCAAAAATGGAGTCTTGAGCTTTTGCAAATGTTTTCCTTAGCATTTTGAGGGGTCCACTTCTTCACCATTGCCATACCCATATCAATGAACTTTCGAAATGATACTCAAGAAGTTATTAGTTCAATGATATATATGTTGTTATTAATTACCAAAACCACCGGGATTAGTTGCACTTTCAATCTCCCCTTTTGGTAATTGATGACAACATATAGATCAAAGCTTCACAAATGATATAATCAATGAATAATATCGTCGCTTTGAGAAGTATGTGATAAGCAAGAGCTCCCCCTAAATTTGTGCATTATTTAAGATTTGCGTTTGAATGCAAATGCACAATCGATTAGGATCATGGGTCACTCTTCTATGTCACATACATCTTGGTGGAGCGCACAAAATGATAAGAATGAATAGCATGCACCCAATCACCAAGACATGAGTAAATGATCATACAAGATATGAATGACTATGATAAGCATTAAGCACACATTAAGGCATAGTATGATCAAGCACTCATCAAAGTAGAGCAAACGTAGTATCAAACACACAGAATGTCTCGGAAGACTCAAAAGTATCTCAAAGAAAACCGCAAACGAAAGAGCAAAAACGAGCACTCTCTCTCTCGAAGTCCTATGATCTGTACAATTTCTCCCCCTTTGGCAACAAGTTACCAAAAGTTCGAAGGTATAGAGCTAAACGTCACTAGGGACTCTGCCGCGGCGGCTCTCTGCAGGTTGATGGAGTTGAGATAGCTGCTTCGCAAAGGCTTCGCTGAAGTCTGTGGAGCTGGAGGAGGGACACCGAGCTGGAGCTGGGCCGATGGAGCTGTGGGAGGTGCCGATCAAATGGCCACGTGTCTCATCCTTTGGAATAGCAACTGATCTGGGTCTTGTGGGAACCTGAGCAGGCTGCTCATAGTCATCCTGGACTAAATCACCTTCCATCTCCTTCATGAGCTCTTCCTTCTCCCTCTTGGCTTCCTCGATATCTGCCTCAAGCTTGTTGACAGTGACTTGCACTTCAGTCAGCTTGACATCCAGAGCATGGAACTTGTCTTCAACTATCCTCTCAAGACTCTCCTGAGACGCACTATGTTTGGCTAGGCGTAGTTCAATCCTCTGGTAGCTTCAAGGAGCTGTTCTCCAACACTCTTGGGTTTAGCTGCTGCTGCTTCTTCTTTTCCTTCTCGACTTTAGCTTGTTTGGCAGCTTCAGACTTAGCTTGACCTTCAACAGACGTGGGATCATCCTCAGTCATCACAACTTCATTATCCTCATGCTCAGGCTGCAGTGGCAAGTGAGGTCTATCCAACAAGTAGGTGCCCGTGCCAAACTTGGCATTGATAAGCATCTGAATGTGCGGGGCAAAGCCACATGACCTCTTCTGGTCTGCTGCTGTCCTCTTGATAGTCTCAACTATCAGGTCCATCACCTTGAAAGGTGCCTTCTGATCTAGTATATGCAGCTTGTTGATAGAATAGCCTCTTATCATGCGATGATCTCCAGACTTAGGCATCAAAGTATGCCTCAGAATTGTGTTTGTGGTTGGGAGACCTGCCTGGAGGTGATACACTGAGCCGAGCTTCCAGAACTCTACATCCTTGGCTGGTACCTCATTGTACATGTTCTTCATAGACTCATGATTTTTCTTGGGAGTTCCATAGACATCTACATCATCATCTCTTGATACTGGAGCATTCAGCAGTGCAGCCCACTCTTCAACAGTAGAAGAGAATTTCTGACCTTCAGTCATCCATACAATTCTGCCATCTGGATAGAAATGTGTTGTGGCATAGAATTGCATGATCATCTCATCATTCCAAGCAGTCAGTTTCTGACCAACGAACTCAGCAACTCCACATGCAGTGAAGCTCTCATGCACATGTGGGAAGTAGTCTCTGTGCTCTTCACTATCAATATATTCCCAGTCAACATATCTAGTGTCAGCAACAATGGGCTTCTTGTCCATAAGCACAGTCTCATAGAAATCTTGCTGCTCTCTGGTGTGGAACCTTGAATCATCAGCAGTCCTTCTCCTTGTGGCATATGGATCAGTTTGCCTCCATAGCCTGAGACCTTTGTCCTTCCTTTCCTTCATGTTTTCAGCTCTAGGATGAGCATCATTGTGGACAGGCAATCTCTGACGGAGTTTCAGCAACACATGTGCCTCTTCATCTGACTCAGCTGGTGGCACATTGTCTTTCTTCTTTTCTGAAGCAGGAATGTTTCTCACTGTTTTCTTGGGCTTGGCAGCAGGCTTGGCTTGAGCTGCCTTTGCTGGAGCTGATGGCTTAGACTTAGTAGGTGCTCCTGCCCTGATGGCATCTCCCATCAACTTAGGCTTCTGAGGAGGCTGGGGTGCTTCCTCATCAGAATCATCATCAGCTGCTTCATCATGCACAATCCTCTTCCTCTTGGAAGTTTTCTTTACCTTGCTCGAGGTTTCTTCTTCCATGCTCAACTTCTTAGCAACTGTGGACTTCTTCACTTTGTTGGTGCCTTTCTTGGTTTGTTGCCCTTGATAGTCTTTGGCAACCACTTTCTTCTTAGGCTTAGAAGAAATCTCTTCCTCAGCAATAAAATCAGAATCCTCTTCATCAGAATTCCTCTTCTTCCTGGCCCTGGTGGCAGCAGGAGGCAAACCACTTGGTGTGCTCCTCTCACCATCATCAGAAAAGCTGCTGGCTTCAGGACTAGTGCCTGCCTCTGGAATCTCAACTGGTGATTCAGACCTGTTCTGGCTGTCACTTGCATCGACATGGCCGACAACCTATGAATAGATTAGGTATAGGCGTAATAGAAGAGTTATCACAAACCGCTAGAAGATTTTGCAAAAGAATAAGTTCAAATTTCAGTTTTAGGTTTTCACGTAATGCATTTCGGTCGGACCGAGTCTAAAATTCGTGAATCCGAAGTGCCTAAACAGAACCATTCACACCACTTTCGGTTGGACGAAATGGGTTTCGTCTAGCCGAGAACACTAGGGTTTCACTAAATCCTCATTTCGTCGCACCGATTTGCACAACTTCGGTTGGACCGAAAAGTGCGAGGCAATGGCCAGAGGCCAAATCGGTCATCCGAGAATGTAGAATCGGTCTCACCGAGATGTGTTCGTGGAAACCTAACCCTAAAATTTTTACTCAATTTCGTTCTAAGAACCAATCTGCTGGATAGGAATATCTCAAACGTGGCAAGAAGCTGGGCAAACCAATCGTGCATTTGAATCGGAGGTTGAAACACGAGAGGGATCGAAACTCACCCTAACTTGGTGGAGTTTCTCTACGGCGGCAACGGCACGGAGAGATTGACCGTTGACGGCGACGGAGACCATGCGAGGGCGCCTGAGCGGCGACGGAGACGATCCGGAGACCACGGCGACGGCAGCTAAGGGTTTGGGGGCGAGGCGTTTGAAGAAAGAATCAACGCACGCTGCCCTCAGGTATATATACCCTTCGGCTGTCGGTGGGACCGAGTTGTAAAACTCGGTGGCACCGAGATGGTTAACTGCAAGCAGTTACTCATTTCGGTCACGCCGAAAATTGCAACTCGGTTTCACCGAGGTGAAAACCTAGATCAATCCAAGTGATTTCGGTCTGTCCGATTTTGATGGGTTGGTTTGACCGAAAATACTTAGAAGGTTTTGGAATTTAAGCTTTTGACGGATCGGTGGCTCCGAGTGCTCCTCACTCGGTCTGTCCGAAAAAGACTTGATCAAAGTTTGTGATATAAGCATGAATAGAGTTTGAGACAAGAGAGCATAGATAGCTAGGGGAGGAACTTAGGCATTCTTGTCCATCCATTTGGTCAAAAAAAAATCCAAAAGACCAAAGCAACAAATGGATGTCCTCGAATGGATAAAATTATGCATCCAACATGCTCACACAATAAGATAGCAAATGAAATATGTGTCAAACATGCACAAACAAAACACTAGCTACTATCACACAATTTGTCGATGACTAGGTCATCTATATATGAGTATATTGACTTAGGAGTCAAATGAGAACATTTGATCATAGGTCATACTCATCGTTTAAGCACAAGTGGGGTTACCACTTTTACATAAAGCATTAATGTGTTCACATCATTTGAAGATGCTTTAGCCCATTTCTTTAGAGCAAAGCTCCCCTTGATGTGAGAACCCTTTTAAAGGGTCAAACTAACCTTGGGTTGTCGAGAAGACTTCATGTAGATGTTGAAGATGTGGATGCTCAATGTTGATGAGGATCATCAAGAGTTGGGAGCAATCCTTTGGATTCGGGCACTTTCAATACCTACATGGGTTAGTCCCACAAGGAACAAACAAAGATATCCATGGACATAGATTGAAGTATGCAATAGATGATGTCCATGAAAGCAATGATTACCTTGTCCCTTGACTTACCAACAAGAGGGTTTGTGACTCCATGAACTAGTGCAAGATGTGGAAGTTGATTGCACAAGTTCTTGCCAAAATGAATGTGAGTGAAGTATGTTGGCGAGTCACCCTCAAGAACTCTCTAGTTCTTCTTCTTCGGGATCCACATCATCTTGATGGGAATCCTTGGGGTAGTAGTTGAGCTTGATGAAGTAGAACTTGACGTTTCCTTGGGAACCCACTTGACCATGGCCTTGGGTGCTTCAATAAATGCATCAATCTCCTCTTGAAGCTTGTCCTTGCCTTTTAGCTTGTGGTCTTGTGGTGGAAGATCATCTTGAGCTTGTTCCACATTGGAAGAAGTAGGATCATACTTCTCCTTTTGAGAAACAAACTTTGGAGTGGGATATTGACCTTCTTCCCATTCAACACCCTCGGCGTTGAACTTTCGCTCAAAACCAATTCCTTGATTCTTCCGGTGCCTTCCTTGCTTGCGAATAAACTATTTTCTTGCTCAAGTGTAACTTGGCTTGAAACATTGTTAGTGGAATCAAGAGAACTACTAGAAGCAACAATATTGGATTTAGCATGGTTATTGTTACTACTAGATGAAGAATTTTTCTTATGCTTGTCATGCTTAGTTTTAATAGGTGGCAAGAAATTAGACAAGAGAAGTCGTTTGGCAAGATATGAAGAACTCTTCTTTCGAAGATCATCATTGATAGCTTTTAGAAACTCATGTTCTTGCTCTAGATTGAGCTTCTCGAAGCGTAGCTTCTCATGAGATCTTAGGAGCTCTCTATGATCTTCTTGAGTTGTTTCATGAGCTAACTTAAGAGTGTTTAGTTCTTTAGTTAGACGCTCAATCTCCTTCATAGCATTGTCATTCGACTCTTCTCGACTATAAAGACTACTAGCATGTTCATCATTACTAGGCTCACTAGATTTATCATGTAAAAGCTCATCTTCACCAAGTAAGTCATCCTCATCACTATCAAAGTCAATAAATTCAGGGTGTGATACCTTGGGGCCTTTTGCCATGAAGCATCTTCCAATTCCCTCATTTGGTGAATCAAATATGTCATAGGAGTTGAAGTTGGAGGATACGAGAGCAAGACCGGCAACACCTTCATCTTGATGTATTCGGAGTTGGAGTGATAGCTTCTTTCGGAGTGGTTGTCGAGTCGGAGCTGGAGACCCATTCACCCACATGAGCTTGATGTTTTCTTCTTGTGTAGCTCCTTGATGACTTGTCTTTCTTCTCCGAATCCTTGCTTCTCCGAGAGGATCTTCGTTCATAACGATCATCTCTACTCCTTCTCTCTTTCGAGGCGACTCTTCTCTTGAGCTTCTTCTTCTTGGAGATTCTTCTCTTCTCTTGTGGGGAGTCGAACACTCATTTGAGTAGTGTCCGGTCTTCCACAATTGTAGCAGTTTCGATCACGACTAGAAGATCTCTTTTCATCATATGATCTAGACTTTGAGCTTCTTTCCTTGCTTCTACTCTTGTAGAATTTGTTGAAGTTCTTCACCATTAGACTTATCTCTTCATTGGAAACTAGCTTGTCACTTGAGGTTGTGGGAGCTTCACATGTAGCTTTGTAAGCACCACTTGACTTGTTGTGAAGCTCTTCCTTATCTTTAAGTGTCATCTCATGAGCAACAATCCTTCCAATGACTTCGGTAGGCTTGAGATTCTTGTAGTTTGGCATCATTTGGATCAAAGTGCACACGGTGTCATACTTTCCATCCAAAGCTCTAAGAATCTTCTTGATTATGAATCGGTCGGTCATTTCTTCGCTTCCTAAGCCGGCAATCTCATTTGTGATGAGAGCAAGCCTAGAGTACATTTCAGCGACTCCTTCACCTTCCTTCATCTTGAACTTGTCAAGTTGACCTTGAAGAACATCTAGCTTTGATTCCTTCACGGACTCAGTACCTTCGTGCATTTCACCAAAGTATCCCAAATCTCTTTTGCATTCTCAAGACGGCTGATTTTGTTGAACTCCTCGGGACACAAAGCATTGAAGAGAATGTCACAAGCTTGAGCATTGTTCTTGCAACATCCGCAATTCATCCGTTGTAGCTTCACGATCCGGAACTTTTCCTTCCTCAAGAACTCACCTTGCAAGCCAACACAAATAATGCCCCATGCGGCGGGTTATGTCCAAGAATATGCATTTTCATTTTATGCTTCCAACTAGCAAAATTTGAACCATCAAAGTAAGGACCTCTCTGAAAATTACCCTCACTAGACGCCATACTCTCCTAGGTTGTGAAACCAAGCTTATGGAGTCCAATGCAATGGAAACCAATCCAATGGAGACCAAAGCTCGATACCACTTGTAGGATCGGAAGTATGTCTAGAGGGGGTGATTAGACTACTTGACAAATTAAAAGTTTGGCCTTTTGATTAAGACAAGTTTTGGCAAGTTCACAATGATGTTCAAGTCAAGTATCACCCTACACATGCAATTCTAGAGTTATGGCAGCGGAAAGTAAATTGCACATGTAGTAAATAGAGGTGGAGAAGAGCAAACGCAATTTGGAGACACGGAGATTTTTCTCGTGGTTCCGATAGGTGGTGCTATCGTCAATCCACGTTGATGGAGACTTCAACCCACGGAGGGTAACTGCGAGAGTCCACGGAGGGCTCCACCCACGAAGGGTCCACGAAGAAGCAACCTTGTCTATGCCATCATGGCATACGCCCACGGAGGACTAGCCTTACTCGGGTAGATCTTCACGAAGTAGGCGATCTCCTTGCCCTTACAAACTTCTTGGTTCAACTCCACATCTTGACGGAGGCTCCCAAGCGACACCTAACCAATCTAGGAGGCACCACCCTCCAAAAGGTAATAGATGGTGTTGGTGATGATGAACTCCTTGCTCTTGTGCTTCAAATGATAATCTCCCCAACACTCAACTCTCCTCACCGATTTGGTTGTGGTGGAAGAAAGGATTGAGTGGAAAGCAACTTGGGAAGGCTAGAAATCAAGTTTCATATGGTGGGAGTGGAGCAACTTGATCTCAACACAAGGGTAGGTAGTTTTCTTCTCGAAAATGTAAGGTAGGAGTGGTAGTTCTTTCGATGGCTCTCTCCACGAATGAAGAGGAGGTGGAGGGTATTTATAGCCTCCACACAAAATCCAACCGTTACACACATTTGACCAATCTCGGTCGGACCGAAGTTGACAACTCGGTGAGACCGAAAGTTCAAATCTTGTGAGCGTTGGGATTTTCGTGGGACCGAAAATACAATCTCGGTGAGTCCGATTCTTCCAAAGACTAGGGTTTGCCATTCTCGGTGGGACCGACTTTATCATCTCGGTGACACCGATTTGATTCTGAAGGTTCTGAAGCTTGGCAACACTAGTTTCGTGAGACCGAGTTTGGAATCGGAAAACCGAAATTACTAGGGTTTGGCTTTGTGGCTGAGGTGGTTCATCTCGGTGTGGTGAGTTTATGGAATCGGTGGGACCGAGATTACTTATGAGTATATGTTGGAATGAAAGATTGCTGATAGTTTGGGAGATAGATCACTAAGCACTTTGAGCAACCAGATCATTATCATAACCTCATCCCTTTTAATAGTATTGGCTTTCCTATAGACTCAATGTGATCTTGGATCACTAAACCAAAATGGAGTCTTGAGCTTTTGCCAATGTTTTCCTTAGCATTTTGAGGGTCCACTTCTTCAATCATTGCCATACCCATATCAATGAACTTTCTGAAATGATACTCAAGAAGTTATTAGTTCAATGATATATATGTTGTTATTAATTACCAAAACCACCTGGGGATTAGTTGCACTTTCACTATCCCGTCGATGGAGAAGCGGGACGCGGGCCAGGCCGTCGTCCTCCCGCATTCGTTGAAGATGGTGGCCAGAGCCGAGCTGACCTTGCCCAAGCCCTCTCGATTGATTATGATCGACCGGTCGACGGCGGGGGACGCCAGCGACGATGAGCGAGGCGGCGGCATGGGTTTCTTCCCTCTTCCCTTCTTCGTCGGAGCCATGGCAACAGAAGGGGGGAGGGAAGGTTCGAGATTGGATTGAGAGCGGAAGCTAGAGTTCGAGAGGAGGAAGGGCAGAGGACGCTCGGACGATGAAAAGGGGAGCGGCTGTGTGCGACTACGAGTCCGCCTAGCATGGCACAAAATAAGGAGGCGTGGGGGAACAGTGCCGCCCACGTCCAATCAACCGCCATGTGGCGCCCAAGGCCGCAGGCTGATAGGGCCCGCGGTGCTTCGCACTTGCCCTTTCGCCTCTCTGCTCGGTCAAGACAGGGCGCGCCTTGGGCCCGGGGGCTACTGTCGGCGTTCTGGGAACGGGGGTCCCCAGACTTGCCTACCTGCGGCCTGCGGCGTGGCTCAAAGGGGGCCCAGCACGGCCCATCTTCATCAACACAAGCTCAAGACCCTCGCGAGGGGCCAAGCCTCATGAGGCGGGGCGACAAGGAGCTTCCTCGAGCACGGCCTCATCAGGCTGGCTCACGAGGAGGCGGAGAGTTCAAGCGCGGGTACCTCACGAGGTGCCCATGGCGCAAGCCATGACGACCAAGGGCGCCATCGGGCGCCAGCCCATGCAGTGTCCTCCTTTCCTCTTTGGTGCAAAGGGAGCAAGCGCAGGCGAGAGCATCAAGCAAAGGCATCCATTTCGGTGCAACAAGACCAAGACCAGCCCAACGGGCAGGAAGGAAGTCATTGTGGAGCCCAAGCAGGCGTCACCACCAGAGCCTTTGACAGGCGAGGACCAACTTTAGGCAGGATAAGTGTACCTGATGTTCCCCTTCAAAATGGCCAATTGTTGGCGCCCTTCCCGCTCAATATTTGGGAAGAGGCCCAGGGCCTTTGCCTATAAATAGGACTAGCCACCACAAAGTATAGGGAGACAGAATCCTCACCGGTAAACCAGTAGAGAGAGCAACTGAACTCCTCCTAGCAGTTCATCGCACCAGCCAAGAACAGACCCTCGCGAGGCTGTTCTTCCTTGTATTGTTCATCAACAGCCCAAGAGGCAATCCACCACACCACACACTGGAGTAGGGTATTACACCACAATGGTGGCCTGAACCAGTATAAACTCTGTGTCTCTTGTGTTGTTCCTTCCATAGTTTAGATCTTAGCGAAGCGGCGAGGAGCAGATAGGTAGATGGCGAAATCTCCGCGCGCACCCCAGTGTTCGAACCTCAAGGGTCTGCCGGAACCCGAAATCCGACAGATAAGGGAGGAGCTTCGTGAAGCCGGAGACATCGTGGCTTGGAAGCGCTATTTGTTGTGGATGAAATTCGGAGATCCAAAGTATGCCTGAGGGAGTCCTGTGCTAGGGGGTGTTCGGATAGCCGAACTATCATCATCGGCCGGACTCCAAGACTATGAAGATACAAGATTGAAGACTTCGTCCCGTGTCCGAATGGGACTTTCCTTGGCATGGAAGGCAAGCTTGGCAATACGGATATGTAGATCTCCTACCATTGTAACCGACTCTGTGTAACCCTAGCCCTCTCCGGTGTCTATATAAACTGGAGGGTTTTAGTCCATAGGACGAACAACAATCATACCATAGGCTAGCTTCTAGGGTTTAGCCTCCTTGATCTCGTGGTAGATCCACTCTTGTACTACCCATATCATCAATATTAATCAAGCAGGAGTAGGGTTTTACCTCCATCGAGAGGGCCCAACACAGGTAAAAACATCGTGTCCCTTGTCTCCTGTTACCATCCGCCTAGACGCACAGATTCGGGACCTCCTACCCGAGATCCGCCAGCTTTGACACCAACATTGGTGCTTTCATTGAGAGTTCCTCCGTGCCACACCGATAGGCTTGATGGCTCCTTCGATCATCAACAACAGCGCAGTCCGGGTGAGACTTTTCTCCCGGACAGATCTTCAGATTCGGCGGCTTTGCATCGCAGCCAATTCGCCGGCCATCCGGGGCAGATCGAAGCTATGCCCCAGCCATCGTGTCAGATTTGGAAGCTCGAACTTCACGGCCGACATCCGCGGAGACTTGATCTTCGACGGATTCAAGCCACAACCGGCGCGCCCGCCTTTATCACGATGGGCATGATTTAGCTCTGCTGCCGGACAGTGCCCTGGAGGCCGCACATAAGTCCGCTCCGACCCTTAATTTGGAGCCAACCGCGCAGATCGAGGATGGGTGTCTAGATACCGCCTCGGGGGCTGCAACCTCTATGGCGATGGAGCCGAATACTGACTTTGTCCCTTGTAAGGCTCGTGACTCCGAGGTGCTGGACTCCTCTCCGGACTCCGAACCTCCCGCGCCCCCTCCAATCGAATCCGATTGGGCGCTGATCATGGAGTTCACGGCCGCGGACATCTTTTAACACTCACCTTTTGGCGACATCCTGAATTCGCTAAAGTACCTCTCGCTATCAGGAGAGCCCTGGCCGAATTGCGGTCAGGATGGTTGGGATGCGGACGATGAAGAAATTCAAAACCCACCCACCACCCACTTTGTAGCCACTGTCGACGATCTAACCGACATGCTAGACTACGACTCCGAAGACATCGGCGGTACGGACGACGATGCCGGAGACGACCAAGAACCAGCGCCTACTGGGCACTGGAAAGCAACCTCAACCCATGATATATACATGGTGGATACACCAAAAGGAAGCGATAACGAGGAACAACGGGACGCGGCAAAGGATAATTCCCCCGAAAAACAACCAAAACAGCGACGCAAGCGCCACCCAAAGTCCCGCCTCGATAATAACAACACCCATAATGACCCAGCCGTAGAGCAGGGCGAACCAGTGGACGATGAACATGCAACCAAGCAACCATCCGAACAAGATAAATTGGACAAGCAATCCATCCCCGGCGAAAACAACAGTCCAGACGATCTTACGCTGGACACATCACCGGAGCACAAGGACCTTCACAAAAGGCTCGTCGCCACTGCAAGAAGTTTGAAGAAGCAGAAACGGAAGCTCAAAACAGCGGAACACGTACTCAGAATGAGATGGAGCAAAGTACTCAAGACCGCAGACAAGTACGGCAATAGTCACCAAGCAAAGAGCTACCCGAAGCGCAAGCTGTTGCCCGAATTCGATGAGGAGGCCGTAGAGCCACCACAATCAAAAAGCAAAGAGGCCGCCTGGCCGGATAGACGACCAGATGACAGGCTAAGAGCGGCAAGTGGCGCCGCACACAAGCCGGCACATGATACACATAAAGATCCTCGCAAAAAGGATGGCCCGGTCAGGTCCATTTATGGGCCAAAAAAGAGGGCTCCAGGAATCAACACAACA
Source organism: Aegilops speltoides (assembly GCA_021437245.1). Classification (NCBI taxonomy): domain Eukaryota; kingdom Viridiplantae; phylum Streptophyta; class Magnoliopsida; order Poales; family Poaceae; genus Aegilops; species Aegilops speltoides. The sequence continues at coordinate 340,331,988 of CM038147.1, read as the reverse complement.
CGCCGAGTGTTCGAAGATAACGGCACACCTAAATCTGGGCGCCAGACACCCACTATGTTTCACCGATGAGGTACTGGATCATGAATTTCCAGCGGGTTTTAAGCCCGTAAACATAGAGGCATACGACGGAACAACAGACCCCGGAGTCTGGATTAAGGATTGCATCCTACACATACATATGGCTAGAGGAGACGATCTCCATGCCATAAAATATCTACCCCTCAAGCTCAAAGGGCCAGCTCGGCATTGGCTCAAAAGCCTCCCAGAAAATACCATTGGAAGTTGGGAAGAGCTCGAGGATGCGTTTAGAGCAAATTTTCAGGGGACTTATGTCCGCCCTCCGGATGCAGACGATTTAAGTCACATAACTCAACAGCCCGGAGAGTCAGCACACAAATTCTGGAACAGGTTCCTCAACAAAAAGAACCAAATAGTCGACTGTCCGGACGCCGAAGCCTTAGCAGCTTTTAAACATAACATCTAAGACGAATGGCTCGCCAGACACGTCGGCCAGGAAAAACCAAGAACAATGGCCGCGCTAACGAGCCTCATGACCCGCTTTTGCGCGGGAGAAGATAGCTGGCTGGCAAGATGCAGCACCAGCGACCCAAGCACATCCGAGGTCAGAGATGGAAATGGGAAATCACGACGCAGAAAAGATCAGCGCCGGAATAAAGAAAATGGCCCAAAGAACATGGCGGTCAATGCCGGATTCAAAAACTCTCGGCCGAACAACAAAACAGTGCCTCTTAAGGACAACAGTGACGAGCTATCCAACCTAAACAAAATTTTGGATAGGATATGTCAAATCCACAGTACCCATGGGAAGCCTGCAAACCACACCCACCGAGATTGTTGGGTCTTCAAGCAGTCCGGCCGACTCAACGCCGAACACAAGGAGCTCGACACGCCAAGCGAGGATGATGACGAACCCCACAAGCAGAGCGCCGGAAAACAAAATACTTTCCCACAAGAAGTCAAAACAGTAAACTCACTTCATGTGATAATACGGAACAATAGTGCGGCACCTGCCAAAGTACGCGTCGCACGGTCCACCCCAGCGGAATCCCAAGATTGGATGTCAAAACCAATTACTTTCGACCACCTGGATTACTCCGGGAGTATTCGAAACGCAGGATGGACTGCTTTGATGTTGGATCCTATAATCGACGGACTACAATTTACACAAGTCCTAATGGATGGCGGCAGCGATTTAAACCTGCTATATCCGGACACAATCCGCAAGTTGGGGATAGACCCTACCAAAATTCGCCATAGCAACACTTCCTTCAAAGGAGTGACGCCAGGCCCTTACGCCAAGTGCACGTGCTCCTTACTACTAGAAGTTGTGTTCGGTTCATCCAACAACTTCCGTCGCGAAAAGCTAATCTTCCATGTCGCCCCATGTAAAAGTAGCCACTAAGCGCTATTGGGACGCGAAGCTTTCGCCCGCATTAACGCAATACCGCACTACGCGTCTCTTACACTTAAAATGCCCAGTCCACGCGGCATCATCTCATTAAAAGGTCGTTCAAAGACCCCGGACACGGCTAGGCGAGTCCGGAATAAATATACTAGGGGCTTCCTAGACACACACCCCTCTGCAAGAGGCTGTATGCATAAACAATGAGAGCCAATAAAGCTCAACTTTATTCATTTTTAAATCATACTCTGTTTTAAATACATTTTTTGCACGATATCTTTCCAAACTAAGTTCTTCTCTTTTACAAATGAACAGCGTGCTACACCCGTCCAGGATACATCACAACAGAGACACAAAGCGGGCGTGCGGCGAGGACCCGTTGCAAGGATTCTTTTCAGATTAAGACCCTGCGTAAACCTTTCTTACTGTCTCTTGTTGATACACATCCCCCGGTTTCCTACCATAACCGATGAGGAGGCTGGTGTTCTGGCATCGGCCGCGTCAGAAATTTTCGCCCATACCTGGACACTAGGGGCTTAGGGCATTGTTCTGCCCGTTATCATAAAGACCGAATACCTTAGGGAGTGTTCGGCGTCTCGAGTTAGGCCTTATATGCATCAGCTCCGAATCATGTCTTTGGTCAAATGTTGGGTTTGCCCGGCTCCTGTGTTTTGCTGCCTTCGTTCCATATCATCGGCTAACGCGGCACAGGAGAACTCTGCGATTGTGCCCGGTTCGCCGGGCGAGCACCTCAGTAGAGAAAGCCGAAAACTGATTGTCATGATATAGCGAGATACCGGTCAACCACTCGATCGACTACCGGAATGTCTAGAATTCCCCCGCTTTGACGAAGGACCGTTTCTCGGTCAGGCACATACACGCCCCGAATTTGGAGAACGCGGTGCCCCTAGGGCTATATCGTAGCCCCACCTTCGAACTCCTATGGCTAAGTGAAAGTGATAAAGCATTATAGTCCGGTTGCCTAGTTTGCTACGCTACCACCTCCTTCATAGGACCAAGACGTTGGATTAAGTGTGAAAACGCGCTATTTTGCAAACACCCCCGCACCATGTGCGTGGGGGCTGAAGCCAAAGACTGCCATCTTTCAGGTTATACACACGTATACATTGATGGCCGCAGAGGAGATATTTCAATACTTGAATGCACAAGTATAAAAAGCACTTATATTATGAATATCGTTTTACAAATCATACATGTTATTTTAACATAACATTTTTCGAGCACTGCAACTCTATTAAACGAGCGCCCCGCAGGACTTCCCCAAAATAGTGCTCGACGGGTAACCGGCCCTCGTCCGAACCCCGGGATGCAACATCGGTGGCATCCATCTCCACCCAGTATGTCTTAACACGGGCGAGAGCCATCCGTGCACCCTCTATGCATGCCGACCGCTTCATCGCCTTGATATGCGGCACCGCCCCAAGGAATTGTTGTAATAAGCCAAAATAACTCTTCGGCTTGGACCTATCCGGCCACAGACGAGCCACTACATCCGTCATGGCAAATCCGGACAATCTATTCAGCTCAGCCCACTCAGCCAACCGATCGGTCAACGGAAGTGAATGCTCCAGACTGTGGAATTGAGACCAAAACAGCTCTTCCATCTCGTGATCCTTTTGGCTTCGGAAGTGCACAACCGCATCCGCCGCACTCGCCGCCAAATCCAGATAAGGATCCTCCGCACCCCACAGCTGGCCAAGCTGAGCATACTTCTGGTCTGTAAACTTCCTGCGCAGCTGAAAGGGTTTTCCAGCCGCAATGTCTCCGGCCTGACGCAGCTCTTCCTTTATAGCCCTCATTGCAGAACGGGCATCCTTGGCTTCGGTGGTGGCCTTCTTCAGGTCTTCTTGCTCCGCTCAACGTTCTTTTTCAAGAACCTCATAGAGGTCGGTAACATCTTTCAGCTTCACGGCCATTCCGGCCATCTACTCCCTGCTTCGGCAGTGAGCAGCCTTTTTGGCTTTTAGCTCCTCGACTGCCTTCAAGGCAGCCGCATCACTCCTTCTGGCCTGCTCCTTGGCTCGAGCAAGCTCTGCCCGAAGGTCCTCCACAGCAGCGGCACCATCTGCATTAAGCATACATGTTGTAAGGAGTGGGCATCAGCTCCCTTACTAGGTGACCACGGAGAAACAACCTACCTTGTGACTCGCCAAGTCGTTTATTGACCAGCGCGATGTCCGCATCCGCAACGTCGAGTTGCGCTTTAGCTCGGCAACTCTATCGATCGACTGCCACCGGACGATCCGCCACCTGCATAGGAAAAGCGAGAATTAATGACTGAGATTATGATCCTCGGCACGCTGTCGCTTTCGACAACATACCGAGTTTCAGGGGCTAGTATCTATACAGGGCGCACTCTATGTGAAAAACTATCAAAAGGTCATTTTTACGTACCTCAAAACCCGCCAGTAAACTTCTGATGGCATCATGCAACCCTCCCTCAGCGGACGAAATTCTTTCAATCACCGTACTCATCAATGTACGGTGATCTTCTGAGATAGACGCCCTCTTGAGAAGATCCTTCAGTTCCCCCGGCTGTACACCAGTTGGTGCCGAACTCTCCGGCCCTGTCGGACTCGGGGATACCCTCCGTGACGACACCTCAGGGTCGTCCGCCCCGCCTGACGGTGCGACAGATGGAGGCGTCTCGCTCTCCATCGTCTCCGGACAAAGGTCCCCCGAAGACGAGCTCAGCTGAGAAGGACGGAGATCCGAACTACAAGGTAAAAACTTCGGTTATCCTCAGAAGCAAAAATAGGGATGTCCCTTATTACAAAACTCCCCTTTTTCTACTAACGGCTCACTGGAGGGCTGATTCCTTAGGGGAGATAGTGCGGCCGGGGCTTCCCCTGGCGCAGGACCCTCTGGTGAAGATTTCTTCCCCCGCTTTGAGGCCTTAGCCTCCGGATCTTCGGAAGCGGTCCTCTTCTCCCCCTGGAAGGAGGGATTCTTGATCCCCCCTTTCTCGAAAACCTCCTTAGTGGAGGCGGTAGTTTCTCTGTTTTCCCCTTCGCCCTCCTCTAAAGGCGCAACCTCCAGCATCTTGACCAACACGGGATCCGGCGCGGTCTCTAGGAGGGGGGCCGGACACTGTATTAGTTTTGCTTGCGCTATCCACTCATGTTCAAAGGACGATTGGTTAAAAGGCAAATCCAAGATATGCAAACAAACGGTATGTCCCACACGGGGCTACTTACTTGAGTATCCGGCGATTGCAGCTTAGGCGGCGTCCTCGGTCAATTCGGACACACCTCTTGTGATCCGAAGAATAATTTGTACATCTCCACGGGTGTCGTACCCATGAAGTGTTGGAGAGCTCGTGGTCCCTCGGTTAATTCCCACAGGCGGGGGGGCGTTCTTGAGGCGTAAGACGCCCGAATCAGCATAACCTGCATCACTATGACCAGATTGATCTCCCTCTCTTGGAGGTCTCGAATCCGTCCCTGCAATAGGGGTACGTCCTTGGACGGCCCCCCAGTCAAGCCCTTTATTGACCCATGACGTCAGCCGTTGTGGAGGGCCAGAGCGAAAGACGGGAGGCGGCCTCTGCCTGCTGCCCTTGGGAGCGGTAATATAGAACCACTCCTGTTGCCACAAACCGAGCTCCTCCTGAAAAGAGCCCTCGGGACATGGAGCATCGGCCCTCTTGCTTATAACCGCCCCGCCGCACTTTGCCTGACGCCCCTCAATCATCTTCGGCTCCACATTGATGGTTTTGAGCCACAAACCGAAGTGAGGGGTGGTGTGGAGGAAGGCCTCGCAGACGACAATGAATGATGAGATATGGAGGATGGACTCCGGAGCCAAGTCATGGAATTCCAGCCCATAGTAAAACATGAGCCCTCTCACAAAAGGATCCATCGGGAAGCCTAAACCCCGACGGAGGTGGGACACACGACGCTCTCGCCTAGCTCGGGAGTAGGAATGACTTGCCCTTGGGCAGGCAACCTATGCGAAATCTCGTAGGTTAAGTGCCTGGCTTCTCTCAGCTTTAGCACGTCCTCTTCCGTGACGGAGGAGGGCATCCACCGGCCCTGTAGGTCGGAGCCGGACATTGTCGAAGGTCCGAAGCGCTCGAATCTGGGGCCCTGAGCGCTGGAGCTTGGGGCGAGGGGTAGATTCGATTGAGGATTGAAGAAAAGAAACGAGCCTTGGTCTCATTATAAAGAGGGAGAATACCAAGAGCCGTCCCCGTGACTGCTTGGAACTCGCCTTCGATGGAGGGGGCGTGGCAACGGGCGCGGTTGGTTTACCAACGTCCGTATTGATGGGAATCTCGGAATAAGGGGAACACGATCTTTGCTTCGACAAGACGTGCCAAGGAAACCGCTTCGCTAAACACGCTGAGGTGGTATAATAAAAACGATTCAAGTAAAGGCTTGGTAGTGGTGTGACGTCATGCCACAAAATACGTTCGCAGATTGAACTTGTGTAAATATTATTCTCTCTATGGTGGTACATGGAAATTATTTTACAGAGCCGGACACTATCCTGGCGTTCACAATCTTCTATGAATTATTCGGAGGAGGAACCCGCCTTGCAATGCCGAAGACAATATGCGCGCGGGACTAAATCGTCATTGAAGCTGGTTCGAGACTCTTGAGGAGTCTGGACTAGGGGTGTTCGGATAGCGAACTATCATCATTGGCCGGACTCCAAGACTATGAAGATACAAGATTGAAGACTTTGTCCCGTGTCCGGATGGGACTTTCCTTGGCGTGGAAGGCAAGCTTGGCAATACGGATATGTAGATCTCCTACCATTGTAACCGACTCTGTGTAACCCTAGCCCCCTCCGGTGTCTATATAAACCGGAGGGTTTTAGTCATAGGACGAACAACAATCATACCATAGGCTAGCTTCTAGGGTTTAGCCTCCTTGATCTCGTGGTAGATCCACTCTTGTACTACCCATGTCATCAATATTAATCAAGCAGGAGTAGGGTTTTACCTCCATCGAGAGGGCCCAAACCTGGGTAAGAACATCGTGTCCCTTGTCTCCTGTTACCATCCGCCTAGATGCACAGTTCCGGACCCCCTACCTGAGATCCGCCGGTTTTGACACCGACAATGCCCCTCTGGATCAGTTGTGGAGTACTGCGGACGCGTATGCGGACCTGGCAAAGAGTGCTGCTTATGCGACCGAGTTTGCGTCTGGAGGTCCAACATAGGTCCCCTAAAAATTGGTCCTAAAAGCATCCTCAAGTTCTTCCCAACTTCCAATTGAGTTTTCAGGAAGGATTTTCAACTGGTGCCGAGCTGGTTCTTTCAATTTGAGGGGTAGGTATTTAATGGCGTGGAGATCGTCTCGGCGAGCCATGTGGATATGAAGGATAAAGTCCTCAATCCAGACCCTAGGGCCTGTAGTTCCGTCGTATGCCTCTATATTCACGGGCTTAAATCCTTCCGGAAATTCATGGTCCAACAGCTCATCGGTGAAGCACAGGGGGTGTGCGGCACCCCTGTATTTGGACGTATCATGGCATGCTGTTGACGGTTGTTGTGTTCGGTTCTGATTCCTAGCTAATGTTCGATCAATGTCAATGTTTCGGTAGCTCTGATCCTGTGCTGGAGCGCGCTTCCTAGATCCATAGATTGATCTGGCCATACCGGACTTTTTGTCCAGGAGCTCACGTAAATCATGTGCTGACTTGTGTGCAGCATCATTAGCCGTCTTGTCACGGCCACGGGGCGGTTGGTCCGGCTGATCGGTCGTTTTCGGCTGAATGGGCTCTATGGCCTCGTCGTCGAATTCGGGCAACAGCTTGCGCTTTGGATAGCTCTTTGTGTGACGATCGCCGCCGTATTTTTCTTCTGTGTCGAGCACTTTGTTCCACCTGCGGTTGAGCGTATCCTGCGTGGCCTTGAGCCTTTGCTTCTACTTTTTTAGGCTCCTCGCGGTGGCAATAAGCCTTCTGTGGAGGTTCTCTTGTTCCAAGAGTTTTCTGGGATGATGAGTGCATCATTGTCCGGGCTGTTCTCCTCTCCGGAGACAGGTTGTTGAATTTTACCCTCGGGATCGGTGTTATGTAACTCGGCTGCGGACTGTTTTCACCGTCCCCTAGCTCACCCTGCTCCATTGCTGGGTCCATGGGGTCGTCGTTTCCTTTGGAATCAACCAGGGTATTATTATTTCTTGCGCTGTTGTCGCTGTTTTTACTATGGCGGGATTTAGAGCAGCGTCTACGGCGCTGCTTTGGTGGCTTATCAAGGGGAGTATCCTTCGTTGCACCGTCACCATCGCCTTGTTTTGTGTGTCCACCATATATATATATCGTACGATGAGGCGGCAGTCCAGCACCCAGTGGGCGGTGGTTCCTGTTCTTCTCCTGCATCGTCGTAAATACCGTCGACGTCTTCGGAGTCGAAATCGAGCGTGTCGGTTAAGTCATCGACAGTGGCTATGAAGTGGGTGGTGGGTGGGGAACGAATTTCTTCATCGTCCGCTTCCCACTCAAGCCGGACATAGTCCAGCCAAGAATCTCTCGACAAGGAAAGATACCTTAATGAGTTCAGCACATCACCTAAGGGCGAGTGCTTAAAAATATCCGCGGCGGTGAACTCCATCACCGGTGCCCAATCAGATTCGATAGGCACGAACGGACGTGGTTTGGATCCTGTAGCCGGAGACAAGTCCGAGGGTCCGATGACACCATCCTCACAGGAGGTGGGATCAGTGTTCGGCTCCAGTGCCAATGAGTGCGCGACCTCTGTGATGGGTTCCATCCACCCGTCTTCGGAGGGCGCGATCTGCTCCGGATTGACTCCCAGCGCTGCCGCATGTGTGATCTCCCGAAAAGTGTCCGATGGCAGATCAAAGTCATGCCCATCGTGACCGTTCGGCGCACCTGGTATGGGCTCGAATCCGTCGAAGATCAAGTCTCCGTGGATGTCGGCAATATAGTTTAAGCTTCCAAACCTGACCTGATGGCTAGGGGCGTAGCTATCGATATGCTCTAGATGGCCAAGCGAGTTGGCCCGTAGTACGAAGCCGCCGAATACAAAGATCTGTCCGGGGAGGAAAACCTCCCCCTGGAGCCCATCATTGAAGATGATCGAAGGGGCCATCAAGCGTTACAGTGATGACACAATGGAACTCTCAATGAAAGCACCAATGTCGGTGTCAAAACCGGTGGATCTCGGGTAGGGGGTCCCGAACTGTGTGTCTAAGGCTAATGGTAATAGGAGGCAGGGGACACGATGTTTTACCCAGGTTCGGGCCCTCTCGATGGAGGTAATACCCTACTTCCTGCTTGATCGATCTTGATGATATGAGTATTACAAGAGTTGATCTACCACGAGATCGTAGAGGCTAAACCCTAGAAGCTAGCCTATGAGTATGATTGTTGTTATCCTACGGACTAAACCCTACGGTTTATATAGACACCGGAGAGGGCTAGGGTTACACAGAGTCGGTTACAGAGAAGGAAATCTACATATCCGAATATCCAAGCTTGCCTTCCATGCAAAGGAGAGTACCATTCGGACATGGGACGAAGTCTTCAATCTTGTATCTTCATAGTCCAATAGTCCGGCCAAAGTATATAGTCTGGCTGTCCGAGGACCCCTTAATCTAGGACTCCCTCATTGAACCTCATGCAAAGGATATGGTTGGAGCTCATAAAGGATTATGACATGAGATTACATTATCATCCAGGAAAGGCCAATGTTGTAGCAGATGCGTTGAGCCACAAGAGTTATGTTAACACGCTCATTACTAGAGGATTACCGAAGGAGCTAGCAGATGACCTTCGAGAGCTATGCTTGGAGATAGTTCCGAGAGGTTACGTTGCAGCATTGGAAATCCAGTCCACTTTGTTGGGTAAAATCAGAGAAGCCCAGAAGATGGACAAGGAGATTGCTGAGATAAAGGAAAGGATGAGCAAAGGAATAGACTAAAGGGTTTCCTGAGGATGAGCATGACACCTTATGGTTTGAGGATCGTACTTATGTGCCTAATGACCCTGAGATCAGGAAGTTGATTCTTCAGGAGGCTCATGATTCGCCTTACTCGATTCACCCAGGCAACACCAAGATGTGTCTGGATTTGAAGGAAAGTTTCTGGTGGATAGGAATGAAGAAGCATATTGCCGAGTATGTAGCAGTATGTGATGTATGTCAGAGGGTCAAGGTAGAGCATCAGAAGCCAGCCAGATTGCTACAGCCATTGCCAATACCCGAATGGAAGTGGGATAAACTTGGCATGGATTTTATCACTGGATTACCCAGGACTCGTTCAGGCTATGACTCTATCTGGTTTGTAGTTGATCGTTGGACAAAAGTAGCCCATTTCATCCCGGTGAAGACAACTTATACGAGTGCTAAGTTGGCCAAGATATACATGACCAGGATCGTATGTCTGCATGGTGTTTCGAGGACCATTGTATCAGATAGAGGAACCTAGTTTACTTCAAAGTTTTGGAATCAGTTGCATGAAACTTTGGGTACCATGCTAGAGTTCAATACAACCTTTCATCCACAGATAGATGGACAGATCGAGAGAGTCAATCAGATTCTGTAAGACATGTTGAGGGCTTGTGCGCTAGATTATGGATCTAGTTGTGATGACAATTTGCCCTATGCATAGTTCTCTTATAACAACAGTTATCAAGCCAGTTTGAAGATGGCCCCTTTCAAAGCCTTGTACGAAAGGAGGTGTAGGACCCCGTTATCATGGGATGAAGTTGGAGATCGACAATTGTTCGGACCAGACTTAATCAAAGAATCTGAAGAGAAGGTTAAGTTGATTCACGACATACTCAAGGTAGCCCAGTCCAGACAGAAGAGTTATGCGGATACTAAATGCAAGGAGATAGTTCACAAAGTCGGAGACAGAGCATATCTTCGTGTGTCCCCACTTCGAGGAGTTAAACATTTTGGAGTCAAGGGAAAGCTAGCACCACGTTTTGTGGGACCATACAGAGTTTTGGAACGCATGGGAGAAGTTGTGTACAAGTTGGAATTGCCAGAAGGATTGTCAGTAGTTCATGATGTGTTTCACGTTTCCCAGTTGAAGAAGTGCCACGCAGAGATGGCCGATATTCCTCTGAGAGATACAGTGCCACTGGAAGCAATTTAGTTGGATAGTGATCTGACCTATGAAGAGAAGCCAATTAGGATTCTCGAGTTTTCCAGTCGAGTTACACGCAACAAGGTTATAAAGTTTTGCAAATCAGTGGAGCCACCATACCAAGGAGGAAGCCACCTGGGAGCGGGAAGAAGATCTTTGCAAGGACCACCCAAACCTTTTTGCTGACCAACCTGAATCTCGAGGGCGAGATTCTTCTTAAGGGGGTAGGTTTGTAACATCCCAATTTTCAATTTGGATGTTATACATAAATCATCATATGCATATCATATTTATTTTTGCATTTTGTTGTGATCCTAGGAATCTTAAGCAACTCAAGGACCCAAGGAGAGAGTTGGAGGTTTCCAAAATTCATATTTGATTTTTTTTCCAAATTTGAAAAGAGGATCAATTTGATTTTATTATTTTCCTCTCAAACTATTTCCAATAATAAAAATATACGAGAGAAAATCATATGACTTCAAGATCAGAGAAATATTGGAGAAAGAATTTTAAATCAAATTATTATTTTTATTGGTATTTTATTTGAATTAGAAAAATATGCATTTTAGTCCAGAAAAATGTTCATCTTGTCCTAAATATTAGGTTTGGGCGGTGAAAATTGTTTCTGGAATTTTTAGAAATTTTTTATATTTATTTAGGATTTTTCTTTCGCGGCGTAATTAAAAAAAAGTCTCTGAACCGACTAGGCCAAAGCCGAGCCGGCCTACCGCGCGACCACCGCCTCCTCCCGCTCGGAGTCCGGCCCGGACACGCCGCCGGAGTCCCGAAGGACTCCATGACGCCGCCACCGCCTCGAGACCCCCCTCTTTAAAAGGGTCGGCTCCGACCCCCTCTGCCCTCGTCCCGCCCCGCCACCGCCGCAGCCTCACCTCCGCGCCACATCGCCGCAGCCTCGTCGCGCCGCCGCCACTAGCTAGCATCTTGCCTACTGCGCCGCGCCACGCCGCCGCCGCACCCCGCCACCAGGAGCCGTCGTCGCCTCATCCCACCCCTGCATCACCCCGCCGGAGTCGAGCCGAGCCGCCGCCGTCGCCCCGCTGTTGACCACCGCCGTAGACCGATAAGAACCGGTCGGTTCTTCGTTTTTTTTCGGTTTTGCGATTTAGTCATTTTTTAGATTAGATCGGGTTTTTTAGGTTTAGCTTAAATAAAGAACGTTCGTTCATTTAGATATATTAGTGAACAATTTTCGTTAGATTAGTTCTGTTAACGAACGTTTGCGCCATAGTTTTTTTTCTTTTAGTTTTATTTCCGGCCAGGGACCTATCCGCGAATAGTTTTCTCACGATTTAACCTCTGATCTTAAAACTAGCGTAACTTTTTGCTCATTTGTCCAAATTAGATGAAACCAGCGCCTAAATCTTCCTAACGTTCTGTTCTTTCCAGTTAACCAACTTGAAAATGATTTTGAATCTGTAAAATTTGACTTTAATTCAGATTAGTAAACGATCTTGTTTCATTCGTATTTTGAGTTTCGTTTCTCTGTTTGAGTTGTTTATTTTTGCAAATCGTAGCTAATCGCATGTACCTACTGTTAAGATCTAATCTACATGATAATAATGTTGTTAGGTTTTACTTTCTGTTAGTTCAATATGTTTGCTTGTTTCATGTTTGATTTGGATCTTTTCTCGGTTTTCTCGTTGTTTCGTTTGAGTGATTGCTTATGTATGCTACTGTTTGTCTACGCTAGATTACCTGAGTGCGAAGCTAGTTACTACGAATCTCTAGCATTTGCAGATCGTCAACAAGGCAAGTTACACTTTGATCATACTCACACCCAATTTTTACTCTGCATTAGTTTTGCCCCTCAAATATTTGCATGAGTAGGATTGGGAACATGTGGTTTGGTTGTAGTACTTGAGGTAGGAACCTAATACCTTTTGATCACCCCAGGAATATATGTTATGCTTATTTATTGCTTAGCCATGCTCGTAGACGGGGATTGGATAGTGATTCACATGGAAGTTTAGAGTGTTATTAATCTGGGATAACATTAAGGTGGCTACTTTAATACACATCTGGGTGGATTGGTTGAGGCACCTGGGGAATCCAGTGTTGTCTATTTAGGGAAATCCCGGGGTATCCGTGTGATTTTTCCTCGGTTCGCCATCCAGACCCAAAGGGATCATATGATATTTCATGACTAGAAACTTCTGTGTGCAGCCACAAGCCATTATGGGCCCTGGCATAGTTGAGTAAGTTGTATGAGCTCTCGAAGAGGTGGACTAGTAGATGTAGAGGGAAAGTAGGTGTACCAGTCTGCCCAGAGTAGAGAGTAAGTGCTTCAAAAAGACTATGTATCGATCATTCGATCATGGAAGCGGTCGAGTCTTGTGGGGAAAAGTGCGCAACCTCTGAAGAGTGTATAAACTAATCATGGTTAGCCGTGTCCCCGGTTATGGACATCTTGAGTATCTGGAATTGGATATTATTGTTGATCTCATCACTCTTTAATTAATTGATTGGGTTTAATGATGATACTTTTAATTGGGATTTGAGTTGGGGGAACCTTCTCAAATATTGGAACAACTTGGGAGTAGTTAAACAAATTTATTCCTTTGTTGTAGGGAAAAGCTAGCTTTATGCAAAATCTTAAACACAGAGCCTCCACCAGCCAAATATTGCATGTAGATATAGTTCTTGCATTTCATTGCTTTACAGTGTAACTCTGCCAGCATATTCAATGTGCTAACCTACATGGCTACAACGTCTCATGCTGCAGACTACTCAGACGACGAATAAGGTGCGATAGGTCGTTGTCTTGCACTCAGCTATGTCATTGGAGTTGATGGACTCATTTACCTTCGAAGCTTCCGCAGTTATTTAGTTTAGATGGCCTTCAGCCATGATATTTATGTGTAATCATACTCTTTATGAGGACTCGATGTAATAAGTGTGTGATTGAACTCTGTTATAATTCCTCGAGTACTATGTGTGTCAGTCAGCATTACCGATCCAGGGACGACACTGATGCACAGAGACTTCAGTCCATTTGGATCATGGTCGCTACAATGCCCATCATCAAAAGTGAGCTCCTCGAGATGATCAAGGGCGGGGGATCAGAACCAGTCGTCAGGCTTGGCTTGGTCCCTGCCGTTGGAACGGAACTTTCCCATTCTACGGCCTCTGGTTGGGCCAATGTGACTGAGGGAGTCCTGGACTAGGGGGTGTCCGGACAGCCGGACTATCATCGTCCGCCGGACTCCAAGACTACGAAGATACAAGATTGAAGACTCCATCCCGTGTCCGGATGGGACTTTCCTTGGCGTGGAAGGCAAGCTTAGCGATACGGATATGTAGATCTCCTACCATTGTAACCGACTCTGTGTAACCCTAGCCCTCTTCGGTGTCTATATAAACCGGAGGGCTTTAGTCCGTAGGGCATAACCTCCATTACAACAATCATACCGTAGGCTAGCTTCTAGGGTTTAGCCTCCTTGATCTCGTGGTAGATCCACTCTTGTACTACCCATATCATCAATATTAATCAAGCGGGACGTAGGGTTTTACCTCCATCAAGAGGGCCCAACACGGGTAAAACATCATGTCCCTTGTCTCCTGTAACCATCCGCCTAGGCGCACAGTTCGGGACCCCCTACCGAGATCCGCCGGTTTTGACACCGACATTGGTGCTTTCATTGAGAGTTCCTCTGTGTCGTCACCGATAGGCTCGATGGCTTCTTCAATCAACAACAACGCCGTCCAGAGTGAGACTTCCCCGGACAGATCTTCATATTCGGCGGCTTCGCACTGCGGGCCAATTCACTTGGCCATCTGGAGTAGATCGAAAGCTACGCCCCTGGCCATCAGGTCAGGTTCGGAAGCCTAAACTTCACGGCCGACATCCGCGGGGACTTGATCTTCGATGGACTCGAGCCACAGCCGAGCGTGCCGCGCTGTCACGATGGGCATGATTTAGCTCTGCCGCCGGACAGTGCCTTGGTGGCCGCACACGAATCCGCTCCGGCCCTTAGTCCGGAGCCGATCGCGCAGATCTAGGACCGGTGGCTGGACACCGCCTCGGGGGCTGCAATTTCCACGGCGATGGAGCCGAACACTGACCTTGTCCCCTATAAAGCTCGTGACTCCGAGGTGCCAGACTCCCTTCCAGACTCCTAACCTCCAGCGCCCTTGACAATCGAATCCGATTTGGCGCCGATCATAGAGTTCACCGCCACCGACATCTTTCAGCACTCGCCCTTTGGCGACATTCTAAATTCGCTAAAGCATCTCTCGCTATCCGGAGAGCCTGGCGGATTATGGCGAGATGGTTGGGATGCGGACGACGAAGAAATTCAAAGCCCACCCACCACCCACTTTGTAGCCATCACAAACGATCTAACGGACATGCTAGACTATGACTCCGAAGACATCGGCGGCATGGACGGCGATGCGGAGACGATCAAGAACCAGCGCCTACAGACCTTTGGAAGACCACCCCAACACATGATGTATATATGGTGGATACCCCAAAAGGAAGCGATAACGAGGACCAGCGGGCGCGGAAAAAGATAATCCCGCCGATAAACAACCAAAACGGCGACACGAGCGCCGCCCTAAGTCCCGCCTCGGCAAAGAATAACAGCGCTCCTAATGACCCAGCAATAGAGCAGGGCAAACCGGTGGATAGCGAACATGCAGCCAAGCAACCGTCCGAACAGGGCGAGTCGGATAATCAATCCATGCCCGGCGAAACCAACAGTCCGAGATGACCTCACGCCGGACACAACACGGAGAATAAGAGCCTTCGGAAAAGACTGCGTAAACCGCAAGAAGTTCAAGAAGGAAAAACGAAGCTCAAAACAGCGGAAGACATACTTAGAATGAGGTGGAGCAAAGTGCTCAAAACCGCAGACAAATCGGCAATGGCCATCAATCAAAGAGCTACCCAAAGCGCAAGTTGCTGCGAGAATTTGACGAGGAAGCCATAGAGCCCCACAACAAAAAAACAAAGAGGCCGCTGGCGGATAGACGGCAGATGATAGGCCAAAATCTACAAGCGGCGCCAAGACACAAGCCGACTCATGACCACGGGAAAACAGATGGCCCAGCCAGTCAATTTACGGCCAAAAAAGAGGGCCCAGAAGCAACAAAACCGTCAAGTGTTCAAGAAGACAGTACACCCAAATGCGGGCGCCAGACACCCACTATGTTTCACCAATGAGGTCTTTGGATCATGAAATCCCAGCAGGGTTTAAACCCATAAACATAGAGGCTTACGATAGAACAATGCACCACAGAGTGCGGATAGAGGATTATATACTACATATACACATGGCTAGAGGAGATGATCTCACGCCATAAAATATTTACCCTCAAGCTCAAAGGGCCAGCCCGTCATTGGCTCAAAAGCCTCCCGAAAAACTCTGTTGGAAGTTGGGAAGCGCTTGAGGGCGCATTTAGAGTAAATTTTCAAGGGACTTATGTCCGCCCTCCGGATCTGATCTAAGTCATATAACTCAACAGCCCGGAGAGTCGGTAGCAAATTCGGAATAGGTTCCTTACTAAAAGAACCAAATAGTCATTGTCCGGACGCTTGAAGCCTTAGTAGCTTTTAAACACAACGTCCGAGATGAATGGCTCGCCCGGACACCTCGGCCAAGAGAAGCCGAGGACAATGTCTGCGCTAACAAGCCTCATGACCGCTTTTGCGGGGGGAAGATAGCTAGCTAGCAAGATGCAGCACCAGCGACCCAAGTACATCCGAGATCGAGATGGAAATGGAAAATCACGGCCTTGAAAAGATCAGCGCCGAATAAATAAAGCGCCAAAGAACACGGCGGTCAACGCCGAATTCAAAAGCTCGCGACCAAACAATAAAACACTGCCTCTTAAGGATAACAGTGATGAGCTATCCAACTTAAACAAAATTTTGGATCGGATATGTCAAATCCACAGTACCCCCGGAAGTCCTGCAAACCACACTCACCGAGATTGTTGGGTTTTCAAATAGTCCGGCCGACTCAACGCCGAACACAAGGGGCTCGACTCATCAAGCGAGGACGATGATAAACCCCACCAGCAGAGCACCGGAAAACAAAAGACTTTCCCACAAGAAGTCAAAGCAGTAAACTCACTTCATGTGATAATACGGAAAAACAATGCGGCACCCGCTAAAATGGGTCTCGCACGGTCCAACCCAGCAGAACATCATGATTGGATATCAAAACCAATCACTTTTGACCACCGGGATTATTCCAGAAGCGTTCGAAATGCAGGATGGACTGCCCTGATATTGGATCCCATAATCGACGGACTACAATTTACACAAGTATTGATGGACGGAGGCAGTGATTTAAACCTGCTATATCCAAACACAATCCGCAAGTTGGGGATAGACCTTACTAAAATTCGACATAGCCGCACTTCCTTTAAAGGAGTGACGCCAGGCCCTTACGCCAAGTGTACAGGCTCCTTATTACTAGAAGTTGTGTTCGGGTCACCGAACAACTTCCGACGCGAAAAACTAATCTTTCATGTCGTCCCATTCAAAAGTAGCTATCAAGCACTATTGGGACGTGAAGCTTTTGTCCGCTTCAACGCCATACCACATTACGCGTGGCATCATTATTGGGACGTGGCATCATTTCATTACGAGGGTCATTTAAAGACCCCGGACACGGCCAGACGAGTCCGGCATAAATAAGCTAGGGGCTCCCTAGCCGCACAACCCTTCACAAGGGGCTGTGCGTACAAGCAACAATGAGCTAATATAGACTCCGCTTTACTTATTTATTAATATTTTTCATATACTTTTTTTCGCACGATTTCATTTCAAACTAAGTTCCTCTCTTTTTACATATGAACAATATGCACACCCGTCCAGGATAATGGCACAACGGAGACACAAGCGCAGACGTGCAGTAGGGACCCGTCGCAAAGATTCTTTTCAGATTAAGACCCTGCGTAAACCTTTTTTACTGTCTCTTGTTGCTATAATCCCCTGGTTTCTCATTATAACCAGAGTTGTCGTGGATTTGTCACGGCAGATGTCCTAGTGAAAGGACTTAGTCGTGGAGCCATCGCTACGGGTTAGCTTGAAGGGGTTAAAGCGGACACAAAGACACGAGGGTTTATACTAGTTCGGCCCCTTTGATGAAGGTAAAAGCCTACGTCTAGTTGTGATGGAATTGATGTGGTCTCGATGGCTAGGGAGCAAACAAGCTTCGCCTAAGCTCGAGTTGTTGTTGTCTGTCTTGAACCGCCGCGGGTCGTCCCCTTATATACACGGGTGACGCCCGTCGGTCCATAGAGTCCCAACCGGTTCATACTTGTATCCCAGTTGGTATCTCTCTATTCCTAACTTACAATACAAGTTTACATATCATGCCGGTTTACGGCTACAGTTTCTAAACCGACTACAGGCCGTGGGCCTTCATCTGCTTACATTACTAATGAAGTTAACCCGGCCCAAGTAGGCCGGTTCACACCCAGTGGTAATATCCCCAACATTAGGCCCCAGATTGATTTTAACTGGTTCATGTCAATCCTTCACAAAATCTTTGTCTTGGACATCTTCTGGTAATTGGTAAACCGCCATGTCCTTATCATTTCTGGTTGCTGTAAACCGGCATGACGTCATCACAAAGTTAACATTTATGACGCCCTCCTTTATTAATAGATCTGCGATACCCAAGTCATCAGCTCCACTTCCGAAATTTTGGCTCCTGGATTCGCGCGCCTGACCCACGTCTGTTGCCTTATAAATAGGACCGAAGGGTCATTTTCTTTTCTCCTCTTCGTCTCTTTCTCTTCGTCTTCCTCGCGTCGCCAGCCTTGGAGCTCCGCCGCCGCCGTCGACCTCTGCATCGTCTTGGGCTGCTGCATCAACCTGAACGCACCAGAGCACTACGGTATCCTTCCGCATCTTCTTCATTTCCAGTAAGCCTTTTTTCTTCTTGCCATAGATCTGTTCTTAGGGTTTCATGTTCTTGCCGTGTTCCTTGCCTGTTCATGCTCGTACCCGGACTCCCAGATAAATCTGTGAACCCCTGCCCCGATTAGCAGTAGCATTTTAGCATCCGCCTGTAGTTTCACGCTTAAGTCCATAGATCTCATCTACATATCTGCCCGTTGGTTTACTTCCGTTCTGTGTTTACCCTTTTGAATATCTTCTGTTTTTCTGAACTTACTTCAGATCCATTGCTGCAATAAGACTTTGCTAAACCTGTTTCTGCATACTTAGCCATCCGCAACCTCGATTGCCTTCAGATCCGGCGGTTTAACTCAATATAGAAAAAGTTAATAAACCGGTATATACCATTAGTCCCCTGGTTGAACCGCCAGAATTTCTTTAGCCATACGATGCCACTTCATAGAAATCCGGTTTAAATATACTGCCTCCGGTTTAGCATTGCTCATACCAGCTCCTTTCTTTATTCAATATGTTCTTGAACTGGAATCACCTATTTCTTGTAGATCTCATCATGGCCAAACAAGTATATGAGTGCAATTGGGTTCCTTCTCGCGTCACAGAAACTCAGCTGGACGATTTAGTCTTGATCGGCGCTTTAGACAAAGAAAGATACGATCCTTTGGAGGTTCACGAAATGAATGTCCTCCCACACCTCAGGAGGGAGAGGTTGTGATCTTTGCAGATCATTTAGCCCGGGGCTCAAGCCGCCCGGTTCTAAATTTTACCGGGATGTACTAGCCAATTTTCAGCTCCGCCCGCAAGATATTGGCCCCAATTCTGTTACCAACCTATGTCACTTCCAAGTGCTCTCTGAGGTATACTTTCAAGAGGAGCCTTCAGTCGAATTGTTTAGAGACTGCTTCCACTTAAACTGCCGCACTGAATTTACTAACGGCCCCAATACCGAATTGGGCAGTATGGCAATTCAGAAAAGAAAAGAGATCACTTATCCCCACGTCAAACTACACACTCACCCTAAGGAGTGGAATGCAACATGGTTTTATTGCAAAGACACCTCCCCTGACAATGAAAATCCCTTGCCTGGCTTTCGTCCGAAGCGGCTCAGCAACACTCACCCCTTTCCACAAAGATTAAGTGCCAAGGAGAAAGTAAATATGCTCATAGCTGTCCAAGCTCCGAGCCTTCATGGCCAACGGTTTAACAGGAATAGACCTTGCACGCTATTGGATATCATGGAGCATACTGCCTCTCAGCCGGCACTCCGGTTTGATGTGCAAGTATACTGATAGCGTCGATGACCCACTCCGGCACACTAAAATCCAGCTCTCTGATGATGAAGTCACAGATTCTGTGAAGAAAATGTTGAATGAACCGGAGCACCTCTGCGCTCAAACCGGCCTGCTCCCTTTCTGCGCTACCAACAAACCGCCAGCTGTAAGATTTTGTTTGTACCTTTTATTGAACCTGTTATCGCTATCTACGTCGACATCCATTCTTTGCTAACCAGGGTGATAATCCGTTTTGGAGCAAGAAGCTTTCACAAGATAAACCGGAGAAAGCAGAACGGCCAACCCGGCCAAAGACCAAGGTCATGAAGAAACCTGCTAAAAAGAGGAAAACCACTGCTTCATCTGATCCGGCTATTGATGATGATGTGGGTAACTTGGACCTTGAGGTAGAACTCGATTCACTAGGCTTACTTTTTACACGCCTTATTGATGATGATACTTGTCAGGACGACGCTGAAGCCAGTAATGCTGAAGTCGCTGAGGTAACTATTCTCTCTTCCAATTCAGAAATTTTGCCTTTGCCAAAATATCGCCAGGCAAACTGGAAAGTTAAATTTTCTCATCCTCTTGCTTACTTGGATCCCAAATTTCTTATGAAGAATCAGCAACATGAAGCTCGCCGCACAACCCGGCACAGTGGCCAGGTAGTTACCTCCGCCGGTTTACCAAATAGTCCGGTTCGAAAACGCCGCTCCGAGGTCTCCGACCTTTTTATTAATTTTTATCCTAAAGCGGGTTTCATCCGTCAACCTCTTAATCTGTCCGACTCCGATTATCAGGTTACTTCTCATTCTTCCTCTGGTGAATCATCAGCCACTCAGCTGCCGCCACTTAAAATGGTTCTTGGGTAAGCTAGGCTGAACATATGCTTCCGGTATACTGTGTTATAACTTATGCTGTTCCTTGACTCTTTGTTTTTCTTTCAGGGCTAAACCTAAACCGAGCAAGAAAGCCCGCCTGGACAAAGCGGCTGAGGAGGATGTCGCCCCTGAACAGGATAAAGCGCCAGATCTTGAAGCGTTTTCACATGAGGATATTCCCAATGATCCTCCTTTGCAAGATGATGCTATTCCTGAGGAAATGCCTATCAATACTTCAGTCCCTGCTGACCCGCCTGCCAGCTCCGTCCGGATTGAAAAATCCCACAGTCCTGCTGATAAACCGACCGCACCAACGCAAACCGGTGAGTCCAAGGATGATGATGTTGTAATTACCAGCGTAGGTCGCTTTGAACCAGGGAATCCTGTCGCTTTAACCAAGCATACAGTGAAAGAGGATTTTTCTGCCAAGAACAAAGGTAAATGGGATGTAGAACTGGAAACATATGCTGCTCTGAGTGCCCAAGATCTGCATTCTGGTTACTTGAACCGGCTATATACTAGCCGCGACTGTGAAGCTGGCCTGGTAAAGATGATGAGAGACAAATTTGAGATAACTACCTTGTGCTTCTTCTTTCTTTACTTACTGCCACTGTATTAATCCTCCTAGCCCCCAAGGACCGGTTCAACTTAGTATAGTTAAACCGGGACTCCAATAAAGATTGTAACATCACAACATAATTGAGCAAATAGCCATTAGCCCCCAAGTGCCAAGTTGAATACATGTATTGAGCTTGGGACTTTGTGATTTAGTAATAGATGAAAATTGAAGGTGCATTAGCCCCCAAGTATCAAGCGTATAACTTGTTATGTGGTTGATACTTCAAATTCTTGTACCGTTTTGTTTAAAGCCAAGCACTGTCAGGTTGAAGTGAGGGTCAAAGAGGACCGGATTACTGATCTGCAAGAAACTCTGAAAACCCAACAAATCGAAACTGACAAAGCAAGGGAGGAATTGACCAGCGCCTTGAGCATCACGGAACAGCTGAAGGAGGGCTTCAAGAAGGAGCGGGCTGATTGGGCCACTGAAAAGGCCGCTTTAATAAAAAGAGCTGAAAACGCTGAAGCTGCCCTTAAACCGGTGGTAGATGAGTCGATCGCCGAAGCGGCAAATACACTCCATGACCGCTGCTATCTTTGGTAAGCTCTTTTTGGCTTCTCTGACAACTCTGGCCTGCTTATAATAGATCCAGTTTGAGATCGTCCCTGTATTGTTGCAGGTACACGCATTGGGCACTTAGGGTCAGACGTGCGGAAGAAGCTGAAGGTTGCCTACACTTTAGTTGAACAGTTGTATACCGGAGCACAGCGGATCATCACCACAGCTTCTCATAACAATCTGGCACCCTCTTTAATCCAGGACACTCTTAATAGGTTGTCAATGCTTCTTGCCCGGATTGAAGAGCTGAAAAAAATCTGCTACTCAAACCGGAGCCATTAATGCCTTGATCCGGGCAAAAGCATGGGTGCCGGATTTCGATCCTGTGGAGGCAGCTCAAGGCTATCCCAGCCTGAAGGAAGATGGCTCCGAGTTCAATGAAGATGATTTGAGGGCAATAAACCGTGCAGTGCGCCCTCTGGCTTGTCAATTAGTTGAAGAGGCAGACTTGTCGCATTACCAAGCTCAATACAATGATCAGAACAAGCGAGTGCCTGCCCCAACTCTTGAAGCGGAGAATCTGATTCCTCCAATCCGTAAGCATACTTATGCTCCTGATATTGAACCGTCTTCTCTGATCCATGAAGAGGCTGTCTTTCAAGCTTTAATGGGAATCGACTGGACCACTGTTGATTTCCAGCCAATGGATAGAGACGAGGAAGCTGAAGCGGCGCAGGACGATGAGCAGGCTTGAACCAGAAGCCGGTTCAAATAGCTGCCTTGCGATGATCCGCCAAAATAACAATGATCTTATTCGGGCACCGTGTTGCCTTGTAATAGGATAGTTAATACTTCTACCTTGAATATGCCTTCGTGCATAAGTACTGATGCTTTTGCTTGAAAAAACCTCAATTTATATTTCCTGCAATCAGAAAATCTTGAACTTCGGTGGCGGTTATACCGTCAGCCGGTTTATGATCTTGATATATATATCATCAATGTATTTAAAACATATAACCAAAACAAGCGATACAAAGTACCTGCCATCGCTGGGCATGAAGTTGGCTTAGCCAAGCTTGAAGCAGAGGTTGTATAAACCATTACCGTAAAAAGGGAGAAAACAACTCCCATGTAAACCGTGCTAGGTCTTTATGAGCCCCCCTGTTACTCCATGATGTTAACAGGAAAGTTAAACCGGGTATATTTCTCCGGATTAAAAATGAACCGAATCCGTCAGTTGAACCGGTAAAAGTGTTGTTGGTTTAAAGGAAACACAAAAAGAATTAAGAAATAGCCATAAAAGAAATATGGAAGCAAAGGCAATGATAAAAACCGTTTGCAAAAAACATGCTATACTGAGCTGATCAGATGGTGTTACCATGGTCGGACAGGACCAAGCCCCCAATAGGAGTGACAATGGTTCAAGTCAGCCAGGTCCCCAAATGAAACCGTGGCATATATGCCAATCAAAAGGCATGGCAATGGTTCGGGTTCGACCAAGCCCCCAAGTGATTTTGTGGCCTTAGGCCGATCAAGAGGCGTGACTGGTTCAGACTTGACCATGTCCCCAAGTGATCTGGTGGCTTTTCGCCTATCAAAAGGTGTCGCGTTGGTTCGGATACGACCAAGGCCCCAAGTGATATAAAAAAAGCAAATTTCAAGGGGTAAACCGGAGGCCGCTTTAAAATAGAACCACTCCATGTAACCACGCATGATAAGAAAAGGCAAAGACCCCGCTTTAGCTGAGGCTCCGGTTTTATTATATCAAAGATAATATATACACTGTCATAATATGTACATAGATAGAGCCAATGGCTCAGGTGTAGTAAGGCCGAAGATGAGCTATGTTCCATGGCCTGTTGGTCTCCTCCTCTGATGTGCGTGAGTCTTTATGCTCTCGAATATCAATCGATAGTATGACCCGTTGTGCGATTCTTCGACCACGAAAGGTCCCTCCCAAGGTGGGGATAACTTGTGCATATCATGCGATCTTGGATGAGTCAAGCACCAAATCTCCTTCTTGAAAAGTTCGGTTCTAACCCGCGATTGTGATAGCGGCGAAGATCTTGTTGATAAATCGCCGAACGGGCAGCCGCTATATCGCGCTCCTCGTCCAATAGGTCCAAAGCGTCTTGTCGTGCTGTCTCATTGTCCGCTTCAACATAAGCTGCCACACGAGGCGAATCATGCCGGATATCACTTGGGAGAACCGCCTCCGCTCCGTAGACCATAAAAAAGGCGTGTATCCTGTGGATCGGTTGGGTGTAGTATTGATACTCCATAGCACAGATGGTAGTTCTTCAACCCAACATCCTGGTGTTCTTTGCAATGGAACCATAAGCCAGGGTTTGATGCCTCACAAGATCTCTTGATTAGCCCTTTCTGCCTGCCCATTGGGTGGGGTGAGCCATCGATGATCGTCAAGTCGGATGTGCTCACGTTCACGTAACTCCTTCATAGCACCCTTGGATAAATTGGTACCATTGTCGATGTGATCTTTGTGTGGAAAGCCAAACCGGAAAAATCACCTTTTTAATGAACTGCACCGCTGTAGCTGCATCACACTTGCTGACAAGCTCTGCTTCAACCCACTTGGTAAACTTGTCAACTACCACCAAAAGGTGGGTTTTCTTATCCTTGGATCTTTTAAAAGGTCCGACCATATCCAGCCCCCAAGTTGCAAACAGCCAAGTGATTGGAATCATCCTCAATTCTTGAGCCGGCACATGAGCACGCCTTAAAAATTTCTGACAGCCATCACACCGTTTAACCAAGTCCTTCGCATCAGCATGCACTGTCAACCAGTAGAACCCGTGACGAAATGCCTTTGCCACCAGAGACTTTGAACCGGCGTGGTGACCACAATCCCCTTCATGGATTTCTTGTAAGATTTCACAGCCTTCCTCAGGAGAAACACAACGTTGAAATGCCCCTGATACACTGCAATGATGCAATTCGCCATTGACAATCGTCATAGACTTGGATCGCCGGACTATCTGCCTGGCTAGAATCTCATCCTCAACTCTCCCCGGTTCATGTACGCAAGATAAGGAACTGTCCAATCCGGAATGACATGCAGGGCTGCCACCAATTGAGCCTCCGGATCAGGAATAGCCAAATCCGCTTCACCTGGGAGCTTGACTGACGGGTTGTGCAACACATCAAGAAAGACATTAGGCGGGACCGGTTTGCGCTGAGAGCCCAACCGGCTTAAAGCGTCCGCCGCTTCATTCTTTCGACGGTCCACGTGATCCACTTGATAACCCTTGAAGTGACCCGCAATATTATCCACCTCACGACGATATGCGGCCATGAGCGGGTCCTTAGAATCCGAGGTGCCAGACACCTGTTGAGCCACGAGGTCCGAGTCACCGAAGCACTTAACCCGGCTTAAGTTCATCTCTTTAGCCATCCGGAGACCATGGAGCAAAGCTTCGTACTTAGCTGCATTATTAGTACAAGGGAACATTAAGCGGAGAACATAACAAAACTTATCACCTCGTGGGGAAGTTAATACGACTCCAGCCCCCGAGCCTTCCAATTGCCTGGATCCATCAAAATGGATAGTCCAATATGTGTGATCTGGCTTCTCCTCTGGTGCTTGCAACTCCGTCCAATCATTGATGAAATCAACAAGTGCTTGAGACTTCACGCCGTCCGAGGCACGTACTTCAATCCGTGCGGCCCAAGCTCTATAGCCCATGGGCAATCCGCCGATCGCTTCCGGTTCTCATGATATCGCCCAAGGGAGCTGAATCGACCATTTGTGATGGGGTGCCCTTGAAAATCTGCTTCAACTTCCGCTTGCCATGAAAACTCCATATACCAGCTTACGCCAATGCGGATACCTTTGCTTGGATTCAATAAGCACCTCGCTGATATAATAAACCGGCCGCTGAACCGGATATTCCTTGCCTGCCTCCTTGCGTTCCACCACAATAGCCACGCTAACTGCACGAGCATTGGCCGCTACGTATAACAATAACGGCTCCTTGTCGACCGGAGCCGCAAGAACGGGCGGATTGGCTTTCAAGTCCTCCAACGCTTCATCAGCAGCTGGACTCCAGATGAATTGATCTATCTTTCTCAGCATCTGATACAAAGGGATGGCCTTCTCTCCGAGGCGGCTGATAAACCGGCTCAGTGCAGCGATCCGACCCGCCAAACGCTGAACATCGTTGATACACTTCGGTTTAGCCAGGGAGGTGATGGCCGTAATCTTCTCCGGATTAGCCTCAATTCCTCTGTTGGACACAAGAAAACCCAGTAACTTGCCTGCCGGAACACCAAAGACACACTTGGCCGGGTTAAGCATCATCTTGTAAACTCGCAAGTTGTCAAAGGTTTCCTTCAAATCATCCACCAGCGTCTCCTTCTGCCTTGACTTGACTACAATATCATCCACATAGGCGTGCACATTGCGGCCGATCTATTTATGCAGGCAATTCTGTACACACCATTGATAAGTGGCTTGGGCACTCTTGAGCCCAAAGGGCATAGATACATAGCAGAAGGCTCCAAAAGGAGTAATAAACGTTGTCTTCTCCTGGTCCTTAACCGCCATTTTGATCTGATGATATCCGGAATATGCATCCAAAAAACTCAAACGCTCACAACCCGCCGTGGCATCAATAATCTGGTCAATGCGGGGGAGGGCAAAAGGATCCGCTGGACAAGCCCTGTTAAGATCCGTGTAATCCACACACATCGCCAAGTGCCGTTTTCTTAAGAACCATCCTTTGGATTAGCAAGCCACTCTGGATGGAACACCTCAATGATAAAACCAGCTACTAAAAGCACGGCCACTTCCTCTCAATGGCTTTGCGCCTTTCTTCGTTAAACCGGCGGAGAAATTGCTTTACCGGCTTATACTTAGGATCCACATTAAGAGTGTGCTCAAGAAGTTCCTCGGTACACCTGGCATGTCAGAAGGTTTCCATGCAAAAATGTCCCGATTCTCATGGATGAACTCGATGAGCGCGCTTTCCTATTTAGGGTCCAAGTTGGCACTGACAGTGAACTGCTTGGACGAATCGCCGGGCACGAAGTCAACAAGCTTGGTCTCAGCTACCGATTTGAACTTCAGATCCGAATCATGCTCTGTGGTTGGCTTCTTCAAAGGGGTCATGTCCGCCGGATCAACATTGTGCTTATAATATTTCAACTCCTCCGTGGCACAAACCGACTCTGCGTAGGCCGCATCACCTTCCTCGCATTCCAAAGCAACCTTACGGCTCCCATGAACCGTTATTGTCCCTTTGTAACCCGGCATCTTGAGCTGCAAGTAGATATAACAAGGCCGTGCCATGAATTTGGCATAAGCCGGCCGCCCAAATAAGGTGTGATACGGGCTCCGGATCTTCACCACCTCAAAGGTTAGTTTTTCGGATCGGGAATCATGCTCGTCCCCAAAAGCCACCTCCAGGGCTATCTTGCCAACAGGATATGCTGATTTTCCAGGCACCACACCATGGAACACCGTATTAGACGGTCTGAGATCCTTGTCTGTTAGCCCCATGCGGCGGAATGTCTCATAGTACAGGATGTTGATGCTGCTCCCTCCATCCATGAGCACCTTGGTGAATTTATAACCTCCCACCTGAGGGTCTACCACTAATGCCAGGATTGTCAATCCGGGGCGATCCTCCTGCTCCACACGATAGGCTGCTCCGACCAGCGTAAGTAACGTGGCACAGCCGGTTCAACAGCGTTCACCGCTCGCATGTGAAGCTTCCGGTCGCGCTTATCCAAGCTAGTTGTGAAAACGTGATACTGTCCGCTGTTCAACTGTTTTTGGCTGGCTCGATAACCCGATTCTGCTTCTTCTTCTGTTGGTTATAGCCCCTTGACCGTTCTGGTTGTTACGGTTACCATTCTGCTGGTTGAAACTCTGAACCGAAGCTCCATCATGACCCGCCCATGGAAACCGGATCCTGAGCCACCACCTGACCCACGGTCATACCGGAAGGCATTAGAGTTTTTAAATTCCTGCATAATGTAGCAATCCTTCCAAAGGTGGTTAGCCGGCGTCTCCTTCGTCCCGTGCTTTGGGCAAGGCTAATTCAACAAATAGTTTAAGCAATCCGGGTTAGGATTTGGAGCCCCGATCGATTCGCGCTTTACCTCTGCGCGGCCACCCTTGTCCTGCGCATTAGTGTTAGCCACAAAGTCCATGCTGCTATCCGCCTTACGTTTGCCTCCATTTCCATGGCCTGCCGGTCTGTACTGATGCCCCTTGGAGTTGCTATTCTTCTTTCCCTTCCCTGCTTCATCATTGTCAGTCTCGGGATCTTTGGTACTATCAGAATCAGCATACTTTACCAAAGCAGCCATGAGAGTTCCCATGTCATTCTGAAACCGCTTCATACGCACCAATTTCAGCTTTAAAGGCATAAACGGCGGTTGCCCTCGAGGTCAAAATCGCGAGAATCAGCATTGATCTGTCGGGACGAGTGCAAGACTTCAGAAACGCGGCGTACCCAATGGGTTGTTGATTCTCCGTCCTCCTGAACACAAGCCGCCAGGTCTACTATGGACTTGGGCTGCTTACACGTATCTTTGAAATTCTGGATAAACCGGGCCCAGATTGGGCCCATGAACTGATAAATTAGGCGGCACGCTCTTCAACCAAGTCTGAGCCGTGCCTTCAAGCATCATGGTAAAGTACTTTGCACATGCGGTCTCATCCACATCCAAAGATCTCCATGGCCATCTCGTAACTCTCTACCCACGGAGATAAATCAGCGGTGTAATTCGGCACCTTGCGCGACCCTTGAAATCTTTGGGCAGGCGTACATTGCGTGGCGCGGGACTAAACAAGGCACTACCAAAGCGGATCGACCCACAGCCCGGCGGAGGTGGTAGGACGAACCGGTGTAAGCGACCCGCCTTGTTACGTCGCTAACTCGCCATCCCCGTGCGGGCCCGTCCACCACATCCCGAGCATCGCGAACACCACCTACCGGGTTATTGCCACAGCCGCTTCACGGCCTCGTCGTTGCTTCGATATGGCGGTTCATCCAGCACCAGCTATAGCCCGGCTTGGGCGAGGTGTGGAGTGAATCCGATCGCGGCTGTATGAATATGCCTCTGTTGAATCAAAGCAGTCGGAGAAGTTCCTTAACCGGTAGCGTCTCTATTGCTTATGGAGTGTCTCCTTCCACGGGATAGCTTCTAATCGCGCAGCAACTGCAACAAGATTGTCCATAGGATTAGAATAATGACCCGGAGGTGTCTCGAATCATGGAGGAATCACAATGTTACATCGAGGAGGTTCCATCGGCGGGTTGGATCGTCCTCCAGC
The DNA here is from genome assembly GCA_021437245.1 of Aegilops speltoides. NCBI lineage: Eukaryota > Viridiplantae > Streptophyta > Magnoliopsida > Poales > Poaceae > Aegilops > Aegilops speltoides. The sequence goes on along the minus strand of CM038147.1, from coordinate 340,303,010 downwards.
CCCGTGCCTCGATCCGGTTTGCCTCCAGGTCCCCCGGCGGATTACTGGTTCCAGCTCCCGGAGTGTGAAAGAGATTCCGAGGGTCGAACCCTAAAGGCAGGCGTGATCTGTGCTTCCGGTTCAAGACCTACTGTGATGCGTTCTGGTCAAGCATGAGCTTATAGGCCTGGGCGTCCAAAGCGGCCCGCTCTGCAGCCATCCTGTCCTTCTCTGCTGCCAGGTCGGCTTTGGCCTATACAATCTGCTCTCTCATCTTTGCAATCTCTGCGTCATGGGCCTCTTGGTCCGCCGGATTGGCCTCTGCCATAAGTGCAGCTAGTGCGTCAAACAGGTCAGACAGAACTTGAACCGGCGGGCGCACAAGGCCTCCTGCCCCTGCTGCCGCTGCCGCTGCTGATCCGGAGTGCATTGCTGCTGTGGTCGAGGAGTGATTCGCCGCTGTGTACCGCCATGAATATTCCAACCGGTTGATCTGATCAGGGGTCCGGAATCTCGCCGCCATCGGAACAGCCCCGATCTGGTCATCTTGCAACCGGTACAATGATTGGTCTCTCCGGTTGAAGACTCGTCGCGGAATAGGCGACGGTCTCGCTATCGTATTCGACTCGTCCTCATGCTCTCCTCCGTGGATGACTCCCACGAAGGCACGCTTCACGGCGGTTTAACACAGGTAGATCTCGCCGCGCTGAGCCGTCTCGGCGAGGTCGGTGCGGATGTCCGCTCGGGCCAGCTCACCAATCTTGCCGATGAAAATGTGTATGCCACCAAAGGGGACCTGGTACCCGTACTCGATCGAATCGGCTTCGAGACCCCATCCTGCATCATCGATGTAGATCTTGCCACGACGACTCTTGGTCATCCGGCCCACAACATAGCCTTCAAGTCCCTTGAGCTTGCCCTCCAAGATCATCAAACCATCATGCGATAGCCCCACGGTGGGCGCCAACTGTCGTGGATTTGTCACGGCAGATGTCCTAGTGAAAGGACTTAGTCGTGGAGCCATCGCTACGGGTTAGCTTGAAGGGGTTAAAGCGGACACAAAGACACGAGGGTTTATACTAGTTCGGCCCCTTCGATGAAGGTAAAAGCCTACGTCTAGTTGTGATGGAATTGATGTGGTCTCGATGGCTAGGGAGCAAACAAGCTTCGCCTAGGCTCGAGTTGTTGTTTTCTGTCTTGAACCGCCGCCGGGTCATCCCCTTATATACACGGGTGATGCCCGTCGGTCCATAGAGTCCCAACCGGTTCATACTCGTATCCCGGTTGGTATCTATCTATTCCTAACTTACAATACAAGTTTACATATCATGCCGGTTTACGGCTACAGTTTCTAAACCGACTACAGGTCGTGGGCCTTCATCTGCTTACATTACTAATGAAGTTAACCCGGCCCAAGTAGGCCGGCTCATGCCCAGTGGTAATATCCCCAACAAGAGTGGAGCCTGACGTTTTGGCATCGGCCGCGTCAGAGGACCCTGCCCGTACCTGGACACTAGGGGCTTAGGGCATTGTTCTGCCCATTATTATAAAGACTGAACACCTTAGGGAGTGTTCGGCGTCTCGAGTTAGGCCTTATATGCATCAGCTCCGAATCATGTCTTTGGTCAAATGTTGGGTTTGCCCGGCTCCTGTGTTTTGCTGCCTTACATTCCGTATCATCGGCTAACGCGCACCGGAGAACTCTGCGATTGTGCCCCGATTAATTTGCGAAGCACCTCGATGAAAGCCGAAAACGGATGTCATGATCTGACGAGACTGTCAACCACTCGATCAACCACCGAATGTTTAGAATTCCCCGCTTTGATGAAGGACCATTTCGGTCAGCACACACGCCATAAATTCGGAGCGCGGTGCCCCGAGGGCTATATCGTAGCCCCACCTTGAACTCAATGGCTAATTGAAAGTGATAAAGCATCATAGTCCGGTTGCCTCGTTTGCTACGCTACCACCTCCTCAACAGGACCGAGGCGTCGGATTAAGTGTGACAATGTGCTATTTTTATAACACCCCACACCTTGTGCGTGGGGCACGAAATAAAGACTGCCATCTTTCGGGTTATACACGCGTATACATAAGCGGCCGCATAGGAGATATTTCAATACTTGGAACACACAAGTATAAGCGATTACATCATAACCATTGTTTTACAAAATACAACGTTCATTTGAGCGTGACATTTTTCGAGCACTGCGACTCTATTACACGAGCACCACGCATAACTTCCCCAAAATAGTGCTCCGCGGGTAACCAGCTTTCGTCCGAACCCTGGGTTGCAACAGCGGTGGCATCCATCTCTGTCCAGTGTGTCTTCACACGGGCAAGGGCCATCCGCGCACCTTCTATGCAGGCCGACCGCTTCATCTCCTTGATATGCGGCACCGCCCCAAGAAATTGCTGCAATAAGACAAAATAGCTCGTCGCCTTGGGCCTCTCTGGCCAGACATGAGTCACGATATCCGTCACGACAAGTCCGGACAACTTGTTTAGCTCAGCCCATTCGGCCAACCGATCGGTCAGCGGATGTGAACGATCCGGACTATGGAATTGAGACCAAAACAGCTCTCCCGTCTTGTGATCCTTCTGACTCCGGAAGTGCACAACGACATCCGCCGTACTTGCCGCTAAGTCCATATATGGATCCTCCGAACCCCACAGCTGGCCAAGCTGGGCATAATTTGGATCCGTAAACCGGCGACGCAGCAGAAAAGGCTTGCCGACCACAATGTCTCGGCAGCGCAGCTCCTCCTTCATAGCCGCATTGCGAGCGAGCATCCTTGGCTTCGGCGGTGGCCTTCCCAGTCTTCTCGCTCGATAGGCGCTCCTTTTCAAGAGCCTCATTGCGGTCGGTAGCATCCTTCAATTTAACGGCCAATTCGGCCATCTCTTCCTGCTTTGGCGGTGTGCAGCCCTTTCGCTTCTAACTCTTGCCGCCCTCGAGGCAGCCGCATCACTCCTTCCGCTTGCTCCTTGGCTTGAGCAAGTTCGCGAAAGGCTCTCCACAGCAGCAGCACCATCTGTGTCAAGCATAAATATTGTAAGAGGTGGGCTTTGACTCACTTAAACAGGTGACTGCGGAGAGACAACATACCTTGCGACTCGTCAAGTCGCTTGTTGACTAGCGCGATGTCTGCATCCGCAACATCGAGTTGCCGCATTAATTCAGCAACTCCACCAGTCCGGCTAGTCCCCGGACTATCCGCCACCTGCATAGGAAAGGCGACACTCAATACCTGCGATTTTGATCCTCGGTACACTGTCGCTTTCGAGAACCCACCGAGTCTCAGGGGCTACAAACTATACAGGGCGCACTTTCACGTGCAAAACTGTCAAAAAGGTGCGTCATTTTTACGTACGTCAAACCTCGCCAGCAAACTCCTGATGGCATTATGCAATCCGCTTTTGGCGGATGAAATCCTTCCAATCACCATGCTCATCAATGCACGGTGATCTTCTGAGACGGACGCCCTCTCAAGCAGATCCTTCAGCTCCCCCGGCCGAACACTAGTCGGCGCTGAACTCTTCGGCTCTGCCGAGCTCGGGGACACCCTCCGTGACGACACTTCAGGATCGTCCGCCCTATCCGACGGTGCAGCAGACGGAGGCGTCTCGCTCTCCATCATCTCCGGACGAAGATCCCCAAAGACGAGCTCATCTGAGAAGGTCGCAGATCCGAACTACAAGGTAAAAATTTCGGTTATCCTCAGAAGCACAAATAGGGATGTTTCTTATTAATGAACTCCCCTTTTTCTACTCACGGCTCGCTGGAGGGCTGATTTTTTAGAAAAGATTGTGCGGCCGGGAGCTCCCCGGATGCAGGACCCTCCGGTGAAGATTTCTTCCCCCGCTTAGGGGCTTTGGCCTCCGGGTCTTCGGAGGCGGTCCTCTTCTCCCTCTGGAGGAAGGGATTCTCGATCCCCCCTTCTTCAAGCGCCCCCTTGGGCGAGGTGATAGCTCCTCTATTTTCCCCTTCGCTTCTTACAAGGCGCGACCTCAACATTCTCGACCAGCCACGGGCTCCGCGCGGTCTCCGGGAGGGCGGACACCGTATCAGCTTTGCTTGCGCTATCCACTCCTGTTGAAGGATAACGGGTTAAAAGGCGAATTGTAGAAAGGCAAACAAACGGTGCGTCCGAACACCGAGCTACTTACTTGAGTATCCGGGCGATTGCAGCTTAGGCCGGCATCCTCGGTCAATTCCGGACACGCCGCCTGTGGTCCGAAGAATAACTTGTACATCTCCACGAGTGTCAAACCCATGAAGTGTTGGAGAATCCGTGGTCCCTCCGGATTGAACTCCCATAGCCATAGAGGACAGCGTTTGCAGGGCAGGAGACGCCTAATCAGCATAACCTGCATCACCACGACCAGATCGACCTCCCTCGCCTGGAGGTCTCGAATCCGGCCCTGCAATAGGGGCACGTCTTTTGATGGCCCCCAATTGAGCCCTTGGTCGACCCATGACATCAACCATCGTGGAGGTCCCGAGCGGAATGGAGGCGGCGGCTTCTGCCTGCTGCCCTTTGGAGCGGTGATATAGAACCACTCCTGCTGCCACAAGCCGAGCTCCTCTTGGATGGAGCCCTCGGGCCACGGGGCATCGGCCCTTCTGCTTATGGCCGCCCCGCCGCACTCTGCTTGAGGCCCCCCGGTCATCTTCGGCTCCATATTGAAGGTCTTCAGCCACAGGCCAAAGTGGGGGGTGACGCGGAGGAAGGCTTCACAGACGATGATGAATGCGGAGATTTGGAGGATGGACTCCGGAGCCAAGTCGTGGAATTCCAACCCATAGTAAAACATGAGCCCTCTCACAAAAGGATCCGTCGGGAAGCCTAAACCCCGACGGAGGTGGGATACAAAGACGACATACTCGCCGGGCTCGGGGGTGGGGATGGCCTGCCCTTCGGCGGGCAACCTGTGCAAAATCTCGTAGGACAGGTACTTGGCTTCTCGCAGCTTTAGCACGTCCTCCTCTGTAGCGGAGGAGGGCATCCACCGGCCCTGAAGGTCGGAGCCGGACATTGTTGAAGGTCCGAAGCGCTCGAATCTGGGGCTCTGGGTGTTGGAACTTGGAGCGACGAGAAGATTCGGTGGAAGATTGAAGAAAAGAAATGAGCCTTGGTCCTATTATAAAGAGGGAGAATACCAAGAGCCGTCTCCGTGACCGTTCGGGACTCGCCTTCGATAGAGGAGGCGTGGCGACGGGCGCGGTTGGGTTACCCACGTCCGTATTGATGAGAATCCCGGAATAAGGGGAACACGATCTCTGCTTCGACAAGACGTGCCAAGGAAACCGCTTCGCTAAACATGCTGAGGCGGTATAATAAAAAACGATTCAAGTAAAGGCTTGGTAGTGGTATGATGTCATGCCGCAAAATACGTCAGCAGATTGAACTTGTGTACATTTTATTCTCTCTACGGTGGAATGTGGAATTTATTTTGCAGAGCCGGACACTATCCTGGTGTTCATGATCTTCTCTGGATTATTTAAGGGAGGAACCCGCCTTGCAATGCCGAACATTATGCGTGCGGACTCATCATCATTGAAGCCAGGTTCGGGGCTCTTGAGGAGTCTGGACTAGGGGTGTCCGGACAGCAGATCGTCATCGTCCGCGGACTCCAAGACTACGAAGATACAAGATTGAAGACTCCGTCCGTGTCCGGATGGGACTTTCCTTGGCGTGGAAGGCAAGCTTGGCGATCGGATATGTAGATCTCCTACCATTGTAACCGACTACATGTAACCCTAGCCCTCTTCGGTGTCTATATAAACCGGAGGGCTTTAGTCCGTAGGACATAACCTCCATTACAACAATCATACCATAGGCTAGCTTCTAGGATTTAGCCTCCTTGATCTCGTGGTAGATCCACTCTTGTACTACCCATATCATCAATATTAATCAAGAAGGGCGTGGGTTTTACCTCCATCAAGAGGGCCCAACACAGGTAAAACATCGTGTCCCTTGTCTCCTGTTACCATCCGCCTAGACACACAGTTCGGGATCCCCTACCCGAGATCCGCCGGTTTTGACACCGACAGTGACTGCCGAGGATCTTGGAGAATGCATCCAAGCTTTCGCAATAGCCATGGCAGAGCTCATGGGCGTCCATGAGGTGAGAGGGGTGGAGTTCCATAGGGGGCGCCACCGTCGGGAAAGGACGGTTATTTGCGCCCCATATTTGATTGGGAGGTGGGAGATGATGACTGTCAACATATCATCGGGGAAGTTGCTGATGAGTCTAGGCCTGCTGGAGTCGCTTGCGGTTGTAGCTCGCCCCCCCTCCGCTTGTTGGCAGCCCCGTTCTCCACCTCCGGAGTCTCCTTGTCAGCGGCGCTTTCTGATAGAAATGGGAGTACAGGGAATATTTAGTTAAAATAGGGCAATAGAAAAGTGTATTGGTAACTAGAAGTTATTAGGTAGGAATATAGTAAGAAAAGGGAATAACAATTGGTTGCTTAAATACTACACAATACATTTGACATTGCTGGGTAAGTCAACATGCCGATAGTTGAAAAGAAAACTTACTTCGAACAACGTCTGGACGGGTGATTTTGTCGGGGAAGTTAGCATATATCTCATGACCAGGCCCTTTTATGTGCAGTGCAATTTTAGTGCCAGCTTTCAGTACATAAAACTTAGAAATTTCTTTCCAAAAGCCAGCGCCATAATAGGAGTCACTATGTTCATCAACTCTTGCAGTAGCAACGATTGTAAATCCATGGTTTGTGTGCAGTACGACATTCGTGCAACCTTGATATATGTAAAGGGAAAAAATGTGCACTACATAATCTGTTGCATAGCAAGGGATGCGCTGTAGAAAATGGTAGGATTCTTAAAGAAAATATGGTAAGATGCAAATATGGGACCAAATTGAAAGAACTATACAACAGTTGAAATCGAAGGACAAAAATCTATAATTAAACAGATAGGGTAAAATTATGTCATGGAAATATGAGAGTAATCGAAAGAACAATACACCATTAATTTGCCTTATATAGAAAGAAGAGGGGAAAAATCCCCTTTGATGTATATGGTGCATGTGGCACCTTTTATCCAAATGTGTCAATATTTAGAATATGTTCAGGAAAGTAGGCCATGCCAACTGATTTAGGGTGAGATTGAACATACCGCGTGCATCCTCCAGTCATTTGGTACAGTGAGATGGAATCTCTGGCGGAGGTCACGAAGTCCTGATGTGTCGATGCACTATACACTCTATGAATGAAAGAAAACCCTCAAATCAGCTCGAATAAAAATGAATTCATGGCAATTTCTTCCGGGTGATTAAAGGAGGCAGATGAACTTGGATACGAGATGAGATAATATCTCATTAAATTAGTTACCTTGTCGTCCATGAGAAAGAACCCTCAGTACGGCAGATTCCCCAACCGAGCGGAGCTGGGTCGACCACGAGCAGCGTTGAGAAATTCGATGGTGATAGGTGGCGACAAGAGGAAGGGGCGAAATGCGGTGGGGTTTGCCGGCAGCCTAGCGTCGGTGGTAGGCATCGAGCTAAGTGGTTACCGCCGCGATAGGCGGTGCCATGCATAGACGCGGAGGAGCTTGTGCAGGTGTGAGTGGAGACCGGAGGCAGGGGGTGGCGGGCAGGGTGAGGGTTTTTGTGACATGGGGATGGCGAGGGTTTTCTTTTTTCTTATTTAAATTGGGTGTTGAGGGTTTTCTGTCCCACAAAGAATTTCGGAGGAAATGGTTTGCTAGAGCTAACCGTGTGTGATTGACACAATAGGCAAAACGAAAGTCATTGCACATGGTTCCAATTTTGGGAACCGTGTGTGATTGACATACTACCTCCGTCCTGGTTTATTGGCCCCCTTTGTAATTTGTACCAAATTTCGACCAAATATTTAACTAAGAAATGTTTATGCATGTCACCAAAAATTATATCATTGAACACTATGTTCAAATACACATCCAACGATATAATTTTTGCTGACCTGCACTAACATTTTGTCAATTAAATCTTTGGTCAACATTTAACACAAATTACAAAGGGGACCAATAAACAAGGACGGAGGTAGATTCCATCAACCAAACTGATTGCATCCATATCCCACAGTTAGACATAAGTAAACATAGATTAAACATACTCAGACATAGATAATAAGCGTACACGTACACAAGCATAGTTCAACCATCATTAAGCATGCTCAAGCATACATAGTTTGATCCCACATCTCATATCACCTGTCGGCACGATCCTGAAGCTTCTCCAGGTACTCGGTGTACGCGCCATGCGCCACCTTGCGAGAATACTTCTGCTTCAAGGAGCCAATGGCCCCTCCTCTTGCATGTGCCAGAACACTTTGATACGCGTCATGAATCTTGTGGTTGCAAAATGGGCATCGATAGCCACCGTCCCAGGTCCTAATACGCCTGTTATGCATTCCCGCATAAAGCTCCCTCAGGATTTGCTCCTTGTACCTCCTCTGGACATCTTCATCATCGTTGTCCACATCGTCAGACAGCACCTATACAAATAGTAAAAAAATGTGGAGTCAAATTAATGGTAACAAACTAATCTCTAGCGAACATTTGGCTATTGCCAAAAATTGGCATCAAATCAATGATTACATGCCGTGAAGTAGGATTAGGAATTTATGTCTATTTATTTATACATATCCAGAGATTATGGTTCGATTTTCAAGCACATTCGTCAATGTACAGACCAATCTTGAAGAAAATAATGGCACAAACATATGCAGGTCATTCAAAATCAATTGTCAAGTCCTGGCTAGGAATTATTAGCACGAACACTAACCCTAGTCGAATTACTAGCAGAAATCATTTCCACAGATGAAACAACTAATCACTTATCACTTGTACCATTCAAACAATCAATACACTACATGGATCTAATGAAACTTATTCAGATTTCATGGATTGGGAGAACATAACCATAGGATTTCTATTCCAAAAAGGGGAGGCATGAGTAACCAAAGAAACCCTGGGATCTATTTTTGACACATAAATGGGTATAGATGACTAACCAGTTGTCCGTCATCGTCGAAATCATTGCCGGAGTGGTCGTCGGAGTCGTCACCCGAGTCGTCACCAGAGTCAGTGTGGAACTCCGCCTCTGGCTGTGGAAGCTCGACACCGTCGACGACGTCAGGTTGTAGCGGTAGCTCGCCGGTGGTGACGGCAACCTCCGTCTCCATCTCCACGCCGTGCTCTTGTGCTTTAGCAACTCCGGCGTTGCCAGTCCCTATGATGGGGCGCTCTTGCGACATCCTCATACACTGACGGCTTTGATGACTGAGAGTGATAACCCACAAGTGTAGGGGATCGCAACAACTTTCGAGGGTAAAGTATTCAACCCATTTATTGATTCGACACAAGGGGAGCCAAAGAATATTCTTAAGTATTAGCAGTTGAGTTGTCAATTCAACCACACCTGGATAACTTAGTATCTACAGCAAAGTATTTAGTAGCAAAGTAGTATGATAATAATGGTAACAGTGATAAAAGTAACGATAGCAGTTTTGTAATGATTGTAACAGTAGCAACAGAAAAGTAAATAAGCAAAGCACAATATGTGAAAAGCTCGTAGGCATTGGATCAGTGATGGATAATTATGTCGGATGTGATTCCTCATGTAATAGCTATAACATAGGGTGACACAGAACTAGCTCCAGTTCATCAATGTAATGTAGGCATGTATTTCGAATATAGTCATACGTGCTTATGGAAAGAATTTGCATGACATCTTTTTTCCTACCCTCCCGTGGCAGCGGGGTCCTAGTGGAAACTAAGGGATATTAAGGCCTCCTTTTAATAGAGAACCAGACCAAAGCATTAACACATAGTGAATACATGAACTCCTCAAACTACGGTCATCACCGAGAAGTATCCCGATTATTGTCACTTCAGGGTTGTCGGATCATAACACATAATAGGTCACTATAGACTTGAAAGATAGGATCAAGAACTCACATATATTCATGAAAACATTATAGGTTCAGATCTAAAGTCATGGCACTCGGGCCCTAGTGACAAGCATTAAGCATAGCAAAGTCATAGCAACATCAATCTCAAAACATAGTGGATACTAGGGATCAAACCCTAACAAAACTAACTTGATTACATGGTAAATCTCATCCAACCTATCACCGTCCAGCAAGTCTACGATGGAATTGCTCACGCACGGTGGTGAGCATCATGAAATTGGTGATGGAGGATGGTTGATGATTACGACGGTGACGAAACCCCCTCTCCGAAGCCCCGAACGGACTCCAGATCAGCCCTCCCGAGAGAGATTAGGGCGTGGTGGGAGCTCCGTATCGTAAAACACGATGAAACTTTCTGTTTGATTTTTTCTCCATGAAACAGAATATGTAGAGTTGGAGTTGAGGTCGGTGGAGCATAAGGGGGCCCACAAGACAAGGGGCGCGCCCAGGGGGAGGGGGCGCGCCCCCACCCTCGTGGACAGGGTGTGGGCCCCTGGCTTGATTCTTTCGCTAGTGTTTTTTATATTTTCCAAAAGTTATCTCCATGGATTTTCAGGTCATTCTGAGAACTTTTGTTTTCTGCACAATAAACAACACCATGGCAGTTCTGCTGAAAACAGCATCAGTCCGGGTTAGTTTCATTCAAATCATGCAAGTTAGAGTCCAAAACAAGGGCAAAACTGTTTGGAAAAGTAGATATGTTGAAGACGTATCAACTCCCCCAAGCTTAAACCTTTGCTTGTCCTCAAGCAATTCAGTTGATAAACTGAAAGTGATAAAGAAAAACTTTTACAAACTCTGTTTGCTCTTGTTGTTGTAAATATGTAAAGCCAGCATTCAAGTTTTCAGCAAAGATTATGAACTAACCATATTCACAATAACAATTAGGTCTAATAGTTACTCATATCAATGGCATAATCAGCTAGCGAGCAATAATAATAAAACTCAGATGTCAACACTTTCTCAAAACAATCATGATATGATATGACAAAATGGTATCTCGCTAGCCCTTTCAGAGACCGCAAAACATAAATGCAGAGCACCTTTAAAGATCAAGGACTGACTAAACATTGTAATTCATGGTAAAAGAGATCCAGTCAAGTCATACCCAATATAAACTAATAGTAATGCATGCAAATGACAGTGTGCTCTCCAGCGGGGGCTTTATAATAAGAGGGTGATGATTCAACATAAAAGTAAATAGATAGGCCCTTCGCAGAGGGAAGTAGGGATTTGTAGAGGTGCTAGAGCTCGATTTTAAAATAGAGATGAATAACATTTTGAGCGGTATACTTTCACTGTCAACGCAACAACTATGAGATAGCGATATCTTCCATGCTACATACATTATAGGCGGTTCCCAAACAGAATGGTAAAAGTTTATACTCCCCCACCACCAACAAGCATCAATCCATGGCTTGCTCGAAACAACGAGTGCCTCCAACTAGTAACAACCACAGGGAGTTTTGTTTAATTATTTTGATTTGCTTTGATCTTTTGATCATGGGACTGGGCATCCGGTTACCAGCCATTTTCTCGTGAATGAGGAGCGAGTCCACTCCCTTGAGAATAACCCACCTAGCATGGAAGATCTGACAACCCTAGAAACATGAGCTGCTCGAGCATACAAAACAGAATTTCATTTGAAGGTTTGGAGTTTGGAACATACAAATTTACTTGGAACGGCAGGTAGATACCGCATATAGGAAGGTATGGTGGACTCATATGGAATAACTTTGGTGTTTATGGAGTTTGGATGCACAAGCAGTATTCCCGCTTAGTACAGGTGAAGGCTAGCAAAAGACTGGGGAGCGACCAACTGAGAGAGCGACAACAGTCATGAACGTGCATTAAAATTAATTTACACCAAGTGCAAGCATGAGTAGGACTAGGACAATGCCCGTGCGTTGCAACGGAAATAAGTACTTTAGTACGTCAGCTACCTTTGCATATTAATCCGATTGTGTAAATAAATGTTTACCAAATCTTGCGTGTGATTTACCTTATATTTTGATAAAAAAACGGATAAGTAAATTAAAGTGAAATTGGTTCAAAAGATAAGTAAATAGTATGACGATAGATTATTATACGGGAAAGGTTGAATGAAGGTTGGGGAGAATACAAGAGAAACATGGAACCTTAAATCCTCTTAAGTAGTACTAGTACAAATGCCCGTGCGTTGCAACGGGCAAAAAAACATGCTCCATGTGGCTTTACGCACTTCTTATATCCAATTGTGGCAAACCTCGGAAATAAGGTTACACCATGAAATTAAATGCGTGAAGAAGCCACCTAATGTCGATGAAAGAGTATTGGTCCATGAAATAGTTTGTCAATTTTTTTTCTAAAAAACATCAATATTTAATATTTTTTTCTAAGAAGGTGTTTTTATTTTTATTTTTTGAGTAGATATTAAAAAATATATTTTTTTAGAATCATTTTCAACATTATTTAGAAATTGAATCATTTTTTGGAGATGAACATTTTTTGAAAAATTATATTTCATTTGTAAATTTATTTTTTGCATTGTTTGGGCTTGACCAGTGCAGGACTTGACCGGTACACACAAAGACAACACGAACTCTCTGTTAGAAAAAATGTTTCTAAAAGAAATGAACTTATCCCTTCCCATTCACCATTCTCCGTCTCAGATCAAGGCCAGCCATGCCTCGCGTCTCCTCGTCGTTGTCGGAGGATGAGGTCATTAAGAAGAGCTCTTCCGTGGCCGCATCGTGGTGTCGTCCCGCCCACCCGCCAGATCAATGGAACCTTGCGGCTCCTCTTCCTTCCTGTTCCTCCCACCCTCCTCCCGCAGCTCCAACCACAGTGGTTGGTGGGTGAGCAGCCATGAGTCGAGCAGCCGCTGGTCGAAAGGCGTCGGTGGTGCCCTTGACTTCGTTCAACCTATCAACCTCTCCTCCCTCCAATCGTGGTTAGTTGTTGCTGTAGTGGTAGTTAGCGGATGCGATACGCTTTGGTAGTTAGTTTTTTTCATATTTTCATTAGTTAGTAAACAATGTGTATGGCACACATGGTAGCACGTATTCAGTTCATCGATTGTAGCTTATAAATTGATATGTATTTTTCAAAGTGGGTCGATATATTTCAGGTTTCTTCGTTGAGTAGAGAAAGCGATATTCAGAAAATTCAATGCAGCAACAAAGAACTCCAAGGCTAGAAATATGTTTCTATTTTGGCTGGTAAGTCTCGATTTCCCCTTGGCTATAGATTTTTTCTCAGAAATTGCATATGTAGCTTGTATACACATAATGGAGATCACCAAAGTGTTCAAAGTTTTCAATAACCCTGAATGAGTTATCGGACACATCATAAAAATATATTCATGAATGACTTTGTGGTTGAGGACATGAAGACATGCTCCTTAAAGACGACCAAGTAGTTATGAATTCTAACTCCGAAGTTGACAGTTGGATTGTTCTGTAGAATTCAAGTAATGAATTTATGGTTAGAAAGTTAGCAATGTAATATGAAATTCAAATGCGTAACTTGGTCGCAAATAAACCTACGAAGTACAAACTGAAATTTGGAACAAAAAATTCAAAGGTTACATTACCTATTTGGTGAGGACTTCTGTGTAGACAATATTCTTTGTGTATGTCTCGTCTGTACGAATCTTCTTATTTTTTTTCCTTTTGTCCACCTTTGTGTTTGTGTCTCCTGTACTGATCTTTTTATTCTTCCCCTTGTTCTCATCATGTGCTCCCATTAATACCTTTATGTTTGATGTCGCGGTCGCTCTAGAAAGCGCAACATATAGTTGACCATGTGAGAAAACCGGTTCACGCAGGTAGACGCCAACATTTGGTATTGTCTGACCTTGTGATTTGTTTATTGTCATTGCAAAACTGAGTCTCACTGGAAACTGTTTCCTCTTAAAATTGAACGGGAACATGTCATCGTCAGATGGGCATAATGGTATCCGAGGCAAGAAAACTCTCATTCCAGAGTGCTGCCCTACTACTATCTCTGCATCAATTGTATTTTTTTGAAATCCACATACGACCAACCTTGTGCCATTGCAGAGTCCATTAGCGGGGTCGATGTTCCTGAGTAGTATGATTGGACAATTTATTTTGAGCTTTAACATATGTGGAGGCAGTCCATTTGGGGTGAGGGTGTTTAGGAACTCTGGTGGATAGTAGTTATGTGGGTCGTCTTCTACAGAATCGAAGTTGTGGTACACCATCTCCTCTCCTTTGAAGCGATCAATCATTTTTAGGTTTATTCTGTCTACCGAGTCATTCCTTGTGGACAAAATTGCTCTTGACGTGATGTATTTTGGATCTTTTAGGAAGCGTTCCTGTTTCGTGAATCTTGTCAATGAGTCTATCTAGGCCATTATTATCCGTCTTATTTGGCACGCATATCCTTGCAGGTAGGAGTATTTCTCCAGCATCATTTGTCTCCTTGGTTCCGTTACCAATGCGTAGTAGGTATTCTGCGAACCACTTGTCGTTCTGAGCCCTCATGTTGTGCACAAGCTTCAATTGACGCATGGAATTCCAGAGCTCAGACCTGCGTAGTGATGCGTCTACTATCTGGGCTCTTGTTCCCTTCCGGACAACAGGGAGCACTTGCCTAAAATCTCCTCCAAATACGACTGTTTTTCCACCGAATGGAAGATCTGGTCTGTCCATTATGTCCCGCATGCTTTTGTCTAGCGCCTCCACTGTCTGCCTCTTAGTCATAGATGCTTCGTCCCAGATTATTAGTGATGCTGCTTGGAGTAGCTTGGCTGTCCCACTTTGTTTAGTGAATCCACAAATAGCTCCATCGTCTATTTTAAGTGGAATCTTGAACCTCGAGTGTGCCGTCCTCCCTCTGGGCATTATGGAAGCAGCAACACCAGAAGTGGCCGTCGCCACAGCAATCTTTCCTTGTCCGCGTATTGTGGCCAAGAGCGCCCTGTAAAGAAAAGTTTTTCCAGTGCCTCCTGGTCCATCGACAAAGAATATGCCTCCTCTTTGGCGGTTAATTGTGTGTGGAATTTCATCGTAGGCCTTCCTCTGCTCGTTGTTGAGGGTTTTATGTAAAGATGTGTCCTCGGGGTCCACCTCAATCGAGGTCTCCTCGATGATCTCCCTAGGTATGTCATCTGTCGTCTCATGTTGTTTGTCAATCTCTGGAAGAGGAAATGATTTTATGTCTTTTCCCATTGAGTGCAACATGTCCCTGATATTTCTCAGCACCATCTGTTCAACCGTGTGCTTGCATTTGCAGTTTCTACTGTAGTCTTCTGACATTGATTCTAGGTGTTTGTTCCAGAGGCTACGGACGTTGCTTGGCTCGCAAAACACCAGGATTGTCGCGAATAGCCTTCGTAACGACGATGGCATTCGAAACAACTCCGCTTCTGTCATGCAGTCATCCAATGTGTTGTCTGCCTCAATGAGCCCCCGTTTTTCTGCAGCTTCACGGAAGGTTGGCATTAGCTGTCCATCGACTGTTCGTAGGTCTTCATAGCTGGTGGTGCCTGTCACATGGTTTAGGAGAACTCGAAGATAGTATCGTTCTCCTTCAGCCGGATGTGCTGAGACGATCCTGCCAACCTGGAACAAAGCGGCTCGTTTCCTCTCTTGCCAGAACTTCCCTTGTGTTTGCCAAGTATAATATTCTGGAAAGTCTCTGTATAGTATACCTCGTGCTTTCTCATGTAAGCTGTTTGCTTGAAAGTACGCTGTCAACATTGATATTTCTGTTCCTTCACGGTTGATAACATTCTTAATTTTTTTCTTTGCCATGGTATGAAACCATGTGCATATTTGGGAGATGTAGCTGCAGTTGCAAGACTGGTGGGTGCATTTTGCTTAGTTCGAAGCCATATATTCTCCATAGTGCTTCTGGTGGTGTCACCCAACGTGCGTCTCTGTATTGTTGAATCTAAATCGATTTCGCTTCATCTAGGTTGTCGATTCTGAATCTGAGATGCTCGGTCATGACCCTTGTAGATGTACTTGAACAGGTACTTAACAGCTTTAATGCTTGAGCATATCTCAACATTTATGTGGCAGTTGAACATCCTTAGCAGATAGGGGTTGTAAGGAACCACCCACCTATTATCTAGTTTGCAATTCCTGACCATTTCAGTTCGACCGTCATTGCGTCTCCTATATATTGGGTAGGAGTCCTTGCCTTGAATCGTAGTTTCATTAAATGGCCTTGGATAATTGTTCTTGCATGACGGACGATTTTTTGTGCATGGACATAATTTATTCAATGCACCACAAGGACCATGCATCATATGTTTGATTACCATTTTGTATAACTCTGGGTATTTCTGCTTGTTAGGGAGCTCAGCGGAGATGATTCTGTCATACTGTTCTGGAGATGTGTACTTATATTTTCCGGTCATGATCAACAAAAAGTGAGCATGGGGTAGTCCCCTCTTTTGGAACTCTATGACATATGTATATGCCTGGACCTTTCCAAGAATGTTCTTCTTAAATAGTTGCTTCTTCATTTCTTCTAGCTTCGCCCTGAAAACACGAACTACAATATCAGGGCGATCTTGTGCCGTTTGTCCAAACTGTAGTTCACGTGTTATCTCTTCCCAATTGGGGTTGCAGGTCATTGTGAGGAATATGTCTGGCTTGTATTTTCTAACTAAAGCCATGGCATCTAAATATCGGCGAAGTCTATCTCGTGGCCCTCCAATAAATGATGATGCAAGTACTCTCCGTTTTCCGACTGCATTTCCCTTTTCTTCTCCAGCTTGAATGATGTCCAGAAGGCCTTGGTATAGATCTGCTCTTATTTCCTTTTGATGATGCCACATGTAATCCAGTCTGGAGCTTTCAATCTTGATGTATGTATCTACAGCAAACTGCTGGAAAAGTCGTCCGCTGTGCAATATTGGGTTGAATATGTTTGGTCGTGTATGGAATTTATAGCAGTAGTATTCTCGCATGGTTACCCACAAGCCATTGACTGAATCTGTGAAAATATTAGAACATGAAAAGTTTGGTGCATATGTAGGAGTGTACCATATATGTAAATAATTTTGAATAGAATAATATACGAAATTTTACCTGGTTCATCTTCATTATTGATATTATCAGCACCCAACATCTTCCTCTCGTGTATCCCTCTTTGGGATTTTCCTATGCCAACCCAGTTCAGCTCTTGGAAACAATAGAGGATACGACAATGGATCATAGCACCCGTAATATGATCGAATGTGCTCTATTTCGTTGTTGTTCCCATGTAGTATTACATTCTTGTCATAAGTATCTCTTCTTTCATTTCCTTCAATCCACACTGCAGCTACCTCTGAATTGATTGGTGCATTGTAAGTTCTTTGGTCCAATCTTTGGTCAAGGTTCAATATGAGTCTGTAGTCCTCAATGTTTTGGGCTTGTCCCAAACTCCTGAACTGTTGAGAGTATGGATTATCGCATAGAATGTCGGTTATTATTCGAATCACCTGCTTGTCTTGCTCGTACATTTCCTCGCGGCAACGGCGGTAACGATGCTCCAAGCTTGGATCATCATCGTAGAAGTATAACTCCAGATGCTTTGGATCTGAGCGACTGTTACCAAATGAGTGTATATTATGATAGATCTGACCATGTGCTCGAAACGTATAAATACCAGCTGTTCGCATGTCAGTTGTTTCTTTGTCAAGGTTGCAGTATAGAGTAGTGAATGAGAAGTGTCCATTGAAAAATCTTATATTGTTCCGAAAATGTCTTGCATCTGATTCGTTGCTTGTCCAAAGTCTCCTGAGTTCCGGTGGTGTATCTGGATTGGCTAGTCTTATCCGTCCTTTTCTGCAGCATAACCCCTTAGTTTCATACTTGAATTTTGTTGCATGGCAGAAGCTGCAATTTGGTACCGTTTTGAGCACGTGTGTGTTCTTTGGTATGTTGCTATAGACGAAATCATACGGGTCAGGGTTATGAACTTCATCATCTTCTGTGATTTTGATTTCTGTTTCTCTTTCCCATTCTGCATTGATTTGTAACATGAATATTCAATAAAGGGTTAAAATAATGATGCAAATACATTTTAATTATATTGAGCATACCTTGGCCAGAGAACATGTATTCATACTCGTTCGTGTCTTCTTCAAATATGACATTATCATTACCGTGATCCTCGTTGTAAACTAATTGTGTTGGTGCATCTACCACTTTGATGGTTGCGTCTTGCTCACATATGACATCATCATTACCTGTGTAGTACTTTTTAAGTGTTAACACACATACATATATGTATACATATAATTTTTGTATTGCATAATGGTATATATGAAATTGATGTTCTTACCGTGATCATGATTGTAGAATGGCTGTATTCGTGCATTTACTTCTTTGATTGTTGGCAACATTGAAGAGGGGATGTCTGGCCACAAAGCTACCTTACTGTAATCGTTATTGTTGAATGTTTGTGTTTGAGCATCCGCTTCTTTGATGCTTGGAAACATTGACGAGGGTATGTCTGTCCACAAAAGATGGTTAGTTGTACAGACATATGTATATCTATTTTGAGTGTGAGTACATTGTATTAAATTTAGAGCATTACCGTAAATCATGACTTTTGGTTGCTGTAGAGGTTCTGTGTCATCACTACCTGTTTCCGTTATGGATGCGTCTTCTTCTGGTGATACAGAAACAGTTTTCATCCGTCTTGTCATGAATTCCTTGTTACGACGGTGCAGCAATGTTTGTCTTTCTCCTGGCGTCACATGTTTTTTGTGTTTGACAGGAAAGGTAGAAGTACCAACTTCCTGTTCGGTTGTGATATATGCAGGGTTCTCCATCGCAATTGAATCTTTGAAGCTTCTCAATTCACGGTTTACTTTAATTTTTTCTATTCTAGCTTTCTTTTGTTCTGGCTGCATAGCTGCATATTCCTGTCTTCTTTTTGTCTTTACATCTGGCTTTTTTTTGACTCTTTAGTTGTTTTCCTTTGTTCATAGGCTTCACGGCTTTTTTTCCGTTTTCCTTGCTTTTGTTCATTGGTGAGTCTCGCATACCGCTCTCTATCTCTTTTCTTTCTTGCTTGCTTTTCTTCATCGGTCATTCTTGCATATCGCTCTCTATCTCTTTTTCTTCTTTCTTCTTTGGCATCCATTGACCCAAATGACTTCTGCATGAGAGTTTATATATTGTTAGAATTAAACCTGGATGGTATATGGAAGGATCACATTGTTAATATAGCATCTTCAAGAAAAGAATACTGCATAGAATATAACCACGACTATTAGATGACAATTGTACTCAAATAATAGAGAACATGGCATATATTATTCTCTCTGTTTACACTAGATTGATCTTCCTGCATCCATAGCACTAAACTCCTGAACCTCAAGAAATCAGGAACTTTCATAATTTTCACATGTTAAGAAGTTTCTCGACACTCTTAAAAATATATAAATCAATCTGTATCCTCCTCTTGTCCATTTGGGAGGCATGTTTGGTGCTGTCAATGCTTTTGGTGCAGGTGCTGGAGATCTCACTGGAATTGGTTGGCAATCAATGAATTCACAGATGAAGCATGAGAAGGTCTGTCCCTTTGCCCGCACACTCGAACTATTTACATTTCTGTAACGCTAGAGTACTGTTTTTTATGGGCACAGGAGTCATCTTTGGCATGAGGTCCTCTACTTACAAGTCCTGTTGTCGAGACACTTTCAACGTGAATGGTTTAGGAAATATTTCTTCTTGCCAAAGAAATTAAAGTTAGGTGGTTATTAAAGAATCAGAGTCTTAATGGTAATGATTCTTCTCAATGAAATTCCGTTGATTTCAGTCAAAGCTTAGTGTGTAACTTAAGTCTCTGGCTGAGGGATCGTAACTTTGAAAAGGTTTGATCTGAATCTATCTTGAAAGAATAACTTGAGCTCTCGCTTGTTAAGATAAGGCTTTTATATTCTACATTTATTAAAGAAAGTATTTTAGAAAAAGAGAGCACACTTTATTCAACTTGCAGTTTACATAGGCTAAGATGTTCACTGGAAACACAAAAGCTGGTGATGCCAAATACCCATACAAGTGGGTTTTTTTTTGCATTCCTCTGGATAAACTTGCATATCTTACATTGTGTTGTTCTTGTATTTGATTCAAAAAGATATAATAATTTCAAATCTATCAGTCCTAAAGAGTGCAAACTGTCCATATACAGGCAAGGTAATGATGATGGAAGCTATGGTTGCGGGCACACAGGAAAGTTCATGTCTTTTTCAAAACGACAGAACCGTATTTAGCTTGGCATGAGATCGGACGTACCTCAGGTGGAGTCGTGCTGTACGGCGAGATTGTAAGACTACCTAGAAAGGCGATTTCTAGTGCAAAGCTAGCCAAGCCAGCGGAAGCCCTGTGTAGCAGCACGGCGTGTGTAGCTAATTAGATTCGGACTAAAGCCAGAGGAGGCCATGTGTTTGTGTCGGACTCGACGTGTGTAGCTAATTGGAATTCGGACTCTTGCTAAGTAAAGCCAGGGGAAGCCGTGTGTTTGTGTCGGACTCTTGTACGTAGCTAATTAGGATTCTGATTGCTAGTATTTTTGTAACAAACGTGTGCACTTTTGTTAAGTACGTTTCTTATTCCTATTTTTGTAACACAAGCGTGTGCACTTTTGTGGTTTTGATACTGAGATTGATAAGACTGAGAATAGATATACATGTGTACTCCCTCCGTCCGGAAATACTTGTCGGGGGAATGGATGTATCTAGACGTATTTTAGTTCTAGATACATCCAGTTTTATCTATTTGTGCGACAAGTATTTCCGGACGAAGGGAGTAATATTTATTTTGGTTTATCTTTAAGAAATGAAAGTTTGAGCATGCACCGCCTTTACAAAATAGGAATCTTTTATGAAATTGTCTGATGGTCTGTGTTAGATACATGTTCGACAAGTGTGGGTATGTGCTGAGAGGAAGTTCTGTACCATCATGGTTTATTTTTTTAAAATAAAATTATGAACATGAACAGTTTAGCATGTACCAGTAATTATTCCTGATCGAAGCTTAAACATAAACACCAGTAAAGCTCTGGCCACTACTTACAGTTGTTCTGATCTAAGTATGCATTGTCTTTTTTTTTACTTGCTACGGCTGGGGCTTAACCAATTTGTGTTCATTTTTCTAATTCTAGAGTTATGCATGGCACACGCACGAATTAAAGCACACCACTTTGTCGGTGCGAGAGAGTCGATATTTGCACACCACTTTGTCGGTGCGAGAGAGTCGATATTTGTGACAAAATATTACGTGGTTATCTCTAGTTGTAGCGAACACACAACAACAATCGGCACATCAGATTTAGGGAGGCCAGATCTGGTGGCAGGTTCAACATCCAAGAATAAGAGTTTTCATCAAATATTGGCATAGTAACAATATCATGTATCGAAGAAAGTTGTATGCCACAGTATCTCTCCGAAAGGTAATTGCCAACGTTAAACTGATTTTTGGTTATGCCATGTAAGCATCAGAAGCAATATATTCTTTAACTAAGATCTTTTACAGAAAGCAAAGCATTACTATTGTCCAAACCTATGTAGTTCCCTAAGCTGAACAAACTAAACTTTGTGATTGAGCTGGTACTATTGGCTAAACATATGTAGTTCCGTAAGCTGAACAAACTAAACTTTAGGATCAAGCTGGTGCGTTACAACATCTAGGATTGTCGAGACAATTTAGGAGCAGCAGTTGGACATATAGTTGATAGCTTCTTCATCCTGATACAATTGATGATGTCCAGGACACCGGCAGGCATGCCATCTTCAGATTCATTGTCCTCGAATGTTAGAATATGTCCCAAAATTTGTTTCCTGAGTTCGTATCCATTCTATACATTCAAAAAAATTGTGTTTACTAAAATTACTTTCACATGTTTAAAATAATAACAATGATTGCTTAGTTTCACATGCGTAAAACAAAAACGATTATTTAAATGCTTACGATATTAACCTTTAGAAATGGTAAATGCGGTTTTCCATCTTCCCATGTGGACATGTAGAGGGTAATAAGATAACCAGATAGTTCCCTGATATAATACATACATATATCGTTAGTTGATGTTGAGAACATATATTATACATATTTAGTAAACCAAATACTTAGTGTATAGTTTTTATATCTTGAAAAATGTTACCTGTTGTAAACGGGAATTTCATCTATGATTTTATGCCGCCATAGGAGAATATTCTCATTCCATCTAGACCCAGGGCATGCCTTTGACATTGCTTTCGGTAAATATTCTGCAATCCACTGTGCAAATATTTTGCATGTGGGTTGTATCGGTAGATAGGATCAATAGGGGTAGGATCCAAAATATGGACAGTATGCGTATCTTTGTCCAACATGAAGAGAATGAAATCACCATTGGAATGTACTGGAATATGAATCTGTAATATGCTAGATATTAGATGTAAAACAATGTCGTGTTGAAAGTAACTAACTGAGAAATGCTCTTACTGATTTGCATGCTGAAATATTATAGTTGAAACCAGGCCAACTACGAACAGAATATGCTAGTTGTTCCACATCTAACTCTTTTCGGAAGTTTGGATGCCGCCCAAAATCAGTAATCATCTAGTAGGATATATATAACAACCAGTTAAAAAGGTTATCATAGAAATAGATTATATACAAAAAATATATAGTGAACATACCCAAAATTGCATGTCTAGATAATGTTTTGATATCAATCCCTTTTTCTTTTTGGCTGTTTGGATGTCGTCAAACATAAATTTGCGCACGACCATATTGAAACAATCAAGATCCATGGAGGAATCGTCCTTTAGAATTGTTTGTAGTTGTTTGAGAGTCAACCTAATTGTATATGGTTTGGAGCTCTGTACCCATACTTTCCTGGTAATCATTATGATTAAGAAAATAATAAGATAATAATAGGATAATATGTGTTGGCAATTGCACTACTAACTTGAAATTACTTACTCTAAAATCTCAATGGAATCGATTGATTGGATGTAGCTGCAAATTCCACCTATCAACTCCTGTGGGCTTATGTTACAAAGAACAGATAATAATGATTGATATTTATTTTCAACAGTTGACCGGATCAATTTTTTTGATTTTTTATTATTGTCTAGACTTTCCAACATTTCCACATCATTACGATCTTCCTTAGTGTCGTCATCACTTTGTTCGGCCGTTGTAGTCATTGCAGCAGTATTTGTTTTCCAACATAATAGTATGCTGGCTAACTTATACCTAAAAGAAGTAATAATATCCTGTGCAGCAACAACAATTATTAGTATATATAAAAAACTAAAATATCAATGAAATTTTTGTATGAAACAAAATAGATATATACCTGTGTAATTGGATAGGATAGTGCATATCCAGTCCAATATTCCATGAATTTAAGCATAAATAGACCACAAGATGAACTGTATAATTAAAACAAAATTGATTACTCTAAATGGATCACAATATTACTTATATTGTTACAGAACATATGTGTAACTTCATACCTATCTTTTTGAATTCGCTTCTATAGTTGTTCTGCTATCTTCCATTTATTAACATCAAAGTCTTTCCAATTAGGACTAATCAAATTTTGACTTTTCAGAATGTCCAAATGATATTGTAGCCCTTGTAGCTAAAAAATAATTAGTTATAAAAAATAATACACATAAGCGAAGGATCAATTTATGACATTTGACATAAAGAATTTGAAATGATGTAGTAACTAACCGTAGCAGTGAGATCATCTCGGTTAAACTCGCAACACAGTGAGTCCAGTACTTGAATCTCACACTTTTTTGCATTCACAACAGCCAAATACCAATGTGTATTGTTCATATTTATTGGAAGTTTAATCTACAATCAAGATAGTTAGTATAAAATAACTAATAAAAATGTATGAAATGCAGAACATGAAAATTATGGATATGAATTTTACCATGTCATGCTTCACATAATTTTTGACAATCTCTGTCATAAGGGTACCATCTTCATGTATTCCAAGCTTGCCATCCCGTTTTAACAGTGCGGTAACAAAGGGATTCTCAAAATATACTTTACTATCGTTCTGGACCTGTACTTGGTCCTTTAGACAACATATATATGCGCTGATTACCTATAATTTTTTTGAAAAACATTACTAATGGATATCAATATTCAGAGACATTTTCCTTCTAAGTAAGGATACTTACATCATCATTTAGCCACTCTTTTTCATTTAGCAGGCACATCAATTGATGTTGTTTCACAGATATTTCATCTATCTTCACCAGCAATTGTTTTTCAAAAGATGTTTCTATTGCTATATGAGCACATACATCACGGTCGGTCAATGTATAATCTGCGAAAGTTTAATCTGTGTAAATATGGATAAACGGTGCACATAGACTAATAATAATATATTCAATAACAAAAAAATAATACCTTGTGGGAGATAGTCATATGTTTCATGTTCCTCTTTTTGCTTGTCATCATCTAATGAAATATTTTCTTGATTCGGGGGCAATTCAGAATTCTCTGTTTGATTATCATCGTGTAATGAAATATTTGCTTCATTCAAGGACAATTCAGCATTCTCTGCTTGCTTATCATCATCTACTAAAATATTTCCTTCATTCAGGGGCAGTTCAGCATTTGGAGATAATGTCGATCTAGTTGGTGACGGAGGATCACTATTTGTCTGATTATCCGACTCAGGAACCATCGATACAAAACTTTCTGAGAGTGGAGGTAATGTTGAGATGATTGGTGATGTAGGTGATTGCTCCAAAACACTGGATTCCATACATTTCGTTTTTTTTAAGGCCGATTATCAAAATCCTCAACCAGGTTATCAAAATCCTCAACAATGGTCAATTCAGTGTTGTCATCCACTTTCTGCAATGGCAAGAAAAAGAATAGTTAAATGTTCCATCATATTGTTCAAACAATATTCGGATTATTACAAAGTTGAATCAAGAAGGAATAATAATAAAATACTTGATCAAAAAATCAAGAAGGAATAATAAAACTAATATTTCATCAAGGCTGTTGCAACTCCTCTAGGAAATTTCCGTCAAGTTCTAGTCATTTGTTATAACATGCAATCACAACCAACCACTAATGCACACCTTCGCCAAATAACTACAAAGACATAGAGTGGAACCATATAGTACACTGTGACCGCGATGGCGATTTTCTTTTCTTTAGAATCGTTTTTTTTTTGGGAGCAATCAAATTTTGTGTCATGACCCGCGACGTCGAGCCATTGTTTCCTGAAACATACATTAGTTTTGTTGGAAGAAACTATAAATAAAGCATTAACTAACAACAGGCTATTGGATCTTGACACGAAAATAGTCAACTAAATAAGTACAAATTTAGAGAAACAACTTCCATTAAAAAGATGAGGAAGCATGAAAAGATGATGCCTACGCAAGAGCTATCTGGTGCATATTTTAGATATTTGTCAGACCATTATACATCCTTATTGGTGCTACCAAAGGTGAGATCTCGGAACATGCTTAAGTTTCTTTTTGGTTTCCATTATTTAGAAACCATCAGGAGTTCCTTACAGCAGGAACACAAACAACATAAAGAATTGAAACCACCAGGAGTTCCTTACAGCAGGAACACAAACAACATACAGAATTGATTTTTCGAGGCATGTAATCATCGATGTTCAGGTAGATGTATAAACTGATGAGACAATAGTTTGTACCTCAGGACAGGCGAAATTCTGGCAGGCGGTGGAGCACGTGCAATGCAGACGGATAACCAGCCAAATCAACGGTGTACAAGAACGGCGATGCAGACGGATCTCCGGCGAAATCAAAGGTGCACAAGAACGGGGATGTAGGAAACTTGCAGCACGGCGATGTGTCGGGCAAGAAGCTTGCGATGCGGCATCCCGGTTACCAGCCATTTTCTCGTGAATGAGGAGCGGAGTCCACTCCCCTTGAGAATAACCCACCTAGCATGGAAGATACAGACAACCCTAGAAACATGAGCTGCTCGAGCATACAAAACAGAATTTCATTTGAATGTTTGGAGTTTGGAACATACAAATTTACTTGGAATGGCAGGTAGATACCGCATATAGGAAGGTATGGTGGACTCATATGGAATAAATTTGGTGTTTATGGAGTTTGGATGCACAAGCAGTATTCCCGCTTAGTACAGGTGAAGGCTAGCAAAAGACTGGGGAGCGACCAACTGAGAGAGCGACAACAGTCATGAACGTGCATTAAAATTAATTTACACCAAGTGCAAGCATGAGTAGGATATAATCCACCATGAACATAAATATCATGAAGGCCATGTTGATTTGTTTTCAACTACATGCGTGAACATGTGCCAAGTCGAGTCACTCAATTCATTCAAAGGAGGATACCATCCCATCATACCACATCATAACCATTTTAATAGCATGTTGGCACGCAAGGTAAACCATTATAAACTCATAGCTAATTTAGCATGGCATAAGCAACTATAATCTCTAAATGTCATTGCAAACATGTTTATTCATAATAGGCTGAATCAGGAACGATGAACTCATCATATTTACAAAAACAAGAGAGGTCGAGTTCATACTAGCTTTTCTCATCTCGATCAGTCCATCATATATCATCATTATTGCCGTTCACTTGCATGACCGAACTGTGTGTATAATAATAATAGTGCACGTGCATTGGCCTAAGCTGGAATCTGCAAGCATTGAAATCAAGAGAGAAGACAAGTAATATGGGCTCCAAGTTAAATAAACAATCATGCATATGAGAGCCACTAAACATTTTATTATGGTCTTCTACTCTTGACCCCCAAAAGAAAGAAAAGAAATAAAACTATTTACACGGGAAAGCTCCAAACAAGCAAAAGAAGAACGAGAAATCTTTTTGGGTTTTCTTTTTAATTACTACTAAAAGCATGGAAATTAAACTAACTATTTTTTTTTGGTTTTCTTAAGGTTTATCAAACACACAAGAAGAAAACTAGAAAAAGAAAATTAAACTAGCATGGATAATACAATGAAAGAGTATGAGCACCGACAACTAGAATAAGTGTGTGAAAAAGAATATAAGGTCGGTGAGAAATACGTACTCCCCCAAGCTTAGGCTTTTGGCCTAAGTTGGTCTATGGCCATGGATAACGGCTTCTCTCCCCGGTGTACTGAGGAGTGTCATCAGGATACCACTGGCTAGCGATCTCTTCCGGATCCCACTGATAAGATGATGGACGATAAGGGTCCAGTGGAGGTTCCGGCTCAGGCTCTGGAGCGGATGTGGCCTCGATGCATGTACACAGCCTTCAACAAGACAAGGTAATGGCCTGCAGTTAAATCAAACAACAAAGGCGCAGGCAGGGTAATAATCTCATTGTGTTTCTTACTAAATCTCAGGTTATACATAAGCATCTTATCATCGTTGTCAACAATAAACTCATGCGCTACCATGCTCCTGTAATCTAAAAAGGAAAGAGGCAACATTGTCTCCTCTTTCTCATATTGCCTAATAGGTATCTCAAAATGTTTAGCAAGGTGTGCAGCATAGATACCTCCAAAGATGGGGCCCTTTGTGTGGTTTAAGCTTAACCATTTAGCAATAACGGCACCCATACTAAAAGTGTTATCACCAAATAAGGCATGGAACAGAATAATGATATCAGGTACACTAAAGTTTCCACTATTTCCACGACCAATTAAGCATCGACTAGCAAATATGGCAAAGTAGCATAAAACAGGAAAATGTATGCTAGTGCTTCTCGCATCGGAACCCTTCTTCGAATCCCCTACAGTAATAGTGTTAACAAAACCATCCACATCTTTATGATGTGGTTCATCTAAGCTGCCCTCAAAGGGTATTCTACATACCGCGCACAAATTATGTAATGATATTTCCTTGAACTCATCATATAAATGAAATGATACTGAAGGAGGTGAATTCTTGGGATAATAATAAAAGTTTTGCACGAAAGTATTGGTGAATAAGAGATACTGATCGATCCGGTCGTGGAGGAAGTCGGTGAGGCCCGCATTTTCAGCCAAAGAATAAAAGTCTTCATAAATCCCGGCTTCTCTCAAGAAATTATCACAAGTCCATTCACACGGCCGTACTTCCGCTACGCGAGGAAGATTATACTTGGCCTTTTCCTTCTCTTTAGCTTGTTTATCCTTGGAGCCTTGGCTAGAAGAGCCCCTCAAAAATCTCCTTATCATTTTCTGAAAATTTCAGAAATTTTTAGTAACTTCAAAATAAAAGTGAATCAATCTAAACAAGATTGGTAGCAACTACTCCCACAAGTGCCTAGAGCCTATATCATGCATTAGAATTACTTGGGACCTCATAAGTTTAACATGCAAGCTCAAGAATAGGGTCACCTATGAGGCAAAAATTTGCAACAAATAAAGCACTAGAACAAAAACTAATTGGACCAATGGAGGAGCCACATACCAAGCAACAATCTCCCAAAGCAGTTTTGTGAATGGAGCTTTGAGCAAGGAGATCGAAAATTGCAGCCAAATGAGCTTGAACTCGTGCTTGAGCTGGATGGGGATTTTTTTGGGAGGAAGATGGAGTGTGTGGGTGCAGGAATAAGTGGAGGGGGGCCACCATGGGCCCACGAGACAGGGGGTGCACCCAGGGGGTGTGGGCGCGCCCTCCACCCTCGTGGCCAGGTGCTTGCCCCCCTGCTGTGTCCTCAGTGCCTAAAATCCTCCAATATTCCATAAAAAATCATACTAAATTTGCAGGGCATTTGGAGCACTTTTATTTTCGGGATATTTTTTATTGCACGGATAATTCAGAAAATAGACAGATAATACTATTTTTGCTTTATTTATTCTAAATAACAGAAAGTAAAAAGAGAGTACAGAAGGTTGTGCCTGCTAGTTTCATCCATCTCATGATCATCAAAATGAATCCACTAACAAGGTTGATCAAGTCTTGCTAACAAACTCATTCCAAATAACACGGAACCGGAGAAATTTCAAATAACACTAGGTTACCTCAACGGGGATATGAACATCCCCAACAATAAGAATATCATACTTTTTCTTGACAGTAGGAAGAGGAAATTCAAAACCTCCAATAATGATAGTTGGAACTTTTCCAATAGAATTGATGCTATGAACTTGAGGTTGCTTCCTCAGAAAGTGTATCGTATGCTCATTACCATTAACATGAAAAGTGACATTGCCTTTGTTGCAATCAATAACAGCCCCTGCAGTATTCAAAAAGGGTCTACCAAGGATAATCGACATACTATAGTCCTCGGGAATATCAAGAATAACAAAGTCCGTTAAGATAGTGACATTTGCAACTACAATAGGCACATCCTCACAAATACCGATAGGTATGGCAGTTGATTTATCAGCTATTTGCAAAGATATTTCAGTAGGTGTCAACTTATTCAATTGAAGTCTATGATATAAAGAGAGAGGCATAACACTAACACCGGCTCCAAGATCACATAAAGCAGTTTTAACATATTTTCTTTTAATGGAGCATGGTATAGTTGGTACTCCTAGATCTCCAAGTTTCTTTGGTATTCCACCTTTAAAAGTATAATTAGCAAGCATGGTGGAAATTTCAGCTTCTGGTATCTTTCTTTTATTTGTAATGATATCCTTCATATATTTAGCATAAGGATTTACTTTAAGCATATCAGTTAAGCGCATACGTAAGAAGATAGGTCTAATCATTTCAGCAAACGCTCAAAATCCTCATCATCCTTTGTCTTGGATGGTTTAGGAGGAAAAGGCATGGGTTTCTGAACCCATGGTTCTCTTTCTCTACCGTTCTTCCTAGCAACAAAATGTCTCTTATCATAACGTTGATTCTTTGATTGTGGGTTATCAAGATCAACAGCAGGTTCAATCTCTACATCATTGCTATTTCTAGGTTGAGCATCAACATGAACATTATCATTAACATTATCAGTAGGTTCATGTTCATCACCTAATTGTGTTTCAGCATCAGAAATATAAATATCATTGGGATTCTCAGATGTGTCTATAACAGTTTCACCAAAAGCATGCAAAGTCCTATCATTTTTCTTTTTCTTCCTTTTTGAAGGACTAGGTGCATCTACATTATTTCTCTGAGAATCTTGCTCAATTCTCTTAGGGTGGCCTTCAGGGTACAAAGGTACCTGAGTCACTCTACCAGTTCTAGTAGCCACTCTAACAGCAAAATCATGTTTATTATTTAATTCATCGAGCAAATCACTTTGAGCTTTAAGTACTTGTTCTGCTTGAGTGGTAACCATAGAAGCATATTTGCTGATGAGTTTAAGTTCACCTTTAACTCTAGCCATATAACCACTCAAGCGCCCTATCATGAAGGCATTACTCTTTAATTCTCTACCAACATAAGCATTAAAACTTTCTTGTCTAGCCATAAAGTCATCAAATTCATCTAAGCATTGGCTATGAAATTTAGTAGATGGGATTTCAACTTTATCATATCTATAGAGAGAATTTACCTTTACTACCTGTGTCGGGTTATCAAGACAATCTGTTTCTTCAACAGGCGGTATATTAAGACCATGTATTTCTTCAATACGAGGTAAATTCTTAACATCTTCAGCTTTAATACCTTTTTCTTTCATAGATTTCTTTGCCTCTTGCATATCTTTAGGACTGAGAAATAGAACACCCCTCTTCTTCGGAGTTGGTTTGGGAATAGGCTCAGGAGGTGGCTCAATTGGCTCAGGAATTGGCTCATGAAGAGTCCAATTATTTTCATTAGTCAACATATTATTCAATAGCAATTTAGCTTGGTACACTATTCTTTCCCTCAAAACATAACCAGCACAACTATCCAAATGGTCCTTGGAAGGATCTATTAGTCCATTATAAATGATATCAAGTATTTCATTTTCCTTAAGAGGATGATTAGGCAAAGCATTAAGTAATCGGAGAAGCCTCCCCCAAGCTTGTGGGAGACCCTCTTCTTCGATTTGCACAAAATTATATATTTCCCGCAAGGCAGCTTGTTTCTTATGAGCAGGGAAATATTTAGTAGAGAAGTAATAAATCATATCCTAGGGACTACGCACACAACTAGGATCAAGAGAATTAAACCAAGTTTTAGCATCACCCTTTAATGAGAACGGAAATATCTTAAGGATATAATAGTAGCGAGACTTCTCATCATTAGTGAACAGGGTGGCTATATCATTTAAGTTAGTAAAATGTGCCACAACAGTTTCAGATTCATAGCCGTAAAAAGGATCAGATTCAACCAAAGTAATAATCTCAGGATCAACAGAGAATTCATAATCCTTATTAGTAACAAAGATAGGTGAAGTAGCAAAAGCAGGGTCATATTTCATTCTAGCATTTAAAGTTTTCTGTTTAAGTTTAGCTAGTAACTTCTTAAGATCAGGTCTATCATTGCAAGCAAAAAGATCTCTAGCAGTTTCTTCATCCATAACATAACCCTCTGGAACAACAGGCAATTCATACTTAGGGGGAGAACCTTCATCATTACTATCATCGATAATTCCATCTTCAATAATTTCATTCTCTCTAGCCCTAGCAAGTTGTTCATCTAGAAATTCACCTAATGGCAAAGTAGTATCAAGCATAGAACTAGTTTCATCATAAGTATCATGCATAGCAGAAGTGGCATCATCAATAACATGCGACATATCAGAATTCATAGCAGTGGCAGGTTTAGGTGTCGCAAGCTTACTCAAAACAGAAGGAGAATCTAGTGCAGAGCTAGATGGCAGTTCCTTACCTCCCCTCGTAGTTGAGGGAAAATTCTTAGTTCTTGCGTGTTTCAAGTTCTTCATAGTGATTAGCAGATATAAATCCCAAGTGACCCAAAGAATAGAGCTATGCTCCCCGGCAACGGCGCCAGAAAATAGTCTTGATAACCCACAAGTGTAGGGGATCGCAACAGCTTTCGAGGGTAAAGTATTCAACCCAAATTTATTGATTCGACACAAGGGCAGCCAAAGAATATTCTTAAGTATTAGCAGTTGAGTTGTCAATTCAACCACACCTGGATAACTTAGTATCTGCACAAAGTATTTAGTAGCAAAGTAGTATGATAATAATGGTAAGAGTGATAAAAGTAACGATAGCAGTTTTGTAATGATTGTAACAGTAGCAACGGAAAAGTAAATAAGCAAAGCACAATATGTGAAAAGCTCGTAGGCATTGGATCAGTGATGGATAATTATGTCGGATGCGATTCCTCATGTAATAGCTATAACATAGGGTGACACAGAACTAGCTCCAGTTCATCAATGTAATGTAGGCATGTATTCCGAATATAGTCATACGTGCTTATGGAAAAGAACTTACATGACATCTTTTGTCCTACCCTCCCGTGGCAGCGGGGTCCTAGTGGAAACTAAGGGATATTAAGGCCTCCTTTTAATAGAGAACCAGACCAAAGCATTAACACATAGTGAATACATGAACTCCTCAAACTACAGTCATCACCGAGAAGTATCCCGATTATTGTCACTTCGGGGTTGTCGGATCGTAACACATAATAGGTGGCTATAGACTTGCAAGATAGGATCAAGAACTCACATATATTCATGAAAACATAATAGGTTCAGATCTGAAATCATGGCACTCGGGCCCTAGTGACAAGCATTAAGCATAGCAAAGTCATAGCAACATCAATCTCAAAACATAGTGGATACTAGGGATCAAACCCTAACAAAACTAACTTGATTACATGGTAAATCTCATCCAACCCATCACCGTCCAGCAAGCCTATGATGGAATTACTCACGCACGGCGGTGAGCATCATGAAATTGGTGATGGAGGATGGTTGATGATGATGACGGCGACGAATCCCCCTCACTGGAGCCTCGAACAGACTCCAGATCGGCCCTCCCGAGAGACATTATGGCTTGGCGGCGGTTCCGTATCAACACGATGAAACTTTCTCTCTAGTTTTTTCTCCCCTAAATGGAATATATAGAGTTGGAGTTGAGGTCGGTGGAGCATTAGGGGGCCCACGAGACAGGGGGCGCGCCAAGGGGGAGGGGCGTGCCCCCACCCTCGTGGACAGGGTGTGGGACCCCTTGCCTTGATTCTTTCGCCAGTATTTTTTATATTTTCCAAAAGTTATCTCCGTGGATTTTCAGGTCATTCTGAGAACTTTTGTTTTCTGCACAATAAACAACACCATGGTAGTTCTGCTGAAAACAACGTCAGTCCAGGTTAGTTTCATTCAAATCATGTAAGTTAGAGTCCAAAACAATGTCAATTCATAGAGGCAAAGGTGTCCCGTCTTTCGATGAGATGATGGATTTCGCTTTGGTGGAAGTCGACTTTGACGATCCAACTACGAACGTACGAGAACGTCGTGCCTTAGCAATCGCTAAACCAACTCCGAGAGGTTATTGACCACGCCGGAGCACGATCAACCTGACCACGAGGGTCTGTTTCCTGCGAGCAAATGAAGAACAAGCAAGAAACTGAGATTGCAATCTAGATATTGCGAATATAAGATGAAAGATTTATTGATCAAGGTGGGGTTCTGTGACGCCTTTGTCTGGTCGTTGAACACAAACGAAGTACACGAAGTTGCAGCTATGGAGAACTTTTAATCTAAACAAAACCCAAAGTCTAAACGACGCCCTAAGGGCTGTATATATGGAGGAAGAGGAGGGAATTTCGTGGCCCTTGAGGGAGGGATCCGAAACCAACCCTAACTCTTGTTTCCCCACACATACGGACTCTAAAAATAGCCTATACTTAAGTATTTCGAAATTACATGGGCCTGGCCCAATAATAAGGTGACGCAGCACCTAGAATAGCCTATGGGCGAATATTATGAAGTGGCATCTTGTATATTTCGTCCAAGGCTTCATGCACTCATTATGGGGGCCTCAAAGTCCTGAAATCATCACTTGTAACTCCGTTCTTGTTCCTCTCAAGATGCCATCATCTCCATGCTTGGTCTTGCTCCAAGGTGTTCATCCGTCTTATCCATGACAGCCCTTCATTTGTAAGCAAAACAAATGTATCCAATTTAGGCAGCATCATATTCTCATGAACATTAGAATCATTACCAAGAAACGAAAGTACCTGATAATTTAATTGGCGTGCGCGAGCTCTAGTAATCGGTCCAGTATGTATAGCAGCAGGGGTTGTGGATGTAACAATGGTATTGATGTCCTCATCATCCTCTCCTTCTTGAAATGAAGTCGTCCTCGACGGAAGCTCATCTTCCTCACCCAAATAAGGCTTCAAATCTGCAATGTTAAAAGTGTGACTAACCCCAAAATCTGCAGGTAGCTCAAGTTTATATGCATTATCATTTATTTTCTCTAACACCTTAAAAGGACCATCAACACGTGGCATTAGCTTTGATTTGCGCAAATTAGGAAATCTATCCTTACGCAAATGTAACCAAACAAGATCTCCAGGTGCAAACACAACATGTTTTCTACCCCCATCTCTAGCAAGTTTATATTTAGCATTCATACGCTCAATGTTTTCCTTAGTTAACTCATGCATTTTTAAAATCAATTCAGCACGTTCTTTAGCATCAAAATTAACCTTCTCCGAAGATGGAAGAGGAAACAAATCAATAGGTGCGCGAGGTAGGAAACCATACATAATTTCAAAAGGGCACATCTTAGTAGTAGAATGCAATGAACGATTATAAGCAAATTCAATATGAGGCAAGCATTCTTCCCACATTTTCTTATTATTCTTCAAAACAGCCCTAAGCATAGTAGACAATGTTCTATTGACTACTTCAGTTTGTCCATCAGTTTGGGGGTGACAAGTAGTACTAAAAAGCAGTTTAGTCCCCAACTTAGCCCATAAACATTTCCAAAAGTGGCTAAGGAATTTAGTATCGCGATCTGAAACAATAGTATTTGGCACACCATGCAAGCGAATAATTTCCCGAAAGAACAAATCAACAACATTAACAGCATCATCGCTTTTATGACATGGTATAAAGTGTGCCATTTTTGAAAATGTATCCACGACAACAAATATGCTATCCCTCCCCTTCTTTGTTCGAGGTAAACCTATGTAACGCCCCGGATTCGTTGCGCCAGGTGTCCGCCAGTTATTCGCCGTTGTTGCCATGTCATGTGCTTGCGTGTTGCACTTTGCCATGTCATCATCTGCATTTCATATCATGTCATCATGTGCATCTCATTTTGCATACGTGTTCGTCTCATGCATCCGAGCATTTTCCCCGTTGTCCGTTTTGCAATCCGGCACTCCTATGTCCCCTGGCCTCCCCCTTTCGTCTCCTGTTGCGAGCGGGTGTTAAACTTTCTCGGAATGGCCCGAGGTTTCCAAGCGGCCTTGGTATAGCACCGGTAGACCGCCTGTCAAGTTTCGTGCCATTTGGAGGTCGTTTGATACTCCAACGGTTAACCGGGTAACCGTAAAGCCCCTTTGTGTTGCAGCCCAACACCCCTTCCAAAGTGGCCCAAAACCCATCAAACTCCCCTCCATGCTCTCGGTCGTTCGATCACGATCGCGTGGCCGAAAACCGCTCCTCATTTGGACTCTCCTAGCTCCCTCTACCTATAAATATGCCTCCCCCTCCGAAATTCGCGGATGAATTGCCCCCCCCCCGAAACCCTAATTTTCCCCTCGCCGCCGCCGGACGCGTCCGCCCGGCGCCGGACACGTCCGCCAGCCGCCCATGCCAATCCTCTCTTGCCACGTGGCAGCCGCCGCCGCACAGCGCTGCCCGCCCGCCCGAACCCGTGACCGCCGGCGCTGGCTCGCCCGCGCTTACCATACCGCCGCCCTCGCCGCCGCCGCCTTCTGCCGCCTGGCTGCGCCGCTGCTGCTGGTCCCCGCCGGCTGCCGCGCCCGCTTCGTCGCCGCCTCTTCCGGCGCCCGCGCCTCGCCGCCGTCCGCGCCGCCATGACGCGCCGCTGCTGCCGCCGCCTCGCGCCATAGGCGCCGGCGCTGCCCGCCGCCGCCGCCTGCCGCTTGCCGCCGCCACCAGCGCCTACGCCCTCGCCGCCGTCTGGTCCCGCCTCGCCAGATCCGTTGGCGGGCGGTTGGATCTCGCTTACGCCAAGCCTCCCCAGCCCTCTCCCGTCCTCCAGCCGCTCTCCGTGAAGTTCTTCGTGTGCTTGATAACTGTGCCTGCAGTTGACCCCCGATATCTCTCGTCCCTAAATTTTGTCAAGATTATGCCATCTTTGACTGTCGCATCTCGCATCCGTAGTCTGCTTTCATGCGTATAATATGTCAAATTGTTTGCCTCAAGAGTACTTCATTTCATTCCATTGCATCATTTTCATTTGAGCTCATCTTGATGCCGTAAATGCTGTTGGAAGAGTGCATGTTGATGTTAATCATTAAACTGTTATAACTTGCTCATTTATCATTTTTGCCATGATTGATGTGTGCATCCTATGAGGTTGAGCTCTACATGAATGTTGATCTATGCCATGCCATCTTTCCAGAGGTGCCAACCATGTATTTTTGTGAGTTGTGTGCTGAGTGTATCAAGCTTGCTAAGTAGGGTAGTTGCTGTTGCTGTTTTCCTGACAGATTCTGTTATATTTTGTTGCTATGTTAACATGCTTCTACTAATCATTCTATGCATAACCTGGAGATGCTCTATAAACATCTTTTGATCTACATGTCATGCTCTATCCATTCATGCCCTTGGTTGCAATTATAGCCTGCTGGAATATGTTCATTTCTTGCTCTAAAGTTGCTTGAAAATGTTGCTGTCAGCCTGTTAACATTAAGTTCACTTGTTCCCATGTGTTTTCCTAGTGATCCATGCACCCTATGACCTTGATATTGCCATGCTTAGCTTCATAAACATGCCTTCTTACTATTGGTTGCCTTGCCATGCCATGTATTGCTCTGTGGTGAGTGGTTCAAGCTCACGAACATGCCTACTTATTGTTGTTCCTGCCATGTATGAATCTGTAATATAACTTGCCATGTTTACGTGGGTGCCATCATATTTTCTGATCCTTTTTGGCTCATGGTCAGTAAGGGTCTTTTGATCTATGCTATTAGTAGATTCATGCCATGACTTTGTTTGCCATGATATGTTCCTGTAACATGTTGTTTGATAGCTCTAAACATTGCAACCTGATGTTATTTCTGCTAAAGTCTGAAACTGTTGTTATTTGCAATATCTCCATGTCCTTTTGAGCATGTTCTAGTTGTTTCTGGAGCTAGCTCAGTGTTCATGTCTTGTTATGCTTTACATGTACTTCATGCCCATGTCTTTTGTTATTATGTTGGGGTGTTGTAGCATGTTGTTTTGATGCTTGCAATATGCCTAGTTGCTGTTATGGACAGATTGTTGTTATGACTTGTATAGTGTGTGTGTGTTGCACCGTTGCTCCGTTTTGAGTGTGCTCTATATGAAACTTGCTTGATCTTGCATGTAGTTCCATATTATCATGTTGCATATTTGTTTTGGTTTGTTTGCTTGATGTTTGGGTGCATTTTGCATCAATGCCATGTTTAACTTGTTTTGCTCATATCTTCTAAGCCGTAGCTCCGAATTAAATGAACTTTATATGTAACTTGACTACAATTTCGTGTAGATCGTCTTGGTGCATCTTAACTTGCTGTTTAACAACTTGAACATAAGGTTTATTCAGTTCTGGACCAATTTCGAAATTTGCATATGAGGACTTACCGGAATTGTTATATGTTGTTCCCGACCTCATTTAAACTTGCCTTGATGTGTTGTTCTTGTTTGCATCATCTCTTGCCATGAGTAGCTTTATGTAGATTGGTCATGCATCATGCTTGTTGTGCATCATGCCTTGTTCATGTGTGGTGTGTTTACCTATGTTGTGTGCTTCTTCTTGTTAGTTCCTGTTTGCTTGCGATCGTGAGGTTTCGCTTCGCTCACGGTTGGTTCGCTTCATCCGCTCATCTTCTTCATGGACTCGTTCTTCTTCCTTGCGGATTTCGCAAGATGAACGCTACCTCGATCTCACTACTATCATTGCTATGCCGTTGTTCGTTCTATCGCTATGCTGCGCTACCTATTACCTGCTTATCAAGCCATCCCATATTGCCATGAACCTCTAACCTTTGACACCTTTCCTATGCAAACCACTGTTTGGCTATGTTACCGCTTTTGCTCAGCCCTCTTATAGCGCTGCTAGTTGCGGTGAAGTTGAAGATTTCTCCATGGTGGACAGGATTTTGGTTGGGATATCACAATATCTCTTATATTATTAATGCATCTATATACTTGGTAAAGGGTGGAAGGCTCGGCCTTATGCCCGTGTTTTGTTCCACTCTTGGCGCCCTAGTTTCCGTCATACCGGTGTTATGTTCCCGGATTTTATGCTCCTAACGCGGACGGGTGATTTATGGGACCCCCGACAGTTCGCTTTGAATAAAACTTGTCCAAGAAGGCCCAACATTGACTTTTACCATTTGCCTCACCACCACCTACTTTTCCCTTGGGAGTCGCTCTCTCGAGGGTCATCTTTATTATAGCCCCCCCGGGCCAGTGCTTGTCTAAGCGTTGGTCCAAACTAGAGCACCGTGCGGGACCATTCCTTGGCAACTTGGATTCGTTTGTACCAGACGCTTCGCTTATCCGGTGTTGCCACGAGAACGAGATATGTGCAGCTCCTATCGGGATTGTCGGCGCATCGGGCGGCTTTGCTGGCCTTGTTTTACCATTGTCGAAATGTCTTGATGTACCGGGATTCCGAGACTGATCGGGTCTTCCTCGGAGAAGGTCTATTCCTTCGTTGATCACGAGAGCTTGTCATGGGCTAAGTTGGGACACCCCTGCAGGGTTTAAACTTTCGAGAGCCGTGCCCGCGGTTATGTGGCAGATGGGAATTTGTTAATGTCCGGTTGTAGATAACTTGACACCAGATCCGAATTAAAACGCATCAACCGTGTGTGTAGCCGTGATGGTCTCTTCTCGCGGAGTCCGGAAGTGAACACGGTTTCGTGTTATGTTTGACGTAAGTAGGTGTTCGTGATCACCTCTTGATCATTGCTAGTTGACGATCGTTCCTTTGTTTCTCTTCTCGCCTCATTTGCGTATGTTAGCCACCATATATGCTTAGTCGCTGCCGCAACCTCACCACTTTACCCCTTCCTTTCCCATTAAGCTTTGCTAGTCTTGATACCCATGGTAATGGGATTGTTGAGTCCTCGTGGCTCACCGGATACTTCCAAACCAGTTTGCGGTGCCTATGTTATCGAAAGGTGTGACGCAACCAAGCTCAAGGGGAGCTCGATGAAGATCTTGCCCTTTGTGTGGTTTCGTTCTAGTTGATCAAGAGTGGAGCCCAGTTGGGGTCGATCGGGACCTTTGTCGCATTTGGGGTTCTTCTTTTATTTTGGTTCCATAGTCGACCTTGATTGTATCTGGATGATGTAATGCTTTATTCATGTATTTGTGTGAAGTGGCGATTGTAAGCCAACTATGTATCTCTTTCCTTATGTATTACATGGGTTGTGTGAAGATTACCTCACTTGCGACATTGCTTTCAATGCGGTTATGCCTCTAAGTCGTGCTTCGACACGTGGGAGATATAGCCGCATCGAGGGCGCTAAGTTGGTATCGAGCCGACCTCGCGTTACACGGATGGTTGCGGACAGGTGCGCAATCATGTTGTGCATGACGCTTGTGACCCGTCAGGCACACGGCATGGCACATGTGCCGGACTAGAAGCACAGACGTATGTGCCAAGAGGGAACGTTCCTGTGGCCCGACGAGGACGTCGGTTCCTCTGAGTGTGGGTGTATGTGATAGCCTGGCTTATTAGGGATGGTAGACTACTCATATCAATAAGGAATTCTTCTTTCCGGATCCCATTCGACGTAACTCCAAAGTTAAGCGTGCTCGCTTTGGAGTAGTTTCAGATGGGTGGTCGAATCGAAGTTGCTCCCAGTGCGCACGAGTGAGGACAAAGTGCGCAAAAAGACTAGTATTGATCTGTGGGGCCAGTCTAGATCCCGC
Source organism: Aegilops speltoides (assembly GCA_021437245.1). Taxonomy (NCBI): domain Eukaryota; kingdom Viridiplantae; phylum Streptophyta; class Magnoliopsida; order Poales; family Poaceae; genus Aegilops; species Aegilops speltoides. The sequence continues at coordinate 340,263,173 of CM038147.1, read as the reverse complement.
CAGGAGTAACGACCACCGGCGGGTGTGTCCGGGGCGTTACAAGTTGGTATCAATCTTACCCCTTCTCTATCTAGTTTTAACCGGAGTGGTTTCAATATCTATCTTATCACTAAACCTTCAAGTTCTCGTAATACTCCTTGTTCCTCTTTTCTACCGGATTGTTTGCAATCTCGTTCATCTCTGTTGTACTCTTTCTTTTAAATCGCTCAACCTCTCAAGGTTCGTGGTTTCACTCGTTCGTCAAAGAAGCAACTTAGTTTTACCTCTCCTCTTCCTCTTCCTTTTCCCTCCGGTGGCATCCTAGATCTCGGGACGAGATCCTCTCGTAGTGGTGGAGTGTTGTAACGCCCCGGATTCGTTGCGCCAGGTGTCCGCCAGTTATTCGCCATTGTTGCCATGTCATGTGCTTGCGTGTTGCACTTTTCCATGTCATCATCTGCATTTCATATCATGTCATCATGTGTATCTCATTTTGCATACGTGTTCGTCTCATGCATCCGAGCATTTTCCCGTTGTCCGCTTTTGCAATCCGCACTCCTATGTCCCCGGCGTCCCCTTTCGCCTCTGTTGCGGCGGGTGTTAAACTTTCTCGAATGGCCCGAGGTTTGCCAAGCTGCCTTGGTATAGCACCGTAGACCGCCTGTCAAGTTTCGTGCCATTTGGAGGTCGTTTGATACTCCAACGGTTAACCGGTAACCAGAAGCCCCTTTGTGTTGCAGCCCAACACCCTTCCAAAGTGGCCCAAAACCCATCAAACTCCCTCCATGCTCTCGGTCATTCGATCACGATCGCGGGTCAAAACCGATCCTCATTTGGACTCTCCTAGCTCCTCTACCTATAAATATGCCTCCTCCGAAATTCATGGATGAATTCTCCCCCCCAAACCCTAATTTTCCCGCCGCCGAGGCGTCCGCTCGGCGCGGACACGTCCGCCACCGCCCGCGCCAATCCTCTCGCGCCACGTGGCAGCCGCCGCCATTGCGCCTTGCTTGCCCGCCCGCCTGAGCCGCCACCGCAGACCCGACCCGCCAGCGCCAGAAGCCGGGCGCCGCTCTCGCCGCCGCCTTTCTGCTGCCGGCATGCGCCACGCTGCCTGGTCCCCGTCGGCCGCTGCGCGCTTGCCGCTTCATCGCCGCCTCTTCCGGCGCCCAGCGCCTCCGCCGCCGGCCGCGCCTCCCGCCGTCGCGCCGCCATGCACGCCAAGCCGCTTCGGCGCCGTCTTGCGCCATAGGCGCTGGCGCCCCGCCGCCTCCGCCGCCCGCCGCCAGCCGGCCAGCGCCTGCCCTCGCCGCCGTCCGGTCCCGCTCCGGCCAGATCCGTTGGCCGGGCGGCTGGATCTGCCTACGCCGCGCCTCCCCAGCCCTCTCCCCGTCCTCCAGCCGCTCTCCGGCGAAGTTCTCTGGCGTGCTTCGATAACCGTGCCCGCAGGTTGACCCCCCCGATATCTCTGTCCCTAAATTTTGTCAGTATCATGCCATCTTTGACCTGTCACATCTCTGCATCCGTAGCTCCGTTTCGTGCGTATAATATGTAAAATTGTTCGCCTCGAAGAGTACTTCATTTCATTCCATTGCATCATTTTCATTTGATCTCATCTTGATGCCCGATATGCTGTTGGAAGAGTGCATGTTGATGTTAATCTGCTGAAACTGTTATAACTTGCTCATTTATCGTTTTTGCCATGATTGATGTGTGCATCCTATGAGGTTGAGCTCTACATGAATGTTGATCTATGCCATGCCATCTTTCCAGAGGTGGCAACCATGTATTTTTGTGAGTTGTGTGCTGAGTGTATCAAGCTTGCTAAGTAGGGTAGTTGATGTTGCTGTTTTCCTGACAGATTCTGTTATATTTTGTTGCTATGTTAACATGCTTCTACTAATCATTCTATGCATAACCTGGAGATGCTCTATAAACATGTTTTGATCTACATGTCATGCTCTATCCATTCATGCCCTTGGTTGCAATTATAGCCTGCTGGAACATGTTCATTTCTTGCTCTAAAGTTGCTTGAAAATGTTGCTGTCAGCCTGTTAACATTAAGTTCACTTGTTCCCATGTGTTTTCCTAGTGATCCATGCACCCTATGACCTTGATCTTGCCATGCTTAGCTTCATAAACATGCCTTCTTACTGTTGGTTGCCTTGCCATGCCATGTATTGCTCTGTGGTGAGTGGTTCAAGCTCACGAACATGCCTACTTATTGTTGTTCCTGCCATGTATGAATCTGTAATATAACTTGCCATGTTTACGTGGGTGCCATCATATTTTCTGATCCTTTTTGGCTCATGGTCAGTAAGGGTCTTTTGATCTATGCTATTAGTAGATTCATGCCATGCCTTTGTTTGCCATGATATGTTCCTGTAACATGTTGTTTGATAGCTCTAAACATTGCAACCTGATGTTATTTCTGCTAAAGTCTGAAACTGTTGTTATTTGCAATATCTCTATGTCCTTTTGAGCATGTTCTAGTTGTTTCTGGAGATAGCTCAGTGTTCATGTCTTGTTATGCTTTACGTGTACTTCATGCCCATGTCTTTTGTTATTATGTTGGGGTGTTGTAGCATGTTGTTTTGATGCTTGCAATATGCCTAGTTGCTGTTATGGACAGATTGTTGTTATGACTTGTATAGTGTGTGTGTGTTGCACCATTGCTCCGTTTTGAGTGTGCTCTATATGAAACTTGCTTGATCTTGCATGTAGTTCCATATTATCATGTTGCATCTTTGTTTTGGTTTGTTTGCTTGATGTTTGGGTGCATTTTGCATCAAAGCCATGTTTAACTTGTTTTGCTCATATCTTCTAAGCCGTAGCTCCGAATTAAATGAACTTTATATGTAACTTGACTACAATTTCGTGTAGATCGTCTTGGTGCATCTTAACTTGCTGTTTAACAACTTGAACATAACGTTTATTCAGTTCTGGACCGATTTTGAAATTTGCATATGAGGACTTACCGGAATTGTTATATGTTGTTCCCGGCCTCATTTAAACTTGCCTTGATGTGTTGTTCTTGTTTGCATCATCTCTTGCCATGAGTAGCTTTATGTAGCTTGGTCATGCATCATGCTTGTTGTGCATCATGCCTTGTTCATGTGTGGTGTGTTTACTTATGTTGTGTGCTTCTTCTTGTTAGTTCCTGTTTCGTTGCGATCTTGAGGTTTCGTTCGTCTACGGTTGGTTCAGCTTCATCCGTTCATCTTCTTCATGGACTCGTTCTTCTTCCTTGCGGATTTCGTGCAAGATGACCGCTACCTGGATCACACTACTATCATTGCTATGCCGCTTGCTTCGTTCTATCGCTATGCTTTGCGCTACCTATTACCTGCTTATCAAGCCATCCCATATTGCCATGAACCTCTAACCTTTGACACCTTTCCTATGCAAACCACTGTTTGGCTATGTTACCGCTTTTGCTCAGCCCTCTTATAGCGTTGCTAGTTGCGGTGAAGTTGAAGATTTCTCCATGGTGGACAGGATTTTGGTTGGGATATCACAATATCTCTTATATTATTAATGCATCTATATACTTGGTAAAGGGTGGAAGGCTCGGCCTTATGCCCGTGTGTTTGTTCCACTCTTGCCGCCCTAGTTTCCGTCATACCGGTGTTATGTTCCCGGATTTTATGCTCCTAACGCGGTCGGGTGATTTATGGGACCCCCGACAGTTCGCTTTGAATAAAACTTGTCCAAAGAAGGCCCAACATTGACTTTTACCATTTGCCTCACCACCACCTACTTTTCCCTTGGGAGTCGCTCTCTCGAGGGTCATCTTTATTATAGCCCCCCCGGGCCAGTGCTTGTCTAAGCGTTGGTCCAAACTAGAGCACCGTGCGGGACCATTCCTTGGCAACTTGGATTCGTCGGTACCTGTACGCTTCGCTTATCCGGTGTTGCCCTGAGAACGAGATATGTGCAGCTCCTATCGGGATTGTCGGCGCATCGGGTGGCTTTGCTGGCCTTGTTTTACCATTGTCGAAATGTCTTGATGTACCGGGATTCCGAGACTGATCGGGTCTTCCTGGGAGAAGGTCTATTCCTTCGTTGATCGCGAGAGCTTGTCATGGGCTAAGTTGGGACACCCCTGCAGGGTTTAAACTTTCTAGAGCCGTGCCCGCGGTTATGTGGTAGATGGGAATTTGTTAATGTCCGGTTGTAGATAACTTGACACCAGATCCGAATTAAAACGCATCAACCGTGTGTGTTGCTGTGATGGTCTCTTCTCGGCAGAGTCCGGGAAGTGAACACGGTTTCTGTGTTATGTTTGACGTAAGTAGGTGTTCAGGATCACCTCTTGATCATTGCTAGTTGACGACCGTTCCTTTGTTTCTCTTCTCGCTCTCATTTGCGTATGTTAGCCACCATATATGCTTAGTCGCTGCTGCAACCTCACCACTTTACCCCTTCCTTTCCCATTAAGCTTTGCTAGTCTTGATACCCATGGTAATGCGATTGCTGAGTCCTCGTGGCTCACCTGATACTTCCAAACCAGTTTGCGGGTGCCTATGTTACCGAGCAGGTGACGCAACCAAGCTCAAGGAGGAGCTCGATGAAGATCTTGCCCTTTGTGTGGTTTCGCTTCTAGTTGATCAAGAGTGGAGCCCAGCTTGGGGTCGATCGGGACCTTTGTCGATTTGGGGTTCTTCTTTTATTTTGGTTCCGTAGTCGGACCTTGATTGTATCTGGATGATGTAATGCTTTATTCATGTATTTGTGTGAAGTGGCGATTGTAAGCCAACTATGTATCTCTTTCCCTTATGTATTACATGGGTTGTGTGAAGATTACCTCACTTGCGACATTGCTTTCAATGTGGTTATGCCTCTAAGTCGTGCTTCGACACGTGGGAGATATAGCCGCATCGAGGGCATTACAACCTAAAACAAAGTTCATAGATATATCCTCCCAAGGAACACTAGGTACAGGCAAAGGCATATATAAACCATGAGGATTGAGTCGTGACTTAGCTTTTTGACATGTAGTGCAGCGAGCAACAAAACGCTCAACATCCCGTCTCATCTTTGTCCAAAAGAAATGTGTAGCAAGTACGTCCTCCGTCTTCTTCATGCCAAAGTGTCCCATTGATCCTCCTCCATGCGCCTCCTGCAACAACAAAAGACGAATAGAGCTAGCAGGAATGCATAGCTTGTTAGCACGGAACACAAAGCCATCATTGATAACGAACTTGTTCCATGTTATTCCTTCTTTACAATTCTGCATTACATCTTTAAAATCAACATCATGCACATATTGATCTTTGATGGTCTCCAAACCAAATATTTTGAAGTCAAGTTGTGAAAGCATAGTATAGCGACGAGACAAAGCATCAGCAATAACATTTTCTTTACCCTTCTTGTGTTTAATGACATAAGGGAAAGTCTCAATGAATTCCACTCATTTAGCATGTCTACGATTCAGTTTAGCTTGACTTTTAATATGTTTCAAAAATTCATGATCAGAATGTATAACAAATTCTTTGGGCCATAAATAATGTTGCCATGTCTCTAAAGTCCAAACAAGAGCATATAATTCTTTATCATAAGTAGAATAGTTCAGACTAGGCCCACTCAATGTTTCAGAAAAGTATGCAATAGGTTTGCCATCTTGTAATAACACACCTCCTAATCCAATTCCACTAGCATCACATTCAAGCTCAAAAGTCTTATTAAAATCAGGAAGTTGGAGTAAAGGAGCATGTGTCAACTTATCTTTCAATACCGTGAAGGCTTCTTCCTGTGCGGTACCCCAAACAAAAGGCACATCCTTCTTTGTAAGCTTGTTGAGAGGTGCGGCAATGGTGCTGAAATCTCTCACAAAACGCCTATAGAAACCAGCGAGGCCAAGGAAACTCCTCACTTGTGTGACCGTTTTGGGCTGCGGCCAACTCTCAATAGCTTCAATCTTGGCTTTATCGACTTCAATTCCCTGTGGAGTAACAACATAGCCAAGAAAAGATACTCGGTCGGTGCAAAAGGTGCACTTCCCAAGGTCACCAAACAAACGTGCATCACGTAGAGCAATAAAAACAACACGTAAATGTTCCCATTGTTCTTCCAAAGATTTGCTATAAATCAGTATATCATCAAAATAGACTACCACAAATCATCCAATGAAAGCACGTAAAACTTCGTTCATTAGTCTCATGAAAGTAGTAGGCGCATTAGTTAACCCAAAATGCATGACTAACCACTCATATAAACCAAACTTAGTTTTAAATGTTGTTTTCCATTCATCTCCCAATTTCATACGAATTTGATGGTATCCACTACGCAAATCAACTTTGGAGAATATTGTAGAGCCACTCAATTCATCAAACATATCATCTAGCCTAGGAATAGGATGACGATAACGAATAGTAATATTATTAATGCCTCTACAATCAACACACATACGCGACGTACCATCCTTTTTAGGAACTAGTATAATAGGAACAACACAAGGACTTAGAGATTCACGTATATAACCTTTGTCGAGCAGCTCCTGTACTTGACGCATAATCTCCTTCGTCTCCTCTGGATCGGTACGGTATGGTGCACAGTTGGGTAGCGCTGCACCGGAAATTAAGTCAATTTGATGCTCAATCCCTCGAATAGGTGGTAATCCCGGTGGCACGTCCTATGGGAAGACGTTAGCGAACTCCTGCAAAATGTTAGTGACAGCAGGGGGCAAAGAGGAAGGCACGTCCTCGAATGAAAATAATGCCTCTTTGCACACAAAAGCATAGCAAACAGATTTGCTAAAATCTAGCTCATCAATATCAGATTTGGTGGCAAGTAAACATGCACTTTTCAATTTAATTTCAGAAGCAACACTAGATGGTTTATTATTAGGCTTCATTTGTTGCTCAAATTCTTTTGCCACAATCTGATTTTCACTCTTACTTTTCTCCTATTTTGCTTTATTAGCTCTATGAATATCATCTTTCAAAATGGAATCAGGAGTCATAGGAAGCAAAGTAATATTTGTATCCTTACGAACAAGAGTATAATGATTGTTTCTACCATGGTGTACGAAATTTTTATCAAATTGCCATGGTCTACCAAGTAATAAGGAACATGCTTGCATAGGTACCACATCACAATCAACATAATCAGCATATGTAGAGATACTAAAATGCACCCGAACAGTACGTGTTACCTTAACCTTGCCGCTGTTGTTGAACCATTGGATGTAGTAAGGATGTGGATGTGGTCTTGTGGTGAGAGATAGCTTCTCCACCATCGCCATGCTAGCCAAGTTGTTGCAGCTCCCTCCATCTATGATGACGTGAATAGAACGTTCCTTCACAACTCCCTTTGTATGGAACAAATTATGCCTATGATTTTGCTCAGCTTGTGTAACCTGCACACTCAAAACACGTTGAGCAACTAAACATTCATACCGGCAAGATCTTCAGAGCCATGTATTGCGCCTCATGATCGTAATCATCTCCACCGTGTTCTTCATGTGTAATAAGAGCCAAAGTCTCCTCCTCATAGTCACTAGCGACTCATACCCACCATCCTCGTGAGCAATCATCACACGCTGAGATTTGCATTCTCCAAGAAAATGTCCTCTTCCCTTACAACGACGACAAATAATATCACTTGTGTGCCCTGTTGACACCATGGAAGAAGAAGAGCTCAGGCAGGCCCGGCAGTGTGCTCTTGGCGATAGTGGTGGTTGTGCCTGCTTTCTTGTATCACGGTTGGAGGTGGCACCTGAAGGAGGTGATGGTGCAGTGGAAGTAGATGATCCACGTGGTGTCCATGATGAAGGTTGACCTGCAGAAAAGTTAGTTCGCGCCAATGCCTGTCCATCCTACACTTCACGTTCAGCTTTACAAGCAAGATGGAATAAACGAGTGATATTATTATAATCCTTATACTCTAGAATGGTCTGAATTTCTCTATTGAATCCACCCATAAAATGTGCAAGCATAGATTCATTCTCCTCAACAATACCACATCTAATCAAGCCAGTTTATAATTCCTGATAATATTCTTCTACATAATTTTTTCCTTGTCTTAAGCGCTGCAATTTTTGAAGTAATTCACGTTGATAATATGGTGGAACCCAACAAGTACGCATAGCAGTTTTCAAAGCAGCCCAAGTAGCTGGAATAGGATATAATCTACAATGTTCAAACCACCAAACACATGCAAAGCTAGTGAAAGCACAAACAACAGCAGGAACACGTCTCTCCTCAGGATATTGTAAACATGTAAATTGTTGTACAGGTTCTAACTCCCAAGTAAGATATATATAAGGAACATATCTACCCTCAAATGGTGGAATATTCAATTTCAGTTTAGGGAGATGGTCATGATCTCGTACCTGAGGGGGAGCCCTAACATTGCCATTATTTGCATGTGGACGACCTGGTGGTTGTGGTGCTGGTGGTTGCACGTAGTTCTGATTTTGATCAACCTCATCCTCATAATCTCCTGCATAATCATCCTCCTCCACATCAGCAGCAGGAGCCACAGAAGTATCAATAGCAGCACCAGCAGTTTGGCCAGGCTGAAGAGGGACACAGCTCGCTCTGCGGAGGGCTATTTCCCGATGTGGAGGTAGTCGTCGTCGTTGTTGTTGCTGCAGAGGTGCGGCAGGTGCAGCCGGTGGTGGAAGACGCGCAAGCAGTTCACTAAATCTGTTATCGAGCTTTGTTTCGAACGTCTTCTCAAGGACAGTGATCTTCTCCATGGCCTCTTCAAAATTGTTCAAAGACATCTTGCACTGCTCACCATCATTTGCTGAAACTTATCATGAAGCTCCTTGTTCGTTAAGTTCTCCCAGTCAATCTCGTCGGCTTGTGATCCTGGCATGGTTAGCAGCAATAGAAACACACAAGAATGTGATCCTATAGACGACTAACAAGTGGTGGTGGTGGATGTCACAAATCCGTCAAGCAAATCGCAAATTCTTACTAGTTCTTACCCAACAGCAGGTGGTGATCGGCAACCGATGTAGTCAAAACTCTCAAAGCTTGGATAGAGCGATTACCAGGGAGAGTCAAACGCACGATGTAGATGTATGTGGAGCTGGGAAGGCTTATAATATGGTAGCAAAAAGGGTCAGCAATAATCAATTCAGAGATGCAAAGTTGAATAAACGCTCAACAACGATATTGTGCTGGTCCTAGGCTAGACCGTACTAGAGACGCGAGCCTAGAACACTAACAAAATCATGGCGCTGCACATAAACAAGGGAGGAGCACACTCTGATTTTTTTTATTTTTTCACTTTTTTGCACTTTTTTCCTCTTTTTTTGCTCATAACAATTTTTTTCGAAAAAGTCTACAAATGTTCTAAAAACTGCCTAGCCAGAATTTTCCAGACTTAGTTTTTTTTAAACTGGAACTATTTTTCTTCTGTGGATGGTTCGGAAGTTGGGGAGTCCTACGCTGTCATGACTCGGAGTATCGCGTGATCTGGAAATCGAGAACAAAGCAACAATTACTAGACTCGGACTAGGACTGGTGGCGGAGATGAATCTGGTGGAAACTCGGACTGGTGGCGGATATTTGCAGGGCGATGGAACACGGACTGGTGGCGAATCTTTGATGGAGGTGGACTTGGATTAGCGTGATGGCGGGGATATGTGGTATATGGTAACATCGATGATGATGGTGGTATATGGCAGCAGTGATGACGATGGTGGTATATGGCAGTGGTGATGACGATGGTGCGGCGGCGGCGTGACAACTTGTGAACAGAACTCGAAACTCTAAAGTACTAGACGCTAGGACCAGCAACTTGACACGACAATGCAACCGCAAATTCAACAAAGCAAATATAGAAAAGATTATGCAAAGGCTCAGATTGGTTCGGATAAGATGAACTAACCCTAAATTCTTTTTGTGGCTTTTTCGTGGACTATAGGTATGAAGATCAGACTCGATCTAAAATACGAAAACTGTAAATTCTCAATGACCAACCTGGAAATCTGATACCACTTGATAGAGGCAAAGGTGTCCCGTCTTTCGATGAGATGATGGATTTCACTTTGGTGGAAGTCGACTTTGACGATCCGACTACGAACGTGCGAGAACGTCGCGCCTTAGCAATCGCTAAACCAACTCCGAGAGGTTATTGACCACGTCGGAGCACGATCAACCTGACCACGAGGGTGTGTTTCCTGTGAGCAAACGAAGAACAAGCAAGAAACTGAGATTGCAATCTAGATATTGCGAATATAAGATGAAAGCTTTATTGATCAAGGTGGGGTTCTGTGGCGCCTTTGTCTGGTCGTTGAACACAAACGTAGTACGCGAAGCTGCAGCTATGGTGAACTTTTAATCTAAACAGAACCCAAAGTCTAAACGACGCCCTAAGGGTTGTATATATGGAGGAAGAGGAGGGAATTTCGTGGCCCTTGAGGGAGGGGTCCGAAACCAACCCTAACTCTTGTTTCCCCACACATACGGACTCTAAAATAGCCTATACTTAAGTATTTCGAAATTACATGGGCCTGGCCCAATAATAAGGTGACGCAGCACGTAGAATAGCCTATGGACGAATATTATGAAGTGGCATCTTGTATATTCGTCCAAGGCTTCATGCACTCATTATGGGGGCCTCAAAGTCCTTCCTAAACTAACTCCTAAACTAACTCCTAAGACAACTCCGAAGAAAAGGGGTGTTCTATTTCTCAGTCTTGAAGATATGCAAGAGGCAAAGAAATCTACGAAAGAAAAAGGTATTAAAGCTAAAGATGTTAAGAATTTACCTCCTGTTGAAGAAATACATGGCCTTAATTTACCACTTGTTGAAGAAATACATGGTCTTGGTAACCCGACACAGGTAGTAAAGGTAAATTCTCTCTATAGATATGATAAAGTTGAAATCCCGTCTACTAAGTTTGCTAGCCAATGCTTGGATGAGTTTGATGACTTTATGGCTAAAAAAGAAAACTTCAATCCTTATGTTGGTAGACAATTGAAACGCAATGCCTATATGATTGAACACTTGAGTGATTATATGTCTAGAGTTAAAAGTGAACTTAAACTCATTAGTAAACATGCTTCTATGGTTACCACTCAAGTAGAACAAGTGCTTAAAGCTCAAAATGATTTGCTCAATGAATTAAATAATAAGATAAATGATAATGCTGTTAGAGTTATGACTAGAGGGGGTAAAATGACTCAGGAACCTTTGTATCCTGAGGGCCACCCTAAGAGAGTTGAGCAAGATTCTCAGAGAAATAGTGTTGATGCACCTAGTCCCTCTAGAAAGAAGAAAAAGAAAAGTGATAGGACTTTGCATGCTTCTAGTGAACCTATTGTAGACACACCTAAGAATCCCAATGATATTTCTATTTCTGATGCTGAAACACAATCTAGTGATGAACATGAACCTAGTGATAATGTTAATGATGATGTTCATGTTGATGCTCAACCTAGCAATAACAATGATGTAGAGATTGAAGCTGCTGTTGATCTTGATAACCCACAATCAAAGAATCAACGTTATGATAAGAGAGACTTTGTTGCTAGGAAGCACGATAAAGAAAGAGAACCATGGGTTCAGAAACCCATGCCTTTTCCTCCTAAACCATCTAAGAAAAAGGATGATGAGGATTTTGAGCGCTTTGCTGAAATGATTAGACCTATCTTTTTACGTATGCGTTTGACTGATATGCTTAAAATGAATCCTTATGCTAAGTACATGAAAGATATTGCTACTAATAAAAGGAAGATACCGGAAGCTGAAATTTTCACCATGCTTGCCAATTATACTTTTAAGGGTGGAATACCTAAGAAACTTGGAGATCCAGGAGTACCAACTGTACCATGCTCCATTAAAAGAAACTATGTTAAAACTGCTCTATGTGTTCTTGGAGCCGGTGTTAGTGTTATGCCTCTCTCTTTATATCGTAGACTTGAATTGAGTAAGTTGACACACCTACTGAAATATCTTTGCAAATGGCCAATAAATCAACCGCTATACCTGTCGGTATTTGTGAGGATGTGCATGTTGTGGTTGCAAACGTTACTATCTTAACAGACTTTGTTATTCTTGATATTCCCGAGGATGATAGTATGTCGATTATCCTTGGTAGACCCTTTTTTGAATACTGCAGGGGCTGTTATTGATTGCAACAATGGCAATGTGACTTTTCATGTTAATGGTAATGAGCATACGGTACACTTTCTTAGGAAACAACCTCAAGTTCACAGTATCAATTCTATTGGAAAAATTCCAACTATTACTATTGGAGGTTTTGAATTTCCTCTTCCCACTGTCAAGAAGAAATATGATATTCTTATTGTTGGGGATGTACATATCCCCGTTGAGGTAACCTAGTGCTATTCAAAAATTCTCCGGTTTCATGCGATTCGGAATGAGTTTGTTAAAAAGAATTGATCAACCTTGTTAGTGGATTCCTTTTGATGAGCATGAGATGGATGAAGTTTAGAAAGCACAACCTTCTGTACCCTCCTTTTACTTTCTGTTATTTATATTAAATAAAGCAAAAATAGTATTTTCTGTCTGTTTTTTGAATTATCCTTGCAATAAAAAATACCCCCAAAATAAAAGTTCTCCAAATGTCCCGATAATGAAATATGATTTTTTTTTCTAGAATATTTGAGAATATTTGGAGCTGAGAACACACTAGAGTGGGCAAGCACCTGGCCACGAGGGTCCAGGGCGCACCACCCCCTGGGGCGCGCCCCTGCCTCATGGGCCCCTAGTGGCCCCCTCCACTTATTCTTGCACCCACACAGTTCTTCTTCCTCCCAAAAAAATCACCAACCAGCTCAAGCACGAGTTCTAGCTCATCTCGCTGCCATTTTCGATCTTCTTGCTCAAAGCTCCATTCACAAAACTGCTTTGGGGGATTGTTCTTTGGTATGTGACACCTCCAATGGTCCAATTAGTTTTTGTTCTAGTGTCTTATTCATTGCAAATTTTTACTGCCTAGGTGACCCTGTTCTTGAGCTTGCATGTCAAAATTTTTTGGTCCCAAGTAGTTCTAATGCATGATATAGTCTCTACGCATTTGTGGGAGTAGTTGCTATCAATTTTGTTGAGTTCGGTTCACTTTTGTTTTGAGTCACTAAAAAATTCAGAAATTTTTCAGAGGAAGAAATATGTTTAGGAAAATGTACCAAGGTGGTTCTTCAAAGAAGCAAGGACCCAGGCCTGCAATACGTGAGCAGGATGATGAACCACCGAGGGAAGCTCAAGTGCGGCCTTATGAATGGCAGTCAGAAGATTTCATGGTCCAAGCAGGAATTAAGGTGGAATTTGACGCATATGTGTGTAATGCTGAACTCGAGGGCTTCATGCTAGATAAGTGCCCTCAGTATTACCACTTAACTGATTCCTTCATGAGAAGGTTCAAATTTACATCTTCATGCAATTCTCACACTGTCCTATTTGATCTTTATGATGAATCATATACCATGGATCTAGAAGACTTTAATACTGCTTGTAAACTCCCGCAATGGGGTAGTGCTAGTGAACCTCACAAATCTGAATTTAAAAAATTTCTTGCTAGTATCAGTGTGGGTGAATCTAGAGAAATAACACAAGCTACCATAGGGAGCATTCATTTTCCTGCTATACATTATTTGCTCTCTTTATAGGTAGATGCATAAATGGTAAGGACGAGGCATGTCACATGTGTGTTCCTAATCTTGGTGTTCTCAAGAGTGCTATGCTAGGAGATAAACAATATAACTTAGGGTCCATTGTTGCACGTAGGTTGCATAATAATAGTTTAAATGGAGACTTGTTTGGTGGGATTTATGCAACCCGTGTGGCTAATTTTCTTGAGATACCCATACATGAAAATGATATGGAGTTGCCTCCAGCTTATCTAGGTTATGATGCTATGGTTCGTCATCAGTTTGTTGAGAGGAATGAACAGTTCCTCCAATACCGACTAATCTTTAACAGACGTTGCATTGTCCATGTTGCTCTCCCTGCTCCTGGTTTCTTTGACTTTCAGGCAAAAATGAGATATATTATAACCAAGGAGGAGGCGAACGAGTACGAGAGGAGGACGGAGGCAGCCCGCCTCCAAGCTGCAGCTCATGAGGCAATGGCTGCTGCATCTCAGTACGACCCCAGCTACAACTTTAATCCATGGGCATAGACCAACTTAGGCCAAAAGCCTAAGCTTGGGGGAGTACGTATTTCTCACCGACATTACATTCATGTTCACACACTCATTCTAGTTGTCGGTGCTCATACTTTTTCATTGTACCATCCATGCTAGTTTATTTTCTTTTCTTGCTTTCTTCTTGTGTGTTTGAATAACCTTAAGAAAAACCAAAAAAATAGTCATAGCTTTCAGCTAGTTACTTTCCATGCCTGTAGTAGTAGTAATTAAAAGAAAACCTGAAAAGATTTCTTGTTCTTCTTTTGCTTGTTGGGAGCTTTCCCGTGTAAATAGTTTTATTTCTTTTCTTTTCTTTGGGGGTTGAGAGGAGAAGACCATGATGAAAATGTTGGGTGGCTCTCATATGCATTATTGTTGATTTAACCTAGAGCCCATATTACCTTGTCTTCTCCCTTGAATTGAATGCTTGCAGATTCCATCTTAGTCCAATGCACGTGCACTATTATTATTATCCACACCGTTCGTTCGTGCAAGTGAAAGGCAATAATGACGATATATGATGGACTAATTGAGATGAGAGAAGCTGGTATGAACTCGACCTATCTTGTTTTTGTAAATATGATTAGTTCATCATTCTTGATTCAGCCTATTATAAATAAACATGTTTGCAATGACAATTAGAGATTATAGTTGCTCATTCCATGCTTAATTATCTAGGAGTTTATAATGGTTGACCTTGCGTGCCAACATGCTATTAAAATGGTTTGGATGTGGTATGATAGGGTGGTATCCTCCTTTGAATGATTCGAGTGGCTTGACTTGGCACATGTTCATGCTGTTGGGGAACGTAGTAATTTCAAAAAAAATCCTACGCACACGCAAGATCATGGTGATGGCATAGCAACGAGAGGGGAGAGTGTTCATCCATGTACCCTCGTAGACCGTAAGCGGAAGCGTTAGCACAACGTGGTTGATGTAGTCGTACGTCTTCACGATCCGACCGATCCAAGCACCGAACGTACGGAGCCTCCGAGTTTAGCACACGTTCAGCTCGATGACGATCTTCGACCTCCGATCCAGCCGAGCTCCGGAGATGAGTTCCACAAGACGACGGCGCAGGACGATGATGATGTTCTACCGGCGCAGGGCTTCGCCTAAACTCCGCGACGATATGACCGAGGTGGAATAAGGTGGAAGGGGGCACCGCACACAGCTTAGGAACGATCCGTAGATCAACTTGTGTGTCTATGGGGTGCCCCCTGCCCCCGTATATAAAGGAGGGAGGGGTGAGGCCGGCCGGCCCTTAGGCGCTTAAGGAGGAGGAATCCTCCTCCTAGTAGGAGTAGGACTCCTCCTTTCCTACTCCTACTAGGAGCGGGAAGGAAGGGGGAGAGGGGGGAAGGAAAGGGGGGGCGCCGCCCCCCCCCCTCCTAGTCCAATTCGGACTAGAGGGAGAGGGGGTGATGGATTCATGTACCTAGGTAGGGTCATAGGCCCCGACCTAAACGCCCTACCCAGGACACTCTTAGAAGAGATCATCTTCCAATGACCAAAGAGGAACCCACTGACCGACCGGAAGGACTCACCATGGAAGACTCACTCGACCATGAAGATACACTCGACCACCGAAGGTCGAAGGCACTCTGCAACGCAACGGCTTGCTATTGAATAGACTTAATGATAGTTAAGGCACTTTATGAGGGCGCACAAGAACCCCCGGCTTAATGTACTTTAACCTCTCCATTATGTGGGCTGGCTGGGGTCCCAAGACTCTATATAAGCCACCCCCTCCACGATAGAGGGGTTCGCACTCTTGTAATACCTACACTCATAATCCACTCGACCGCCTCAGGCTCCGAGACGAGGGCTTTTACTTCTTCCGAGAAGGGCTCGAACTCGACATCGCTTGTGTTCACAACCTCTCCATAGCAAGGACCTTGCCTCTCCTTACCTACCCCCACTCTCTTGCCGGACTTAGAACCACGACAGCTTGGCGCCCACCGTGGGGCAGGTGTTTTAGCGATTTGTGGAGGAGTTGCAGATTCGAGTACCTTCATCATGATGACTACTTGGAGTTTTGGCTGAGGGCGCGAGATCCGCCTCGGTGCTCTCACCTTTGTCGCCGACGACCAAGATGGCTCTGGAGGCTCCACTTGACATCGAGGCGCCCCCGTCTGCTGGGCGACGACTTCGTGCATGTGTTCGCGGCGTTACTGCTGCGGCAACCATCGACCCCTTTATCGGTCGACTCCTCTATCGGTCGCCTACCCGCCTCCCACCAGCAAAAGCGCCCGCCGGTCGAGACTCCAGCGGTGGGTGAAACACGCAGTGGCTCGCCAGACAGCCACCGCCTGTGTCGCGCCATTGAGCCCGACGAGTCCCTCTACTACTGCTCGATCCGTCGACTAGCTCAGAGAGATCATCCGAGTGTGATAGCAGTGATCCAGCGGCGGAGATCCTCATGGTCGACGGCCCTCGCAGTCCTCCCGGCTTCGCTCATGGCGGTGGAGCCGCCGGGGGAGGTCACCCTGTACAAGAGCACGAAGAGTACCAGCCCGAGACACTCGACTCTCTGCAGAGAGAAGAGCTTTGCCGCAAGAACATGGATGCCCTGCATACTCCCATCGCCAGAGAAACCCCGAGGCTCGCGCTTTGAGGAAGCACGCCATTAACGTGGATGAACGCGCCGCTTGAGAATCTTCAGCGAGCACTCGACGAGAAGCAAGGCAACGAATCCCGAAGCCGGTCGACTCTTCACACCGACTCGTATACCGCGACGCCAATTCAGAATTTAGCAACCGCAACTCAGATAGCGTAGTCCATCCAGCCGCCCCAAATGGAAGCCGGAGAGGCTTGCAGCAGATCGTAGATTTACCCGAGCAGCAGGAGACCAGAACTCAGCCGTGTCGCAGCCGCGCACAGATTCACAATCGATCCGTCGCCGCGAATATCGCCCGATCGGCTCACAGCCCCAGACGCCTCCAGCGGCGAGAAGGGCGCGACAACCGGCGAGAGCAGATCGAGACCGATTCGACCGATGACAGCGCCGAGTGCCCCTTTCTCCAAGGGAAGGGTCGACGCCCTCGGCGGCAAGATGATAGACGATTCGATCAAGATGGGCAAAGAGTTCCAACACCCTGTGGAACCAGTGCTTTGACGCGATCCATTATCGTGCAAGGCTTGGTCGACCGAACAGAGCCCATCGAGGCGGCCCCGAGAGAGATGCACCCACCAGCAATGAGTGCATGTCTCGTCCGGAGTGTTTTAGCAGAGCTATCGAGTCGCAGAATTCCCCAATTTCAGATTGGCAACAGAGTCGACAAGTTCATCGGGGAATCCAAGCCCAAACTTGGCTTGAAGATTACCGAGTGGCTATTCAGATTGGTGGTGGGAATGATGAGGTGGCCATGAAGCATTTGCCCTCATGTTGGAAGGTTCTCGCCAGAGCATGGCTGAATCGCCACCTCCTAGCAAGATATACACTTGGGAAGATTTGTCCCGAGTGTTCGTCAGACTTTGAAGGGACTTGCAAGCGACCGATCGGGTTTGACAGAGCTGCAAGTTTGTGTGCGTAAGACCAATGAAACTCTCCGAGAGTACATTCAGAGGTGGATTACTTTGCACCATATCGTGGAAAATGTGTCCGACCATCAGCGCTTTATGCCTTCAAAGATGGCGCCAAAAACAGAGAATTGAGTCTGAAGTTTGGTCGAACCGGCGACATGACCCTGAGTCGAATGATGGAGATTGCTACCAAGTACGCCAACGGCGAGGAAGAAGACCGACTCGAGCGGCAAATACAAGCCAAGTCACCGGAGAAGGGAAATTCCAATGGAAGGTATAGAAGCCGAGCCAGCAGCTCTGGAGAGGCCCCGCCGTGACTCAAGGGAAGTTCAAGGGAAGCCGAAGGATCCCGAATCCTAAGTAAAAGATAAAGAAGGAAATGACGGATGGATATGCCATGCCATATTCACACTAAGAAAGATGAAGAGGGCAACATCATTTACCCAAAGCACACCACTCGCCAAAGGTCGACTCATGATCCAAAGAAGCCAGGGAAAAGCAGTCTAAGGACAAGGAGAAGGAGCCGACAAGGCCGGAGACAAAGAGGACAGTGAGGAGGAATATCCGCATGTCAACTCCACTCTGATGATCTTCGCGGATGTGGAAAGCAAGAGTCGACTGAAAGTCATTAACCGTGAGGTGAACATGGTTGCCCCAGTAAAGCCAAGTTATGTGAAGTGGTCCCAAACACCCATCACATTCGACCAATCCGATCACCCGACTCACATTGCTACCCCTGGGCGGCAAGCGTTGGTAGTCGATCCAATTGTCGAAGGCACTCGACTGACGAAAGTGCTGATGGATGGTGGTAGTGGGCTGAATTTGTTATATGCGGATACATTGAAAGGGATGGGCATTCCGATGTCCCGACTGAGCACCAGCAATATGAGTTTCCACGGAGTCATACCAGGCAAGAAGGTCAACTCGCTCGGCCAAATAGCCTTGGACGTGGTTTTTGGTGATTCCAAGCACTTTCGCAAGGAAAAGTTGACCTTTGAGGTTGTGGATTTTCAGAGTGCATACCACGCCATTTTGGGGAGGCCAGCCTACGCACGATTCATGGCTCGACCATGCTATGTGTACCTCAAACTGAAAATGCCAGCCCAAAGGGAGTGATCACCGCCACCGCGATCGGAAGAAGGCGTAAGAGTGCTTTAAGGGCTCGAAGATTGCCGACTCCCAAGTGACAGCGGTCGAATTCGACGAGTACAAGCAAAACGCAGATCCGAGTGATTTGTTACGAGCCAAGAAGCCAGCCACAAAGTTCGCATTTCATCGTCGGTGAGACGGCCGGTTCATATTCACCCGATCGATCCCAATGCAGCCCGACCCACATCTCCACGACACTCGACCAAATAGGAAGAAGCGCCATCCAGCTTCCTCCGTGAGAATCGACATTTTCGCATGGAAGCCACCGACATGCCGTGTTCCTGGGGATCGGCCGAGCATCGCCTCCGAGTCGACAAGTCAGCAAAACCAGTCAAAGAGCATCTTGGCGTCCGCCGTCCGTAAGAGAAAGGCTATTGGTGAAGAAGTGGCTCGATGCTGGCAGCAGGATTTATCCGAGAGATATATCACCCGAGTGGCTTGCTAATGTCGCCATGGTTCCCAAGAAGGACGACTCGCCCGCATGTGCATTGATTTTAAGCACATCAATCGGGCCTGCCCGGGATCATTTTCTCTCCCCGCATAGATCAAATTGTTGACTCGACCGCGGGATGTGAGAGATTGTATTTTCTAGATGCATATTCGGGTATCATCGATCCGTCAGATGGACCCGATGAAATAAAACAGCTTTCATCACTCCATTCGGTGCTTCGCTATATCACCATGCCGCTCGCCTCAAGAATGTCGGAGCCACATTTATGCGAATGATTCGAAGTGTCTTCACCAAATCACCGGAATGTGGAAGCGATATGGATGATATCGCCGTTAAGTCGCGAAAAGGTTCCAACCTGCTTGCCGACCTCACCAAACATTTGCCAACCTCGGAAGGTACGATATCAAGCTCAATCCGTCAAAGTGCACGCTCGAGTTCCCGTGGAAAATTACTCGGTTTTCGCTTCCGAACGAGGAATCGACGCTAACCCCGAAAAGATCGGCACTATTCTCCTAATGAAACGCCTACATGCGAAAGTGCACGACGCCCGAAGCTTATCGATGCTTCGCGCTTTAAGTCGATTCATCTCACGACTCGGTGAAAAGGCATTACCTCTTTACCGATCGATGAAGAAGGTCGACAAGTTCGAGTGGACTCGTGAAGCTGATGCAGCGTTGCCGAGCTAAAGCTCGCTCTCCACCCAGCCGGTGCTTGCTGCTCCAAAAGAAGGAGCCTCTGTTGCTTTATATTGCAGCCACCGGACAAGTTTTCAAGATCTTGTGCTTACGGTCGAGCGAGAAGAGGAAGGAAAGGCCTTCAAAGTTCAGCGCCCGGTGTATTATTTGTCTGAAGTCTTGACTCCATCCAAGCAGCGATACCCGCATTATCAGAAGCTTGTGTATGGCATATACATGACCACGAAGAAGGTTGCTCACTATTTCTCTGATCATTCATCACGACGTCGTGACGCCCTTTATCGAGAGATCCCGCACAACAGAGATGCAACCGTCGAGTGGCTTAAATGGGCGATTGAAATTCTTCCCCTTGATATCAAATTCGAGGCAAAGAAAACCATTAAGTCCCAGGCTATAGCGGATTTCCTAGCTGAGTGGATTGAACAACAACAGCCGACTGAAGTTCACTCGGAGCATTGGACCATGTTCTTTAACGGCTCCAAGATGCTGAATGGTTCTGGTGCTGGGGTTGTTCTGGTTTCCCCCAGAGGAGATAAGCTTAAGTATGTGCTCCAGATTCACTTTGATTCCTCCAACAATGAGGCAGAGTACGAGGCCCTCTTGTATGGATTACGCATGGCCATCTCACTCGGCGTCCGTCGCCTGATGGTCTATGGCGACTCAGATCTAGTGGTCAATCAAGTGATGAAGGAGGGGGCGTGAGAAGCCCAAATATGATCGGATATCGCAATGCAAAGGAGGAAGCCGAAAAGAAGTTCGAGGGTTGGAACTCCATCACATCCCCCGACTAAAGAATCAAGCAGCAGATGATCTGGCGAAGATAGGCTCCAAAAGAGAAGCCATTCCGAGTGGTGTGTTTTTGGAGCATATACGCACTCCGTCAGTTAAAGAAGATCCCTTCACAGAGGAAGCTCCACAGCCCAAGAGTGCCACAGACCCGACTGAGGTTGAGGTCCCGGCAGTGGTCGACTTGGTCATGGAAGTTTTAGTGGTCACTCCCGATTGGACAATTCCATACATCGATATATTACGAGAAAGGAACTCCCAGAGGATGAGGAAGAGGCTCGGCAGATCGTCTGTCGATCCAAAGCCTTTACCGCTATCAAAGGGCGCTTAGAGTAGAGAAAGACGGACGGAGTCGGACAAAATGCATAACGCCGTAAGAAGGTCGAGTCATACTCAATGACATCCACTGGGACCTGTGGTCACCATGCGCCCTCTCGGACCATTGTTGCCAAAGCATACCGAGCCGGATTTTATCGCCAAGGGCAAATGAGATGGCGAAAGAAATAGTGGACAAGTGCGAAGGATGCCAGTTCTACTCCAATATGTCACACAAGCCTGCGTCAGCCCTGAAGACCATTCCACTCGTCTGGCCTTTCGCAGTATGGGGTTTGGACATGGTTGGTCCCTTGCGAATAGGTCGGAGCGGTTTCACGCATGTGCTGGTAGCAGTCGACAAGTTCACCAAGTGGATTGAAGCTAAACCAATCAAAAGTCTTGACGCTTGATCGTTGTTTCCTTCATCGAGAGCCGACGCTCAGATATGGGGTCCCGCACAAAGCATTATCACGGATAATGGGTCGAATTTTGACTCGAAGAATTCAAGGATTTCGCAACGCCTAAGGCACACGAAGTCGACTACGCTTCATCGCTCATCCACAATCGAATGGACAGCAGAACGAGCCAACGGATTAATCCTCAAGGGTCCAAGCCCCGATCGATGCGAGATCTCAAGCATGCGGCTGGAGCTTGGGTTGATGAACTTCCTTCAAGATTTTGGGGTTTGCGAACCACGCCTAATCGGTCAACCGAAGAACTCCATTCTTCTTGGTCTATGGAGTGAAGCAGTCCTACCGAGTGATCTCCTTCACAATGCTCCCGAATTGAACTTTACAATGAAGCGTGTTGAGCAAGCGCCAAGATGCAATCGACCTCCTAGAAGAGGAAAGGGAGATGGCTCGATCCGCCGACCATCTACCAAAGAAGACTTGCGCCGCTTTCTACGTAAAATGTGAGAGGTCGAGCCTTCCAGAAGGGGATCTGGTCCTTCGAGTGGATCAGCAGAAACAACATAAGCTCGCTCCCTCCCGGAAGGGCCTTCATCGTCACAAAGGTTCTCCACAACGGGCATATCGCCTCTACAACGCCCAACACAATATCAAGAGCCCCGAGCTTGAACGCGGATCTGCTCCGCCCATTTTACACTTAAAGTTTTTTCACCTAAGAGTTGTAATAAAATATACAGTAGTTCATGGGCTTCAAATAATAGTGTCATAGTTCCTTCATAATTTTTGTCACTTTTATTTTTGTCCAAGAAAATTTTCCCCGATGGGTGGCTTAGTCGCGAATCCGCTTAGCCTAAGTTTGTACAAATCCTACCGAGTGGTAAGCCGACTTCCACTCGGAGGCTTAGCCGAATCCGCTTTAGCCTAAGTAACCAAAAATCCCACCGAGTGGTAAAGCCAGACTTCCACTCGGAGGCTTAGCTGCAGTCCAAGACTACCTAAGTTTCAAAAATCCCACCGAGTGGTAAAGCCGACTTCCACTCGGAGGCTTAGCTGCATCCAAGACTAGCCTAAGTTTCAAAAATCCCACCGAGTGGCAAGCCGACTTCCACTCGGAGGCTTAGCTGCAGATCCAAGACTAGCCTAAGATATAAGAAATCCTACCGAGTGTCAAGCCAGACTTCCACTTGGAGGCTTAGCTGCAGTCCAAGTACTCGCCTAAGTACAATGTACGCTCGCAAGGAGGGCGAGGCGTAGGTCGACTGCGACCCTCTCCTCTGAGCTACACCATAAGTAACGTGTGTGCCCGCAAGGAGGACGAGGTGCAGGTCGATCATGACCCTCTCCTCCGAGCTACACCATAAGTATGATGTGCGTCACTTAAGGAAGACGAGGTGCAGGTCGATCGCGACCCTCTCCTCCGAGCTTCACCACAAATACAACGGAAATCCTACCGAGTGAAGAGCAAACCTCTCACTGGGGCTTAGCTGCAGCCAGCTCGCGCCTAAGATATAAGAATCCTACCGAGTGAAGAGCAAACCTCTCACTGGGGCTTAGCTGCAGCCCAGTGCTCGCCTAAGATATAAGAAATCCTACCGAGTGAAGAGCAAACCTCTCACTCGGGGCTTAGCTGCAGCCAGTGCTCGCCTAAGATATAAGAAATCCTACCGAGTGAAGAGCAAACCTCTCACTGGGGCTTAGCTGCAGCCCAATGCTCGCCTAAGATATAAGAAATCCTACCGAGTGAAGAGCAAACCTCTCACTGGGGCTTAGCTGCAGCCAGTGCTCGCCTAAGATATAAGAAATCCTACCGAGTGAAGAGCAAACCTCTCACTCGGGGGCTTAGCTGCAGCCCAGTGCTCGCCTAAGATATAAGAAATCCTACCGAGTGGAGAGCAAACCTCTCACTCGGGGGCTTAGCTGCAGCCCAGTGCTCGCCTAAGGTATAAGAAATCCTACCGAGTGAAGAGCAAACCTCTCACTCGGAGGCTTAGCCGCAACACAGTGCTTGCCTAAGGAATAAGTCGACTGCAGTGGGCATCTTGCTGTTAACCTGCAAAGAGGCAATTCAAGCCAAGAGCAATCGTATCCAAATATCCAATCCAAATTTAGGTCGATACCTAAAGAACCGAGAGTGCTCAGGCACTAAGCCTGTTAAGGTTTTATCGGTTACAATTCCACTCGGCATACCGAGGCAAATTTAAAGTATAAGACTCAAGGAAAGTTTTTTACCCCTCCTGTGGAGGGCTGGAAGGAGCAACAAACTCGTCAAGGTCAATCCCATCTGTGATCCGTGTAGCAGCAGCGATGAAAGTCTCCATGAAAGACCTAAAGTCATGTTTCTTGGTGTTGGCCACTCGGAGAGCCGCCAGCTTATCTTCTCGCAAGTCCTTGCAATGGACTCGCGCCAGCATTGTATGCGGCGTCTGCGCCACACCGAGCCGAAGACTTCTTCCACTCCTGCACTCGGTCGGGGCGGCGTTCGGTCGAGCCATCAACGACTCGAGGTCATTTTGGAGTGTCGCCCGGGCGAGGCGCCGAGTCGATGCGGACGTAGCAACCTTCAGCCTTGCGAGGTAATCCACGACAGCCGCAACGCTGAACTCCAGTCGGAAGACGCTCATGGCAACTTCATCATTCACCGGAGAATTGACAGGTCAAGGTTCGCTCTCAACCGGCTGGTTTCTTCTTCAAAGTTGCGGCGAGTAACTCGCAAAGACAAAACCCAATCAAGAAAATAGTCGAATGGGAACACGACAGTCAAGAGTTGGTCGAGTGAAAAGACTACCTTCGAGCATAAGGAACAATTTTTAGCAAGACCACCCAGAAGCCTTCCAGTCATTCTTCTTCCCGTCAACTGGTTGATCCTCTCGGTCAGTGGTCTTGTCGACTTTCAATGATCAACATCCTTGGTGGCAATGGCGAGCAGCCTTCGATTGGTGTTGTCTGTTCGAGCTTGGTGGTCGAGGCTAGCTTTTAAATCGGCAAGCTTGATCTTCTCGCATAGCTCAAGCTCCTTCTTCCTCTGGGCCTCCTTCACCTTGCTTGTCAATTACAAAGAAAGTCAGGTTTGAAGCAAATGAGGGAGAAAGGAGTCGTCAAGTCTCACCAAACATACCTTTGGTCTCCTCCTTTGCCTTCGCGATTCTCCCGCACTAGCTTCAAGTCCAACTCGAGCTGAATATGCTTCGCTCCAGCTTCGATATAGCGTGCCGCAAGATCACAGGATTTCTACGAAGAATCAATCGACAAAATGTCAAAGATGATTCACTTCCGAGTGAATAGAGAAAAATGACACGTTTAAGACTACGATCGAATGCAAGCATTCGACCGTAGTCTCGGGATTACACCTGGGTGCACTCAGCGTGCCCCCACCGGTCTTATTCACATGAGAGTCGACCAATGACCAAAAAGAGAGAGTCGACCAATCGACCAAAACTTCTTCGACTATAATCAATCGCCAGATGACCACGCCTCTGGGGACTACACCCGGTGGGTGCACTCGGTGTGCCCCACGGTTTCGTAAACCCATTCGTTTCATCCGAGTGATGATCAACATTTACTTATAAAGCCTAAGACCGATTGCGCCAAAGATCGACCTTAGCCTTGGGGATTACACCCGGCGGTGCACTCAGCGATGCCCCGCTAATACGGAGTTTTTACCAACACACCTAGTGGGTGACTGCTATGAATTCGTAAAGAAAAGTTTTGATAGCATATCCTAACAGAGCAGTGGTGGTCGATCGACCAACATTGCTTTGAAGGCGAGTCAAGGCCGTAAGTGCTTGGCTTGCATCCCGAACGATCTTCACCGCTCCATCATGATCCCAGCTTGACGGATCGCCTCCTTAGCAGCACTAGCTTGGTCCTCCGGGGCGTGGTGCGTGGTGAAGAGCGAAGGCTGCCCAAAGACTCAACGAAGTGGGTCAAGCACTCGCCAACGGCACCGCTGGGACACGGTGTGTCGAAAAGTCGACCTCCCCTTCTGTCACAACAGTCTCGGCGCCGTCACATCTTGGGCTGCTTTGCGATAGATGCCTTCCTGCTCCTCCTATGCCTCAATGGTTCCTCATCCTCATCATCGCTGCCGGGAAGGGTGATAATGTCGTTGGTTGGAGCTTCGTAAAAGAGTCAAAGTCGAAACTATGAGTCACCGACTAAGAACAGAATTAAAGATGCGGTACTCGGGATTTGAGGTCGCCGCCCCTCCATCTCATGGTCCTCGGCCTTGCACGAGGTTTTGGAAGTCGCAAAGACTGAAGTTGCAAAGAATCACCGACCGATTCAAGTATCAACCAGAGACGTAATTTGTACAGAGCAAGAAGACTTAAGTGATTGGTTTACCCCGATATGGTGGGGATGGACACTTTCATTTTTGGCAAAGGTTTGGTTGGCCTTGACGGAGCTACCTTCGACTGCTTCGGCGCCTTTTCAGTCGGCACCGGAGAAGTGGTCCGAGGGCGTTTGGTCGATCAAGCGAGGCGTGACTCCTTTACCGCTGCTCAACAAGGGTCGTGCACAAGTTTGGACCGCCTTTCCGAGCGCGGTGGTGCAACCTCCTCCTCTTCCTCCTCCTCCTCATCCTCGTCATCATCATCGTCGTTGTCGTCATCCTCGTGACATCTGAATCCCACTCTTCCTGGCTCTACCTCCCTTCTTCCCCTCCTCAGTCGGAGTCTGAGCGCCATTGGGCATTGAGTATAGCTCGGTAAGGGCCTGGAAACATCAACGCGGAGTTCAATCGACCAAATCACAGAAACACATTCGACGGATATACAATGGAAAGCAGAGCAAATGTACCTTGTCTGGAACGCTGTTGTGGTCAAGGGGAGAAATCCTCCGGGATCCGCGAGGGTTGTCCTTGTTCCCAGTGATCGCGGCCATGCATCTTTCCACTATGGCGTCGTCGACTGCCTCTGGGTTGACGCGAGTCTCGCTCTTGATGCCAAGAAGACAGCCACATGCAAGGCTCTCGGGCCAAGAGGCTGGATTCGCCTCCAAGAAAAACCTCCAAGAGATCCATGCCGTCACACCGTCCCGAACCAGCTGTACCACGCGATCCATCAACATCTTCACATCAGCTCTCCTCTGGAACCACCTTCGTGGAGGAGGGTCTGTTCACTCGACTCATGGTGAATGGAGGAAGACCACTGATCGTCGGCGTCGACTCATTCTCGGCAAGAGAACCAGTGTCGATCGCCAGCCCTCGACCGACTCGGGAAAAGACATAGCTGGGAAGGTGCTCTTATTCCTCAATTGGATTCCTAGGCCCCCGCACATCTGAACTACTTGGGTCTTCTCATCACCAGGACTTGCCTTCTTCACAGTCTGAGAGCGACATGTGAAGATATACTTGAACAAACCCCAGTGCGGTCGACAGCCCAAGAAGTTTTCGCACATAGACACAAATGCAGCAAGATACGCGATGGAGATTGGAGTAAAATGGTGGAGCTGAGCTCCGAAGAAATTCAGAAAACCCCGAAAGAAAACACTCGGCGGCAGCGAAAATCCTCGGTCAACATGGGTGGCCAGGAGCACACACTCACCCTCTTCCGGCTGTGGCTGCCACTCTTGGCCAGGAAGCCTCGCGGCGCCGTGGGGGATCAGCCCGTCGATGGCCATATCGAGGAGATCCTTCTCCCTGATGGTCGACTGGATCCAATCTCCCTGGACCCAGCCCTTCGGCAAAGGGATCTCGACGAAGAACCGCTGCGGTGGTGGATCTCCCTTCGCTTTCTCGGCGCCGACGCCTTCTCCGCCGCCGACGCTTTTTCTTCGCGCGCCAAGACGCCGTCTTCTCTTTGCCCATGGCCGCCGGCGGAATGCGCAAGAGAGGAAGTAGCAGGAGCGGCAGCAGTTGCAGAAGGCAGAGACGAAGAGAACAGAGGAGGAAAGGCGGGGTACTATGCAGAAACCCTCACGAGTCGCATTTATAGCATCCCTTCCGAGTGGATGACAGGTGGACCCGAACAATCCAATCATATCCCGAAACAGTTGCACCGCACGATACGTGGCAGAAAAAGCGGCGCGGGGATCGAGGCGTTCCTGTTATGTCCCATCCGAGCGCCGCTTGTCCGTTCCGCTTCGCGCGCTTCCCCAAATTTCGTATCCCGCGAGATCCGCGAGAGACAGATAGGCCTGTCAAGTGCGAGATTTCCTGCGATCCGTCGCTCGGGAATAGCGAAGTAAAAAAGGTCACTCGACAAGAGAATAATAATGGATCGAGTCGACTGAAGAAAAGTTGCTTGTTATCGACAGAGAAGATCTCGATCCAAGACGACACATAGCCAGTATGCAAAAGACAATCGGAAAGAACGTCAACTCCTCCTTCACTCAAGCCTCAATCCATTCGGGGGCTAATGATGGATTCATGTACCTAGGGTAGGGTCATAGGCCTGACCTAAACATCCTACCCAGGGACACTCTTAGAAGAGATCATCTTCCAGTCGACCAAAGAGGAACCCACTCGACTGACTGGAAGGACTCGACCATGGAAGACTCACTCGACCATGAAGATACACTCGACCACCAGAAGGTCAGAAGGCACTCTGCAACGCAACGGCTTGCTATTGAATAGACTTAATGATAGTTAAGGCACTTTATGAGGGGCGTTACCAGTAACCCCCCGGGCTTAATGTACTTTAACCTCTCCATTATGTGGGCTGGCTGGGGTCCTGGCGCACTCTATATAAGCCACCCCCTCCACAGATAGAGGGGTTCGCACTCTTGTAATACCTACACTCATAATCCACTCGACCGCCTCAGGGCTCCGAGACGTAGGGCTTTTACTTCTTCCGAGAAGGGCCTGAACTCGTACATCGCTTGTGTTCACAACCTCTCCATAGCTAGGACCTTGCCTCTCCTTACCTACCCCCACTCTACTGTCAGACTTAGAACCACGACAGGGGGCGCGCAGCCCACCCTGGCCGCCCCTCTCTCTTCCCGCTGAGGCCCATGTGGCCCATTAACTCTTTCGGGGGGTTCCGGTAACCCCCCCCCCCCCCCGGCACTCCGGTTTTCTCCGAAATCACCCGGAACCTTTCCAGTGTCCGAATATAGTCATCCAATATATCAATCTTTATGTCTCGACCATTTCGAGACTCCTCGTCATGTCTGTGATCAGATCCGGGACTCCGAACAAACTTCGGTACATCAAAACTTATAAACTCGTAATAAAACTATCATCGAAACGTTAAGCGTGCGGACCCTACGGGTTCGAGAACTATGTAGACATGACCTAGAACCATTCTCGGTCAATAACCAATAGCGAGACCTGGATGTCCATATTGGTTCCTACATATTCTACGAAGATCTTTGTCGGTCAAACCGCATAACAACATACTTTGTTCCCTTTGTCATCGGTATGTTACTTGCCCGAGATTTGATCGTCCGTATCCAATACCTAGTTCAATCTCGTTACCGACAAGTCTCTTTACTCGTTCTGTAATACATCATCTCATAACTAACTCATTAGTTACATGCTTGCAAGGCTTAGGTGATGAGTATTACCGAGAGGGCCCAGAGATACCTCTCCGACAATCGCAGTGACAAATCCTAATCTCAAATTATGCCAACCCAACATGTACCTTCGGAAACACCTGTAGAGCACCTTTATAATCACCCGATTCATTGCTAGACGCTTTGGTAGCACACAAAGTGTTCTTCCGTAAACGGAGTTGCACAATCTCATAGTTGCGTGAACTTTGTATAAGTCATGAAGAAAGCAATAGCAATATACTAAACGATCAAGTGCTAGGCTAACGGAATGGATCATGTCAATCACATCATTCTCCTAATGATGTGATCCCACTAATCAAATGACAACACATGTCTATGGTTAGGAAACATAACCATCTTTGATTAATGAGCTAGTCAAGTAGAGGCATACTAGTGACTATAGTTTTGTCTATGTATTCACACATGTATTATGTTTCCGGTTAATACAATTCTATCTTGAATAATAAACATTTATCATGATATGAGGAAATAAATAAGAACTTTATTATTGCCTCTAGGGCATATTTCCTTCAGTCTCCCACTTGCACTTGAGTCAATAATCTAGATTACATAGTAATGATTCTAACACCATGGAGTCTTGGTGTTGATCATGTTTTGCTCGTGAGAGAGGCTTAGTCAACGGGTCCGCAACATTCAGATCCGTATGTATCTTGCAAATCTCTATGTCTCCCACTTGGACTTGGTCCCGAATGGAATTGAAGCGTCTCTTGATGTGCTTGGTCCTCTTGTGAAATCTGGATTCCTTTGCCAAGGCAAATGCACCAGTATTGTTACAGAAGATCTTCATTGGTCTCGATGCACTAGGTATGACACCTAGATCGGAAATGAACTCCTTCATCCAGACTCCTTCATTTGCTGCTTCCGAAGCAGCTATGTACTCCGCTTCACATGTAGATCCCGCCACGACGCTTTGTTTAGAACTGCACCAACTTACAGCTCCACCGTTTAATAAAAACACGATCCGGTTTGCGATTTAGAATTGTCCAATCGGTGTCAAAGCTTGCATCGACGTAACCATTTACGACTAGCTCTTTGTCACCTCCATATACGAAAACATATCCTTAGTCCTTTTCGTGTATTTCAGATGTTCTTGACCGCTGTCCAAAGGATCCACTCGATTACTTTGGTACCTTCCCGCCAAGCTTATTGCTAAGAATATGTCGTGTCTGGTACACAAGATTGCATACATGATAGAGCCTATGGCTGAAGCATAGGAACATTTTTTTTTTTCTCTATCTTCTGCTGTAGTCGAGCATTGAGTTTGACTCAACTTCACACCTTGTAGCACGTGCAAGAATCCTTTCTTTGCTCGATCCATTTTGAACTTTTTCAAAATTTTGTCAAGGTATGTGCTTTGTGAAAGTCCTATTAAGCATCTTGATCTATCTCTATAGATCTTGATGCCCAATATGTAAGCAGCTTCACCGAGGTCTTTCATTGAAAAACTTTTATTCAAGTATCCCTTTATGTTATCCAGAAAATCTATATCATTTCCAATTAATAATATGTCATCTACATATAAAACTAGAAATGCTACAGAGCTCCCACTCACTTTCTTGTAAATACAAGCTTCTCCAAAAGTCTCAGAAAACCATATGCTTTGATCACACTATCAAAGCGCTTATTCCAACTCCGAGATGCTTGCACCAGTCCATAAATGGAGCTACTGGAGCTTGCATACTTTGTTAGCACCTTTTGGATCAACAAAACCTTCCGCTGCATCATATACAACTCTTCTTCTAGAAATCCATTCAAGAATGCAGTCTTGACATCCATTTGCCAAATTTCATAATCATGAAATGCAGCAATAGCTAACATGATTCGGACAGACTTAAGCATCGCTACGGGTGAGAAAGTCTCATCGTAGTCAACCCCTTGAACTTGTCGAAAACCTTTCGCAACAAGTCGAGCTTTATAGACGGTTACATTACCATCAGCGTCGGTCTTCTTCTTAAAGATCCATTTATTCTCAATGGCTTGCCGATCATCGGGCAAGTCAACCAAAGTCCATACTTTGTTTTCATACATGGATCCCATCTCGATTTCATGGCCTCTAGCCATTTTATGAATCTGGGCTCATCATCGCTTCCTCATAGTTCGTAGGTTCATCATGGTCAAGTAACATGACTTCCGAATAGGATTACCGCACCACTCAGTGCGGATCTTACTCGTAGACCTATGAGGTTCAAGAGAAACTTGATCTGATGTTTCATGATCAATATCATTAGCTTCCTCACTAATTGGTGTAGTCGTCACAGGAACCGGTTCTCGTGATGAACTACTTTCCAATAAGGGAGTAGATATAGTTATCTCATCAAGTTCTACTTTCCTCCCACTCACTTATTTCGAGAGAAACTCCTTCTCTAGAAAGGATCCCTTCTTAGCAACGAATGTCTTGCCTTCGGATCTGTGATAGAAGGTGTACCCAATAGTCTTTTTTGGGTATCCTATGAAGACACATTTCTCCGATTTGGGTTCGAGCTTATCTGGTTGAAGTTTCTTCACATAAGCATCGCAGCCCCAAACTTTAAGAAACGACAACTTTGGTTTCTTGCCAAACCACAGTTCATAAGGCGTTGTTTCAACGGATTTTGATGGTGCCCTATTTAACGTGAATGCGGCTGTCTCTAAAGCATAACCCCAAAACGATAGCGGTAAATCGGTAAGAGACATCATAGATCGCACCATATCAAGTAAAGTACGATTCGACGCTCGACACACCATTTCGCTGTGGTGTTCCGAGTGGCGTGAGTTGTGAAACTATTCCGCATTGTTTCAAATGTAAACCAAACTCGTAATTCAAATATTCTCCTCCACGATCGATCGTAGAAACTTTATTTTCTTGTTACGATGATTTTCTACTTCACTCTGAAATTCTTTGAACTTTTCAAATGTTTCAGACTTGTGCTTCATTAAGTAGATATACCCATATCTGCTCAAATCATCTGTGAAGGTGAGAAAATAACGATATCCGCCACGAGCCTCAACATTCATCGGACCACATACATCTCGTATGTATGATTTCCAACAAATCTGTTGCTCTCCCCATAGTTCCGAGAACGGTGTTTTAGTCATCTTGCCCATGAGGCACGGTTCGCAAGTACCAAGTGATTCATAATCAAGTGATTCCGAAGTCCATCAAGATGGAGTTTCTTCATGCGTTTTACAATCGATATGACCTAAACAACGATTACCACAAATAAGTTGCACTATCATTATCAACTTGCATCTTTTGGCTTCAACATTATGAATATGTGTGTCACTACTATCAAGATTCAATAAAATAGACCACTCTTCAAGGGTGCATGACCATAAAAGATATTACTCATATAAATAGAACAACCATTATTCTCTCGATTTAAATGAATAACCGTGTCGCATCAAACAAGATCCAGATATAATGTTCATGCTCAACGCAGCACGAAATAACAATTATTCAGGTCTAAAACTAATCCCAAGGTAGATGTAGAGGTAGCGTGCCGACCGCGATCACATCAACTTTGGAACCGCTTCCCACGCCAAGATCATCACCTCGCCTTGGCCGCTGCTCGCTTATTCCATAGTCCCTGCTTCGAGTTGCAAATATTAGCAATGTAACCAAGATCAAATACCCAGTGCTACTAAGAGCTCTAGTTAGGTACACATCAATAACATGTATATCACATATACCTTTGTTCACTTTGCCATCCTTCTTATCCGCCAAATACTTGGGGCAGTTCCGCTTCAAAGGACTACCGCTTGCAGAGAAGCACTCGGCCAGCCTTAGGTCCGCACTTGGGTTTCTTCTCTAGAGCAGAAACTTGCTTGCCGCTCTTTTGAAGTTCCCCTTCTTCTTCCCTTTGCCCTTTTTCTTGAAACTAGTGGTCTTGTTGACCATCAACACTTGATGCTCCTTCTTGATTTCTACCTCCGCTGCTTTTTAGCATTGCGAAGAGCTCGAAATAGTCTTGTTCATCCCTTGCATATTATAGTTCATCACAAAGATCTTGTAGCTTGGTGACAAGTGATTGGAGAATTTCATCAATGACACTATCATCGTGAAGATTAACTCCCGCTTGAATCAAGTGATTATTATACCCGCACATTCTGAGTATGTGTTCACTAATGTAACTATTCTCCTCCATCTTGCAGCTATAGAACTTATTGGGGATTTCATATCTCTCAATCCGGCATTTGCTTGAAATATTAACTTCAATTCTGGAACATCTCATATGCTCCATGATGTTCAAAACATCGTTGAAGACCCGGTTCTAAGCCGTAAAGCATGGCACATCGAACTATAGAGTAGTCATCGACTTTGCTCGCCATACATTCTTAACGCCGCGGCCAGATCAAGAAGAAGTTCGGCACCCAGCGGTGCTTCCAGACGTAACTTTTACAGGCAGCAATGAGGATAATCCTCGGTTACGGACCTAGTCCGTAATTGCTACCATCATCTTTCAACTTTGCTTTCTCAAGGAACGCATTAAAATTCAACGGAACAACAAAGACGAGCAATCTATCTACAAACAAACATAGACAAGCAAGATACTATCAGGTACTAAGTTCATGATAAATTTAAGTTCAATTAATCATATTACTTAAGAACTCCCACTTAGACAGATATCTCTCTAGTCATCTAAGTGATCACGTGATCCAAATCAACTAAACCATAACTGATCATCACGTGAGATGGAGTAGTTTTCAATGGTGAACATCACTATGTTGATCATATCTACTATATAATTCACGCTTGACCTTTCGGTCTCCGTGTTCCGAGGCCATATCTCGCATATGCTAGGCTCGTCAAGTTTAACCTAAGTATTCTCAAGTGCAAAACTGGCTTGCACCCGTTGTAGATGGACGAGAGCTTATCACACCCGATCATCACGTGGTGTCTCGAAGACGATTTAACTTTGGCAACGGTGCATACTCAGGGAGAACACTTCTTGATAATTTTAGTGAGAGATCTTAAAATGCTACCGTCAATCAAAGCAAGATAAGATGCATAAAGGATAAACATCAATATAAGTGATATGATATGGCCATCATCATCTTGTGCTTGTGATCTCCATCTCCGAAGCACCGTCGTGATCACCATCGCCACCGCGCGACACCTTGATCTCCATCGTAGCATCGTTGTCGCTCGCCATCTATTACTTCTACGACTATCGCTACCGCTTAGTGATAAAGTAAAGCAATTACAGTATGCTTGCATTTCATACAATAAAGCGACAACCATATGGCTCTGCCCGATTGCCGATAACTTCGTTACAAAACATGATCATCTCATACAATAAAATATAGCATCACGCCTTGACCATATGACATCACAACATGCCCCGCAAAAACAAGTTAGACGCCCTCTACTTTGTTGTTGCAAATTTTACGTGGCTGCTACGGGCTTAGCAAGAACCGTTCTTACCTACGCATCAAAAACCACAACGATAGTTCGTCAAGTTGGTGCTGTTTTAACCTTCGCAAGGACCGAGCGTAGCCACACTCGATTCAGATAAAGTGAGAGAGACAGACACCCGCCAGCCACCTTTAAGCACGAGTGCTCGTAACGGTGAAACCAGTCTCGCGTGAGCGTACGCGTAATGTCGGTCCGGGCCGCTTCATCTCACAATACCGCCGAACCAAAGTATGACATGCTGGTAAGCAGTATGACTTGTATCGCCCACAACTCACTTGTCTTCTACTCGTGCATATAACATCAATGCATAAAACCTGGCTCGGATACCACTGTTGGGGAACGTAGTAATTTCAAAAAAATTCGTACGCACACGCAAGATCATGGTGATGGCATAGCAACGAGAGGGGAGAGTGTTCGCCCACGCACTCGTGAGACCATAAGCGAAGCGCTAGCACAACGCGTTGATGTAGTTGTACGTCTTCACGATCCGACCGATCCAAGCACGGAACGTACGGAGCCTCCGAGTTCAGCACACGTTCAGCTCGATGACGATCTCCGGCCTCCGATCCAGCCGAGCTCAGAGATGAGTTCCACAAGACGACGGGCGTGGTTACGATGATGATGTTCTACCGGCGCAGGGCTTCGCCTAAACTCCGCGACGATATGACCGAGGTGGAATATGGTGGATGGGGGCACCGCACACGGCTAAGGAACGGTCCGTAGATCAACTTGTGTGTCTATGGGGTGCCCCCGGCCCCCGTATATAAAGGAGGGAGGGGGAGGCCGGCCGGCCCCTTGGGCGCGCCAAGGGAGGAGGAATCCTCCTCCTAGTAGGAGTAGAACTCCTCCTTTCCTACTCCTACTAGGAGGGGGAAGGAAGGGGGAGAGGGGGGAAGGAAAGGGGGGCGCCCCCCTCCTAGTCCAATTCGGATTAGAGGGAGAGGGGGCGCGCGGCCCACCCTGGCCGCCCCTCTCTCTTCCCATCGAGGCCCATGTGGCCCATTAACTCTCCCGGGGGGTTCCGGTAACCCTCCCGGCACTCCGGTTTTCTCCGAAATCACCCGGAACCTTTCCGGTGTCCGAATATAGTTGTCCAATATATCAATCTTTATGTCTCGACCATTTCGAGACTCCTCGTGATGTCCGTGATCACATCTGGGACTCCGAACAAACTTCGGTACATCAAAACTTATAAACTCATAATAAAACTGTCATCGAAACGTTAAGCGTGCGGACCCTACGGGTTCGAGAACTATGTAGACATGACCTAGAAACATTCTCGGTCAATAACCAATAGCGGGACCTGGATGTCCATATTGGTTCCTACATATTCTACGAAGATCTTTATCGGTCAAACCGCATAACAACATACTTTGTTCCTTTGTCATCGGTAGTTACTTGCCCGAGATTTGATCGCCGGTATCCAATACCTAGTTCAATCTCGTTACAAGCAAGTCTCTTTACTCGCTCCGTAATACATCATCTCATAACTAACTCATTAGTTACATGCTTGCAAGGCTTAGGTGATGAGTATTACCGAGAGGGCCCAGAGATACCTCTCCGACAATCGGAATGACAAATCCTAATCTCAATTATGCCAACCCAACATGTACCTTCGAAACACCAGAGAGCACCTTTATAATCACCCGATTCATTGTGACATTTGGTAGCACACAAAGTGTTCTTCCGGTAAACGGGAGTTGCACAATCTCATAGTTGCAGGAACTTTGTATAAGTCATGAAGAAAGCAATAGCAGTATACTAAACGATCAAGTGCTAGGCTAACGGAATGGATCATGTCAATCACATCATTCTCCTAATGATGTGATCCCACTAATCAAATGACAACACATGTCTATGGTTAGGAAACATAACCATCTTTGATTAATGAGCTAGTCAAATAGAGGCATACTAGTGACTATAGTTTTGTCTATGTATTCACAGATGTATTATGTTTCCGGTTAATAAAATTCTAGCATGAATAATAAACATTTATCATGATATGAGGAAATAAATAATAATTTTATTATTGCCTCTAGGGCATATTTCCTTCACATGCATGTAGTTGAAACAAAATCAACATAGCCTCCACGATATTTATGTTCATGGTGGATTATATCCTACTCATGATTGCACTCAGTGTTGATTAATTCTAATGCATGTTCATGACTGTTGTCGCTCTCTAGCTGGTTGCTTCCCAGTCTCTTTCTAGCCTTCACTTGTACTAAGCGGGAATATTGCTTGTGCATCCAAAATCCATAAACCCCAAAGTTATTCCATATGAGTCCACCATACCTTCCTATATGTGGTATCTACTTGCCGTTCCAAGTAAATTTGTATGTGCCAAACTCTAAACCTTCAAATATAATTCTATTTTGTATGCTCGAACAACTCATGTATCAACTAGGGCTGTCTATATCTTCCATGCTAGGTGGGTTATTCTCACGAGGAGTGGACTCCGCTCCTCACTCACGAGAAAATGGCCGTTAACCGGGATGCTCAGTCCCATGCTCAAATCAAAAAAATTTGCAAACAAAACTCCCCAAGGATTGTTGTTAGTTGGAGGCACCCGTTGTTTCGAGCAAGCCATGGATTGATGATTGTTGGTGGTGGGGGAGCATAAACTTTACCATTCTGTTTGGGAACCGCCTATAATGTGTGTAGCATGGAAGATATCGAGATCTCTTGGTTTTTATGTTGACAATGAAAGTATGCCACCCAAAATATTATTTATCTCTGTTTCAAAAATCTAGCTCTGGCACCTCTACAAATCCCTGCTTCCCTTTGCGAAGGGCCTATCTATTTACTTTTATGTTGAGTCATCATCCTCTTATTAAAAAACACCAGTTGGAGAGCACCACTATCATTTGTATGCATTACTATTAATTTATATTGAGTATGACTGTGACTGGATCTCTTTTACCATGAATTACAATGTCTAGTCAGTCCTTCATCTTCAGAGGTGCTCTGCATTTATGTTTTGCGGTCTCAAAAAGGGCTAGCGAGATACCATCTTGTTATGTCATATTATGATTATTTTGAGAAAGTGTTGTCATCCGAGATTTATTATTATTGCTCGCTAGTTGATTATGCCATTGATATGAGTAAACATGAGACCTACGTGTTATTGTGAATGTGGTTAGTCCATAATCTTTGCTGAAAACTTGAATGTTGGCTTTACATATTTGCAACAATAAGAGCAAACAGAGTTTGTAAAAGTTTTTCTTTATCACTTTCAGTTTGTCAACTGAATTGCTTGAGGACAAGCAAAGGTTTAAGCTTGGGGGAGATGATACATCTCCATCGTATCTACTTCTCCAAACACTTTTGCCCTTGTTTTGGACTCTAACTTACATGATTTGAGTGGAACTAACCCGGACTGACGCTGTTTTCAGCAGAATTGCCATGGTGTTATTTTTGTGCAGAAATAAAAGTTCTCGGAATGACCTGAAACTCCACTGAGAATATTTTTGGAATTAATAAAAAATACCGGTGAAAGAATCAAGGCCAGGGGGTCCACACCCTGTCCACGAGGGTGGGGGCGCGCCTACCCCCTGGGCGTGCTCTTTGCCTCGTGGGCCCCTTGGAGCTCCACCGACCTCAACTCCATCTCTATATATTCACGTTCGGGGAGAAAAAAACCAGAGAGAAGGATTCTTCACGTTTTACGATACGGAGCCGCCCGCAAGCCCTAATCTCTCTCGGGAGGGCTGATCTGGAGTCCGTTCGGGGCTCCGGAGAGGGGAATCCGTCGCCGTCATCATCATCAACCATCCTCCATCACCAATTTCATGATGCTGACCGTGTGCGTGAGTAACTCCATCGTAGGCTTGCTGGACGATGATGGGTTGGGTGAGATTTACCATGTAATCGAGTTAGTTTTGTTAGGGTTTGATCCCTAGTATCCATTATGTTCTGAGATTGATGTTGCTATGACTTTGCTATGCTTAATGCTTGTCACTAGGGCCCGAGTGCCATGACTTCAGATCTGAACCTATTACGTTTTCATGAATATATGTGAGTTCTTGATCCTATCTTGCAAGTCAATAGTCACCTACTATGTGTTATGATCCGGCAACCCCGAAGTGACAATAATCGGGACCACTCCCGGTGATGACCGTAGTTTGAGGAGTTCATGTATTCACTAAGTGTTAATGCTTTGGTCCGACACTCTATTAAAAGGAGGCCTTAATATCCCTTAGTTTCCAATAGGACCCCGCTGCCACGGGAGGGTAGGACAAAAGATGTCATGCAAGTTCTTTTCCATAAGCATGTACGACTATATTCGGAATACATGCCTACATTACATTAATGAACTGGAGCTAGTTCTGTGTCACCCTATCTTCTAACTATTGCATGAGGAATCGCATCCGACATAATTATCCATCACTGATCCAATGCCTACGAGCTTTTCACATATTGCTCTTTGCTTAGTTACTTTACTGTTGCCACTGTTACAATTACTATAAAACTGCTACTGTTACTTTTGCTACCTTTACCGTTACTTCCATACGACTTTGCTACTAAATACTCTGCTGCAGATATTAAGTTATCCAGGTGTGGTTGAATTGACAACTCAACTGCTAATACTTGAGAATATTTTTTGGCTCCCCTTGTGTCGAATCAATAAATTTGGGTTGAATACTCTACCCTCGAAAATTGTTGCGATCCCCTATACATGTGGGTTATCATGGTGGTATATAGTACGCGTCGAAGAGGTGGGAGGAGACTAGCATACACACACACACACACACACACACACACAGACACACACACACACACACACACACACACACACACAAGCACTATTCTGATCACGGGATGAGAATAATATTCTGATCACAACCTGACCTGCCCGCTAGTAGTATGTTGAGCTTTCCTCTGAACTAGGTTGAACTTCCACCAACATTGCCCAAACGGGGCTTGCGATATACCGTTGGAAAGCCATGGACACCAGTATCATGATCCAACTTAAATTATTGTCAAAATGTAAGCGGTTTAAGAGCAGTTTTGAAAACCGTTTTTTTTCACACAAAAAATGTGAATCGTATTTTTGATCGCATTTCTAAACCGTTAACTGGAATGAGGCAAATAATACGGCGTTGGAAAGCTGCTGCAAAACAGCTCCTTCCACGTGTTGAAAGTTTTCTCTAATTCCCTATGGTTAAAAAGTTATTTGTAAAAACATAAAATTTCGCAAACCGAACAGCCGAGTTCGTATTTTCGATGCCATTTCTAAACGGCTAATCCAATTGAGGAAAATTATATGGCGTCGGAAATCTTATGAAAATGCGCTACTTTTTCATGTTGAAAGTTATTTCTAATTTTGAACGGTTTAAAAGGAATTTTGAAAACGGTACAAGTTCCACCGAATTCGTATTTTCGAGCTAATTTTTTAACCATACATCCAAATGCAGCTAATGATATGGCATTAGAAAGCTTGAACAAATGCGAAACTTTTTGTTATGTATTGTTTCTCCCAATTCATTACAGTTTTATGTCAGTTTTGAAAAAGGCTAAAATCGTATTTTTGCCATAATATTTACAAACTTTATCGGAATGGGGCAAATAATATACTGTTGAAAAGCTACGGAAAATGCGAAACTTTTTCATGTTAACAGTTTTCTCTGATTCGTAGTCGTTTTCAAGTAATTTTGAAAACAGCGAGATCATGCATTTTTCCTTTATCGCGAAACAGATTCTTCAAAAATGCACCGCGCGAAGAACTTGAACTTCTCGGCGTGACTACTTGAACTTCACTCTGTTTTTCACGTCATTGTTTTGCTCGTAGCTCTCCATCCACTCACCGGAATTGAGCAAATGATATACAGATGGAGAGCTGCTATAAACACGCAACTTTCTCGTGTTGATCATTTTTTCATACTCACCACGGTTTTAAAAGTTTTTCATCTGAAATTCATATAGTGTAGTAGTTGAACTTCATGTTGTTTTCACGTTAAACTTCTGTGATGTATTTTCATTTGTAATTTCTCATCCATTCATCAGTGTTATACAAATGATATCGCGTCATCTTTAGAAATTGAACTTCTCCTTTTCTTTTTGTTTTCTTTCAACATTGTTTAGCACGTCGAACCATGTCATCTTTAGAAATTGAACTTCTCCTTTCTTTTTGTTTTCTTTCAGCATTGGTTTACACGTTGTGTACCGCGTCATATTTAGAAATTGAACTTATCCTTTCCTTTTTGTTTCTTTCAACATTGGTTTACATGTTCAACCGCGTCATCTTTAGAAATTGAACTTCTCCCTTTCCTTTTGTTTTCTTGCATGTTTTACCTTGCATGTTTAAATTTATTTTGAACTTGCTGAGATAACACACTTGACCTTCTCAAACACAACATTTTGACCTTCGCAAATCATAAATTAAAGTCAAACTTTTGACCTACAAAGCATGTACAATTTTCTCCACTTTTTCAAGAATAAACGTTGAATCGCCCCGTTAGTTTGAAATGAACTTCTGCTGCACATTTTCAAATGTCAGTTTGATTTTTCTTATTCAAAAGCACATTGAGCTTTTTTATTATGTTCTGTGACAAGTAGCACGATCATTTTTTTGTTCCTGTAGAAAAGCATATGTTTTCGTCCTGCCACTAGTTTTTTCACTTGACCTATCGTGAACATTTTGTTCGACCTGCACATGGCGCAATCCAGGAGGAACCAAAAATCAACATGTGCCGGCATGGCTCGAAAGCACGCACGGCTGTAGGTGGTGGACCTCGGCCGCAGCGAGTCACAATGATGCACGGACAAGATCCAGGTTGAGACCGCCCCTAGCTACAGGTCGAGACCTCCCACAGTTGCAGGTCGAGGTCAAAGGGATGGGGAGGCGATGGTTGGCTGAAGCGGGATCGACTGGATGCCCCCGATCTTATTTTCACCTGAAATGCATTCCTTGCAAGCAGTATTTGAACTTCTCGTTGTTTTATAGACATGAAACCGCTCTATTTGTTCAATTTTTGAACCTCTTTGTGTATTTTTAGAAATGGGAAGAACTGGTGTTTCTTTAGTAAATGTCGAAGTTCTTCGTTATTTCAAACTGAACTTCTTGGTTTATTCGTTAGTAACGAGAAAAATTCAAGTTTTTTGTAATAAATATTGACCTGCTCCGTTTTTTGAAATTGAACTCCTTTGTTTATTATTTAGTAACAAGGAAAATCTGGGTGTTTCCATATACATTGAATCATTCTATTTCTCAAAAATGAACTTCTTGGTTTTTTTAATTTCGACTTCTTGGTGTTATTCATTTGTAACGGGAAAAATCCTAGTTTTGTAATATTGCACAACTTCTTCATTATTTCGAACTGAACTTCATGGTTCATTCATTTGTAACAGGAAACATTTTGAGTTTTTGTAATAAATATTGAACTGCCCCATTTTTTAAAATTGAACTTCTTGGTTTTATTATTTAGTAACAGGGAAAATCTGAGTTTTTTTATAAAGATTGAATTACTCCGTTTTTTAAATTTGAACTTCTTGGTTTTATTCTTTTAGTATTAAGGAAAATCATTTTTTAACTACTGAAGTTTTTAAATTAAACTATTTGTATGTCCTACTTTTTCTATACAGAACGGCGGACACCATAGCAATTACAAATTTTGAACACAAGCAAACAAGAATTTTCACCACATACTTGTTTTTTAATAGTAATATGCATGTCTTTTTTTGTGTCCTCTCACCACCAGACGTCTTTATCCTATCAAAACCGAGACACTATTGTCTCTATTACCAGTATTCTTTTTGTTTAACGGAAGCTCTAGGTTCACACGGTTAAGATGGAAAAACATGTGAGCGGAAAGGGAGTAGTTCAGAGGAAAAAGGCCTGCAAGGCGGAAGCAACTTGTTGTAAAAAAAGAAATAAACTTGGATGTAGAATATTCAGGAGCAGCAACGATGCAGAGGAAGCCTCATGCTCTGGCACCCGCGACCAGCAAGGGATAAACACATAGTTCTGCACAGGCACACATAGTGCTGTCTTTTTACTCATCACTTTGCATTACTTTTAGCCGGCTGGTGAGATAGCAAATGCATGGAATATACTGACAAATCATTCGATGTAGTACACAACATGGAGCACATCTTAATACCATCTACTCCGACAAACTGCACACTTGGTCAATACCATCGAGATCCGAGAAAGTACAATAGTTTAAGAACTAATCAGACTAACGGACCAACACTTAGTCGACTGAAAAAACCAATTGGATGAAAGCGGCACCATCACTTTGTATCATAGGTCAGTGAGATGTTGCAGGGGGTGGGGCGCTGGTTCATGGGCGGCTGTTGGCGCAGCAGCAGGCGGTGCACTGGGCTGCTGTTGGCCCAGCAGTGAGTTGCC
Organism: Aegilops speltoides; assembly: GCA_021437245.1. Classification (NCBI taxonomy): domain Eukaryota; kingdom Viridiplantae; phylum Streptophyta; class Magnoliopsida; order Poales; family Poaceae; genus Aegilops; species Aegilops speltoides. Next base: position 340,220,490 of record CM038147.1, on the reverse strand, counting down.
ACTACGATGGTGTGCCCCGGATTGAATTGTCGGTGAAGCGATTCCTGCACGCGCTGCTGTCTTTGGACTTCTCACCAGTTGAGACGATGGAGACGGGGTCCACGAGCTGGATCCCCGAGCAATCTGACAGGGAAGGAGCCACCCGGGGTTGAGGCGCCGTCTCTGGGGATGAAGATCGGAGCGGACGCACGCAATGAAGGCCGCCACGGGCACCCCATGAAGTTCGGCTAGGAGCGCATGGTGACCAGTACTTGGACGGACATGGGCGACGAAGGTGAACGGCGTGCGCGCTGCAGCGTCTCCTGCACGGTTCAATCAGTAAAAACAATTAAGTTTAATTAAGAAAAATTTTGTAAGCAGCAACAATATCAATATGCAGTAGCATGTCCATGTCGCCTGCGTGCATGAGCAAATAGCAGGCAACACATCCGAGAGACCATGGGGACACAATCGATGTGAGGAAGAGAAAGGAGCATGCACACATCAAACTGAAGCATGTATATACATCTAACTGAAGTTGTTTCAAAAAAAGAGAAATATCTAACAGAATCTGCTGCCCAGGCCGAACTTCTCTCCCTCAACCTTGGTCGGGATGCAGCATGCATGCGCGAGGACAGAGGGAAGGGTCATCCGCGAAAATAGGGGGAGGTGGCTAGACTCACCCGCGTGGGGTACCGGCGATAGAGGTGACCGGGGTGTGAGCGGCGCTGGGGCGGGGGCGTCACCTAGCTCCGGTGGTCGGTGGCGTCACCGGATCCAAGCGCGCTGGCGATGCAGGAGTATCACCGGGAGGAGGTAGTGGCAGGGCCGACGGAGGCGCGTGGTGTCCTCCAGCGTCGAGGGTGCGAGGCAGCCGTCGGCGACGGGCTCGGTTGGGGCGGGGATCGAGCGGCGCCGGTTGGGGGAGGTACGGGCGGCGCGAGGTCGGCGGCACCGGTTGGGGCGGGGTGCAGGTGGCGCGGGGCCGGCGGCGCCTGTTGGGACGGGATGCGGGTGGCGCGGGGCCGGCGGCGCCGGTTGGGACAGGGTGCGGGCGGCGTGGGGGCGGCGATGTGCAGGCGGCGCCGGTTAGGGGTGGCGGATCGATCGGGGGCGGGTGGTGGGGATCGGTCGGGGGATGTGGGTGGGGTAGGAGGTGTGGAGTTTTTCCCTTGGGTGTCATTCTCGGGAAGTTCATATCGCGCCCTTATAGGGGCCATCGTGATCCATATAACTATTCTGATCCTGGGAACAAGTATAGTGCCACTCTCTCTCCTCTCTCTCTCTATATATATATATATATATATATATTACTATACGTACGCGTCCGTGAACAAGTACATCTCACTCAGTGTCGGGACTTTTCGGTTTCTGAGGCACGTGCCACATCAAAATTATGAAATTGACTATTCAAACATCACACAACACCTCTTTGCGCCACATGCATGCAGGCGGTGGTTATCGTCCTAGCTAGGACACTCACGTGTGATGCTTCCATCTGTGGGCCCACGAGGCCATCATTGATGCGTGCATCACTTTGACCTACATCGGGAGAGGTTTTTTTTTTTTGAAAAAACCCCACTTTATTCATTTGTGACAAGTAGTACGTCGTTTGTGAGGATCATTACAATTTCATTTAAAGGCTCCTCAAACCAATTAGAGGTCAAAGAAAATCTAGTTAATCTAGCAAGCTCGTTAGCTACTTTATTTGCTTCCCTATTACGGTGCTCAAACCTAGCAATAATGAAACCACATGCATAATGAAAACAATCCTCGAATATTGCTGCCGCCACACCCGTCGACTGCCCTCCATCATTCATTGAATCAATCACCTCTATGTTGTCCGAGTTTATGATAAGGCGATTGCATCCGGCCCTTTGCGCCAGTATTAGGCCAAATTTGAGTGCTAAAGCCTCCGCCATTAACACATCCGCACAAAAATCAATTTTCTCATTCCCTCCAGCAATAAACCTGCCTTTGTCATCTCTAAGGACCATTCTCATCATACCCCTAAGAAGATCATGATCAAAAGAAGCATCCACGCTAAGTTTAACAAACCCTCTTGGAGGACAGGACCAACTCTCCTTTTTCACAGACGCTTTGGGGGATGCTGCATTAACAAAATTTGTGGTAAGGGCAAGAATCCCCATTGAAATCTGAGATACATTTTGAGTTTTCTCATTGTGTACCAGCTTCCATCTTTCCCACCATAGGTACCAAGCTGAAATAGTAATCATCTCACGCACATTGTGGTTACCCAAAATCCGCAAATCTTGGTCCAGTAGGAGTAGTAAGTACTCCAGCACCGTCTCTACTGCACGGTCAATCTCGCAAGCTTTTTCAATAATATCATCCAGACCCATCCTTCTACATACCTCCTTTGCTTTACTACATTGGAAAAGCATATGTTTTGTATCTTCTAAGCCCTCAGAACAAGTTGGGCTTATGGGTGAAACCTTCATATGTCTATTAGCTATCGTAACTCTGCACGGGATTGTACCATGTAGCGTACGCCATAAGAAATTTTATACTTTTGCAGGACAATCTAGTTTCCATATCTTACTCCAAATAGGGTTAACTGCGATTCGCCCCATCCCATTAGAGTATTTTAGTTTGCTACCAAACTGATGATCCCACTCGGGAGAGGTTAATTAATTTCACCATCGATGAGGATTCTTTTTGGGTTGTATTATAGTAGGAGCATATAGTATGTGTCAAAGAGGGGGAAGGGGACCATCATAATGACTTTCTGTTCTTTGCTGCAGAATGATGATTCTAGTGTTTCTCCAGAGAAGGTTGCAGACAAGACCGTGTCAGGCACCAACTGCTCTGACGGGGTGGAGCCAACTGAACCTCAGTCGTCCATTGGCGCTGTGGTTTCTGATGCTGAGCAGGAGAAGACAGTTGGAGATATCATTTTGGAGGCAGATCCTGTCGAGGCTGCTATTGAGACTGGTGGTAGTGCTGCTACAGGCCCGGAGAAGTCTCGTGCAGCAGAGCCATCAGTTGTTGTTGATGCTGGTTCTCCGGCTGCTCCAGCTGCTCCAACTGCTCCAACAGTTTTTGTTATTTCAGATTCTCTAGCTGCTCCAACTAGTGCTGTTGTCCTTGCTAATGATGTTGCAATGTCTACAGGAGATGACAATGAAGAGACCGAAAGCGATAGCGTGGGAGAGGAGGTTGATCATTCCAGTGCTGCGACTGGAATAGGCAGGAATCCACAAAGAGAGGAGCATGTTTCTCTCTTCTTTCCCCATCCCCATTCCTTTTGTTTTTGGTTTTGGTCCATGATATCCCTGTGAACTGCCTGTGTGGTGCAAGTTGAACTTCTGGTTTGTGATTTGTCGGTTGGTTTGTAAATAAAGTTAAGTGAACCTGTTTCTATGTGGGGGGAGGTCTGTAATGCATGGGTTGTGATGTTTATAATCCTGTTGTTTTATCTTTTCTGGTGTAGCAACTGAGATGTGCTAGTGTTTGAATATTGTGCTGGAATGTTGCTCTTAGTTTCTATTTCTTTTGCTGAGCAGATAGTGAACTTGCTGTCGTCCGAAATAAGATTGATGACTTTTATTTTAGTGTTACTAGGCTTAAGAATGATCGTTCTAAGAGGTGAGTGCAGCTGGTCAGAATTTACATCCATCTACCACTATGAACTGCCTGTTGTTTCATACCTGAACTTCTTTACTCTTTGTTGCTGAATTTCTAATTTCTTCTCTGGTGCTGAACATCTAGTCTTTTTTACTGCCTATTGTGATGTAGCTGAACTTCTGTACTTATATGTGTGATGAGTTTCTTGAGTTCCTGATGCTTAACTTCTTTTTTACTTTCTATTGCTTGTTTTAGATCAAAGATTATGTTCCAAAACAGTGAGTGTGAAGCTACTGTTGAAGATGTAGCAATATGTTTTTCTCCTCGCGGAATGCTTCGATCTAATGTAGCTGAGATTGCACTGTATTATCTACATGTGAAATACCAGAAATCAGATAAACTCATTCTGCCGTATTGGGTTTGTGTAAGTCAACCTATAGTGATTTCTTTTCTATTTTGTTCCTTACCATTTTAGTTAAAACTTGTTTGTCTCATTTGTATTTTCATATGTTGCTGTTGTCTGCATTATTTTAGGACAATATTCTCATAGGTCAATTTGATTCCCTGTGAGGAAGTACTTCTTGGCGACTGGTCCAGATAGCATGGATGCACACGATTATGTAAGCAATATCTTGTTCTTTTTCTTTTGTATTAGTTTGCACTGCGATCCACTATGTTTATTTTGTTTCATTTTTGTTTGTACCGTTTGATATTAATTTTTAGTTTTTAATGATATGTGTGTTTCTGTTTGCTTCAGATTGTTTTCCCCACTTTGGACCCACCTGAAATGCCTTCTCACTTGGGTGGTGTTGGTCATTGGGTTTCGATATTTCTTGACGTGAAGAACTCAAGGTTCCAGCTTCTTGACTCATACTATGGACCAAACGATGACTGTGCGATACGCCTGTTTCGGCGGATGACTGATAACATCAAGAAGCTTTGGAATGATGCCAGCATTGACAGGGAGAAACCCTTCAGTCCTCCTTCTATTGAACATTTCCCTTTGGATTGGATTGATGTGCCCCAGCAGCAAAACAAGTATGAGTTCCACTTTTTCTCTCCATCTCTTCTGTTTTAACTATAGTTGCATGTAAGCTGCAACGTCTTTTATTCCTTTGGCTTTCTTTTTGTTTTAACACTATTATTTTTTTGTTTGTTGATAGCATCGACTGCGGTTTCTTCATGCTTACAAATGTTAATTCGTTTCATGAAGGGGTTCTTGCAAACTACTCCCATCATAATATTACGGATATTAGAAAGATGTGGCTATACTCTATTGCTTCTTCTAACCTATTTGATATAGACTTCCAAAGTCTGTTTGGCTACTATACATGTAAGCCTTGACACTTGGACTGCTTGCCTGTACTTCATCTTTTATTGTACATGAACTTCAGGATATGATGCCTTTTATGCATTTTAGTTAGCTCTAGTTGACTGTTTTCCAATTCATCAGTTTATGTTGAACTGTGCCTTTGGTTGTGCCTGAACTTCATTTAGTTTTTAAATGCAACACATTTTTAGGCCGACTTTAGTAGTGACCATGTCATCTATATTAGTTGGACTGTACATTGTGCTGTACCTGAACTTCAGTTATAATTAATGGTCTTTTTGTCTTCCTTTTCTTTGACAGTGGATCCGTTGGACTTGACCGATTACCACTACTCATTCCTCGGGTCACAGGAATACCAACCTAGGGAGGAATCGATGAGTACAACTCCGAGAGAAGATGATAGCGCTCGAACCCTTATTCCTTCCAAGTTGGGGAAACAGGTTGTCGGTATTTGTGGTGCTCCAAACACCCCTTGCTCCAGGAAGGTTGGTGCAGTCGAAGCAGATGAAGCAGAGGTGATTTCATCGGATGATGATTTTGAGAAGATTGCTTACCCGAAGAATGGTAAATCTGCTGCTGGTACTGTTGCTGGGAGAGGTGGGAAGAATGTTTTCATCACTAGGAGGAAACCTGCAGTTGAGTCTGGCAACATAACTTCCTCCAAGAGAGCATCGAGATTGCCTTTGAAGTGGCGTTCTGCTGTCGCTCCCCTAAATAAGTACATTTACCCTCATCTATCCGAGGCCCGGAGAGTGAAACAGTTTGTGCTTAGTGATGATGGTCTGGAGAAGTATTTTGAGTGAGTTTTCTTCTTCTTATTTTTGTTGCTGCCAGAGATGCTACTTTGTTCTGAACTTCAGTTGTATTAGTATCTGAACTTCTGTTAATTTCTCCCTGCCTTTTGGAGCTATAGTTTCTGAACTTCTGTTGTATTAGTGTCTGAACTTCTAATATTTTTTCCCATCCTTCTAAATCTGCAAGACAAGCTACTGCATGTTTAACATCCATGGGAATGTGATTGACCTCACAGGGCGTGTCCTTTATACTCTTTTCGGTGAAGGGCATCAGATGGAAGGAGATGTAATGGATTATCTCATAAGCTTGTGGAAGGATAAGCCGGAGACCTCTGATATCTTCTCTTCTCCTGATAGGGTTGTACTTAGTCCCTACTTCATACAGGTTTCAGTTCTTTGCACCCCTGTCTCCCATTTTTTTTCTCTAGTATTGGTGTAGTGGCATTTGGGAGGTTGTTTTACTTCTGTTTTTGTGAATGCATATTACTTCCTGGAGTATGACTTCTTCGCTGCAACAGTTCCAAAGTTTGATGCAAAAAAATCGGCTAAACTCCTTCCAATGTTTGTTCACAAGAAGACCTTATTGCAAAGCTGGTTAGGTTTTCATAACTCTTTGATTTTCTTAATTTTATGTAATCCTTTTACTGAGTTTGTCTAGAAGTTTGTGTTCATCCCGCTTGTTCAATACCTATGCTTTATAGTTTGTGTTCACCATTTCTTTCATTCTTGGCAGGTTTTTTTGATACTATTCAAGCCAATTGACGCAATAGCGCACTACAGTGTGTATGTGCTGAATAGATATCGTGGGAGCATTGACATCCTTGATTCACTTCCTTACAGTAATAAGGGAATGTCATGAAGAACTTTCCATGGAGACTGCCAAAATATCGTGAGTGTTTCTTAGCCTGAACCTCCTTTCATATTTTCTTGTTTGACACGAAGTTTATTATGCCTTCCGTTGACAAAATATATTTCTGCCTCTGCTTTGGTAATACTGCTTGAACTGTCTATCATTTGACAGTTGAACTTCTGGTATTTGTTTAGCTCGATCTTATGCAAGTGCTACTTTTACGTACCTAAACTTAACTATTTTTGGTAAACATGTTTTTGATTTCATCTTATTTGTCATTTCTGGCAGATCAAGAGATTTGTTGGGTTACTCGAGGAGGTGTACGGCAAGGCTGCATACAAAGCGAGCAAGTAGCCTAACTGGGTGACTATTGCAAAGAGGCCGGCCTTTATCAATGTTCCAAAGCAAGTGAATAATGATTGTGGTTTCTTTGCCATGAAGTTCAGCTCTACATATGATGGAGATGAGCTTGTTGATGATTTCAATGATGTGGAGGTATGTTTTGTCTCATCATCCTTTTCATTTTTGTAGTGTGTTTTTGCTATGACGCTCCTGCTATGGTTTTAGTTATACTTTACTAAACCATCATTTTCATTTCATGTTTGCAGGCTGCTGCAGATGACTGGAAGGCCGAGTTCATGCACACTCTAATCTTTAGTGACAAGAATGAAGTCTTGCGTACAGAGCTTCCTAAAGAGATTCAGTCCTTGTGCCCGTGAATTCGGACCATTAGTTTCAGTGTAGATTTGATTTCGTAAAGATTTAGGTTTGATAGTGATTGGAACGATTCGGTAAAGATTTGATTGTTAAAATTGTGTAGTAATTTCTGTATCTATAGTTGTAGCACTATTATTTATGATATTGAGGACAAATGTATCTGGTGTGAAGAATGATTTGGCTTTGTGAATTTCAATATACTGCATCATTTTTTAGTATCCATGTGTTGTGTTTTTTTCCCCGACATATGTACTTGAACTTCTCTCTGGGCTATGGTTAAACTGCTGTTTTTTTGGTGTTGTTTAATTTTGGGCCTGAACATATGATCTTTCACTTGACCTGATGCTTGAGACCTCGCTGGACTGCTAGTTTCGGATGGGAGAAGATTTTCTGTGTCATGTAATGTATTGTTATTTTCCAATTCAACCAATATGTAGCCTTTCGCAGAGATTCTATATGTTTTTTTGTGTTTTTTCAACTGTAAATGGTTTTCAACTATAACTTCGTGCAAAAATAGTGTCATACACTCCTTTACGTTTCTTTATCTTTTTGTCGGCATTCAACATGAACTTCTGCACGTATCCAAACAGAAACTTCACTTTTGAACGTGTTGTCTTAGGCTTGCTAACCTTAGTTCATACGACAATACTTTTTTAAGCATATTTTTTCCCTACATCAATTTATATACCAGAACTTCTTCGCATAGTGACTGAACTTCGATCAGATAATTATTCCTGCTTGCTTGAACTTCTTATGGATTACAACACCAGCACATCCTGTCATAATATACCAGAACTTCCACTGTAAGCTTACTTGAACTTCATAGTGTATAGTTTTTCATTTGTATTCCATCTTGCACATTTATTGAATACATAACCAACACAACACTTCCTCTCATAATATACCAAGACTTCTGCAGAAATATTAGTTGAAGTTCACAATTTATTTTTTTCATTTTATTACTACTTACTCTTTCATGCAATACATCACCAGCACCTCGTGTCATACTATACCAGGACTTCTGCAGTAAGCTTACTTGAACTTCTACTGTATAATTTCTTTGAAAGTTCAACAATAGAAGTTCAAGTAAGCTTCTTCTCCCTAAAATACTGTTTCAAAAGTGGAATAACATTCTGCACATTGACATGACATATGTTTGCTTTGTTTAATTCACCTAGTCTAATTGTTCATCAGCCTTGCGCTCCTCCTAGGCTTTGGTTGTAGTGGTTTTTGCTTGACATTTACCTCTTCCTTTTCCTATTCATCTTCCTTTTCATCTTCATCTTCCTCTTCCTCTTCCTCTTCATCGTCCTCTTCCTCTTCGTCGTCCTCTTCCTCTTCATCGTCGTCTTCCTCTTCCTCTTCGTCTTCCTCTTCTTCCACGGTGTCTTCATCTTTGTCTTCCTCTTCATCTTCCACCACTTTCTTGTTGCTTGCTCTAGGTTTTGCTTTCTGTTTCTTCTTTGGCTTTTTGCTTGTCTTTTCAGCATCAGCGCGCTTCGGGCATGTTCTTGCATTATGTGGTTCATATTTCTTGCATATGCTACAAAGTCTACTGCTTGCTTTCTGTGGGTGTGGTCCCTTGTTTTGTTCTATAACTTTGGGCTGCTATTTTTGAACTTTGGGTTGCTTGACCTCCTCTGTATCATTTCTTTCTAAGAGTGTTGGACAGGTGAGCTTGTTGTGTCCTGCAACCTTTTTGCACACACTACATTGCCTATGTCCAAGTGGCACTCTGTTCCCATCGAGCACGAAGACTCTTCCTGCATGTGGTGCCTTTATTTGAGCTCTCTCACTTTTCTTTGCTGCAGAAATTTTCTTCCTACCCTTTGTTTCGGAGTACAGAGGCAGTTTCATCGTCTCTTGCTACTGCTCCTGCATTAATTGGTCAACACCTTGCTTGGATTGGTTGGCTTAAGCAGCGGCCTGGAGCATTTCAGCTGCATAATAATGAAGGTCATCTTCAATTTCAGCATCCTCTTCAGCCATCCTTTGGTCAGCATCCGCTCGATTTGCTGAATGTAGTGCATCAAGCTCTTCCACTAGCCTCTTGAGAACATAGAAGGCTCTATCATATTGTTGGTCACATCTCATCGCTTTCTTGTTAACCATCAAATTTAGCTGCAGCAAGATGTCTTGCTTCGATAGTCTTGAGCTGCCATCCGATGCAGTCGTGTTGTAGTCACTTGTATCAAATGCTGGTTGTGATTTTGTAGTCTTTTGTACCGTTTGAGGATATAATTGTCTAGAAATTTTTCAGGCTTCAGGTAGTCCAGTATGTTCATGATGTAAAGGCAGAACATGCCTGCATTTTTGTGACGAATGCAGAATACATAGTTTGTGAGCCAGCAATGAGTTTCATCTATTTGATATGATACTACTAGTTTAGGTATTTAATGAGTTAGTTTTTCTGCTCACCTGTGTGTGTCCATAGCTTTCATTCACACTCGTATATTTCATTATCAGGGTCAGCTACAACTTGGAATTCATGCTTTGACCAGGCAAATCTTTCTTCATCATCATGGCCAGCCTTGTTGTGGTAGTACACAAGGTACTTAGTGGGCTCTGTTGTAGGCTTTGCACGAAATAGCATCGTTTTTCTCGTCCTAGTCCTCATCTCGGTGTACACGGCTCTCGTGTACTTGCTAGCCATGTCGTCCTTGTAGCCGTAAGTTGTTTTTGTCACAGGATTGGTCTGCGCACATGTCAAGAAATAATATATTTGTCCAAGCAGAGTCATTTTTTAAATAGAGTATGCACATGTTAAAGGAAGGGACAATATGATGGGGGTGTTTTTTGTCTTTAATACCATGTTGGTCATTGTTTGCTCGTTCTCCTTCTACATTCGAGTTTGTATGCAGGCATTTACCCGCCTAGCAAACTTGTGTAGGTTCTGGGTCCCCTTGACAAACCCTCTCTTGAGCACGTGGTTCATGCCCTCGCTTCGTTGTGTGGAAGTCATTCTAGCACAGAAAATATTCTTGTAATATGCTGAAATCCACATCTTCCTATCATTTCAGAGCTACATCATCATCTGGTCGTTCTGCAGGTTGAACTTCTGCACGAGTGTAGCCCAGGCAGTTTCAAACTTTGTAGGCATTAGCGACCAATTTAAGATTGCTCTAAACTCCTGTTTGAATGTGTCATACTTTTTGTACAGCAACGCGAGGTATTCCTTGAAGTTCTTCAGGATGTGCCATCGGCATAGCTTGTGGACGGTGTTTGGGAATGATCGTGGTATAGCTCTCGCCATCGACGGGCACTGGTCTGCATGAATTAAAAAAAAATGAAACTTGCTTCTTTTTACTGATGGTGAACTTATGTTGTACAAGTACTTGAATTTCACAGGTAGCAGTAGGACTAACAAATAATGTGACATATATTTTTTCTTAGAACAGTGTTGTTGAACTTTTGTGGTACCAGTGCTTGAACTTCACATACATAACTATATTTTTCCCGAACATGTTTCATGTGTTTTTTCTTGCAGCAGTGTCCTTGAACTTCTATGGTTCCTCTATTTGAACTTCACATCTAGAACTATATTTTTTCTAAACATGTGACATATAATTTTGCTTCTTATACTGTTTTTGTTGGACTTTTGTGCTAACAGTGGTTGAACTTCTTGCTTAACATTATTTTCAGAAAAAACAGTGTACTCAGATACAAACCCATAGACTGTAAAATTGATGAAACTTATAGAGTTTTTTTTAACTGACCTGTTAGAATGCAAGTTGGATGTTTGTTGTTCATGCATCGTACAAATGTATCGAACAGACACTTGAATGACTTTGCATCTTCGTCTCTAATCAGGGCAACAGCAAATATCATTGACTAAAAGTGATGGTTTGTTCCAACAAACACTCCCAGAGGCATATGAAATCTGCTGGTCTTGTAAGTTGTGTCAAATGTGATGCAATCGCCAAAGTCTTGATATGCTCCTCGACAGCTTGCATAGGACCAGAAAATGTTTTTAACTGTTTTGTTGCTGTCTACTTGTATGTCATAGAAAAACTCATCATTGATTTCCTTCATGTCTTTAAAGAAAGATACAAGTTTCAATACATCATCCAAATCATCTTTCCTTGCATTCATTGATTTCCTGCAAATTATATGCAAACATGCATTTTGTTATCTTTGCTAGCAATGGGTTGTGATTTAGGATGCTATGTACATTGCAGTATGTGCATTTTTTTAAATACTTACTGGTTTAGTAGGTCTCGTCCAATCATGCTTAGGAAGTAGCTTCCATCTTCATTTTCAGATAGCATGGACATGATTGTTGTATGCTTGACATCATGGTACTGCAGGAGCTTTACGTACTCCAAAATAGTGGGGTCATGATTCTTGTGTGAGTGCAAGAATACCAGCATGTCATCAGATTGCATGAGGTGGTGATTATGATTGTACTTAATATCCACTACCACACATGTGTCATACTCCTGCACCTTCACCCTCATTCTTGCATTGCAGCCTGTCCTCTGCGATGTTTTGTTTCGTTTCCTGTCAGCCTCTGAAACAGAAGTTGTGTGTTTCCCTTGTAACGCGCAAACAAAATACTTGTGACTGTCATCCCCTCCCGTCATCCTGATTCCAAAACCTGCATGTCCAGCATATCTGTTATAAAATTCCCTTGCTTTCTCTACATTCTAGAATCGCATTATTAGTTTTGGTATTAGATAATCCGGGAGATCCAGCATCTGCAGAAAAAGAAAAAATAATGCAAACGACACGTTAAAATGCAGTTAATGATCTTGTTATCCTGGAGGGAGTATAAAATTGGCAGATAATACATGATGCATATATAAACACATAACTTTTTGTTTCACTTATGTACGTTTATGATCGCAACTCCACTGGAGTCTGCTGTTGGCCCTCTGGGATGGGGCACGACGGAGTTATCATAGCAGGATGCAAGAGTGGATCACGAGGAGGAAGGAGGGCTGAAGATGGCCTCTCTCTTGTTTGCGCCCTTATTTCTTGAGGTGGTTGTGGAGGCATTGCGATCCTGGTTTTTGTTTTCTCTCTTGTTTTGTGAAGCAATCCATCTACCTTATGTCCCGTACAATTCTGAGTTGTAGCAGCAGCAGCAACATCATCCAACAGTGGTAGTGTGCAGAGCACTCTTCTCCGTGTGTGTGTTCCTGTTGAATTTGTCCTGGGATCCGGTTTAGTTGCTTCCCTTTGGCATTGACGAGGCACACCAGGATAACCTCCATAGTTTCACGCAGGACTTGAGCTAACCCCCTCCTCCATCGGCGTGCTTGGGAGTCTGCTGGTGGATACAAAGAATCCGCGTGGGATTTCCGGCATCACCCAATTAGGTGCAGGTGCAAAATTGTCTCCATGTGTTTCCGATGTCATCCAGTTTTGGTGTGGAGCAGGTGGTGTGACCCATGGAGGGGGTGGTGCAACGCGTACAGGCTTAGGATTGTGTATTTGCTGTTGGGAACTTCTAAGCTTCTTCATGCGTCTCTCGTCTTGCTGACATAAAACGAAAAATGTTTATTAGCACACAAGTTACATCTGCCTATAACTTTCTAACTGAACTGAGCATTATTCACACCCTGAACTTCTTGTTTGCAAAGGGGAAATACTGTCTACAGCTAAAAAAAGACATAACCTTCATGAGTTTGAATGCTTGAACCACTAGTGCATACAAACCTGACCTTCATGTGATCACATGTATGTTTTCTTTTCTATTTTATTTTTCACACAACCAGGTACATATCAACCTGAACTATAGCACACTTAGTAGTTGAACTACGCATGGCTTTTCACATGTGAATGCATGCAGATTTTCTACTATGTTTAGCCTGGACTGAGGCTCACTTACTAATTGAACTTTGCATGGTTTTTCACATGTGAATGCGGGTAGGGGATCTTCTGTTTAGTAGCCTGGACTGAGGCTCACTTACTAATTGAACTTCGCATGGTTTTTCACATGTGAATGCATGCAGATTTTCAACTGTTTTTAGCCTGGACTGAGGCTCACTTACTAATTGAACTTTGCATGGTTGTAAGAAAATAACAGACGGAAGGAAGTTCAACCATACCCTGGCTAGAAGTTCGGCCAAACTTTTCCCGGAAGTAGCTAGGCCACCTTGAGAGCAATTCGTCGGGGAGCTAGGAGAGGAATTCGATGGCAATCCATGTCTTGCAGAGGGCACGAAGTTCATCTGCATAAAGAAAGAAGGTCAGGCAAGGCAATATTGAAGAAGAAGGCAAGAAGTGGGAGGAAGTTCATCTACCGTTCCTGGATTTGAATGCGCCGCCGATGCCGCCTCCGCCACGGAGTTGCTCCGTTCGCCGCAGCTTGTGTCGGGGCCATCATCTGCTCTATGAAGGCATTAGGCTGTGAGGATGGAAGGAGGATGAGGCTTCCAGAAGTCCATGGCGGCTTCACCGCATCCAGGCGACGCGGGCTCCCTCGTGCCGGCGTCCGCTGTCGCTCGCTCGCCCGCGCTAGTGGTGGGCCAAGAGGTGGGACAGAGGTGTGGCGGCGGATCCCATCGACCAGGAGCTGAAGATGGAGGGGAGGCGGCGGATCTGGTCGGCCTGAAGCTGGAGACGGGAGGGAGTCACCGATCCGGCGAAGTTCGGCGGCGAACCATCGGGGGGGGGGGGGTCGGGGATCAAGGTGAGGAGCGGCGGGAAGGGAGGCTGGGGAGGAGCGGCGAGGAGGGGGTCGGGGAGGGGCGGCTCGATCGGGATCGGTGTCCAGGTGGGATTCTGTCGAGCCGGGCCGGCAGTTCAGGAAAGTTCGGGAGCTGTCTTCGGGCCCTATATACGGCTGCTGTGATCCAAATAACTATTCTAATCCTAGGATTAGAATAGTGTTGTCCTATATATATGTGTTCTGTCCTCTATAGCATTAACTTATAGCTATGTCTTCATGTTGCTATTTTTCTGACCTAAGTGAATGTGATCGAACCCTAATCCCTTCTGTGCTACACCCTCAAATTCTTTATATCTAAGTCATGTGCATTCTGTTGACACTTGTCGAATATCTTCTCTGTGTCCTCAACAGAAGATACATGGACACACTTTTAAAACTGCTTTTAACGTCTTATCCTTTGCCCGAAAACCGGAGAAGCCGTAACGATCACCCGACAATCCAGGCGTGCGTGGGAACATAGATCAACTCCTGATAAGTTGCATGCATGCCACGTGTTCCTCAGATGTGAACCGCCAGGGGAACCTCGTAATTGCGCTGCGCCGCCCTACTCCTTCCTATAAATACACACCCATCACGGTCAAAATCTTTTCTTCCACCTCGACGCCTCACTCAAACCCAAGCGCCTCCGCTAGCTCGCGTCAATGCCGGAGACGAAGCGCTTAGCTGCCGCGACTTCTTCGACGCTGTCCTCACACCGGTCGCGGACCTCTTCTTCTCCGCCGCCACCGTAGGTGTCTTTCGCCGCCAAGTTAGGGCGCAGAGATTGGGCTGCTCGGCCTCCCTTCTACATCGACTAGCATTTCATCAGTGGTAATTAAAACTCACTTTTTACAGTCTTTTCAATCTGTCAAATCCATCCACTTCCACCAAAAGTGGTTTATACACTTCCAAATCTAGATTTGTCTCTTTCTGAATCTCATATATGGCAAAGTATGTTCACTTATGCGTCAAAACTAGTTAGATTCCTCACTTGTACCTATTCGTGGATTCGTACAAATCTGGAACCAACTTCCTTCAATAAGTGAATGTCTTCGCACTGTGAGGTCAATGTCTTCTAAACTGATTTATCTTCAAAATCTTCTGAGAATGCATATGACCTCTTCCCCTTCCCTCGCATCTCTAATGCTGTCACAGGTACATGTCCGTGGGAGAATCCCATGGTTCTCATAGTCTGCATTCATTTGCGGAATTCTTACAGTGTCACATCGAATCTCCTGAAGCCAGATCTTGTCTGACCAGCAGACAGAAGCCTTTCACTATATTGAACCCAATCAGTCTGAACAGTATGGCTTCAGAGAAGTCACGAAAAGGAGGTAGGCAACGCCATGGCAACACTGCACTGGATTTGCCTGAAGATCTTTATGAACTTTACAAGTCTGACCCAGAAGAGAGCTACACCCAGCGCAAGAACCGGATCTAGTGGATTCGAAGATATTGGGCAGAGCAGTGGTTCAAGTACAGGTTTGTAACACCTGAATATGTTGAGAATAGTGCCATCAAGTGCCCGTGGGGTGATTGTCTATACCGGAACTTGGTACCGAAGTCTAAGGCTAAAGCTATTGAATAGGAGTTCTATCCTTGTATGGTCGGAGGACCACAGCCTAAGAATGCCGACCCATCATCTCTCATATGGTGTCGTGAAGACAATCTCTTCAAGCATAACTTTCAGTTTACAAAAGATTCAGTGGTTAAGAACCAGAAGGATTTTGACCTCAACTTCAACCCTGACCCCTCTGCTCCAAGGTCAGATGGAACTCGTGAAGCCAATGAGAACAGGATTGGCCACTTTGCCAACTTCAACGGGCTTCTGTCTCATATTGCTGCCCAGAGAGCTGTTGTGGAGCAATCTGCTAAAGAAGCAGACTTTGATGATGCTCCATCACCACCAAAGCAGAAGAAGAAGAAGAAGAAGAAGAAGAAGAAGAAGAAGAAGGCAAAAGCTTCAAAGCCATCTGCCTCTGCTGCTCCAAAAGCTTCAACAAAGAAGCCACTAAAAACTGCACCTCCTGAATCCAGTCCACAGTCTGAAGATTTGTCTCGTGTGTCCAAGAGGACCAAGAAGCCATTACCCAAGAAGATTGCTGGGCAACCCCTCACTCATGCTGTCGTTTTGCGCAACGAGCAAGACACCATTGATGTGTCAAGTGATGAAGATCTTGGTGATGAAGCTCTAGAGATGCTGATCAAGAGCAAGCAAGAGGCGGAGATCTTCAGTGATCTACCCCTCTTTGATTTTGACATCTTGAACAACTTCATTGATGAATGGTTCGACGACCAGAGCATCAGCATTCACAGTCCGCAACTGCCAGTGGGCATCCGCGTCACATTCCATGCAGCCATTGCTAATGAGCTAGGCATGGCACAGAGAATCGCCAAGCTCAAAAATAAGATTGATTATGAGAAGGCGCATTTCAAGAAGAATATGCACAAGCTCAGTGTGGCAGATGTGCAAATCTTCAAGAAGCTGTTGCATGACCTCAAAACGGAATTTCACAAGAAGTGTAAAGAAGCTAAAGGCTCTCGAGAACGCATGAAGTCTTATGCTCAGAAATGTGTGCAAGCACACAATGAAGTTGAAAAGAGGAAAGCTCTTGGGCGTCCTGGCATTGATCCAAGAATGGCTGCTAAGAAGAATAAGAAGCATGCTGAAGCTAATCCTGATTCTACAAGGCAGGGACAACCCAGCATTGTCTTCCCTGCTAGCATGGCAGGCTCGAAGCCAAAGGTCCCCTCTGCTGCTTCTGAGCTCAAGAAGACCAGGCAGGCTGAAGCAGAAGCCAGGAAGAGGAAGCACAAGGATACATCTGATGATGCTCCCTCAAAGAAAAATTTGAAGACAAAGGGCTCTAAGTCTTCAAGGAAAGAGCGTGCTGCTGCCCCAGAGCCCCTCGTTGTTGAACCCATTTCTGTTGCATACCATGCCTCTGCTAATTTCGAGCGTCGTCTCGTTGTTCATGAGCCTGCTCCCACACAGGCACCAGAATCTGAAGAAGTTCTAGCTATTGAGCCCAACGCAGGTGAAGACATTGGTCATGAAGACAATGTACTTGATGATGAAGTCCTTCCTCAGCTCGAGCCCAATTGGTATCATCGCCTGATCCTATGAGTAGTGAATACATTAGCGTTGGTTGTCCATTGATGCCAATTGCTCAAGATGACTCATAGGTTGAGCGCCAACAAGACGACACCCCAGTAAGCCCAGTTCAAGATGAGACACCTCGTACTCCACCAGCTCAAGTCACCTATCTGGTGCTTGATGATGACAATTACATGGAGACCACTCCATCTCCAAAGGCATCGCCAGCATTTCGCAGGCTTCGCAAAGGTCTCATGCCATCTATCTCCATGTCCACCATTCCATAAGAAGATTCAAAACAATCCAGCTCAGTGGCATGTCAAGTGTTCCCTGAAGAGAATCCTTCTGCGACTGTTCAAGCATCTGAAGCTAATGCTGCTGAAGACATTCCGGCTGCATTAGCCGAAGAACCAAGAAGAGAAGAAGAAAGAGAAGCCACACCCCCTGTTATTGATCAAGTCATTCTTGAGAGAATGTGATCGTGCCTGACCCTCTGGTTGTTGACCAAATGGAGGTTGAAAACAATGAGATTGCCACCAATAATGCTACTGAAGCCAATGACCCTGTCATGGCTGAAGACAATGTGGAGCCTGAAGCCAATGAAAATGTTGAAACCACTGTGACACCAATCATCACTGATCGGGTTGTTCCTCCACCACGGCCTCACACCATGGAAAGGGCCTTCAATCGTGAAGGTCGGCTTGTCACTATCCGTTGGCCAATTATGATTCCTCCTACTGCTCCAGGACCCCAATATGATTATCATGTGGAGAAAAGACCTCAAGTTCAGAAGCCATAGCCGCGTCTGTCAAGGCTTCCAAGTGTTGTCACTGCACAAGGCTCATTCAGCGTGCTCAGCTTCAGAGAAGACAATACATTCTTTGACAGTGCCAAGAACCCTTACAAGAAGCCAAAGATCTCTAACAGATTTTGGAGCCATCAACAGCACAGCTATTACTCTTGAATTCTGTATAATCAAGACCAGATTTTTCCGCACAGCCGTCTGGATTGCGATGCTATGGTTGGGCTGCCATGTCTGGAAGAAGCCATTGACTACTTTAGGGATGTTGGCCTTCTGCCGTTCGTGACTGATAAAGAGCACTAGAATGAAGAGCTCCTTCTGCGGTTCTATGCCACCTTACACATTCGAGGCTATAACAGGGATCCGAAGACTTGGATCCTTGAGTGGATGACAGGTGATGTGCATCACGAAGCCAAAGCTCAGGATGTCATCAAGCTTACTTCCCTGCCCACTCCAGGTGAGTTATATGAACCTGGTTGTTCGCTTTATTAGAATGAACTATAGAGCATATTTCATAAGCCAGAGCCGAACATGAGCTGTAAGTGCATCTAGTGCCCCTTAGTAATTTTGGTGTATTGAAGACTTATAGGTTAAGGGACTGATGCATTTGTGAGTGTACACAGGTCTATAAGTCAATGAGGAGTTTGATATTTACAGAGAAAGTCGACCACTAAAAATGAAGTTCTTCAACTGAAGACTTTGGATTTCTGAAGACTTTCTGAAGACTTTGAAAGTGAAGAAATTGGTGTGACCTTGAAGACTTGGCAATCATTCAAGGAACATGAAGCGTGAAGACTTTTGTTTTTGTAGTTTCATTTTCTCTTTTCTTGAGTCATAGGAAACACCGTGCTGTTAAAGGGGGTCGAGGAAATACTAAGGAAAAATTTCCATGTGATGCTCAACTCAAAATCCTACACCTACCAATCTCTTCGAGTGAAGCCATTGAAATCTCATACGCTTCACCATATTCTTCAAAGGATGAGATGAAGTTCTTCTGGTCTCTAAGGAATTTGTTCTGACTGAGGAGTTAGGAATTCGCCAGTGCAAATTGCCTACACAGTGAGGAACATGATAGTCCTGAGGATTTTGATAGTCAAAATTCCGACCGTTGTTGTGCTATGTGCCAGCTGTTCCAAAATATCTACCCACCTAACGATCGTATCAGACAAGGGCATTATGTCTTATCATGTCGGGCTGCTCCCTAGGCTATAAATAGCCGCCCCCCTCAACCACTAGCTGGTTGGCTGCTCCGAGAGAAACTGACACTTGTCATGTGAGAGCATCCCATCCTCCGAGGACTTTGAGTGAAAATCATCAAGTGAGGAAAACCCAAACCCAACACCTACAAAACCCAAAGTGATTGAGCATCACTGAAGAGGTTGATCCTGCATGGATCCGACGCTTGTTTCCTTTGAAGACTGTGCTTCTTCCAGACGGTTAGGCGTCAAGGTCTAGAGCATCCAAGAGGAATTGTGGATCGCCGAGTGACCGAGTTTGTGAAGGTTCGGAAGTCACCTGAAGACTTACCACGAGTGATTGGGCGAGGTCTGTGTGACCGTAGCTCAAGGAGAATACGGTGAGGGCTGTGTGTCCGGGAATGGGTGTCCTCGAGTTTAAATACTCAGCCGATCCAACCAGATGTACAACTGAGACAGCAGTTGGAACTGGTCTACCAAATCATTGTCTTCACCGAGCTTATTGGTTCTATTTCCTCAACTCTTTCATTTCCTCATGTCTGTTGTTGTGTGCCTGTTCATATCTGTTTGAAGACTTTGACTGAAGACTTTCTCAATTTCCTCAGTTCAATTTCTTCAGTCTGTTCGTCTTCCTTCTTGTGTTATCCTGTGTTTATGCTTTCTGTACTCTGTGCTTTTCTTCATTTCATCATGATGACTATGCTTGTGTTCTGTTATGTTTACTTCTAAGTACTTATTCCGCTACAAGTAGTTCTTCAGTTAGGAATTTCCTCACCAGCAAATTTCTCAGTGAAGAATTCATAAAAATCGCCTATTTACCCCCCCTCTGGTCGATATAACACACTTTCAATTGGTATCAGAGCAAGGTACTCGCTTGTTCTGTGTGATTTTGGTTTAACCACCTAGAGTTTTAGTTATGTCGACCACAGGTATGATCAAGGTCTCTGCTGGGTGTCCTACCTTCGATGGAACGGACTACCCCTACTGGAAGAATAAGATGCGAATGCATCTTGAGGCAATTGATAACGATCTCTGGTATGTTGTGGAAAATGGTGTTCCCTCAGTCACACCTTCTCTGAATGCTACTGATGTGAAGAGATTCAAGCAACTCAATTCTCAAGCGAAGAATATCATATGTGGCCATCTGAGCAAAGGATAGTATGGAAGAGTGAGTGCTTTGGAAACTACTAAGCTTATCTGGGATGGGCTGTCCAAAGTGAATGAAGGAGTCTCAACTCAACATGACTCTCGTGTTGACGTTCTTCGCAATCTCTTCAACCGCTTCAAAAGACTCGACAATGAAAATGTTCAGCAAACCTTCATTCGCCTCACTGACATCTCAAGTGAGCTTCAATCGCTTGGCGCCACAGACATCACCGACCATGAGGTGGTGAAGAAATTGCTGAGATCGCTCGATTCTTCATTTGATACTCTGGCACTGATGATTCAAGAGCGTGCTGACTACAAGTCACTTGATCCCGCTGATATCCTCGAGAGGCTAAATACTCATGAGTTCCAAATTTGCCGAGAAGATAGATCTCTATGGTTCGAGCTATGGCAGATCACGTGCTCAAGGCCAAGGCGCTCTCACTCAAGATGAAGACTCGCTAGCAGCCTTGGTGACCTCAAGAACTCGAGCTAGGAACTAGCACTGCTCGTGAAGAAATTTCAGAAGTTCTCAAGACGTGGTCGCCTTGGAAAACCCTCAAGGAGCAATGATTCCACATCAAGTGACTACAAGAAGAGGCTATGCCACAAATGCAAGAAACCTGGCCAGTACATCCAAGATTGTCCTCAGTGGGATAAGGAATCAAAGAAGAAGAAGAAGTACAAGGATTACAGTTCTGATGACGTAAAGAAGAAGAAGAAATCTTCAAAGTCTTCATCATCAAAATCCTCGAGGTCTTCATCTCACAAGAAGAGCAGCTCCAAGAAGGCTTGGGCATTCATTGGCAAGGAAATGGACTCTGAGGCTGAATCTGAGGAACATGAGGACGAGGAGGCATCTGAGGAGTCCGAGTCTGGTGTGGCGAGCCTAGCTCTCGCTACTGCATTTGTCAGCAAGTCTATCTTCAACTCTGAAGAAAATGGCTTCACCAACAAGGCTGATGAAGGCAATGATGACTACGCTCCCACCTATTGCTTCATGGCAAAGGGTGCCAAGATAACTAAATACGCCTCCTCTGACTCTAGTGAGGATGAGTTTGATGAAAATCTCAAGCCCAAATACTCTAAACTTGCTAAAATTGTTGTGAAATAACAAAAGGCCTTTGAAAAGGTTCAAAACATGCTAGATAAAAGTGATGATATGTTGGGTGAAGAAATGGATCGCACTAAAACCTTGACTAAAAATCTTTAGAGACTTCAGTCCAAGTTTGACAATCTTCAAGGTCATCATAACACTCTCTTATCTGATCACAAGAAGCTTTCTTATGAATTTCTTCAAAGAAAGCAAGATCTTGAAAAGCTAAGAGTGGATTATGAAGATCTTCAGAAGGAGCGCGATTCACTACTTGCTCAACAAATCAGCGCTACTCAGGAAGAATTTGTTCCTCCATGTCTGAAGTGCATTGAACGTGAAACTGCTAATTCTTCACCTGAATGTTCAAATGCTTCTAATGCTACAAATTCTTCATATGTCTCTGCTATCACTAATTCCTAATCAGAGGACAATGCAAGTATCACTGATGATGTAGGGCTAAAGGAATTGTACATGACAGGCATGTACAAAAGCCTCAAAGGGCATCAGACTCTTTGTGATGTGCTCAAAAAGTAGATCCTCAACAGAAACCCTAGGAAAGAGGGTATTGCCTTTGAGAGGAAACTCAATGTTGATGGAACATATTGGCAGCCTAAGCAGTACCCCAAAACCTCATGGGTTGCTGCAAAGGGACCTCCAGTTGATCCATCTAACTTATCTGGCTTTACATGTGAATCTCCTCATTCTTCTGATGAGTCATTTGACTCCAACTATAAACTGTTCAAAAACTAGAATGGTGAAGTATTTGCTAGATATGTTGGGATTAACTGCAGGAACGGTTCCCCTATGAAAAAAAATCTGGGTTCCCAAAAGTTACCTCGAAAGTCTTCAGGTGAATGTCCTCATGACACCGCCCGTGAAGAATAGGAACCCCAGATCAAATTCTTCGAATGAACCAAATTCTTCATATGGATTCAAGTCCTCATATGGACCAAATTCCTCACGTGGGTCAAATTCCTCAAACGGATCAAAGTCCTCATATGATTATCATCGTGCTAACAAATCTGTCTCGCAGGGTAAAGCTAAGGGCTATGAATATGTGAATTATTCTTCAAATCATTATGTTAATAAGTCCTCGAAGAATTTCTCTGCTTATTCATATGCTTACCCTAACCCCTCTTATGTGAAATGAAGTGGACTGGCGTCTATGCCACCTTTCTCATATGGTGCTCGCAGAGTGATGAATTCTTTGCCACCCATACAGATGTGGGTGGTGAAGAAAAAGAACTAATCTCTTATGCAGGGTCAGGTCTCCAGACGAGCTCAAAACGTCTGAAGAATTTGCTGGACACCTGAACAGTGCCTGATAGGACGCAGGCTAGTCAAGATGAAATGAGCTTTCATTTCACACGTCCTCATACTGTTTATCTGTTCTAATTGCTCGAAGAAATTGATCTGATGATATTGATGTCATATTCTTCACTGATGAAGTATATAAGTTTGTAAGTTGCACTAATTCATCTGCAGGATGAACAACCCAAAGCCAATGAGTGGGTCCTCGATAGTGGATGTCCGAATCACATGACGGGTGACAAGAATCTATTGATGGATGCTCCTTTATCACCGTCACATCTGAAGCATATCATCTTCACGAACAAAGGCAAAAGTCAGGTATTGGTTCTAGGTAAGGTTGCGATCTCTAAGGACATACACATGGACAAAGTCATGCTTGTCGAGTCCTTAGGATACAACCTCATGTCTGTCCCAATGCTTTGTGATCTTGATATGGTTGTTGTCTTTGGCAAGTATCATTGTGTTGTGATCATGGAAGCTGACAATTCCAAAGCCTTCAAAGGATTTAGGAGAGGAGACTTGTACATTGTTGATTTCTCTACAGGACCACAACCGGTTGTATGCTTACTTGCAAAAGCTTCAGAAGGCTGGCTATGGCATCGACGACTTGGTCATGCTGGCATGAGGAATCTGCACACGCTCGTGAAGAAGAAGCATGTCATTGGCATTGAGAATGTCAAATTCCTCAAGGATCACTTATGCGGAGCCTGTGAAGCTGGAAAGATGACAAAGGCCAAGCATCCAGCGAAGACTATCATGACTACCACTCGACCATTTGAATTGCTTCACATGGATCTCTTCGGTCCTAATCATTTTCTGCTGTTACAAATGATGCTTCTCTATATGGCTTTGTTATTGTTGATGATTATTCTCGTTACACATGGGTACACATTGTCACTTACAAACATGAGGTGCAAGAAGTCTTCAAATGATTTTCCTCGAGGGCTTCAACCAACTTTGGTGTGAAGATCAAGCACATCAGGAGTGACAATGGAACTGAGTTCAAGAATTCTGGTCTTGACGACTATCTTGATGAACTTGGTATTACTCATGAGTTATCTGCTCCTTATACTCCTCAACAGAATGGCGTCGTGGAGCACAAGAATAGAACTCTTGTTGAGATGGCTTGCACTATGCTTGATGAATACAAGACGCCTCGTCGTTTCTAGAGTGAGGCAATTGATACTGCGTGCCACATCATCAACAGAGTATATCTTCACAAATTCTTCAAGAAGACTGCCTATGAACTCCTCACTGACAAGAAACCCAATGTGAGTTACTTCAAAGTCTTCGATGCTAAATGTTGGATTAGAGATCCTCATCACACATCTAAATTTGCACCGAAAGCACATGAGGGTTTCATGCTTGGTTACGGAAAGGACTCGCACACCTACAAAGTCTTCAACAACGTTCTTCACAAGGTAGTTGAAATCAGTAGATGTCGGTTCGATGAAACTAATGGCTCGCAAAGAGAGAACCTACCTTCGTGATAGATGAAGCAAGACCGAGGATTCTATCAAGTTCAAAGCCGTGAGGATGTCATTCCCTCAAGAATCTGTGAAGAATTCATTCCGAACGTGATGAACGCCGAGCTGGCTCACCAAGAAAATAGTCTTGAGGAAAATGCACGAAGATAATGCGATCAAATTCTCAAGACAACCCACTCATCCTCGTATTGAAAACGGCGCAAATCGAGAAGATAATCGATGACATTGAAGCACCAGGTCCTCCCACACACTCAAAAGCTTCACATTTGTCTAACTTTTGTGGGCACTTTGCTTTTGTCTCTATCATAGAGCCCACTAAGGTAGATGAAGAATTTCTGGAGCCTGAGTGGATTCAAGCTATGCAAGAAGAATTACATCGTTCAAGCTCAACAACGTCTGGAACCTGGTCAAACGCCCGAGATCCTCGCAAGCACAACATTATTGGCACAAAGTGGATCTACTGCAACAAGCAAGATGAAAATGGCCTTGTGGTGAGGAATAAGGCACGGCTTGTAGCTCAAGGCTACACACAGGTTGAAGGAATTGACTTCGATGAAACTTTTGCACCTGTTGCTAGACTTGAGGCTATTCACATATTACTTGCTTATGCTAACCATCATGATATTATCTTACAACAAATGGATGTGAAAAGTGCATTCCTCAATGGTAAGCTTGAGGAAGAAGTATATGTTGCTCAACCACCAGGTTTTGAAGATCCAAAGAATCCTGACAAAGTCTTCAAGCTCAACAAGGCCCTGTATGGCCTCAAGCAAGCCCCTCGGGCGTGGTATTATACTTTGAAGGAATTCCTCATGAAGAAAGGCTTCAAACCCGGTTCACTCGACCCAACTC
The DNA here is from genome assembly GCA_021437245.1 of Aegilops speltoides. NCBI lineage: Eukaryota > Viridiplantae > Streptophyta > Magnoliopsida > Poales > Poaceae > Aegilops > Aegilops speltoides. The sequence continues at coordinate 340,195,590 of CM038147.1, read as the reverse complement.
TTTTCACTAAGTCTTATGATGATGAATTATTTGTGTACCAAATATATGTTGATGATATCATTTTTGGCTGTACTGACCAACGATATAGTGATGAATTTGCCTATATGATGAGTGAAGAATATCAAATGTCTATGATGGGAGAATTGAAGTTCTTTTTAGGTCTTCAAATTCGTCAGCAGCGCAATGGGATATTCATATCTCAGGAGAAATACCTCAAGGACGTATTGAGAAAATTCGGCATGCAAGATTGCAAAGGGGTCAAAATTCCAATGCCCACAAATGGCCATGTGTGCAGTGATGAAAATGGTCAAGACTTTGATCAAAAGGTATACTGCTCCATGATTGGCTCTTTACTGTACCTATGTGCATCTAGGCCAGATATTATGCTTAGTGTTTGCATGTGTGCCCGATTTCAAGCTACACCAAAGGAATCACACCATAAGGCTGTGAAGCATATTCTTCGATACTTAGCTCACACACCAACACTTGGGTTATGGTATCCCAAGGGCTCTTCTTTTGATCTCATTGGATATTCAAACTCTGACTATGCTGGCGATCGCGTGGACCACAAGTCAACATCAGGCACATGTCATTTCCTCGAACGATCCTTGGTCTGTTGGTCATCGAAGAAATAGAACTGCGTATCACTCTCCACTACAGAAGCTGAGTACATTGTTGCTGGATCGTGCTGTGCTCAACTACTATGGATGAAGCAAACACTCGAGGACTATGGCGTCAACGTGAAGAATGTGCCTCTCTACTGTGACAATGAGAGTGCTATCAAGATTGCTCATAACTCAGTTCAGCACTCGAAGACCAAGCACGTCCAGATTTGTCATCATTTTCTTCGTGATCATGTGTTGAAGGGCGACATCTCCATCGACCACGTTAGCACTTGTAACATCCCAAAATTCTAAATTTTGGAATGTTATATTAAATAGATAGATTGATTCTTTGTTTGATTGTTGTGTGATTGATTGAGTAAAATTCGAAACTTTTGAAAGTTAAATGAGAGGGAATAAAAGGACTTTCCCAAACCTTCTTTTTGCATTCGTGATCTCCGTGAATTCAAATTCTTTTCACCACAAAACCCTGGAGAGAAGATGACATGACTTCTTCCATTTATTTAAATGACAAGGGGTGTTGAAAATATTTCCAACCCAGGAACTTTATGCAACTCAATGATTTTCATGAGCGAAGATAAAATGACTTCTTCAAAACATATGAAATATGAGTTGGGAGTTTCAAATTCAAAGTTCTTTTGAATTTATTTTTCAATTTGGAGTTATTTGAGTTTTATTCAAATTATTTTTCTCCAAAAATAAAATATATGGAAAATAGGGTAACATGATTCCCTACATCAGAAAATTGGAGAGAAATAAATTTGAATTAATTTTGGTATTTTAAAAATGATTTTTATTGAATTTTACTAGGGCAGAAGCACTTTTGCTTTATTTGAATTTGTGTGTATTTTATTTTACTTTAGAAAAATGTACATGTCATAGAAAATCTTTTTCTGAAAATTTTGATATATTATATGCCTATAGTATTTTTATAATTTTGCTGGTTTATTCTTTTTTTTGTTGTTTTCTGTAATGTGTTTAAAAAAATAAAAAAAATATTCCTTCCACCGAACTGGGCCTGCCTCGCCTCACCAGGCAGCTGCCCAGCCTCAGCTCCCGCCTGCCCCTCGAGCTCCCGCCAGATCACTTTGCAGACGCGTCGCCGCCGCCAGGACTGCGTCGAACACGCCTCCTCTTGCCCTCGCCCACGCCATCGCCGCCTCTCCCTCCTATAAATACTCCTTGGGACCCGAGATCCCATTTCGCCGCCACCACGCTTATTCGACCCTTGCCGCGGCCAGTTCGCAGCACGCTCCTCGCGCCGTCGCCGATTGCTTGCGCGCCACCGCAGCTTCCCACTCAGCGCCGCTTTCACCGCCGCCTGCATCCGCGTCCGCTCATTGCCGACGCCGCCGCCCGAACCTTGTCGCCGAGCCGACCACCGCTAAATGTTAACCGCCCGTGGTTTTCGACGGAAATCAAATCCCAACCTAAATAAACCGATTGGTTTTCCCCGGTTTTCTTTATGTTTTTTTCCTAGATCTAGTTTTCCGATGTTTAGATCGAAAAAACGAGCGTTCGTTATTTAGTCTATTCGTTTTCTGTTTATTTTCGGCCAGGGACCTATCTGTGAAGATTTTATTTACAGATTAGTCCCTAATCTTCAAACCCTCACTACTTTTTACCCGTTAGTCGGAATCCAACGAAACCAACGCCCACTTCTTCGTTATGATCCCCTCTATCCAGTAATCCAATTCAAACATGTTTTTGAAAATTTAAAATTTGAATTAGATCAGATTTGAATTTGAACTTCGTTTGATCATAACTTGAGTTTTATAACTCCGATTTGAGTGATTCTTCTTGCATCTCAAAGCTCTTGACCTAAACTTTCTGATAAGGCCAAATTCACATAATTTTGGTACTGTTAGAAATTGTTTTACGCTGCAAGAGTTATTTGCTTGGTTTTGATGTTTTCCGAGTTGTTCTCTTCGTTCTTTCCAATCCTTTGAGTGATTGCTTATGTGTGGTTACTATTGCTTGCTCACGATAGATTGACCGGAGAGTGACGAGTAGAACTATCAAGAGTTTTGAGTGCGAATCATCTTCATCAACATTGCAGGCAAGTTCACACTTTGATCTTATCCCCTATTACCCAGTTTTATTGCATTAGTTCAATCCTCCAAACAATTGCATGATTAGGATCTGAACTGAATTGTGGGTTTTGGGAAGTAGATGAGGTAGTACCTATTACCTGTTTTATTATCAAACCCTTGGGAGTTACTTCAACGTTATGCTTATATTGCTATGCTATGCTAGTAGGCGTGGATTGGGTGAGTGTATCCATGACAGATGTGAGACTGTTATTTAATGGTTTGTTTAAGGTGACAACTTTAACACACATCTGGGTGGATTGAGGCACCTGGTTACTGCAGGACTTGCCTGTCTAGGCACCTGGGTTTCCAGGACTTGCCTGTTTTTCTTTGCACCGCCACCCAGGCTCAAAGGGATCATGAGATTATTCAAACTAGAAACTTACGTGTGCAGCCACAAGCCATTATGGGCTCTGGCATAGTAGATTAAGTCATGCGAACTCTTACGGGTGGACTAGCAGATGTAGGGGAAAGTAGGTGTACCGGTCTACCCTATGTAAGGTGCTAGCGCTTCCGAAAGACTATGTCTCGGTCATCCGTTTCTCAAACATCATGTAGTGCGAGAAATCCCACGGAGGCGATCGAGTCTTGTGGGGAAAAGTGCGCAAACCTCTGCAGAGTGTATAAACTAATCATGGTTAGCCGTGTCCCCAGTTATGGACGTTTTGAGTATCTAGTACTTGGATATCCTGTGAATCTCAACATGTTACTCTAATTTAATATTGTTGGGTTAATGAGTACTTTTAATTGGGATTGAGAATGCTGTCAACCATTCTCAATGTTTAACAACCACCATGATAGTTAAATAAATTTATTCCTTTGCGAGGGAAAATTGGCTTTACGCAAAATCAGAACCATAGAGCTTTTCCACCAGCCAAATATGCATGTAGTGATAGTCTTTATGCATCATTGCTTTATGGTGTGAATTTGCCAGTACATTCAATGTACAGACCCTCTGTGGCTGCAACGCCTCATGTTGCGTGATCTTCTGACAGTAAGTGATACGTTAGGGTTATGATTTCCTATACTCAACTTTGCCGTTGGTGTTGATGGGAATCCATAACCTTGTTACTTCCGCTATTTTGGATTGAGGTAATAGTATTTACGTTACTTTATACATGTGATTTACCTCTGTTATAAATCATCGAGTACTGTGTGTGTCAGCATACCGATCCAGGGATGACACGTAAGCACAGAGACTTGACCCATTCGGGTCGGGTCGCTACAAGATGGTATCAGAGCACATGTTGACTGTAGGACGTGACCCTAGAAACTGGCAAGCCCATAGGAAATATTTTTCTCTACTACATTTTCAAATAGATCTTTTACCTCTCTTCTCTTCTGAGCTTATTCAAATATTCTCTTTAGTGAGACTATACCTTTACCCTTTTTGACCCCTCGAAGATTCGACTGATGAGACCACTCCAAGGAGTACAAGATATTAGACAACTAAGACTACTTTGGAATAAAGAGGATTTTACTGTGCATTGCAATGATGGAAACTACAATGGTTGAAGTCTCTGAAGACTAGGCGAATTGGAAGGCTCTGAAGAATTTCCAGATTTGTATGACCTAAGAAGGCTACACTTATGGAACTTGACAAGACTAAGGAAGCTTTCAATACCCAAGATCAAGGTGTATCGGAGAAAGACCTGAACATGGAGCATTAGAACTCAAAGTTTTGTCAAGAAAGCCCCAAGACAGGAAATATCAACTATGGAATGATAGCTCATGGAAATGACAAGAGCAGAAACATGGATATCCATGATGCCATCGCTCGCTCATGTTATTGTCACCGTGAGGTGTTAAGGAAGCATCTTTCGGAAGAATTGGATGACAAAAGGGCTAATGGAGCACCTGCCAGCAAGAGATTAAGTTTTAACCTTAGCTGGTGTATCACTAGGAGCTGGAGTATTACATCAAGGATTTTAAGATGGACTTTAGGAAGTCACATTTGACAAGGAGGCATTTCGTGAAGAATTCAGGATCTAGAAACTGAAAGTAGCCAAACTGGAGGGACAAAACCTCGAGATACCGGAGATTAGTTAGGAGCTGAAGGATAGAAGGACATGATTCATGTCAAGGAGGTTGAAACCCAGAAGTTCGGAACGCAACTCCAGAATATTAAAGGACGTCAGCAGAAACTTCGCATCAACAGAGATGATTTGGCAAAAGAACCTGAGAAGGACAAGCATGATCGAAAGATGCCATTGGAGACATGACCAAGACTTGAAGAATTTAATGACGTTGAGATCTATTGACCATTAGAATACCAAACCCCGTTGTACTAACGTTAGATGCGACGATTGTGAGCTGTCATTTGTTTGTTGTTTTTCCGACAGCCACAATAAAACCTGTCTTTTCAAAACTATAGTTTGTATTGTGTGCATCCCTCTCGATCTCTCTTATCCCACCCCAAAACCCATGGACCCCATAGAGGATGAATGGAGATGAGCTTATATTTTCTGGACCGATGAGTCAATTGGAGATGGACCAATGGATTCAGAACATGGAGGATCATATGGAGAATAACCCTATAGCCGGAAAGGATATAGCCCAGCATGCTCTTCCGTTCTTTGAAAGAGGTGCTACTACCTGATGGAGGATGTACCAAACCATCAATGGATGGCAAGGAGTAACCACTTGGAATGAATTTAAGTTGACCTTGCTAAAGTCTCAGCTTGTGTCCCAGAAGATGAAGCCTTATGGAAGGGTTATGAAGAAACCTTGTGCATACAAGCTTTATGGAGAAATAGGACACAACCATAAAGAAAACAAGGACAAATACCCTCATAAGCGGGGATTTACCAAAGGAGTTAGCAGAGGATCTCAGGGAACTTCGGTTGGAGATTGTTCCCAAAGGTTTTATTGCAGCAATGGAAGTTCAGTCTACATTATTGGGAAAGATCCGTGAAGCTCAGAAGGATGACAAAGAGATTTCTGAGTTAAAAGAGAGGATGAGAAGAGGAAAGACCAAAGGTTTTCGTAAGGATGAGCACGACACCTTATGGTTTGAGGATAGTGTATATGTTCCCAATAACGCAAAGATTGGGAAGTAAATACTTCAAGAGGCTCATGACTCACCATACTCGATTCGCCTTGGAAACACCAAGATGTATTTGGATTTGAAGGAGTGTTTCTGGTGGACTGGTATGAAGAAGGATATTATGGAGTATGTAGTTGTAGGTGATGTATGCCAGAGAGAGTACAAGCAGAGCATCAGAAGCCAGCAGGATTACTACAACCTATGCCGATACCCGAATGGAAGTGGGATAAGCCTGGCATGGGTTTCATTACCGGATTTCCCAGAACCCGAACGGGAAATGACTCTATCTGGGTAGTAGTTGATTCGCTTGACCAAAGTGGCTCGCTTTATCCTAGTGAAAACCACCTATACAAGTGCGAAGTTGGCCAAGATAAATTGACCAGGATTGTATGTCTGCATGGAGTTCCGAGGACCATCATATCAGATAGAGGAACACAATTTACCTCAAAGTTTTGGAATCACCTGCACCAGACTTTGGGTACTAGGCTAGAGTTCAGTACAGCCTTTCATCCGCAGACAAATGGATAGACCGGGAGAGTCAAACAGATTCTGGAGGACATGTTGAGAGCGTGTGCGCTAGATTATGGAACTAGTAGGGATCATAATCCACCTTATGCAGAGTTCTCATACAACAACAGTTACCAAGCCAGTTTGAAGATGGCCCTTTTGAAGCTTTGTATGGGAGAAGGAGCCAGACACCGTTGATGTGGGATGAAGTTGGAGACCGTCAGTTGTTTGGATCAAATGTGATCAAGGATTCAGAAGAGAATGTTAAGTTGCTTCGAGATAGACTGAAGGTAGCTCAGTCCTGGCAGAAGAGTTAAGCAGGCTCAAAAACGCAAGGAGGAAGTCTATGAAATTGGAGATAGAGCATGTCTTCGTGTGTCCCCTCTGCGAGGAGTTAAACGATCTGGAGTTAAGGGAAAGTTAGCCCCGAGATTTGTAGGACCATACCGAGTTTTGGAGCGTATGGGAGAAGTGGCCAACAAGTTGGAGTCACCCGAAGGACTGTCAGAAGTTCATGATGTGTTTCACATTTCCCAGTTGAAGAAGTGCCATGCAGAGATGGCCAATATTCCCCTGTAAAGATGCTTGACCCTGGAAAGGATAATGATGTTCCACGAAGTGGAGTATGGACTTCATAAGTATAAATTTTTATCTCGATATGTTGGATACCCCCAAGAGCATGAAGTAAAGAAGTATTACTATTGGATATAAAGGAGGTATGATGTTGGATATATGGATCAATGGAAATTCCATGATGAGTCTGAGTAATCATGTCCTAGTTTGGTGCTAATAGAAGGAAGGAAGACAGTACAATTGGATGGATTTAAGAATGCTAGGAAGTTGGATGTTGGAATAATGATCAGTTGCCCTGACGATGAGTTCAAGGTTTACAAGTGATGAGATGGGCCATGACCCACAGGCCCCAGGACCTGCCAAGAAGCAAGCACGCTCTTGCTGGAGGAAAAACCCTGGAAGAAGTTACGACTTTATCAACCGACGATTTTATAGGAGCAACGCAAAACCTGAGAGTTGTGAAGGAACGATAGATTTTTGTTTGGCTTGCAGAATAAATGGAATTATCCGAACTTGGTTCGTCGACAAGAGAAATTCTGCAATGCTTGTGAGGATGACCGAGTGTTAGAATGCGAGATTCGCTAAACCATATACAAGATAATGATTTAAAAGTAGATGGATTGATCACCATACCGACTTACTCTTATTATTCGCCTTGCTATGTGGGATGGTAAATCTGAGTGACTTACCTATAGTAGAGAGACGACGATCAAAACCTTGTTTGAACCTTAGAAGGGTATAAGTATTTTCCATTGTACAAGGCAGCTGTTGCCAATCGTAGGATATACGGTGAGGTTCAACCCAGACCCGTGTTCTGCAGGAGAGACCATAAATTGTTGACCACCATGAGATATCAATAGCTAATTAGTATTGGCGCCAGACCCGTCAGCTAAGAAGACCCAGTCTCGGAATAATCGTACCAAGATGAAAGGACAGAAGTATTGAGGAAAAGTTATGCCACTACCGGAAGAGCCCAGAGAAGGAATTTTCCTGAGATCTGAGAAGACCGACACTGTCAGGAATAAGGATGGAGTATATGAGTTTTAATGGAACCGTAACCATGCTTCTAAGGGTGGTAGCACCCGAGAACACGGAGACGACTTTTGAAGACCCCAAACCCTAACCTATTTCTTGCTAGCCTCTTCGAATCTCGAGGACGAGATTCATTTTAAGGGTGGTAGGTTTGTAACATCCCAAAATTCTAAATTTTGGAATGTTATATTAAATAGATAGATTGATTGTTTGTTTGATTGTTGTGTGATTGATTGAGTAAAATTCGAAACTTTTGAAAGTTAAATGAGAGGTAATAAAAGGACTTTCCCAAACTTTCTTTTTGCATTCGTGATCTTCGTGAATTAAAATTCTTTTCACCACAAAACCCTGGAGAGAAGATGACATGACTTCTTCCATTTATTTAAATGACAAGGGGTGTTGAAAATATTTGAATTTCATTTGGGAAATATTTCCAACCTAGGAACTTTATGCAACTCAATGATTTTCACGAGCGAAGATAAAATGACTTCTTCAAAACATATGAAATATGAGTTGGGAGTTTCAAATTCAAAGTTCTTTTGAATTTATTTTTCAATTTGGAGTTATTTGAGTTTTATTCAAATTATTTTTCTCCAAAAATAAAATATATGGAAAATAGGGTAACATGATTCCCTACATCCGAAAATTGGAGAGAAATAAATTTGAATTAATTTTGGTATTTTAAAAATGATTTTTATTGAATTTTACTAGGGCAGAAGCACTCTTTGCTTTCTTTGAATTTGTGTGTATTTTATTTGACTTTAGAAAAATGTACATGTCGTAGAAAATCTTTTTCTAAAAATTTTGATATATTATATGCCTATTGTATTTTTATTATTTTGCTGGTTTATTCTTTTTTTTGTTGTTTTCTGTAATGTGTTAAAAACAATAAAAAAATAAAATATTCCCTCCGCCGAACTGGGCCGACCCGGCTCACCAAAGCCGCTGCCCAGCCCACCGCCTTCGCCGCTTGGCCCACGAGCTCCGCCCCGCCAGCCTTTCTTGCCACGGCGTCGCCGCCGCGGACTGCGTCGAACACGCCTCCTCTTGCCCCTCGCCCACGCCATCGCCGCCTCTCCCTCCTATAAATACTCCGCCCGGGACCCCAAGATCCCGTTTTCGCCGCCGCCACCACTCCTCGACCCGTCGCCGCCGGCGAGGTCTGCCGCACGCCGCCCTCGCGCCGTCGCCGCACTTCTACCGTGCCACCGCAGTTGCTCCACCCCGCGCCGCTCTTCACCGCCGCCTGCACTACTGCCTCCACTCGCCGTCGACACCGCCGCCCGAACCTTGTCGCCGGAGTTAGCCGCCGCTCATCGTTAACCGCCATTGTGGTTTTCGACGGGAAAACCGTCCGAACCGGTAAATAAACTGATTGGTTTTCCCCGGTTTTCTTTATGTTTTTTTTCCCTAGATCTGGTTTTATTACACAGCGAACGTCCGCTGTTTAGGTCGGAAAAACGAGCGTTCATTATTTAGTCTATTCGTTTTCTGTTTATTTTCGGCCAGGGACCTATCTGTGATGATTTTATTTACAGATTAGTCCCTAATCTTCAAACCCTCACTACTTTTTACTCGTTAGTCAGAATCCAACGAAACCAACGCCCACTTCTTCGTTATGATCCCCTATATCCAGTAATCCAACTCAAACATGTTTTTGAAAATTTAAAATTTGAATTAGATCAGATTTGAATTTGAACTTCGTTTGATCATAACTTGAGTTTTATAACTCCGATTTGAGTGATCGTGTTTGCATCTCGAAGCTCTTGACCTAAACTTTCTGATAAGGCCAAATTCACATAATTTTGGTACTGTTAGAAATTGTTTTATGCTGCAAGAGTTATTTGCTTGGTTTTGATGTTTTCCGAGTTGTTCTCTTCGTTCTTTCCAATCCTTTGAGTGATTGCTTATGTGTGGTTACTATTGCTTGCTCACGATAGATTGACCAGAGAGTGACGAGTAGAACTATCAAGAGTTTTGAGTGCAAATCATGTTCATCAACATTGCAGGCAAGTTCACACTTTGATCATATCTCCTATTACCCAGTTTTATTGCATTAGTTCAATCCTCCAAACAATTGCATGATTAGGATCTGAACTAAATTGTGGGTTTTGGGAAGTAGATGAGGTAGTACCTATTACCTGTTTTATTATCAAACCCTTGGGAGTTACTTCAACGTTATGCTTATATTGCTATGCTATGCTAGTAGACGTGGATTGGGTGAGTGTATCCATGACAGATGTTAGATTGTTATTTAATGGTTTATTTGAGGTGGCAACTTTAACACACATCTGGGTGGATTGAGGCACCTGGTTACTCCAGGACTTGCCTGTCTAGGCACATGGGTTTCCAGGACTTGCCTGTTTTTCTTGGACCGCCACCCGTGCTCAAAGGGATCATGAGATTATTCAAACTAGAAACTTCGTGTGCAGCCACAAGCCATTATGGGCTCGCATAGTTGATTAAGTCATGCGAACTCTTACGGGTGGACTAGCAGATGTAGGGGAAAGTAGGTGTACCGGTCTACCCTATGTAAGGTGCTAGCGCTTAGAAAGACTATGTCTCGGTCATCCGCTTCTCAAACATCATGTAGTGCGAGAAATCCAACGGAGGCGATCGAGTCTTGTGGGGAAAAGTCAAAACCTCTGCAGAGTGTATAAACTAATCATGGTTAGCCGTGTCCCCGGTTATGGACGTTTTGAGTATCTAGTACTTGGATATCCTGTGAATCTCAACATGTTACTCTAATTTAATATTGTTGGGTTAATGAGTACTTTTAATTGGGATTGAGAATGTTGTCAACCATTCTCAATGTTTAACAACCACCATGATAGTTAAATAAATTTATTCCTTTGCAGTAGGGAAAAATTGGCTTTACGCAAAACTGTAATCATAGAGCTTATCCACCAGCCAAATATGCATGTAGTGATAGTCTTTATGCATCATTGCTTTATGGTGTGAATTTGCCAGTACATTCAATGTACTGACCCTCTGTGGCTGCAACGTCTCATGTTGCGTGATCTTCTGACAGTAAGTGATACGTTAGGGTTACGATTTCCTATACTCAACTTTGCCGTTGGTGTTGATGGGAATCCACAACCTTGTTACTTCCGCTATTTTGGATTGAGGTAATAGTATTTACGTTACTTTATACATGTGGTTTACCTCTTTTATAAATCCTCGAGTACTGAGTGTGTCAGCATATCGATCCAGGGATGACACGTAAGCACAAAGACTTGACCTATTCGGGTCGGGTCGCTACAGCACTAAAGATCAACTGGCCGATATCTTCACTAAGCCCTTGGATGAGAAGAGATTTAGCAGGTTACGATGTGAGCTAAATATCCTAGAATCTTCAAATGTCTCTAAAACGGACACACATCCTAACACTTATGCTGACTTGATGACTTAGATGCGCAACGCACGAAGTAACGTTTTTCTTCAATCAATGAAGACTAACCCTCTAAGTGTGAAGAAATTAATGAAGAAATTGATTCTCAGAGCCCTATGACAATTGTACACGGTGTTTGGAATCAGCTTTCTTATACGGTGGGTTACGCCACCACCCAAAGTTGGAAATCTTCAATTAAGTTTTTCTTCGTTTTTGAAATTCCTCAGTTTTTCAAATTCTTCAACTTTGCATTGTCTTCACTCTTTCCGGTGTTGTTCTTCAATGGAATATATATATATATATATGTATGAGTTTTATGTCCTCTACATCATTCACTTATTGCTAATTCTTCAAGTTGTTTTCTTCTGCTAAGTGAATGTGATCGGACCCTTCCCTTCTGTGCTAAACTCAACCCAGTCTATTCACAAATTCTTCATGTGCGTTATAATTGAAACTCGTTCAAAATCTTCACTGTGTCCTTGACAGCTAAAGAAATTACGAACGAAATTTTTAAACTTATCTTATTTAAATTTTCGGCTTTGCAGCTCAAACCGTTCCACTTCTCATGACAATACTTATCTATTCACCCACGATCCTACACGATCGCCACCTCTCATTACGTGGGTGACACATGTCACACGAATGAGAAGGGCCAGGGGCACGTTCGTCCAAATTCCCTCGGGTGAACAATTTTTCACTCCCTCTATAAATACCCCTGTCTCTTCCTCACTTCACTTTCACCTCACTCGCGCTCTCTCCCGCTTGAGCTTCCCAAAACCCTAGCGCCACCACTACTTCTTTGTCGCCGGTGAGGAAGAGCTTCACTACCTCGACCTCGTCGACATCGTACTCGTGCCGGTTGCGGATTTCTTCACTCTGCCGCCGCCGTAGCTGTCTTCCTCTGCCGAGTTAGGGCGTGGATAATCTGACCCGACGGACTTCACATCTACTCTTCCTAGTTCGTCGAGTTCTTCACTTCGGGTAATTAGAAGTTACTTTTACTGCCCTATTTGATTCTCAAGTTTTCTTGAAAATCTTAAAAAGTGTTTATTCTTCAAATCTTCACATACATGAACACCTCACATGTTATCAGCTCTTGATTTGTTTCTCTAAGCTATGATTTTCTTCAAGATTCCTCAATTGTGTGGATTTTCAATCTATACAACTCTGGAACCTAAGACAAAGAACGCTTAGTGAAATTACTTAAGACTCATCTGGTCAAATTCCTCAAAACCTATTCATTTTTAAAAAACCTTCTGAGAACGCATATGACCTTTCCAAATTCCTCGCAACTATACTCTGTTCACAGGTACAAATGTCAGCTGCTGAATCACTAGGTTCTCATCAACTTGACTCATTTGCAGTGTCCCTCGAAGAAAAATTGCACACCTCTTCAGAAACTTCAGTTGTTCATATTCCTCAGCTGAAGAAAATGGCTGACAAGAACCCACAGAAGGGAGGAAATAGGCCTGAGGTCAATACTGCGTTTGAAATCCCTGAGGACATTTATGCTGGATACTGCACTCCTGATGAAGCCAAGTTTGGCAAGGAGGACAAGAATCAGTGCAAGAGAGAGGAGATGGGCATGAGAATGGAGGGAGTACAGGTATGTTACTCGCAAGTATATGAAGAAATTCACGCTCAACCCTCCATGCTCAAGACCTCCATTGGCACCAGGCCAAGAAGCAGATCCCACTAGCCTCAAGCGCGGTGAGGACTATGCTGATGAATGGGCAAAGCGCCAGGCCAAATTGGCCAAGCAAGCAAAGGAAGCAGTGAAGAAATTCAATGCAGACTCTGCTGCAGCTGCTGCCTCTGCTGAGGCCTCTGCTAGTCAGCCAAAGAAGGCAATGCATAAGAAGCCTGCGCATAAGTCCAGTGCTTCTCCTTCAATGCCCTCACTGCCAAGCTCCTCTGCTATGCCCTCAAGGCCAGATTCTTCAAGGCCCTCATGGCAAATTCCTCATACTGCTCCTTCAAAGTCCTTAGCTCCTGCGTCAAAGTCTTCAGCTGCTCCCACCAAATCCTCGGCACCTGTGCATCTCGCCTCGTGCCAAAGGACTCAAGGCTTCTCAATTTCCTCAGGAGCATCTGCAAGCTCCTCAGCTGCTCGAAATTCCTCACCTGGTCCCTCTCTGCTGAAGAAAAAGGCCATTGCTGGACGAGGCATTTGACCAAGTCCTCATAAGAAGCAGGTCGCCTTCCAAGTTCCCTCTGATGATGATGAGGCTGATGATGAAGAACTTGCCAAATTCATCAGAGACAGGCAAGCCAGGGCCGCTAGAGCCAAAGGCAGCAATGTGCCACTGATGTTGGATCCAAAGTTGATCCTCGACTACATTGACCTATGGCACAAGGATCCTAACACGCCTTTGCCGGAGATGAACCTCACTCCTGGTCAGAGTCATGTTCTGACTGCCTTCATTGAGGAAGAAAAGTGAAAATTTGAACAAGGCAAAAGTTTGAAGAAAGCGCAGTACAAGAAACAGCGCTACCTCAAGGACAATGTCCTCACTCTCACCCCTGATCAGCTCCTTGATTTGCAAGTTAAAATGAAGCAACTGAGTGATGAATTTGATCGCTACCATGCTGATTGGAAGGGCGCCAAGGTGCGGTTTGTCAATCTGATGAAGAAATTCACCTCAAGTGCTGCTCCTCCTGTGCACGTTGAAGTTACTCAGTCAAGCATCCGCTCACCCTCTTCAAGAACATGCCAAGACCACTGATGACAATCGATCTGCTGAAGAAAATGAGAGTGCCAGTGCTGATGACTCCATTCCAGCCGCTGAAGATATTGTCAATGAAGAATTGAAGACCCAGCCTGAAGCTGCAGAAGAGCCTGAAATTCCTCAGCCTGAGAAACCTGAGATTGCGATTCCTGAGGTGGTGATGCAATTGACTGACACTCCTCGGCCCAAGCCAAAGGATCCTTTCTCAAAGAAGCAAAAATTCAAGGCTGATGATTTCTTCGGCGAGCACGTGTTCTTCACTGAATTCAACCCCTATGACAGTGCTCATCTTAGAAGGAAGCGTTTCTGGACTGCCAGCCAGGCCAACTTCTATTCCTCACTGCTTTTCAACAAGGACAAAGTCTTCGATCACGAGCATATTCCTCATGTGGACATGGAATCTATGTCGTGCTTTTCTCAAGTCCTCAGCATGCTTCATGATGCAGGCTTGCTCAACTTCTGCTCTAACATAGTTGATTGGAATGAAGAGCTCATTCTTCAGTTCTACGCAACTCTGCATATCACAGGTGATGCTACTGACATCAACTTGTGGGTGTTGGACTGGATGACTGAGAACACTCATTACAAGGCACCAGCCTCTGAATTGCTTCGTGCCTTGCCAATCAGTCCTCCACCTGACTGTGCATGTTGTGTGTACAATGAGACTGAACTCACTGCTCACTATATGCAAGTGCTCATGAAGCCGCTGAAGCCGGGTCAAGCTCCAAGGACCAAATTCCCCGTGAAGGAATTGCTCTATGTGCCCAGAACCATCTACCACATTCTGACGAAGACCATGAGTCCCATCAAAGGCCATGACTCATCTGATGAAGAAATTATCAGAATGATGAAGAATATGCTTTTCAACATCATGCATGGCATCCCCATAAACTATCATGATTTCTTTATGAGGACTCTGGCAAATGTTGCACTTTCACCATTTGAGCTGAAGCCTTATGCGCCGTGGATCATGAGATTACTCAGAACAAGGTCTTCACTCAACTACAAGGCTGATTTTCAGAATCACCTCAGCTACTTGCCCCCTATCGAAGTCCTCAAGCGGACAATTTCCTCATCTGATGAGAAGGGCAAGTCACCAGCCGTTATCGATGAAGGCATTCGTCCATTGGATGGTCAATTCCGCAAAGCTGCATCTTATTCCACCAAGGATGACTCTGCCACTCATGATTCTGCTGCCAATGCTGCCAAGACAAGTCCTCAAGCTACTGCTCCTCGTGTGATGGCTGACCGTGAACTGCTTATAAGTCTTCACCATAAGGTGGATCAAAACCACAAGTGGTTTAAGCATTAGTTTGGCTCTATTCTTCACAACATGACCTCTACACATAATGCAGTGAAGAAAAACCATTACTACCTCCATGAAGTTTTTGATCGCACCTGGGCTATTCTGTCACATCTATATGGTGAAGAAGATCTGAAGCAAATGGACTTCAAGGAAGACTTCGACTGTTCTGCTCCTCCACCGAAGAAATACAAGAAGGTCAAGGTTCCTTCCTTGGTGGCCAGCTCATATTCTTCCTCGCGCGCCACGGACAAGCATGAAGACTTGGATGACACTCCAACAGGCCCTACAACGACTCAAGACCCTGACAACTCTGGCGCTCCTCCATCATCATGATATTCTTCAGGGGCGTTAGTCCTCAGTTTTGACCCTTTTGGTCATTCAATGACAAAGGAGGAGAAATTGAGTTAGTCTTCAAGCGGGTCTATCCTATATGGGCGTTTTTTTTACTAAGGTACAACTCTCGTTCTTCTGATGACTTTGCTGGATCGAGTTGTAATGCTAAACACTATGGTGGCCTGATACTTTTGTTGTGTTCTTCTGCATGCTTATTCCTCATTAATGTCAATGCACGCATGCTGAATTACATCAGTCACCATATTTCATCATGGATTTCAAAATTCTTCATATTATATATCAAATGCGTGTATGAATTACAAGATATAGGGGGAGATCTCCATGATTATACTCTTCAAGTGTGCATTGCTTCAAAAGCAAATTCCTCACTATGCACAGCTTCAGGGGGAGTTCTTCTATATCTTGCAATCAAATTCCTCAACATCGGTATCTACACTTCATATATTTATCCCCATTGAAAACTTAACCTATATTGTCATCAATCACCAAAAAGGGGGAGATTGTAAGTGCATCTAGTGCCCCTTAGTGATTTTGGTGTATTGAAGACTTATAGGTTAAGGGACTGATGTGTTTGTGAGTGTACACAGGTCTATAAGTCTATGAGGAGTTTGATATTTACAGAGAAATTTGACCCCTAAAAATGAAGTTCTTCAATTGAAGACTTTGGATTTCTGAAGACTTTCTAAAGACTTTGAAAGTGAAGAAATTGGTGTGACCCTGAAGACTTGGCAATAATTCGAGGAACATGAAGCGTGAAGACTTTTGTTTTCGTAGTTTCATTTTCTCTTTTCTTGAGTCATAGGAAACACGGTACTGTTAAAGGGGGTCGAGAAAATAGTAAGGAAAATTTTCCATGTGATGCTCAACTCAAAATCCTACACCTACCAATCCCTTCAAGTGAAGCCATTGGAAATCTCATATAGTTCAGTCAAATTCATCAGTGACAGAGATGCAGTTCTTCTGTTCACTGAGGACTTTGCTCTGACTGAGGAGTTAGGAATTTGCCAAAGTGAATTGCCTACACAAAGAGGAACATGATAGCCCCGAGGAATTTGAGAGTCAAATTTCCGATCGTTCTTTGTCTTCTTGGCTGTCCCAAAATATCTTATCCACCTAACGCTCATATCATTGAAGGGCATTTATGTCTTATCATGTCGGGCTGCTCCCTAGGCTATAAATAGCAGCCCCTACAACCACTAGCTGGTTGGATGCTCCGAGAGAACTTGACACTTGTCATTTGAGAACAACCCATCCTCCGAGGACTTTGAGCGAAAATCATCGAGTGAGGAAAATCCCAAAACCAAACCCCCACAAACCCAAAGTGATTGAGCATCATCAAGAAATTGATCTGCGTGGATCCGCCGCTTGTTACCTTTGAAGATCTGTGCTTCTTCCAGACGGTTAGGCGTCAAGGTCTAGAGCATCCAAGAGGAATTGTGGATCGCCGAGTGACCAAGTCTGTGAAGGTTTGGAAGTCACCAAGACTTACCACAAGTGATTGGACGAGACCTGCGTGGTCTTAGTTCAAGGAGAATACGGCGAGGACTGGGTGTCCCGAGTTCGCTGGGTGTCCGGATCTGTGTGTCCTCGAGTTTAAATACTCACCGCTCCAACCAGACGTATAACCGAGACAGCAGCTTGAACTGGTTTACCAAATCATTGTCTTCACCAACCGACCGGTTCTATTTCCTCAACTCTTCCATTTCCTCATTCTCATGTTGCATGTTGTTCATATCTCGTGCTTGAAGACTTTGATTGAAGACTTTCACAAACTCCTCAGCCCAATTTCTTCACCGCTTTGTCTTCATCTTGTTATCCTGTGGTTACGCTTTCCGTACTCTGCTTTAGTCTTCATTTCATCATGCCGAATATGTGTGTATCCTGTTATGTTTACTCGAGTACATATTCCGCAGCAAGTAGTTCTTCGCTAAGGAATTTCCTCACCAAAAATTCCTCGGTGAAGAATTCATAAAATCTCCTATTCACCCCCCTCTAGTCGATATAACGCACTTTCAATTGGTATCAGAGCAAGGTACTCCCTTGTTCTGTGTGATTTTGGTTTAACCGCCTAGAGTTTTAGTTATGTCGACCGCAGGTATGATCAAGGTCTCGGCTGGGTGTCCTACCTTTGATGGAATGGACTACCCCTCTTTCGAAGAACAAGATGCGAATGCATCTTGAGGCAATTGACAATGATCTCTGGTATGTTGTGGAAAATGGTGTCCCCTCTGTCACTGAAACACTGACCGCTACCGATGTGAAGAGATTCAAACAACTCGATTCTCAAGCGAAGAATATCATATGTGGTCATCTCGAGCAAAGGACAAGATGGAAGAGTGAGTGCTTTGGAAACTGCTAAGCTTATCTGGGATAGGCTGTCCAAAGTAAATGAAGGAGTTTCAACTCAGCGTGACTCTCGAGTCGATGTTCTTCGGAATCTCTTCAACCGCTTCAAAAGACTCGACAATGAAAATGTCCAACAAACCTTTGATCGCCTCACTGACATCTCAAATGAGCTTCAAGCCCTCGGTGCCACTGACATCATTGATCACGAAGTAGTGAAGAAACTGCTGAGATCACTTGATTCCTCATTTGATACTCTGGGACTGATGATACAAGAACGTGCTGACTACAAATCGCTTGATCCTGCTGATATCCTCGAAAGGCATAACACTCACGAGTTCCAGCTTGCTGAAAAGAGAGATCTCTATGGCTCAAACTATGGCAAACCACGTGCCTCAAGGCTAAGGTTGTGTCGACTCAATGTGAGGATTCGGTAGTAGCCTTGGTGATCTCAAGAATCGAGCCAGATCTAGCTCGCTTGTGAAGAAATTCCGAAGTTCACAAGACGTGGTCGCTTTGGAAAACCCTCAAGAGGAAATGATTCCTCATCCAAAGGACTACAAGAGAAGACTTTGCCACAAATGCAAGAAGCCTGGTCACTATATTCAAGATTGTCCTCGATGGGAAAAGGAAATGAAGAAGAAATACAAGGACTACAGCCTCGATGATATGAAGAAGAAGAAGAAATCATCAAAATCTTCGCCTTCAAAACCCTCAAAGTCTTCATCTCACAAGAAGGGCAGCTCCAAGAAAGCTCTGCATTCATTAGCAAGGAAATGGACTCTAAAGCTGAATCTGAGGAAAATGATGAATAGGAGGAGTCCAAGAATCTGAGTCCGTGTGGCGAGTCCGGCGTTACTCGCTTTTGTCGCAAGTCCATCTTCAACACCAAGAAACCGACTCCACCGACAAGCCTAATGAAGATAATGATGGCTACGCCCCACCTATTGCTTCATGGCAAAAGGAGCTAAGGTACTCAAATACAACTCCTCGACTCTAGTGAAAATGAATTTGATGAGGATCTCAAGCCCAGCTACTCTAAACTTCGCTAAAATTGCTGTGAAACAACAACGGCTCTTGAAAAGGTTCAAAACATGCTAGATAAAAGTGATGATATGTTGGGTGAAGAAATGGATCGCACTAAAGCCCTCGATCGAAAATCTTCAGAGACTTCAGTCTAAGTATGATAACCTTCAAGGTCATCATAACTCTCTCTTGTCTGATCATGAGAAACTTTCTTATGAATTTCTTCAAGAAAAGCAAGATCATGAGAAGCTTTCTCTTGAAGCTATTCAAAGAAAGGCAGATCTTGAAAAGCTAAGAGTGTGTTATGAAGATCTTCAGAAGGAGCGTGATTCATTACTAGCTCAACAAATCAGCGCTTCTCAGGAAGAATTTGTTCCTCCATGCTTAAAGTGCATTGAACGTGAATCGCTAATTCTTCACCAAATGTTCAAATGCTTCAACTGTTACAAATTCTTCATCTGCCTCTGCTATCATTAATTCCTCATCTGAGGATATTGCTAGTATCACTGACAATGCAGGGCTGAAGGAATTGTACATGACAGGCATGTACAAAAGCCTCAAAGGGCATCAGACACTTTGTGATGTGCTCAAAAAGCAGATCCTCAACATAAACCCTAGGAAAGAGGGTATTGCCTTTGAGAGGAAGCTCAATGCCGATGGAACATATTGGAAGCCTGAGCAGTATCCCAAAACCTCATGGGTTCTGTGCAAGGGACCTCCATTGATCCATCTAACTTATCCGGCTTTACATGTGAATCTCCTCATTCTTCCGATGAGTCATTTGACTCCAACTATAAACTGTTCAAAAATCGAAATGGTGAAGTATTTGCTAGATATGTTGGCACTAACTGCAGGAACGGTTCCCCTATGAAGAAAATCTGGGTTCCCAAAAGCTGTGTTGAAAGTCTTCAGGTGAATGTCCTCATGACCCCACCTGTGAAGAACAGGAACCCCAGATCAAATTCTTCATATGGACCAAACTCTTCATATGGATCCAAGTCCTCATATGGACCAAATTCTTCACGAGGATCAAATTCCTCAACTGGATCAAAGTCCTCATATGATTATCATCTTGCTAGCAAATCTGTCTCGCAGGGTAGAGCTAAGGGCTATGAATATGTGCATTATTCTTCAAACCATTATGTTCATAAGTCCTCGAAGAATTACTCTGCTTATTCATATGCATACCCTAACCCCTCTCATGCTAAGAGAAATGGTTTGGCATCTTTGCCACCTTTCTCACATGGTGCTCGCAGGATGATGAACTCTTTGCCACCCCTCCAGATGTGGGTGGTGAAGAAAAAGAACTAATCTCTTCTGCAGGTCAGGTCTCCGCACATGCTCTAACGTCTCAAGAATTTGTTTGGGACGACAAAATGCACGAAAGG
The DNA here is from genome assembly GCA_021437245.1 of Aegilops speltoides. Taxonomy (NCBI): domain Eukaryota; kingdom Viridiplantae; phylum Streptophyta; class Magnoliopsida; order Poales; family Poaceae; genus Aegilops; species Aegilops speltoides. The sequence goes on along the minus strand of CM038147.1, from coordinate 340,175,182 downwards.
ACGCAGCGAATCATGATGAAATGAACCTTCATTTCACACGCCCTCCTCTTGCTATATCTGCTTTCGCTTGATGAAATTCATCGATGAACTTGATATCATATTCTTCACTAATGAAGCATATGAGATTGTAAGCTACACTAATTCATCTGCAGGATGATCAACCCAAAACCACTGAATGGGTCCTCGATAGTGGATGTACAAATCACATGATTGGTGACAAGAATCTATTGATGGATGCTCCTTATCACCTTCACCTCTGAAGCATATCATCTTTCTTGACAAAGGCAAAAGTCGTATTGGGTCTTGGTAAGGTTGCTATCTCTAAGGACAAGCACATGGACAAAGTCATGCTTGTTGAGTCCTTAGGATAGAATCTTATGTCAGTCTCAATGCTTTGTGATCTTGATATGGTTGTTGTCATCGGCAAATATCGCTGTGTTGTGATTATGGAAGTCGACAATTCCAAAGTCTTCAAGGCTTTAGGAGAGGAGATCAGATATTGTTGATTTCTCTGCAGACCACAACCATCCGTGTGTCTACTTGCAAAAGCTTCGTAAGGCTGGCTATGGCATCGACGACTTGGTCATGCAGGCATGAGGAATTTGAACACGCTTGAAGAAGAAGCATGTCATTGGCATTGAGAATGTCAAATTCCTCAAGGATCACTTATGCGGAGCATGTGAAGCGGAAAAATGACCAAGGCCAAGCACCCAAATAAGACTATCATGACCACTACCCGTCCATTCAATTGCTTCACATGGACCTCTTCGACCAAATCATTATTCAGCAAATACTAATGATGCATCTCTATATGGTTTTGTCATTGTTGATGATTATTCTCGATATACATGGGTACACATTGTTACTTACAAACATGAAGTGCGTGAAGTCTTCAAACGATTTTCCTCGAGGGCTTCAACCAACTTTGGTGTGAAGATCAAGCATATTAGAAGTGACAATGGAACCGAGTTCAAGAATTCTGGTCTTGATGCTTCTCTTGATGAACTTGGTATTACTCATGAATTATCTGCTCCCTATACTCCTTAGCGAGAATGGCGTCGTGGAGCGCAAGAACGTAACTCTTGTTGAGATGGCTCGCACTATGCTTGATGAATACAAAACGCCTCGGCGTTTACGGATTGATGCAATTGATACTTGCTGCCACATCATCAACAGAGTATATCTTCACAAATTCTTCAAGAAGACGCCTATGAACTCCTCACCGATAAGAAACCCAATAGAGCACCTACCTTCGTGTTAGATGAACCAACACCGAGGATGCTATCAAGCTCAAGGCAACCGAGGATGTCATTCCCTCTCAAGAATCTCTTTGAAGAATTCATTCCTGCTCATGAAGAACGTCGAGTGATGCACTGAAGAACATGATGAGGAAAATGGTGTCAAGAAAATGCTGATCAAAATCCTCGGCGACAACCCACTCATCCACGCGTTGCAAAAGAAGTGCAAGTGGAGAAGATCATCGATGACATTAGCGCACTGTGTCCTCTCACACGCTCAAAGCCTCACACTTATCTAACTTTTGTGGGCACTATGCTTTTGTTTCTATCTCAGAGCCCACTAAGGTAGATGAAGCATTTCGAGCCGGAGTGGATTCAGGCTATGCAAGAAGAATTACATCGATTCGAGTTGAACAATGTCTAGGAATTGGTAAATCGCCTGATCCTCGCAAGCATAATATCATTGGCACAAAGTGGATCTACCGCAACAAGCAAGATGAAAATGGCCTTGTGGTGAGGAATAAGGCACGACTAGTAGCTCAAGGCTACACAGGTTGAAGGAATTGATTTCGATGAAACTTTTGCACTGTTGCTAGACTTGAGGCTATTCGCATTTTACTTGCTTATGCTAACCATCATGATATCATATTATATCAAATGGATGTGAAAAGTGCATTCCTCAATGGTAAGCTTGAGGAAGAAGTATATGTTGCTCAACCCCCAGGTTTTGAAGATCCCAAGAATCCTGACAAAGTCTTCAGACTCAATAAGGCCCTCTATGGCCTCAAGCAAGCCCCTCGGGCGTGGTATGACACATTGAAGGAATTCTTCGTGAAGAATGGCTTCACACCCTGTTCACTTGACCCTACTCTTTTTACTAAATCATATGATGGTGAACTGTTTGTGTGCCAAATATATGTTGATGATATTATCTTTGGCTGTACTAACCAATGATACAGTGATGAATTTGCCTATATGATGAGTGAAGAATATCAAATGTCTATGATGGGAGAGTTGAAATTCTTCTTAGGTCTTCAAATTCACAAGAGCGAATGGCATATTCATATCCTAGGAGAAATACCTCAAAGATGTACTGAGGAAATTCGGCATGCAAGATTGCAAAGGCGTCAAAATTCCTATGCCCACAAATGGCCATCTATGCACTGATGAAAATGGCATTGACTTCGAACACAAGGTATACCACTCCATGATTGGTTCTTTATTGTACTTATGTGCATCTAGGCCAGATATAATGCTTAGTGTTTGCATGTGTGCCCGATTTCAAGCTGCACCAAGGAATCACACCATAAGGTCAGAAGCATATTCTTCGATATCTAGCTCACACACCAACACTAGGATTATGGTACCCCAAGGGCTCGCTTTTGATCTCATTGGATATTCGACTCGACTATGCTTTGGTGATCATGTGGACCGCAAGTCAACATCCGCACTTGTCATTTCCTCGGACGATCTTTGGTCCGTTGGTCCTCGAAGAAACAGAATGCGTATCACCGCTTCTCTTCTGAAGTTGAATACATTGCTGCTGGCTCATGTCAGTGCTCAAGCTGCTTTGGATGAAGCAAACCCTCAAGGACTATGGCGTCAACATGAAGAATGTGCCTCTCCTCTGCGACAATGAGAGTGCCATCAAGATTGATCACAACCCGCCAGCACTCAAGACTAAGCACATCTAGATTCGTCATCATTTTCTTCGTGATCATGTGTTGAAGGCGATATCTCCATCGAGCATGTGAAGATCAAGAACAGCTAGCTGATATCTTCACTAAGCCCTTGGATGAGAAGAGATTTAGCAAGTTGCGGTGTGAGCTAAATATCTTAGAATCTTGAATGTTCTTTGAAAAGGACACACATCCTAACCCTTATGCAGAATTGATGACTTAGATGTGCAACACATGAAGAAACGTTTTCTTCAATCAATGAAGAATAACACTCTAAGTGTGGAGAAATTAATGAAGAATTTGATTCTCGTAACCCTCGACAATTGTACGCGTGTCCGAAATCATCATTCTTATACTGATGGGCTCGCCACCACAAAAGTTGAAAATCTTCAATTTGAGTTTTTCCTCATTTTTGAAATTCCTCAGTTTTTCAAATTCTTCAACTTTGCAAAATCTTCAATGACTCTGTTGTTTTTCTTCATTGGCTATATACATATGTGAGTTTATGTCCTCTACAGCATTCACTTATTGCTAATTCTTCAAGTTGTGATTTCTGCTAAGTGAATGTGATCCGACCCTTCCCCCTCTATGCTATACTCAACCCAATATATTCACAAATTCTTCATGTGCGTTCTGATTGAAACTCGTTCAAAGTCTTCACTGTGTCCTTGATAGCTGAAGAAATTGCGAACAAAATTTTTAAACAAATCTTACCCAGATTTTCGGTTTTACCGCTCAAACCGTTCCGCTCCCCACGATACATTAGTTTATTCACCCACGATCTTACACGATCTCATCTGCACAGTACGTGGGTGACACATGTCGCGTGAAGGAGAAAGGGCAGGGGCATGTTCGTCCCAAAATCTTCGGGCGAACAGCTTTTACAGTGGCTATAAATACCCCTCTCCCTTCCTTACTTCATTTACTCCGCTCGGTCGCTGTCTCTCGCTCGAGCTCTCCTCAAACCCTAAGCGCCGCCGCTTCTCCATCGCCGTCGATGAGGAAGATCTTCACCGCCTCGACCTCGTCGCCCGTCGTACTCACCGCCACGGAAATCTTCACTCCGCCGCCGCCGTAGCCGTCTCCCTCTGCCAAGTTAGGGCGTGGGAGATCTAACGTGACGAACTTCACTACAGTTTATTCCTGTTCGTCGTGTTCTTCAGTTCGGGTAATTAAAAGTCACTTTTATTACTCACTTTGATTCTCAAATCTTTCTGAAAATCTTCAAAGGTGTTTTTGGTCTTCAAATCTTCACATATGAACACCTCACACACTATATGCTCTTGATTTATCTCTCTAAGCATTCATTTCTTCAAGATTCCTCAATTGTGCGGATTTTCAATCAGACAACTCGAACCTAAGACAAAACGCTTAGTGAAATTCCTCAAGGCTCAACTGGTCAAATTCCTCAAAACTTGTTCCTTTTGAAAAATCTTCCGAGAACGATATGACCTCTCCAAATTCCTCGCACCTACACTCTGCTCACAGTGTACTCATGTCCGCCGCTAAATCACTAGGTTCTCATCAACTTAACTCATTTGCAGCGTTCCTCGAAGAAAACTGCATACTTCTTCGAGTGCTCTATAGTTCAAATTCCTCATCCAAGAAAATGGCGAAGGCAAGAGACCGCAGAAGGGAGGAAAGAAACCGAGGTCATGACCGCCTTTGAGATTCTGATGAAATATACAAAGATTATCGCACACCGATGAATCCAAGTTTGGCAAGGAGACCAAAAATCAGCGCAAAGTGCGCATCCGGAGGATAGAACGAAGATGGGCACGAGAATGGAGGAATATCGCTATGTTACTCCCAAGTACATGAGAAAATTCGCCTTAAATCCTCCATGCCCAAGAGCTCCTTTGGCACTGGCCAATCGCGATCCCACCAAATCAAGCCCGGTGAAGACTTTCTGAAGAATGGTCCAGCGCCAAGCCAAATTGGCAAGACAGGCCAAGGAGGCGGTGAGGAAATTCAATGAGGATTCTGCTGCTGCTGCTGCTGCTTGAGCCCTCGGTCAAGCCGAGGAAATCAATGCCAAGAAGCCTGCTTTCGCAAGCCAAGTGCTTCACCATCAGCGCCCTCACGGCCCGCCTCGGCCGCACCCTCACGGCAAATTCCTCGATCTGCTGCTCATTCAAAATCCTCGGCAGCTCCTCCAAGTCCTCAACTCCTGTGCATCTTGCTACATGTCAAAGGACTCGGGGTTTCTCAATTGCTTCGTGTCTCAAAGAAGTTCCTCACCGCACCAATGTCCTCATCAGGCCCCACTCTGCTGAAGACAAAAGCAACTGCTGGACGCGGTCCTCGGCCAAGTCCAAAGAAGAAACAGGTTGCATTCAATGTGCCCTCTGATGACGAAGCTTCTGATGAAGAACTCGCAGAAATCATCAGAGACAGACTGACCAAGGCCGCTAGAGCCAAAAGAACAAATGTGCCTCTGCTTTTGGATCCGAAGAAGATCCTTGACTTCATCGACCTGTGGCATCAGGATCCAAACACTCCCATACCGGATCTGCCACTGACTCCTGGTCAAAGTCATATGCTGAACCATTTCATCGCTGAAGAGAAATGGAAATTTGAAAAGGCTCGTGAGATCAAGAGAACACAAGCCAGAAAGGAGAAGCTTATGAGGAAGAACATCGTCAACTTGACTCCTGAAGAACTTCTCAAAGCTCAATCTGAAATCCAAGCTCTCAACAAGGATTTCGATGCTTACAATGCTGATTGGCAAGGAGCCAAGGTGAGATTCACAATTTGACGAAGAAAATGACAATCGCTGCAGCTCCATCGCAACAAGAAAATCCTCAGTCAAGACTCTGCTCAGCTCTTTGAAGAACATGCCAAGATCGCTGATGACTTTCAAATCTGTGATGAAAATACAAGTTCCGTGGCTGATGACTCCATTCCACCACCAAGAAATTCCTGGGCATCCACTAGTGGTGCACCAAGAAATCAAGAGATCAGGCAATCGCACTAGTTGCACTGAAGAAACTATACCACAGTCCTCAGCTCCTCCTGCACCAACACCAACTCCAATTCTTCCTTCTGCCTATGAAGTGAAGAAGACAAAGGCTGCAGAATGAGCTGCAGTAAAGAAAAGGAAGGCATCAGCTGTGTCAAATTCTTCGGTTGCGAAGAAAATGAAGCCAATGACCAGCTCGATTGAAAATCCTATTGATGCCATTCCCATTTCCTCCATGTCGTCTAAGGAAATTGTTCCTTATGGAGAAGATTACAAGATCCCAAGAGGATCTGATGAAGATAATCAATCTGTTGCTACCTCAGAACAGCTTGATGAAGAAATTGAAGTGGAAGCATTCCCTTCACCGCCAGTCGTTTCCTCACCCATGCCTCAGTTCACAGCTGAAGAGGCTGGTGTTGAGGAAATTGAAAAAGAAGATGAAGACGTGGATATTGGGTGCACTACACCAGTGATGAACAATGACTTTGGGAAAGTCAGCATCCCAATACTCCTCTCTTCACTCCGATTCTACAAGTTCCTCGGTCCCGCTACAAGCTGCACAATTGGGCTCAAGAAACTCATCCCACATCTTACATTAATGAGGAAATTCCAGCCACTAGCATCAAGAACTCTGCTGATCCTCAAACTGCACAAGAAGAGGAACCAGAAATTCCTCACCAAGAACCCGAGATCGCGATTCTCGAGGTTGTGCCGCAAATCACCGACATTCCTCTGCCCAAACCAAAGAATCCGTTCTCAAGCAAGCAAAAATTCAAGGCTGAAGACTTCTTTTACGAGCATGTGTTCTTCATCGCTTATAATCCATATGACTCGCCGCATGAGGAAAAGACGCTCGACTCCAACTCAAGCCAACTTCTATTCCTCGGTCTTTTTTGACAAGGACAAGATCTTCACCATGAGCATATTCCTCATGTGGATATGGAATCTCTGCCGTGCTTGAGCACGTGTTCGAGTTATTCATGATGCGGAGACTCTTGAATTTCTCAGACCGACATCGTGGATCGGAATGAAGAACTCATTCTTCGCCTCTATGCCACCTGCACATCACCGGAGATGTCAAGATATCAATTCATGGGTGCTGGATTGATGACGGAAAATACTCATTACAAGGCACCAAAGAATGAATTGCTTCGTGTCCTTCCTCTTGATCCTCCTCATGAATCTGCACGTTGCATCTACAATGATCGCGAATTGTCTGATCACTTTATGCAAGTGCTCATGAAGCCTTTGAAGCCAGGGCAGGCCCCTCGAACCAAATTCCTCGTCAAGGAATTGTTGTATGTGCCTCGGACTGTCTATAGAATCTTGACGAAGACAATGAGTCCCATCAAAGGCCATGACTCAAATGAAGAAGATGTCATTGGCATCATGAAGAACATGCTTTTCAACATCATTCATGGCGTTCCCATCAACTTCCATGATTTCTTCATGAGGACTCTGGCTAATGTTGCAATGTCGCCTTTTGAGCTGAAGCCATATGCGCCTTGGATTATGAGATTCATAAGGGCAAGATCTTCACTGAATTACAAGGCTGACACTCTGAACCATGGCAGCTACTTGTGTAAGTGCATCTAGTGCCCCTTAGTGATTTTGGTGTATTGAAGACTTATAGGTTAAGTAACTGATGCATTTGTGAGTGTACATAGGTCTATAAGTCTATGAGGAGTTTGATATTTACAGACAAAGTCGACCCCTAAAAATGAAGTTCTTCGACTGAAGATTTGATATTCTGAAGACTTTCTGAAGACTTTGAAAGTGAAGAAATTGGTGTGACCTTGAAGACTTGATATTCATTCGAGGAATATGAATCGTGAAGACTTTTGTTTTCGTAGTTTCATTTTCTCTTTCTTGAGTCATAGGAAACACCGTACTGTTAAAGGGGTCGAGGAAATACTAAGGAAAATTTTCCATGTGATGCTCAACTCAAAATCCTACACCTACCAATCCCTTCGAGTGAAGCCATTGGAAATCTCATACGCTTCATCAAATTCTCAAATGTGAGACGCAGTTCTTACAGTCATGATGACTTTGTTCGATCGAGGAGTTAGGAATTCGCCAAAGTCTTAATTGCCTACGATGAGGAACATGATAGCCCCGAGGAATTTGAGAGTCAAATTTCCTACTGTTCTTTGTCTTTGGGCATGACCAAAATATCTTATCCACCTAACGGTCATATCGTTGAAGGGCATTTGTGTCTTATCATGTCGGGCTGCTCCCTAGGCTATAAATAGCCACCCCCTACAACCACTAGTTGGTTGGCTGCTCCGAGAGAACTTGACACTTGTCATTTGAGAGCAACCCATCCTCCGAGGACTTTGAGCGAAAATCATCAAGTGAGGAAAATCCTAAACCAAACCCCCACAAACCCAAAGTGATTGAGCATCACTTAAGAAATTGATCCTGCGAGGATCCGACGCTTGTTACCTTTGAAGACTGCGCTTCTTCCAGACGGTTAGGCGTCAAGGTCTAGAGCATCCAAGAGGAATTGTGGATCGCCGAGTGACCAAGTCTGTGAAGGTTTGGAAGTCACCTGAAGACTTATCACGAGTGATTGGACGAGGCCTGCGTGGTCTTAGTTCAAGGAGAATACGGTGAGGATCGGGTGTCTGAGTTGCGGCTCAGAGATCGGGTGTCCGGACTGTGTGTCCTCGAGTTTAAATACTCGGCCGCTCCAACCAGACGTAACCGAGACAGCAGTTGGAACTGGTTTACCAAATCATTGTCTTCACCAATCGACCGGTTCTATTTCCTCAACTCATCCATTTCCTCATTACGTGTTGCATGTTGTTCATATCTCGTGCTTGAAGACTTTGATCAAGACTTTCACAAACTCCTCGCTTCAATTTCTTGATCTGTTTGTCTTCATCTTGTTATCCTGTGTTTACGCTTCCCGTACTCTGCTCTAGTCTTCATTTCATCATGCTGACTATGTGTGCATCCTGTTATGTTCACTTCTGAGTACATATTCCGCTGCAAATAGTTCTTCGCTAAGGAATTTCCTCACCGGCAAATTCCTCAGTGAAGAATTTCATAAAAATTGCCTATTCACCCCCCCCCTCTAGTCGATATAACGCACTTTCAACTTGCCGCCCATCGAAGTCCTCAAGTGACCAGTTTCATCATCTGATGATAAGGGCAAGGCAGCAGGTGTGATTGATGAAGGCATTCGTCCATTGGATGGTCAATTCCGTCTAGCTACATCTTACTCCACCAATGACGATTCTCGCAACACATGACACCGCCAAGAAATACCTCAGCCAAGCAAAAGCCTCAAGCAACAAAGACACCGTGGTGATGACCGATCGTGAGTTACTCCTCGGTCTTCATCGAGGGTTGAACGAATCGAAATGGGTGAAGCATCAATTTGCTGCAATTCTTCACAACATGACCTCAACGCATAATGCAAAGTGAAGAAAAATCAATACTATCTTCATGAAACCCTCAACCGCACTGGGCTGTTCTTAATCATGTATATTCCACGGAAGAATCAAGACTATGGGTCTCTGTGAAGCATTTGACCGGTCCGCACCACCTCGAAGAAATTCAAGAGAGTCAAAGTTCCCGATCTAGTGGCCAGCTCTTATTCTTCATCGCGTGAAACTGATGAACATGAAGATTTGGACGATACTGCGGCAGGCCCGACTTCAACATCCAACCCCGACAACGCTGGCGCTCCTCCATCAACTTGAAAATCTTAAGGGGCATTAGTCCTCAGTTTCGATCCTTTTGGTCATTTGATGACAAAGGGGGAGAAATCTGAGTTAGTCTTCAAGCGGGTTTATATTATGGGTGTTTTTATTAAGTTACAACTCTCGTTCTTCCGAAACTTTTAATTGGATCGAGTTGTAATCTTAAATCCGATGGTGCCTTGATACTTTTGGTCGTGCTTTGATACATTTGATGCTCTGATGCTTTTGAAGCACTAAGCTCTGAATGTGATATTTGAGCTCTGAAACTTTTGATATGATATTCTGCATGCTTATTCCTAGTCAATATTATTGCACGCATGCTAAATCTCATCAGGCACCATATTTCATCATGCATTTCAAATTCTTCATATTATATATCAAATGCGTGTATGAATTACAAGATATAGGGGTAGATCTCCATGATTCAATTCTTCAAATGTGCATTGCCTCAAAAGCAAATTCCTCACTATGCACATATTCAGGGGGAGTTCTTCTATATCTTGCAATCAAATTCCTCAATATCAGTATTTACACTTCATATGTTTATCCCGTTGAAAACTTAACCTATGTTGTCATCAATCACCAAAAGGGGGAGATTGTAAGTGCATCTAGTGCCCTTAGTGATTTTGGTGTATTGAAGACTTATAGGTTAAGTAACGATCGTTTGTGAGTGTACACAGTCTATAAGTCTATGAGGAGTTTGATATTTACAGATAAAGTCGACCCTAAAAATGAAGTTCTTCGATCAAGACTTTGATATTCAAGACTTTCAAGACTTTGAAAGTGAAGAAATTGGTGGGACCTTGAAGACTTGATATTCATTCGAGGAATATGAAGCGTGAAGACTTTTGTTTTCGTAGTTTCATTTTCTCTTTCTTGAGTCATAGGAAACACCGCATTGTTAAAGGGGTCGAGGAAATACTAAGGAAAAATTTCCATGTGATGCTCAACTCAAAATCCTACACCTACCAATCCCTTCAAGTGAAGCCATTGGAAATCTCATACGCTTCAATCAAATTCATCGATGTGAGACGCAGTTCTTACATTCACTTGAGGACTTTGCTCGATCGAGAGTTAGGAATTCGCCAAAGTCGTAATTGCCTACACAAGATGAGGAACATGATAGCCCCGAGGAATTTGAGAGTCAAATTTCCGACCGTTCTTTGTCTTCTTGCCACGGCTGTCCCAAAATATCTTATCCACCTAACGGTCATATCATTGAAGGGCATTTATGTCTTATCATGTCGGGCTGCTCCTAGGCTATAAATAGCCGCCCCTACAACCACTAGCTGGTTGGCTGCTCTGAGAGAACTTGACACTTGTCATTTGAGAGCAACCCATCCTCCGAGGACTTTGAGCGAAAATCATCGAGTGAGGAAAATCCCAAAACCAAACCCCACAAACCCAAAGTGATTGAGCATCATCAAGAAATTGATCTGCGTGGATCCGACGCTTGTTACCTTTGAAGATGTGCTTCTTCCAGACGGTTAGGCGTCAAGGTCTAGAGCATCCAAGAGGAATTGTGGATCGCCGAGTGACCAAGTCTGTGAAGGTTTGGAAGTCACCAAGACTTACCACGAGTGATTGGGCCGAGACTGCGTGGTCTTAGTTCAAGGAGAATACGGTGAGGATCGGTGTCCCGAGTTGCGGCTCGTAGATCGGGTGTCCGGACTTTGTGTCCTCGAGTTTAAATACTCACCGCTCCAACCAGATGTACAACCGAGACAACAGCTTGAACCGGTTTACCAAATCATTGTCTTCACCAACTGGACCGGTTCTATTTCCTCAACTCTTCCATTTCCTCATTACGTGTTGCATGTTGTTCATATCTCGTGCTTGAAGACTTTGACTGAAGACTTTCACAAATTCCTCAGTTCAATTTCTTCAGTCTGTTTGTCTTCATCTTGTTATCCTGTGGTTATGCTTTCCGTACTCTGTTTTAGTCTTCACTTCATCATGCCGACTATGTGTGTATCCTGTTATGTTTACTTCTGAGTACATATTCCGCTGCAAGTAGTTCTTCGCTAAGGAATTTCCTCACCAGCAAATTCCCAGTGAAGAATTCATAAAAATCGCCTATTCACCCCCCCTCTAGTCGATATAACGCACTTTCACTAGTCGATAACTAGCACTTTCAAATGGTATCAGAGCAAGGTACTCCCTTGTTCTGTGTGATTCGGTTTAACCACCTGGAGTTTTAGCTATGTCGACTGCAGGGATAATCAAAAAGTCTCCGCTACGTGTCCTATTTTTGATGGTCAAGATTATCCCAAATGGAAGGTAGTGATGAAGAAGCACCTCCTGGCCATGAACAGTGAACTGTGGACCGTCACAGAGATTGGTCTCACCGATTTATGCAAGATGGCGAATACTAACGACATTCGAAAGTACACGGCTGGATATCGCGGCTAAGGATATCATATGCTCATGTCTATCCAATAACGAGTTCAGGCGCATCATGCATCTTTGCAATGCGAAGCTTATCAGGGACCGGATTTCTAATGTCTATGAGGACCATCGAACCCGTCAAGACCCGTGGTTCTGCGAGTTCAAAGAATCTCTTAAAACGATGACCTTTGAACCCAAGCCATCTGATCAAACCTACTGCCTCATGGCACGTGGTGTCAAGGTAACCACTGGTGATTCCAAACCTAGCTATAAGACACTTGCTAAAATTGCAACTGAGCAACAAACTGCTATGGAACATATTCAAAAGCTGCGAGACAAAAGCGATGACCTGTTGGACGCGGAAATGAATCGAACTCAGTCCTTAATCGGAGACATTAAAAGTCTTCGCGCCAAGTACGAAGATCTTGAAAGTCGTCATGAAACTCTCTCACTCTCTCATGAGAAGCTTTCCTACGATTATCTTCAAAGGAAGCAGGATCTAGAGCAACTAAGAGCATCTCATGAAGATCTTCAAATGGAAAACGATTCACTACTCTCCCAATAGATCAGTACGCTCAGGTAGATTTGTTCCACCAAGCTTAAAGTGTCTTGAGCGTGATAATGATGTCTCTGTTGCTAAATGTTCTACTGCTTCTAATGTTGCAATATCTTCAACTACTGATGTGGTAACTAACCCCTCTACTGAGGATGCCACTACTATTGCTAATGAGAATGCTAGGTTGAAGACATTGCTTGAGATCGGCATGTACAAAAGCCTCAAAGGGCATCAAACTTTGTGCAAAGTCCTCAAGAAACAGATTCTGAACTGAAACCATAGGAAAGAGGGTGTTGGGTTTGAGAGGAAAATGAACATTGATGGTTCATATTGGACGCCTGAGCAGTACCCCAAAACCACCTGGGTTGCTGCTAAGGATCCTTCAGGAACGGGTCACCCCAGAAGAAGATCTGGGTGCCCAAAAGCTATCTTAGGAAGCTTCCCGTGAATGTCATCATGACACCACCTGGGAAGAAGACAAACCCCCGACCAAAGGCATCATATGGTCCAAAGGCTTCATACAGACAGAGGACCTCTCATGGTCACCCTAACGCCAATGTTTTGCAGGAGAATCGCTATGAGACTCATGAATATGAGTGTGTTTCCTCTAACCACTATGTTCACAAAACTAAGAACTTTTCTACATATTCTTATGAGTATTATTCTCCTCCTGGGAAGCTATTTGCTAGGGCTCCCAAGCCAAAGTTCTCAGAAGCTGCACTTAGACTCATTGCTTCTAAGCCACCCCTGAAGATGTGGGTGATTAAGAAGAATTGACTTCTCTTGCAGGGAATGGTCTCCAGCCGGAAAGCAAAATCTTCTGACGACAATGTTGGAGACGTAAACCATCTTGTGGGACGCAAGATAAAGTGCTCCAATGGTCTTATCATGTATTTTGTCCCAGGGTTCCTTGACGAGCATCCTATCATGCCTAACCAGGATTTAAACTTTGATAATATGCTTGTTCGCTACATGTTTCTGCTTCACAATACTCTTGGTGAAGCCTATCCCGCTAACTGCACTGTAGGGTACAACTCCGAAAGCCACTGAATGGATTATGGACAGTGGCTGCACCAACCACATGACTGGTGATTGAAGTCTTCTTATGGATTCAACCATACGTACATCTACTAAGAGCCGCATCACGTTCCCTGACACTGGTAAAAGCAAGGTATTGGGTCTTGGTAGAGTTGCTATCTCAAAGGACCAGCACATGGATAAAGTGATGCTTGTTGAATCCCTTGGTTACAACTTAATGTCTGTGTCAATGCTCCGTGATCTGAACATGATCGTGATATTTGGAAAATATCATCGTCTTGTGCTAATGGAATCTGACAAATCTCTAGTCTTCGAAGGCTATCGAAGAGGTGATCTATATATGGTAGTTTTCTTAGCAGGACCATAGCTGGACGTATGTCTTCTAGCAAAGGCTTCAGAATGCTGGCTATGGCATCGACGGTTAGGACATGCGGGCATGAGGAACCTGTACACTCCCGCGAAGAAGAAGCACATCATTGGCATCGAGGGCATGAAGTTCAAGAAGGATCATCTATGTGGTGCCTGTGAAGCTGGAAAGATGACTAGAGCCAAGCATCCCTCGAAGACAATCATGACTACCTCACGCCCCTTCGAGTTGCTTCACATTGATCTATTTGTCCCTACTCACTACTCTACCCTTACTACTACTGCACATCTCTATGGCTTCGTTATTGTTGATGATTACTCAAGATACACCTGGGTGCACATAATTCTATATAAGACTGAAGTGCAGGATGTCTTCACACGCTTCACAAATTGGGCCATGACGAATTATGGCATCAAGATTAAGCACATCCGGAGTGACAATGGCACTTAGTTCAAGAACGTTGGCCTCGACATGTATCTTGATACCTTGGGCATCGCACACGAGTTCTCTGCTCCTTACACACCTCAGCAGAATGGCATCATGGAGCGCAAGAATAGAACACTCATTGAGATGGCGCGAACGATGCTCGATGAGTACAAGACTCCAAGAAAATTCTAGCCTGAGGCTATTGATACTGCATGCCACATCATCAACAGAGTATATCTTCACAAGTTCTTCAAGAAGACATCGTATGAACTTCTGACTGGTAAGAAGCCAAATGTCAGTTACTTCAAAGTCTTTGGTGCCAGGTGCTAGATCAAAGATCCACATCACACATCTAAATTCGCACCGAAAGCACATGAAGGTTTTATGCTTGGTTACGGAAAAGACTCGCACACCTATAGAGTCTACAACTTCTTTCACTATAAAGTGGTTGAAACTATATAGGTGCAGTTCGATGAGACTAACGGCTCGCAAAGAGAGCACCTGCCAAATGTGCTAGATGAAGCTACACTAGGTGAAGCTATCAAGTTGATGGGTATTGGAGAAATCATACCCACAGAGGAACAAACTGAGGATGAGATTATCATTTCTGCACCTAATCAACCTGAAGACAATGCTCAGTCCGAAGCCAATGCTGATGACGAAGACAACAGTTAGCCTGATCAAAATCTTCGTCCAGCTCATCCTCGGGTTGCAAATGAAATCCAGATTGAGAAGATCATTGATAGCATCAACGCTCCTGGCCCTCTCACTCGATCAAGAGCTACACAACTAGCAAACTTCTGTGGTCACTTTGCCTTTGTCTCTATATCTAAACCCAAGAAGGTCGAAGAAGCCTTCATGGAACCTGAATGGATTCAAGCTATGCAACAAGAGCTTCAACAGTCTGAGCTGAATAATGTTTGGGAGCTTGTCAAACGTATTGATCCTCGCAAGCACAATGTCATTGGCACCAAATGGATCTATCGCAACAAGCAAGATGAACTTGGACAAGTTGTCAAAAACAAAGCTCGCCTCGTTGCTCAAGGTTATACGCAAGTGGAAGGAATATACTTTGATGAAACCTTTGCTCGTGTGGCTCAGTTTGAAGCCATTTTGATACTGCTGGCTTATGCAAACCATCATAACATTCTTCTATACCAAATGGATGTGAAGAGTGCCTTTCTCAATGGCAAAATCGAAGAAGTGTATGTCGCTCAACCGCCTAGTTTTGAAGATTCTAAGCATCCTGATATGGTGTACAAGCTCAACAAGGCACTGTATGGCCTCAAACAAGCACCTCGTGCTTGGTACAACACACTGAAGGAATTCTTGAAGAGCAAAGGCTTCAAACAACAACTGGAACTGGTCTACCAAATCCTTGTCTTCGTCAAGCTACTGGTTCTATCCTCTACTCTCCTTACTTTACAGTTGTCTTCGTGAAGTCATTGCTTGCCTGTCTAATCTATTTGACTTCTCTCTGTGAAGACTAGTATTTGTTGAGCTTCATACTATATACCTTTCTGATCATTTCTACCTAGTTGCAGTTAGTCTTTGTGCTTTCATTGTATTGTATGTTTGACTAATGCTTGCCTAGTGTAGCTTTCATTCCACTACTTACTATATAGGCTCAGTTTACCTATTTGTCTTCAAAGCCACCATGTTTTGAAGTCTTCCATAAAAACCGCCTATTCACCCCTCCCCCTCTAGTCGATACCTAGCACTTTCAATTGCTTTTAGGAACTCATGCTCTTGCTCTAAATTTAGCTTCTCGAACGTAGATTCTCATGAGTTCTTAGGAGCTCTCTATGACCCTCTTGAGTTGTTTCATGAGCTAACTTAAGAGTGTTCAATTCTTTAGTTAGACGCTCCATCTCCTTATCATTATCATTCATTTCATCTTGATTAGCATGATTACTAGTAGTTCAGTGTAGTTTTCATCACTAGTTTTGTCAACAAGTAAATCATCATCACCTAGAAAATCATCTTCATCACTATTGAAATCAAGATACTCGGGATGTGATACCTTGGGGCCTTTAGCCATGAAGCATCTTCCAATTCCTCCATTTGGTGAAACAAATATGTTATGGGAGTTGGATGACACTAGTGCATGACCGGCAACACCTTCATCTTGAGTGTATTCGGAGTCGGAGTGATACCTTCTCTCGAAGTAGTTGTCGGAGTTGGAGCTGGAAACCCATTCACCAACATGAGCTTGATGTCTTCGTCTTGTGTAGCTCTTTGACGACTTGTCTTTCCTTTTTGAATCCTTGCTTCTTCGAGAGGGTCTTCATTCATAATGATCATTTCTACTCCTTCCCTCTCTATGAGGTGGTTCATATCTTCTACTCCTCCTTTTTGGTGAGTCTTCTATTTTCTTGTAGGAATCCATACACTCATTGGAATAGTGTCCGGGTGAGGGAGTCCTGGATTAGGGGGTGTCCGGATAGCCAAACTATCATCTTCGGCCGGACTCCTGGACTATGAAGATACAAGATTGAAGACTTTGTCCCGTGTCCGGATGGGACTTTCCTTGGCGTGGAAGGCAAGCTTGGCGATACGGATATGTAGATCTCCTACCATTGTAACCGACTCTGTGTAACCCTAACCCTCTTCGGTGCCTATATAAACCGGAGGGTTTTAGTCCGTAGGACGAACAACAATCATACCATAGGCTAGCTTCTAAGGTTTAGCCTCTCTGATCTCGTGGTAGATCTACTCTTGTACTACCCATATCATCAATATCAATCAAGAAGGAGTAGGGTTTTACCTCCATCGAGAGGGCCCGAACCTGGGTAAAAACATCGTGTCCCTTGTCTCCTATTACCATCCGCCTAAACGCACAGTTCGGGACCCCCTACCCGAGATCCGCCGGTTTTGACACCGACATTGGTGCTTTCATTGAGAGTTCCTCAATGTCGTCGCTATCAGGAAGGATGCCTCATCCCGTCTTTAAAGACGGCACTGTTGCTAAAGGAGCTTTGGCTATCGGCCAAACTCTCCAGCTAGGCGGTTTCCTTATGACCGCCTGTCCGGCCGCCACGCCGACGATGACTTCTCGGGTCATTGAAAGCAATCTGCACGTTAGCTCGGAACTCGCCGAGCAGTTGGATCCGATGGAGCTCTCTTCCTTGAACGAGCTCTTGGATCGCATCGCCTCCCTGGGAGTCGCTACAAACTATGATCTAATTGGGCCTAAACCCGATCTGAGAGAGATTAACTCTCCCCAGGTTACCCACCATGTTGCTGTGGTAGAGGAACAATACGGCGACCCTTCTTCTATCTTAAGGACTAGTTATGTCCGATTCCGATCCTCCATGCGGATTCCCATGGAGGAGGATGTTACTCAAGCCCCGAACCTAAAGTCGAGGCGTGGCTAGACTCATTGGACAACATCCAAGAACCCAAGCTTCCGAGTTCAGAAACTACTTGGCCCCTGAGTTTTAAAGTGGATGGGGTTCCGAATTTAATTCCACCCGCCCACCCAAACATAAGCGATCTATCCCAAATCCGGCAAGAGCCCGCAGAAACAAGACACCATTCTCGGGCGATTCCTCCGGTTATGAGCAGGATAAGGACTGCCATGAGGAGGACGCAATTTCATTCTTCGCAATCATTGCACGGACAAGGAATCCTCAATGCCGTAAGTCGTCAGGAAATTACACGCTTGACTTAGCATCCATAGTACGAAAATCTTGTGCGATGGAAAGCGCTGGAAAACCGAAATCAATTTTGGGACAATCCAGCCTGAATACAACCCGATCCGAAATAAAAGGGTGCATTATCGCGAGCACAGGTTAAACACCAAAAAGAAAAAACCCTCTATAGGGCATGGAACCGCCTTTGGAAGGATGGCTCAATGGACCTGCAAAATTCATAGTACGAGGGTGCCACTCCAACCCATAGCCTTAGAGCATGTTGGATACTACGGCAGGTGGCCAAAAGTGGTAAAGAGCTTCTAACTCCGAATACCGGTCCAAGGATACCAGTACGGTATTAACAGTCTTCGAGACTTTCGCATCAAATAATATGCGGAAACGAACACTCCGCAGCCTTGCCGAAGTCTACCAAGTAGCAACAATAAACCCATGGAGTGACACGGATATTACCTTTAATGCTAGTGATGAACCTCAATTCCGAACAGCCCGAGCACCAGCCGCATTGGTCCTCAGTCCAATAGTGGACAGCTTTCGCCTTACCAAGGTACTCATGGACGGTGGCAGCGGACTAAACCTCATTCTGAGGAAACCCTCCGAAAAATGGAAATATACTGGAGCCGCATTGAGCGAAGCAGCACAACCTTTAGAGGAATAATCCCCAGTCGGGAAGCATGTTGTACAGGAAAAATCACACTGGATGTGGTGTTCGGCACACCGGATAATTACTGGTCCGAGGAGGTCACGTTCCAAGTGGCCCCGTTCAGCAGCGGATATCACACTCTATTGGGGCAAGAGGCATTCACAATTTTTCAAGCTATACCCCATTACGGGAACATGAAGCTCAAAATGCCCGGGACCAATGGAATCATCACTCTTGCTAGTGACCCGGACATAGCACTCCGCGCCGAAAACAAGACAGTCGCACTGGCCCTGGAGGCACTATCTGAAGCCCTAGCGGCCGAGGAACTCACTACGCTGCGCTCCACGGTGAATAGGGACGATGTGATACTCAATAAGAGATCCCAGTCCACCTCCTTTAAACCAGCGGACGAAATAGTCAAATTCCAAGTCCATCTAACGGACCCTACAAAAACGGCCTACATTGGGGCATAATTAAACCCTGGTATAGACGCTGCACTACGAGAATTCCTACGCGAAAATTGGGACATATTTGCCTGGCACCCTTCAGACATGCAGGAATCCCATGCCGGCTGGCCGAGCACAGCCTAAACATCATAAAAGGATTCAAGCCAGTCAAACAGGCTCTTCGGCGTTTCTCCGAACCCAAGAGACAGGCCATGGGAGAGGAACTAGCCAAATTATTGGGGGCCAGATTCATCAGAGATGTAAAACATCCGGACTGGCTAGCAAACCTGGTGATGGTACCAAAGAAGGACAAATCTTGGCGCCTATGCGTCGATTTTAAAGACCTCAACAAGGCTTGCCCAAAGGATCCTTCCCCTCCCCGCATCGATCAAATTATCGGCGCTACCGCAGGTTCACGATTCATTGTGTTTCCTCGGCGCATACTCCGGCTACCACCAAATTAAGATGGCAGAGCCCGACCAGGCCGCAACGGCATTCATCACCCCATACGGCCCATTCTTCTTCAACACAATGCCCTTTGGGCTCAAAAATGCCGGCCCAACATATCAGCGCATGATTCAGACATGTCTGGCAAACCAGATCGGCAAAATAGTGGAGTCATACGTAGACGATGTGGTCGTCAAAACCAAGCACGTCGAATCTCTAGTAGATGACTTGAGGTTCACATTCATAATCTCCGAACATATGACATTAAGCTTAACCCGGAAAAATGTGTTTTCGGTGTACCAGCCGGAAAGCTCTTGGGCTTCGTTGTATCCGGTAGAGGAATTGAAGCAAACCCAGCCAAGATCCGAGCTCTGTCACAATTGGACATCCCAAAGGACCTCAAACAAATACAACAATTGACGGGATGCGTGGCGGCTTTAAGCCGCTTGATCTCCCATTTAGGAGAAAAGGCATTACCCCTTTATCGCCTCCTCCGACGCACCGAACACTTCGAGTGGACGGATGCCGCCACGGCCGGACTCGAAGAAATAAAAGCCATATTGGCAACAAAGCCGGTCCTGGCCGCACCCAACATAGGCGAACCAATGCTATTATATATCGCGGTAACTCATCAAGTGGTGAGCGCGGTGCTCGTTGTTGAAAGAGAAACGGACGGACACAAGTTCACCCTTCAAAAACCAGTTTACTATGTGTCCACTGCCGTACGCAGTGTTCATGGCATCCCAGAAGCTGCAACACTACTTTCAAGAGTGTTCGATAACAGTAGCCTCCGAAGTACCTCTTAATGACATTATAAACAACCGCGACGCGACGGGCCGGATTGCCAAATGGGCCATTGAGCTCCTCCCGTTCGACATAACCTATAAGCCACGGCGAGCTATTAAGTCGCAAGTTTTGGCCGACTTCATCGCCGAATGGATGGCGTCAACTCCCTAAGAGTGCGGCGCATATTCCAACCGGATCATGCACTTCGACGGCTCCAAAATGCTGGCTGGTGCGGGGTTGGCGTCGTCTGGCGTCCCCAACCGGAGATACGGTTCAATCGTACTCGAGATAATGTATACGGACTCTAACAACGCAACCGAATACGAGGCCCTTCTACATGGCCTCCGGATGGCAGTCTCCATGGGCATTCAACGCCTAGAGGTAAGTGGGGATTCGAACCTCGCAATATCCCAAATAAATGGAGACTTCGATGCCAAGGATCCAAAAATGGCAGCTTATCGCAACGCCGTCCTAAAAATGTCAGCTCGGTTTGAGGGGCTCGAATTTCACCATATAGCTGGGATAACAACCAGGCAGCAGACGTATTGGCACACATTGGCGCAAAGCGCGATGCCGTCCCTCCCAACATCTTCCTAGAAAGGCTGTTCAAGCCATCCATACTATGGGAGGGGGAATCCGGAAATAATAACCCGTACCCAGCTGCACTGCCCGACACCGAACATTCTGACACAATCGGCGGTTCTGCCAACGAAATAACATCCTCAACGCACGTAATAATGGCAGTCATTGCCCCGTGGACAGAACCATTCCTAGCCTACCTAACCAGGCAGGAACTTCCCAAGGACCAAAACGAGGCCCGCTGCATAGTGCGGCGATCTAAAGCCTATAAGGTCCATGAGGGAGAGCTTTACAAGAAAAGCACAACCGGAGTCCTTCAAAGGTGTATCTCCGAAGAGGAAGGGCGGAACCTTCTGGCTGAAATTCATGCCGGACTCGGCGGGCACCACGCCACAGCCCGGGCCCTTGTAGGCAAGGCTTTCCGTACAGGATTTTATTGGTCGACGGCCCGGGCAGATGCTCAGGACTTAGTCCAACGATGCGTCGGTTGCCAGCTCTTTGCTAATCAAAGCCACATGCCACCCACCACCCTCAAAACTATACCCATAACCTAGCCCTTCGTGGTCTAGGGGGCTTGACATGGTTGGACCCCTTAAAGGAGGAACCCACAAGCAAAGGTACCTACTGGTCATGGTGGATAAGTTCACCAAATGGATAGAGGCCAAGCCTGTCAAGACGGCCAAATCCGGACCGGTGATAGACTTCATATCAGGGGTCGTACACCGTTACGGCGTCCCCCATAGCATCATCACTGACAATGGCACGAACTTTACGGCCGTCGAGGTTAAACTCTGGTCCAAAAACATGGGCATCAAATTCGACTATGCTTCAGTCTATCACCCTCAAACTAACGGTCAAGTCGAGCGAGCAAATGGTCTAATCATGAGCGGCATCAAATCCCGATTAGTGCGGTCCCTTAAGGAATCTAACACGCACTGGGTAGAGGAGCTCGACTCCGTACTATGGGGGCTGCGGACCACTCCAAATCGCACGACCGGATTTACACCATTCTTTATGGTATACGGCATAGAGGCAGTTCTGCCCTATGACATAATTCATGACTCACCTCGCGTGCGCATGTACGAAGAAAGAGAAGCCGAACTCGATCGGCAGGACAGTTTGGACGCATTGGAGGAGGAGCGTGACATGGTAAAAGCCCGTTCCGCATTCTATCAACAGCAAGCTCGAAGATATCAAAGCAGAGAAGTACGGGCCAAATCCTACAACGTTGGCGAGTTAGTTCTACGCTTGCCGGACAAGAAAAAGGATAAACTCAAGCCCAAATGGGAAGGTCCCTTTATCATCGACCAAGTCCTGACCTGTGGAGCGTACCGTCTGTGAGATGCATCGGATAACCGACTCGAGCCGAACCCATGGAATGTAGCCCGTCTCCGAAGATTCTACACCTAGCGCCGGATTCTGAGTTCGTCTCCTTCCTCCGTCTATATTTTAAATATTAGCTGTCTTTTGTTTCTCTCCTTCTCCCCCCTTTTTCCTATTACAGCCTTTGAAAGCTTGTTCGTGCATTGTTCGCACACACTTGACGCACTATCCATGCTCATTATACCTGGGGGCTTCTTTAACAGAAGCTTACTTATACGGGCTTCATGCCCAACACATGTGTCACACTTCCGCATGTACCTTTTATTCGCCATTATATGCATCGATATGACTTAAGTTTTGGCCAAGCTAGGTTGCACGCTCCTGTGCTTACCCCTCGTTCCCGATTGTTCGGCTAGGCGATAAAGGAGCACCTCTGCGATTATTCTTACCGCTGGTCACCGGATGTGTACCTCGATCAGGTTAAGCGAAAGCTAGCATTCTTAAGGGAATATTCGGTCGGTGAATTAAAATACGATTTCCTACCTATTTATTCATCTGCCCCTAGATGCTTTTCTGCTTTTTTCGCAGTCCGGACATGCACTTTAGGGCATGCCTCCCAGGGAAAGGAACCCCTAACGGAACTATTCTCCTGGAAGATATTTCTTACTAACCATGTAATATAACATAACTAGTTGGGCACTTGTGCGATAATGCACTAATGACCCCTCGCTTGGTCTCCATGCATGCCCGGTTCTTATATAACCGCAAGGGTATTCGGACACACTCAGGACTATTGGGTCCCGAGGTTGAAGCGAAAAGGTCCGCTATGACAAGCGATCTACAATCCGGCTAGAAGGCATTTTACATGTCATCTTAAATTACATAGTCAACTTGATGGGCATATTCCTCTTCAATGCCATCCAGCGAGCTGTCTAGTTCTGATCCTGCTGGGAATACTTTATGCCAATTCTACTTGGTCGTACACTAAGCTCACAGGATCTCCTTCCCATCGTGCCCCTTGAGGTTTGACCTCGGCCATGTGGTTTGGGTCAGCCTTACCGTGTGCGCGTCGCACCATGGCCGAGCCTCCTGGCGCCTTGATGGCAGGCCGATATCTTCCATAAGTGGAAGCGCTTCGCGCTCCTGAAGCCTCTCTCGCAAGCTCTCCAAGGCCTTGAGGCAGGGAGGCAGATGGCCACAATGCAGGTAACGCCTTTCATCACTGCCAACTCATTCGCAGCGATTGCAAGAGCTCGGGAAGAAGGTCACCCGTAGAACCGGGCATCTCCTCTGCAGGACGGCCTGTGAGCATACCTACAGACATAACTCTGTTAGACGACTTCCTCGCTGAACTCTTTTTCAAAGTTCGTTCAAGCACTCACTAAAAATGCCGCGTCGAAGCCGCTGATTCTCCTTAACGGAGTCAGATAGCTGGGCACGAACATCCTTTAGTTCCTCACCCAGCTGGGTGTTGGCATCTTGGAGATTATTTTTCTCTTGCCTCACTCTTGTAAGCACATTCTCGCCGGCCTTTAACCAGCGCATGAGCTGTTGCTTGTTTGGATCTATCCAGGCGCCATCTGCAATATTATTGTCAGACTTATACACACGCCGCACTTCACAAATTACTTATCTTTTGAAGCATATGTTACCAGAGGAGGCCTCTTTGGCTTCCCCCGCTGCGGCTAGTGCGGCCTCAAGTTGGGCTTTGCACTCCTCCAGCTCCTGGGACAGTTGGGTATTCTTTTCGGTAAGATCCTGCACAACAAATAATCCTTAAATCAGTTATTCTAACTATTTCAAGTCTCAAGGGCTACTGGCATATATAACTGCCAAATCTTCTCACCCGTATGTCTTTTACATACTGCTCCGTGGCTCTGGCCAGACCATTTTGAGCGGCATGGAGGTGCGCATCTCCCGAATTAAAGGCATGCAATGCCTCTGGGGAGAAACACGCGTCACGAAGAGCTGTCCGGCGGCGCCTGTGATTCATGGCACTCTCCACCTCGGAATTGGTGGCAGATAACCTGTCGGCATCCTCTATCGGAGGAACATCCGATGCACTCCCCGTGTTCGCCTCCGCTTCTGGACCTGGCTTTGGAGCCCGGTGAGCGGAGGACTGATTGGCAACCTCTCCGGATACAGTTCGGCGAGCGCTCTTCTTCCTGAAAAGGCACGAGCATTAGTATGCCTCCCAGGATAAAGCCGGGGAGTAAGGTGACACGCTATACCGTTGCGCCGGAGTTTCGATCCGGACCGCACTTCTTTTTAGCTCTCTTTGAGCCATGCTGCCCTTGTTGGCCACCGCGTGAGCTCGCCCTTCCATGGCGCCCACAAAACACCATCAGTATACGGTGATCGAAAACACGCATGGATGGGTCATTTTCAAAGTATCAGGACTACGGTCTCAGTTACCTGCGAGGCGGGAAGTATTCCGGGGTAATCGGCCATAATGGCGACCACATTATCGATGCTCAGTTGATGGAAAACCCCGTCGATCAGCTCCACCGATATGTCCGGATCCTCTTGGGAGGTCGGATCGAGGAACCATTCCGGATCCTCGGGTTGTGGAGGCAGGCTGTTTATATCCTTTACGGCCCGGCGCAGTTCCTGCGCCAAAATCACAAAATGAGATACTTGATTATGGGAATACGGATCGGATAGGCAAAAATGAATGTCCGCTTACCCAGCTTGGAGGGTTGTTCATAGAAAATCCGCCCTACGGATTGATGCGAAGGAATTCCTCCTCTTCTCCCTTGTACAATGCGGACAAGATCTTTGTCAGATCGACGACCGATCCCGGCCCCTTACGGCCGCAGCGGGTGGCATCATCCTCCCCGTTGAAATCCCACATGGGGTGGCCTCTATACTGGAGCGGCTGCACCCCCGCATAATGCATATGGCCATGACTCCCATCATGGTCAGTCCGGAATGATCTAACAACCTTATCTAGCTCATCAGGTAAATGACGTCCCTGTCATTTTCCCTCTGAGGGCTCCGTGGACGCCAGCTTAGGCGTTTCTTCAAAGGAGCGTTATTAAACTCGGGGAGGCCGACCCGAGAATGGTCCGGCAGGAGGACATCTTCTATATAAAACCATGCCGAAGGCCAGTCTTCGGACGCCTTCTTCGGGGTTCTGGACAGATATCCGGTCCCGGCGATGCGCCATAGTTTGGCTCCGCCCACTTGATATATCGACCTCTCTTGAGAACGAGGCACAAGACAGAACAGCTTCTTCCACAGCGCAAAATGAGGCTCGATGCCCAAAAATAGCTCGCAAAGGGCCACGAAGCCCGCGATATGCAAAATGGAGGCAGGCGTAAGGTTGTGCAACTGGAGGCCATAGAACTCCAGGAGCCCCTGGAGAAACGGATGAATTGGAAATCCAAGCCCTCTTATCAAATAAGAGACAAGGCATACCCGCTCTCCTTTGGAGGGGCTGGGGACGTTCTCCGCTTGCTTTCCACCCTTATAGGTGGCGAGTCCGGCTCGAACCGGGACCATGAAGGCTGGGGGAAGAAATCCCTTGGTTTGGAGCGCCACTAGCTCACTGTGTGGGGGCGGAGCATCTCTCCCAATCTCGGTGCCGAGGGCTGGGAGGCGGAAGGAGGAGCCGCGTCGACTGTCCATGATGGAATGGATTTCTATAAGATGCGCTCTGATGAATGCTCGCGAAGGGAGGATGGTGTGATTCGGATCTAGATCCTCGTCTCTTTTATAGACAGCTCATTTGCGCAGCTAGGGAGTAAATGTAAAAATACCCTGACTTTTCGCATTCCTTCAACACGTGGAAGATGGCCATTATTGGGCGTGGAAGCCGAGGAACGCAATACTCACAGGAAGCCAGACGCTATTCAACAGGTACACAGGATTTGGAGAAGAACCCGCCTTGCAATGCCGAAGACAATCTACGCGCCGGACTTATCGCCATTGAAGCCTGGTTCGGGGGCTACTGAGGGAGTCCTGGATTAGGGGGTGTCCGGATAGCCGAACTATCATCTTCGGCCGGACTCCTGGACTATGAAGATACAAATTGAAGACTTTGTCCCGTGTCCGGATGGGACTTTCCTTGGCATGGAAGGCAAGCTTGGCGATACGGATATGTAGATCTCCTACCATTGTAACCGACTCTGTGTAACCCTAACCCTCTTCGGTGCCTATATAAACCGGAGGATTTTAGTCCGTAGGACGAACAACAATCATACCATAGGCTAGCTTCTAGGGTTTAGCCTCTCTGATCTCGTGGTAAATCTACTCTTGTACTACCCATATCATCAATACCAATCAAGCAGAAGTAGGGTTTTACCTCCATCGAGAGGGCCCGAACCTGGGTAAAAACATCGTGTCCCTTGTCTCCTGTTACCATCCGCCTAGATGCACAGTTCGGGACCCCCTACCCGAGATCCGCCTGTTTTGAAACCGACACCGGGTCTTCCACAATTGTGAAAATTACGATCCCAACTAGAAGATCTTTTCTCATTGTAGGACCTTGACTTGGAGCTTCTCTCTTTGCTTCTATTCTTGTAGAACTTGTTGAAGTTTTTCACCATTAAGCTCAATTCTTGATTAGAGACTTTCTTGTCATTTGATGTTGTAGGAGCATCACTCGAAGCTTTGTATGTGCCACTTGACTTGTTGTGGAGCTCTTCATTATCCTTGAGTGACATCTCATGAGCAGCAATTCTACCAATGACTTCTGTGGGCTTGAGATATTTGTAATTGGGCATCATTTGGATCAATGTGCACACGATATCATATTTTCCATCCAAAGCTCTAAGGAACTTCTTGGTGATTAATTTGTCGGTCATCACTTCACTTCCAAAGCTGGCAATCTCATTTGTGATGAGAGCAAACCTAGATTACATTTCAACGACTCCTTCACCATCCTTCATCTTGAACTTGTCAAGTTGACTTTGAAGCACATCCAACTTGGATTCCTTGACAGACCCAGTACCTTCGTACATATCAACCAAAGTATCCCAAATTTCCTAAGCATTCTCAAGGCGGCTGATTTTTTTGAACTCCTCGGGGCACGATCCATTGAAGAGAATATCACAAGCTTGAGCACTGTATTGCAACATCTTTAATTCTTCTGCGGTTGCTTCACGACCAGGTTCTCTACCATCCTCAAATAATTCACCTTGCAAGCCAATACGAACAATAGCCCAAACGGCGGGGTTATGACCAAGAATACACATTTTCATCTTATGCTTCCAACTAGCAAAATTTGTACCATCAAAGTAAGGACCTATACGGTGATAGTTACCCACACTAGCGCCATACTCTCCTAGGTTGTGAAACCAAGGCTATGATCACCAAAGCGATGGAAATCAAGGCTTACAAAGACCAATTCTCTGATACCACTTGTAAGATCAAAAGTATGTCTAGAGGGGGGTGATTAGACTACTTGACCAAATAAATATCTTTCCTTTTCCCAATTTTAGTTGTGGGCAGGTTTTAGCAATTATGATGAGTCAAGCAATCAACCTACACATAAAACTCTAAGAGTGTAGTAGTGGAATATAAAACATTGCATATGAAGGTAAATGGAAGGGTTTGGAGAAGGCAAACGCAATGGAGACACAAAGATTTTTGGCGTGGTTCCGATAGGTGGTGCTATCGTACATCCACGTTAATGGAGACTTGAACCCACAAAGGGTAACGGAGGCGCGAGTCCACGAAGGGTCCACGAAGAAGCAACCTTGTCTATCCCACCATGGCCATTTCCCACGAAGGACTTGCCTCACTCAGGTATATCTTCATGAAGTAGGCGATCTACTTGCCCTGAAAAACTTCTTGGTTCAACTCCACATCTTGTCAAAGGCTCCCAAGCGACACCTAACCAATCTAGGAGACACCACTCTCCAAAAGGTAATATATGGTGTGTTGATGATGAAATCCTTGCTCTTGTGCTGCAAATGATAGTCTCCCCAACACTCAACTCTCTCATACAGATTTGGCTATGGTGGAAGAAGGATTTGAGTGGAAAGCAACTTGGGAAAGGCTAGAAATCATGGTTCAAATGGTAGGAATGGAAACTCTTGATCTCAACACGTGAGTAGGTGGTTCTCTCTCAAAAAATGAATGGTGGAAGTGTAGGCACATTCTGATGGCTCTCCTCAATGAGGAAGAAGGGGTGGATGGGTATATATAGCCTCCACACAAAATCAAACCATTACACACTTTTTACCCATCACGATGGCACCGATCAAAACACTTGGTGGCACCGATCTGCGTGAATGAACGTTAGGAATCTCGATGGGACCAATGGGAACAATTCGGTGGGACCCATATGCAAGGGCTTAGGGAAAACCTCAACTCTGTGGCGCCGATTGCATCATCTCGGGGGGACCCAAGTGAAGCAACAAGGCAATAGAGAATCAGTCAAGCCATCTCAGTGAGATCGATTGCAACATCTCGGTGGAACCGAAATGATTAGAACAAGCAATAAAGAGCTAGCAAGGCCATCTCAGTGGGACCGAGATCCATATCAGTGGAACCGAATTGTTAGGGTTTTGGCAGTGGCTAAGTCCAGATGAACTCAATGGCTCCATGTAGGAAATACCGATGGGGCTGAGTTGGGAATTAGGTTTGGACATATTTGGGTAGAGAAAGTGGATGAGGGTTTTGGAGCAATATCACTAAGCACTTGAGAAAATAGATCATTAAGCAACACCACATCCCCTTTTAATAGTATTGACTTTCCTATGGACTCAATGTGATCTTGGATCACTTAAACAAAAATGTAGAATCTTGAGCTTTTGGCAACCCTTGTCCTTAGCATTTTAAGGGGTCCACATCTCTAGTCCTTGCCATGCCAATCATTGAGCATCCTAAAATACTTACCTTAAATGGACATTAGTTAAATGAGATATATGTTGTTATGAATTACCAAAACCACCCGGGGATTATTAGCACTTTCACATCTGTAGGATCGAAAGTATGTCTAGAGGGGGTGATTAGACTACTTGACCAAATAAAAGCTTATCATTTTCCCAATTTTGGTTGTAGGCAAGTTTTAGCAATTCTACCAAGTCAAGCAACACCCTACACATGAAAGTCTAAGAGTAGTGCAGCGGAAAGTAAATACTTTGCATATGAACGTAAAGCAAAGATTGGATAAATAAAACGCAATGAAGACACGGTGATTTTTTGTGTGGTTCTGACAGGTGGTGCTATCTTACGTCCACATTGATCGAGACTTCAACCCACAAAGGGCAACGGTTGCACGAGTCCACGGAGGGCTCCACCCACGAAGGGTCCACAAAGAAGCAATATTGTCTATTCCACCATGGCTTACGTCCACGAAGGACTGTAAGTGCATCTAGTGCCACCCCTAGTTGGTTTTGGAGTATTGACGACAAACCTGGTTGAGGGACTAATGTGTTTGTGAGAATTGCAGGATAACACAGGTAGTGGTCCCTCATTGATCCGGTTTACCTACCGGAGATGACCCCTAAAAATGTGTGAAGACATTGAAGACAATGGTGGTCTGTGAAGCTATTCAGGTTGAAGACTATGACATGAGAAGACATCGAGTGAAGACTATGGAGCGCGAAGACTTAGTTGTTTTGTTGTTTCCTTTTCTTCTTTGCTGAGTCATAGGAACCACCGCACTGTTAAGTGGGGTCCAAGTGAACAAAGTCAGAGTGACTGAAGTGATGCTCAACCAAATCCTATGTCTTCGAGCGAAGACAATGAGAGCAAATCTTATCCAGAGTCGGATGAGTCATCTTTACTTGTAGCCCAACTCAAGCTGCCGCGTGTGTTTGAAATCTGACTGTTGCGACACGTGTCAGTTCCTTAGTGACCCAGGGTCATTTCGGACAAATCAGGTCGGGTTGCCCAGTGGCTATAAATAGCCCACCCCCAACACCATAAATTGGTGGCTGCTCAGAGTTAGTACACGGCTTTTGTCGTTTGAGAGCAACCCCCCGCTGAAGCTTTCGAGAGAGAATCCTTGCAAGGACAAAGCCCAAACCACCCAGAGCCCAAAGATAGTTTGGCATCATTGAGGTCTTCCTGCCCGCGTGAGCTGAAGACTTGTTGCACTTGAGGACTGTGAATCCTCTAGCCGGTTAGGCGTCACGTTCTGAGCATCCAAGAGTCATTGTGGATTGCTGGTGAACGAAGTCTGTGAAGGTTTGTAAGTCTACCTTGAAGACTTACCAGAGTGATTGGGCGGGGACTAGGTGTCCTTAGCTCAAGGGGAATGAGGTGAAGACGAGGTCTTCTCATTTGAATCTCAGCCTCCCTAACCAGACGTACAGTTGTCACAGCAACTGGAACTGGTCGAATAAATCTCTGTCCTCCTGAAACTACTGGTTCTATCTCTCACTTCTCTTTACTTACAGTTTGTCTTCGTGAAGTCATTGCCTGCTTGTATTATCTGTTTGCCTTCACTGTGTGACTACTTGTTCTGATTGGCTTCATACTATCTTCCATCTTGATCCATATTGCCTAGCTGCTGATAGCCTTCGTCCTTTCACTTTATTGAATACTTGACTATGGCTTGTCTAGTGTATTCTACCTTCTGCTGCATACGAATAGTGTCATTTCTATTGTTTGTCTTCGAAACTCCCACGTTTTGAAGACTTTCATAAAAATCGCCTGTTCACCCCCCCCCTCTAGTTGACAACTAGCCCTTTCAATTGGTATCAGAGCAAGGTACTCCCTTGTTTTGTGTGATTCGGTTTAACCACCTGGATTTTTAGCTATGTCGACTGCAGGGATAATCAAAGTCTCCGTCGCGTGCCCCATCTTCGATGGCACTGAATATCCCTACTGGAAGAATGGGATGCGCATGCATCTTGAAGCCATTGATGTCGATCTATGGTATGTCGTCAAGAACCGCGTTCCCAAGACTGGTGAAGGTGTCAACCCTGCTGATGTCAAGAAGTTGATTCAACTGGACTCTACCGCCAAGAACATCACCTGTGGTCATCTGACCAAAGGACAGTATGGCCGTGTGAATTCTCTGGAAACATCGAAGCTAGTCTGGGACTGGCTCTCCAAGGTCAATGAAGGCGTCTCAACTCAGCGAGATCAACGGATCAGTACTCTCCATAGCCTCTTAAACCGCTTCAAGAGACATGACAATGAGAACGTCCAACTCACACTTGATCACCTCACTGATATCACAAATGAGCTCCAAGCACTCGGCGCCACTGAGATTACCAAGCATGAAATAGTGAAGACACTACTGAGATCTCTTGACAGCTCATTTGACACCTTAGCCCTGATGATACAAGAATGCCCTGACTTCAAGACTCTCGATCCGTCTGACATACTTGAGAGGCTCAACACACATGAGTACCAGCTATCTGAGAAACGAGATATCTATGGCCCCAACTATGGCCGAACTCGCGCTTTGAAGGCAAAGGCTGATGCTTCCTCATCTGAAGAAGAATCTGACTGCAGTTCTGGTGATCCTGAAGACAATGGAAAGGAGCTTGATATGCTTGTGAAGAAGTTCCAGAAATTCACCAATAATAAAGGCTTCAGAAAGTCTTCATGATCCAGCTCAAGGAATGATGAAGCTTCTACCTATGACCACAAGAAGAGAACCTGCCACAAGTGCAAGAAACCTGGTCACTACATCTCTGAGTGTCCACAATGGGACAATGTGAAGAAGAAGAAGAAGAGCAAAGAATATGATTCTGATGACAAGAAGAAGAAGAAGAAGAAGTCCTCAAAGTCTTCTTCCAAGTCTTCTTCCGAGTCTTCATCACACAAGAAGAGCTCATCTGGCAAGGCTCGTGCTTTTGTTGGCAAGGAAATGGATTCAGAGGAGGAGTCTGCTTCTGAGGAGGCGGAAATGGAGTCTGAGGAGGAGTCTGACTCTGGTGTTGCGAGTCTGGCTCTAGCTACAGCCTACATCACCAAGTCCAACTTCAACACTGAAGACAATGGCTCCGTCACCAACGTTGATGATAATGACAAGGACGACTCGCCTCCCACCTACTGCTTCATGGCACGTGGTCCCAAGGTAAAATCATGCGATGCTTACTTTCATACATCTAGTGAAGATGACTCTGATGGTGAATCCAAACCTAGTTACAAAACACTTGCTAAAATTGCAACTGAACAACGGAAAGCTATGGAACATACTCAAAAACTGTTAGACAAAAGTGATGACCTGTTGGACGCGGAAATGACCAAGTCTCGGTCCTTAATTGAAGACATTAAAAATCTTCATGTTAAGTACCAGGAACTTGGAGATCTACATGAATCACTTTCAACTTCTCATGAAAAGCTTTCCTATGATTATCTTCAAAGGAAGCACGAACTTGAGAAATTGAGATCGGCTCATGAAGATCTTCAAAAGGAGAATGAGTCACTTCACGCTCAACAGATCAGTCCCGCTCAGGAAGGATTTGAACCACCATGCCTAAAATGCATTGAGCGTGATAACACTGCCTCTGTTGCTGAATGTTCTACTACTACTACTGTTGCAATATCTTCAACTACTGATGTGGTAACTAACCCCTCTGTTGAGGATACCATTACTATTGCTGATCAAAATGCCAGGTTGAAGACACTGCTTGAGACAAGGATGTACAAAAGTCTCAAAGGGCATCAAACATTATGTGATGTCCTCAAAAAGAAGATTCTGAACCGAAACACTAGGAAAGAGGGTGTTGGGTTCGAGAGGAAAATGAATGTTGATGGGTCGTACTGGAAGCCAGAGCAGTATCCCAAAATCACATGGGTTGCTGCTAAGGAACCTTCAGTAGATCCATCCACCTTATCTGGTTTCACTTGTGCTAACCCTATTATCATTGATGAATCCTTTGATGCAAACTATAAACTGTTTAAGAATCAGAATGGCGAAGTGTTTGCCAGGTATATTGGTATTAACTGCAGGAATGGGCCACCTATGAAGAAGATATGGGTACCCAAAAGTTGTGATGTAGGGTGGAACCCTATAGCGATGATCTTTCACGTTTGGAGTGGGATCCCTCGAAGAACACGATGAACACGGGGAAGAACAGGGAGAAATCACAAGGGGAAACACTCAAGAACAAGTCCAAATCACACATCCACTAGACAATCAAACACACAAGATCACAAGGTACATGAACAACAAAGGGAAAGATACAAGGTAAGGTTCATCTCCAAGAGGAGGTCTTGATGATATCCTAGATGGATCTTCCCACAAGGGGGTCTTGATGATATCCCGCAGGATCTTCTCACATGGAGGTCTTGAACTCCATGGGAGTGGTAGTCTCTCTCTCTCAAGAGTAGAGGTAGGAGCAAAGCTCACCTAAGAATGAGCTATCATATTTGCTTACCCTAAAAATGGGGAGGAGGAGGTCTATTTATAGTCTAGTGGGCGAAGGGGTAAGTGAGGGGGCGAATGGGTACATGGGCCTCGGCCCAAACGTTACTGCAGGCAAGGCCGGATGATCCGGATGGGGGTCCGGATGATCCGGCCATCGTCCGGATGATCCGGGAGGGGGCCCGGATGATCCGGCTTCACATGAGGCCTTCGGGTGTCTTCGGACGCAATTATCCGGATGATCCGGAGGGGGACCCGGATAATCCGGATGAGCACGGATGATCCGGACGGCGGTCCGGATGTCCGGCCTGGCTCCTGCAGCCGCTCCGTCTTCTTCTCCTTTCTTCCGTCTTCTCTTCCACGCTTCCCTCGCGGATGGTGTAGTCGTTCCTTGGCGCTTGCACTCCTCCTTGACATCTGTGAAGCTCCGACAATACCTATGCATGCACACGGGAGAAGTGTCAAGTAGTACACCATCCTCAAAGGGGTCAAGTGAGCACGTGTAAAGGAGAAGATTCACCTTTGTGTATGTGAAGTAGAGGTCGCACGTGTCACTTGCCAAACGGACTCTTGACATGGTGATGACCGTAGGATGCTCTGCATCATCCCCTCTCCCTTGGAAAAGATCCGACCTCGGATCGAAACCAAATCACCATGGGAAAGAGATGGCGGTGCCGTGTCGAAGTGGTCGATCACCAAGCACTCATCGTCTAGTAGCTCGAATGTGGCACTCTCCAATGTCGCATCGTCTTGTGATTCCTTCAAAAGGAGCAAATAGAACAAACACTTGGAAAAACAAATGTGGTTGTCATAAGAGCAAAACCAAGCATTCAAGAGGTGATTCACCCAACAAGTGTTGTCATCAAGCATAGCATATGGTTTGACAAAGAAGTGTGTCATGACATTTGGACATATAAATTGAGCACAATCAAGTACATCATGGGAACAAGCATGTAAATGGGAGGTCAAGATGCAAATATATGTGATAAGTGAACAAGCATCTACCTCAAGGTCATAGCAAGCATGCATAAAGAGCTCAATGAACGGTCTATGGTAGGCATAAGAGTCATTCACAACACCAAATATAGTGAAATGTCTAAACACATGGGGCAAGTGCAAGACAATCCAAGCATAACATGCATAGGGTGTAGTGAAGATATCGTGGCCCTCAACACAACGGAAAGAGCAATTGTTCTTCATGTGTGAGGCAATCAAGTCAAGCATGTGATAAGCAAAGGGACATGGCATATGTGAAGAACTAGATGCAACACACAAGGCATATATGTCATGGGGCATGGCAATGTGGTAATGAGAAGTCGAAGCAACATCGCTAGCATGTGTGCAAAGTGTCATGGAGCAACCAACACATGAAGTATGATCCACAATATGCATGCTCATGGTTTGGGTGTTCTCGAGATAGAAGGATATCACCTCGAAAGCATGTCCTTGTGCGTTCTTCACAATGTCAAAGTGGTAGGAAGTATGGTGTAGAAGCGTGTCGCGATCGATTGTATGAGGCTCGCTCTCAAGAGCTCGAATGGTCAACTCACGTGAAGTGGAAGTCGACACGAAGTCCAAGTATCCTACACATGCACACAACAAAACAAAGAACGTATGCACATGGTAGACAAACACATCATCCATCATGATGGTTCGCTTCTCTTGCACATAACCATTAGAAGCACAAGTGCATGAGTAATATGATGCAACAATGGCGATATTCACGGCACTAGGTATATGGTGCAAAGAGATAATACCAGCATGCTTCACAAGGAATATGTCAAAATCTCCAAACATGTGTGAGAATGCTATGGGGGCAATCTCATGAGCAAGACTATAAGCATTGTTGCACTCAATACATGGCAAATCTAGCATGAGAGAGGCAACACATGGAGATATATGACACGAAACAATATGAATCATGTGCAAAGCATATATATGGTTGTCATCAACTGTCACACCCTGATTTTCATGCCACAACACTTAAGTCAATAAATCATGCTAAAATGTGGTTTGACAAAAACTTTTGAGTGTTTTGTCTTTGCTTTGATTGAATGTTTGTCTGCTGTTTGCAAGTGCTCTAAAAATCAAACAAATCCTCCAACTCCTATACTTCATCTCCTTGCTCCAAAACCTTTTTCCCAATGATCATGCCATGTGTATAGAGCAATATAGTATTTTCTTACAAAAATAATTTGGCCAAAAAGTATTTTCAAAAATTAGTTTTCCAAAACCCCCTGAATTGAGGTTTGCACTGCAAGTACTTAATTAAGGGCAGTAAAAATCCTTCCAAAAATATATTTGACTCCTATTAGATGTAGGACTCCCATAAACCAAAAAAATATAATTTTAAAAGTTATTTTACTATTTTATTTAAAAGCTTTTTCTTAAGGCCAGAAATGGTCTTTAATAGGGAAAAATTATTTTATTGCTTCAAAAATATTTGACAAAAATCAGGGAAACTCAGTGGACACATATTGTCCATATATAAGAGTTTCAACACATGGTCATGTTCAAAGTATTGGTCAAATCCCTCAAAAACCCTTTCTGGATATTTCAAGCTTTTGAAATATTTACAAAGGAAATATTCTCCAAAAATTCCAAGAAAATTCTATCATGTCACATATGACATATTTGGTGATCTTGCCAAGTCTCATGTCTTGGAGAACAAGATAACATCGTCAAATACCCTCAAAACTATTTCTGTCCATTTTTGAAGTTTGAGCAACTTTACATTGCCAAACATTTCCAAATATTCTCAAACCTTGTGAACATTCTCAAATGGTCTAATTATACATCTAGACCAAGTGGCACAAGTTGGAGAACAAGTTAACTTGATCAAAGTGCCCCAAAACCATTCCTGTCCAGAACCAAATTTGAACAACTTTGCATTACCAACTTTCTCTCCTTTACCCAAACTTTTGTGATCATGATAACATGACCAAATGAGTCCACCACACCAAGTGGTTCATCAAGGAGAACAGATTTGCATGACTAAATCTTGGAAAGCCCATTTCTGCTGATTTCTAGGGTTTACCAAAGTTGCATTGGCAACTTTGCCCAAATGAGCTCAATCTTGGTGGAACATCTTATTTTCTCATGCCATTTGACCCTGTCAAGCCTCATGACAAGGGAAGTCCATTTTCTTGCCCAAACCAACAACAAACACCTTCTGCCATTTTTCCAAAATCATCATTTTGACCACTTCCACTATTCTCCATGAGCTCAACTTGTTACCACAGCCCCTCCTAGTCCCCTTGTACGTCCAGTAGCAATGGCAAATCCACAGCTCAATTATTGGAGGGGTAAAACCCCACTTTCCCTCTCTGGACAGCCCTTTCCTCTCTCTCCCTCAACCTCTCTCCTCTCCTAGTGGTTCACCAGGGCATCCAAGGCCCTCTCCCCTTTCTTTACTACTCGCTAGCACTACTGGACACAAGTGGCCGCGCCCACTTCCCCCTTTTTATGCCATGGCATGCCAAAGGCGTGCTCCAGAGCGCGCTACAGTGCTCCCACGCACTGTAGCTGCTCTCTGCCCAAGCCACCCGACCACCTCGAGCCTCCCCCTCGCGCCAGTCGAGGTGCCTCGGCGTCCGCAACACGCTATGCGGTCGGCCCCCTCCTCTCTCTCCTCCCGCCCTCCGCTAGCAAACAGAGGCTGCCCGAGCGCGCCAATGGTGTGCCTCACACGCGCGGCACCTCTGGCCCTTCCCCGCTCCTTCTCTCCCCTCCTCTCGCCCTAGAACAACCCCACGAACACCCCAGACACGCTCACACGAGCCCCCGTGGCCTCTAGCGTTGGCTACGGCCTCGCCGGCGCACGGTCCCGCGTGCACCTCGCCCCCTCCTATTTAAGGCCACCCCTGAGCCTCCTCTCTACTCCTTTGCCACTCTCACCCTCCTGTGAACCCCCTGAACCAACCCACTCCCCTCCTCGCGCTCTCCATCCCCCTCCTAGGCCGGAGCCGAGCCGCCGGCCGCTGCTCAAATCCAGAGCCTCGGCCCTCTCTCTTCCCCCTGGATAGATCCGCACCCTCTTGTCACCACCACAAGCCCTCCCCTTGCCGCCGTTCGTCCCCAGGAGCATCGCATGCTCGAAGCTGAAGATGGCCGATGGCCTCCTCCACGGTCGCCCAGGCCGTCGCCGCCACGGCTCTCCTCGGCAAGCGAGCCGTACGCCGATGGATGCGGCTCATCCTCCTGAGCATGCCGGTGGGCGGATCATCGCCGGAGACGCCCTGTAGCGCCGGCAGCCGGCGTCGAACGCCTCCCCTATCTCCCGTCGCGCCCGCGCGGGAGGTTGAGGACGAGCCTGCCAGCGGGCCCCGCGTGTCGGCCGGCCAACGAGAGTGAGACGCTGACGGGTGGGCCCCATTCCGTTAAGTGGAGACGGGCTCTGCCTATCACCGCCTTCGCTCAGGGAAGGCGTACTCCCGTGAGTGCGCCTCCTGCGTCGACAGCGCGCACGTGGCCGAGTAGCTGGGCCGGCCCGTTGCCTATCTCGCGCCTTGCGCGCATGATAAGGGTAAAGCCCCCATTTCCTTTTTCTTTTTCCCAGTAGACTTCAAAAATCCATAAACAAATCAAATCAACTCCAAATTTGATGATTCAAATTTCTGCTGACTCTATAAATCATGATCTACCTGTTGGTGCAACATGCACATTTTTTCAGAGACTTTTTCCTCACAAACATTTATCAAATCCTAATTTTCTTAATTCTGTGATAAACTTTAGAAAATCACAGAAAGCTCAATATTGATCCAAATGCCATGATTCAAATTCCTAGATGCATCTAAGTTCAAAACTTAGTTTTTGAACATTTTTACTAATACTTTCTGTGTCACCTCAACTAATGGTCTATTTCTTTGTATATAGTCAACCTTGCAAATTCATAGGAAAATCATCTCAACTCCAAATCCAGTGAAACCAATTCCTAGATGCTTCTAAAATCATCCTTTGTTAAATGGGTGCCCTTGCTCATTTTTCAAAAATATATTTCTGTACACTTCTTGCAAATCCATAAACCCCTTGATTCCACCATATCAAAATGTTTAGAGATATCCATTCATCAGATTCCAATGAAACCACTTTGGTCATCCCTCATATGACCAGAGGTATCCTAGAAAAGTCCAACTCATATTTTTAGAGCACTTTTATTTCCTGCCTTGTTGTGTTGCTTATTATGCTTGCTTTCGACGATAGTTGACGAAGTAGACGGAATGCTCGGAGTTGGACTAGGGATATTTGAAGACCTCGAAGACTTCGTTACAACAGGCAAGCAGCCCTTTGACCATGTCCATGAAACCTTTTTTTTATGCATGACATATAACTCTTTATTATTGCTGCATCGGAATCATGATGAGATGGTAGACCACGTTGGTTGGTTGCCTCTGTTACTTCCTCATTGATACTTGCATTGTGCATGACCCTACCTTCTTATGAGGGTTATGTCGGTGGGAGTAGATAGGATGCTAAAGTAGTTGCTACGCAAGTGGGCAGGGCTATGCATGGAAAGAAACCAAGTGTGGTTTGACATACTTGCAAATAGCCCAGTGGGTGCCACTAATGCCCCTGGGAGATGATGATGAACTAGGTCACTACTTGGTGGAGAGGTAGTGTACCGAGGCTTGATGAAAGTGTTGTTTACAAAGATGGATTAGATTTAAGATTTGATGACTGTCCCAACCTTACATGCGCAACCACTCTACCCTTATATGGGAAAGGGCATTATTGAGTACCTAGACCGATACTAGCTTGGAGCCTGCATTACTAGTGACGGGAGAGTTGTTGGTGCGCTCTCTCGGGACGGGGTCGTGCCAGGTAGGGCGGCCATGACCATCTTTATGGGGCACCGGACACACCGTTGGTACCCCGTGCCAGTGGTATGTGATGAATATGGGAGCAAGGCTCCACGAAAATGTTATGTGAAATGTTGGGCACGTGGGTTCTTGCTAATCGAGTGGACTCCATGTTAGTGTCGTCTAGGAAAGGTAGTGATCGGTGCTTACCCCGGTACTTGAGGTATCGCGGGTCGTGGATGACACGGAAGTTCCCGGATCTTGTGGGTGCAGTGTGCAACCTCTGCAGAGTGTAAAACTATTGAATAGCCGTGTCCACGGTCAAGGACAGTTAGGCGGTCTGCTTAGACTATGTCCATATGTTTCGAAAAACAACACGCTTTGGTGATATTGATGATGCGACTCGTGAAGAAGTCACGATGAGCTTGAGCATGAGTTGTTTATAACTCTTTCTCGATGATGATATCTGAAACCTCCTGATACTTGTTGCAGACACAGTCATGCCCTTGATATATGTTGATCATACTTGCATGAGAAAAACTAGCTTTCTGCAAAAATTTACCTATATCATGCATTGTTGTATCTTGAACCAAAACATGGGTTGCTTGCGTAGTACATTCAAACGTACTCATCGGCTTGTCCTGGCTATTTACTTGGCGGGCTTGAAAGAACAGGATATGATGAAGAATACTTCGGCGACGAGCATGCGAGCTAGGACGCTTCCCAATCAGAATGCCTGTAGGGTTAAGGCAGATGGCATGGGTCCAAGTTATCGACGAAGATTTCCGCTGCGATGATATACTCAAGACTCGACCATAATGGTCCTACTTGTGTAATCTGGTATGTATGGATGTAAGACTCTTGTTATTCAGCTTCGTGTGTTCGGTGAGCATTGATCTCGGGATCATCTTGTACCGCAGCATTCGGTGATCACGACTTATGAGTCGGGTCCCCACAGAGCTGGTATCGAGCCATCTGACCGTAGGAAGCCTTAGTTAGCATGGTCGTTAGTTAGGGTAAAACTATTTCCAAAACTACTACTAGTTTTCAAAACTATCTATACTTCTCTTCTCTTCTCAGTTTTTCAAAAACTAAGATATACTTTCCTCTTCCCTTCAAAACCTTTGGTGCTTGAGAACCCTTATGCCCCTGACCACTGGATTCCTTGCAATCCTCGTGGATAATGTAGGAGGAAGATGTCTTGCCAGACGTTCACCCACATCTCCCGAACACAAGATTGGCGACATCACAGCAAGACGATACCAACAGAAGGCACATCCTGGAGGAATGAGGACCTGAAGACCCAGGAGATGGTGACATCCTTGACACTGCCCCAAGATGATGCAACCTTAGCCTACGATGATCAGGGCATAGGGTATGCAAGATCATGATATATATCAGTAATAGAGTAACCCTGTCACTACCGTTGTTGTATCGGCAACCACCGATGGATGAGAACCTAGCCATTTGGTCCGCCTCACCATAGTGGGCAGGAAAACGGTTCACCTCATCCCCCGCTCTTCGTGTCGATGTTTTCATCAACGTAACCGACATGATGGACCTCTATTATGCCTTGATATGTCATTGCATAAAGGATTGCCTACCTGGTACCATCAACGGCTTAGAAGACAAAAAGGGATCTTCATGATTAAGAAGACAATGGAAGATCAAGTCAATGCCAGCCACGAGGGGCCACCTTCACCCCATCACCTCATCAGGAGAGAAGTTGTTGAAGATTCTTTAGGCTCAACCCAGATTGTTTCATCGAACAACTACAAGAGACGTAGCAACACCTGAGGAAAACTCAGAGACTGCATGAGGCACAAGGCATGACTACTAAGTCCGAGGACCCCTAGGGTAGGATGAGTCATGTACCCCCTATGCGCAGTCGATTCCGTATGATAGTTCGAATAGAACGATGATTGTGTGTTGCTTGTTTTTATTTGTTTGTGTTTGATATCAGTCGCCCTTTTGCCCTAGGCAGCAAGTACGCGACTATATCACCTTCCTTGTATTTCGTTTGTTTGGCCCTCTTTGCACCTGTTTGTTCGCACTAGCACTATAGAACCCCCTTTAGGCATCCCTCCTCTATGCTGCTTTTCCCTCTCATCTCTCTCCTCAACTGAAGACAAGCAAGACAAGATACACCATGGATTCTAATTCGACAACCAACGAGCACTGGAGACTTTTGTTGCAGCCTCCTCGACCAAGTGCAACCCAGTGACGTTATGTCTACTCCCCAAGGTTAGGAACCCATTCCTAGACTCTTCGAGACTTCACGAGATACCCCAGCTCGAAACCTTAACCCTAAGCTTAACCTACGGAATTGCAAGAGAATATGTTAAGCCTCCGTAACCTTGCTTGTCACTGGGTTCATTATGGAACTAGTGGACATAGTGAATAAGCACATTATCTTCCTAAGATAGCACCAAAACTGACGATGCCATAGGGAGACCAATTCAAGGATATAGGGATAGAGGACAAATGACTTGATGAGTTTATATCAATGACTTTGAGGAACTATCTAAGACTCTTTGGTGGATTATAAGGCTTTCATGTTGGTAGATGAACTTGGTGGGATCATGATTATAGAGTAGCGTAGCTTTCACTACCCATGAGTGAATTGGATTTATAGGACAAATATGATCGCAAGCTCAAATTTGTGGAAGTATTTGGATTTGACTTAGCTAGGGGATATTGATAGAAGATAGTTGTCAATACGATCATGACTTGGAAGAATGGTAGGAATTCTCGTGGGACATGAGATTTGGATTTAAATAGGTGATCCTAGTTGAGTATAGATGCTGAGTATGTCTACATGGTTCGGAGTAAATTGGATTTAGACTGATGATCTCGATCATGATACCATGTTTCTCGGTGGATGATAAACTAAGAGGTTGGACTAATTGTCGGGGTTTACTTAGGCATCTTTGTGGACTTGACCTTGGAGATTACTTCACCATGATAATGGAAATTGGTGGACTGACTATAGTAGAGATAGCCTTTTTAAGTATCTGGGGATTATAAGGACTTTAGAAGATCATGTGGAACACCAGCATAGGCATTGGATTTGTAGAATTAATGGGTTATGAAGTGATTAATGGAAGTTAACAGGTTGTTGGAGTTGATTCATAGGAAGGAAACAAGATCTTGGAGTGGCATACGACGTGTTTCCTTAGGATAGAGATGCACTAGTACGGGCCTTGGAAGAATAGGTGAGCACTTGGATTGTCCTATTTTATTCCAGCTTGGAAGCTTGTATGCTCTACCCATGGATTTTTAGGGTTAGCCACACACACATGAGTTTGGGGATCATAGACATATATGATGTTGTTAGACCTCCTCTTGGAAGTCATGAGGATATGAATAGCATGAGTGATGATTGGAGTTGGCCTATACGAAATGATGCTATCAGTGATATGATGTGATTTGTTTAAAGGACTAGATAGACTATTGGCATCTCAGAAACCGTGCTTAAAGGTAGGATGATAAATGTCCATTCGCACACTAGAATCCTTGAAACCCTTATGCCCTACCAAGCCACAACACGATTGGATCATGACCTTGGGTCTTGGCTCTAGATCAATAAGACCTTGACCAATGCTCAACCGTGACCCTCACCAATGCCTCAGCCCACTCTACGTACTCCAAATACTTCATAGAGTACTTGGGTAAGTAAATCATCATCCTTACTTGAGGACATGAATGTCCACATGAAGACGGAACAAGAGTTGATCAGCTGGTTAGGGAACATCCGAAGACCGTCATGTCAAGGAGGAAGAACTACACCAACCATCGTCGTCAAGGAGTGAGCTTCCGCGTTGAAGACCATGCATATTTGCAAGCCACTCCTCTCAAAGGCAACTACGGCCTCATGAAGAAAACTATGCTACTCATGATCTTGAGCTAGCAGCAGTGGTTCATGCCCTGAAGACATGGCGACATTACCTCTTAGGGAAGCGATGTGAGATATACACAGATCACAAAAGTCTGAAGTATATTTTCACTCAAAGGGAATTGAACACGAGGCAAAGAAGATGGCTAGAGTTGATCAAAGATTATGACCTCGGTGTTCAATACCACCCTGGGAAGGCTAATGCGGTGGCAGATGCATTAAGCAGAAAGGCTTGTTCCTTGAATGCTATGCTTAAGGACAAGCTACCCGCCTTGTATGAAGAACTTGAAAACTTCGGGTTGGAACTGGTTGCACCAGGATTCTTAGCTAACTTTGAAGTCAAGCCGACCCTGATGGATGAGGTAAAAGGAGCTCAGACGGGACACGAGAGTATTGAAGGCATCAAGAGGAAGATCAAGGCGGGCAAAGCCCCCACTTCATTCCTGTCAAGACGACCTACAAGGGGAACCAGTTAGCCAGTCTCTACATCAACCGAATCGTGAGCATTCATGGCGTTCCCAAGGAAATTGTGTCGGATAGAGGAACCCAATTCACCTCAAGGTTCTGGAAGAAGTTCCAGGGGGCCATGGGGACCAAGTTGTCCTTCAGCACTGCTTTCCACCCACAGACCGGAGGTCAGACAGAACGAGTAAATCAGATACTCGAAGTCATGCTCCGAGCCTGTGTCTTAGCATATGGAGCTAGGTGGGAAGACTGCCTCCCTTTCGCCGAGTTCTCTTACAACAACTACTATCAGTCAAGCCTTCAAATGGCACCATTTGAGGTGTTATACGGACGGAAATGCCGCACACCCCTCAATTGGTCAGAAACCGGAGAAGGACTTGTCTTTGGGCCCGATATCCTCCGTGAAGACGAAGAGCAAGTCCAACTTGTCAGAGAGCATTTGAAGACTGCCAAGTCAAGACAAAAGAGCTCCGCTGACTCACATCGTCGAGACATGACCTTCCGGGTTGGAGGCCATGTTTATCTCCGGGTCACCCCTCTCAAAGGAACCCAGCGCTTCCATGTCAAAGGAAAGCTCGCTCCAAGATTTAACAACCCCTCTGAGATCACTTCAAGACGAAGAGTAGACGGCTACCAGCTAGAGTTACCACCTGAGTTACCTGATGTGCACAAAGCTTTCCAAGCGTCACAACCCCGG
The DNA here is from genome assembly GCA_021437245.1 of Aegilops speltoides. Classification (NCBI taxonomy): domain Eukaryota; kingdom Viridiplantae; phylum Streptophyta; class Magnoliopsida; order Poales; family Poaceae; genus Aegilops; species Aegilops speltoides. The sequence goes on along the minus strand of CM038147.1, from coordinate 340,130,805 downwards.
GAGTGTTTTCAACTTCCTAACTAGCCCAATCGCTAACAAGGACATCGATCATCGAGCCATTGACCTCCAGTCCAATATGACCACCGCAAGAAACCCCTTAGAAACCTGGGTCAAGAAGAGTGTCATACACGAAGCCACACCATCAAGTACTTCAAGTTCAATGGAGCACCAAACAGAAGCAGAAGCAGCATGAGGACGTGAAGACTACCCCGAATCCAAGTTTCCATACTCCTTTCCGCGCCTAGTTTGGGAATCTCGGGGACGAGATTCTTGTAAGGGGGTAGGTCTGTCACACCCTGATTTTCATGCCACAACACTTAAGTCAATAAATCATGCTAAAATGTGGTTTGACAAAAACTTTTGAGTGTTTTGTCTTTGCTTTGATTGAATGTTTGTCTGCTGTTTGCAAGTGCTCTAAAAATCAAACAAATCCTCCAACTCCTATACTTCATCTCCTTGCTCCAAAACCTTTTTCCTAATGATCATGCCATGTGTATAGAGCAATATAGTATTTTCTTACAAAAATAATTTGGCCAAAAAGTATGTTCAAAAATTAGTTTTCCAAAAACCCCTGAATTGAGGTTTGCACTTCAAGTACTTAATTAAGGGCAGTAAAAATCTTTCCAAAAATATATTTGACTCCTATTAGATGTAGGACTCCCATAAACCACAAAAATATAATTTTAAAAGTTATTTTACTATTTTATTTAAAAGCTTTTTCTTAAGGCCGAAATGGTCTTTAATAGGAAAAATTATTTTATTGCTTCAAAAATATTTGACAAAAATCGGAAACTCAAAGGGACACATATTGTCCATATATAAGAGTTTCAACACATGGTCATGTTCAAAGTATTGGTCAAATCCTCAAAACCCTTTCGGATATTTCAAGCTTTTGAAATATTTACAAAGGAAATATTCTCCAAAAATTCCAAGAAAATTCTATCATGTCACATATGACATATTTGGTGATCTTGCCAAGTCTCATGTCTTGGAGAACAAGATAACATCATCAAATACCCTCAAAACTATTTCTGTCCATTTTTGAAGTTTGAGCAACTTTACATTGCCAAACATTTCCAAATATTCTCAAACCTTGTGAACATTCTCAAATGGTCTAATTATACATCTAGACCAAGTGGCACAAGTTGGAGAACAAGTTAACTTGATCAAAGTGCCCCAAAACCATTCCTGTCCAGAACCGAATTTGAACAACTTTGCATTACCAACTTTCTCTCCTTGACCCCAACTTTTGTGATCATGATAACATGACCAAACGAGGCCACCACACCAAGTGGTTCATCAAGGAGAATAGATTTGCATGACTAAATCTTGGAAAGCCCATTTCTGCTGATTTCTAGGGTTTACCAAAGTTGCATTGGCAACTTTGCCCAAATGAGCTCAATCTTGGTGGAACATCTTATTTTCTCATGCCATTTGACCCTGTCAAGCCTCATGACAAGGGAACTCCATTTTCTTGCCCAAACCAACAACAAACACCTTCAGCCATTATTCCAAAATCATCATTTTGACCACTTCCACTATTCCCCATGAGCTCAACTTGTTACCACAGCCCCTCCTAGTCCCCTTGCACGTCCAGTAGCAATGGCAAATCCACAGCTCAATTATTGGAGGGGTAAAACCCCACTTTCCCTCTCTGGATAGCCCTTTCCTCTCTCTCCCTCAACCTCTCTCCTCTCCTAGTGGTTCCCCAGGGCATCCAAGGCCCTCTCCCCTTTCTTTACTACTCGCTAGCACTACTGGACACAAGTGGCCGCGCCCACTTCCCCCTTTTTATGCCATGACATGCCAAAGGCGTGCTCAGGCCTTCAGATGCTCCCAGCGCCTGTAGCTGCTCTCTGCCCAAGCCACCCGACCACCTCGAGCCTCCCCCTCGCGCCAGTCGAGGTGCCTCGGCGTCCGCAACACGCTATGCGGTCGGCCCCCTCCTCTCTCCTCCTCCCCGCGCCTCCGCGCTAGCAAACAGAGGCTGCCCGAGCGCGCCAATGGTGTGCCTCACACGCGCGGCACCTCTGGCCCTTCCCCGCTCCTTCTCTCCCCTCCTCTCGCCCTAGAACAACCCCACGAACACCCCAGACACGCTCACACGAGCCCCCGTGGCCTCTAGCGTCGGCTACGGCCTCGCCGGCGCACGGTCCCACGGTGCACCTCGCCCCCTCCTATTTAAGGCCACCCCTGAGCCTCCTCTCTACTCCTTTGCCACTCTCACCCTCCTGTGAACCCCCTGAACCAACCCACTCCCCTCCTCGCGCTCTCCATCCCCCTCCTAGGCCGGAGCCAAGCCGCCGGCCGCTGCTCAAATCCGCAGGCCTCGGCCCCTCTCTCTTCCCCCTGGATAGATCCGCACCCTCTTGTCACCACCACAAGCCCTCCCCTTGCCGCCGTTCGTCCCGGGGCATCGCATGCTCGGCGAAGATGGCCGATGGCCTCCTCATGATCGCCCGAGCCGTCGCCGCCACGGCTCTCCTCGGCAAGCGAGCCGTCTGTTGATGGATCGCGCTCATCCTCCCGAGCACGCCGGGGCGGATCATCGCCGGAGACGCATCAGAAGGCGCCGGCAGCGGCGTCGAACGCCTCCCCTGTCTCCCGTCGCGCCCGCGCGGGAGGTTGAGGACGAGCCTGCCAGCGGGCCCCGCGTGTCGGCCGGCCAACGAGAGTGAGACGCTGACGGGTGGGCCCCATTCCGTTAAGTGGAGACGGGCTCTGCTTGTCACTGCCTTCGCTCAGGGAAGGCGTACTCCCGTGAGTGCGCCTCCTGCGTCGACAGCGCACGCGTGGCCGAGTAGCTGGGCCGGCCCGTTGCCTATCTTGCGCCTTGCGCGCATGATAAGGGTAAAGCCCCCATTTCCTTTTTCTTTTTCCCAGTAGACTTCAAAAATCCATAAACAAATCAAATCAACTCCAAATTTGATGATTCAAATTTCTGGTGACTCTATAGATCATGATCTACCTGTTGGTGCAACATGCACATTTTTCTAGAGACTTTTTCCTCACAAACATTTATCAAATCCCAATTTTCTTAATTCTGTGATAAACTTTAGAAAATCACAGAAAGCTTAATATTGATCCAAATGCCATGATTCAAATTCCTAGATGCACCTAAGTTCAAAACTTAGTTTTTGAACATTTTTACTAATACTTCCTGTGTCACCTCAACTAATGGTCTATTTCTTTGTATATAGTCAACCTTGCAAATTCATAGGAAAATCATCTCAACTCCAAATCCAGTGAAACCAATTCCTAGATGCTTCTAAAATCATCCTTTGTTAAATGGGTGCTCTTGCTCATTTTTCAAAAATATATTTCTGTACACTTCTTGCAAATCCATAAACCCCTTGATTCCACCATATCAAAATGTTCAGAGATATCCATTCATCAAATTCCAATGAAACCACTTTGGTCATCCCTCATATGACCAGAGGTATCCTAGAAAAGTCCAACTCATATTTTTAGAGCACTTTTATTTCCTGCCTTGTTGTGTTGCTTATTATGCTTGCTTTCGACGATAGTTGACGAAGTAGACGGAATGCTCGGAGTTGGACCAGGGATATTTGAAGACCTCGAAGACTTCGTTACAACAGGCAAGCAGCCCTTTGACCATGTCCATGAAACCTTTTTTTATGCATGACATATAACTCTTTATTATTGTTGCATCGGAATCATGATGAGATGGTAGACCACGTTGGTTGGTTGCCTCTGTTACTTCCTCATTGATACTTGCATTGTGCATGACCCTACCTTCTTATGAGGGTTATGCCGGTGGGAGTAGATAGGATGCTAAAGTAGTTGCTACGCAAGTGGGTCAGGGCTATGCATGGAAAGAAACCAAGTGTGGTTTGACATACTTGCAAATAGCCCAATGGGTGCCACTAATGCCCCTGGGAGATGATGATGAACTAGGTCACTACTTGGTGGAGAGGTAGTGTACCGAGGCTCTATGAAAGTGTTGTTTATAGAGACGGATTAGATTTAAGATTTGATGACTGTCCCAACCTTACATGCGCAACCACTCTACCCTTATATGGGAAAGGGCATTATTGAGTACCTAGACCGATACTAGCTTGGAGCCTGCATTACTAGTGACGGGAGAGTTGTTGGTGCGCTCTCTCGGGACGGGGTCGTGCCAGGTAGGGCGGCCATGACCATCTTTATGGGGCACCGGACACACCGTTGGTACCCCGTGCCAGTGGTATGTGTTGAATATGGGAGCAAGGCTCCACGAAAATGTTATGTGAAATGTTGGGCACGGGGGTTACTGCCAATCGAGTGGACTCCATGTTAGTGTCGTCTAGGGAAAGGTAGTGATCGGGTGCTTACCCCGGGTACTTGAGGTATCGCGGGTCGTGGATGACATGGAAGTTCCCCGGATCTTGTGGGTACAGTGTGCAACCTCTGCAGAGTGTAAAACTATTCGAATAGCCGTGTCCACGGTCAAGGACAGTTGGGCGGTGCTGCTTAGACTATGTCCATATGTTTCTGAAAAACAACACAGTTTGGTGATATTGATGATGCGACTCGTGAAGAAGTCACGATGAGCTTGAGCATGAGTTGTTTATAACTCTTTCTCGATGATGATGTCTGAAACCTCCTGATACTTGTTGCAGACACAGTCATGCCCTTGATATTTGTTGATCATACTTGCATGAGAAAAACTAGCTTTATGCAAAAATTTACCTATATCATGCATTGTTGTATCTTGAACCAAAACATGGGTTGGTTGCGAGTACATTCAAACGTACTCACTGGCTTGTCCCTGGCTATTTACTTGGCCAGGCTTGAAAGAACTGGATATGATGAAGAATACTTGGCGACGAGCATGCGAGCTAGGGCGCTTCGGTCGAGAATGCCCGTAGGGTTAAGGCGATGGCATGGGTCCAAGTTATCGATTAAGATTTCATTGCGATGATATACTCAAGACTCGACCATAATGGTCCTACTTGTGTAATACGGTATGTATGGATGTAAGACTCTTGTTATTCAGCTTCTGTGTGTTCAGTGAGCATTGATCTCTGGGATCACTGTACACGTGCATTCGGTGATCACGACTTATGAGTCAGTGTCCCCACATCAACCGCATGAGATGAGCACTTATAACACAAGAGACAATGATCAAGATATATCATGTGAGAGGCATGAGCATATATGTCATCAACCCAAGAAAGCAAGTAGTGGAACATGGGTGATGCAATATAGCGAGCATTCATAGCTATCAAATCAAGCAAGCTAGTAGTGCGAAGATGCAACATACTAGGAGGAATCATGGCAAACATGTCATTGGTGTAAATAGTGGGCATGAATAATTCACAAGTCATAGCACAAGCATGAAAGCAAGATATGAGTACAATATCATGAATGTATTGGCGAGAGGCCATATGTGAATAGCAATGGGTCATCATGACTCTCCCAACACAACAAGCATCAATAGAATGGGGCACATGATAAACATGGCAAAAGCAACAAGGATCTCCACCAAGCATGCAAATACACATAGGAATATCATAATGGAGAATCATGGGTAGATGCAAACAAGGGTCACAATTGCATGGCAAAGGCATAGAAGCAAGCATAGCATGCAAAGTGAACACGGTAAAATGAGCATAATGTGAGAAGTGGTAAATGGCCCATAGCTGTGTGAGAGCCAAGTAGAGGAGTTCTGCGTAGTCCTTGCTTGCCAAGGAACGGTGGTAAGGACAGTCCACGGGATCCCAAATTGTCATTGCTCTCAAGAGCTCGTTTTGTGAACTCGTGGGATTGCGAGGTTGACAAGTATTCCTGGGTACCTACACAAAAGAGACACAAACGAAAGAAATTGTGTGTGTGGTAAATGTACACATCATCCATCATGATGTGTATGTGCACATGTGAGTTAGCACAAGATAGGCATAGCTGAAAGAAATTTGATGCATGGTATAGGAACATGTCATCCATCATGAAAGAATAGTTGTTATGTATGACATGATGGGGACACAAATTGAGCAAACAAGTATAAGGCACATCAAAAGCATGTTTATTCATGGGTAGCATATGGTGCACACAAGTATGGGGATCATGCAATGAATGGGATGGATCAAATTCCCCTAACATGTATGAGGAAACTATGGGGGCCTCCTCATGAGCAATATCGGAAACATCATATGGAGAAAATGGACAACATTCAAAACAATGCATATCCGAAGCTAGGTGGTCATGGCATGGCATATGAGATAAATGATGCAAAGGGAGCATATCAATATCATCACAAGAAAAACAAATGCCAATAACCATGGGCTTGTCATCTATGCCATATGTGCAAATTGGGTTTATTTTAATGGCATATGCATAGTAACTATGAAGAGATTGCAAATAAGACATATGGTTGATCTCATGCATAGCATATGACAAGTCAAGCGGATTATCAAACATGATGTGACCTAAAGAATTGTCACAAGAAATCCTATGTAACATGGCATCACAACTAATAGACTCCACAAGAGAATCATCATACTCATCATAAATGGGAAAATCATCGCATGGGGAAATCATACTAGCATGAAGCATGGCAATAGGTGGATCAACATCATGCAAGCAATCAATGTCAAGAATGTCCACTAGTGGGACTAGAGCATCAACTTCACCTATGTTACCTTTGTCATTCCACTCAAGTGGTGTAGGTGAGGTGGGAAAGACCAAATGGTGGTCATCATCATCATCTTGATGGAACCATGTGGGCGGTGCATCATAATCCACCATGGCCATCGTCTTGTCCAAAAGGAGGACGAAGTCGTCGAGGATCGGCGCGTCATCATAAATGGGACCTAGCACCAAACGAGAAGACACAATAGAGGTAGAGGTCAAGTTGTTAGAAATGCAAATGGCCTCACGAGACCTATCAACTATCTCACTCTCTCTATGTGGTGGTTCACTCACTCCCTCAAAATAGGTGCACTCAAACTCACGTATGGTGGAGTCACCATCTCACTCAAGTGGTGGGGGTTGTGGCTCTCCTCACATGGGAATTGTGGTAACTCATCATATATGGGGCTAGTGGTGAAGTCACTCTCACTCTCAATATGGTGGCACAAGTCACTCAAGTCATCATACGTCGCCGTGGTCGAAGGGAAGATCCCATGCTCAACCATCTCGTCGTCGTCGCTGTGGATGAAGGCCGAAGATGGCACATCATCACTCTCCTCCATGACCGAAGGGAAAATCCCATGCTCGATCATCTCGTCACCGTCGCCGTAGATGAAGGCCGAAGATGGCACATCATCACTCTCGCCTCCAAAGATGGAAGCATCATCCTTGCTCACCACCTTGTCTCTCGCCTCCAAAGCTGGGTCCTTGAGGGTCTCCGTAGTCGTACTCGTCGCCGCACCATCTTGAAAAAGAGTCGAAGTAGACTCGGCACCATCAATGCCACAAAGAGGGATGGCGGTGAAGTCAAACTTGGGAGCATCGTCTTGGAGCTCGTCGGGCTTGGACATCTTGGTGGTACTAGCCTCATGCTTGTCGAGAGCTTGGTCGCCAAGTTTGCTTGGGGTGGAGAAGCCTTGGCCTTCATGAGTTCTTGTTCCGCCTTGAGAGCACCAATGTAGTAGTCGTCGATGGACTTGTAGTTCTCAAGGAAGATGGTCTTGGAGATGTTGTTGTGCAATCCCATCATGAAGTGGAACTTCATCGAAATGGGGTCGTCCACGCCGGCTCGTCGCAAGGCAATCATCATCTCCTTGAAGTACTTGTCGATGGACTTGGATCCTTGGGTGGTGTTCTCCAATTGGCATCGAAGTTGTTCCGTGTAGGTTGGAGGCACAAACTCTCGCCGTAAAGCTCTCTTCGTCTTGGGCCAACTCATCTCGTAGCTCTCCGAAGGTGTGTGAAGCCACCATATCGAGGCGTAGTCGTGGAAGTTTCTTGTGGCGCACTTCACTTGATCTTCGGGACGAACTTGATGTAGCTTGAGGTAGTCGTCCATCAAACGCTCCCACTCGAGGTACTCCTCGGGTTCTTGAGTCCCATAGAAAGGAATTGCGTGGTCGTTGTCGAGGTCGTAGTAGCTCGTGGAAGTCGCGGACTTGAGCTTGGGGAGCTTCTCTTGAGCGTAGTCTTGGGGTTCTTGTTGGCGAAGATGTCGTATGTCCGTAGGCGAAGATGCCTTGAAGTCGCTTGGCGAAGATGCCAAGGGAGATGGTGGAGTCATTGAGCGGTTGTTGATGTAGAGCTCTTGACCTTCACATTCTTGTTGGTGATGGTGTCGATGCCGATGTGATCTTGCCGGAGATGGTAGCTCGGAAGCATGTGCTCTTGAGCGTCTTCTCGAAGATGAGGAAGATCGCTTGTAGGACTTGATGAGGGCTTTGATCTCCTCCATTTTAGCTTGCATCTTGGCGTCGAAGTTGTTGTTCATGGCATCAAACTCGTCGTTGTTGTTGTAGACCGAAGATGAAATGCCTTGCCTATCCATCACAAGACTCGAGTAGAGGTGAGTAGGAAATGAGATAAACAATACCAAGTTACCTTTTCCCAAAGTTGAGGATGTATCCCGTGTCACTCAATGTGAGATGAAAGAATAGTGGAATTGGTACCGGACTTGTTCACTCACACCTATCAAGTAAAGCTTATGGTAGAGCTCGGTGAGGATAGTGGCACAAAAATTTGATGCAAAATGTTAGCAAGAGTCAATAATGTTGAAAGAGATTCACAAATTCGCAAGCGAAACAAGTAGATCAATAGCAATATGTGGCTCACGAAAACACACACACAGATAGATAAATGGGGTCGTGCAACCAAGGAATGAGCACAAAATGTGGAATCCACGGAAAACGCTCGTGTTGCACAACTCAAGAGAGACGCTAGCACGATTGCTCAATAGGCGGATACGACACTTGTGCACAACCTATAAGATGCAAAATGGATAAACTTTCTATCCCAAGTATGCTATATATGTATGGTTCCCGGTGTTTCTCACACAATGATCCAAGATGATCAAATATGATACCGTATGATATATTGTGATGCTATGGCTATTCCTTACAAGCTCTTTGCTCTCTTTCTTTTGCTTAAAAGCTTTATTCTCTCTCTTTTTTTTGGCCACTTTTGCACAATGCACAAACCAAGATAGCAATTGTGTATATGCGGGAACAAACTTGAGGCACAATGGATGATATTATATACCAATATGATATGGTATGTATGCAATGGATGGTGTAGACCACTAGTGTGCACAAGTCACGTTGCCGGCAATACTCAAATGGCTAGTCTCGATAGGCAAGTAACGCAAAATGGGCTAGGGGTTAACAATGCAATTGCAAGGGAATATACAAAGGTGTCGTCGAGGTTACCGTCCTTTGCGATGATGAGTGGTGGTGTTCTTGGTGTAGATACCAAGATGATGGAGACTCGTCCCTAAGTAGCTGAAACACCTTAGGAAACGGAAAAACCGCAAACTCAAAATCTCAAATGACAAATGTCAAATGGTGGTAGCGGAAAGCGGTGGTGGTGTTGCACTAGGCAATGCAGAAGTGGAATGATGGGCTATACACGAGTCGGAGTTGAATTTGCCGTCCCTAAGTAGCCGAAACACCTTAGGAGACACAAGCCACAACTCAAACAAAATTGGGTTAAGTTGGGGTGGAAATGTATGGTGGGCACGTCTATGCGGAAGTGGTGGTGGTGGTTGATGAAGAAGCAATTGTCCCTAAGTAGCAGAAACACCTTAGGAGACTCTAGTCACAACTCAAACAACCACATATGCAATGGGGAACAAAATGGGTTAGGTTGCGGAAGTCGGTGGTGGTAATGCGGATGATATGGTGGAGGACCTAGGCAAACTTGCCAAATTTCAGAAAATATGATGGAGTCAAATGATATTGGTGGTATTTTTTTGGGATGGGGGATGTCAATAGCTTCAAAACGAGCTAAAGAACGTCAAAATCGGACTCCGGATGAATTAGTTATGACCAAAACAAAATTTCAGCCGAAGCAGTGTCAGGGTTAACCGGACATCCGGGAGGAGGTCCAGCTCATCCGGGCTATGTCCGGATGATCCGGGAGTACATCCGGATGATCCGGGTTCGTCAGCTCGGTTCGGGAATTGGTAGCGTGGGTTATCCGGACGTCCGGGAGAGGGTCCAGCTGATCCGGGAGGTGTCCGGATGATCCGGGCGAAGGTCCGGATGATCCGGGCAGGTCAAACTGCTCGGGATTTCCTCTCGGGGACGAATTTTTGGGCGGAATTTGGGGATTTTGGGGTCAAAATTGACGAGATTTCGTGGATGGAAGGTGGGGAAACTCGGGGAAATGCTAGATCCACTTGAAACCAAGCAAATCCACGGATCAAAATCAACAAAACATCATCAAAACCAACAAATCACAAAAAAAATTGGGGGCTATTTTTGGTGGGGATTTTCGGATTTAGGACGAAAACAACAAAATCAAGCTAGAAAACACGGTGTAGGGGCTCCAAAAACGTAATCAACGTGGCTCATGATACCATATGATGTAGGGTGAAACCCTATAGCGACGATCTTTCACGTTTGGAGCGGGATCCCTCGAAGAACACGATGAACACGGGGAAGAACGGGGAGAAATCACAAGGGGAAACACTCAAGAACAAGTCCAAATCACACATCCACTAGACAATCAAACACACAAGATCACAAGGTACATGAACAACAAAGGGAAAGATACAAGGTAAGGTTCATCTCCAAGAGGAGGTCTTGATGATATCCTAGATGGATCTTCCCACAAGGGGGTCTTGATGATATCCCGCAAAATCTTCTCACATGGAGGTCTTGAACTCCATGGGAGTGGTAGTCTCTCTCTCTCTCTCAAGAGTAGAGGTAGGAGCAAAGCTCACCTAAGAATGAGCTATCATATTTGCTTACCCTAAAAATGGGGAGGAGGAGGTCTATTTATAGTCTAGTGGGCGAAGGGGTAAGTGAGGGGGCGAATGGGTACATGGGCCTCGGCCCGAAACGTTGCACGCAAGCAAGGCCCGGATGATCCGGATGGGGGTCCGGATGATCCAGCCATCGTCCGGATGATCCGGGAGGGGGCCCGGATGATCCGGCTTCACATGAGGCCTTCGGGTGTCTTCGGACGCAATTATCCGGATGATCCGGAGGGGGACCCGGATGATCCGGCTGAGCACGGATGATCCGGACGGCGGTCCGGATGTCCGGCCTGGCTCCTGCAGCCGCTCCATCTTCTTCTCCTTTCTTCCGTCTTCTCTTCCACGCTTCCCTCGCGGGTGGTGTAGTCGTTCCTTGGCGCTTGCACTCCTCCTTGACATCTGTGAAGCTCCGACAATACCTATGCATGCACACGGGAGAAGTGTCAAGTAGTACACCATCCTCAAAGGGGTCAAGTGAGCACGTGTAAAGGAGAAGATTCACCTTTGTGTATGTGAAGTAGAGGTCACACGTGTCACTTGCCAAATGGACTCTTGACATGGTGATGACCGTAGGATGCTCCGCATCAAGTTGTCTTGAGAATCTTCCAGTTAATGTCATCATGACACCACCTGTGAAGAAGACAAACCCCATACCAAAGGCTTCATATGGTCCAAAAGCTTCATACAGACCGAGGACTCATCCGAGTCACCCTAACGTCAATGTTTTGCAGGGAAATCATACTCAGACCCATGAATATGAGTGTCTTTCCTCAAACCGCTATGTTCATAGAACTAAGAATTTTTCTGCTTATTCCTATGAGTATTATTCACCTCCTGCAAGGTTATTTACTAGGGCTCCAAAGCCTAAGTTCTCAGATGCTGCACTTAGACTCATTGCTTCTAAGCCACCCCTGAAAATGTGGGTGCTTAAGAAAAATTAACTCTCTTTTGCAGGGAAAGGTCTCCAGCCAGAAATCAAAGGCATCCAAAACTAATGCTGGGGACCTTAAACATCTTGTGGGGCGCAAGATAAAATGCCCAAATGGTCTTACTATGTATTTCGTTTCGGGATTCCTTGGCACTCATCCTATCTATCCTAACCAAGATCTGAATTTCCATGTTCCACTTGTTCGTCAAATGTTTATGCTTCACAACTCGTTTGGTGAAGCCTATCCCCCAAACTGCACTGTAGGCTATGACACCTCGTGCTTCAGAATGGATTATGGACAGTGGATGCACAAACCACATGACTGGCGATCGAAGTCTTCTGATGGATTCAACGCTATGTCCATCAGACAAGAGTCACATCACATTTGCTGACAGTGGTAAAAGCAAGGTATTGGGTCTAGGTAGAGTTGCAATATCAAGGGATCAGCACATGGACAAAGTGTTGCTTGTTCAATCCCTTGGTTTCAAATTAATGTCTGTCTCAATGCTTTGTGACTTAAACATGATTGTGCTATTTGGAATATATCAATGCCTTGTGCTAATGGAATCTGACAAGTCTCTAGTCTTTGAAGGGTATCGAAAAGATGATCTGTATATGGTAGATTTCTCAGCAGGACCACAGATGGCCGTATGTCTTCTAGCAAAAGCTTCAGAGTGCTGGATTTGGCATCGAAGGCTAGGGCATGCTGGCATGAGGAACTTGCAAACTCTCGCGAAGACGAAGCATGTCGTGGGCATCGAAGGCGTCAAGTTGAAGAAGGATCATCTGTGTGGTGCCTGCGAGGCTGGAAAGATGACCAGGGCCAAGCATCCCTCGAAGACAATCATGACTACATCTCAACCCTTCGAGCTGCTACACATGGACTTATTTGGCCCTACTCACTACTCTACTCTCAATGCTACTGCTTGCCTCTATGGTTTTGTCATTGTTGATGATTACTCTAGATATACTTGGGTGCATATAATCCTCTACAAGACTGAAGTGCAGGATGTCTTCAGACGCTTTGCAATCGTGCCATGATGAACTATGGCATCAAGATCAAGCACATCAGAAGCGACAACGGCACTAACTTCAAGAACACCGGCCTCGACCTCTATTTGGATACTTTGGGTATCACTCATGAATTCTCTGCTCCTTACACACCTCAGCAGAATGGCATCGCAGAGCACAAGAACAGAACTCTTATTGAGATGGCCCGAACGATGCTTCATGATTACAAGACTCCACGGAAGTTCTGGCCTGAAGCCATTGACACTGCATGCCACATCATCAACCGTGTTTATCTTCACAAGCTTCTGAAGAAAACATCCTATGAGCTCCTAACTGGTAATAAGCCAAATGTAAGCTACTTCAGAGTATTTGGTGCTAAGTGCTGGATCAAGGATCCACATCACACTTCAAAATTTGCACCGAAAGCACATGAAGGTTTTATGCTTGGTTACGGAAAGGATTCACACTCCTATAGAGTCTTCAACCTCTTTCACTATAAAGTGGTTGAAACTGTGGATGTGTGGTCAATGAGACTAACGGCTCGCAAAGAGAGCACCTACCAAATGTGCTAGATGAAGTACCTCCAAGTGAATCAATCAAACAAATGGGAATTAGAGAAATCATACCAACTGAGAATCAGACTGAAGAAGAGTTTATCATTTCTGCACCTAATCAACCTAAACATAGTGCTCATCCTGAAGACAATTCCCCAAATGATGACATTGATCAGCAAGAGCAAAATCTTCGTCCTATTCATCCTCGTGTTGCAAATGAAGTTTAGATTGAGAAGATAATTGACAGCTTGAATGCACCTGGTCCACTCACTCGTTCAAGAACTACTCGAAGAGCAACACGGCTAACCAATTTCCGTGGGCATTTTGCATTCGTCTCAATCTCGGAACCCAAGAAAGTCAATGAAGCCTTCATGGAACCTGAATGGATTCAAGCTATGCAAGAAGAGTTTCAACAGTTCGAGCTGACTAATGTGTGGGAATTGGTCAAGCGTCCTGATCCTCGGAAGCACAATATCATTGGCACCAAATGGATATATCGCAACAAGCAAGATGAGCATGGACAAGTCGTCAGAAACAAGGCTCGTCTCGTTGCACAAGGTTACACTCAAGTGGAAGGAATTGACTTCGATGAAACATTTGCTCCAGTGGCAAGGCTTGAAGCCATTCGCATACTGCTAGCCTATGCAAATCATCACAACATCCTTCTGTATCAAATGGATGTGAAGAGTGCTTTTCTCAATGGAAAGATAGAAGAAGAAGTATATGTTGCACAACCTCCTGGCTTTGAAGATCCAAAACATCCTGATATGGTGTACAAGCTCAACAAGGCACTGTATGGCCTCAAACAAGCCCCTCGTGCTTGGTATGACATGCTCAAAGACTTCCTAAAGAGCAAAGGCTTCAAACCAGGTTCACTAGATCCTACACTCTTCACGAAGACATACGATGGTGAACTGTTTGTGTGCCAAATCTATGTGGATGACATTATCTTCGGTTGCACCAACAAGAAATACAGTGATGAGTTTGGTCACATGATGCAAGAGCAGTATCAGATGTCCATGATGGGTGAACTGAAGTTCTTTCTGGGTCTCCAAATCCGTCAGCAACGCAACGGCATCTTCATATCTCCAGAAAAATACCTCAAAGATTGCCTGAAGAAGTTTGGAATGCAAGACTGCAAAGGATATACGACGCCAATGCCAACCAAAATTCATCTGGGTCCCGACGCCAATGGAAAAGAGTTTGATCAAAAGGTATACCGCTCCATGATTGGTTCTTTGCTTTATTTATGTGCATCTAGGCCAGATATAATGCTTAGTGTTTGCATGTGTGCTCGATTCCAAGTGGCACCAAAGGAATCGCATCACTTAGCTGTGAAGCGAATTCTTCGATGTTTGGCTTACACCCCAACACTAGGATTATGGTATCCAAAGGGCTCAGATTTTGATCTAGTTGGATTCTCAGATGTTGAATATGCTGGTCACAAGGTTGATCGCAAGTCCACATCAGGCACATGTCACTTTCTGGGACGATCTCTTGTCTGTTGGTCTTCAAAGAAGCAGAATTGTGTATCTCTCTCCACTGCTGAATCTGAATACATTGTTGCTGGATCTTGCTGTGCTCAGCTTCTTTGGATGAAGCAAACTCTCAAGGACTATGGTATCCACTTGAAGAATGTGACACTCTACTACGAAAATGAGAGTGCCATCAAGATTGACAACAACCCAGTTCAGCACTCGAAGACAAAGCACATTGAAATTCGTCATCTCTTTCTCAGAGATCATGTTATGAAGGAAGATATTGATATCATTCACGTCAAGACTGAAGAGCAATTGGCCGATATCTTCACAAAGCCCTTGGATGGGAAAGGTTTTGCAAGTTGCGGTGTGAGCTAAATATCTTGGAATCCTCAAATGTCCTGTGATTAGGCACACATCCTAACACTTATGCATTTTGATGACTTAGATGTGCAACACATGAAGTAATGTATATCTTCAATTAATGAAGACATACACTCTAAGTGTGAATACATTAATGCAGAATTTGACTTCAGAGAGCCACGATAATTGTGCGTTGTGTCTGGGTCTAATACTTCCTATACGGTGGGTAACGCCACCACCAAACTTTTGTTTGAAGTGTTTCCCTTGGCGTTATATTTGCAAGGTCTTCGAATTTGATTTATCTTCGTCCTTGACTTATATTCAAGTTTATCTTCAGCCTATTGATGTGGTCTTACACTAGTTATATACATATTTGTGTTTTGTCCTCTACAGCATTCACTTATAGCTATGACTTCGTGCTGAATCTTTTGATCTAAGTGAACATGATCGGACCCTAACCTATCTATGCTTCTATCTCAACTCTATCTGTCCAAATCATATGCATTCTATTGAAAACTGTCGATTGTCTTCACTGAGACCCTGTCAGCTGAAGTCAATCTGACAAACATTTATATATGTTTTTAATGCTATATCATTATTGCCTGAAAGCCGGACAACTCGGAACGACCACCCCGACAATCCAGGCGTGCGTGGGAACATGGAACAGCTTCCAAGGTGTTGCATGCTTGCCACGTGCCCTTCAGATGTGAACCACCAGGGGCACCTGCGTAATTGTGTTGTGCTGTCTCTTTCCTTATAAATACCCATCACATCTCGGTCAAAAATTCTTCTTCCACCTCACCACCTCTCGCAAAACCTAGCGCCACCGCTAGCTCTCGACGACGCCGGCGACGAAGCGCTTAGCTGCCGCGACTTCTCCGACGCCGTCCTCACGCCGGCTGCGGACCTCGTCTTCTCCGCCGCCGCCGTAGGTGTCTTCCGTTGCCAAGTTAGGGCACGGAAGATCGAACTGCTCGGCCTCAAACTTCGCTCCATCTAGCAGTTCTTAGTGTGGTAATTAAAAATCACTTTTTACCATCTTTTCGATCTGATAGATTCATCCTTCTTTACCAAAAGTGGTTTCTAGATCTCCAAAGTTGAATCTATCTCTTTCTGCATCTCATACTATGCCTAGTCTGTTCACTTATGCTTCTCTACAAGTTAGATTCCTCACTTGTACTTATTCTTGGATTCGTACAAATCTGGAACCAACTCTCATCAAATAAGTGAATGTCTTCGCTATGAGGTCAATGTCTTCAAACTGATTTATCTTCAAAATCTTCCGAGAATGCATATGACCTCTTCCCTTCCTCGCACCTCTAATCTGTCACACAAGTACATGTCCGTGGGAGAATCCTTGGTTCTCATAGTCTGCATTCATTTGCGTAATTCTTATAGAGTCACATAAATTCTCCTGAAGCCGCTTCTTGTCGACCAGCCATCGGAAGCCTTTGCAAGCATCAAGCCTTTCAGGTTAAGCTTCATGGCTACTGAGAAGTCAGCAAGAAAGGGTGGCAGACAGCGCCGTGGGAATACTTCCAAGGATTTGCCACCAGAGGAGACTTATGGCGAGCGCAAGAATCGAATCCAATGGATTCAAAGATATTGGGCTGAGGAATGGTTCAAGTACAGATTTGTCACTGAATAATATGCCGAGAAGAATGCCATCAAGTGACCCTGGGGAGATATACTATACAAAAATCTTCCTCCCCGGTCCAAGACTGAAGCTATTGAGCAAGGGTTCTATTCGTGCATGGTTCGCGGACCACAGCCAAAGAACGCTGACCCTTCTTCTCTGCTATGGTGCCGTGAAGACAATCTGTTCAAGCACAACTTCCAGTTCACGAAAGACTCTGCTGCGAAGAACAAGAAGGCATTCGGACTTGACTTCAACCCAGGTCCATATGCTCCTCGGGAAGATGGCACCCGTGAAGCCAATGAAAACAGGATCGGCCCCTTCTACAACCTCGACGGCCTCATCACTCACATTGTCGTTCAAGGAGAAAATGTGGATCACTCTGGTGATGATGCTGACACTGATGATGCACCAGCTCCTCCTCCTAAGCCGTAGAAGCAAAAGAAATCCAAGGCTTCAAAACCGACTGCTGCACCAAAAGCTTCTCGAGTGAAGCCATTGGCAACTACCCCTCCTACTCCAAGTAACACTTCTGAAGATCTCTCTCGCATCTCCAAGAAGAAAGAGAAGACTTAGAAGAAAAATGTTCAAAGTTCCGGTCAAGCCCTGACACCTGCTGCCGTTCTGAGGAACGAGACTGAAGTCATCGATCTGTCAACAGACGATGAGTGCGGTGATGATGCTCTTGAGCAGCTGATTAAGAGCAAGCAAGAGGCGGAGATCTTTAATGATCTGCCCCTCTTAGATGTGAACATTTTGGACAATTTCATTGATGAGTGGTTTGACAACCCGAATCTCAGCTTTGATGATCTTCAGCTCCCGATTGGCATCAGCGTCTCTTTGCATGGCGCCATTGCTCCCGAGCTGGCTCTGGCTCAGCGGATTGTTGAATTTAAGAACAAGATTGACTATGAGAAAGAGCAGTTCAAGAAGCATGTGGCCAAGCTCAGCGTGGCTGATGTTCAAAACTTCAAGGTGATGTTGCATGACCTCAAGGAGGCGTTTCGCAAGAACCGCGAAGAAGCCAAAGGTTCACGAGAGCGCATGAAGAATCTAGCTGCCAAGTGTGTTCAAGCTTACAATGAAGCTGAGAAGCGCAAGGCACTTGGGCGTCCTGGCATCGACCCCAAGCTGGCTGCCAAGAAGAAGAAGCCTATTGTGGCCCAAACTGAAGCACCAAGGCAGGAAGAATCTCACATTGTCTTCCCTGCCAGCATGACAGGCTCGAAGCCTAAGGTCCCCACAGTGGCTTAAGAACAGAAGAAAACCAAGGCAGCTGAAGCCGAAGCCAGAAAGTGCAACTCAAGAACACCACTGATGATGCACCACCCACCAAGAAGAGAAATACCAAGAAGAGGGATCGGGCTGCTCCCACAGAGCCCCTCGTTGTCGAGCCCATTGCTTTTGCTCGTCCTGCCTCCGAACACCAAGAGCGTCAGTTGATAGTTCATGAGCCTACTTCCACAGAGGCTCCTAAAGCTGAAGAAGTTCCAGCCATTGACCCCATCACGGCTGAAGACATTGGTCCCCAAGACAATGTAGTAGATGATGAAGTCCTTCCTCGGATCGAGCGCCAAACGGTATCATCGCTTGTTCTCACGAACAGCGAACTCATCAGTATTGGTCATCCTTTGACACCAATCTCTCAGGATGCCTCATGGGTTGATCGCCCCCAACCACCAACTCCACGTCAAGACTCACCTAGTACACCCCGTCCTCCACCAGCGCAAGTCACCAGCCCAATGGTGAATGACGACAATTACATGGAGACTACACCATCACCAAAAGCGTCGCCCGTGTTCAAACGGCCTCGCAAAGGCCTAAAGCCATCAGTCTCCATGACAACCATCACAGAAGAAGCTTCAAACCAATCCAGCTCAGTGGCACGTCAAGTGTTCCCTGAAGAAAATCCCTCTGTGACGGTTCCCACATCCAAAGCCAATGTTGCTGAAGACAATCTGGCTGCATCAGCCGATGAAAGACAAGAAGAAGAGCGTGTTGCTACTCCCCCTACCTACCAAGGAGTTGTTCTCGAGGAGAACGTGTCTGTGCCCGACCCTCCAACTACTCAAGTGGAGGTTGAAAATCCTGAGGCGGCCACCAACAACACTACTGAAGTCAATGACGTTGTCATGGCTGAAGATAATGTGGCGCCTGCAATGAACACTGTGCATGAAGCCAATGATGCACCTGCAACACATGTGCAGCCTAACGCCCTTGCTAATGCCACTGCTCCTGTTCTGCCACCAAGGCCACATATTATTGAGCAAGCATTTTACCAAGGTGAGCTTGTCACCGCGGATGGCTAATTTCGTTCCTCCGCCACGGACCACGCTTTGATTATCATGTGGAGCACAGTGCCACAGGTTTAGAAGCCAAAACCAAGGCTGCCAAGGTTTCCAGGTACTGCATCTGCGCCCGGATCATTCAATGTCAATGGCTTCATTGCACACAATACCTTCTTCGATAGCGCCAAGAACCCATACTCCAAGCCAAGAATATCATCTGATCGGTTCTGGAGTTATCAGCAGCGCAGCTATTACTCTTGTGTTCTATACAATCAAGGGCGCATATTTCCTCATATGCATCTGGATTCCGAAGCCATTGCTGGCCTACCCTGCTTAGAAGAAGCCCTTGACTGCTTCCGACATGCAGGCCTTCTCCAATTTGTTACAGATAAGGAGAATTGGAATGAAGAGCTTCTGCTGCAATTCTATGCCACTCTCCACATTCGCGGCTACAACAGGGATTCGAAGACATGGGTCCTTGAGTGGATGACAGGCAATGTCCATCATGAAGCCAAAGCTCTTAACCTCATTGAGCTTACTGGCCTGTCCACTCCAGGTGAACCCTATGAACCTGGTTGTCAGCTTCACCGCAATGCATTGGAAAGCATATTTCAAAAGCCAGAGCCCAATATGAGCCAAATGCTAAGTATGATGAAGCCTCTGCCACAGGATGTTGAGTATCCCAAGGAATTCTTTGTTGAAGACCTAGAGTATCTGCCCCACACCATCTATCACATCATCAGGCGAACTCTATGGCCCATCAAAGGACATTCTTCCTCAGCAAAGCTTGAAGGTGCAATGAAGACTTTAGTCTTGTACATTCTGAATGGCATCAGCTTCAATGCTCAGGATTTCTTCATTCGCCAATTTGCTGCATCTGGCTCAAACATATTTGGTCTGGAATTCTATGCTCCATGGATTATGCGACTGATCAAGCTTCACTCTGCGATTGACTATCAGCCCTCTGCGCGCAACCATCTCATATTTCTGCCAGAGGTTGATATGTCCGTCGAAGCCATTTACCCAGAGCCTGCCAAGGAAGCAATTTATCTTCACAATGCAGATCGTCAAAGTTTCTCTCAGCATGTTGAAGGTGTTCAGGATGCTTCTCGTGTTTATCCGCTGGCCGCAATACTGTCGTGCACGCATCAAGCCACGTAAGCACTATTGCTCCAAGGCCTCGAAGCGATCCTGTGCTCGAGTGATCGAGAGCTTCGTGGCCTTGCATCAGAAACATGACAAGCACCACTACTGGCTCAAGCGTCAAATGCAAAGCCTCTTGGTGGATGTCAATCGCATTCGCAACCTTGCCACCAAGAATGTCTTTGTCACTCATGAAACCTGTCGGAGGTCCTAGAAGAGTTTGACTTTGCTTAGTGCTGAAGCTGATCTTCAAGACGATGGCTTCACAGAAAGATTCAAGTTCGACACCACTCCTCCCCGGAATGATGTCTTGCGTCGAACCCCGTCACTTGAAGATTCAGAGTACTCCTCCTCTGCGGCGACTGTTAATGCCATGATGATGCCCATGATGCTACTTCACCACCTCCAACTTCAACGCGTATCGACACTGCACCAAGTTCGTCAGCACCACTAAACCTCAACAACGACCCTACTGCTTCACCCACTCCTCATGGAAACGAGTAGAGACTATGTCTTCAAACCTTTTTGGTCCTTACTGACAAAAGGGGGAGAAGCATATGTTGATAGTCTTCAAGCGGGGTGGTTGATATACTTTTGCTTGGTGTTTACAACTCTCGCTTTTGATATAGTTGGTTCTTTGAGTTGTAACACTTGAACTTGATGGTCGTCTGCTACTTTTTCTGCTATTCTGTGATGCGACGATAAATTCCGCATGTGCGATGATAAATCCCGCATGAAGTCATTCCGCAGACGTCCATTTTTCATTATGCATGTCATTATTCCTGTATATCTGTTCATGCATGATGTGTTGTCTTCATATGGTGAAGAGGATCTCCACAAGTACAACCTGACATGTGCATTTGCATTCCAACGCAAAATATTTATATACACATCTTCAGGGGGAGCCTTTTCGCCACCTATGAAGACAATATCTTAATCCTTCACAATTTCACATACTTTTATCCCCGTTGAAAACTTCAACCAGTTTGTCATCAATCACAAAAAAGGGGGAGATTGTAAGTGCATCTAGTGCCACCCCTAGTTGGTTTTGGAGTATAGACGACAAACCTGGTTGAGGGACTAATGTGTTTGTGAGAATTGCAGGATAACACAGGTAGTGGTCCCTCATTGATTCGGTTTACCTACCGGAGATGACCCCTAAAAATGTGTGAAGACATTGAAGACAATGGTGGTCTATGAAGCTATTCACGTTGAAGACTATGACATGAGAAGACATCGAGTGAAGACTATGGAGCGCGAAGACTTAGTTGTTTTGTTGTTTCCTTTTCTTCTTTGTTGAGTCATAGGAACCACCGCACTGTTAAGTGGGGTCCAAGTGAACAAAGTCAGAGTGACTGAAGTGATGCTCAACCAAATCCTATGTCTTCGAGCGAAGACAATGAGAGCAAATCTTATCCAGAGTCGGATGAGTCAGCTTTACTTGTAGCCCAAGTCAAGCTGCCGCGTGTGTTTGAAATCTGACTGTTGCAACACGTGTTAGTTCCTTAGTGACCCAGGGTCATTTCGGACAAATCAGGTCGGGTTGCCCAGTGGCTATAAATAGCCCACCCCCTACTCCATAAATTGGTGGCTGCTCAGAGTTAGTACACGGCTTTTGTTGTTTGAGAGCAACCCCCCGCTTCGAGAGAGAATCCTTGCAAGGACAAAGCCCAAACCACCCAGAGCCCAAAGATAGTTTGGCATCATTGAGGTCTTCCTGTCCGCGTGAGCTGAAGACTTGTTGCACTTGAGGACTGTGAATCCTCTAGCCGGTTAGGCGTCACGTTCTGAGCATCCAAGAGTCATTGTGGATTGCTAGTGAACGAAGTCTGTGAAGGTTTGTAAGTCTACCTTGAAGACTTACCAGAGTGATTGGGCGGGGACTAGGTGTCCTTAGCTCAAGGGGAATGAGGTGAAGACGAGGTCTTCTCATTTGAATCTCAGCCTCCCTAACCAGACGTACAGTTGTCACAGCAACTGGAACTGGTCGAATAAATCTCTGTCCTCCTGAAGCTACTGGTTCTATCTCTCACTTCTCTTTACTTACAGTTTGTCTTCGTGAAGTCATTGCCTGCTTGTATTATCTGTTTGACTTCACTGTGTGACTACTTGTTCTGATTGGCTTCATACTATCTTCCATCTTGATCCATATTGCCTAGCTGCTGATAGCCTTCGTCCTTTCACTTCATTGAATACTTGACTATGGCTTGTCTAGTGTAGTCTACCTTCTGCTGCATACGAATAGTGTCATTTCTATTGTTTGTCTTTACTCCCACGTTTTGAAGATTTTTATAAAAATCGCCTATTCACACCCCCCCTCTAGTCGATAACTAGCCCTTTCAAGGACTAGCCTCACTCGGGGTAGATCTTCATGAAGTAGGTGATCTCCTTACCCTTACAAACTCATTGGTTCAACCCCACATGATCTCGGAGGCTCCCAAGTGACACCTAACCAATCTAAGAGACACCACTCTTCAAAAGGTAATAGATGGTGTGTTGATGATGAACTCCTTTCTCTTGTGCTTCAGAATATTTGATGAACTCCTTTCTCTTGTGCTTCAAAAGATAGTATCCTCAACACTCAATCACTCCCTCACATATTTGGCTTTGGTAGGAGAAGGATTGGAGTGGAAAGCAACTTGGGGAGACTAGAAATCAAGGTTCAAATGGTTGGATTGGAGTGCCTTGATTTCAACACATGAGTAGGTGGTTCTCTCTTAGAAAATGAATCGTAGAAGTGGAACTTCGTTCTGATGGCTCTCTCCGAGAGTAAGTGAGGGTGGAGGGTTATAAATAGCCTTCACCAAGAATCCAACCGTTAAAACTTTTTGACTCAACTCGGTGGCACCGAAACAAAAATCTCGGTGAAACCGACTTTTGTAAAAGATTGGAACGTTGGGCTTTTCGGTGAGACCGAACGGAACAACTCCGTGGGACCTACGTGCGATGACCTAAGAAAGACCTCACTTCAGTTGTTCCGACCAAACCAACTCGGTAATTTTGAAAAGGTTACAAAAACTTGGTCAGTGCAAATCGGTGGGACCGATCGTCATTTCGGTGGAACCGATTTTTTAGGGTTTGGTTGTGGCTCTGTCTAGGATCAACTCGGTGGGTCCGGATGTAGGAGTTTCGATGGGACCGAGTTTGGAAGTTAGGGTTTGGACAGATAGGATTTGGAGAAAATGGTTGAGGGTTTTGGAGCAATATCTTCAAGCACTTGAGCAACTAAGTCATGATCAAAATCTCATCCCCTTTTAATAGTGTTGGCTTTCCTAGGGACTCAATGTGATCTTGGATCACTTATCCAAAAATGTAGAGTCTTGGAGCTTTGTGCCAACATGTTTCCATAGCATTTTGAGGGGTCCACTTTCACATGTCCTTGCCACGCAAACATTGAACTTTCCTGAAATCCATCTTTGAATAGCAGTTAGTTCAATGGCATATATGTTGTTATTAATTACCGAAAGCACCCGGGGATAAGTTGCACTTGCAGCATCATAGGTACTTTATACTTTAGTCCAACAACACTAACTAGAATCCAAACTCACATACAAATATAAGTTTATTTATATCCCACCACAACTACTGGCATACCTAGCTCCTACTACTAACTTCATCTTCTTCACTGACTGCATCTTTAGTTAATCTCATCTTCAGTTTAGGCGGGCGGAACGACGAGGGATCGACGATGTGGCACTCAGGCATGTAGAGCGGCATAGAGCTCGCATGTTGCCCTTCTTCTTCTTCGCCCTCTACAGCTCCTCCCGTGGCTCTCCATCCGTCTTCACCGGAAAATTTGTGTCTACCAGCTAGTCAACGTCGATGGTCGCCTCCTTGTGGCCTACAACAACATGCCGAGCTACGACCTGCACATGCGGCGAAGCCTCCTGCTCCTTGTTGTCATCAATGACGACAATAGGCATACCTAGCGGCGGCTTCTTGCGTGCGATGGCGAGGTAGTTGCAGCAGACACGCTCGGGCACAACAACTTGAACCTGCTTGACACGCTCTGCCTCTGGATCTGCTTGTTGCACGAGCGGTGCATGCACTAACGAGCATGCTAGCCAGCATCACCGGACCGCGACTCGAGCATGCACCACACGATAAAGACAACCACTGGCACGCCCTTCATTCCGTTGGGGAACACGCGAGCCTTCTCATCTTCCCTGAACTGCTTGAGCAAGCCCCTCGCGTGATTCACCAGCAATGGCATGCTCGTGAACTAGGCGGCGATCTCGCATGCGATGGCGACCCTGACCGGATCAGTGTCGGCCCAGTCGTCGACCATCATCTCCCATTCGTTAGTCTTCGCCATCGACAACGACGATAAGCGGCGCGGCAGTGACGAGCGACGTGAGCCGGGCGGTTGCTTGTTAGGGATTTGAGATAGGCGAGGGATTGTGGGGAGATGATAAAGGAAGACGAGGAGGCAACTGAGACGGAGAGAAGAGAGACGAGTGATGGAGTGAAGGCGGCTATTTAATAAGGCTGCGGCGATTTGACTACTCAGCGCGTAGGCGGGGGATTTTGGGGAGATGATAAAGGAAGACGAGGAGGCGACTGAGACGGAGAAGAGACGAGTGGTGGGATGGAGATGGCTATTCAAACTACTCGGCGCGTGAGGCTGGCATGTGCACCCGACACAACAACTCTGGTGCGTGGGGCCGTGGCGAAGCATTTTTTTCCAAGTTAGGGTTTTCTACAAAAGAGCAGCGGCACCCAGTGGTACCAGAGCAATCGACCGTCGAGGGGACCATAGATTCTCGAGTTGCCGCACCAAAGTATTATGCGCCAGAGACGAGGACTATCCCACATGACGAAGGCAGTGTCCAGTTCCACATCCACATCCGCATCACCAAAAACTGAAGCAACTGCAAAGTTCTACAAAATGGAAAAGGATCTGCAACAGATCTACTCCCTCCATTCAGAATTACTTGTCACAAAAATGGATGTATCTACAACTAAAATACATCTAGATACATTCATTTCTTGGACGAGTAATTCCGAACGGAGGGAGTAATTAGGTTCAGACCTTATATCATCACAACAACACGCATAATGGATGACTACAACATGGTTGTCAACATCTGCGGTGACAGGAGAACAAAAACTAGCATGTACTAAGTCACAGGCATCTACAGCAACAGTTGCTCCTTGCTTCATCCCGCTTCTCATTTGTTACCTCACTTCTTCATTTCACAGTCCCCCGCCGGAAGGGGAACAAACACTTCGCTGTCTTACAACCGTCTTAAACGCAGGCAGCAAGACACAGTATGTACAATGCTCACAGCCGATGTGGAGAAAATGTGACACATTAAATCCGACCATAAGAGAGCTATTATGCCCATCCATAGACCCCAACGCTGACAAGGACGAGAAGAGCCACCGACAGAACTGGCAAGATCATGCGTGCTGCGAAGCCCCCCCTCTTCCTTGGTGCTCTCACATGTGACTGGAGACCACACTCCTGCTTGCTCTCCTTGTCGCTTTTCTCTGCCGTCTTCCGCAGCCTCGTACCAGAATTAGCTTCTGGATCAAGCATTGCAGCATCGGCATGTCAATAATATGTGGAATAGGCTTTGCAAAGCAGAAGCCAACAATAACAAGATAACAAGATGTATAATAGCTCAGCAGACTAGTTACCATGATCAGGCATGTACATTTGCTCATCAGCATGACTGTTGCCAGCGTCGTCAGGGAAGTCTGTGTCCACATGCTCTTCAATCTGGAAGGCAAATACCAAAACATGTTATATTGCTTCAACGACATAGATTACAAACTGCAGCTCATTGCCAGGCATCATTGTCATGCAGGAGTTCATATAAGCTAGAACAGGCCGAATGAAGAAAGCACAGGAACAGGTCATAAACTAAGACACCTTCCACGCATTATATAATGAAACTAACCGTAGGACATCCAATATCTATCTTTTACCACCAAAGTCCAATTGAAGAATTAGGTCAAGAGTAAGAAAGAAGTCCTCACCTCAGCTTCCAGACCTTCGTTTTCACTTCCATGTTCTATAATGCAACTTGACGAACCATCAACACTGGAACATGATCCTGCATCGAGGTTCGACTGTAGCCGTAACCTTCGCACTGCAGTCCCTTGTTCGGTGGTAAATGGGCTATCTGTGCTTGAACTTGGAGCTGTGTGTCGGCTCATAATATTAATCCCTGTTGCCTCGGCATCAGCTTCATCAGAACGCATATTTGAACTTGGAGCAGGGCGCCGGGCCATAATAGTAATCCCCGTTGATTGAGCGTCATCACAGTTGGAAGGCACACTTTTAGTTAGAGCACGGCGCCGGGTCATAATAGTAACCCCGGTTGAGTCAGAATCATCTACATCTGCAGATGACTCAACAGATTCACTCATATACTTCGAAGTTACAATATCTGATTCTTCATCTTCATGTTCATCTCTGGTCATGCTCTCTCTACTCTCAACATTGACATCAGACAATGAATCCAGTAGCCGAAGCCTCCTGGGTGCAATGCCCTGTTGAGAAAACATATAGTTCGGATGCACAGTAGACTGTAACTGCTGATGCATGGGATTAAATCCAAATCCGTTGCTCCATACATCATTCTGCCCACTTGAATCGTCCATACTATTGAACAAATCTTGCAAGGACTCATCACCGGAGTCCATGGAAAGTACATCCGGATTAGTGCCATAAGGAAGCAATGCTGCATTCTCATATAATCCACTTTGTTGTGGATTTGTGTCATCTGACAGAAAATTACCGAACCAGTTTGGACCATCATATAGCAACTCACCCTGAGCCTACAGAGAACAAACAAATATAAGAAGGCAGACAATAATCATAACATATACAGCAGATGCCAAAATAATTATTACCTGCATAAAACCAGTGTCTGCATCATACTGAACATTACATGCAGTTGATGAATGCTCATCCGGATCAGCAATTGTTTCATTCAAGAAATCTTCCACTGAATTATGAGGTAACTGAAGTAGAAGCTTGTCCAAATCGTCATGCGATAACATGGGGGCAGAAACGGTTGCAAATTCATGAGACCCGAGATTTTTCGTCTGTGAATCAATTAGGTGAGCCAAAGAGCCAACCGACATATCAGCCTGCTTCATTATATGTGATAAATCAGTATGAGGACTTAGGACCTGAACTCACTTTGAGAGACTGTACACTTAAATAATGCATGATATAGAGGTACACAGTTCTGCTCACCTTGGGACTTTCATCGACATTACCATGAGAAGGCATGCCTAAAACATTTGCTTCATCTATCCCCGAATTGCCATTTTGGTCTGCAAGCCACCTTGTAACTGGTGTGCCCCGAGTATCAACTGTACCTGGCAACTCAATTGGACATCCATGCAGACCAGATTCAGGAGATTCCTTATTTATGAGTGTGATAGCTTCCTCGTTTGCTTCCATGTTGTCAGGAGTTGAACGAGATGGAGTGGGAGAGTAGCCACTTCTATCCATTTCCTCTGGAATGGAGCGCTCAGTTTTCTCCAGTTGCTTTTGAAATAGGCGGTAGAGAACATAACCACCCTGAAAGTACACAAATATCACAGCAGAAGTATCAGACAACGAGGTAGTAGTAACCATTTCCAATCCAGGGGCAATTTTCTTTTTGTTTATTTTGACTGCTCAAAGCGTGCAGACAATCGGATTTGTACTGTGTTGATTATGTTGTTACTTCATTTTACAGTCTAAAATCAAACTGTTAGGTTTCAGAAAATGTTGGTCAATGAGCCTGTTATATCTAAGAACTTAGAACCGCACTGTGAACAGAATCTAACAGCACTGCCACGAAAAACTGAGAAAGAAACAGATAGAGGCCCATACCTGCTCGCCAGACTCAAACTCTGGCTCGGTGGTGCGGTACTCGTGCATAATCCAACCAGTGCGCTCCCCTTTCGGAGCACGTCCTCGGTGGAAAACAAGGGTCTTCTTCATGCCAATCATATGCTGCTTCTTCTTCTCGCCCTTGGACTTGATGACCCTGTCCTTCCCGGTCGCCTTCCAGTACCCAGCCTCCGTCGCCCTGTTTGACCTGCTTCCATTGGGGTACTTGCGGTCCTTGGGTGCAAAGAAGAACCACTCCGGATCCTCCGAGCGGATCAAAGCTTTATCTTCAAGCACCACAATACCGGCGTCAGAAGAAATGGAATCTTCATCCAAAGGTATTGACATTCAAATTATTAAATAGCACCACGCCCAATAGTTACAGCTGCATCGCACCAAATCGCATCTCGGAAAGAGGGTATACTAGAGAAATATATAGCAGGCATCGAGGGAATCGTATCAAATATCAGCACCCGAACACCTTTTTTACTGAATTTCGCAGCCCCCAAACAGCACGATGCAAACCGCGAGAATCAGCCAGTGAATCCAACGAACTAACAAAAAAGGATGGTGCCCTAGGGATCAGAATCCCCCCAAACGGAACGCGCCCACGGAGAATCGCAAGAACAGACTGGCTGGAATGGTTATAAGAACAGCAACGCGTACAAAACGGGGGAGACAAAATGGGGGGAAATCAAACTCAGAACCCCAAATTAGGCACGAATCGCAGCGACCAAAATCAGAAGCCGCAAAACAAAGACACAACGGAGCCCCCGAGTCCAACCGCATACGAGACGATCATCCAAGCTCCAGGACCAAAACATCCCCACACACACAAGAGGCGGCAGGAGCGGCAGTACCTGGGAGGTCCCACGGCTCGCACTTGCAGACGTCGATCTCCGGGATCACCTCGACCTCGTTCTTGATCTGCCCCGTGATCTTCCCCTTGAGGTAGTGCCTGACGAGCTCCTCGTCGGTGGGGTGGAACCGGAAACCGAGCGGTAGCGCCTTCAGCTCCATCACCGTCATGCTCCTCCACTGTCCCAAGCTCTCATCCAACGACTACGAGACCCAACCCGGTAGGAGATTCGGAGCTCAGGAGATATACTTAGCAGCGAAGGAAGCGGAGGGGAGTGGATTTTGCCTAGGGTTTGGTCGGATTTGGGGATTTTTAGGGGAGGATGCGGGGAGGAGACGTGTGTGCGAAGAAAGCGAGTGCCGCGTGCCTTCCTTTACCGCGTCTGGAATTTGCTCTGTATATACCCCCGCGTCCGTGTTTACCCCCTTGATGACCATAATATTACGGTTCGGCCACTGCCGCGGCACCACTGCCGCCCACTGTCTAGGGCGTGTTTGGTTTCATGGCTCGCACCTGGCTCGTACCCGTCATGCAATTTTCTCGCTGTTTGGTACGCTGCATGCCTCACTGGGCCAGGCCCAACGGATGCAAAAGAGGCTCCGAGCCAGCCGAGGGAAAAGGTGTTTCCGCGCTTCATGAGCCAAGATCCGCCGCCGCACTTGCCGCACTCCACGCGAGCAAAGGGCTCGGCTTCTCTCTCTGTCGGCCGCCTCCATTCGTGGCGCTCTCTCTCTCGCGACTCGATCTCGCCATTGTCGCTTTGGTCTTTGACGCTCGCCAAGCCGCTGCCCTCTTCTCCCATGGAGGTAGAGATGTCCTCCTCTCCTCCGTGTCCCATCTCGTCTCAAGATCCTTCTCTTTTCCTCCCATCCTCAGCTCTGCGCTCATACGCTCATTGCGGATGCGTGAGTAGATGGGAGCGGCGGCTCTGTCTCGGCCCACTTGACGAAAAGGAAGGCAAGGCGTAGGCAGTTCACATGCCTAGCAGTCCACTTGACGGAAGATGGCCGCACCGGCGCGTGCTTATCCTGTTGCCTCCCTTGTTCTTTCTTTAATTTAGTCTGAGATTTGTCCCCAACCTCATTTTCCCTATGGATTAGAGATGGTTGGGTCGCTTATATAGGAGTATGTGGTCGCTGATTAGCATGGATAGCTCGAGATATGTCCCAACCTCATTTTCGCTAGGATTAGAGATGGTTGGTGTTTAGCATTTAGGCCGAGATTTGTGTGATCTGCTCCTTCATGAATAATTTCTCGCATCACTTTTATGTAAATAGGTGCAACACCATTGCTTATATTCTTCTCGCTAAATTTATATAGATGGATGACACCGCAAGACCGACAAAGTTCAAGATATTCCCACCGCTTCAAAGTAGAAGGGCTATTATGACTTGATATACCCTTCACTGTGTTGTTTATATCGTAAAAAGATGACCGCCACCGCTTTCAACATGAGCAGTTATAATGACCTCGTATATCGAAACCAGCTAGTTTTGTTTTGTATTTGGGCTGGGATCAAGAGATCACTAGCTAGTGCAGATGGACAAGAAAGAAGTGCCTTCGAGGGCAAGTTGTTCGTGCATGTATGAAATACGAGACATGAATGCCGATAATGGAATATACATAGACGTACATGAGTTTTCATTTGTTTTCTTTCCCTGTTTAGCTGCGTCATTGATTCAAAGGATCTTCATATGAAATTGGCAAGATTCTGAATATTATGATTCTTATCTATGTTTGGTCATATTCTTTTACTTCAATCAGGAAAGATATTCAAGTTGGAGTGCATGTCACCAAAACAATCTTCTAATTTTTCACATGCATGTACAAGCACCAAGATTCAAATTCCACATCTATCATATTGTTTTGGCCTTATGCAACCTACCAAACAACATATGTTGTATGCAACATCTCTCATACAATCCCATATGCAACATACCAAACAAAATCTGAGGTGAGCCTGTGTGACGCCCCCGATTTAATCGTACACTAATCATGCACGCAAACGTGTACGATCAAGATCGTGGACTCACGGAAGATATCACAACACAACTCTAAAAGTAAAATAAGTCATACAAGCATCATAATACAAGCCAGGGCCTCGAGGGCTCGAATACAAGTGCTCGATCATAGACGAAGTCACGGAAGCAACAATATCTGAGTACGTACATAAGTTAAACAAGTGTGCCTTAAGAAGGCTAGCACAAACCGATACAGACGAAGAGGCGCAGCCTCCCGCTCGATCCTCCTAAACTACTCCCGGTCGCCGCCGCCACATCGCACGTAGAAGTAGGCACCTCCAAAGTAGTAGTCGCCATCGACGGTGGCGCCGCTTCTAGATTCCAAAGATCTCGTTGCGACAACCGTAAAGAGAGGAAAGGGGAAAAGGGGAGAAGCAACCGTGAGTACTCATCCAAAGTACTGCAAGCAAGGAGCTACACTACATATGCATGGGTATATGTGTAAAGGGCCATATCAAGGACCGAATCGTAATGCCGTAATAAGAGGGGATAGCTAATCCGTCAAGACTACGCTCGCAGCCTCCGCCTTGCAAAGATGTAGAAGAGAGTAGATTGAAGTCCTCCAAGTAGCATCTCCAAGTAGCATCGCATAGCATAATCCTACCCGCGATCCTCCTCGTCCGCCTCGTTAGAGAGCGATCACCGGGTTGTATCCGCACTTGGAAGGGTGTGTTTTATTAAGTATCCGGTTCTAGTTGTCATAAGGTCAAGGTACAACTCCGGTCGCCCTTTACCGAGGGACACGGCTATTTGAATAGATTAACACCGCAGGGTGCACCACATAACCCAACACGCTTGATCCCATTTGGCCGACACACTTTCTCGGTCATGCCCGCCTCGGAAGATCAACACGCCGCAGCCCCACCTAGGCACAACAGAGAGGTCAAGACGCCGGTCTAAACCTAAGCGCCGCAGGGTCCGGGCCCATCGCCTCGAAAGCACACTCGCACGCTATGACGCGCCGGTGAGCGCACTCTAGCAACCTCCATTACAAAGGAAGTTGCGTTAACGCAGCCCAACCCGGCTACGCCGCCGTCGTCGACGCCAAGAAGGCTTCGCCGATACCACGACGCCGGATACCCATAACTACTCCCACGTAGATGGTTAGTGCGATAGACCAAATGGCCGACTCGGATCAAATACCAAGATCTCGTTAAGCGTGTTAAGTATCCGCGAACGCCGAACAGGCCAGCCCACCTCTCACCTAGGCGGTCTCAACTCGCCTGTCCGCTCCGCCACAAAGATCCACACAGAGGGCCGTCGGACAAAGGTCCTTTCACCCCAACTGCGGAATCACTCGCGGTACTCTTCGAGCGCATCTGACTTTAGTCACCATCTCGTAGTATGTATGTATGTATAGTATATACCCGTAATCACCTCCCGAGTGATCACGCCCAAAAGTATAGCAAGGCGATCGACAAGAATGTAGGGCCAATGATGATAAACTAGCACCCTATACTAAGCATTTAGGATTGCGTAAGGTATCAATAGAGGTAGCAACAATGTCGCTATGCATCGTAATAGGATTATCGAAAAGCAAGAATATGCTTCACTACTCTAATGCAAGCAAGATAGAGGAGAATAGGCGATATCCGTGATCAAGGGGGGCTTGCCCGTTGCTCTGGCAAGAGAGAGGGGTCACAACACCGTAGTCGAATCTGGCAAGCAGCAGCTGTCGGTCTCGTAGTCTACCGAGAGAAGAGGGGAAGAAACAATGAATACAATGCAAACAGATGCATATCGATGCATGACAAGACAAGTAACTATGCTAGGTGTGCCTAATCGCGTAGTAGGTGATACCGACGGAGGGGAAACATCCGGAAAGTATTCCTGTTCCGCTTTTGACCGTGAACCGAGGGGAAAGTTGCGTGTTCGCATGCTAGGGGTGTGTGGCGATTTAACGGGCTCACAGAATCGATTCGCCTCGCCCTTCCGAGCAACTTTCATGTAGAAAGTATTTCCATCCGAGCTACGGTTTATTTTATATGATTTTCTAAAGATTTTAATAATTTCGAATTTAATTAATTATTTAATTTAATTCGAAAATGTATTTATGACATCAGCATGATGTCATGTCGACGCCGCTAGCCAACAGGTTGATCGGGTCAACTGATGGTAGGTCCCGCATGTCATACACTATTTATTTAGCGGTGTTAATTAAACAGAGTTAATTAGTTTACCTAATGATTAGGTTAATCTAAACAGAATTAATTAAGTTAATTAAATAATTAATTAATTATTATTTTAATACTTATTTTCTTAAATCCCTTTTTTTTTAAAAAAATGTTCTGGGGGTGGGGACCCCGTGTCAGTGGCCTATGGCCTTAGCGGGCGCGGGCGCCAGCAGTGCGCTTACGGGCGCACCCGTCCAGGGCCGAGCCCGATCGGGGAGGCGAGGCGAGGCCACCGGGGTGCGGTGGTGTTTGCCGATGTGGACGCTGGCCATCGGGGTGGATCCGGCGGAGCCGCATGGGGAAGCGGACGGCGGGCGACGGTGGCCACGGCACGCAGCGGCGCGCCACGGGAGCAGGGACGGGCGGAGCACGGCGAGGAGCCACCAAGTGGCTAACGAGGGGCTCCAGGGGCGGCAGAGGTCGACCGAGGCGGGCTTGCCTGCCTGCAGCAGCGCGACGAGCTCGGGCGGTGGTCGCGGGCGCGCCCGGCGCGTCGAGGAGGGAGAGGAGGTCGCGGGTGTGAGCACTGCCACCGGCGCGACCAGGGCGAGCCCGGGCGCGCCAACGGTGCGCCGGCGGGCGCGAGGGCCACGGTGAGCACGAGGGCGAGGGAGAGGGTAGGAGAGGGGAGGCCCGGCCTCACCGGTTCGCAGGTCTGCGCAGGGGCGAGGAGGTTCGGGAGGCCGCCGGGGACGACACGGCGAGCGGAGGCGATCGGGCGAGGTTGCTCCTCCGCGACGCTGTCGGCGGCGAGGGCGAGGCGGCATCGGGCAGCGAGCGGCAGCCTCCGGGTCGGGAGGTGACGAGGCGGTCCGGCGGGAAGATCGCGGCCCACGAGGTGGTGGCGAGACGAGGCAGCGACGACGGAGTTGGCGCGGCGGCATCAAGGGTCGGGCGCCGGGGGTTCTTCCCGATCCCGATCTGGATCGGGAGGGAAGAGAGACGGGGGTGTGCGGTTGTGGGCTAGGGTTTCCGCGGGGGGGGGTTATGGAGGGTTAGGTGGGCTGCCCGGTTGGGCTACTGGCCGAGGCCCAGCAAGGGTGTGGGGTCTTTTTTTTATTTGTATTTTTATTTCTTTCCTTTTCTTTCTATTTATCTTTTTCTGTTTTAATTTATTTTAAAGTATTTAGGCATTTTGTAAAAGCGTGGTTTCTCACCATAAATACCAAGCATTAATTGGCACACTCAACATTTTAGTTTTAATGTTTGAAAACTTTTATTGTTTGCCTCGGTTTTAAATTTGAAATCCGAACTAGGTTTCAACTAACGCGAAGTTTATCCACAAAGAATCGAGGTGACGTGGCATCATTAGCGTGGATCATCGTTGCTTAATTATCCCAAGGCCACAATTCTCCTCCATTACAAGAAATCTCGTCCCGAGATTTAGGAGCGTTATAAGGGGAATGGATCCGTTACGAAATTCTAACGATTCTTCTCGGTCATAGTTGCTCTTCTCAAGAGGTCGATCCATTACGCTGATGCTTTCAGCCTTCTCGCTTCGGTCATCATGATGAAGTTGTCTTCCTTCCTTGGGGATCTTCATCGCATTTACGGAAAGGATAAGGGTAGCTTCAAAGGGACGACCTCTACAAGGTCGACTATCCGTCGATAACATCGAGGAAGGTGGTGGAAGTTACTCTCGAATTGAATCTTAAGAAAATATCAAGAGCAAAGTAAGGAGGTACCATGAGAAGTTTCAAACGGATAGGCAAGCGTTCGATGCCTAATCAGAAGGTGAAAGGGGTTCAGAGCAACGAGAATAAGTATTGCGTCTGATACCAAAATAGATCACTTGGGACGATGGTCCGTGAATTACATACGAGTCCACGCGCGAGGAATATCTTTGGAAACAGGGGGTGTACAGGAGAGTCAGTTTCAACTCGTGGAACTGTGGGTTATGGGCCCACCATGTGGTTGAAAGTAGGAAGGGGGCCGACATCTTGCACGGTCATGATAGAAAGACGTGTCAGAGGGTAGCCTATTAGTTAAGTCGGCAACAACATCGATACCAAGGGCGAGGGACAAAGAGAACCATTTTCCTGCTCGATGAACGAGGCGAACCAATTGGCAAAGTTATCACCCATCGGTGGTTATTGGAATGTCATCAACAATAGAAACAAGGTCTCACTGACAGAGTTGTACACCGAGGTGTTTTACATAAGCAGTGAATTATTACTGCTTAGATCATATAGATCACTAGAAGGGTTAAGCAAACCAAAGGAAAGGAAAGGTGATTACCAAAGTTAAACAGACAATGGAAAGGAAAATGTGTTTAAACACATATTTCGTATGTATCCTTCCCAAGGACAAACAAAGCATGATATCCATGTCGATATAATGTAGAAAACTCTTTAGGTAGGGGAAGAATTTTCATGACATTACCCATACAACGGTGTTTGGATAATCGACCAGAAACATTTAGCATTGGGCTTCAAATGTTCCTGTTGAAAACCGGAGAGCCATAGACATGCTTCGAGATAGCATTGACATGGTTTTCAAGCAAAGGTCGGACTTTGGATACAAGAAGGATTCATCAGGAACAACTTGCAGAATAAGTCTTACCGTTTCCCCATGGAAGAATGGGTAACCTTGCTGAAAGGGGAACTATAACAATAGGGCCTCCGACCAGGTGTGCTAGGCAACATCACCTTACCGGTTCATAAAGGACCAGTGTTATAACTCTTGGAAAAATGTTCCAACCATCATATCTGACCGAGATTCAGATCTGATTGGTGTCAGGATAACTCAGACTCGGGATGTCTGAGAAGAAAGGTGCAACACAAATTGACGAGATGACATTGCAAGAGTCTCGGGAATTGTACTATGGAAGCGAGCTCCAAAATAAGAGTTCATCATTAAATCAAGGAGAGGATGAGGAGGTGGCTGATGGAATCAGCGACAATTCATCGAGATTAACAAAAGATGGATTTCCACAATTATGTGAACAAGGAGATAACATTTGTCAGATCAAATGGTATAATGATGTATGCTCGAGGAAAACATACACAATTAAACAATGGTTGAAAGGTGTGCCCGAAATATGGGCTGGGTTGCACGGCTAACATTGGAATGGTGATTCAATAATCAATAGTCTAAGAGTGAACGGTCGACCATTAACTTCAAAGCAATTGGGTTGCGAGAAGAAAAGAATCCAAACAACATTGTTTACTTGTTGGAATCAACACGGGGACCAAGAAAGAATGGTGATGGTGAGAAGTATCACTATACCAAGAATTCTTAAGAGGTGGAGTAATCCTCATGACATTCTTGACATAAAAGATGGTAATACTTCAAGGTAGAACATCATACAAGCTGGATAGCAAGTACCATCCATAACATGAACAAGTTTGTGTTGGGGGAAGGCAAGAATGTTGTCGATGATAACACAATCATCGAGGGGCAAGGATGGTATTTCCCATCATGAATTTGATTGATACCCTGGAAGAGCTCGAAATACTGATGATGATCACGACACATTTGTCGAGAGATTTCACAAAGATGTAATCGATCAACGATGACATCAAGTCCAACGAATGATGAAGCGAAAGGTTATTGGACCCACGAGTAGGACACAAACTCGAAATCAAGTTTGTTGTTCAAGAAGAAATGATATGACGAGGAAGATCGACGTAAGATTATGTCACCTTCGAAAATTGTGCTCTGAGAAGAAGGACCCGATAGCACAGTTAAAAATTAGCACAATGATATAGCCAATCAGGCTAGGAATGGCTTGAAGAATTATTAAACTCGTAAGCAATGAAAATTACTTAGAGTTATTGAATCGAAGGGCGGAATCGATTCACTTACCGGTGTTCTCGAGTGAAATAACTCAGAACCCGGGGGAAATCTGAAATCGGTGAGAAGCAATAATAGATGAAGACTCATAGGAAGCAACACAGTTCGTTGATATTCTCGAGATACTGGAGGATATTGCCCGAAGGAAGATTGACATAGGGGTTGCGGAGAGGTATCGACCCGCAGAAGACAAGTGTTTTCACTTGCTCGAGAAATGGGATCAAGTAGAAAATATGGTTGGAACCATGATTGCAAAGGATCAATTCACAGATACCAGATGATATTATATCAAGGCAATAGTTATTATTACAAGAAGCTTCCATGATAGGATCTACATCGTGTCCATGGGCATGAACACAAGTTCAAGGTCGACTCCCACTTCTTCAATGTATAACCTTCCATTCACTTCTCGCCTTCAACGAAATTGTGTGTTGAAATTTTATCTGACATAACACTAGTAGAGTATGACCCGTAGTAGTTTTCGGGTTCACACAGTTTAGAGAAGGCATATGTCCAACCCATCGGGCCTCTTAGGAACATATACCACAAACTTCAGGAGTAAATAACACAAGCTCGATAGAAGAGCATGGTTGACAAAGCAGGGGATACAATTTACCAAAGGCGGTATACATCCTAGGAAAGGCTCAAGGTTATTGAATATGAAGGACATTGTCGGATAAAATCCAACAAAGGAACCGATGGTCCACAAGGGATCTGATGTGAGCATCGATACTCAACCAGAGGAAGAAGAATGCACGGGCATCATATTATAGAACATCTGAACAATTCGATGCTTAGATAACAAAGGAATTATGATTTCCAAAACAAGGGATCAGAAGCAGACGCTCTGATCAAGGATGGATAAGTTGGATAGACCAGAGGCACAATTGACGACAAATAGTTTGGTCGAGAACCAGCTCATGTTCAAAAATGATGTCCGAGCCGAAAGATAATTTAAAAGGATCAATCGATGATTGCGTGCTTTCACACACATGTTGAATTGATCGGATCAAAATGATCGTGTCAAAGGATACTAATGAATATTGC
This sequence comes from Aegilops speltoides, assembly GCA_021437245.1. Lineage (NCBI taxonomy): Eukaryota > Viridiplantae > Streptophyta > Magnoliopsida > Poales > Poaceae > Aegilops > Aegilops speltoides. The sequence continues at coordinate 340,092,780 of CM038147.1, read as the reverse complement.
TACACATATGGAAAGCATTCATATTGCAAGCGCATAAGTATTTGCCGAGCAATAGTTTGAAGAGGATACTCGAAGATCGGGTAGTACTTCCAAGTAATTTGAAAAGCATATGAACAATTGGGGATAAGCGGATACTCGATAAGTGCGAGAATTATCCGTAGGGGTATTCAGTGACAAAGAACAAAGAAGGCAATAAGCTCAAAGGATTATCGAAACAATGACGAGTATTTCGGGTATCTTGTAATAACAAGACTAATCGATGAATGTAAGAATAACAACCGCAAGTAGTTATCCATAAGGGTTGACGGTGGAAGGGGAATTGCAAACGCGATGAAGACAAGTCCTCGGGTTAACCGCGGTGAGTATCTTCAGGGTCTTCATGTGCAGCAGACGATCCTTAGTAATAAGGGGCTCTCCGGGTGAAAGTGATAACGAGAACCTAATGTTAGATTTAGCAAAATTCATTTAACCCGAATAGAAGAGAGATTAGAATCCCAGAGTATGGACAAGGAATAAAAGATCCTAATACCACCCAATGGCGACGTGGGCCCATGGGCCGCACAGCCATGTTAGTAAAAGTTTTGTAAAGTCTAGACTCGACTTCGGCCAAGGAGTTGGAAAGGGGATTCCTACAGCAAATGGCTCGATATTAACTTCAGACGCCTCGATTTAATCAGACACTAATCATGCACGCAAACGTGTACGATCAAGATCGTGGACTCACGGAAGATATCACAACACAACTCTAAAAGTAAAATAAGTCATACAAGCATCATAATACAAGCCGGGGCCTCGAGGGCTCGAATACAAGTGCTCGATCATAGACGAAGTCAGCGAAGCAACAATATCTGAGTACGCACATAAGTTAAACAAGTGTGCCTTAAGAAGGCTAGCACAAACGGGATACAGATCGAAGAGGCGCAGCCTCCCGCCTCGGATCCTCCTAAACTACTCCCGGTCGCCGCCGCCACTCGCACGTAGAAGTAGGCACCTCCAGTAGTAGTCGTCCATCGACGGTGGCGTCGCTTCTAGATTCCAAAGATCTGGTTGCGACAACCGTAAAGAGAGGAAAGGGGAAAAGGGGAGAAGCAACCGTGAGTACTCATCCAAAGTACTGCAAGCAAGGAGCTACACTACATATGCATGGGTATATGTGTAAAGGGCCATATCAAGGACCGAATCGCAGAATGCCGTAATAAGAGGGGATAGCTAATCCTCGTCGAAGACTACGCTCGCAGCCTCCGCCTTGCAAAGATGTAGAAGAGAGTAGATTGAAGTCCTCCAAGTAGCATCTCCAAGTAGCATCGCATAGCATAATCCTACTCGGCGATCCCTCCTCGTCGCCTGTTAGAGAGCGATCACCGGGTTGTATCCGCACTTGGAAGGGTGTGTTTTATTAAGTATCCGGTTCTAGTTGTCATAAGGTCAAGGTACAACTCCGGTCGCCCTTTACCGAGGGACACGGCTATTTGAATAGATTAACTTCCTGCAGGGTGCACCACATAACCCAACACGCTTGATCCCATTTGGCCGACACACTTTCCGGTCATGCCCGCCTCGGAAGATCAACACGCCGCAGCCCCACCTAGGCACAACAGAGAGGTCAAGACGCCGGTCTAAACCTAAGCGCCGCAGGGTCCGGGCCCATCGCCTCGAAAGCACACTCAAGACGCTATGACGCTGCCGGTGAGCGCACCTAGCAACCTCCATTACAAAGGAAGTTGCGTTAACGCAGTCCAACCCGGCGCAGGCCGCTCGTCACCGACGCCAAGAAGGCTTCGGTGATACCACGACGCCGGGATACCCATAACTACTCCCACGAGATGGTTAGTGCGATAGACCAAATGGCCGACTCGATCAAATACCAAGATCTCGTTAAGCAGTTAAGTATCCGCGAACGCCGAACAGGCCAGCCCACCTCTCACCTAGGCGGTCTCAACTCGCCTGCCGCTTCCGCCACAAAGATCCACACAGAGGGCCGTCGGACAAAGGTCCTTTCAGCCCCAACTGCGGAATCACTCATGGGTACTCTTCGAGCGGCATCCGACTTTAGTCACCATCTCGTAGTATGTATGTATGTATAGTATATACCCGTAATCACCTCCCGAGTGATCACGGCCCAAAAGTATAGCAAGGCAGACTGACAAGAATGTAGGGCCAATGATGATAAACTAGCACCCTATACTAAGCATTTAGGATTGCAGGTAAGGTATCAACAGAGGTAGCAACAATGTCGCTATGCATCGTAATAGGATTATCGAAAAGCAAGAATATGCTTCACTACTCTAATGCAAGCAAGATAGAGGAGAATAGGCGATATCTCGGTGATCAAGGGGGCTTGCCTGGTTGCTCGGCAAGAGAGAGGGTCGTCAACACCGTAGTCGAACCGGCAGCAGCAGCGTCGGTCTCAGAATCTACCGAGAGAAGAGGGGAAGAAACAATGAATACAATGCAAACAGATGCATATCGATGCATGACAAGACAAGTAACGATGTTAGGTGTGCCTAATCGCGTAGTAGGTGATACCGACGAAGGGGAAACATCCGGAAAGTATTCCTGTTCCGCGTTCGGACGGTGAACCGGAGGGGAAAGTTGCGTGTTCGGCATGCTAGGGTGTGTGGCGATTTAACGGGCTGCGAATCGATTCGCCTCGTCGCTTACGAGCAACTTTCATGTAGAAAGTATTTCCATCCGAGCTACGGTTTATTTTATATGATTTTCTAAAGATTTTAATAATTTCGAATTTAATTAATTATTTAATTTAATTCGAAAATGTATTTATGACATCAGCATGATGTCATGTCGACGTCAAGAGTCAACAGGTTGACGGGTCAATCTGATGGTAGGTCCCGCATGTCATACACTATTTATTTAGCAGGTTAATTAAACAGAGTTAATTAGTTTACCTAATGATTAGGTTAATCTAAACAGAATTAATTAAGTTAATTAAATAATTAATTAATTATTATTTTAATACTTATTTTCTTAAATCCCTTTTTTTTTAAAAAAATGTTCTGGGGGTGGGGACCCCGTGTCAGTGGCCTATGGCCTTAGCGGGCGCGGGCGCCAGCAGTGCGCTTACGGGCGCACCCGTCCAGGGCCGAGCCCGATCGGGGAGGCGAGGCGAGGCCACCGGGGCGCGGTGGTGTTTGGCTGCTGTGGACGCTGGCCATCGGGTGGATCCGGCGAGCCGCATGGGGAAGGGGACGGCGGGCGACGGTGGCCACGGCACGCAGGCGCGCCACGGGGAGCGGGGACGGGCGGAGCGCCGCGAGGAGCCACCAAGTGGCTAACGAGGGGCTCCAGGGGCGGCAGAGGTTGACCGGGGCGGCTTGCCCGCCTGCAGCAGCGCGACGAGCTCGGGCGGTGGTCGCGGGCGCGCCCGGACGCGTCGTAGGAGGCAGAGGAGGTCGCGGTGCGGTGAGCACGGCTGCCGGCGCGACTGTGGGCGAGCCGGGCGCGCTAACGGTGCGGCCGGCGGGCGCGAGGGCCACGGTGAGCACGAGGGCGAGGGAGAGGGTAGGAGAGGGGAGGCCTGGCCTCACCGGGTTCGCAGGTCTCGGGCAAGGGCGCGGGAGGTTCGGGAGGCTGCCGGGACGACACGGCGGAGCGGGAGGCACCGGGCGAGGTTGTTCCTCCGGCGACGCTGTCGTCGGGCGAGGGCGAGGCGGCATCGGCAGCGAGCGGCAGCCCGGGTCGGGAGGTGACGAGGCGGTCCGGCGGGAAGATCGCGTCCATGAGGTGGTGGCGAGACGAGGCAGCGACGACGGAGTTGGCGCGGCGGCGCATCAAGGGCTCGGCGCCAGGGGTTCTTCCCGATCCCGATCTCGATCGGGGAGGAAGAGAGACGGGGGGTGTGCGGTTGTGGGCTAGGGTTTCCGCTTGGGGGGGTTATGGAGGGGTTAGGTGGGCCGCCCGTTATGGGGCTACTGGCCGAGGCCCAGCCAGGGGTGTGGGGGTCTTTCTTTTTATTTGTATTTTTATTTCTTTCCTTTTGTTTCTATTTATCTTTTTCTGTTTTAATTTATTTTAAAGTATTTAGGCATTTTGTAAAAGCGTGGTTTCCTCACCATAAATACCAAGCATTAATTGGCACACTCAAACATTTTAGTTTTAATGTTTGAAAACTTTTATTGTTTGCCTCGGTTTTAAATTTGAAATCGAACTAGGTTTCAACTAACGCGAAGTTTATCCACAAGAATCGAGGTGACGTGGCATCATTAGCGAGGATCATCGTTGCTTAATTATCCCAAGGCCACAAACCGCCCATATCATGCAATACACCAAACACACATCTCAACTCCTTCTTGCATCACCAACCAGGCTAGCCTCACCAAGCTCGTGCATGCGATGCAAAGCTAGACGTCTTGTGGGAACCAAACACGCTTAGTGAACCACCCAGCGAAGGATGCGGGCGAGGCGGGGCGGGACGGCTCTTTGTTTTTCTCCCACTCAAAAATATTAGGCCGCCGGCTTACTGCCGTAAGGTTCGGCCGGTCACACGCTCGCCGTTTTTCTTTAAGAAAAGGTAGATCATAATCTATCTTATGCATTCAAAACGGACAAGAGCCCGACTGACCGAAGTCAAATTACATGAAGGTGATGTAAATGCTGCACGGATCGTGCAATAGGCCGTCACCAAGCTTTATCAAGCAAAAGAGAAAGCTAGAGATCAGGAGTTTGTTACATGTAAATCAACTATATTAGCCAGCTACCTAAAGTTTTTTTTCTCGAATACGCCTAGCAGCGTATCATTGCATTGGTAGGGCAGAAAAGCGTATAAGGTATAGGGTGGACACTGTCGGTGTCAGAACCGGCAGATCTCGGGTAGGGGGACCAAGCTGTGCGTTTAAGGATAAATGGTAACAAGAGACAGGGGACACAGTGTTTACCCAGGTTCGGGCCCTCTTAAGGGAGGTAAAACCCTACTCCTGCTTGATTATATTCGACGAGTATGAAGATTACAAGAGTGGATCTACCTCGAGATTGTAATGGTTAAACTCTAGATGTCTAGCCTATGAGTATTCCAATGAAGGTAAAGAAGATAGCCTCTACGGACTAACCCCTCCAGTTTATATACACATCGAAGGGGCCTAGGGTTTGTACAAGGTCGGTTCATCAGGGAAGGAAACTTCCGAACTCTAATTTTGTCATCTACGTATTGAGAAGTCCCATCCGGACACGGAGGATAATCTTCAGCTTGATCTTGTACGGCCCATCCAACCCGGCCCATACTCCTGGGCCGGACACCTGAGGGCCCCTGAATCCAGGACTCCCTCAGTAGCGCCCGAACTTGCCTTCAATGACGATGTAGTGTGTGGATATAAGTCTTCGGCTTTGCAAGGCGGGTTCTCCACCATACTCCGGATTGATGATAGTCCGGCATCGTTTTTCGCGTCCAGCCTTTATGATTCCTTCATGTCGTTGCCTCGATTTCCACGCATCTGAGCGAATGCGAACGGTTCGCTATCCTTGTTTTTTAAAATTTTCTAGCAGGCACAAGCAGCACCTATATAACGAGATCAGATCTCCAAAAACGTCATCTCGCATCACCCCAAGAGCAACAGAGCAAACCGCGAAAGAAATTCAAACCATGGCTAGTGTCCCCGGCTACTCCTCACGTCCTCATCGCCCTCAAGAAGGGGACTGGCAAAGTTGTTCCGTATCCCATCTCCATCTCAATCAACTCCAGACGCAAGGATATACCCCTCCCCCTCCCCCCTCCCCCCCCGCCGCCGCGGATCTAGTCTCCGTACGACCAGGTTAACTTCTATGGGCGATGATGTATTGGCAGAGAATTTCCCTAATCCCAGCCAAGGAGAGAGGATGTGCTTTATCTCGTTCCTTCTGAGGGCGTGGGATTCCCAATTCACCCCTTCCTCAGGGGTCTACTGGAATATTACGGGATCTAACTGCACAACCTCACACCAGGTTCTATTTTGCACATTTCCGGTTTTGTCGCCCTTTGCGAGTTATTTTTAGGTTGTGAGTCTCATTTTGAGCTATGGAAGAAGTTCTTCTGCCTCGTCCCCCGCCACCAGGGCGGAGGGTCCATATTTGAAGTGGGCGGTGTCGGTGTCAAAACCGGCGGATCTCGGGTAGGGGGTCCCGATCTGTGCGTCTCAGGCTGATGGTAACAGGAAGCAAAGGGGCACAATGTTTACCCAGGTTTGGGCCCTCTCGATGGAGGTAAAACCCTACTTCCTGCTTGATTAATATTGACGATATGAGTAGTACAGGAGTAGATCTACCACGAGATCGTAGAGGCTAAACCCTAGAAGCTAGCCTATGATGATTATGATTGTAATTGTGATCGGCCTTCTAAGGACCAACCTCTCCGGTTTATATAGACACCGGAGAGAGCTAGGGTTTACATGGAGTCGGTTACAAGGAAGGAAATACAATATCCGGATCGCCAAGCTTGTCTTCCACGCAAAGGAGAGTCCCATCCGGACACGGGACGGAGTCTTGAGTCTTGTATCTTCACGCTCCAATAGTCCGGACGATGTATATAGTCCGGCTGTCCGGATACCCCCTAATCCAGGACTCCCTCAGTAGCCCCTGAACCAGGCTTCAATGACGATGAGTCCGGCGCGCAGTCTTGTCCTCATCATTGCAAGGCGGGTTCCATCTCCGAATACTCCAAAGCACCTGCACCGACGAATAGTGTCTGGCTTCCCATCAATGTTGTACTCCTCGGCTTCAGTGCCTCAATAATGACCATCTCCACGTGTCGAGCGAATGCGAGGAGCCGGGGCATTTTTGCATTCGCCACCCCTGATCCTTCAGGTTGACCGTCTATTTGAAGAGACGGGGATTCTCAGATCCAAACCTCACTCTCCCCCCTCGAGCAAGCATCCAGCGGAGCGTTCCGGAAAAAACCATTCCAACATGGCCTGTAGCCGCAGCTCTTCTGCTCGCTCTCCTCGCTCCAAGCCGGGGGACTGGGAAGAGTGCTCAGTTCCTCATAGCCGTTTGATAGAGTTACAAACCCAACGGGTTCTCCCACCGGCGTTCATGGTCCCCGTCCGAGCCAGAATAGCCACTTATAACGGAGGGGAACAAGCGGAGGGATCTCCTAATCCATCTCCAGAGGAGCGAATATGCCTCATCCCGCATCTGCTAAGGGGCGTCGGGTTTCCCATCCACCCGTTCCTTCGCGGGCTCCTGGAGTTCTACGGCCTCCAGTTGCACAACTATACCCCTGCCTCCGTACTACACATAGCAGGGTATGTTGCCCTTTGCGAGCTATTTCTAGGCTGTGAGCCTTACGTCGGGTTATGGAAGAAGTTGTTCTGCCTTGTCCCCCGCAACCAGGGAGAATACCTATGTCAAGTGGGCGGGGCCGAAGTATGGCGCATTGCCGAGACCGGATACCTATCCGGCACTCCCAAGAAGGCACCAGAGAACTGGCCTTCGGAGTGGTTTTACATTGATGATGTTCCCCTTCCGGATCCAGTCCGGATAGGTCTCCCCAAGTTCAGTGACGCCCCACCGAGGGCACGTCTGAGCTGGCGCCCCCGGGCCCCCAAGAGGAGGATACTAGGGAGATACACTTCCTGATGAGCAGGATAAAGTTACTGGCTAAGTCCGGACTGACGTTAGTCGAGGTTATGGCAATATGCATAATACGGGGGGTGCAACCGCTTCAATATCGGGGGAAGCCCATGTGGCACTTCAACGGGGAAGATGATGCCACCCGCTGTGGCCGTAAGGGTCCGGACTCCGCCACTGCCCTGGCAAGGATATTGTCTGATTTATACAAAGGAGAAGAGGAAGAATTCCTTCACATTAAACCGCGGGACGGATTCTCCATGTACAACCCCCCAAACTGGGTAAGTCGTCATTCCTTTCCCCGCTTCACTTATTGCAGCGTTCTTCGCTAAGATTACCTGCCTCGATATTTCCGAGCAGGAATTGAGGAGGGTGTAAGTGCATCTAGTGCCCCTTAGTGATTTTGGTGTATTGAAGACTTATAGGTTAAGTAACTGATGCGTTTGTGAGTGTACACAGGTCTATAAGTCTATGAGGAGTTTGATATTTACAGAGAAAGTCGACCCTAAAATGAAGTTCTTCGATCAAGACTTTGATATTCAAGACTTTACAAGACTTTGAAAGTGAAGAAATTGGTGTGACCATGAAGACTTGATATTCATTTGAGGAATATGAAGCGTGAAGACTTTTGTTTTCGTAGTTTCATTTTCTCTTTCTTGAGTCATAGGAAACACCGTCTTCGTTAAAGGGGTCGAGGAAATACTAAGGAAAAATTTCCATGTGATGCTCAACTCAAATCCTACACCTACCAATCCCTTCGAGTGAAGCCATTGAAATCTCATACGCCTTCATCAAGTTCTTGATGGATGAGACGCAGTTCTTACAGTCACCGATGACTTTGCTCGATCGAGGAGTTAGGAATTCGCCAGGCGAATTGCCTACACAATGGAGGAACATGATAGCCCTGAGGACTTTGAGAGTCAAATTTCCGACCGTTGTTGTGCTGCGCGCCGGCGGACCAAAATATCCTATGCACCTAACGGTCATATCATTGAAGGGCATTTATGTCTTATCATGTCGGGCTGCTCCCTAGGCTATAAATAGCCGCCCCCTACAACCACTAGTTGGTTGGTTGCTCTGAGAGAACTTGACACCTGTCATTTAAGAGCAACCCATCCTCCGAGGACTTTGAGCTAAAATCATCAAGTGAGGAAAATCCAAAACCAAACCCACAAAACCCCAAGTGATTGAGCATCATCAAGAAATTGATCTGCGTGGATCCGACGCTTGTTACCTTTGAAGACTGTGCTTCTTCCGGAAGGTTAGGCGCCAAGGTCTAGAGCATCCAAGAGGAATTGTGGATCGCCGAGTGACCAAGTTTGTGAAGGTTTGGAAGTCACCAAGACTTACCACGAGTGATTGGACGAGGCCTGTGTGGTCTTAGTTCAAGGAGAATACGGTGAGGATCGGTGTCCCGAGTTGCGCTCGAGATCGGGTGTCCGGATGTGTGTCCTCGAGTTTAAATACTCACCGCTCCAACCAGACGCATAACCGAGACAACAGTTGGAACTGGTTTACCAAATCATTGTCTTCACCAACCGATCGGTTCTATTTCCTCAACTCATTCATTTCTCATTTTGTGTTGTATGTTGTTCATATCTCTGCTTGAAGACTTTGATCAAGACTTTCACAAATTCCTCGCCCAATTTCTTCACCTGTTTGTCTTCATCTTGTTATCCTGTGTTTACGCTTCTGCATCTGCTCTAGTCTTCATTTCATCATGCCGACTATGTGTGTAATCTGTTATGTTTACCTCGAGTACATATTCCGCAGCAATAGTTCTTCGCTAAGGAATTTCCTCACCGCAAATTCCTCGGTGAAGAATTTCATAAAATCGCCTATTCACCCCCTCTAGTCGATATAACGCACTTTCAATTGGTATCGAGCAAGGTACTCCTTGTTACGTGTGATTTTGGTTTAACCACCTGGAGTTCTAGTTATGTCGACCGCAGGTATGATCAAGGTCTCGGCTGGGTGTCCTACCTTTGATGGAACGGACTACCCCTACTGGAAGAACAAGATGCGAATGCATCTTGAGGCAATTGATAATGATCTCTGGTATGTTGTGGAAAATGGTGTCCCCATGCCATCAAAAACACCGACCGCCATCGATGTGAAGAGATTCAAACAACTCGACTCTCAAGCGAAGAATATCATCTGTGGCCATCTGAGCAAAGGACAGTATGGAAGAGTGAGTGCTTTGGAAACTGCTAAGCTTATCTGGGATAGGCTGTCCAAAGTAAATGAAGGAGTCTCAACTCAGCGTGACTCTCGAGTCGATGTTCTTCAGAATCTCTTCAACCGCTTCAAAAGACTCGACAACGAAAATGTCCAACAAACCTTCGATCTCCTCACTGACATCTCAAATGAGCTTCAAGCCCTCGGTGCCACTGACATCACTGACCATGAAGTAGTGAAGAAACTGCTAAGATCGCTTGATTCCTCATTTGATACTCTGGGACTGATGATACAAGAGCATGCTGACTACAAGTCACTTGATCCTGCTGATATCCTCGAAAGGCTTAACACTCACGAGTTCTAGCTTGCTGAAAAGAGAGATCTCTATGGCTCAAACTATGGCAAACCACGTGCCCTGAAGGCTAAGGTTGTGTCTGACTCTAAATGTGAGGATTCTGGTAGTAGTCTTGGTGATCCTGAAGAACTGAGCCAGGATCTAGCTCTGCTTGTGAAGAAATTCCAGAAGTTCACAAGACGTGGTCGCTTTGGAAAACCCTCAAGAGGAAATGATTCTTCATCCAAAGGACTACAAGAGAAGACTTTGCCACAAATGCAAGAAGCCCGGTCACTATATTCAAGATTGTCCTCGATGGGAAAAGGAAATGAAGAAGAAGAAATACAAGGATTACAGCCTGATGATATGAAGAAGAAGAAGAAGAAGAAATCATCAAAATCTTCATCATCAAAACCCTCAAAGTCTTCATCTCACAAGAAGGGCAACTCCAAGAAAGCTCGGGCATTCATTGGCAAGGAAATGGACTCGTGAATCTGAGGAAAATGATGAAGAGGAGGAGTCCAAGAATCTGAGTCCGTGTGGCGAGTCCGCCGTTACTCTCGCTTTAAACAACAAGTCCATCTTCAACATCAAGAAACCGACTCCACCGACAAGCCCGATGAAGATGATGATGACTACGCCCCACCTATTGCTTCATGGCAAAAGCAGCTAAGGTACTCAAATACAACTCCTCCGATTCTAGTGAAAATGAATCGATGAGGATCTTAAGCCTAGCTACTCTAAACTTGCTAAAATTGCTGTGAAACAACAACGGGCTCTTGAAAAGTTCAAAACATGCTAGATAAAAGTGATGATATGTTGGGTGAAGAAATGGATCGCACTAAAGCCCTGACTGAAAATCTTTAGAGACTTCAGTCTAAGTATGATAACCTTCAAGGTCATCGTAACTCTCTCTTGTCTAATCATGAGAAACTTTCTTATGAATTTCTTCAAGAAAAGCAAGACAATGAGAAGCTTTCTCTTGAAGCTATTCAAAGAAAGGCAGATCTTGAAAAGCTAAGAGTATGTTATGAAGATCTTCAGAAGGAGCGCGATTCATTACTAGCTCAACACATCAGCGCCTCTCAAGAAGAATTTGTTCCTCCATGCTTAAAGTGCATTGAACGTGAATCTGCTAATTCTTCACCTGAATGTTCAAATGCTTCAAATGTTACAAATTCTTCATCTGCCTCTGCTATCACTAATTCCTCATCTGAGGACTTTGCTAGTATCACTAACAATGTAGGGCTGAAGGAATTGTACATGACAGGCATGTACAAAAGCCTCAAAGGGCATCAGACACTTTGTGATGTGCTCAAAAGCAGATCCTCAACGAAACCCTAGGAAAGAGGGTATTGCCTTTGAGAGGAAACTCAATGCCGATGGAACATATTGGAAGCCCGAGCGATCCCAAAACCTCATGGGTTGTCGCAAAGGGACCTCCAGTTGATCCATCTAACTTATCCGGCTTTACATGTGAATCTCCTCATTCTTCCGATGAGTCATTTGACTCAACTATAAACTGTTCAAAAATCGAATGGTGAAGTATTTGCTAGATATGTTGGCACTAATCTGCAGAACGGTTCCCTATGAAGAAAATCTGGTTCCCAAAAGCTGTGTTGAAAGTCTTCGTGAATGTCCTCATGACACCACCTATGAAGAACAGAACCCCAGATCAAATTCTTCATATGGACCAAACTCTTCATATGGATCCAAGTCCTCATATGGACCAAATTCTTCACGAGGATCAAATTCCTCAACTGGATCAAAGTCCTCATATGATTATCATCGTGCTAACAAATCTCATCTCGCAGGTAAAGCTAAGGGCTATGAATATGTGCATTATTCTTCAAACCATTATGTTCATAAGTCCTCAAGAATTACTCGCTTATTCATATGCTTACCCTAACCCTCCTATGCTAAGCGAAATGGTTTGGCATCTTTGCCACCTTTCTCACATGGTGCTCGCAGGATGATGAACTCTTTGCCACCCTCCGATGTGGGTGGTGAAGAAAAGAACTAATCTTTTCTGCAGGTCAGTCTCCGGCGTGCTCTAACGTCTGAAGAATTTGTTTGGGACCCGACAAAATGCTCGAAAGGACGCAGCGAATCATGATGAAATGAACTTTCATTTCACACGCCCTCATATTGCTATATCTGCTTCTCGCTTGATGAAATTCATCGATGAACTTGATATCATATTCTTCACTAATGAAGCATATGAGATTGTAAGTTACACTAATTCATCTGCAGGATGATCAACCCAAAACCACCGAATGGGTCCTCGATAGTGGATGTACAAATCACATGACCGGTGACAAGAATCTATTGATGGATGCTCCTTTATCACCGCCACCTCAAGCATATCATATTTGGCCGACAAAGGCAAAAGTCGTATTGGGTCTTGGTAAGGTTGCTATCTCTAAGGATAAGCACATGGACAAAGTCATGCTTGTTGAGTCCTTAGGATACAATCTCATGTCGATCTCAATGCTTTGTGATCTTGATATGGTTGTTGTCTTTGGCAAATATCGCTGTGTTGTGATTATGGAAGTCGACAATTCCAAAGTCTTCAAGGCTTTAGGAGAGGAGATCAGATATTGTTGATTTTTCTACAGACCACAACCAGCCATGTGTCTACTTGCAAAAGCTTCGTATATCTGGCTATGGCATCGACGACTTGGTCATGCAGCATGAGGAATTTGAACACGCTTGAAGAAGAAGCATGTCATTGGCATTGAGAATGTCAAATTCCTCAAGGATCACTTATGCGAGCATGTGAAGCCGAAAAATGACCAAGGCCAAGCATCCAAATAAGACTATCATGACCACTACTCGTCCATTTGAATTGCTTCACATGGACCTCTTCGACCTAATCATTATTCAGCGGTCACTAATGATGCATCTCTATATGGTTTTGTCATTGTTGATGATTATTCTCGATATACATGGGTACACATTGTTACTTACAAACATGAAGTGCGTGAAGTCTTCAAATGATTTTCCTCGAGGGCTTCAACCAACTTTGGTGTGAAGATCAAGCATATCGAAGTGACAATGGAACCGAGTTCAAGAATTCTGGTCTTGATGCCTATCTTGATGAACTTGGTATTACTCATGAATTATCTGCTCCTTATACTCCTCAGCAGAATGGCGTCGTGGAGCGCAAGAACAGAACTCTTGTTGAGATGGCTCGCACTATGCTTGATGAATACAAAACGCCTCGGCGTTTTGGATTGATGCAATTGATACCGCGCCACATCATCAACAGAGTATATCTTCACAAATTCTTCAAGAAGACGCCTATGAACTCCTCAACGACAAGAAACCCAATGTGAGTTATTTCAAAGTCTTGATGCTAAATGTTGGATTAGAGATCCTCACCACAACTCTAAATTTGCACCGAAAGCACATGAAGGTTTTATGCTTGGTTACGGAAGGACTCGCACACCTCTGAGTCTTCAACATTGTTCTTCACAAGATTGTTGACATCAGAGATGTGCGGTTCGATGAAACTAATGGCTCGCAAAGAGAGCACCTACCTTCGTGTTAGATGAACCAGCACCGAGGATGCTATCAAGCACAAGGCAACCGAGGATGTCATTCCTCTCAAGAATCTGTGAAGAATTCATTCCTGTTCGTGAAGAACGCCGAGTGATGCACTGAAGAACATGATGAGGAAAATGGTGTCAAGAAAATGCTGATCAAAATCCTCATCGACAACCCACTCATCCACGCGTTGCAAAAGAAGTGCAAGTGGAGAAGATCATCGATGACATCAGCAAGACCAGTCCTCTCACCCGCTCAAAAGCCTCACACTTATCTAACTTTTGTGGGCACTATGCTTTTGTCTCTATCTCAGAGCCCACTAAGGTAGATGAAGCATTTCTGGAGCCGGAGTGGATTCAGGCTATGCAAGAAGAATTACATCAGTTTGAGTTGAACAATGTCTGGGAATTGGTCAATCGCCCAGATCCTCGCAAGCATAATATCATTGGCACAAAGTGGATCTACCGCAACAAGCAAGATGAAAATGGCCTTGTGGTGAGGAATAAGGCACGACTAGTAGCTCAAGGCTACACACAGTGTCAAGGAATTGATTTCGATGAAACTTTTGCACCTGTTGCTAGACTTGAGGCTATTCGCATTTTACTTGCCTATGCTAACCATCATGATATCATCTTATATCAAATGGATGTGAAAAGTGCATTCCTCAATGGTAAGCTTGAGGAAGAAGTATATGTTGCTCAACCCCCAGGTTTTGAAGATCCCAAGAATCCTGACAAAGTCTTCAGACTCAATAAGGCCCTCTATGGCCTCAAGCAAGCCCCTCGGGCGTGGTATGACACATCAAGGAATTCTTCGTGAAGAATGGCTTCACACCCGGTTCACTTGACCCTACTCTATTTACTAAATCATATGATGGTGAACTGTTTGTGTGCCAAATATATGTTGATGATATTATCTTTGGCTGTACTAACCAACGATATAGTGATGAATTTGCCTATATGATGAGTGAAGAATATCAAATGTCTATGATGGGAGAGTTGAAATTCTTCTTAGGTCTTCAAATTAAATCGGCAGACAATGGCATATTCATATCTCAGAGAAATACCTCAAAGATGTATTGAGGAAATTCGCATGCAAGATTGCAAAGGCGCTAAAATTCCTATGCCCACAAATGGCCATCTATGCATCGATGAAAATGGTATTGACTTCGATCACAAGGTATACCGCCCATGATTGGTTCTTTATTGTACCTATGTGCATCTAGGCCGATATAATGCTTAGTGTTTGCATGTGTGCCCGATTTCAAGCTGCACCAAGGAATCACACCATAAGGTCTGTGAAGCATATTCTTCGATATCTAGCTCACACACCAACACTAGGATTATGGTACCCCAAGGGCTCTGCTTTTGATCTCATTGATATTCGACTCGACTATGCCGGTGATCGTGTGGACCGCAAGTCAACATCCGCACTTGTCATTTCCTCGACGATCTTTGGTCCGTTGGTCCTCGAAGAAACAGAATCGTATCACCGCTCATCATGAAGTTGAATACATTGCTGCTGGCTCATGCTTGTGCTCAATCGCTTTGGATGAAGCAAACCTCAAGGACTATGGCGTCAACGTGAAGAATGTGCCTCTCCTCTGCGACAATGAGAGTGCCATCAAGATTGCTCACAACCCGCTTCAAGACTCAAGACTAAGCACATCCAGATTCGCCATCATTTTCTTTGTGATCATGTGTTGAAGGGCGATATCTCCATCGAGCATGTGAAGATCAAGAACAGCTAGCTGATATCTTCACTAAGCCCTTGGATGAGAAGAGATTTAGCAAGTTGCGGTGTGAGCTAAATATCTTAGAATCTTCAATGTTCTTTGAAAAGGACACACATCCTAACCCTTATGCATAATTGATGACTTAGATGTGCAACACATGAAGAAACGTTGTTCCTCAATCAATGAAGAATAACACTCTAAGTGTGAAGAAATTAATGAAGAATTTGATTCTCGTAACCCTCGACAATTGTACGCTGTGTCTGAAATCATCATTCTTATACTGATGGCTACGCCACCACAAAAGTTGAAAATCTTCAATTTGAGTTTTTCCTCATTTTGAAATTCCTCGCTTTTTCAAATTCTTCAACTTTGCAAAATCTTCAATGTTTCCGTCGTTTTTCTTCATTGGCTATATATATATATATATATATATATATATATATATATATATATATATATATATATGAGTTTATGTCCTCTACAAAGATTCACTTATTGCTATTTCTTCAAGTTGCGATTTACGCTAAGTGAATGTGATCGGACCCTTCCCTCTATGCTATACTCAATCCAATCTATTCACAAATTCTTCATGTGCATTCGATTGAAACTCGCTCAAAGTCTTCACCGGTCCTTGACAACCAAGAAATTGCGAACTAAACTTTTAAACAAATCTTATCCAAGTTTTCGGTTTTACCGCTCAAACCGCTCCGCATCCCACGATGTATTAGTTTAATCACCCACGATCTTACACGATCTCATCTCGCACAAGACGTGGGTGACACACGCGTCTCGTGAAGGAGAAAGGGCAGGGCATGTTCGTCCAAAATCTTCGGCGAACAGTTTTTCACCGTGGCTATAAATACCCTCTACCTCCTCACTTCATTTACTCCGCCGATCGCTGCCTCGCCGAGCTCTCCTCAAACCCTAGCGCCGCTACTCCATCGCCGCCGTGAGGAAAGCTTCACCGCCTCGACCTCATCGCCGTCGACTCGCGCCGGTCTATGAAATCTTCACTCCGCCGCCGCCGTAGCCGCCTTCCTCTGCCAAGTTAGGGCGTGAAGATCTAACGTGATTTAACTTCACTACAGTTCATCTCTGCTCGTCGTGTTCTTCATTCGGGTAATTAAAAGTCACTTTTATTACTCGCTGATTCTCAAATCTTTCGAAAATCTTCAAAGGTGTTTTTGCTCTTCAAAATCTTCACATATGAACACCTCACACACTATATGTTCTTGATTTATCTCTAAGCATTCATTTCTTCAAGATTCCTCAATTGTGCGGATTTTCAATCTGCATAACTCGAACCTAAGATGAAACGCTTAGTGAAATTCCTCAAGGCTCAACTGGTCAAATTCTCAAAACTTGTTCTTTTGAAAAATCTTCCGAGAACGATATGACCTCTCCAAATTCCTCGCACCTACACTCTGCTCACAGTACTCATGTCCGCCTTCAATCACTAGGTTCTCATCAACTTAACTCATTTGCAGCGTTCCTCGAAGAAAAACTGCATACTTCTTGAGTGCTCTATTGTTCAAATTCTCACCAAGAAAATGGCGTAAGGCAAGAGACCGCAGAAGGGAGGAAAGAAACCGAGTCATGATCGCTTTTGAAATTCCCGAGGAAATATACAAAGACTATCACACCGATGAATCCAAGTTTGGCAAGGAGACTAAGAACCAGCGCAAAGTGCGATACAGAGGATAGAAAGAAGATGGGCACGAGAATGGAGGGAATACCGCTATGTTACTCCCAAGTACATGAGGAAATTCGCTTGAACCCTCCATGCCCAAGAGCTCCTCCGCACTGCCAAGTCACGATCCCACTAGCATCAAGAGTGGTGAAGACTTTCTGAAGAATGGTCCAGCGCCAAGCCAAATTGGCAAGACAGCCAAGGAGGCGGTGAGGAAATTCAATGAGGATATGCTGCTGCTGCCGCTGCTCGAGCCCTCGGTCAAACCGAGGAAATCAATGCCAAAGAAGCTCGCACGCAAGCCAAGTGCTTCACCATCAGCGCCCTCACGGCCCGGTTCCTCGGTCGCGCCCTCACGGCAAATTCCTCGATCGCTGCTGCTCATTCAAAATCCTCAGCAGCTCCTCCAAGTCCTCAACACTGTGCATCTTGCTACTTGTCAAAGGACTCAAGGTTTCTCAATTGCTTCGGTGTTTCAAAGAAGTTCCTCACCGCACCAATGTCCTCAACAGTCCCACTCTGCTGAAGACAAAGCAACCGCTGGACGCGTCCTCGCCAAGTCCAAAGAAGAAACAGTTGCATTCAACGCTCCTCTCGATGATGAAGCCTCGATGAAGAACTTGAAGAAATCATCGAGACAGATCGACCAAGGCCGCTAGAGCCAAAAGAACAAATGTGCCTCTGCTTTTGGATCCAAGAAGATCCTTGACTTCATTGACTGTGGCATCGGATCCAAACACTCCTATTCCGGATCTGCCATCGACTCTGGTCAAAGTCATATGTCAACCATTTCATCTCTGAAGAGAAATGGAAATTTGAAAAGGCTCGTGAATTGAAGAGAGCAAAAGCCGAAAGGAGAAGCTTCGAGGAAGAACATCATCAACTTGACTCTGAAGAACTTCTTAAAGCTCAATCGAAATCCAAGCACTCAAAGCAAGGATTTTGATGCTTACAATGCCGACCGGCAAGGAGCCAAGGTGAGATTCATCACTCGACGAAGAAAATGTCAACTGCTGCAGCTCCATCGCAACAAGAAAATCCTCAGTCAAGAATCTACTCAGCCTCTTTGAAGAACATGCCAAGATCGCTGATGACTTTCAGTCAGGCCGATGAGAACACAAGTTCCGTGGCTGATGACTCCATTCCAAATGCCAAGAAATTCCTGTGGCATCCACTAGTGGTGCGCTGAAGAAATCAAGGAAACAGGCAATCGCACTGGTTGCTCAAGAAACTGTACCACAATCCTCAGCTCCTCCTGCGCCAACACCAACTCCAATTCTTCCTTCTGCCTATGAAGTGAAGAAGACAAAGGCTGCAGAACGAGCTGCAGTGAAGAAAAGGAAGGCATCACCAAGGCCAAATTCTTCGCCACGAAGAAAATGAAGCCAATGACCAGCTCGATTGAAAATCCTATTGATGCCATTCCCATTTCCTCCATGTCGCCCAAGGAAATTGTTCCTTTGGAGAAGATTACACGATCCCAAGCGGATCGATGAAGAAAATCAATCTGTTGCTACCTCGTAACAGCTTGATGAAGAAATTGAAGTGGAAGCTTTCCTTCAACTCCCGCTTGTTTCCTCACCCGTGCCTCGGTTCACACCAAGAGGCAGTGTTGAGGAAATTGAAAAGAAGATGAAGACGTGGATATTGGGTGCACTACACCAGTGATGAACGATGACTTTTGGGAAAGTCAGCATCCCAATACTCCTCTCTTCACTCCGCTTCAACAAGTTCCTCTGTCCCCAGCTACCACTGTTCAAATGGGCTCTGAAAAACTCATCCCACATCATCTGTGAATGAAGAGATTCCAGCCACTAGCGCTGAAGAACCCACTGCTGATCCTCAAACTGCACAAGGAGAGGAACCAGAAATTCCTCAGCCTGAAGAACCTGAGATCGCGATTCCTGAGGTTGTGCTTCAAATCACTGATATTCCTCTGCCCAAGCCAAAGAATCCGTTTTCAAGCAAGCAAAAATTCAAGGCTGAAGACTTCTTTTCTAAGAATGTGTTCTTCACTGCTTATAATCCATATGACTCTGCTCGAATGAGGAAAAGACGCTTCTGGACTCCAACACAAGCAAACTTCTATTCCTCAGTGCTATTTGACAAGGACAAGATCTTCGACCATGAGCATATTCCTCATGTGGATATGGAATCACCGCCGTTCTTGAGCCAAGATTCTCCGTGTTCTTCACGATGCGAGGGCTGCTGATTTTAGACCGATATATGTGATCGAATGAAGAACTCATTCTTCGTTCTATGCCACCGCACATCACCGAGATGTCAAGACATCAACTCATGGGTTCTGGATTGATGACGAGAATACTCACTACAAGGCACCAAAGAATCGAATTGCTTCGTGTCCTTCCTCTTGATCCTCCCCATGAATCTGCTCGTTGCCTCTACAATGACCGTGAACTGTCGATCACTTTATGCAAGTGCTTATGAAGCCATTGAAGCCGTGCCAAGCCCTCGAACCAAATTCCTCATCAAGGAATTGTCAGTATGTGCCTCGGACTATCTATAGAATCTTGACGAAGACAATGAGTCCAATCAAAGGCCACGACTCAAATGAAGAAGATGCCATTGGCATCATGAAGAACATGCTTTTCAATATCATTCATGGCGTTCCTGTCAACTTCCATGATTTCTTCATGAGGACTCGCCAATGTTGCAATGTCACCTTTTGAGCTGAAGCCATATGCGCCTTGGATCATGAGATTCATAAGGGCAAGATCTTCATCGAACTACAAGGTGACACTCAATCATGGCAGCTTCCTCGCCCCATTGAAGTCCTCAGCGACCAATTTCATCATCCGATGACAAGGGCAAGGCAACAGCTTGTAATTGATGAAGGCACTCGTCCATTGATGGTCGATTTAGCAAGGCTGCATCTTACTCCACCAATGATGATTCGCAACGCATGACACCGCCAAAAATACCTCAACCAAGCAACAGCCTCAAGCAATCGCACCAAGGGTGATGACTGATCGTGAGTTACTCCTCGCCTTCATCGGAAGGTTGAACGCAATCGAAAATGGGTGAAGCGCCAATTTGCTGCAATTCTTCACAACATGACCTCAACGCATAATGCAAAGAAGAAAACCAAGACTACCTTCATGAAACCCTCAACCGCACTGGGCTGTTCTTAATCATGTATATTCCATGGAAGAATTGAAGACTATGGGTCTTCGTGAAGCTTATGACCGGTCTGCGCACCACCTCAAGAAATTCAAGAGAGTCAAAGTTCCCGATTTGGTGGCTAGCTCTTATTCTTCATCGCGTGAAACCGATGAATATGAAGATTTAGACGACATCGCGGCAGCCCTACTTCAACATCCAACCCGACGACGCCGGCGCCCTCCATCAACTTGAATATCTTCGAGGCGTTAGTCCTCGCCGATCCTTTTGGTCATTTGATGACAAAGGGGGAGAAATCTGAGTTAGTCTTCAAGCGGGTTTATATTATGGGTGTTTTTATTAAGTTACAACTCTCGTTCTTCCGAAACTTTTATTGGATCGAGTTATAATCTTAAATCCGATGGTGCCCTGATACTTTTGAACGGTGCATTGTGCTGATTTGCACTGTGCTCTGATGCTTTTGATCGTGCTTCGATACGTTTGATGCTCTGATTTTGATACGTGTTATGCTCTGATGCTTTTGAAGCACTAAGCTCTGAATGTGACATTTGAGCTTTGAAACTTTTGATGTGATATTCCGCATGCTTATTCCTAAGTCAATACTATTGCACGCATGCTGAATCTCATCAGGCACCATATTTCATCATGCATTTCAAATTCTTCATAGTATATATATCAAATGCGTGTATGAATTACAAGATATGGGGGGAGATCTCCATGATTCAATTCTTCAAATGTGCATTGCCTCAAAAGCAAATTCCTCATTATGCACATATTCAGGGGGAGTTCTTCTATATCTTGCAATCAAATTCCTCAATATCAGTATTTACACTTCATATGTTTATCCCCGTTGAAAACTTAACCTATGTTGTCATCAATCACCAAAAGGGGGAGATTGTAAGTGCATCTAGTGCCCCTTAGTGATTTTGGTGTATTGAAGACTTATAGGTTAAGTAACTGATGCGTTTGTGAGTGTACACAGTGTCTATAAGTCTATGAGGAGTTTGATATTTACAGAGAAAGTCGACCCTAAAATGAAGTTCTTCGACTAAAGACTTTGATATTCAAGACTTTACAAGACTTTGAAAGTGAAGAAATTGGTGTGACCATGAAGACTTGATATTCATTTGAGGAATATGAAGCGTGAAGACTTTTGTTTTCGTAGTTTCATTTTCTCTTTCTTGAGTCATAGGAAACACCGTCTTCGTTAAAGGGGTCGAGGAAATACTAAGGAAAAATTTCCATGTGATGCTCAACTCAAATCCTACACCTACCAATCCCTTCGAGTGAAGCCATTGGAAATCTCATACAGATTCACCAAGTTCTTTAGTGACAGAGACGTAGTTCTTCCGTCAATGATGACTTTGCTCGATCGAGGAGTTAGGAATTCGCCAGTCGAATTGCCTACACAAAGGAACATGATAGCCCCGAGGACTTTGAGAGTCAAATTTCCGATCATTCTTTGTCTTCGCTGGCCACAGCACCAAAATATCTTATCCACCTAACGGTCATATCATTGAAGGGCATTTATGTCTTATCATGTCGGGCTGCTCCTAGGCTATAAATAGTCGCCCCTACAACCACTAGTTGGTTGGCTGCTCCGAGAGAACTTGACACTTGTCATTTGAGAGCAACCCATCCTCCGAGGACTTTGAGCTAAAATCATCAAGTGAGGAAAATCCAAAACCAAACCCATTAAAACCCCAAGTGATTGAGCATCATCAAGAAATTGATCTGCGTGGATCCGACGCTTGTTACCTTTGAAGACTCGTGCTTCTTCCAGACGGTTAGGCGTCCAAGGTCTAGAGCATCCAAGAGGAATTGTGGATCGCCGAGTGACCAAGTCTGTGAAGGTTTGGAAGTCACCAAGACTTACCACGAGTGATTGGACGAGGCCTGCGTGGTCTTAGTTCAAGGAGAATATGGTGAGGACTGGGTGTCCTGAGTTGCGCTCGAGATCGGGTGTCCGGACTGTGTGTCCTCGAGTTTAAATACTCACCGCTCAACCAGACGCATAACCGAGAGACAGCAGTTGGAACTGGTTTACCAAATCATTGTCTTCACCAACTGACCGGTTCTATTTCCTCAACTCATTCATTTCTCATTCTGTTTGCATGTTGTTCATATCTCGTGCTTGAAGACTTTGATCAAGACTTTCACAAATTCCTCGCCAATTTCTTCACCTGCTTGTCTTCATCTTGTTATCCCGTGTTTACGCTTCACGTACTCTGCTCTAGTCTTCATTTCATCATGCCGACTATGTGTGTAATCTGTTATGTTTACCTCTGAGTACATATTCCGCTACAAATAGTTCTTCGCTAAGGAATTTCCTCACCGGCAAATTCCTCAGTGAAGAATTTCATAAAAATCGCCTATTCACCCCCCCTCTAGTCGATATAACGCACTTTCAGAGGGCCATAGAAGGAATTTCCAGCCCTTCCCCGCAGCCAGAGGACCCCGGAAGGGCCCTAGGTCCAGGACTTGAAGAGGATCCGGATATCACCGTGGAGCTTGTCAATGGGATATTTTATCAAGCGAGCTGCGATGGCGCCTCAGTGGCCATTATTGCTGACTATCCCGGACTGCTACCTACGTCACATGTAAGCCAAGCCAAAAACCCTATCCTCCGAAGAGGACTCCTTTGCGATGTCATGCCTTACCCCTGAAGTGTCGTGTTTTTGCAGAGACGACGGTCAGAGCGTAGGGCCGAGTCCCTAGGGACCCGTCGGCCATAGACGTCCGGATCGGGCAGGCTCAAGAGGAAGGCAGTTAGGGTCGACACGCCGCTACAGAGGTAAGGTGAAAACCTGTCCTGCAATTATTGTATTTGAAGTATAACATCGCCCTTTGTGCCCCGGTCAGGAAGAGGAGCATCCGGACTATATCCTCGATCTCGCTAATCACGCTTCCACCACCGGATTCGAAACCGGCCATGAGTGGAGGCGGACGTAAACGATGTCGCATAGTTCTCCGACAGAGGACGCGGATATGCTCTCGGCCACGAACTCCGAAGTAGAGAGCGCCATGAATCACCGGCGCCGACGGGCCGTGCTTCGGAACAACATCTTTTCTGAAGAGGCATTTAATGCCTTCAATTCGGGAGACACATACATCCGAGCTGCTCAAGGCGGGCTTGCCCGAGCGACGGACCAGTATACCAAAGATATACGGGTAAGAAAATTTGATAAGCATGTATAGCAGTAGCCCCTGAGACTTGAAATGGTTGGAACAACTGTTTTAAGGATCAATTTATGCACATGTCCTTGTAGATAAGAATGAGCAATTGGCTCGGGAGCGGGAGGAATGCAAGGCCCAGCTGAGGGACACGGTTGCCAAGTTAGAGGAATCCCAGAAGGCCTCATTTGGTAACATTTGTCTCAATTGTATGAAGATGCACCAGTTAGTAAATGGTTGGTATAACAAGTCTAACAGAGAATTCTGCAGACAATCCCGGGGTGAATCCGGAGGGCGTAAGAGATGACGAATCGCATCTCAAAAGGCAGCTAAAGGTTGGCGAGCGCATTCTTACGCAAGTTAGGTAGGAGAAGAACAATCTTCAAGATGCCAATGTCCGGCTGGACGTAGAATTAAAAGACGTCCGCGTCCAGCTGGCGGACTCCGTGAAGGAGAACAAAAGGCTTCAACGCAGCACTTATGGTGAGTGCCTAGCCGGATCCGGTTACCCAGTCGGGACTCTGAAGAGGGGGTTCGACGAATGGTCTTCGGAATGGTTCTACATTGAGGATGTTCCTCTTCCGAACCCTGTTCGGCGTGGGCTTCCCGAATTCTCCAGCGCTCCTTTAAACAAGCTATTTAGCTGGCACCCCAGGTCCCCTAGACAAGAGGATAGTGTGGAAGTAATGAGATTGGCCAGCATGGTCAGATTATTGACCCATTCTGGACTCTCCATCGTGGAAGTCTTGGCTATTGCAATAAAGCGATGTGTCCAGCCTCTTTAGTCCAGAGTGGGTCCTTTATGGAACTACAACGGGGAGGACGACGCGTCTCGCTATACGCGAAAGGGTCCGGACAACCAAGCCGCATTGGCCGCCATGCTTATGGACCTTTATTCGGGAGAGGAAGAAGACTTCATCCATCTACAATGTCGGGACGGTTTCTCGATGTACAACCCCGTTAACTGGGTAAGTTTAATCATTCAGCACCTTTTTTATCATTGGGGTGCATTAACTGAATATCATGGTTGTTTCAAAAATAGTTGCGGAGGAAGGTAGTCGAGAACATCCATTGCCCTCCTCCCTAATCAGAAGACCATGCACGTCACGACGACCCCGGATTCCATGAAGATCCGGATATATTTGTGGAGTTTGAAGACGGAGTCTATTACCAGGCGAGCCTTGATGGCTCGGAGGCAGCTACCATGGCCGATTACCCCGATCTCTACCCCTTCGTCAAGGTAAGTGTCCGGAAGTCAAAAAAGGAGTGACATTTCCGCACATAACTTACTCTCCGCACTGAATGTACTTCGCAGGATCGACGCTCAACGAACCGTACCCAAGGATGGGAAACAAGAAGAAGGATGACACCCTCAAGGGGTGGTCGTGCGAAGCGAAAGGAAGCCGGGAGCGCCACTGAGCCTGCTCCATCACCAAAAAGGTATGTGCCTTATTTCATATTTAGGCGTGGATCTGAATTGTCATTTTTCATCCTCCTTCTATGTCTCAGGAGGGGTACCCGACGGACCGTAAACAAGATCCCGGCTAGCTGAGCCGCAGCCAATCCGGCGTCGGAGACGTCAACTAGGACCGGGGCGCACATTGGCGTGGCGCAGACTCATCTGCCCCATCAAGAGTCGGATGAGGTGTCCGCCACCAACTCCGAAGTGGAAAGTGCGATGAATCATCGACACTTGAAAGAAGCCCTGCGCACCCCTGCTTTAATAGAGCCGGAATTTATCGCCCTTAGCACCGTGGGCGCATACATCCGAGCTGCCCAGGACGGACTTACAGGATTTGCTCATCTGTTCTCAAAAGATATACATGTATAAATTTATGTAGACTTAGTAGGTAGATAGCATTAGCCCACGAGACTTAAAGCAGTAGGAACCAACAGATTTAAGGATTGTTTATGACCGCAGGTTCTCAAGGAGAAGAACAGTGCATTGTCCTAGGAGCTCGAAACAAGCCGAACACAGCTAAATGCCACTGTCACTGAGCTTGAAGAAATGAAGAATGCCCCAATGTACTTTGGCAAAGATAAGAAACTAGAAGAAGAAGTGAAGAAGTAGGCCGAAGAGATAAATTGCTTAAAGGCTCAACTCTTGGACGCACAACAGGAAAACTAGAAGCTGAAGGGCGGCATATTCGATATGACTTTTGAACCATCCGAATTATTGATATAATCATATAATGCAGACTGTTATAGTTTGGTTGATACAGGTATGTTGACCGGCCGCCACGAGGAGGAAGTGTCCGGGCTGCAAAGCGACGTTCTAAAGGAACTGTCAAAGCTGCACGAGCATGCCCGAAAGGCCATGAAGAATATGTCCGAAGCCTTATGGCCATTCGATGCCCCTCCAAAAAGCATGGAGGGGTTGGTAGATCTGTTCAAGGGTTCTCGGCATCGCTTCGAGCCATGGAAGACGTCTGCATGCCGTGAAGGTGCACGAGAGGCATGGGACATGGTGAAGACATGCTACACTGGACTTGATCTGAATCATATGGGCCATTTGGACCTCAAGGACCCGACGGGAAGAAAGTTCCTGTAAGCTTGGTATATGACCAAGTAATGACAGCAGCGGAATATTCGCAACAAGATTGTAAACTAGATAGCCTACTAGATGGCGTAGAAAGAGAGTAGGCGTCTGATTCTATGTATCAAATGTACTTTATGACCAAACTTATCTCCTGTCAAACTTATAAAAAATTTGTCATCGCAGACCTTCGACTTCCACCTCTGAACCAAGAAGTTGGAGTGTTTCCTCTGGATTGCGAAGGCGATAGGCTCCTCCAGTAAGGACTTCATCTATGATGAAGGGGCCCTCCCATTTGGGTTTGAGCTTATCCTTTTTCTTCTCTAGGAGGCGTAGAACAAGTTCTCCGACAGTGTATGTCTTAACCCGCACTTCTCTGGTTTGGTAACGCCTGGCCTGTTGTTGATAGAATGCGGAACGGGCTTTAGCAACATCGTGCTCCTCTTCGAGTTCGTCTAGGTCATCTTGCCGACCTAGTTCGGCTTCTCTCTCTTCGTACATGTGCACTCTAGGTGAGTCATGAATAATATCGCAGGGCAATACGGCCTCCACCGCGTACACCATAGAGAAAGGTATGTATCCGGTTGTTCGATTGGGCATGGTTTGGAGTCCCCAAAGTACAGAATCGAGTTCCTCAACCCAGTGCTTGTCTGATTCTCGTAAAGAGCACACTAGTCTGGGCTTAAATACCACTCATGATCAGACCATTGGCCCTTTCGACTTGGCCATTTGTTTGAGGGTGGTATACGAATGCGTAGTCGAGTTTAATGCCAAACTTAGCGCACCAAGTTTTCACCTCATCAGCTGTGAAGTTAGAGCCATTATCAGTGATGATACTGTGCGGGACACCATAAGGATGGACTACGCTGGATATAAAGTCAATCACTGGTCCGGCCTCAGTTGTTATTACTAGTTTGGCCTCTATCCATTTAGTGAATTTATCAACCATTACCAGCAAGTATTTCTTTTTATGGCTTCCCCCTTTAAGGGTTCCAACCATATCAAGCCCCCAGACCGCAAAGGGCCAAGTAATGGGGATTGTTCTTAATGCAGTGGGAGGCATGTGGCTTTGATGGGCGAAAAGTTGACAGCCCACACAACGTTGGACAGGGGCTTGAGCGTCTGCTCGAGCCGTGGGCCAGAAAACACCTGTCTGGAATGACTTGCTTACGAGGGCTCGAGCTGCGACATGATGACCGTCGAGGCCAGCATGTATTTCTACCAAGAGCTGCCTTCCCTCTTCTTCGGAGATACACCTTTGAAGGACTCAGGTAGTACTTCTTTTATACAGTTCACCCTCATGTACTTTAAAGGCTTTAGAGCGCCGAACTATGCTCGAGCTTCATTTTGATCGTCGGGAAGCTCCTACCTATTAAGGTAGGCCAGGAATGGTTCGGTCCAGGGAGCGATAAGCGCCATGATCTCATGAGCAGAGGGTGTTATCTCAATATCCGGACCCCCGACGGTATCGGCATTGTGTTTGGCAGCTGGGGGTGTGATCAGGTCCATATTGCCTTCTCCACTCTCACCCTGTCACACTATGGATGGCTTAAAGAACCTTTCCACAAAGGTGTTAGGCGGCACAAGGTCGCGCTTAGCGCCCATACGAGCGAGGATGTCGGCTGCCTGATTACTCTCTCGAGCGACGTGATGAAATTCCAGTCCTTCGAACCGGGCTGATATTTTTAATATGGCATTTCGATATGCCACCATTTTTGGGTCCTTTGCGTCGAACTCTCCGTTGACCTGGGAAATTGTGAGGTTGGAATCACCGCGCACCTCCAAGCATTGTATACCCATGGAGACATCCATGCGAAGACCATGTAGCAGCGCCTCGTATTCGACTACATTGTTGGGGTCCATATACATAATTTGTAGTACATAGCGGGCTGTGTCCCTAGTAGGGGATGTTAGGATGACGCCAGCCCCCAATCCGGTTAGCATTTTAGAGTCATCGAAGTACATAATCTAATTGGAGTATGAGCTATACTCTTTAGGGAGTTTGACTTCCGTCCATTCGGCGACAAAGTCGGCCAATACTTGGGATTTAATAGCCTAGTGTGGCTTGTATACGATTTCGAACGGTAAAAGCTCGATAGCCCATTTGGCTATGCGGCCAGTGGCGTCCCTGTTATTGATAATGTCATTGAGTGGTACTTCAGATGCCACTGTGATCAAACACTCTTGAAAGTAGTGTCGTAGTTTACGGGATGCCATGAAGACTGTGTAGGCTATCTTCTGATAGTGGGGGTATCAGGATTTGCAAGGTGTAAGGGCCTCCGATACATGATAGACTAGTTTTTGGGTAGGGAGTCTATGTCCCTCTTCCCCTCGTTTGACGACGAGCACAGCACTAACCACTTGGTTAGTTGCCGAAATATATAATAACATGGGCTCTCCAACACCTGGCGCAGCTAGGATTGGGTTGCTTGCAAGAAGGGTTTTAATCTCTTCCAGTCCGGCTGTGGCAGCGTCCGTCCATTTGAACTTGTCTATGCGCCTTAATAGCTTGTAGAGTGGTAGCGCTTTCTCTCCCAATTTGGAGATAGAGCGTCTTAAGGCCGTGACGCACCTAACTAGTTTCTGGACTTGCTTTAGGTCTATTGGTGTGGCCAATTGTGACAACGCTCAGATCTTAGCTGGGTTTGCTTCAATTCCTCTTCGGGAAACAATAAACCTGAGCAATTTTTCGACCGGAACTCTGAAGACACATGTTTCCAGATTAAGCCGTATGTCGTATGTTCGAAGGTTGTCGAAGGTGAGGCGGAGGTCGTCCACCAGTGCTCAATGTGTTTTGTCTTGATGACCACGTCGTCCATATATGCTTCAACTGTTTTGCCTATTTGTTTTTGCAGGCAAGTTTAAATCATATGCTGGTAGGTAGCCCCAGCATTTTTGAGTCCAAAGGGCATAGTGTTCAAGTAGAAGGGACCGTAAAGGGTAATGAACGTGGTTGCAGCCTGGTCCGATTCCTTCATCTTAATCTGATGATATCCGGAATAGGCGTTGAGGAAACATAGAGAGTCGTGTCCTGCTGTTGCGTCAATAACTTGGTTGATGCGAGATAATGGGAAGGGATCTTTAGGGCAAGCCTTGTTGAGGTCCTTGAAACCGACACACAGGTGCCAGGATTTGTCCTTCTTTGGTACCATAACCAAGTTGGCTAACCAATCGGGATGTTTAATCTCCCTAAAACTCAGCCTCTAACAACTTGGCTAGCTCTTCTCCCATGGCTTGACGCTTGGGTTCAGAGAACCGCCGTTGTGTTTGTTTCACGGGTTTGAATCCCTTAATTATGTTGAGACTGTGTTCAGCAAGTCTTCTTGGGATGCCGGGCATGTCTGAAGGGTGCTAGGCAAAGATATCCCAGTTCTCTCGTAGGAATGTGCGTAGGGCGGCGTCCGCTGCCGGATCCAGTTGTGCTCCGATAGATGCTGTTTTGTAAGGGTCTGTCGGGTGCACTTGGAATTTGACTATTTCCTCGGCTGGCTTGAAAGAGGTGGATTTTGATCTTTTATCGAGAATCGCATCGGCCCTATCCACCGTGGACCGTAGGGTGGTCAATTCCTCCGCTGCTAGGGTTTTGGATAGTGCCTCGAGGGCCAAAGACGCAGTTTTGTTTCAGCACGAAGGGCTTTGTCCGGGTCGCTTGAAATTGTGATGATTCCATTAGGTCCGGGCATTTTGAGTTTCATATACCCGTACTGGGGTATAGCTTGAAAGCGTGAGAAAGCATCCTGACCGAGGATGGCATGATACCCACTGTTGAAGGGGACCACATGAAAGAGCAACTCTTCGGATCTATAGTTTTCGGGCGTGCCGAATACCACATCCAGTTTAATTTTTCCCGAGCAGTGTGCTTCTTGACTGGGGATAATACCTTGAAAGGTGGTATTGCTTTGCTCAATGCGTGATCTATCCATCTGCATTTTGTCGAGCGTATCCTCATATATGAGGTTAAGTCCGCTGCCGCCATCCATGAGCACTTTAGTGAGCACAAAACCATCAACGATGGGGTTTAGTACTAAAGCTACGGGTGCTCAAACTGACTGAGCATTTGGTTCGTCTTTGGCCGTAAAGGTTATTGCCGTGTCATTCCATGGGCTCAGTGCGGTAACTTGGTGGACTTCGGCGAGGTCGCGGAGCGCCTGTTTGCGCCGATTGTTCGAAGAGAAGGTCTCGAAGACTATTAGGACGTTGAAGTTGTCCCTCTCCGGAGAGTATTTCTGGAGTTGTGGTGAGGATGGCCTCTCCACTTTTTGCTACCCGTCGGAGTACCCATCATGCTCGAAGGCTATGTGTTGGGACTGTACGCGGAGTGGCGTGAATCGGGCAGGGCTTGTCCAGCAGTTCGTCAAGAACGGACCTGTGTCCCGTGAAGGGTTTATTTTCCTGCCCATAGACAGGTGGTCGGGTGACCCGCCAGGATGTATCCGTTTGGCCCGGGACGCGCACTGCTTCAAGGCAGTGGGCTCCAGTTGGGTTTTCTGGGCTCTCCATGTGCTTTCCATTGCACAGTACTTTTGTAATACTTATGATAATTCCGTGAAACTTTGTATGTGGCGATGGTTGAGGGCATTCAATATTCCCTCGTCGGTGCAGTTACGATGAAACACCAAAACTACGTCGTCATCCGAGCAGTCTTCGATCATGTTTTTAACAAGTAGGAATCCGACCCAAAAGTGGCGGACCATTTTCTGAGGCTGCTGTCGCACATACATCAGGTCATATATATTTGGAGGACCTGAGTTGCTTGGAGAATATAGATTGTGGTGGGTGGGTGGATTAAATTTTGGATCCTATCCCACATCAATGTTCGGAGCTAGAACGGTTTCCAGGGCGATCGATTCGGGTCCGGTTAGGCACAAGGGCTCCGGTAATCCTATGCTTGAACCAGAGTCGAGAGGGCGTAAGAACCCGTCCGAAGGGGGAGTATCCGACTCAGGGGATTCGGAGACCCGAACATACTTGGTTTTCAATATGGGGAGGGAAGTGTCTTTGGCTGGTTCCTCAATGACCGCTAAAAGGTGGGTGATTGGCGGCTGATTAATTTCCCTCTAGTCGGGCTTGAGACCGATCCGATCATAGTCCGTTGAGACCCCCAGGGCGTCGATGCGGTCCAGGACTTCATTTAAAGATGAAACATCTGCCGGATCCAACCTTTCGGAGTACTTAGGGCCGATGCAAAGACGGTGCCCGGTGGCCATGGGAGGAATTGCGGGCTCGACGGCCACGCAGGCCCTTACGGTGAAACCGCCGAACTGGAGGGTCTGCCTAGAAGCTAGGTACCCTCCAGAGATGATATCGTTGTTGATGACTAGGCGAGCCATAAATCGCTTTTTGTAAGTAGCACAACAGAGCTCTCAATGAAACCAACAGTGTCGGTGTTAGAACCGACAGACTCGGGTAGGGGGGGGGGGCAAGCTGTGCGTCTAAGGATCAATGGTAACAAGAGACTGGGGACACTGTGTTTACCCAGGTTCGGGCCCTCTTAAGGGAGGTAAAACCCTACTCCTACTTGATTATATTCGACGAGTTTGAAGATTACAAGAGTCGATCTACCTCGAGATCATAATGGCTAAACCCTAGATGTCTAGCCTATGAGTATTCCAACGACGGTAAAGAAGATAGCTTCTACGGACTAACCCCTCCAGTTTATATACACATCGGAGGGGCCTAGGGTTTGTACAAGGTAGGTTCATCGGGGAAGGAAACTTTTGGACTCTAATCTTGCCGTCTATGTATTGAGAAGTCCCATACGGACACGGAGGATAATCTGCATCTTGATCTTGTACGACCCATCCAACCCGGCCCATACTCCTGGGCCGGACACCTGAGGACCCCCGAATCCAGGACTCCCTCAGACACCACAACCGCGTACACAGAGCTGGCGGGGCTATGGCACCGGAATGAGCAGAAGACAGGGGTTGCTCAGCCCCCAAAGATCAAAATCAGGTTACAAGTAATCATGTGTTCATTCCTCGAGCTCCTGTCGTGGCCAACTACCTAAAGTTGTCCGATCATCATCTCTTAAAGCTCTAGAACACCACAGCCTGAGTAGAATTGCTATCTCAAAGGAGACTTTTGCAGATGACTGTCTGTTGTTACGAAATACCTCAGTGTTGTGGACAGTCCAAAGAGCTACTGCACAAGCCGTGAACAGGATATGCCAAGATTGTTGTACTTGGATGTTGCAGGTGGTGAGAGAAGAAAGCTGTGTAGATCTAGCGAATCTTGAGGCAGCCCAAGCTTGCCCATACTGCAGTTACAAGTTTGCATCGAAGGATGATGTGGTAGCCTGACTCTATTGCTGGGCATAGATCACATCCGTTGTGTTGCACGACTATGGTCCAATGTTTTTTCATCATCTTATCCCTGGTATTTAGCCGTCCTCGGAGAGCAAATCACAAGAACACTCTCGTTGTTTGATCCATCGGATCTGTTTGTCTTCCATTGCCCCCATGTCTCGCATGCATCCCTCTTGCTTAAATGTTCGTTTCCCCCAACCTCCTTACTTCCAATCCCTATCTCCCCACCTCATTGTTGTACGTGACTGTTTGCAGTAAAACTCGGCGACACTGATGCACCCTTGTCGTTGGTCCCCAAAGCAACACCGCTCACAACTCTCATCGCCGAAATCGTGTGAAAGCCACCCCCGCTCCTTAGCGCAGCTCACGGCGACACCCCGAACGCAGAAAACATCGGCACACCGTTCCCGCATGACCACATAATGGTTCCGCATCACCGCGCCATCATAGCTCCCCGGGATCTCTGGTCCCATGAAAACATTGACATGCCCCCTGCCCATCGTAGCTTCTGACATTGCCGGTTCCATCATTTGAGCTTGACGGTTGCAACATCTCACAGGTCATCCGTTAGCACACCATGCGTTGTTGTTGCTTCCTCGATCTCTGGTTCCAGCAATTTAGAACATCGGTTGCAGCAAAACATCACCGGCAGGATACATGGGTGTTGTTGTTGTGTCATCCTCACTCTTCGATACAGCATCACTACTCGTCGGTTCCAACAAATCAAATCGTCCCTTGCAGCAGAAGTCGTCAGCATAATGCATGGGTGCCAACAGGCACGCATCAAACATGGTCGTTAGTTCAAGCAATTTGTGTCATCGATACCAGCACGGGGCATTGCCGGTTCCAGCACGTGCCCTGGAACTTGCAGCAAAAAAGTGTCTCCCGCGTCGCTGATTCCAGCATGGCGGCTGGAGCTTGCAACACGACCATGGTGTTGCCGTGCCTACGAGGACGATAGGGGTGGATGGCGCACGGCCATGGCATCACCATGGCGAGCGATTGTCCGCTTGTCATTGTCAAAACCTGGATTCCCAGCACCCTCCATTTGGGTCATAGCTCATCGTCCAGACGCAACACATGGTCCGGGTGAAAAGAAGAAGACAAGGGGCGACGGGATAAGGTGCTATCAGTGGGCGCGGGCCCATAGGAGATGTGTCTCTCATGTGTGGCTCGACCAATCAAAGGCATGTGTGCGGCGCGATCGGCCAACCGATTAGAATTGTTTACCAAAATATTATGAATTAGAAGGAGACTAGTAGAAAAGGAGGAAAGTATACAAATCCGGGGAGGTCTCTTTGTTTTTCTCCCACTGAAAAATGTTATGAGCAAAACGAGATCAGTTGCAGAGGAGAAAAATATACAAATTGTCCTCAAACTTTTTGGTGCATGACAGTATGGTCCTTGTACTTGAAAAACACTCTAATATGATATTTATATATGAAAATATGTTACACATATGGTCCTATATATGGTAGAGACTCGACGTACCAGGGACGACTCCTTTTAGGAGCTCGATTCAAATGTAAGCCCCCTCTCTCTTCTGTCTCATAGGATTGGGTTAGGCCTCTTGCTGATTTGGGGATTTTGAACTGAATCCAGTCGATTTGACTTGCTCCATTCGATTTTAATTGAATGCATAACCCCCTCAAAATTGGAGACTTGGACTTTCAGGGCATTATGGAGTTTGAGAAGGTCACTATCTTGTGCTACGAGAAGAAAAATCCTACAAAATTGGTAGCATTTGAAGGAAGCCTCACTGGTAGGAGGTTTTATAGATATCCTAAGAATGTAAGTTGTTTCTCTCTTTGCCTCCATGTCTACTCTTGAACTCTCTTTGAATCCCTGCTCTTGTTACATCATGATCTATGTGAGTAATTTGTTGTAAATATAATGCTCTTTGTCCATTTTGATATTTTTCTATGTCTATGTTCTGGAAATGCTTGCTGTAAGTGCATCTAGGGCCACCCTTTTGTTGGTTTTGGAGTATTGACGACAAACCTAGTTGAGGGACTAATGTGTTTGTGAGATACGCGGGATAACACAGATAGAAGTCCCTGGAGATTCGGTTTAACTGTCGAACACGAACCCTAAAAATGTCTGAAGACAATGAAGCCAATGGTTGCCTTTGAAGATAATGAGTGAAGACAATGGAACATGAAGACTTAGCTTCTTCGCAGTCTTCACTTTGTTTTTGAGTCATAGGAACCGCCGCACTGTTAAGTGGGGTCGAGGCAATACAAAGACAGTTGTTGAAGTGATTGCTCAACCAAAAGGCCTATGTCTTCCTAGCAAAGACAATGAGAGAAAATATCGTCCAGAGTTGGATGAGTTGGCATTGCTTGTAGCCCAAGTAATGTTGTCGCTTGTGTTTGAAATTTGATCATTGGGACACGTGTGGTTGGTTGATGACCCAGGGTCATTTCAGTCAAATCATGCCACTCCCCTCCACCATAAGTTGATGGCTACTCTGAGTTATTGCACATCTTTTTATCGTTTGTGAGCAACCAACCTCCCAAGACTTTGAGAGAGATTTCATGCGAGGAAAAACCGAAACACCTAGAGCCCAAAGTGATTGAGCATCACTGAAGACATTCTGTTCTGAGTGAACCGAAGACTTGTTACACTTGAAGACTATGATCTTCTAGACGGTTAGGCGTTATGTTTTGAGCATACATGAGCCATTATGTATTGCTAGTGAACAAAGTTTGAAAAGGTTTGGATGTCTCCCTTGAAGACTTACTTGAGTGATTGGGTGAGGTCTATAATGACCTTAGCTCAAGGGGAATAAGGTGAAGACTAGGTATTCAAAGTTCAATCTCAGCCTCCCCAACCAGATGTACAGTTGTCACAGCAGCTGGAACTGGCACTACAAAAAAAATACACTTCCGTGATGATACGTGTTTGTCACAGTAGGTCACGTTTTCTGTCATGCATGTACATCCATGACGATTTTATGACAGAACCAAGATAGTCATATATGTGATGTCGTAGAAGTGTTCCATGACATTAGCAAAATTATCATCACGGAAGTGTCCACTTCCATGACGATAAATCGCACGTCATGGAAGTGCTTTCATCAAGGGTAACCTACACATGGCATCCACCGTAATGGGTCACCGTTAAGCTATTGGGTTCCGGTTTGGATCTGATAACCCATTAACAGCTGGGACCAATGAAGATTTTCCACGTGTAAAATTGAAGGAAATATGCCCTAGAGGCAATAATAAAGTTATTATTTATTTTCTTATTCCATGATAAATGTTTATTATTCATGCTAGAATTGTATTAACCTGAAACATAATACATGTGTGAATACATAGACTATGCCTCTACTTGACTAGCTCGCTAATCAAAGATGGTTAAGTTTCCTAACCATAGACATGAGTTGTCATTTGATTAATGGGATCACATCATTAGGAGAATGATGTGATTGACTTGACCCATTTCGTTAGCTTAGCACTTGATCG
Source organism: Aegilops speltoides (assembly GCA_021437245.1). NCBI lineage: Eukaryota > Viridiplantae > Streptophyta > Magnoliopsida > Poales > Poaceae > Aegilops > Aegilops speltoides. The sequence continues at coordinate 340,057,111 of CM038147.1, read as the reverse complement.
TTTAGTATGTTGCTATTGCTTTCTTCATGACTTATACATGTTCCTATGACTATGAGATTATGCAACTCCCGTTTACCGGAGGAACACTTTTTGTGCTACCAAATGTCACAACATAACTGGGTGATTATAAATGTGCTCTACAGGTGTCTCCGAAGGTACTTGTTGAGTTGGCGTATTTTGAGATTAGGATTTGTCACTCCGATTGTCGGAGAGGTATCTCTGGGCCCTCTCGGTAATGCACATCACTATAAGCCTTGCAAGCAATGTGACTAATGAGTTAGTTGCGGGATGATGCATTACATAACGAGTAAAGAGACTTGCCGGTAACAAGATTGAACTAGGTATTGAGATACCGACGATCGAATCTCGGGCAAGTAACATACTGATGACAAAGGGAACAACGTATGTTGTTATGCGGTTTGACCAATAAAGATCTTCGTAGAATATGTGGAAGCCAATATGAGCATCCAGGTTCCGCTATTGGTTATTGACCGGAGATGTGTCTCGGTCATGTCTACATAGTTCTCGAACCCATAGGGTCTGCACGCTTAACGTTCGATGACGATTTATATTATGAGTTTATTGTGTTTTGATGTATCGAAGATAGTTCGGAGTTCCGGATGAGATCGGGGACATGACGAGGAGTCTCGAAATGGTCGAGACGTAAAGATTGATATATTGGACGACTATATTCGGACATCGGAAAGGTTCCGAGTGATTCGGGTATTTTCGGAGTACCGGGGAGTTACGGGAATTCACCGGGAGAAGTATTGGGCCTTATTGGGCCATACGGGAATAGAGGAGAGAGGCAGAAAGGAAGGAGGCGCGCGCCCCCCTCCAGTCCGAATTGGACAAGGGGTGCAACCCCCTTTTCCTTCTCCCTCTCCCCCTCTTTCCATCTGTCCTACTCCGGAAAGGAAAAGGGAATCCTACTAGGACTTGGGAGTCCTAGTAGGACTCCCCACACTTGGCGCACCCCCTCTAGGGCCGGCCTCTCCCTCCCTCCTTTATATACGGGGGCAGGGGGCACCTCTAGACATAATAATTGATCATTGATCTCTTAGCCGTGTAAGGTGCCCCCCTCCATCATATTCCACCTCGGTAATATCATAACGGTACTTAGGAGAAGCCCTGCATTGGTAGCATCATCAACACCATCATCACGCCGTCGTGCTGATGGAACTCTCCCGCAAAGCTCTGCTGGATCGGAGTTCATGGGACGTCATCGAGTTGAACGTGTGTAGAAGTCGGAGGTGCCGTGCGTTCGATATTTGGATTGGTCGGATCGTGAAGACGTAGGACTACATCTACCGCGTTGTGCTAACGCTTCCGCTTTCGGTCTATGAGGATACATGGACAACACTCTTGAAAGTGCGTTATATCGACTAGAGGGGGGTGAATAGGCGATGTTTATGAATTCTTCACTGAGGAATTTGCTGGTGAGGAAATTCCTAACTGAAGAACTACTTGCAGCGGAATAAGTACTTAGAAGTAAACATAACAGAACACAAGCATAGTCATCATGATGAAATGAAGACAAGCACAGAGTACAGAAAGCGTAAACACAGGATAACACAAGAAAGAAGAGACAGATCAAGAAATTGAACTGAGGAAATTGAGAAAGTCTTCATCAAAGTCTTCAAACAGATATGAACAGCACACAACAATGCATATAAGGAAATGAAAGAGTTGAGGAAATAGAACCAATGAAGCTTCGGTGAAGACAATGATTTGGGTAGACTAGTTCCAACTGCTGTCTCGATTGTACATCTGTTTGGAGCGGCCGAGTATTTAAATTGAGGACACCCATCCGCACACACAGCCTCACCGTATTCTCCTTGAGCTAAGGTCACACAGACCTCGCCCAAACACTCGTGGTAAGTCTTCAGGTGACTTCCGAACCTTCACAAACTCGGTCACTCGGCGATCCACAATTCCTCTTGGATGCTCTAGACCTTGACGCCTAACCGTCTGGAAGAAGCATAGTCTTCAAAGGAAACAAGCGTCGGATCCACGCAGGATCAATCTCTTCAGTGATGCTCAATCACTTTGGGTTTGTAGGTGTTGGGTTTGGGTTTTCCTCACTTGATGATTTTCGCTCAAAGTCCTCGGAGGATGGGATGCTCTCAAATGACAAGTGTCAGTTTCTCTCGGAGCAACCAACCAACTAGTGGTTGAGGGGGCGGCTATTTATAGCCTAGGGAGCAGCCCGACATGATAAGACATAAATGCCCTTGTCTGATATGACCGTTAGGTGGGTAGATATTTTGGAACAGCTGGCGCATAGCACAGCAACGGTCGGAATTTTGACTATCAAAATCCTCAGGACTATCATGTTCCTCACTATGTAGGCAATTCGCACTGGCGAATTCCTAACTCCTCAGTCAGAACAAATTCCTCAGAGACCAGAAGAACTTCGCCTCTCACATCAAGAATATGACCGAATCAGATGAGATATCCAATGCCTTCACTTGAAGGGATTGGTAGGTGTAGGATTTTGAGTTGAGCATCACATGGAAAATTTTCCTTAGTATTTCCTCGACCCCCTTTAACAGTACGGTGTTTCCTATGACTCAAGAAAAGAGCAAAATGAAACTACGAAAACAAAAGTCTTCATGCTTCATGTTCCTCGAATGATTGCCAAGTCTTCAGGGTCACACCAATTTCTTCACTTTCAAAGTCTTCGAAAGTCTTCAAATCCAAAGTCTTCAAATGAAGAACTTCATTTTAGGGTCGACTTTCGTGTAAATATCAAACTCCTCATAGACTTATAGACCTGTACACTCACAAACGCATCACCCCTTAACCTATAAGTCTTCAATACACCAAAATCACTAAGGGGCACTAGATGCACTTACAATCTCCCCCTTTTTGGTGATTAATGGCAATATAGGTTAAGTTTTGAACGGGGATAAATATATGAAGTGTAGATACTGATGTTGAGGAATTTGATTGCAAGATATAGAAGAACTCCCCCTGAAGATGTGCATAGTGAGGAATTTGCTTTTGAAGCAATGCACACTTGAAGAGTATAATCATGGAGATCTCCCCCTATATCTTGTAATTCATACACGCATTTGATATATAATATGAAGAATTTGAAATGCATGATGAAATATGGTGACTGATGTAATTCAGCATGCGTGTATTGACATTAATGAGGAATACGCATGCAGAAGAACACAACAAAAGTATCAGGCCACCATAGAGTTTAAGATTACAACTCGATCCAGCAAAGTCATCAGAAGAACAAGAGTTGTAACTTAGTAAAAGGGTCAAAACTGAGGACTAACGCCCCTGAAGAATATCATGATGATGGAGGAGCGCTAGCATTGTCAGGGTCTTGAGTCGTTGTAGGGCCTGCTGCAGTGTCGTCCAAGTCTTCATGCTCGTCTGTGGCACACGATGAAGAATATGAGCTGGCCACCAAGGAAGGAACCTTGACCTTCTTGTATTTCTTCGGTGGAGGAGCAGACCAGTCGAAGTCTTCCTTGAAGCCCATTTGCTTCAGATCTTCTTCACCATATACATGTGACAGAATAGCCCAGGTGCGATCAAAAACTTCATGGAGGTAGTAATGGTTTTTCTTTACTGCATTATGTGTAGAGGTCATGTTGTGAAGAATAGAGCCAAACTGACGCTTAACCCACTTGTGGTTTCGATCCACCTTCTAGTGAAGACTTATAAGAAGTTCACGGTCAGTCATCACACGAGGAGCAGTACTTGAGGACTTGTCTTGGCAGCGTTGGCAGCAGAATCATGAGTGGCAGAGTCATCATTGGTGGAATAAGATGCAGCTTTGCGGAACTGACCATCCAATGGACAAATGCCTTCATCGATAACGGCTGGTGACTTGCCCTTCTCATCACATGAGGAAATTGTCCGCTTGAGGACTTCAATAGGGGGCAAGTAGCTGAGGTGATTCTGAAAATCAGCCTTGTAGTTGAGTGAAGACCTTGTTCTGAGGAATCTCATGATCCACGACGCGTAAGGCTTCAGCTCAAATGGTGAAAGTGCAAAATTTGCCAGAGTCCTCATAAAGAAATCATGATAGTTTATGGGGATGCCATGCATGATGTTGAAAAGCATATTCTTCATCATTCCGATAATTTCTTCATCAGATGAGTCATGGCCTTTGATGGGACTCATGGTCTTCATCAGAATGCGGTAGATGGTTCTTGGCACATAGAGCAATTCCTTCACGAGGAATTTGGTCCTTGGAGCTTGACCCGGCTTCAGCGGCTTCATGAGCACTTGCATATAGTGAGCAGTGAGTTCAGGCTCATCATACAGACAACGAGACCATCAGGTGGAGGACTGATTGGCAAGGCACGAAGCAATTCAGAGGTTGGTGCCTTGTAATGAGTGTTCTCAGTCATCCAGTCCAACACCCACGAGTTGACGTCAGCAGCATCACCTATGATATGCAGAGTTGCGTAGAACTGAAGAATGAGCTCTGCATTCCAATCAACTATGTCAGAGCAGAAGTTGAGCAAGCCTGCATCATGAAACATGCTGAGGACTTGAGAAAAGCATGGCATAGATTCCATGTCCACATGAGGAATATGCTCATGATCGAAGACTTTGTCCTTGTTGAAAAGTAGTGAGGAATAGAAGTTGGCCTAGCTGGCAGTCCAGAAACGCTTCCTTCTAAGACGAGCATTGTCATAGGGGTTGAATTCAGTGAAGAACACGTGCTCACCGAAGAAATCATCAGCCTTGAATTTTTGCTTCTTTGAGAAAGGATCCTTTGGCTTGGGCTGAGGAGTGTCAGTCAATTGCATCACCACCTCAGGAATCACAATCTCAGGTTCCTCAGGTTGAGGAATTTCAGGCTCTTCTGCAGCTTCAGCCCGGGTCTTCAATTCTTCATTGACAATTTCTTCAGCACTAGTGGCTGGAATTTCTTCATGAACACTTGGGGTTGCATGAGGTTCTTCAGATCCCATTTGTACTTCAGTGGCAGCAGGGGACTGAGGAATTGCTTGGAGTGGAGTGAACATTGGTGAGTTGGGGTGCTGACTATCCCAAAATTCATCATTGAGCACAGGAGTGGTACAGCCAATGTCCACATCCTCATCTTCTATTTCTTCAACACCTGCCTCTTCAGCAGTGAACTGAGGCATAGGTGAGGAAATGACTGGAGTTGAAGGGATTTCATCCACTTCAATTTCTTCGTCCAACTGCTCTGTCGAAGCAGCAGAAGGAGTTTCTTGGTCTTCTTCGCATCTGATGCAGATGGAAGGATCGGAGTTTGTGTAGGCGCAGGAGGTGCAGAGGACTTTGGTTCATTTTCCTCAAAGAATCGATGCGATTGCTCGACTTGTTCACTCTCTTCAGCGCACCACTAGTGGATGCCCGACAATATCTTCAAAGAATGGAATGGAGTCATCATTACAGCACTCTCATTTTCTTCAAAGCCTAATTGTCATCAACGGTGTCAAGGCGTGTTCAAGAGGTCGAGCAGGATGCTTCAGCCTGAGTAACTTCAACATGCACAGGAGGAGCAGCACTTGAAGTGAATTTCTTCGTCAGATTGACGAACCACACCTTGGCACCCTTCCAATCAGCATGGTAGCGATCAAATTCATCACCCAGTTGCTTGATTTCAACTTGCAAAGCAAGGAGCTGATCAGGAGTGAGAGTGATGACATTGTCCTTGAGGTGGTGCTGTTTCTTGTACTGCGCTTTCTTCAAACTTCTGCCTTGTTCAAATTTCCACTTTTCTTCCTCAATGAAGGCAGTCAGAACATGACTCTGACCAAGAGTTAGGTTCATCTCCGGCAAAGGCGTGTTAGGGTCCTTGTGCCATAGGTCAATGTTGTCGAGGATCAACTTTGGATCCAACATCAGCGGCACATTGCTGCCTTTGGCTCTAGCGGCCCTGGCTTGCCTGTCTCTGATGATTTCGGCAAGTTCTTCATCATCAGCCTCATCATCATCAGAGGGAACTTGGAAGGCGACCTGCTTCTTATGAGGACTTGGTCGAACGCCTCGTCCAGCAGTGGCCTTTTTCTTCAGCAGAGAGGGACCACCTGAGGAATTTCGAGCAGTTGAGGAGCTTGCAGATGCTCCTGAGGCAATTGAGAAGCCTTGAGTCCTTTGGCATGAGGCGAGATGCACAGGTGCTGAGGATTTGGTCGGAGCAGTAGAAGACTTTGACAGAGGAGCTGAGGACTTTGAAGGAGCAGTATGAGGAATTTGCCGTGAGGGCCTTGAAGAATCTGTCCTTGAGGGCATAGCAGAGGAGCTTGGCCGTGAGGGCATTGAAGGAGAAGCACTGGACTTATGCGCAGGCTTGTTATGCATTGCCTTCTTTGGCTAACTAGCAGAGGCCTCAGCAGAGGCAGCAGCAGCAGCAGAGTCTGCGTTGAATTTCTTCACTGCTTCCTTTGCTTGCTTGGCCAATTTGGCCTGGCACTTTGCCCATTCATCAGCATAGTCCTCACCGCGCTTGAGGCTGGTGGGATCTGCCTCTTGGCCTGGTGCCAATGGAGGTCTTGAGCATGGAGGGTTGAGCGCGAATTTCTTCATATACTTGGGAGTAACATACCTGTACTCCCTCCATTCTCGTGCCCATCTCCTCTCTATCCGTTGTATGTGCACCTTGCGCTGATTCTTGTCCTCCTTGCCAAACTTGGCTTCATCAGAGTCAAGATCCAAATAAATGTCCTCGAGGATTTCAAACGCAGATATTGACCTCGGCCTCTTTCCTCCCTTCGTGGCTTCTTGTCAGCCATTTTCTTCAGCTGAGGAATATGAACAACTGAAGTTTCTGAAGAGGTGTGCAACTTTTCTTCGAGGAACGCTGCAAATGAGTTAAGTTGATGAGAACCTAGTGATTTAGCAATGACATTTGTACCGTGAACAGTATAGTTGCGAGGAATTTGGAGAGGTCATATGCGTTCTCAGAAGGTTTTTCAAAAATGAATAGGTTTTGAGGAATTTGACCAGATGAGTCTTGAGGAATTTCACTAAGCATTCTTTGTCTTAGGTTCTAGAGTTGTATAGATTGAAAATCCACACAATTGAGAAATCTTGAAGAAAATCATAGCTTAGAGAAACGAATCAAGAGCCGATAACATGTGAGGTGTTCGTGTGTGTGAAGATTTGAAGAATAAACACTTTTGAAGATTTTCAGGAAAACTTGAGAATCAAAGAGGGCAGTAAAAGTAACTTTTAATTACCCGAAGTGAAGAACTCGACGAACTGGGAAGAGTAGATGTGAAGTTCGTTGGGTCAGATCTTCCACGCCCTAACTCGGCAGAGGAAGACAGCTACGGCGGCGGCGAAGTGAAGAAATCCGCAACCGGCGCGGGTACGATGACGACGAGGTCGAGGCGGTGAAGCTCTTCCTCACCGGTGATGATGAAGTAGCGGCAGCATTAGGGTTTTGGAAGCTCGAGTGGGAGAGAGCGTGAGCGAGGTGAAAGTGAAGTGAGGAAGAGACATGGGTATTTATAGAGGGAGTGAAAAACTGTTCACCCGAGGAAATCGGGCGAAGGTGCCCCTGGCCCTTCTCATTCATGTGACATGTGTCACCCACGTACTGAGAGGTGGCGATTGTGTAGGATCGTGGGTGAATAGATAAGTATTGTCATGATAAGTGGAACGGTTTGAGCGGCAAAGCCGAAAATTTAGATAAGATAAGTTTAAAAATTCCGTTCGCAATTTCTTCAGCTGTCACACAATGAAGATTTTGAATGAGTTTCAATTAGAACGCACATGAAGAATTTGTGAATAGACTGGGTTGAGTTTAGCATAGAAGGGAAGGGTCCGATCACATTCACTTAGCAGAAGAAAACAACTTGAAGAATTAGCAATAAGTGAATGCTGTAGAGGACATAAAACTTATATATATATATATATATATATATATATATATATATTTCAATGAAGAACAACACCGGGAATAGTGAAGACAATGCAAAATTGAAGAATTTGAAAAACTGAGGAATTTCAAAAACGAGGAAAAACTTAATTGAAGATTTCCAACTTTGGGTGGTGGCGTAACCCACCGTATAAGAAAGCTGATTTCAGACACCGTGTACAATTGTCGTAGGGCTCTGAGAATCAATTTCTTCATTAATTTCTTCACACTTAGAGGGTTAGTCTTCATTGATTGAAGAAAAATGTTACTTCGTGCGTTGCGCATCTAAGTCATCAAGTCAACATAAGTGTTAGGATGTGTGTCCATTTCAGAGAACATTCGAAGATTCTAGGATATTTAGCTCACACCGCAACTTGCTAAATCTCTTCTTATCCAAGGGCTTAGTGAAGATATCGGCCAGTTGATCTTCAGTGCTAACGTGGTCGATGGAGATGTCACCCTTCAACACATGATCATGAAGAAAATGATGACAAATCTGGATGTGCTTGGTCTTCGAGTGTTGAACTGGGTTATGAACAATCTTGATAGCACTCTCATTGTCACAGTAGAGAGGCACATTATTCACGTTGAAACCATAGTCCTTGAGTGTTTGCTTCATCCACAGTAGTTCAGCACATCACGATCCAGCAGCAATGTACTCAGCTTCTGCAGTGGAGAGTGATACGCAGTTCTGTTTCTTCGAGGACCAACAGACCAAGGATCGCCCGACGAAATGACATGTGCTCGATGTTGACTTGCGGTCCACGCGATCGCCAAAGATAGTCGAGTCTAATATCCAATGAGATCAAAAGAAGAGCCCTTGGGATACCATAATACAAGTGTTGGTGTGTGAGCTAAGTATCGAAGAATATGCTTCACAGCCTTATGGTGTGATTCCTTCGGTGTAGCTTGAAACGGGCACACATGCAAACATTAAGCATAATATCCGGCCTAGATGCACATAGGTATAGTAAAAAGCCAATCATGGAGTGGTATACCTTTTGATCGAAGTCTTGACCATTTTCATCAGTGCATAGATGGCCATTTGTGGGCATTGGAATTTTGACCCCTTTGCAATCTTGCATGCCGAATTTCCTCACTACGTCATTGAGGTATTTCTCCTGAGATATGAATATCCCATTGCACTGTTGACGAATTTGAAGACCTAAAAAGAACTTCAATTCTGCCATCATAGACATTCGATATTCTTCACTCATCGTATAGGCAAATTCATCACTATATCATTGGTCCGTACAACCAAAAATGATATCATCAACATATATTTGGCACACAAACAATTCATCATCATAAGACTTAGTGAAAAGAGTAGGGTCGAGTGAACCGGGTTTGAAGCCTTTCTTCATGAGGAATTCCTTCAAAGTATCATACCACGCCCGAGGGGCTTGCTTGATGCCATACAGGGCCTTGTTGAGCTTGAAGACTTTGTCAGGATTCTTTGGATCTTCAAAACCTGGTGGTTGAGCAACATATACTTCTTCCTCAAGCTTACCATTGAGGAATGCACTTTTCACATCCATTTGTTGTAAGATAATATCATGATGGTTAGCATAAGTAAGTAATATGCGAATAGCCTCAAGTCTAGCAACAGGTGCAAAAGTTTCATCGAAGTCAATTCCTTCAACCTGTGTGTAGCCTTGAGCTACAAGCCGTGCCTTATTCCTCACCACAAGGCCATTTTCATCTTGCTTGTTGCGGTAGATCCACTTTGTGCCAATAATGTTGTGCTTGCAAGGATCTGGACGTTTGACCAGTTCCCAGACGTTGTTGAGCTTGAACTGATGTAATTCTTCTTGCATAGCTTGAATCCACTCAGGCTCCAGAAATTCTTCATCTACCTTAGTGGGCTCTATGATAGAGACAAAAGCAAAGTGCCCACAAAAGTTAGACAAATTTGAAGCTTTTGAGTGTGTGGGAGGACCTGGTGCTTCAATGTCATCGATGATCTTCTCGATTTGCACTTCGTTTGCAATACGAGGATGAGTGGGTTGTCTTCGAGGAATTTGATCTGCATTATCTTCAGGTGCATTTTCCTCAGCACTATTTTCTTCAGGTGAGCCAGCTCGACGTTCATCACGTTCTGGAATGAATTCTTCAGCAGATTCTTCAGTATGAATGACATCCTCAGTGGCTTTGAACTTGATAGAATCCTCAGGTGCTGGTTCATCTATCACAGAAGGTAGGTGCTCTCTTTGCGAGCCATTAGTTTCATCGAGCCGCACATCTACAGTTTCAACTACCTTGTGAAGAACGTTATTGAAGACTTTCTAGGTGTGCGAGTCCTTTCCGTAACCAAGCATGAAACCCTCATGTGCTTTCGGTGCAAATTTAGATGTGTGATGAGGATCTCTAATCCAACATTTAGCACCGAAGACTTTGAAGTAACTCACATTGGGTTTCTTGTCAGTGAGGAGTTCATAGGCCGTCTTCTTGAAGAATTTGTGAAGATATACTCTGTTGATGATGTGGCACGCAGTATCAATTGCCTCACTCCAGAAACGACGAGGCGTCTTGTATTCATCAAGCATAGTGCGAGCCATCTTAACAAGAGTTCTGTTCTTGCGCTCCATGACGCCATTCTATTAAGGAGTATAAGGAGCAGATAACTCATGAGTAATACCAAGTTCATCAAGATAGTCGTCAAGACCGGAATTATTGAACTCAGTTCCATTGTCACTCCTGATGTGCTTGATCTTCACACCAAAGTTGGTTGAAGCCCTCAAGGAAAATCGTTTGAAGACTTCCCACACCTCATGTTTGTAAGTGACAATGTGTACCCATGTGTAACGAGAATAATCATCAACAATAACAAAGCCATATAGAGAAGCATCATTTGTAACAGCAGAATAATGATTAGGACCAAAGAGATCCATGTGAAGCAATTCAAATGGTCGAGTGGTAGTCATGATAGTCTTCGCTGGATGCTTGGCCTTTGTCATCTTTCTAGCTTCACAGGCTCCGCATAAGTGATCCTTGAGGAATTTGACATTCTCAATGCCAATGACATGCTTCTTATTCGCGAGCATGTGCAGATTCCTCATGCCAGCATGACCAAGTCGTCGATGCCATAGCCAGCCTTCTGAAGCTTTTGCAAGTAAGCATACAACCGTTGTGGTCCTGTAGAGAAATCAACAATGTACAAGTCTCCTCTCCTAAAGCCTTCGAAGAATTTGGAATTGTCAGCTTCCATGATCGCAACACAACGATACTTGCCAAAGACAACAACCATATCAAGATCACAAAGCATTGAGACAGACATGAGGTTGTATCCTAAGGACTCGACAAGCATGACTTTGTCCATGTGTATGTCCTTAGAGATCGCAACCTTACCTTGACCCAATACCTGACTTTTGCCTTTGTCAGCGAAGATGATATGCTTCAGATGTGACGGTGATAAAGGAGCATCCATCAATAGATTCTTGTCACCCGTCATGTGATTCGTACATACACTATCGAGGACCCACTCATTGGCTTTGGGTTGTTCATCCTGCAGATGAATTAGTGCAACTTACAAACTCATATACTTCATCAGTGAAGAATATGACATCAATATCATCAGATCAATTTCTTCGAGCAATTAGAACAGATAAACAGTATGAGGACGTGTGAAATGAAAGTTCATTTCATCATGATTAGCCTGCATCCTATCAGGCACTGTTTAGGTCTCCAGCAAATTCTTCAGACGTTTTGGGCTCGTCTGGAGACCTGACCCTGCATAAGAGATTAGTTCATTTTCTTCACCACCCACATCTGTAGGGGTGGCAAAGAATTCATCACTCTGCGAGCACCATATGAGAAAGGTAGCATAGACGCCAGTCCACTTCGTTTCACATAAGAGGTGTTAGGGTAAGCATATGAATAAGCAGAGAAATTCTTCAAGGACTTATGAACATAATGATTTGAAGAATAATGCACATATTCATAGCCCTTAGCTTTACCCTACGAAACAGAAGGGTTAGTAGGATGATGATCATATGAGGACTTTGATCCTTTTGAGGAATTTGATCCACGTGAGGAATTTGGTCCATATGAGGACTTGGATCCATATGAAGAATTTGATCTGGGGTTCCTATTCTTCACGGGCGGTGTCATGAGGACATTCACCTGAAGACTTTCAAGGCAACTTTTGGGAACCCAGATTTTCTTCATAGGGGAACCGTTCCTGCAGTCAGTCCCAACATATCTAGCAAATACTTCACCATTCTGGTTTTTTAACAGTTTATAGTTGGAGTCAAATGACTCATCAGAATAATGAGGAGATTCACATGTAAAGCCAGATAAGTTAGATGGATCAACTAGAGGTCCCTTTGCAGCAACCCATGAGGTTTTGGGGTACTGCTCAGGCTTCCAATATGTTCCATCAGCATTGAGTTTCCTCTCAAAGGCAATACCTGTTGGGGAACATTGCAGAAAATTAAAAAATTTCCTACGGTTTCACCAAGATCCATCTATGAGTTCATCTAAGCAACGAGTCAAGGGAGTGAGTTTGCATCTACATACCACTTGTAGATCGCGTGCGGAAGCTTTCAAGGGGATGGTGATGATGGAGTCGTACTCAACGTGATTCAGATCACCGATGTCCAAGTGCTGAACGGACAGCACCTCCGCATTCAACACATGTACGGGACGGGAGACGTCTCCTCCTTCTTGATCCAGCAAGGGGGAAGGAGAGGTTGATGATGATCCAGCAGCACGACGGCGTGGTGGTGGATGCAGCAGAACTCCAGCAGGGCTTCGCCAAGCGACTACGGGAGGAGGACAAGGTGTTGCAGGGGGAGGGAGGCGCCAAGCACAAGGGGGTGCGGCTACCTCCCCCCCTCCTTATATAGGCCCCAGGGTCGGCCCCGGAGATTGAATCTCCCAAGGGGGCGGCGGCCAAGGGGGGAGGAGTGCCCCCCAAGGCATGTGGTGCGCCCCCACCCTAGGGTTTCAACCCTAGGTGCGGGGGTGGGCCTAGGGGGGCGCACCAGCCCACTATGGGCTGGCTCCCCTCCCACTTCAGCCCGTGGGGCCCTTCGGGATGGGTGGCCCCACCCGGTGGACCCTCGGGACCCTTCCGGTGGTCCAGGTACATTACCGAGAGACCCCGAAACTTTCCCGATGGCCGAAATACCACTTCCTGTATATTATTCTTTACCTCCGGACCATTCCGAAACTCCTCGTGACGTCCGGATCTCATCCGGACTCAACAACATTCGTATGCTGCATACTCATATTCATACAACCCTAGCATCACCGAACCTTATGTGTAGACCCTACGGGTTCGGGAGACACGCAGACATGACCGAGACGACTCTCGGCAATAACCAACAAGGGATCTGGATACCCATGTTGCCTCCCACATGCTCCTCGATGATTTCATCGGTTGAACCACGATGTCGAGGATTCGATCAAACCCGTATACAATTCCCTTTGTCAATCGGTACGTTATTTGCCCGAGACTCGATCGTCGGTATCCCAATACCTTGTTCGGTCTCGCACGGCAAGTCACTTTACTCGCATCAGTAATGCATGATCCCGTGACCAACCACTTGGTTACTTTGAGCTCATTATGATGATGCATTACCGAGTGGGCCCAGAGATACCTCTCTGTCATACGGAGTGACAAATCCCAGTCTCGATCCATGTCAACCCAACATACACTTTCAAGATACCGTAGTGCACCTTTATAGTCACCCGCTTCGCCAGTGACGCTTTGATACACCCAAAGCACTCCTACGGTATCCGGAGTTACACGATCTCATGGTCAAAGGAAGAGATACTTGACATTGGAAAAGCTCTAGCAAACGAACTACACGATCTTTGTGCTATGCTTAGGATTGGGTCTTGTCCATCACATCATTCTCCTAATGATGTGATCCCGTTATCAACGACATCCAATGTCCAAAGCCAGGAAACCATGACTATCTGTTGATCACAACGAGCTAGTCAACTAGAGGCTCACTAGGGACATATTGTGGTCTATGTATTCACACGTGTATTACGATTTTCGGATAATACAGTTATAGCATGAATAAAAGACAATTATCATGAACAATGAAATATAATAATACTTTTATTATTGCCTCTAGGGCATATTTCCAACAGTCTCCCACTTGCACTAGAGTCACTAATCTAGTTACATTGTGATGAATCGAACACCCATAGAGTTTTGGTGTTGATCATGTTTTGCTCGCGGGAGAGGTTTAGTCAACGGATCTGCGACATTCAGATCCGTATGTACTTTGCAAATATCTATGTCTCCATCTTGAACATTTTCACGGATGGAGTTGAAACGACGCTTGATGTGCTCGGTCTTCTTGTGAAACCAGGCTCCTTGGCTAGGGCAATAGCTCCAGTGTTGTCACAGAAGAGTTTGATCGGCCCCGATGCATTGGGTATGACTCCTAGGTCGGTGATGAACTCCTTCACCCAAATTGCTTCATGCGCTGCCTCCGAGGCTGCCATGTATTCCGCTTCACATGTAGATCCCGCCACGACGCTCGCTTGCAAATGCACTACCATCGCTCCACCATTCAACATATACATGTATCCGGTTTGTGACTTAGAGTCATCCAGATCTGTGTCGGCTTAGCGCCGACGTAACCCTTTATGATGAGCTCTTCGTCACCTCCATAAACGAGAAACATGTCCTTTGTCCTTTTCGGTACTTCAGATATTCTTGACCGCTGTCCAAAGTTCCTTGCGGGATTACTTTGGTACCTTGCTACCAAACTTACGGCAAGGTTTACATCGTCCCGTACACAAGATGGCATACATAATAGATCCTATGGCTGAAGCATAGGGGATGACACTCATCTCTTCTTTATCTTTTGCCGTGGTCGGGGACTGAGCCGAGCTCAATCTCACACCTTGTAACATAGGCAAGAACCCCTTCTTGGACTGATCCAATTTGAACTTCTTCAAAATCTTATCAAGGTATGTGCTTTGTGAAAGACCTATGAGGCATCTCAATATATCTCTATAGATCTTGATGCCTAATATATAAGCAGCTTCTCCAAGGTCCTTCATTGAAAAACACTTATTCAAGTAGGCCTTAATGCTGTCCAGAAGTTCTATATCATTTCCCATCAAAAGTATGTCATCTACATATAATATGAGAAATGCTACATAGCTCCCACTCACTTTCTTGTAAACGCAGCTTCTCCATAAGTCTCAAGATAAACCCAAACGCTTTGATCATCTCATCAAAGCGAATGTTCCAACTCCGATATGCTTGCACCAGTCCATAAATGGATCGCCGAGCTTGCATACTTTGTTAGCATTCTTAGGATCGACAAAACCTTCCGCTGTATCATATACAACTCTTCCTTAAGATGTCCGTTAAGGAATGCCGCTTTGACGTCCATCCGCCATATCTCATAATCATAGTATGCAGCAATTGCTAACATGATTCGGACGGACTTCAGCTTCGCTACGGGAGATAATGTCTCGTCAGTAGTCAATCCCTTGAACTTGTCGATAACCCTTAGCGACAAGTCGAGCTTTATAGATGGTAACATTACCATCCGTGTCCGCCTTCTTCTTAAAAATCCATTTGTTTTCTATCGCCGCCGATCATCGGGCAAGTCTGTCAAAGTCCATCCTTTGTTTTCATACATGGATTCTATCTCGGATTTCATGGCTTCAAGCCATTTGTTGGAATCTGGGCCCGCCATCGCTTCTTCATAGTTCAAGGTTCACCGTTGTCTAACAACATGATTTCCGTGACAGGGTTGCCGCACCACTGTGCGGAACGTGTCCTTGTGGACCTACGGGTTCAAGAGCAACTTGATCCAAGTACCATGATCATCATCATTATTTTCCTCTTCGTTGGTGTAGGCATCATAGGAACATTTTCCGAGCTGCACCACTTTCCCGCTCGAGAGGTAGTACTTCATTGAGTTCTACTTTCCTCCCACTTACTTCTTTCGAGAGAAACTCTTTTCCGTAAAGCATCCGTTCTGGCAACAAAGATCTTGCCCTCGGATCTTAAGTAGAAGGTATACCCGACGCTTCCTTAGGGTATCCTATGAAGACGATTTTCCGACTTGGGTTCGAGCTTTTCAGTTGAAGTTTCTTGACATAAGCATCGCATCCCCAAACTTTTAGAAACAACAACTTAGGTTTCTTCCCAAACCATAATTCATACGGTGTCGCCTCAACGGATTTAGACGGTGCCCTATTTAAAGTGAATGTAGCTGTCTCTAGAGCGATCCCCAAAATGATAGCGGTAAATCGGTAAGAGACATCATAGACCGCACTATATCCAATAGAGTGCGACACGACGTTCGACACACCGTTCTGTTGAGGTGTTCCAGCGGCGTGAGTTGTGAAACGATTCCACATTTCCTTAAGTGTGTACCAAATTCGTGACTTAAGTATTCTCCTCCATGATCTGATCGTAGGAACTTTATCTTTCGGTCACGTTGATTCTCTACCTCATTCTGAAATTCCTTGAACTTTTCGAAGGTCTCAGACTTGTGTTTCATTAAGTAGACAAACCCATATCTACTCAAGTCATCAGTGAGAGTGAGAACATAATGATATCCTCCGCGAGCCTCAACGCTCATTGGACCGCACACATCGGTATGTATGATTTCCAACAAGTTGGTTGCTTGCTCCATTGTTCCGGAGAACGGAGTCTTGGTCATTTTGCCCATGAGGCATGGTTCGCATGTGTCAAATGATTCATAATCAAGAGACTCTAAAAGTCCATCAGCATGGAGCTTCTTCATGCGCTTGACAACAATGTGACCAAGGCGGCAATGCCACAAGTATGTGGGACTATCGTTATCAACTTTACATCTTTTGGCATCCACACTATGAATATGTGTAATATTACGCCGAGATTCATTAAGAATAAACCATTGACCATCGGAGCATGACCATAAAACTTATCTCTCATATAAATAGAACAACCATTATTCTCGGATTTAAATGAGTAGCCATCTCAGATTAAACAAGATCCCGATACAATGTTCATGCTCAAACTTGGCACTAAATAACAATTATTAAGGTTCAAAACTAATCCCAGAGGTAAATGTAGAGGTAGCGTGTCGACGGCGATCACATCGACTCGAACCATTCCCGACGCCAAGATCATCACCTCATCCTTCACCAGTCTCCGCTTATTCCACAGCCTCTGCATGTGAGTTACAAATATGAGCAACGGCACCAGATCAAATACCGGAGTTACTACGAGTAATCGGTAAGGTACACATCAATTACATGTATATCAAATATACCTTTGGTGTTGCCGGCCTTCTTATCCGCTAAGTATTTGGGGCGTTCGCTACCAAAGGGCCCTTCCCTTGCAATAAAAGCACTCACCTCGTGCTTGGGTCCATTCTTTGACTTCTTCCCAGAATCGGTTTACCGGGCATGGCAACATCCTTGCCGCCCTTCTTGAAGTTCTTCTTGCCCTTGCCCTTCTTGAACTTGGTGGTCTTATTGACCATCAACACTTGATGTTCTTTCTTGATTTCAGCCTCTGCTGACTTCATCATTGAGAACACTTCAGAATGGTCTTCACCATCCCTGCATGTTGTAGTTCATCACAAAGCTCTTGTAGCTTGGTGGGAGCGATCGAGGATTCTGTCAATGACCGCCTCATCCGGGAGGTTAATGTTCACCGGGTCATACGGTTGTGCAACCTGCATATCTTGAGTATGTGCTCACCGATGTAATTGTTTCCTCCATCTTACAACTATAGAACTTGTCGAGACATCATATCTATCGACCGGGCATGAGCTTGGAAAACTAGTTTCAGCTCTTCAATGTCTCATATGCTCCGTGATGCTCAAAACGCTTTTGGAGCCCCGGTTCTAAGTGTAAAGCATGCCACATCGAACGAGGGAGTAATCATCAAGACGAGACCGCCAAGCGCTCATAACGCCTTGGTTCTCTCGGGACGGAGCGCCACCTAGCGGTCCTTATAGGACATATTGTTTCTGGCAGCTATGAGGATGATCTCGTGTTCCGACCCAATCCGATAGTTGCTGCCATCATCTTTCAGCTTGGTTTTCTAGGAACGCATTGAAGTTCATGTTGACATGAGCGCTGGCCATTTGATCTACAAGACATATTTGCAAAGGTTTTAGACTAAGTTCATGATAATTAAGTTCATGTAATCAAATTATGAACTCCCACTCAGATTAGACATCCCTCTAGTCATCTAAGTGTTACACGATCCGAGTCGACTAGGCCGTGTCCGATCATCACGTGAGACGGACTAGTCATCGTCGGTGAACATCTTCATGTTGATCGTATCTTCCATACGACTCGTGTTTGACCTTTCGGTCTCCGTGTTCCGAGGCCATGTCTGTACATGCTAGGCTCGTCAAGTTAACCCTAAGTGTTTTGCATGTGTAAAACTGTTTTACACCCGTTGTATGTGAACGTAAGGATCTATCACACCCGATCATCACGTGGTGCTTCAAAACGACGAACTGTAGCAACGGTGCACAGTTAGGGGAGAACACTTCTTGAAATTGTTGTAAGGGATCATCTTATTTACTACAGTCGTTCTAAGTAAACAAGATGCATAAACATAATAAACATCACATGCAATTATATAGTAGTGACATGATATGGCCAATATCATATAGCTCCATTGATCTCCATCTTCGAGGCTCCATGATTATCTTGTCACCGGCATGACACCATGATCTCCATCATCATGATCTCCATCATCATGTCTTCATGAAGTTGTCACGCCAACGACTACTTCTACTTCTATGGCTAACGCGTTTAGCAATAAATTAAAGTAATTTACATGGCGTTCTTCAATGACATGCAGGTCATACAAAAAATAAAGACAACTCCTATGGCTCCTGCCGGTTGTCATACTCATCGACATGCAAGTTGTGAATCCTATTACAAGAACATGATCTCATACATCACAATATATTAATCATCATTCATCACAACTTCTGGCCATATCACATCACATGAACAATCGCTGCAAAAACAAGTTAGACGTCCTCTAATTGTTGTTGCATCTTTTACGTGGCTGCAATTGGGTTCTAGCAAGAACGTTTTCTTATCTACGAATAACCACAACATGATTTTGTCAACTTCTATTTACCCTTCATAAGGACCCTTTTCATCGAATCCGCTCCAACTAAAGTGGGAGAGAGACACCCGCCAGCCACCTTATGCAACTAGTGCATGTTAGTCGGTGGAACCGGTCTCACGTAAGCGTACGTGTAAGGTTGGTCCGGGCCGCTTCATCCCACAATACCGCTGGAGCAAGAAAAGACTAGTAGTGGCAAGCAAGTTGACAAGATCCACGCCCACAACAAAATTGTGTTCTACTCGTGCATTAAATAACTACGCATAAACCTGGCTCTGATACCACTGTTGGGGAACGTTGCAGAAAATTAAAATTTTTCCTACGGTTTCACCAAGATCCATCTATGAGTTCATCTAAGCAACGAGTCAAGGGAGTGAGTTTGCATCTACATACCACTTGTAGATCGCGTGCGGAAGCTTTCAAGGATGGTGATGATGGAGTCGTACTCGACGTGATTCAGATCACCGATGTCCAAGTGCTGAACGGACAACACCTCCACGCTCAACACACGTGACGGACGGGAGACGCTCTCCTTCTTGATCCAGCAAGGGGAAGGAGAGGTTGATGATGATCCAAAGAAGACGACGTGGTGGTGGATGCAAGCAGAACTCCAGCAGGCTTCGCCAAGCGACTACGGAGGAGGACGAGGTGTTGCAGGGGAGGAGGAGCCAAGCACAAGGGGGCGGCTGCCTCCCCCCCCTCCTTTATATAGGCCACTCAGGGGGCGCCCGCCCTGGGAGATTGAATCTCCCAAGGGGCGGCGGCCAAGGGGGAGGAGTGCCCCCAAGGCATGTGGTGCGCCCACCCTAGGGTTTCAACCCTAGGCGCGGGTGGGCCTGAGCGCACCAGCCCACTATGGGCTGGCTCCTCCCACTTCAGCCCAGGGGCCCTCCGGATGGGTGGCCCCACCGGTGGACCTCGGGACCTTCCGGTGGTCCCAGACATTACCGAGACCTCAAACTTTCCCGATGGCGAAATACCACTTCCTCAGATATTATTCTTTACCTCCGACCATTCTCAAACTCCTCGTGACGTCCGGGATCTCATCCGGACTCGAACAACATTCGTATGCTGCATACCCATATTCATACAACCCTAGCGCCACCGAACCTTAAGTGTGTAGACCCTACGGGTTCGGGAGACACACAGACATGACCGAGACGACTCTCGGGCAATAACCAACATCGGGATCTGGATACCCATGTTGGATCCCACATGCTCCTCGATGATTTCATCGGTTGAACCACGATGTCGAGGATTCGATCAAACCCCGTATACAATTCCCTTTGTCAATCAGTACGTTACTTGCCCGAGACTCGATCGTCGGTATCCCAATACCTTGTTCAGTCTCGTTACCGACAAGTCACTTTACTCGCATCAGTAATGCATGATCCCGTGACCAACCACTTGGTCACTTTGAGCTCATTATGATGATGCATTACCGAGTGGGCCCAGAGATACCTCTCCGCCATACGGAGTGACAAATCCTGCCTCGATCCGTGTCAACCCAATGACACTTTCGGAGATACCGTAGTGCACCTTTATAGTCACCAGCCACGCTGTGACGCTTGATACACCCAAAGCACTCCTACGGTATCCGGGAGTTACACGATCTCATGGTCAAAGGAAGAGATACTTGACATTGGAAAAGCTCTAGCAAACGAACTACACGATCTTTGTGCTATGCTTAGGATTGTCTTGTCCATCACATCATTCTCCTAATGATGTGATCCCGTTATCAACGACATCCAATGTCCATAGTCAGGAAACCATGACTATCTGTTGATCACAACGAGCTAGTCAACTAGAGGCTCATTAGGGACATATTGTGGTCTATGTATTCACACGTGTATTACGATTTCCGGATAATACAGTTATAGCATGAATAAAAGACAATTATCATGAACAATGAAATATAATAATACTTTTATTATTGCCTCTAGGGAATATTTCCAACAATACCCTCTTTCCTAGGGTTTCTATTGAGGATCTGCTTTTTGAGCACATCACAAAGAGTCATGCCCTTTGAGGCTTTTGTACATGCCTGTCTTGTACAATTCCTTCAGCCCTACATCATCAGTGATACTTGCATTGTCCTCAGATGAGGAATTAGTGATAGCAGCGACATATGAAGAATAGCATTAGAAGCATTTGAACATTCAGGTGAAGAATTAGCAGTTTCACGTTCAATGCACTTCAGACATGGAGGAACAAATTCTTCCTGAGTAGCGCTGATTTGTTGAGAAAGTAGTGAATCATGCTCCTTCTTAAGATCTTCATAATCCACTCTTAGCTTTTCAAGATCTTGCTTTCTTTGAAGAAATTCAGAAGAAAGCTTCTCGTGATCAGATAAGAGAGTGTTATGATGATCTTGAAGGGCGTCAAATTTGGACTGAAGTCTTTGAAGACTCTTAGCCAATGCTTTTGACTGATCCATTTATCCACCCAACATATCATCGCTCTTATTTAGCATGTATTGAACTTTTTCCAAATCTCTTTGTTGTTTAGTGGCAAGGGAAGCAAGTTTGACATAGCTGGGGCCAAATTCATCACCTGATTCATCATCACTAGACTCGGAAAGGTAGCATCCAGTTACCTTGGCACCCTCTGCCATAAGGCACGGTGAAGAGGATGACGATTCAGGTGTGAAAGTCATCTCCTTGAGAGAATCCTTGTAATCCTCAAACCAAGGATCATGACGAGTACGATGACCTTCGTAGACCTCAGAGAGCCGGTCCCAGATTAGCTTCGCATGATTGAGGTGCATGACGTTCCTGAACTGATTTTGGGACAGACAGGAGCAGATGACATCCTTCGCTGTGAGGTTGAGCAGAGTGTACTTGCGAATGTCATCAGCCTCCGCCATCTTGCATAGATCGGTAAGACCAATCTCAGTGATGGTCCACAGTTTGCTGTCCATAGCCATGAGTCGCTTCTTCAACATGGCCTTCCACTAAGGATACTCATGACCGACAAAGATGGGGCAGGATATGTTCCTCAATCCTGCAGTCGACATAACTAAAACTCCAGGCGGTTAAACCAAAATCACACAGAACAAGGGAGTACCTTGCTCTGATACCAATTGAAAGTGCATTATATCGACTAGAGGGGGGTGAATAGGCGATATTTATGAATTCTTCACTGAGGATTTTGCTGGTGAGGAAATTCCTAACTGAAGAACTACTTGCAGCGGAATAAGTACTTAGAAGTAAACATAACATAACACAAGCATAGTCATCATGATGAAATGAAGACAAGCACAGAGTACACAAAGCGTAAACACAGGATAACATAAGAAAGAAGATGGACACACTGAAGAAATTGAACTGAGGAAATTGAGAAAGTCTTGAGTCAAAGTCTTGAAAAAAATATGAATAGGCACACAACAATAGACATGAGGAAATGAAAGAGTTGAGGAAATAGAACCAGTAAGCTCGGTGAAGATAATGATTTGGTAGACCAGTTCCAACTGCTGTCTCAGTTGTACATCTGGTTGGAGCGGCTGAGTATTTAAACTCGAGGACACCTAGTCCCAAACACACAGTCCTCACCGTATTCTCCTTGAGCTAAGGTCACATAGACCTCTCCCAAACACTGGTGGTAAGTCTTCAGGTGACTTCCGAACCTTCACAAACTCGGTCACTCGGCGATCCACAATTCCTCTTGGATGCTCTAGACCTTGACGCCTAACCGTCTGGAAGAAGCACAGTCTTCAAAGGAAACAAGCATCGGATCCACGCAGGATCAATCTCTTCAGTGATGCTCAATCACTTTGGGTTTGTAGGTGTTGGGTTTGGGTTTGGGTTTTCCTCACTTGATGATTTTCGCTCAAAGTCCTCGAAGGATGGGATGCTCTCAAATGACAAGTGTTAGTTTCTCTCAGAGCAGCCAACCAGCTAGTGGTTGAGGGGGGCGGCTATTTATAGCCTAGGGAGCAGCCCGACATGATAAGACATAAATGCCCTTGTCTGATATGACCGTTAGGTGGGTAGATATTTTGGAACAATCGCGATAGCACAAAGAACGGTCGGAATTTTGACTATCAAAATCCTCGGGACTATCATGTTCCTCATTGTGTAGGCAATTCAAGACCGGCGAATTCCTAACTCCTCGGTCGAGAACAAATTCTCGAGACCGTAAGAACTTCGTCTCAAATCAAGAATATGACTGAACTATATGAGATTTCCAATGGCTTCACTCGAAGGGATCGGTAGGTGTAGGATTTTGAGTTGAGCATCACATGGAAATTTTTCCTTAGTATTTCCTCGACCCCCCTTTAACAGTACGGTGTTTCCTATGACTCGAAAATAGAAAAATGAAACTACGAAAACAAAAGTCTTCACGCTTCATGTTCCTCGAATGATTGCCATGTCTTCAGGGTCACACCAATTTCTTCACTTTCAAAGTCTTCAGAAAGTCTTCAGAAATCCAAAGTCTTCAGTTGAAGAACTTCATTTTTAGGGGTCGACTTTCTCTGTAAATATCAAACTCCTCATAGACTTATAGACCTGTGTACACTCACAAACGCATCAGTCCCTGAACCTATAAGTCTTCAATACACCAAAATCACTAAGGGGCACTAAATGCACTTACAACTCTCCCCTCTCGTTGTTATGCATCACCATGATCTTGCGTGTGCGTAGGAAAATTTTGAAATTACTACGTTCCCCAATAGTGGTATCAGAGCCTGGTTTTATGCGTAGATGTTATATGCACGAGTAGAACACAAGTGAGTTGTGGGTGATACAAGTCATACTGCTTACCAGCATGTCATATTTTGGTTCGGCGTATTGTTGGATGAAGCGGCCCAGGCCGACATTATGCGTACGCTTACGCGAGACTGGTTCTACCGACGTGCTTTGCACATAGGTGGATGGCGGGTGTCGGTTTCTCCAGCTTCAGTTGAATCGAGTGTGGCTACGCCCGGTCCTTGAGAAGGTTAAAACATCACTAACTTGACGAACTATCGTTGTGGTTTTGATGCGTAGGTAAGAACGGTTCTTTCTCAGCCCGTAGCAGCCACGTAAAACTTGCAACAACAAAGTAGAGGACGTCTAACTTGTTTTTGCAGGTCATGTTGTGATGTGATATGGTCAAGACATGATGCTAAATTTTATTGTATGAGATGATCATGTTTTGTAACAGAGTTATCGGCAACTGGCAGGAGCCATATGGTTGTCGCTTTATTGTATGCAATGCAATCGCCCTGTAATTGCTTTACTTTATCACTAAGCTGTAGCGATAGTCATAGAAGCAATAGTTGGCGAGACAACAATGATGCTACGATGGAGATCAAGGTGTCGCGCCGATGAAGATGGTGATCATGACGGTGCTTTGGAGATGGAGATCACAAGCACAGGATGATGATGGCCATATCATATCACTTATATTGATTGCATGTGATGTTTATCCTTTATGCATCTTATTTTGCTTTGATTGACGGTAGCAATATAAGATGATCTCTCACTAAATTTTAAGGTATAAGTGTTCTCCCTGAGTATGCACCGCTGCGAAAGTTCTTCGTGCTGAGACACCACGTGATGATCGGGTGTGATAGGCTCTACGTTCAAATACAATGGGTGCAAAACAGTTGCACACGCGGAATACTCAGGTTAAACTTGACGAGCCTAGCATATAGAAATATGGCCTCGGAACACTGAGACCGAAAGGTCAAGCATGAGTCATATAGTAGACATGATCAACATAGTGATGTTCACCATTGAAAACTACTCCATCTCACGTGATGATCGGACATGGTTTAGTTGATTTGGATCACGTGATCACTTAGATGATTAGAGGGATGTCTATCTAAGTGGGAGTTCTTAAGTAATATGATTAATTGAACTTAATTTATCATGAACTTAGTCCTGATAGTATTTTTTAAATAATATTGTAGATCAATAGCTCGTGTTGTTGCTTCCCTATGTTTTATATGTGTTCCTAGAGAAAACTAAGTTGAAAGATGATAGTATCAATGATGCGGACTGGGTCCGTGATCTGAGGTTTATCCTCATTGCCGCATAGAAGAATTATGTCCTTGATGCACCGCTAGGTGACAGGCCTATTGCAGGAGCAGATGTAGACGTTATGAACGTTTGGCTAGCTCAATATGATGACTACTTGATAGTTTAGTGCACCATGCTTAATGACTTAGAATCGGGACTTCAAAGACGTTTTGAATGTCATGGACCATATGAGATGTTCCAGGAGTTGAAGTTAATATTTCAAGCAAATACCTGAGTTGAGAGATATGAAGTCTCCAACAAGTTCTACAGCTAAAAGATGGAGGAGAATAGCTCAAGCAGTGAGCATTTGCTCAGATTGTCTGGGTACTACAATCGCTTGAATCAAGTGGGAGTTAATCTTCCAGATAAGATAGTGATTAACAGAGTTCTCTAGTCACTATCACCAAGTTAGTAGAACTTCGTGATGAACTATAGTATGCAAGGGATGACGAAAACGATTCCCAAGCTTTTCATGATGATGAAATCGATGAAGGTAGAAATCAAGAAAGAGCATCAAGTGTTGATGATTGACAAGACCACCAGTTTCAAGAAAAGGGCGATAAGAAAGGGAACTTCATGTAGAATGGCAAGCAAGTTGTCACTTTTGTGAAGAAGCCCAAAGCTAGACGAAAGCCTGAAACTAAGTGCTTCTACTGCAAGGAAATGGTCACTGGAAGCGGAAATTCCTTGAATATTTGGTGGATAAGAAGGATGGCAAAGTTAACAAGGGTATATTTGATATACAGGTTATTGATGTGTAACTTACTAGTGTTTATAGTAGCCCCTGGGTATTTGATACTTGTTTAGTTGCTAAAAATTAGTAACTCAAACAGAGTTACGTATCAAAAGCAGAGACTAGTTGAGGGTGAAGTGACGATGTGTGTTGGAAGTGGTTCCAAGATTGATATAATCATCATCGCACACTCCCTACACTTTCGGGATTGGTGTTAAACCTAAATAAATGTTATTTGGCGTTGGCGTTGAGCATGAATATGATTTGATCATGTTTATTGCAATACGGTTATTCATTTAAAGTCAGAGAATAATTGTTGTTCTGTTTACATGAATAAAACCTTCAATGGTCATACACCCAATGAAAATAGTTTGTTGGATCTCGATCGTAGTGATACACATATTCATAATATTGATGCCAAAAGATGCAAAGTTAATAATGATAGTGCAACTTATTTGTGGCACTATCGTTTGGGTCATATCGGTGTAAAGCGCATGAAGAAACTCCATAAAGATGGATTTTCGGAATCACTTGGTTATGAATCATTTGATGCTTGTGAACCGTGCCTTTTGGGCAAGATGACTAAAACTCCGCTCTCCTAACAATGGAACGAAGCTCTCGACTTGTTGGAAATAATACATACCGATGTATGCGCACCAATGAGTATTAAGGATCGTGGCGGGTATCGTTATTTTCTGACCTTCACAGATGATTTGAGCAGATATGGGTATATCTACTTGATGAAACATAAGTATGAAACAGTTGAAAGGTTCAAAGAGTTTCAGAGTGAAGTGGAAAATCAGCGTAACAAGAAAATAAAGTTTCTGCGATCTGATCGTGGAGCTGAATATTTGAGTTACGAGTTTGGCCTTCAGTTAAAATAATGTGGAATAGTTTCACAAAACTCATGCCACTTGGAAAACCATAGCGTAACGGTGTGTCCGAACGTCATAAGCGCACTTTATTTGATATGGTGCGATCAATGATGTCTCTTACCGATTTACCAATATCATTTTGGAGTTATGCATTAGAGACAGTTGTATTCACTTTAAATAGGGCACCATCAAAATCCGTTGAGACGACGCCTTATGAACTGTGGTTTGGCAAGAAACCAAAGTTGTCGTTTCTTAAAGTTTGGGGCCAAAGGAAAGTTTCAACCTGATAAGCTCGAACCGAAATCGGAGAAGTGCGTCTTCATAGAATAGCCAAAGGAAACTATTGATTACACCTTCTATCATAGATCCGAAGGTAAGATATCCGTTGCTAAGATGGATCCTTTCTAGAGAAGTAGTTTCTCTCGAAAGAAGTGAGTGGGAGGAAAGTAGAACTTGATAAGGTAATTGTACCTTCTCCCAAATTGGAAAGTAGTTCATCACAGAAATCAGTTCCAGTGATTCCTACACCAATTAGTGAGGAAGCTAATGACGATGATCATGAAACTTCAAATTAAGTTACTACAGAACCTCGTAGGTCTTCCAAAGTACAGTCCGCACCAGAGTGGTATGGTAATCCTATTCTGGAAGTCATGTTACTAGACCATGATGAACCTATGAACTATGAGAAAGCGATGATGAGCCCAGATTCCACGAAATGGCTTGAAGACCATGAAATCTGAGATGTGATCCATGTATGAGAACAAAGTGTGGACTTTTGTGGAGTTGCCCGATGATCGGCAAGCCATATTGTATAAATGGATCTTCAAGAGGAAGACAGACGTTGATAGTAGTGTTACTATCTACAAAGCTCGACTTGTCGCAAGAAGTTTTTTCAATAAGTTCAAGGTGTTGAATACGATGAGATTTTCTCACACGTATCGATGCTTAAGTCTATCCAAATCATGTTAGCAATTGCCATATTTTATGAAATTTGGCAAATGGATATGAAAACTGCATTCCTTAATGGATTTATTAAAGAAGAGTTGTATATGATACAACCAGAAGGTTTTGTCAATCCTAAAGGGTCTAACAAAGTGAACAAGCTCCAGTGATCCATCTATGGACGGGTGCAACATCTCGGAGTTGGAATATACGCTTTGATGAGTTGATCAAAGCATATAGTTTTATACAGACTTGCGGTGAATCCTATATTTACAGGAAAGTGAGTGGGAGCACTACAACATTTCTGATAAATTATATGTGAATGACATATTGTTGAAAAGAAATAATGTAGAATCTTCTGGAAAGCATAAAGGAGTATTTGAACGGAGTTTTTCAAAGAAAGACCTCGGTGAAGCTGCTTACACATTGAGCATCAAGATCTATAGAGATAGATCAAGACGCTTGATAAGATCTTTCAATGAGTACATACCTTGATAAGATTTTGAAGTAATTCAAAATGGAACAGTCAAAGAAGGATTTCTTGCCTGTGTTGCAAGGTGTGAAGTTGAGTAAGACTCAAACCCGACTATGGCAGAAAATAGAAAGAGAATGAAAAGTCATTCCCTATGCCTCAGTCATAGGTTCTATAAAGTATGCTATGCTGTGTACCAGACCTATTGTATACCTTGCTTTGAGTTCGACAAGGGAGTACAATTTTGATCTAAGAGTAGATCACTGGACATCGGTCAAGAATATCCTTAGTGAGGACTAAGGAAATATTTCTCGATTATGGAGGTGATAAAAGAGCCCGTCGTAAAGAGTTACACCGGTGCAAGCTTTTACACCGATCCAGATGACTCTAAGTCTCAATCTGGATACATATTTAAAGTGGGAGCAATTAGCTAGAGTAGCTCCATGCAGAGCATTGTAGACATAGAATATTTGCAAAATACATATGGCTCTGAATGTGATAGACCCGTTGACTAAACTTCTCTCACGAGCAAAACATGATCATACCTTAGTACTCTTTGGGTGTTAATCACATAGAGATGTGAACTAGATTATTGACTCTAGTAAATCCTTCGGGTGTTGGTCACATGACGATGTGAACTATGGGTATTAATCACATATAGATGTGAATATTGGTGTTGAATCACATGGCGATGTGAACTAGATTATTGACTCTAGTGCAAGTGAAAGACTGAAGGAAATATGCCCTAGAGGCAATAATAAAGTTATTATTTATTTCCTTATTTCATGATAAATGTTTATTATTCATGCTAGAATTGTATTAACCGGAAACATAATACATGTGTGAATACATAGACAAACATAGTGTCACTAGTATGCCTCTACTTGACTAGCTCGTTAATCAAAGGTGGTTAAGTTTCCTAACCATAGACATGAGTTGTCATTTGATTAACGGGATCACATCATTAGGAGAATGATGTGATTGACTTGACCCATTCCGTTAGCTTAGCACTTGATCGTTTAGTATGTTGTTATTGCTTTCTTCATGACTTATACATGTTCCTATGACTATGATATTATGCAACTCCCCTTTACCGGAGGAACACTTCGTGTGCTACCAAACGTCACAACATAACTGGGTGATTATAAAGGTGCTCTACAGGTGTCTCCGAAGGTACTTGTTGAGTTGGCGTATTTCGAGATTAGGATTTGTCACTTCGATTGTTGGAGAGGTATCTCTGCGCCCTCTCGGTAATGCACATCACTATAAGCCTTGCAAGCAATGTGACTAATGAGTTAGTTGCAGGATGATGCATTACATAACGAGTAAAGAGACTTGTCGGTAACGAGATTGAACTAGGTATTGAGATACCGACGATCGAATCTCGGGCAAGTAACATACCGATGACAAAGGGAACAATGTATGCTGTTATGCGGTTTGACCGATAAAGATCTTCGTAGAATATGTGGGAGGCAATATGAGCATCCAGGTTCTGCTATCGGTTATTGACCGGAGATGTGTCTCGGTCATGTCTACATAGTTCTCGAATGGGTCCGCACGCTTAACGTTGTTGACGATTTATATTATGAGTTTATGTGTTTTGATGTACCGAAGGTAGTTTGGAGTCCAGGATGAGATCAGGGACATGATGAGGAGTCTCGAAATGGCTGAGACGTAAATCAATATATTAGACGACTATATTCGGACATCAGAAAGGTCCCGAGTGATTTGGGTATTTTCGGAGTACCGGGGAGTTACGGGAATTCACCGGGAGAAGTATTGAGCCTTATTGGGCCATACAGGAATAGAGGAGAGAGGCTAAAAGGAAGAAGGCGCGCGCCCCCCCTCTGGTTTGAATTGTACAAGGGGTGCAGCCCCCTTTTCCTTCTCCCTCCCCCCTCTTACCTTCTCTCCTACTCCGGAAAGGAAAGGGGAATCCTACTAGGACTTGGGAGTCCTAGTAGGACTCCCCACACTTGGTGCGCCCCCTCTAGGGCTGGCCTCTCCCTCCCTCCTTTATATACGAGGGCAGGGGGGCACCTCTAGACACAACAATTGATCATTGATATCTTAGCCGTGTGCGGTGACCATATTCCACCTCGGTAATATCATAGCGGTGCTTAGGCGAAGCCCTGTGTCGGTAGCATCATCAACACCATCACGCCGTCGTGCTGACGGAACTCTCCCGCAATGCTTTGCTGGATCGGAGTTCGTGGGACGTCATCGAGTTGAACGTGTTCAGAATTCGGAGGTGCCATGTGTTCGGTACTTGGATCTTCCGCTTTTGGTCTACAAGGGTATGTGGACAACACTCTCCCCTCTCGTTGCTATGCATCACCATGATCTTGTGTGTGCGTAGGAAAATTTTGAAATTACTACGTTCCCCAACAAAAATTATCATTGGCTATAGCAACCATGTGTCAGCAGCACCAAAGGACATATGTCAACCTCCCAATGGACAGGAGGCACCTATGATACGTCGACATGTGGCAAGGCCCAACAGCGGCCCATTTAGGTTAAAAAGGCTGGCCCAGTCAAAATTAGCGGGCCGACCCATTAACGGCCTACTTGCAGACGACCCATTCGCAGTTAAGGCCCGTACGACTAGTGTCAAATCGGCTCGTCCTAAACTTGTCATCATCGCGGCCCATGGTGATACGTCCATTTTGCATAATGCTTTTATATCGATATTTATTGCATTATGGGCTATTACTACACATTATGTCACAATACTTATGCCTTTTCTCTCTTATTTTATAAGGTTTACATGAAGAGGGAGAATGTCGCCGGCAGGAATTCTGGGCTGGAAAAGGAGCAAATATTGGAGACCTATTCTGCACAACTCCAAAAGTCCTGAAACTCCACGAAAGTCAGTTTTGGAATATATTAAAAATATTGGGCGAAGAAAGCACCAGAGGGGGGCCACCCACCAGCCATGAGGGTGGAGGGCGCGCCCTAACCCCCTGGGCGCGCCCCCTGCCTCGTGGGCCACCTGGCAGGCCTCCGATGCCCATCTTCTGCTATATGGTGTCTTTTGCCCTAAAAAAATCACAAGGAAGCTTTCGGGAAGAAGCGCCGCCGTCTCGAGGCGGAACCTGGGCAGAACCAATCTAGGGCTCCGGTGTAGCTGTTCTGCCGGGGAAACATCCCTCCAGGAGGGGGAAATCATCGCCATCATCTTCACCATCGATGCTCTCAACAAGAGGGGGTCAACATCCATCAACATCTTCACCAGCACCATCTCCTTTCAAACCCTAGTTCATCTCTTGTATCTGATCTTTGTCTCAAAACCTTAGATTGGTACCTGTGGGTTGCTAGTAGTGTTGATTACTCCTTGTAGTTGATGCTAGTTGGTTTATTCGGTGGAAGATCATATGTTCAGATCCTTAATGCCATTCAATACCCCTCTGATTATGAACATGAATATGATTTGTGAGTAGTTACGTTTGTTCCTGAGGACATGGGAGAAGTCTTGTTATAAGTAGTCATGTGAATTTGGTATTCGTTCGATATTTTGATGAGATGTATGTTGTCTATCCTCTAGTGGTGTTACGTGAACGTCGACTAAATGAAACTTCACCATGATTTGGGCCTAGGGGAAGGCATTTGGAAGTAATAAGTAGATGATGGGTTGCTAGAGTGACAGAAGCTTAAACCCTAGTTTATGCGTTGCTTCGTAAGGGGCTGATTTGGATCCATATGTTTCATGCTATGGTTAGGCTTACCTTAATTCTTCTTTCATAGTTGCGGATGCTTGCGAGAGGGGTTAATCATAAGTGCGATGCTTGTCCAAGGAAGGGAAATACCCAAGCACTGGTCCACCCACATATCAAATTATCAAAGTAACGAACGCGAATCATGTGAGCATGATGAAAACTAGCTTGATAGAAATTCCCATGTGTCCTCGGGAGCGCTTTGCTTAAGAGTTTGTCCAGGCTTGTCCTTTGCTACCAAAAGGATTGGGCCACCTTGATGCACGTTGTTTACTTTTGTTACTTGTTACCCGTTACGAATTATCTTATCACAAAACTATCTGTTACCGATAATTTCAGTGCTTGCAGAGCCTTACTGAAAACCGCTTGTCATTTCCTTCTGCTCCTCGTTGGGTTCGACACTCTTACTTATCGAAAGGACTATGATAGATCCCCTATACTTGTGGGTCATCAAGACTCTTTTCTGGCGCCATTGTCGGGGAGTGAAGCGCCTTTGGTAGGTGGAATTTGGTAAGGAAACATTTATATAGTGCGCTGAAATTTACGGTCACTTGTTACTATGGAAAATAATCCTTTGAGGGGCTTGTTTGGGGTATCTTCACGCCGACCATAAGAGCAAAGAGTTGCTCCTCAACCTACTAAACCTACTGTAAATATTTACTTTGAAATTCCTTTGGGTATGATAGAGAAACTGCTAGCTAATCCTTTTACAAGAGATGGAACATTACATCCCAATATGCACCTAATCTATGCAGATGAAGTTTGTGGATTATTTAACCTTGTAGGTATGCCCAAGGATGTTATCAAGAAGAAAGTATTCCCTTTATCTTTGAAGGGAAAGGCATTAACATGGTTTAGGCTGTGTGATGATATTGGATCATGGAACTACAACCGATTGAAATTGGAATTTCATCAGAAGTTTTATCCTATGCATCTGGTTCATCATGATCGTAATTATATTTATAATTGTTGGCCTCGCGAAGGAGAAAGTATTGCTCAAGATTGGGGGAGGCTTAAGTCAATGTTATATTCATACCCCAATCATGAGCTCTCAATAGAAATTATTATTCAGAATTTTTATACTCGGCTTTCTCTTAATAATCGCTCCATGCTCGATACTTCGTGTACTAGTTCTTTTATGATGAAGACTATTGAATTCAAATTGGATTTATTGGAAAGAATTAAATGCAACTCTGAAGATTGGGAACTCGACGAAGGTAAGGAGTCGGGTATAACACCTAAGTTTGATTGTGTTAAATCTTTTATGGATACCGATGCTTTTTGTGAATTTAGCACTAAATATGGACTTGACTCTAAGATAGTAGCTTCTTTCTGTGAATCATTTGCTACTCATGTTGATCTCCCTAAGGAGAAGTGGTTTAAATATCATCCTCCCATTGAAGTGAAAGTAGTAGAACCTATTAAAGTTGAAGAAAAGACTATTAATTATAATGATGATCCTATTGTTCCTACTGCTTATATTGAGAAACCACCTTTCCCTGTTAGAATAAAGGATCATGCTAAAGCTTCAACTGTGGTTCGTAAGGGTAATACTAGAACACCTACACCCCCTGAGCAAATTAAAGTTGAACCTAGTATTGCTATGGTTAAAGATCTCTTGTTCATAAAAATTGATGGGCATGTTATTTACTTCTGTGATGAAGCTGCTAGAATTGCTAGACTCAATACTAAAAATAAAAATAGACCTGTTGTTGGCATGCCTGTTGTTTTTGTTAAAATAGGAGATCATTGTTATCATGGTGTCGGGGAAACCGATCATCTATGGGGTCACAAGGATCCCTTCTACGTTCGGCGAGGGGGTTAGTTGCACGAAGAGCAGGTCGAGCCGTTAGCACATAGAGGATTTTTATCCAGGTTCAGGCCGCAAGGATGCGTAATACCCTAGTCCTGCTTTATCTTGTTATATGTGTGTTCTTGAGCTCTTGAACTAGCTACGATACACGCTTTGTCCAAAAGTTCGAATCCCCTCTCTATGCGCCTCGAGCCTCCTTTTATACACAAAGGGGTCGTCAAAGTGGCACACAGGAGGTGGCAAGCTACAATGATACGAACTTATCATTCGGTCAATGTAGGACAAGCGCATTTAATGCGTTGCTTAAGTATCCTCTCGCTTTATTGGGGACGGCAACAGAGGCCATCTCATCCTTCGTCGCTCTTCCTCGCCTCGCCACGCGTCCTGGCCGACGAGGCACGCAGCACCACGCTGGCCAACCAGTTGCTGTGTTGGTGAAAAGGTATGCTTCCACGAAGATCTGCATGCCGCCATGCAGGCGCTTGCTTAGCTGGCATGCTTATCGTCGCACTGGAGTGGTGGTGAAGTGGAGAAACCCTACCAGGCGCGGGTCTGGCCGCGGGCCAGCGATCATCCCCGGCAAGGCTTGCCGGGGGCCTTGGAGTTGTCCCCGCAAGGGTCTTGCCGGGGGTCTGATACGTCTCCAACGTGTCTATAATTTTTGATTGTTCCATGCTATTATATTACCCCTTTTGGATGTTTATGGGCTTTATTTTACACATTTATATCATTTTTGGGACTAACCTACTAACCGGAGGCCCACCCGTATTGTTTTTTTTTTTGCCTATTTCAAGATTTCAAGAAAAGGAATATCAAATGAAGTCCAAACGGAATGAAACCTTCGGGAGCGTGATTTTTGGAACGAACGTGATCCAGAGGACTTGGATTGCAAGTCAAGAAGCAGCCGAGGCCTCCAAAAGATAGGAGGGCGCACCCCCTATAGGGCGCTACCGTCCTCGTGGGCCCCTCGGCGTCCACCGACGTACTTCTTCCTCCTATATAAGCCTACGTACCCCGAAAACATCCAGGGAGCCAATGAAACACAATTTCCACCACCGTGACCTTCTGTATCTGCGAGATCTCATCTTGGAGCCTTCGCCGGCACTCTGCCAGAGGGGGAATCGACCATGGAGGCTTCTACATCAACATCCTTGCCCCTCCGATGAGTTGTGAGTAGTTTACCGCAGACCTACGGGTCCATAGTTATTAGCTAGATGGCTTCTTCTCTCTTTTTGGATTTCAATACAATGTTCTCCCCCTCTCTTATGGAGATCTATTCGATGTAAACTCTTTTTGCGGTGTGTTTGTCGAGATCCGATGAATTGTGGGTTTATGATCAAGTTTATCTATGAATAATATTTGAATCTTCTCTGAATTCTTTTATGTATGATTGAGTTATCTTTGCAAGTCTCTTCGAACTATCAGTTTGGTTTGGCCTACTAGATTGATCTTTCTTGCCATGGGAGAAGTGCTTAGCTTTGAGTTCAATCTTGCGGTGTCCTTTCCCAAAGGATGCTAGGGCAGCAAGGCACGATTGTATTGTTCCCATCGAGGATAACAAGATGGGGTTTATATCATATTGCTTGAGTTTATCCCTCTACATCATGTCATCTTGCTTAATGCGTTACTCTGTTCTTATGAACTTAATTCTCTAGATGCAGGCAGGAGTCGGTCGATGTGTGGAGTAATAGTAGTAGATGCATGCAGGCAGGAGTCGGTCTACTTGTCACGGACGTGATGCCTATATACATGATCATGCCTAGATAATCTCATAATTATTCGCTCAATTGCTCGACAGTAATTTGTTCACCCACCGTAATACTTATGCTATCTTGAGAGAAGCCACTAGTGAAACCTATGGCCCCCGGGTCTATCTCTTATCATATTTGCTTTCAATCTACTTTTATTTTCATATTTACTTTTTGCATCTATATTATAAAATACCAAAAATATATTTATCTTATCATACTATCTCTATTAGATCTCACTTTCGCAAGTGGCCGTGAAGAGATTGACAACCCCTTTATTGCGTTGGTTGCGAGTTTTTTGTTTGTTTGTGTAGGTGCGTGGGACTTTTGAGGAGCCTCCTACTAGATTGATACCTTGGTTCTCAAAAACTGAGGGAAATACTTACGCTACTATTGCTGCATCACCTTTCCTCTTCAAGGAAAACAAACGCAAGCTCAAGACGTAGCAAGAAGGATTTCTGGCGCCATTGCCGGGGAGGTCTTCGCTCAAGTCAAGACATACCAAGTACCCATCACAAACCCATCTCCCTTGCATTTACATTATTTGCCATTTGCCTCTCGTTTTCCTCTCCCCCACTTCAACCTTGCCGTTTTATTCGCCCTCTCTTTCCCAATCTCCTCCTCTCTCTTTCGCTTGCCTTTTTCTGTTTGCTTGTGTGTTGGATTACTTGTTGCCATGGCGCAAGATAATACCAAACTGTGTGATTTCTCGAATACCAATAATAATGATTTCCTTAGTACTCCGATTGCTCCTGTTAATGATGTTGAGTCTTGTGAAATCAATACCGCTTTGCTGAATCTTGTTATGAAAGATCAATTCGCCGGCCTTCCTACTGAAGATGCCGCTACTCATCTAAACAACTTTGTTGATTTGTGTGATATGCAAAAGAAGAAAGATACGGATAACAATATTATCAAATTGAAGTTATTCCCGTTTTCACTTAGAGATCGTGCTAAAGTTTGGTTTTCGTCTTTGCCTAAAAATAGTATTGATTCTTGGAACGAGTGCAAAGATGCTTTTATCTCTAAGTATTTCCCCCCGCTAAGATTATCACTCTTAGGAATGATATTATGAATTTTAAACAACTTGATCATGAGCATGTTGCCCAATCTTGGGAAGGAATGAAATTGATGCTTCACAATTGCCCTACTCATGGTTTGAATTTATGGATGATCATACAAAAATTTTATGCCGGTTTGAACTTTGCTTCTAGAAATCTCTTAGACTCGGCCGCGGGAGGCACGTTTATGGAAATCACGTTAGGAGATGCTACAAAACTTCTTGATAATATTATGGCTAATTATTCTCAATGGCACACCAAAAGATCTTCTAGTAAAAAAGTGCATGCTATAGAAGAAATCAATGTTTTGAGTGGAAAGATGGATGAACTTATGAAGTTGTTTGCTACTAAAAATACTCCTCTTGATCCCAATGATATGCCTCTGTCTAATTTGATTGAGAATAATAATGAATCTATGGATGTGAATTTTGTTGGTAGGAATAGTTTTGGAAACAATGCTTATAGAGGAAACTTTAATGCTAGACCGTTCCCTAGTAATTCCTCTAATAATTATGGAAATTCCTACAATAATTCTTATGGTAATTTTAATAAGATGCCCTCTGATTTTGAGAATAGTGTGAAAGAATTTATGATTTCTCAAAAGAATTTTAATGCTTTGCTTGAAGAAAAATTGCTCAAAGTTGATGATTTGGCTAGGAACGTTGATAGACTTTCGCTTGATGTTGATTCTCTTAAACTTAGATCTTCTTCTCCTAAGCATGATATCAATGAGTCTCTCAAAGCAATGAGAATTTCCATTGATGAGTGCAAGGAAAGAACCCGTAGATTGCGTGCTAAGAAATATAACTTTTTAAAGGCGTGTTCTTCTAGTTTTCATGAAAATAATGATGAAGTTCTTAAAGTTATTGATGCATCTCCTATTAGATCTATGTTTTGCAATACGAATCTTGATAATTATGGGACTGATGATGAGTCAACTTTACCTAGAAGGCGTCCCAAGAATTCGGAGTTTTTAGATCTTGATGCTAAATTTGGTAAAAGTGGGATTGGAGAGGTCACAACTTTAAATAGTATTGAACCCACTATCTCGGATTTCAGGGAATTTGATTATGATAATTGTTCTTTAGAAGGTTGTATTTCCTTGTTGCAATCCATTGTTAATTCTCCTCATGCTTACAGTCAAAATAAAGCTTTTACCAAACATATTGTTGATGCCCTGATGCAATCTTATGATGAAAAATTTAATTTGGAGGTTTCTATACCTAGAAAACTTAATGATAAGTGGGAACCTACTATAAAGATTAGAATTAAAGATCATGAGTGTTTTGCTTTGTGTGATTTGGGTGCTAGTGTTTCCACGATTCCGAAAACTTTATGTGATATTCTAGGTTTCCATGATCTTGATGATTGCTCTTTAAATTTGCACCTTGCGGATTCCACCATTAAAAAGCCAATGGGAAGGATCAATGATGTTCTCATTATTGCAAATAGAAATTTGGTGCCCGTAGATTTTATCGTTCTTGATATAGATTGCAATCTTTCTTGCCCTATTATTCTTGCTAGACCTTTCCTTAGAACGATTAGCGCGATTATTGATATGAAGGAAGGGAATATTAGATTCCAATTTCCATTAAAGAAAGGCATGGAGCACTTTCCAAGAAAGAAAGTCAAATTACCTTATGAATCTATCATGCGGGCTATTTATGAATTTAGTGCCAAAGATGGCACTCGTTAGATCTATCTTCGCTTTTATGCCTAGCTAGGGGCGTTAAATGATAGCGCTAGTTGGGAGGCAACCCAATTTTCTTTGTGTTTTTTGTTTTTATTCCTGTTTAGTAATAAATCTTGCATATACCTTCTGTTTAGATGTGTTTTTATCTTTTAATTAGTGTTTGTGCCAAGTAGAACCTATAGGATAACCTATGATGATAGTTGATTTGATTCTGCTGAAAAACAGAAACTTTGCACGCACGATTTTAGTTTTGTTAAATCAAAGAAACGTGATTTTGCGTTTATTCTTTTTGCTGCTGATCAATAAACAAATTGTCCAGGACTTCCTATTTTGGTAGGATTTTTAGAGTTCCATAAGTTTGCGTTAGTTACAGATTTCTACAGACTGTTCTGTTTTTGACAGATTCTGTTTTTGTGTGTTATTTGCTTATTTCGACGCATCTATGGCTAGTAAATTAGTTTATAAACCATAGAGAAGTTGGATTACAGTAGGTTTAACACCAAAATAAATAAAGAATGAGTTCATTACAGCTAGGGGCGAGTTCTTTGTTTGTTTGTGTAGGTGCGTGGGACTTTTGAGGAGCCTCCTACTGGATTGATACCTTGGTTCTCAAAAATCGAGGGAAATACTTACGCTACTATTGTTGCATCACCCTTTCCTTTTCAAAGAAAACGAACGCAAGCTCAAGATGTAGCAGGGTCTTCGTCTTCTGATCCCACGTGGATTCGTGGGTCGCCAATCTTTGTGAGGGGCTGCATGCTACCAGTCATGCACTCTCCAAACCTTGGTCTTTAACATTGTCGATGGTGTCAGAGCTCTCACCCACAAGGGTGGTGGCCCTGCTGGTCTCTTCGCAAGCTGCCCCGGCAAGGAGCTTGCTAGGGGCCTCGTAGGTCACCTCGGCAAGGCTTGTTGCCGGGCATGGCCCTGCTCTCCTCTCGCTGCTTGCTACTCTAAGCATCCATCTTCATATTCTTTGTACCTGTCCTGCCTCCTGCCGTCCTTCTCTGCTTCGCCAAACCTTGCTGAAGGCGTGGCTGCCACCGTCCGTGCACAAGTAAGGGGTACAGAAGTACCCATACTTTTGTACACCAAGAGGAGCCCCCGGGCCTGGGCTACACATAAGCACAAGGCATAGTTGGGCCAGGCCCAAAGCAGTGCGTGGGCGGGTGTGACAGAGGCGAATCGCCACGATCTTTCTGTCAGTTGCGCTTCCCCACAACTCGTGTTGAGTGCGTGACGTGGGGGTCGTGCGTGGGATGGCCTCAACATGTTCGTGTCACCTTGCATTGGATAGCAAAGAGGTGGACTGTGCTTCCCTTATCAAAAAGGAAGGAATCTGCAGGGGCGCTACTCATTTACTAAGTGGACTTGGGTCGTAGCTTGCATGGCACCGCACCCCACGATCATGGGGTGGAAATTGGTCGCCCCACCTGTCCTCACGCCTCCTTCCGCTTCGTCATGTACCCTCCATGCATTGGGAAGGGCAGGTGGCGGGCGCGGAGGACGTGGGTATTAATGCCTAGGCGGAAAATCTGGCATTTGTGGATTGGGGGAGCGGGTTGGTTACGGTTCCCCGTGCTTCAAGAGGCCGCATTGGCCATGCGGGGCGGCCGCCCCTAGGGCTGGGTGGCCAGGCCCCGGCCTTGCTCCTCTATAAATGGGGGAGAGGGACGGTGCTTCTCCACACTCGCCCTCCTCTCTCCCTCTTGCTCGTCATCTCCTTCTGACTCACTATGGTGAAAGGGCGTGCCAGCGCTTCGGTGGCGGCGACGAGGACTTCTGCTCGACAGTGCATCCCTCATCCTCCGGAGCCTCCGGTGGCAGAACCCGTCGCGAGGGGAAGAGGAAGGGGACGAGGCCGAGGTCGTCGCGTTGCTCAGGAAGGAGGTGGATGGGGCGGTATCCCAGCCTCGCCTCCGCCGGCGGCCCCCCTCTAGTGGGTGGCCACATCGGGGACCATCCCTACGAGTTCTTCATCTGGCTGTATAGGCCTGTACGCAGTCGCCTCTGGCTCCTGACCCCGTTTGCCCGGGTGATGGAGGAGGAGGCCCGGCGGTTCTTACGGTTTCACATGAGGGGCTGCAGGAACGGCAGCATACGGGCTGGCGTTGACTTTCCTTGCCCTCACGTCATGTATCTTCGTCAGGGGTGGAAGACCTTTTCACGTGCCCATAGCTTGATGGAGGGACAGGTTCTCCATTTTAAGTTAATGGAGAGCGGCCTGCTCTCCATCAAGGTCTTTGGGAACTCTGGAATTCGCCTAGGGTGCTGCGTGGAGAGCTCCACTGACGACGAAAGCTCCTCCTCGAGCGACAACGGCGAGGAGGACAGCACCAGTGACAACGACGGTAGCGGGCGGGAGGATGGCGGCTCCGACTCCGGCTGACCGCCAATGGCCGCACCATCGTCTGGCCCGCTCCCTCCCCCAGCAAAACACCTTGCCGGGGGCTTCATCATGCTATCCCTGGCGACGTTGGATGGCGGGCTTCCTCGTCAAGCTCTCCATTTCCCAATTCCCCATGCCCGTCATCTTGCACGGCCTGCCGTGCTTGGTGAGGAATGGGGCAAGAACGGGGATTATAGGACACTTATCTTTTTTTTCAAATATGTAGGTATTTGCCAAATCTTAACTTTCTAGGAAATGTACTCTACCGAGCCCATGCTTATGTTCTGTAATATCTGTACTTGCATCAGCATATCAATGAAAAAGACGAGCTTTCTCTGGGAACTCATGCACGTGTACGTTTGTGCAGAGGCAAAATGCCCCTTTAATGAAAATAAATGAGTCTCCCCGGCAAGCTACCTTGTCGGTGCTCCTGTGCCTGCCAGAGAATCACATCTGCCGGGTTACAGGCGCAGGGTCCAACCCCCTGCCAAACTCTTCTTTTGCCCATGGTTACTGCAACTACCCCGACCGAAGCCGCGTTCGAGTTGGGGATGTGAGCACCCAAGTCTAGACAGAGTGGCGAGGTTTTCTAATGCGCAAGTCACAAATTACGAACATGAATGGGCAGGGGAGGAACTTTATCTGATTAAGCTGTTGATGGAGACGCCACGCCAAGCAGTCTTCTCAATCTCTTGCCAGGGTGTTGTTACTGCGGCCGGAGGGAAGAGAGGACAGGGGCATGGAGTCTTGGCGGTTTCCCAACACCTGTTAGAATCTAAGGTAACGCAATATCCTGGACAAGTACACATGCATACATATACGTATATAGACATGGAAACTAGCAGGAAACTATACGTGCTAAAAACTGTCTAGTTGCACGCAGGGTTTGCGCCTGGCTTTGTACATAGGGTTACATGCCTGGCCGGCAAGGCTAGTACAAAAGGTGGTTGCCGGAGCTCCCGGCAACCGCGCCCTATGGGTAAAACTTGCGAAGATGCTCGATATTTCAGGAGTTGCTCACTGGAATGCCATCTCCGATCTCCGGGCGAACTGCGCCGGGCCTGGTGACTCGTATTACCCGATAGGGGCCTTCCCACTTTGGCGTCAGCTTGTTTGAATTCTTGGCGGACTGAACACGCCGAAGAACAAGGTCGCCTTCCTCAAGGCTTCGGGCATGTATCATGCGGCTATGATAGCGGCGCAAGGCTTGCTGGTAGCGAGCAGCTCGCACAGCAGCTCAAAGATGATCTTCCTCAAGGAGCGTTGCATCATTTTGGCGCAACTGCTCTTGCTCACGCTCATCATAAGTGAGCACTTGAGGTGACCCGTATATGAGTTCAGTGGGGAGAACTGCTTCTGCCCGTAAACCAGGGCAAAGGGTGTCTGGACAGTGGCTCGATTTGGTGTCGTTCTGATTGACCAAAGAACCATTGGCAACTCATCAATCCAGCGCCTTCCACACTTGCACAGCTTGTCGAAGGTTCTTGTTTTGAGTCCTCACAATACTTCAGCATTTGCCCTTTCCGCTTGGCCATCGCTCCTTGGATGAGCAACATAAGCAAATCATACCTTGTTGCCAAGGTTGTGGATATACTGCATGAAGGTGCGGCTCGTGAACTGTCAGGACCCCGATACTAAGTCACACCGATCTAGCATGTAACACATCATATCACTTTGTGGCCTCACGCACGGTATTCCCACAGGTGCCACCTCACCTGGCCCGGGACCGTTTGCACCTTTTCGCTCACATATATGATAGTGTCGCTAGCATCCATATGACAAAGAACCCAGGCCGACATGACTAGTCGTAAACCCAAGGTGGCACTAACTTACAGGGATAGGCATACATGACCCAACAACGAACGTGTCGATCAACAACGTATGAACCCAAGTCGTAGCAAGCTACAAGGACTTAAAGGAACAACGCGTGACATTTCCCCGAAGGGACAGACATAGGAACAAAGAAGGACACATGACGGCCAGCCTAAGTGTTCCAGAGCAGTAGAAAGCTACCATGGCTCAGTGGAAGCACTAGGAGACATTTCCCGGTAAGAGAGGCTACCAAGAATAAACAACTAGGTTGTCGGATCCCACACACACCAAGCATCTCAATAACACACACACACACACACAATATGCTCGATATGTGCAAATACAACATGGCATCACAACAAAACTCTATGACTCAGAGTATTTATTCATTAGGCTCCGAGGAGCGAGATATTACAATCGTGGGTCTGATGACCCAGCATTCAGAGCATACAAACAACGGAAGCACAACATGTCTGAGTACAGACAACTACAAATGAAAAGGGCTGAGAAGCCTGGCTATCTATAAGATCCTGCCGAGACCATAAGATCATAGCTAAGGTATCAAGCTAAACTTCGAAGTCCACGCGGAACTATTAGTGAGACTGAAGTCTCTATGCAAAAACATAACTTAAGCAAATGTGAGTACAAATGTACCCAGCAAGACTTACATCAGAACTAGCTACATATGCATCCTTATCAAGAAAGGGATGATGGGGTTTTACTGCAGCAAGCCAGCTTTGACTTAGTGGCTATCCTAAACTACGACTGCAAGTAACTCATTTGAGGTGGTGCACACGAGTCCACATATTCACCATACCAATACACCACTATGGATCCGCTCCCGTCTCCCTACGAGAACGCCATCCGTAGCACTCACGCTTATCTTGCACATTTTAGAGTATCCACTTTCACCTGTCTATGAACTATATAGGCGACCCAGAGGTCCTTTACCACGAACGCGACTATTCGAATAGATGATGTTAACCCTGTAGGGGTGTACTTCTTCACACACGCTGTCGCCACTTACCGCCATGTACACGTCATGTATCTCGGCAACCT
This sequence comes from Aegilops speltoides, assembly GCA_021437245.1. Taxonomy (NCBI): domain Eukaryota; kingdom Viridiplantae; phylum Streptophyta; class Magnoliopsida; order Poales; family Poaceae; genus Aegilops; species Aegilops speltoides. The sequence goes on along the minus strand of CM038147.1, from coordinate 340,013,852 downwards.
TCAAGCGGAAGCCTGGCGAGGGTGTCGGCCATGACCTGACTAACCATGCAAGTCTCTAGTCCAGGTTTATCGCCTATTCGGGTTCCATCCGCAAGGAGATCCGGCCGGGGTGTCTCTCACGGCCCCAAACGATGTGAGCAGGGTTCCCAAGCCCACCATCCGGGTGCCACTTGGTACACCGTGCCAGAACACCTAGTCTGTCCCAAGCCTACGTGTACCGGGTGCCACTTGGTAGACTACTAGCACTACCTACAAACACCAGAAACTAGTTGCAACTCCTGGACAGAGATCAGGCTGATTAATAAGTCGAGAGGGGCCGAGTTACCAAAACCCAATGCGTGGTAGCAACTGTTCATGGATCACAAACACAGAACTCAATTCCTGAGGACGGTTTCAATGAGACAACTCACCATGTACTCCTACATGGCCTCTCACCGCTAACTTTACCAAATTGTGTTCACACACTTAGCTCTCAACAGTAGGACATGTTCACAACTTTACAATTCATCCCTGATGAATCAGACCTGACTCAACTCTAAGCAGTAGCAGGCATGACAATCAAGCATGAATGAGTAGGCACATCAGGGCTCAAACAACTCCTACTCATGCTAGTGGGTTTCATCCATTTATTGTGGCAATGACGGTCATGCAGAGGAAAAGGGGTTCAACTACTGCAGCATGTAACAGTTGAATCGTTGTTGTCCTAATGCAGTAAAAGAGAGCAGGAGCGAGAGAGTGGGATTGTATCGGAATGAACAAGGGGGTTTTGCTTTCCTGGCACTTCTGAAGATAGTATAGTTCTTCACCGGGGTCATCGAACTCATTGTCGGAACACGTCTACTAAGAGGGGACAAACACCAGCAAACAAAGAAGAAACACAATCAATGCAATGCACAATATGATGCATGATCGTGACATGTCATTATGCTATGATTTGAGCTAATGCAACTAGCAACATGTTAAATGAAGTTGGTTCGAATCCAAGATTCAAATTCAAACTCCATATATGGATATTCAAATGCCATTTATATGATTTGTCCTAAACAACAGCTATAAGTTGTTCCAACATGCATGAAAATGGTACAGATGCATAGATTGGATTTTTCTGATCATTTTTCATATATAACTTATTTCATTTGGAGTTACGGTTCAATTACTATGAATTTTAGAAATTTTAACTATTTTCTGGAATTAATAAATCATTTCTGATTTATTTAAAATCCAGAGAAGCTTTATGACGTCAGCACTACATCATGTTGACCTCAACAGGTCAACACGGTCAGCCACAGTCAAACCTGACGCGTGGCACCCATATGTCAGCTGCACAGTGGCTAACAGGGTTTAGTTAGGGCGTCATTAGCCACTAATGACCCTGCCACATCAGCGAACGACATTTTAGCCGCCGGTGACCAAATCCCGCGGCGGTGGCTCGCCGGAGTTACTCGGGACAACGCTACAAGGCATTGCTTCACACACGGTTTGCAGCTACGGCAAGCTGGCAGTGCGGGGCATCCGATGGTGGCCGCGTGCTGCCCTGGGGTTGTGCGTAACAGCAGCGGCGACGAGCCGGGCGGCCGCCGGAGTTCGGCCAGTTGCAGGCGCGGGGCTGCAGGGTAGTTGCGAGCAAAATAAGCAGCGCAGAAGCACCTGCGGATCTCCAGGAGCGCGCTGCTGCAGCAAGGCCAAGCGGCGGTGCTCAGGAGCGAGAAGCTAGGCGGCCATGGTGGACGGCGACGCGGGGGCTTGCGTGGAAACCGCTACTGCTCGAAATCGAGCAGAAGGACAAAGGGAAAACGAAGGAAGGCTCACAGAGAGTCGAGCGGAGCCGGCAGTGAGGTCGAGGGCGCTCGGTTGCTGTGAATCAATGGCGAGGAGGTCCGATGGCTGAGGAGGAAGAAGGCGAGGTTGCAGACGACTGTGGACTTCTCTGGTCCTGTGCGTCAGCGTGGAGATGGAGAGCAGTCCTGCGGTTCTTGTGGAAGCGTCGGTGAGGCGAGTGGTGGCCGGTGGCCGCGGTGGACGGCGTCGGTGGCGACGAGCCCCACTCGGTGGTGAGAGAGAGGGATCCAGGGAAGGGGGTGAGAGCGCGGGAGAGTGAGAGAGAGAGGCAGGGAGGTGTGTGGCGCCATCTAGGCGCGTCGGGGAGAAGGCGGCAAGCAGGACGTGGCCCTGTGCGTGGCCAGCACATGGCAAGCACGCGCCCCTGTCCTTCTATCCAGGGAGGAAGACGACTGGGGGGAAGTGGCTGCTAGGCTGGGCTGGCTCTGGTGGGCTGCACAGGTAACTCCAGGTGAGCTCCTTCTCTCTCTTTTCTATTTTTGTTTCTGTTTTCTAATTTGCAATTTGTTTTTGATCCAGTTTTAAAAACCAAATCAATTTTATAAATCCTGAAAATAATCATGAGCACTTTCTGAATTATTTCAGTGGCCCACAAATAGTTCCAACATTATTTGAGCATTTAAATTATTTATAGTGTTTAAATACCCAAATTCAAATACAATATGATTTAATTCAAAAATCAAGGAATGACCTATAAATATGTTCATCATTTTTGGCAGAGGTTTTCACCTTTATCAGAAATCATGAACATTTTCAAAGGGCAGTTTGGGTTTATTGAAAATGATTTTATTTGTGCCTATTTGAATTCATTTGGTGCTAGGGTTTAAACAATCCCCATTTCAAGTTTCTTTCAAATTTAAACATGATGCAACAACCAAGCTAGACCAAGTGCAAGGTAAAGCTAGGGATGAGACAACTCACCCCCACTAAACAAGAATCTTGTCATGAGATTCAAGACGTGAGGTAAGAAGACAGAGGGGACACAAAGCTAACATGATCTTCACGATCCATATGCCCTTCTCGAGAATGCTGATTCATTGCCTCATCTTGATTTTGACGTCTTTGCTTTCGAGATCTTCATCCAACACAACAATGAGAAGAAAGGGAAACTCTAAAGAGTTGATCTTCTTGAAGATTGAGCAACTCACGATCAACTCACAAGCAGATGACGAAAGTTTGATCTAGTAGGCAAAATTCCACGCTGAAGAAGATGGTGCCTGGTTTCAAGATAGCGAGGAGGTATCTGCCACGATTCCACAACGGGGCACCTTAGGGAAGGTGACTTGCAGGATTTTTCCTGAAGTGGCAAAAAGAATTACTTATGATATCTAGATCATTGAGACTCTTTATACTAGCCTAAGACAATCACAATCGATTGTTTGAAAGAGTTCAAAGGAAAAGCATACTCAGTTTGGAAAGAAAACTAGAGTTATAAGACATCTCAGCAAACGGAAGGCACATCCCAGATGATGCGGAGGATATAACCCAGTGACTGAGCGTGCTCTCAAGAACTTGAGCATTTCCATATTCATTAAGGTTTTACCAACACCTGAGCAAAGATCTTGGTGACACTTCGTACTACCATGATGAATAGTGATGGACAATGCAGATGCAAAGACAACACCTTCACAGACTTCACCTTAGCGAGGCCAATGGGAAAAAATCTGGATGATCGACCGGGAGACATTTAGCACTCCACTTCTAATGTTCTCCTTGATGTGCTAGCGTAACCCATTCATTGATATGGTTTGATATCTAGAACATCAAGTAAAAGTTCGGACTTCCGGAGCACAAAAAATCCATAAGGAACAACTACTAGAGTAATTCCTATGAAATCCTTATGGGGAGGTGGCCAACTTCCTCAATCAAGATACTACAATAAGGCCTCATTTGGTTTCACAGGATCCCTCCGGGATCCCTGCCGATTCCCCGGGCCGAGAAACCATGGAAGAAATTATCCCCGGGCGATCCGCCAGCGCATTTGGAGGCCCATGCGATTGGGGCAGCCCTGCTCTATGCATGACTTTTCCCCGGGTGAGGATTCCACGCCCGATGAGGTCGGCGACGAAACCCTCGTCGCTCTGTCTCGCGAACGAGAGGCGGCGGCGACAAGATCGAGCGCTCCGCCCTCCTCCATCCAGCCTCCGCCATCCTCCTTCCGGAAGCGACCCCCTCCTCCTCCCCCCACCTCCCCGCTCCGCCCCTCCAGCGGGGGCGACGACGCCCATTGCGCTGCTCCTCCATGGCTTGCTGTACATGAGGCATGCAGTTATGGATGGATAAACACGCCCGACGGCCAAAGGAATCAGATGGTATATGATGGACAGGTGCGTGGCGTGCTTGATCCTCCTCCAGCTGCGTAAGCCCCAGCACCTTGCGGAAGAAGTTGCAGAAATAAATCCCCACCCCACCGAGGCACCCAAATGGTAAAGCGAATCTTCCATGTGGTTCTAATTTTGTCAAGAATATTTTGACCAGGGCCTCTCTACCCCGGGACTATCTCCCCTAGCAACCAAACATAGCCTAATGGGTCTTCCGGCTGGGTGTTTTAGCCACGGCATCCACTTTACCGGGTTATGGAGAGAACAATATTACAGCTCTTGGGAAACATTCCAACCATCATATCAGCCTAAGATTCAGATCTGGTTGGTGTTAGGATATTCCAGACTCATTAAGTCTAGAAAGGAAAATGAAAGTTTGCAACACAAATCGACGAGATGACGTTGCGAGATTCTCGGGGAATGAACTGCGATAGCAAGCTCCAAAACATGAGCTAGTTCTGCTACACACATGTGAACACGCTGTCCGAGACAGGCATGACCACATAGTAGTCTTATAATAAAAGACTACCAAGTTCAGGTTGGGAAACCATCATCAAGGATATCAAAGTCATTACATAAGGCATGCTCTTAAGAAGGAACTTCTTCTCCTTGAACAAATCAATCAGTGGCTTGGTGTGCTACAGAATACATATGGAGTGGAGGTAATTAATCTACCAAACCACAGTATACTTTGCACATGCATGACTGACTTGGGATGACTCCAAAGGAAGCAAAAACAATCTTCCTCGGATCCACAGTGGCAACTTACACCAGGTGCACGTGAATTAGAGGAAGTCAACTCTTCCATCCGAACATATGCTTCATGAATGGGACATGAAGGCAATGCTTATAAAGTTTCCAACACTAGCTTAATGTTCAACAAAATCATGGGGAGATAAGGATGTCGTCGATGGGCTCAACAACAATTCATCCAGGTTTCCATTTAGATGGAATTCCATAATTATGTGAACAAGTGATAGCATTGGTCAGACCAAAAGATGTAATGGTGTATGCTCGAGGGATCAACCACGAGTAAGCCAACATTATGAACATCGTTGGTTCTGATTTGATTTGATGACAGCCCACACTCAAATCAAAGACTAAATAAGACCATAGCTCCAACAATTGGTCACGAGGATCAATCGATGAAAATATCATCTTTCTTCAACACACACAACACAAGGATATCCCTTTGAAAATGAACTAGGTCAGGCAGTTTTTATCTTCCAACTCTCCAAGTTGTTGTTTAGCTTAACCAACTAGCTCAGGGGTATCCAACACAGAATCTTGGAGAATGGGTGCCTTACAAGAAACCAACTTGATCACGAGATCAACATATGGGTCAGGGAACAACCTGGTAATACCTCCGAGAAGATAATCGGAAAATAACGAACCACCGATATGTTATTAAGCTCGGGAGCAATCTTGCTTTCGGGGCAAGACGATGTGATCAAATAAGCAAGGGGTTGACACAACCCTAACTCATTGATTGAAGAGTGCACCAGGAAATAAGGACTAGGTAGCACAACCTACCTTAGAATGATGATTCAAGAACCAACACGCTAAGAATGAAATTGTTGTCCATTATCTGCCAATCAACAAGGTTGCTAGGAGTATTGATTTCACACATCATGATTCACTTGTCGGCATTCCGGTTGCGACAACACAGAACTGAGGAATGAATAATGAGGGCAAGAAGTATCACTGTATCAAGAGTTCATAGGGTGGTGTGCAATTCCATGATATTCTTGATATAAAGATAATAATACTCCAAGGTGGAACAGAACAGAAGCTGGATTGGCATTTTGATCTGCGGAGTACAACTACTTTGACCCAATCCTGGATATGGATGATGTTCTAGAGTTTGTTTCTCCTAGTCATTCCGAAATAGAATGGCTTGACGGACCACAAGAGTAGTAGGCATCGATTAACGAATGCACACATACTCTTGACTATCAATTGATAGACGAAGCCCGGAAGACAACTAAAATGGGACAACTCAAAAGAACATATGATTTTCTGAGTTGTGGATGCATGGATTAGCATGTCGAACGAGTTCAACATATTTCTTTCGGATAACCCATGCAGAAGGGTAGAACTGGCAGTGTCACAATATAGAAAGGAGAACTCATCGAGAGCACTCTTGCTGTGATCTTTTGGCTCAAAGAACTTTTGCCATAAGCGGTTCATAGTATTTGGAAGAAGGAAATACCACGGACCTCGAGGACTAATGCAAAGGTTACTAATAACCTGAAGGAACGAGCAAACACTAACAACATGAAGTAGGTAGACTAAATATCGGGTTCAAAACCCAGGAATAGAATACCTACCAACTAAATGGCATCACGGGATGCTTTCGAGAATGATGGCCAGAATCATCACACTGGGAACACAAATCATGGCTAGATTACTAGGTGATCCTCTAAGACACCTAGGTCATAATAATAACTCCAACATATATTTTGAGGCAATATAATACCTCAACTCACCGATTAGTGTGGTTAAACTGGCACAAAGGAACATCGGGAACGGGAGGAAGGAATTTGCAAATGCATCAGATTATTTAGAAACCTAGGATGACTCGGACATCATAACAGTTGCAAATGCTCAAAAAGATTTGAGACATCCTGCAAAAATGGTGGCGTACCACTCAACATCACAATATCGAAGTTCCGAGACAAACTATGAACACATGGAAGTAGAGACTGAACTGAGACTTGAATCCATCATTCCTATAAGTCTATGGATTAGTAACACGTGATCCTGATAAAAGAGAAGAAGCCTAGTTCCTTAACCCCGTAGGAAAGATAGGATGACTTAGATTAAAAGGACATAAGGTAAAGGAGTAAAAAGTGCCTTACGTTCCCATCCACAATCAATTCCCTTATATAACTAAAGAATTTCTAGACTCAACTTCGACCAGTTTGGCTTGGTAATCCTACTGGCGGTCAAGCTTTGATACCAAAGCTGTCAGGACCCCGATCCTAAGTCACACCGATCTAGCATGTAACACATCATATCACTTTGCGGCCTCACGCACGGTATTCCCATGGGTGCCACCTCACCTGGCCCATGACCATTTGCGCATTTTGGCTCACCTATACGATAGTGTCGCTAGCATCCATATGACAAAGAACCCGGACCGACATGACTAGTCGTAAACCCAAGGTGGCGCTAACTTACAGGGACAGGCATACATGACCCAGCAACGAATGTGTCGATCAACAACGTATGAACCCAAGTCATAGCAAGATACAAGGACTTAAAGGAACAACGCATGACATTTCCATGAAGGGACAGACACAGGAACGAAGAAGGACACATGCCGACCAGCCTAAGTGTTCCGGAGTAGTAGCAAGCTACCATGGCTCAGTGGAAGCACTAGGAGACATTGCCCGGTAAGAGAGAATACCAAGAATAAACAACTAGGTTATCGGATACCACACATACCAAGCATTTCAATAACATACACACAATATGCTCGATATGTGCAAATACAACATGGCATCACAACGAAACTCTATGACTCAGAGTATTTATTCATTAGGCTCCGAGGAGCGAGATATTACAATCATGGGTCTGATGACCCAACATTTAGAGCTTACAAACAACGGAAGCACGACATGTTTGAGTATAGACAACTACAAATGAAAAGGTCTGAGAAGCCTGACTATCCATAAGATCCTGCTGAGGGCAGAAGATCGTAGCTGAGGTATCAAGCTAAACGTCGAGGTCTACGCGGAACTACTAGTGAGACTGAAATCTCTCTGCAAAAACATAAATTAAGCAAACGTGAGTACAAATGTAACCAGCAAGACTTACATCAGAACTAGCTACATATGCATCATTATCAACAAAGGGATGATGGGGTTTAGCACCAACAATCCAACTTTGACTCGGTGGCTATCCCGAACTACAATTGCAAGTAACTCTTTTGAGGTGGTGCACACGTGTCCACATATTCACCATATCAATACACCACTATGGATCCGCTCCCGTCTCCCTACGAGAACGCCATCCATAGCACTCACACTTATCTTGCGAATTTTAGTGTATCCACTTTCACTTGTCTATGAACTGTATAGGCGACCCAGAGGGCCTTTACCACGGACGCGGCTATTCGAATAGATGATGTTAACTCTGCAGGGGTGTACTTCTTCACACACGCTCTCGCCACTTACCGCCATGTACAAATCATGTATCTCAGCAACCTTCAAGCGGAAGCCTAGCGAGGGTGTCGGCCACGACCTGACTAACCACGCAAGTCTCTAGTCCAGGTTTATCGCCTATTCGGGTTCCATTCGCAAGGAGATCCGGCCGGGGTGTCGCTCACGGCCCCAAACGATGTGAGAAGGGTTCCCAAGCCCACCATCTAGGTGCCACTTGGTACACCGTGCCACTGCACCTAGTTTGTCCCAAGCCCACCTGTAGTGGGTGCCACTTGGTAGACTACTAGCACTACCTACAAACACCAGAAACTAGTTGCAACTCCTGGACAGAGATCATGCTGATTAATAAGTCGAGAGGGGTCGAGTTACTAGAACCCAATGTGTGGTAGCAACTGTTCATGGATCACAAACACAGAACTCAGTTCCAGAGGACGGTTTCAATGAGACAACCCACCACGTATTCCTACATGGCCTCTCACCGCTACCTTTACCAAATCGTGTTCACACACTTAGCTCTCAACAGCAGGACATGTTCACGACTTTCCAATTCATCCATGATGAATCAGATCTGACTCAACTCTAAACAGCAGCAGGCATGACAATCAAGCATGAATGAGTAGGCACATCAGGGCTCAAACAACTCCTACTCATGCTTGTGGGTTTCATCTATTTACTGTGGCAATGACAGGTCATGTAGAGGAAAAGGGGTTCAACTACCGCAGCATGTAACAGTTGAATCATTGTTGTCCTAATGTAGTAAAAGAGAGCAAGAGTGAGAGAGTGGGATTGTATCTGAATGAACAAGGGGTTTTTGCTTGCATGGCACTTCTGAAGATAGTATAGTTCTTCATCGATCTCATCGAACTCATCGCTGGAACATGTTTATTGAGAGGGGACAAACACCGGCAAACAAAGAAGAAACACAATCAATGCAATGCACAATATTATGCATGATCATGACATATCATTATGCTATGATTTGAGCTAATGCAACTAGCAACAGGTCAAATAAAGTTGGTTTGAATCCAAGATTCAAATTCAAACTCCATATATGGATATTCAAAAGCCATTTATATGTTTTGTCCTAAATAGAAACTATAAGTTGTTCCAATATGCATGAAAATGGTACAGATGCATAGGTTGGATTTTTCTGATCATTTTTCATATATAACTTATTTCATTTGGAGTTACGCTTGAATTACTATGAATTTTAGATGTCTTAACTATTTTCTAAAATTAATAAATTATTTCTTATTTATTTAAAATCCAGAAAAGCTTTATGACGTCAGCATTACATCATGCTAACCTCAGCAGGTCAACATGGTCAGCCACGGTCAAACCTGATGCGTGGGACCCATATGTCAGCTGCACAGTGGCTAACAGGGTTTAGTTAGGGCGTCATTAGCCACTAATGACCCTGCCAGATCAGCGAACAACGTTTTAGCCGCCGGTGACCAAATCCCGCGGCGGTGGCTTGCTGGAGTTGCTCAGGACGGCGCTACAGGGCATCGCTTCACGCGTGGTTCGCAACTACGGCGAGCTGGCAGTGCGGCGCATCCGATGGTGGCCGCGTGGTGCCCTGGGGGTGTGCGTAACAGCATCGGCGACGAGCCGGGCCACCGCTGGAGTTTGGCCAGTTGCGGGCGCGGGGCTATGGGGTAGTTGGGAGCAAAATAAGCAGCGCGGAAGTTCCTGAGGATCTCCAGGAGCGCACTGTTGCAGCAAGGCCAAGCGGAGGTGCTCAGGAGCGAGCAGCTAGGCGGCCATGGCGGACGGCGGTGCGGGGCTTGCGTGGAAACCGCTACTGCTCGAAATCGAGTAGAAAGACAGAGGGGAAACGAAGAAAGGTTCACAGAGAGTCAAGCGGAGCCAGCGGTGAGGTCGGGGGCGCTCCGGTTGCTGTGAATCTACGGTGACGAGGTCCGATGGCTGAGGAGGAATAAGGAGAGGTTGCGGACAACTGTGGCCTTCTCCGGTCGTGTGCGTCAGCATGGAGATGGAGAGGAGTCCTGCGGTTCTTGTGGAAGATTCGGCGGGGCGAGTGGTGGCCGGTGGCCGCGGTGGACGGCGTCGGTGGCGACGAGCCCCGCTCCGTGGTGAGAGAGAGGGATCTAGGGAAGGGGGTGAGAGCGCGTGAGAGTGAGAGAGAGAGGCAGGGAGGTGCGTGGCGCCATCTGGGCGCGTCAGGGAGAAGGCGGCAAGCAGGACGTGGCCCTGCGCGTGGCCAGCAGGCGGCGAGCACGCACGCCTGTCCTTCTGTCCAGGGAGGAAGATGACTGGGGGGAAGTGGCTGCTGGGCTGGGCTGTTGCTGGGCTGGCTCTGGTGGGCTGCACAGGTTACTCCAGGTGAGCTCCTTCTCTCTCTTTTCTATTTTTGTTTCTGTTTTCTAATTTGCAGTTTGTTTTTGATCCAGTTTTAAAAACCAAATCAATTTCATAAATCCTAAAAATATTCATGAGCACTTTCTAAATTATTTCAGTGGCCCACAAATAGTTCCAACATTATTTGATCATTTAAATTATTTTTTGTGTTTAAATACCCAAAGTCAAATACAATATGATTTAATTCAAAAATCCAGGAATGACCTATAAATATGTTCATCATTTTTGGCATAGGTTTTCACCTTTATCAGAAATCATGAACATTTTCAAAGGGCATTTTGGGTTTATTGAAAATGATTTTATATGAGCCTATTTGAATTCATTTGGTGCTAGGGTTTAAACAATCTTCATTTCAAGTTTCTTTCAAATTTAAACATTATGCAACAACCAAGATAGACCAAGTGCAAGGTAAAGCTAGGGATGTGACATGAATTGTGTGGCGTTGTCAGTGATGTCTCTGTTTGGCACACCAAAACGGCAGACGAGTCCCTTGAAGAACTTGATGGCTGATTGTGCTATCACCTTTCTCACTGGCTCCACTTTTGGCCACTTTGTGAACTTGTCAATCGCGACGTACAAGTACTCAAAGCCTCCGACAGTGCGGGGAAAGGGTCCCAGTATGTCGAGCCCCCAGACCAAAAATGGCCAGGAGAGAGGGATTGTTTGAAGGGCTTGAGCTGGTTGATGAAGCTTCTTTGAATGAAACTGACACGCTTCACACTTGGTTACTAGTGTCGTCGCATCCTGGAGGGCGGTGGGCCAGAAGAAACCTTGCCGGACTGCTTTGCCGGCAAGGTCTCTTGACCCTATGTGGGAGCCACATATGCCTCTGTGTATCTCTGCCAACAGCTCCAGTCCGTCCTCCTGAGGAATACACTTCAATTTCACGCCGTTTGGCCTTCTTCTGTAAAGGGCATCATCCATAAACTGGTACATGCTGGACCGACGGGGTACTCTCTCTACTTCTTCCTGCTCCTCAGGGAGCTGTCCCATTTGGAGGAAACCGACTATATGTTGTGCCCATGCTGGAGCTTGGGGCTCGATGGCAAGGGCTCCGCCTCGACGGCAAGGGCCTGGGGTCCTGCCGGGGGCTGCTGCTCCTTGGCAAGCTTTGGGTACCCGACAACTTCCTTACCGACGGCTCCTGGGAGCTCTGCGGGAAAGTACTTGCCGGGCCCCGCTTTCCTCCACTTGTTCTGTTTTGCTGATGGCTCAATGGATGGCTGAGTTAATTGAAGCACAAAGGTACCTGGTTCCACAGGTAGCTTGAGGGCAGCGCGCTTTGACAGGTCATCGACAATGTTGTTCTTTGCTCGAGGAACATGCTCTGCTTGTAGATCGTCAAAGCGCTCTTCCAACTTCCTCACTTCATCCACGTAAGCCTCCATCAACGGGCTCTGATAATCCTTGTTGACTTGCCTGATGACAAGTTGTGAATCTCCTCTGATAATAAGCTTCCTGATCCCAAGGTCTGCCGCGATCCTGAGACCAGCGTGCAGCCCCTCGTATTCGACGGTGTTGTTTGTCGACCTCTCCAAGGGGAAGTGCATCTGGATCACGTACTTGAGGCATTCTTCGGTGGACGCGACGAGCAACATGCCGGCACCTGCACCTTGCAATGAGAAGGCCCCATCGAAGTACACAATCCAATGACTACTTACCTCTTTGCCGGGAAGGGTGGTTTCTTGAACTTCTTCGTCGGGCGTGGATGTCCATTCTGCTGTGAATTCTGCCAATGCTCTGCTCTTGATCGTCGAGGTACTCTCAAATCTTAGCCCAAAGCTTGACAGCTCCACTGCCCACTCCACAATCCTCCCGTTGCATCCGGATTGTGCGAAATCCGTTGCAACGGGAGGCGAGTGACGACAGTGATCTCGTGTGCTTGAAAATAATGATGCAGCTTTCTCGAGGCCATAAGGAGGCCGAAAAGCAATTTCAGCATCCAGAGTACCTTGACCTAGCCCCTTGTAAAAGGGAGCTGAAAAAGTAGACTGGGTGCGGCACCACCTTCTTCTTCCGCTTTACCTCGCTTGCTTGCACATACGCTGTTTTGCTGGGATCGGATCCTGCCGGAGGTTCTCCCTTGCCGGGATCAGATCCTACTAGGTCCAGCTCTTCTCCTACGGGCCTTGCCGCTGCTGTCGCTTCTTCCTCAACTTCCCTCTATGCCACTAGCGCATCACTGACCACTTGATTTGTCGTTGCCAGGTATAGCAGCAACGACTCTTGTGGCTTGGGTGCGACCAATATTTGCGTAGAGGAGAGGTATCTCTTTAAATCTTGCAGTGCTGCCTCTGCCTCCAGGGTCCATTTCATTGGACCCGCCTTTTTCAAAATCTTGAAAAAGGGGAGGGCACACTCAGCAGACTTAGTGATGAACCTACTCAGGGCGGCGATGCAGCCGGCAAGCCTTCGGACATCTTTGACCCGTCTTGGCACCTCAATTTGCTCGATTGATTTGATCTTGTCGGGATTCGCCTCGATCCCGCGTTGATACATAAAGAACCCAAGAAGCCTGCCGGACGGGACACCGAACACGCACTTCTATAGGTTGAGCTTGAGGTTGATCACCAGTTTGCAAAGGTTTCTTCTAGGTCCTGCACGAGCGTAGTCTTGTCTTTGGTTTTGACCACTATGTCATCCATGTAAGCTTCCATATTTCTATCGAGCTGGGGCTCAAAACCAATTTGGACCGCTCGAGCGAATGTTGAACCAGCACTCTTCAACCCAAAAGGCATCCGTACAAAATAGACATACCACATGGGGTGATGAACGTGGTTTTCTCTTCATCTTCCTTCGTCATGAAGATCTGATGATACCCTGAGTAAGCATCAAGGAACAACAGCAGGTCGCACCCAGCAGTGGAGTCCACTATCTGATTGATACGTGGCCATGGGAAAGGATCCTTTGGACATGCTTTATTGATATCAGTATAGTCGATACATAGCCTCCACCTCCCATTTTCCTTACGTACTACGATCGGATTGGCCAACCACGTCGGGTGGAGAACTCCCTTGACCAAACCTGCCGCCTCCAACTTCCTGATCACCTCGATGATAAACTCTTGTAGCTCCAAAGCTTGCTTTCCGACCTTCTGCTTGACGGGCCATGCATGAGGGCAAACAACAAGATGGTGATCAATCACCTCCCTAGGAACGTCGGGGATGTCAGATGCTTTCCATGCAAACACGTCGACATTCGCCCGCAGGAAGGCGACGATCGTGCTTTCCTATTTGCTGTCAAGGGTGGAGCTTATGACAAAAGCTCAGCCCGTGCCATCCTCCTTGATAGATACCTTCTTCGTTTCCGGCGGGCCGCCTTTGTAACGCCCCGAGACCGACGCTCCAGATGCCTTCCTTGTATTCCGGGTTTCGTCGTGTGATTTATTTGTTTGATGCATTCATCATTGCATCATTTGCATTGCATCATGTCATCATGCAACCGTTTTTAAAACTCAACTAAATAAATTGCATAGATCATTGATCTATTTAAATCGAGGGATATTCACATTGTGATTTCTCTTTAAAACATATTCAAAGTCTCTCAATATTATTAGGGAGCTATATAAAATATTCCACTAATTTGGAATTCACCATAACACACTTGCAAAATATTCCATGCCTTTGTTATATCACTCTTGACCTCAAACTTTGTCCATAAATTCTTCAATCACTTTCCGGAGCTCCACCAAAAATCTCAACATTTTGGCCACTCCTAAACCTTGTCCAAGTTCAAACCATTTGAATTAATTCAAATGAGTTTGAATTTAAATCTTGCATTCATGCCAACTTCTATTTTCTTGGGTCAACCTTATTTTTATGAGCCCAGGAAAAATTGTCTTCGTGCTCAAATTCCTTTCCCTAACACCTCTTCCTTCCCTTCTCTCTTATTCTTTTCTGTTAAAGAAAATTAGAGGGAGAGAGAGGAGAGCCAGCCCAACTGGGCCTCCCAGCTACCGCAGCTCGGCCCAACCACCCACGCAGCCAGACCGGCCCATCTGCGCCTAAGCCCAACTGCACCCCTATCTACTAACCCTCGCCCAACCGCGCTCGATTCCCATCTATTACTCTCACCCTCTCCCTCTCATCCTCCCACGCACGCAGAGGGGCAGCGCCCCATGCCCGATCCCCTCGGCCGCTACCCTGGCCCCGGCCATGGCGACTGCGCCGGCGACCCTGGAGGCTGCTGCTCCGCGCCATCTCCGCTCCTTGTTCCTCTGCCCGTGCACCGGCGTCGCCTCCAGCAGCTCCTCCCCGTCGTCTTCCCCGAGCAAGAGCTCATGCCCGAGCTCTTCAGCCACTAGCAGTTCGGCGGCGTTGCGCCTGCTCGCCGTACCCGTCCTCAAGTCCGGTCGTGGTCGTCGCCCCTGCATCCTCTGCCTCGAGGAGGAGTACGACCGCCGGCACAAGACGTTGACCTCCATGGCGTCGCCTCCCCAAGCTCCGCCCCGCCGGATCCACGTCGTCGCCCCCGTCTCGAGCCCCGCCGACGTCCAGCCTCCCCGTGCTCGACCTCGACCTCTTCTGCTTCGTCTTCTCGCTGGAGCCGCGTCAAGCGCCATCCTCTGCCTCGCCAGCACCTCCTCCCGTCCCCAACGTCCGTCACTGCCCCGCACCTCTCCCCGTGTCCAAGACGTGTTGTTGCCGCTGCTGCACCTCCGGCCTCCTGTCTTGCTTCTTTTGGTCCAGCAAGATCGTCGCCAAGAACCGTACGTGGACGCATCGTCTCCAGGATTTTCGCCAAGTACCTCTACGTGTGGATTCACCAAGTACCCTTTGGATGCGCCAAGTTTGACTACATGGACCGCCAAGTTTCGCTCCGAAAGTGCACGACTACACCCGATGACGCGACAAGTACCCCGACAACGTGTACACCTACACCGCCAAGACCGGACCGACAAGTACCCCAACGTTGTGTGTACCACTACCGTCGCTCCGAAGATGTTGGATTCATCTAAGTACCACTCCGAACCGTGTACAACTACCGTCGCCGTGTACCACTACTTCCACTACCGTCGCGAGAACGTATACTTCCGCTACGGCCGAGTACAACTACTTCCACTACCGTCGCCACATGAACAACTACTTCCCATGACGACCCGTGAACTACTACTTCCTCTACATCGTACCGAACTCGACCCGCTCCGAAAAAGCACGCTTCGAAGGTATAACCTCGAGACGACATCCGTGGACCGAATGCATGTCTTGTATGAGATGCTCGTGTTTGCACCGTGTTTGAGTTGTCATTGCAAGTTCCTCGGTTGCCATGCCGTCGACCCGTGGGAACCCGGTTGCCGGGATCATCCCACCATCTTTCGCATGTTATGCACATCCGCACCCTTCTCTTTTGCACCGGTATCTCAATCGAGTTATCGAAAACGGGACATTGCCGTGGCACTGTTTCGTTATCGTTGCCGTGGCACCCCTTTTCCTTTCCGCCACGGTGTCCAAATGCTCCATAACATGCTCATGTCAACATTTTCATAAAATTGCATAAAACTTGCATATGTTATCCGCATCATGATAACAACAATTAAAATGTTTAAACTTGTTGTTGCATTAAATTGCTAAATGCATATGGGGATTTACCGGATTTGTTGTTTTTATATCCGGCCCCATTTAAATTGTTTAGATGGTATAGTTTTTATTATGCTTCACCCCTTGCCATGTTTAACAACATTTGACATTGTTGTGTACCTAAACGAGAGCGAACTAAATAACTCGGATGTGGTGTTTCTTCAATATGCAACTCGTTGCATATTGAGCTCCACTTAACTTGTAGTATTGTTTGTTGCACTTTGCCATGCCATGCCTCATTAAACCGGACATGCATCATACTTGTTTGTGCATCATGCCGTGATTATGCTTGTGTGTTTACCATGTTGTTTGTTTCTTTCCGGTGTTGCTTCCTAGTTCCGGTAATGTTGCGATTGTGAGGATTCGTTCGAATACTCTCGTTCGTCTTCTTCATGGACTCGTTCTTCTTCCTTGCGGGATTTGAGGCAAGATGACCGCTACCCTGGATCTCACCACTATCATTGCTATGCTAGTTGCTTCGTTCTATCGCTATGCTGCGTTACCTATCATTTGCTCTTCAAGCCTCCCAAATTTCCATGAACCTCTAACCTTTGACACCATTCCTAGCAAACCGTTGTTTGGCTATGTTACCGCTTTTGCTCAGCCCCTCTTATAGCGTTGCTAGTTGCAGGTGAAGTTGAAGATTTCTCCATGGTGGACAGGGTTATGTTGGGATATCACAATATCTCTTATATTATTAATGCATCTATATATTTGGTAAAGGGTGGAAGGCTCGGCCTTATGCCTGGTGTTTTGTTCCACTCTTGCCGCCCTAGTTTCCGTCATACCGGTGTTATGTTCCCGGATTTTGCGTTCCTTACGCGGTCGGGTGATTTATGGGACCCCCCCTGACAGTTCGCTTTGAATAAAACTCCTCCAGCAAGGCCCAACATTGGTTTTACCATTTGCCTCACCACCACCTATTATTTCCCTTGGGAGTAATTAACCCAAGGGTCATCTTTACTTTAGCCCCCCGGGCCAATGCTTGTCTAAGTGTTGGTCCAAACTAGAGCCACTTGCAGCGCCACCTTGGGGAAACTTGAGGTCTGGTTCTACTTGTACGTAGTGCTCATCCGGTCGTGGCCTGAGACGAGATACGCGCGGCTACTATCAGGATTTCGGCACGCCGGGAGGCTTTGCTGGTCTTGTTTTACCATTGTCGAAATGTCTTGTAAACCGGGATTCCGAGACTGATCGGGTCTTCCTGGGAGAAGGTCTATTCCTTCGTTGATCGCGAGAGCTTGTCATGGGCTAAGTTGGGACACCCCTGCAGGGTTTAAACTTTCGAGAGCCGTGCCCGCGGTTATGTGGCAGATGGGAATTTGTTAATGTCCGGTTGTAGATAACTTGACACCAGATCCGAATTAAAATGCATCAACCGCGTGTGTAGCCGTGATGGTCTCTTCTCGGCGGAGTCCGGGAAGTGAACACGGTTTCTGTGTTATGTTTGATGTAAGTAGGTGTTCAGGATCACCTCTTGATCATTGCTAGCTTCACGACCGTTCCTTTGTTTCTCTTCTCGCTCTCATTTGCGTATGTTAGCCACCATATAATGCTTAGTCGCTGCTGCAACCTCACCACTTTACCCCTTCCTTTGCCTTTAAGCCTTGCTAGTCTTGATACCCATGGTAATGGGATTGCTGAGTCCTCGTGGCTCACAGATACTCCCAAAACCAGTTTGCAGGTGCCTATGTTACCGAGCAGGTGACGCAACCAAGCTCAAGGAGGAGCTCGATGAAGATCTTGCCTTTGTGTTGTTTCGTTCTAGTTGATCAGTAGTGGAGCCCAGTTGGGGTCGATCGGGGACCTTTGTCGCATTTGGGGTTCTTCTTTTATTTTGGTTCCGTAGTCGGACCTTGATTGTATCTGGATGATGTAATGCTTTATTCATGTAATTGTGTGAAGTGGCGATTGTAAGCCAACTATGTATCTCTTTCCCTTATGTATTACATAGGTTGTGTGAAGATTACCTCACTTGCGACATTGCTTTCAATGCGGTTATGCCTCTAAGTCATGCTTTGACACGTGGGAGATATAGCCGCATCGAGGGCGTTACAAGTTGGTAATCAGAGCCTTCCCCGACCTTAGGAGCCCCACTGCTTGATCGTTTTTAGTGGCTGAGTTGTGTCTAGAAAAATGTTTTGAGTCATTTAGGATTATATATATCGGAGACTTCGGAATTCTTTTTACTCCCCAGTCTCTTCATCGCTCTGGTAAGGCATCTTGACGTAGAGTTTTGACTCTTCTCTTCTCAAATTTCACTAAATTTTTTTTAGGATCACGCGGGTATCTTGGAATCGTTCCGATGGTTTTATGGTGAGAACATTGTTTTGGTGCCTCCTGTCAGGGGTTTAGTGGAAGTGTCCTGGGGAGTTGAGCTCTGAGGTGTTGTCGCCATAATTTTATCGTTACAGTTCTGGAATACCTGAGTTTAGTACGCCAACATCGAAAATCTCTTTTATGCAGTTGTTGGTGAGATAACCCCGATAACCTAGTACTGAGGTGAGTATGGGAGTATCGCCATAACTTGTATAACGGTTGCTTTTCGAAGGTTGAGGTAGACGATTTCCGAAAGTTTCTTGGTTATGTGTTGAAGGATGGATACAGCTGGATGTAGGATTTGTTAGTTTTGGGTGAGATATTATGCTTCCCCTGTATCCCCAACACCTGATTGCATAACCGGAGAATTTCGGGAGTTTCATAGGTGGGAATTCAAGTAGCTCTTAGGATATCTTTCCGACGGATGTATGATATGAAATTGGGGTTCGACGTCTAGTGGTCCGCCTATTCACGGTTGGTTTCACAGTGGTCTCGTTGTGTCTTAAAGAGTCCTTGGCTATGCCGACTGGGACGCTTCAGATGTCATGTGCACTGCCTTGTACATGATCGTCTTTGTCGATCGAGCCCGTGTAGGCCCCACCACGAAAACTTCGGACGAAATCTCTATCATATGTTTGTTCCGGCTTATTCTGCAAGCCAAATCCTTTGTTTTGTTTTATTTGTGGTATTCGAGTTGCTTCGAAGTCAAATGTTGAATCCATACCTTTCCTAAATGGTGTTCTCATATTTCTATGGGAGTAAAAATCCTTTTTGATCATTGAGGTTGTCATGTTAATTCTTTTCGAACCGGTGCGCTTCTCTTCGAGATGATCCCATCATTCTCCCCATCCGCAAGATCAATTCTAAGTTTTCTCAACGGTGTTTATTCCATCTTTTGTTTTCCCACCCTCCCACCCTTTTCTTCAAGGACTCATTTATTTTAATCAAGTATCCATTTATTCATGTGAAGTCATTTCACTCTTTTCAATCAATGTTCTGATCCGGTGATCCCTCGTGAAGATGCTCACGAGCTTCAAGTTCATCATCCTCCGTTCTTTTTTGCTTCTCCGGTGGATCCAATTCAAGCTTTCAGTGTTGATCATATCTCTTCCTTTTGTTTCACATGTGTTCCCATGTGAATTTCTTATCCAAGGCTCTCTTATTTATTCACCTCTCCCAGTTCATATCCGGAGTGTTGAAGATACCTCGGAAGGTCCGTGTTTCCATTCTCTATCCGTTCAAGTTATTTTGAGGTTGTTATCTCATTCAAGCCATTTAATTCTACCGGTGCAATTTTTATTTCAAGCAATCGTTCAACGATGTTCTCTTTTGAGTGGGCCCTAACCCACAGGTCTTTTCCCAGGATCTTACCTGACTCTTCTAATTCTCCCAGAGTTATTCTCAAATTCTTTCAAATGTGACGTAAGAATGAATTTCATCAGCCACATACCTTCTCCAAGATCTCTTTCAAATTCTTTTCATTTTTGGCTCAACCTTTCCTCTTTTAATTCTCCCGGAGTATCTCAACAATTCATGGTGGTTCTCATCGTCATTCTCGGATTTTGAAGACCGAAGAAGAGTTCCTCTTAAATCCTTACCAGTTCTTCCAAAGATTCATAGTTCTAGCTTATGTCATCCTCTCATAATTGTTTTCGATTGTGAGAATTCTTTTCTTACCATCCGGAGCATTTCATGAGTTGTTTCCATTTCTTTCCTCCGAAGGCCATCATGTCATAATTCTTCATTCTCAGTGTGTAGCTATCGTTCTCCAAATCTTACCGGTGCATCGTTCAAATAACCTCTAATCAGTTCATGGCCTCTTCGTTCTCATGTATCTTAATCCCCTCAAGTATCTTCATTTTTTTTCCAATTCTTCCCGATGAATTGTGCCTTTGCTACGTTCATTCTAAATTCTTACAGTGGTTCGTTCAAGATTTCACTTCCTTCGTTATCATATTAATTCATTCGTTGTTTCCAAATTCCATCGATGGTTCCATCAATACCTTCTCAAGTTTGTGCCATATCTATCTTAACCATTTCTAAAAGAATAAGTAGTGTGCCAAATCCGTTGCTTGTCATCAATTTAATTTGGTGAAGGATACGCATAACATAATTCTTATTCTTGTTTCATCCAAGCGATTAATTCCTTCTTCCGAAGCTCGTAATGGTATCAATTTCTCAGTTCTAAGCTGTTCATCTCTTCTTTCCGGAGTTTGTTCATCATATCACATTCTCGGTTCGAGATGCTTCATCTTTTCTTTCCGGATTTCAAAGTTTCTCGGTTATATCGTCCCGAAGCTTCATCTTATCATTGCAAGACTTCACCTTGTGTCTCAACTTCTCTTTCTTTCTATCATCCTTTTATTACCGGAGTTCTTCATGGAGTTCCTTCATGGTGGTTCATCAAGGATTTAATTCATTCTCGAAGTGTTCTCAAGATTCTTGTTGGAGGAGTTCAAGTATTCTTCATCTTGCATTCCGAAGTGCAATTCGTTCTACCTTATCATTTGAGGTGGTGTTATGTCACTCTTGACAATTTCCTTCATGTTTCATGATTCATATTGTTGTCAAGAATGAGGTATTTTAAATCCATCAGTCTCTTCATTGGAGTTATCTTGGGTTATATTTCACCTAAAGCTTTCCCTAAGGATTGTTGCTATTTATGGTGCTTATAAATGACCCAAGTTCTTCATTTGTCCTCCCGGTGAAATAAGTTTCTCGTCTCCTTGTTGATATCAATCCAATCATTTGTTTCCGTTGGTGGCAGAAGCTCACCTCATAATTTTGAGATGTTTTCATAAGCCCGCCACAAGCTTATTCTTTTCGTTGTTGGTTTTCCAACAACTCCGTTATAACCTTCTTGGAAGGGTGCTTTCCGAGCCCATTTGTGGCAGAAGTTTGCATTTTTCTCCTACATTCTGTTATTCCAGTGATCTATCTTCTATTCTTTTGTTCTAGAGGCATTGTGATGTTACTCTCTTCGACCCATCATCTCTTTTTGTAAATATCATGTAATTTTCCTTGCTTATCTGTTTAGCCGGAGTGTCGTGTTTTCATTCGAGTTCTCTCATCCTATCAAGTTTTGCCTCCCTTCTTAACCGGAGTGCGGTTTGTAATGTTTCTTACCCCTTGTGCCATTCCTTCAATTCCGCAGGCAGTGTCTTGTTGATTTCATCATGTATCCTCTCATCTTGTCAAGTTCATGTTCAATTCCTTCCATTTACAGTCGGAGTGCTGCCCAAATTATATCAATCTTATTCCTCCTCTATCTAGTTTTAACCGGAGTGGTTTCAATATCTATCTTATCACTAAACCCCTTGGTTCTCATCATATTCCTTGTTCCTCTTGGCCAACGAATTGTTTGCAATCTTGGTCATCTCCATTATTTTGTTTCTTTCAATTTGTTCAACCTCTCAAGGTTCGTGGTTTCACTCATTCGTCAAAGAAGCACCTTAGTTTTACCTCTTATCTTCCTCTTCCTTTTCCCTCCGGCGCCACCCTAGATCTCGTGACGAGATCCTCTTGTAGTGGTGGAGTGTTGTAACGCCCCGAGACCGAATGCCTTCCTTGTATTCCGGGTTTCGTCGTGTGATTTATTTGTTTGATGCATTCATCATTGCATCATTTGCATTGCATCATGTCATCATGCAACCCTTTTTAAAACTCAACTAAATAAATTGCATAGATCGTTGATCTATTTAAATCGCGGGATATTCACATGGTGATTTTTCTTTAAAACATATTCAAAGTCTCTCAATATTATTAGGGAGCTATATAAAATATTCCACTAATTTGGAATTCACCATAACACACTTGCAAAATATTCCATGCCTTTTTTATATCACTCTTGACCTCAAACTTTGTCCATAAATTCTTTCATCGCTTTCCGGAGCTCCACCAAAAATCTCAACATTTTGGCCACTCCTAAACCTTGTCCTAGTTCAAACCATTTGAATTAATTCAAATGAGTTTGAATTTAAATCTTGCATTCACGCCAACTTCTATTTTCTTGGGTCAAGCTTATTTTTATGAGCCCAGGAAAAATTGTCTTCGTGCTCAAATTCCTTTCCCTAACACCTCTTCCTTCCCTTCTCTCTTATGCTTTTCTGTTAAAGAAAATTAGAGGGAGAGAGAGGAGAGCCAGCCCAACTGGGCCTCCCAGCTACCGCAGCTCGGCCCAGCCACCCATGCAGCCAGACCAGCCCGTTTGCGCCTAAGCCCAACTGCACCCCTATCTACTAACCCTAGCCCAACTGCGCTCAATTCCCATCTCTTCCTCTCACCCTCTCCCTCTCATCCTCCCACGCACGCAGACGGGCAGCGCCCCACGCCCGATCCCCTCGACCGCTACCCTGGCCCCGGCCATGGCGACTGCGCCGGCGACCCTGGAGGCTGCTGCTCCGCGCCATCTCCGCTCCTCGTTCCTCTGCCCGTGCGCCGGCGTCGCCTCCAGAAGCTCCTCCCTGTCGTCTTCCCCGAGAAGGAGCTCATGCCCGAGCTCTTCAGCCACTAGCAGTTCCGCGGCGTCGTGCCTCCTCGCCGTACCCGT
The DNA here is from genome assembly GCA_021437245.1 of Aegilops speltoides. NCBI lineage: Eukaryota > Viridiplantae > Streptophyta > Magnoliopsida > Poales > Poaceae > Aegilops > Aegilops speltoides. The sequence continues at coordinate 339,990,697 of CM038147.1, read as the reverse complement.
CCTCAAGTCCGGCCGTGGTCGTCGCCCCTGCATCCTCTGCCTCGAGGAGGAGTACGACCGCACGGCCACGCACGTTGACCTCCATGGCGTCGCCTCCCCAAGCTCCGCCCCACCGGATCCACGTCGTCGCCCCCGTCTCGAGCCCCGCCGACGTCCAGCCTCCCCGTGCTCGACCTCGACCTCTTCTACTTCGTCTTCTCGCCGGAGCCGCGTCAAGCGCCATACTCTGCCTCGCCAGCACCTCCTCCCGTCCCCAACGTCCGTCACTGCCCCGCACCTCTCCCCGTGTCCAAGACGTGTCGTTGCCGCTGCTGCACCTCCGGCCTCCTGTCTTGCTTCTTTTGGTCCAGCAAGATCGTCGCCAAGAACCGTACGTGGACGCATCGTCTCCAGGATTTTCGCCAAGTACCTCTACGTGTGGATTCACCAAGTACCCTTCGAATGCGCCAAGTTTGACTACATGGACCGCCAAGTTCCGCTCCGAAAGTGCACGACTACACCCGATGACGCGACAAGTACCCCGACAACGTGTACACCTACACCGCCAAGACCGGACCGACAAGTACCCCAACGTTGTGTGTACCACTACCGTCGCTCCGAAGATGTTGGATTCATCTAAGTACCACTCCGAACCGTGTACAACTACCGTCGCCGTGTACCACTACTTCCACTACCGTCGCGAGAACGTCTACTTCCGCTACGGCCGAGTACAACTACTTCCACTACCGTCGCCACATGAACAACTACTTCCCATGACGACCCGTGAACAACTACTTCCTCTACATCGTACCGAACTCGACCCGCTCCGAAAAAGCACGCTTCGAAGGTATAACCTCGAGACGACGTCCGTGGACCGAATGCATGTGTTGTATGAGATGCTCGTGTTTGCACCGTGTTTGAGTTGTCATTGCAAGTTCCTCGGTTGCCATGCCGTCGACCCGTGGGAACCCGGTTGCCGGGATCATCCCACCATCTTTCGCATGTTATGCACATCCGCACCCTTCTCTTTTGCACCGGTATCTCAATCGAGTTATCGAAAACGGGACATTGCCGTGGCACTGTTTCGTTATCGTTGCCGTGGCACCCCTTTTCCTTTCCGCCACGGTGTCCAAATGCTCCATAACATGCTCATGTCAACATTTTCATAAAATTGCATAAAACTTGCATATGTCATCCGCATCATGATAACAACAATTAAAATGTTTAAACTTGTTGTTGCATTAAATTGCTAAATGCATATGGGGATTTACTGGATTTGTTATTTTTATATCCGGTCCCATTAAAATTGTTTAGATGGTATAGTTTTTATTATGCTTCATCCCTTGCCATGTTTAACAACATTTAACATTGTTGTGTACCTAAATGAGAGCGAACTAAATAACTCGGATGTGGTGTTTCGTCAATATGCAACTCGTTGCATATTGAGCTCAACTTAACTTGTAGTATTGTTTGTTGCACTTTGCCATGCCATGCCTCATTAAACCGGACATGCATCATACTTGTTTGTGCATCATGCCGTCATTATGCTTGTGTGTTTACCATGTTGTTTGTTTCTTTCCGGTATTGCTTCCTAGTTCCGGTAATGTTGCGAATGTGAGGAGTCGTTCGACTACTCCCGTTCGTCTTCTTCATGGAGTCGTTCTTCTTCCTTGCGTGATTTCAGGCAAGATGACCGCTACCCTGGATCTCACCACTATCATTGCTATGCTAGTTGCTTCGTTCTATCGCTATGCTGCGTTACCTATCATTTGCTCTTCAAGCCTCCCAAATTGCCATGAACCTCTAACCTTTGACACCATTCCTAGCAAACCGTTGTTTGGCTATGTTACCGCTTTTGCTCAGCCCTCTTATAGCGTTGCTAGTTGCGGTGAAGTTGAAGATTTCTCCATGGTGGACAGGGTTATGTTGGGATATCACAATATCTCTTATATTATTAATGCATCTATATATTTGGTAAAGGGTGGAAGGCTCGGCCTTATGCCCGGTGTTTTGTTCCACTCTGCCGCCCTAGTTTCCGTCATGCATCGGTGTTATGTTCCCGGATTTTATGCTCCTTACGTGGTCGGGTGATTTATGGGACCCCCCTGACAGTTCGCTTTGAATAAAACTCCTCCAGCAAGGCCCAACATTGGTTTTACCATTTGCCTCACCACCACCTATTATTTCCCTTGGGAGTAATTAACCCAAGGGTCATCTTTATTTTAGCCCCCCCGGGCCAATGCTTGTCTAAGTGTTGGTCCAAACTAGAGCCACTTGCAGCGCCACCTTGGGGAAACTTGAGGTCTGGTTCTAGTTGTACGTAGTGCTCATCCGGTCGTGGCCTGAGACGAGATACGCGCGGCTACTATCAGGATGTCGGCACGCCGGGAGGCTTTGCTGGTCTTGTTTTACCATTGTCGAAATGTCTTGTAAACCGGGATTCCGAGACTGATCGGGTCTTCCTGGGAGAAGGTCTATTCCTTCGTTGATCGCGAGAGCTTGTCATGGGCTAAGTTGGGACACCCCTGCAGGGTTTAAACTTTCGAGAGCCATGCCCGCGGTTATGTGGCAGATGGGAATTTGTTAATGTCCGGTTGTAGATAACTTGACACCAGATCCAAATTAAAATGCATCAACCGCGTGTGTAGCCGTGATGGTCTCTTCTCGGCGGAGTCCGGGAAGTGAACACGGTTTCTGTGTTATGTTTGACGTAAGTAGGTGTTCAGGAACACCTCTTGATCATTGCTAGCTTCCCGACCGTTCCTTTGTTTCTCTTCTCGCTCTCATTTGCGTAAGTTAGCCACCATATCATGCTTAGTCGCTGCTGCAACCTCACCACTTTACCCCTTCCTTTCCCTTTAAGCCTTGCTAGTCTTGATACCCATGGTAATGGGATTGCTGAGTCCTCGTGGCTCACAGATACTCCCAAAACCAGTTTGCAGGTGCCTATGTTACCGAGCAGGTGACGCAACCAAGCTCAAGGAGGAGCTCGATGAAGATCTTGCCTTTGTGTTGTTTCATTCTAGTTGATCAAGAGTGGAGCCCGCTTGGGGTCGATCGGGGACCTTTATCGATTTGGGGTTCTTCTTTTATTTTGGTTCCGTAGTCGGACCTTGATTGTATCTGGATGATGTAATGCTTTATTCATGTAATTGTGTGAAGTGGCGATTGTAAGCCAACTATGTATCTCTTTCCCTTATGTATTACATGGGTTGTGTGAAGATTACCTCACTTGCGACATTGCTTTCAATGCGGTTATGCCTCTAAGTCGTGCTTCGACACGTGGGAGATATAGCCGCATCGAGGGCGTTACAGCCTTGGACTTTTTGCTCTTGCCGGTAGAGCTCTCTGGTACATCTCCAGCGGAAACACAACACTCGAAGGAGGCGTGTTTTCCAGAGAGGGTACAGGAGCCCTTGTCGGAGCCAGGAGTCTTGTCGGCGGCCGAAGCCTTACTAGTCCTCTTCCCGGTGGCAGGACCAGGTGCCCTGGTGGCAGATGCTGCAACCGCCTCTCGATAGAGCTGATCGGCACAGATAAGCGCGTCCTTCCTATCACTGCCGATAGTGATGATGCTCATTGGGCCAGGCATCTTCAACTTGTTGTAGGCGTAGTGCGACGCAGCCATGAACTTGGCCAGCCCGGGGCGGCCAAGGATCCTGTTGTATGGCAACGGGATCTCAGCGACATCGAAAATGATCCTCTCCGTCCTGTAGTTGAGGTCGCCATCAAATGTAACTGGTAGCGTGACCTTTCCCTTGGGCTGACTCCTCCCACGATTGATCCCTTGGAACGTGCCCGTCTCCTCGAGATTTTCATCGGGGATCTGCAGCCTCTTGACCATGTTGTGCGAGATCAAGTTAAGGCTGGCCCCACCATCAACTAACATCTTCGTCACCATGAGGTTGCGTATTGTTGGGGATACCAACAACGGCAAACACTCGACCGCAGTGATGCGATCAGGGTGATCCTCTGCGTCGAAAATGATAGGCGTGTGAGACCACCTCAACGGCTTCTGGGCGTCGACCATTGGTTCCGTTGCATTAATATCACGCGCCCACTGTTTCAGTTGGCGGTGGGAAGAATGCAGCAAAGCACCTCCGTCGACACAAATGACTTCTGTCGCCTTCTAGAACTCATGCTCGATGGATTCATCGTCATCATCGCGATCGTCATCCTCGTCTTTCTTGTCGTGGCCTCGGGCAGGCCTCTCTTGTATGCGGATGGTGTGGACGATCTCGATCTCCTCCACCACTGGCATCCGCCCCGTCGCCCATTCGCACGGGTGCGGGTGGAGCGGCCCCAGATGGGCCGATCGCTGCAGTCGTCTTCTTCTTCGGCGCCATGGCGACGAAGAAACTGCTGTCCTAACTAACATACCAGATTCTCACAACTAATTCGGCCACTACCTGGCGTGCCAAAGATGTTGGGGAAACCGATCACCTATGGGGTCACAAGGATCCCTTCTACGTTCGGCGGGGGGTTAGTTGCACGAAGAGCAGGTCGAGCCGTTAGCACACAGAGGATTTTTATCCAGGTTTGGGCCGCAAGGATGCTTAATACCCTAGTCCCGCTTTATCTGGTTATATGTGTGTTCTTGAGCTCTTGAACTAGCTATGATGCATGCTTTGTCCAAAAGTCTGAATCCCCTCTCTGTGCGCCTCGGGCCTCCTTTTATACACAAAGGGGTCATCACAGTGGCACACAAGAGGTGGCAATCTACAATGGTACGAACTTATCGCTCGGTCAACGTAGGACAAGCGCATTTAATGCATCACCTACGTGTCCTCTCGATTTATTGGGGACGACAACAGACGCCATCTCATCCTTTGCTGCTCTTCCTCGCATCACCACGCGTCCGGGCCGACGAGGCATGCAGCGCCACGGTGGCCAACCAGCTGCTGTGTTGGCGAAAAGGCATGCTTCCACAAAGATCTGCATGCCGCCACGCAGGCGCCTGCTTAGCTGGCGTGCTTATCGTTGCACTGGAGTGGTGGTGAAGTGGCGAAACCCTGCCGGGTGCGGGTTTGGCCGCGACCCAGCGATCATCCCCGGCAAGGCTTGCCGGGGGCCTTGGAGTCGTCCCCGGCAAGGGTCTTGCCGGGGGTCTTCGTCTTCTGATCCCACGTGGATTCGTGGGTCGCCAATCTTTGTGAGGGGCTGCATGCTACCAGACATGCGCTCTCCAAAATGTGGTCCTTAACATTGTCGATGGTGTCAGAGCTCTCAACCCCAAGGGTGGTGGCCCTGCTGGTATCTTTGCAAGCTGCCCCGGCAAGGAACTTGCCGGGGGCCTCGCAAGTCGCCTCAGCAAGGCTTGTTGCCGGGCGTGGCCCTGCCCGCCTCTCGCTGCTTGCTAGTCTAATCATATGTCTTGATATTCTTTGTACCTATCCTGCCTCCTGCCGTCCTTCCTGCTTCGCCAAACCCTGCTGAAGGCGTGGCTGCGACCGTCCGTGCACAAGTAAGGGGTACAGAAGTACCCATACTTTTGTACACCGACACATGGCTTATGTGATATGGGTGCTAGTGCGAGTGCAATACCTCATTCCTTATACAAAGAAATTATGCATGATATTGCACCTTTTGAGATACAAGATATTGATGTTACTATTAAGCTTGCCAATAGAGGTACTATATCACCAATTGGGATTGTTAGAGATGCCAAAGTCTTGTGTGGGAAAATCAAATACCCTACAGATTTTCTTGTTCTTGGTTCCCCACAAGATGACTTTTGTCCCATTATACTTGGTAGACCCTTCTTGAATACTGTTAATGCTAGGATAGACTGCGAAAAGGACATTGTTACTATTGGGTTAGGGGATATGTCTCATGACTTTAATTTTGCTAAATTTCGTAGACAACCCCATGATAAAGAATTGCCTAGTAAAGACGAAATTATTGGTCTTGCTTCTATTGTCGTGCCTCCTAATGATCCTTTAGAACAATATTTGCTAGACCATGAAAATGATATGTTTATGAATGAAATAAGGGAAATAGATGAAGTATTCTTTAAACGGGGACCTATTTTGAAACACAACTTGCCTGTTGAAATCCTAGGGGATCCTCCTCCACCCAAGGGAGATCCCGTGTTTGAGCTTAAAAAATTACCTGATACTCTTAAATATGCCTATCTTGATGAAAAGAAGATATATCCCGTTATTATTAGTGCTAACCTTTCAGAGCATGAAGAAGAAAAATTATTGAAAACTCTGAAGAAGCATCGTGCTGCTATTGGATATACTCTTGATGATCTTAAGGGCATTAGTCCCACTTTATGCCAGCACAAAATAAAACTGGAGAAAGATGCTAAACCAGTTGTTGATCATCAACGACGGTTAAACCCTAAGATGAAAGAAGTGGTAAGAAATGAAATACTAAAGCTTCTGGAGGCAGGTATAATTTATCATGTCGCTGATAGCCAGTGGGTAAGTCTTGTCCATTGTGTCCCTAAGAAGGGAGGTATTACTGTTGTTCCTAATGATAAGGACGAATTGATCCCACAAAGAATTGTTATAGGTTATAGAATGGTAATTGATTTCCACAAATTAAATAAAGCTACTAGAAAAGATCATTACCCTCTACCTTTTATTGATCAAATGCTAGAAATATTATCCAAACATACACATTTTTGCTTTCTAGATGGTTATTCTGGTTTCTCTCAAATACCTGTGTCAAAAGCGGATCAGGAAAATACCACTTTTACTTGCCCTTTCGGTACCTTTGCTTATAGACGTATACCTTTTGGTTTATATAATGCCCCTGCTACCTTTCAAAGATGTATGACTGCTATATTCTCCGACTTTTGTGAAAAGATTGTTGAGGTTTTCATGGATGATTTCTCCGTTTATGGAACTTATTTGATGATTGCTTAAGCAACCTTGGTCGAGTTTTGCAGAGATGTGAATAAACTAATCTCTTCTTGAATTGGGAGAAGTGCCACTTTATGGTTAATGAAGGTATTGTCTTGGGGCATAAAATTTCTGAAAGAGGTATTGAAGTTGATAAAGCTAAAGTACATGCTATTGAAAAGATGATGTGTCCTAAGGACATCAAAGGTATAAGAAGTTTCCTTGGTCATGCCGGATTTTATAGGAGGTTCTCTTGATAACCCACAAGTATAGGGGATCACAATAGTTTTCGAGGGTAAGTATTTAACCCAAATTTATAGATTCGACACAAGGGGAGCCAAAGAATATTTGAATGTATTAGCAGCTAAGTTGTCAATTCAACCACACCCGGAGATTAATTATCTGCAGCAAAGTGATCAGTAGCAAAGTAGTTTGATAGTTTAGATAGTAGTGACAACAGCAATGGTAACGGTAACAGTGATAGCAGTGATATTGTAGCAGTAACGATAGGAGTAGAAATAGTAGTAACTTAGCAAAACAATATAAGATAAATTCGTAGGCATTGGATCGGTGACTTGTTGGATGATATTCATCATGAGACAATTATAACCTAGGGCGATACGGCACTAGCTTTAGTTCGTCGATATTATGTAGGCATGTACTCCGTAAATAGTCATACATGCTTTATTAAAAGAACTTGCATGACATCTTTTGTCCTACCCTCCCGTGGCAGTGGGGTCCATATTGGAAACTAAGGGATATTAAGGCCTCTTTTTAATAGAGAACCGAAACAAAGCATTAACACATAGCGAATACATGAACTCCTCAAACTACGGTCATCACCGAGAGTGGGCCCGGTTGTTGTCACTCCGGGGTTGTCGGATCATAACCGTAATAGGTGACTATAACTTGCAAGATCGGATCTAAAACATGGATATAATGATGAATTCATAAACAGTTCAGATCTGAGTTCATAGCACCCGGGCCCAAAGTGACAAGCATTAAGCATAACAAAATCATAGCAACATCAATCTAAGAATATAGTGGATACTAGGGATCATGCCCTACCAAAACTAACTCGATTACATGATGAATCTCACCCAACTCCTCACCGACCAGCAAGCCTACGAAGGAATTACTCACTCTCGGTGGGGAGCATCATGGAATTAGCGATGGAGATGGGTTGGTGATGACGAAGAACGAAGATCCTGCTCTCCGAAGCCCCAAACGGACTCTAGATCTGCCCTCCCGAGGAAGAACATGGCTTGGCGGCGGCTCCGTCTCGTGGATCACGATAATTCTTTCTCCCTAATTTTTTCTGGAATAATGTGATTTTATAGTATCAGGGGGATCGTCAGCGGGGCCACTAGGTGGGTACAACCCACCTAGGCGCGCTAGGAGAGGGAGGCGCGCCCTGGTGGGTTGTGCCCACCCAGGGGGCCCTCTTTGGTGGGTCTTGGCTCCAAAAATCCTCTTTTATTCCATAAAAATTCCTCGCGAAGTTTTGTTCCATTCTGAGAACTTTTATTTCTCCACAAAAACAACACCATGGTAGTTCTACTGAAAAGAGCGTCAGTCCGGGGTTTAGTTTCATTCATATCATGCAAATTAGAGTTCAAAACAAGAGGAAAAGCGTGAGAAAAAGTCGATACGTTGGAGACGTATCAACTCCCCCAAGCTTAAACCTTTGCTTGTCCTCAAGCAATTCAGTTGATAAACTAAAAGTGAGAAAGAAAACTTTGACGAACTCTTTTGCTCTTGTCTGCATAAATAAGCTTAAACAACACCCATGTTTTCAGCCAACAATATAACTAACCATGTCAACAATAACATTTAAAGATTAATAACTCATATCAATGACATAATCAGCTAGCGAGCAATAATAAAATATCTCAAACAACAACACATTGTCAAAACAACCATTATATAATATGACAATAGTGGTATCTTGCTAGCCGTTTCTAAGACCGCAATACATAAATGCAGAGCACCTCCAAAGTTTAAGCAGCGACTAAACATTGTAATTCATGGTAGAAAAGATCCACTCATGATGCACCCAACATTAGCTACACGTAATGCATAAATCATGACAGTTGTGTTCTACTCAGTTTCTGGCGCTTGTTTTAGAAGGTGGTGACACAACATAAAAGTAAATAGATAGTCCCTTCACAGAGGGAAGTAGTGATTTGCAGAAGTGCCAGAGCTCAATTTTTAAAACAGAGATAAATGATATTTTGGAATATACACCCTTCTTATTCACTTCACGACCATCAGTTATCACTATCTTCCATGCTAAGCACGCTAGTTGCGGTTCCCAAGCAGAAATGTAAAGGTTTTGACTCCATTGGGAGTTTTTGTTTGATTATTTAAGAGATGAACTCCTTTTCTTGTTTGAAGTTTGGGACTGGGCATCCCTATTACCGCCCATTTTCTCGTGCGATGGCGAGTGAATAAACACTCGACCTGAGAATAACCCGCTTAGCATGGAAGATACTGACCACCTCCTGTCGTTCCATGAATGATCCAGACACACAAAAAGGATAATTTTTAGAAGTGTTTAGAGGTGGCACATGAAAATTTACTTACGATGGCAGGGTAATACCACATATAGGTAGGTATGGTGGACTCATCTGGAATAAATTTGGGTTCAAGGTTTTTGATGTACAAGCAGAGTTCCCACTTAGTACAGGGGAAGGCTAGCAATTAAGATTGAGAAGCGACCAGCTAGAGAGCAACAACGATCATAACCATGCATTATGCATAAGTAATACTGGACACTAGCATGAGTAGGATATGAACACCAAGAACATAAATATCATAGAGGCTATGTTGGTTTTGATTCAACTACATGCATGAACAGGTGCCAAGTCAAGCCACTCGAACATTCAGAGGAGGATACCATATCATCATACTACATCACAATCATTTTAACGCTGTGTTGATATCCAAGATAAATCATTATCAACTCCCATCTACTTATGCATGGCATGAGAAACTATAATCTCTAATTGTCATTGCAAACATGTTTAATCATAATGGGCTGAATCATGTATACTAGGTTAAACATATTTACAAAAATAGAACAAGTCGAGTCCATACCAGTTTCTCCCTGCCACGACCAGTTCATCGGATGTCGTCATTATTGCCTTTCACTTGCATGACCGAATGATATGAAAATAATAATAGTGCAAGAGTGCCATGGACTAAGCTGGAATCTGCAAGACATTTTATTCAACAGGAGAAGACAGGGTAAAATGTGCTCTTATTAGTTCAACAATTATTCATATCAGAGCCACTCAATATTTTCATAGTGGTATTCTCCTTGGTACAACTCGAATAAAAAGAAAATAAGTTCAGAGAAACACACTGAAATATTTTTGGAGTTTTTAGTTTTCAAGAATGGGCAAATAAAAGGGAAAAGCAAAAACGAGAAAAACTATTTACACGGGAAAGCTCCCAACAAGCAAAAGAAGAACAAGGAAATCTTTTTGGATTTTATTTTTAATACTACTACTAAGAATGCATAGAAAGTAAATTACTACAACTATTTTTATTGGTTTTTCTAAAGTTTTTCAAACACACAAGAAGAAAGCAAGAAAATAAATCTAAGCATGGATGATACAGTGAAAAAGTGTGAACACTGACAAATAGAATGATATGCATGAACATGAATATAATGTCAGTGAGAAACACGTACTCCCCCAAGCTTATGCTTTTTGGCCTAAGTTGGTGATCGGTCAGTAGCCTGGAGGGTAGAAGTCTGCGTGGAAGCTCACAAAGGCTCTCGGTGCGGATGCCTCGGCACGCCGTGCTGCCACCACTGCTGCATTATGAGCTCGAGCCTCGCTTTCAAGAACAAAATATCTCCCCTTGCTGTGATAATCAAAAAGAGTAGGTGCATGCAAATGTGTGTGCACAAGAAAGGTTTGGTTAAACAACAAATTATAAGTGAAGTCATGAATTTTTCCTTTGAGGATCTTATGGCTTTTTAAAGCCTAAAAATCTAAATACTGCATTGGTAGGATAGGGTCAAAGGGCAAAGGTGAAACACCCAGTTCTCGTGCCAAATGTGTGGCATAAATTCCCCCATAGAACCAGCCATCGTTAGAATTTTTTCTGAAGTCTACGTGCAACAATCGCTCCAAGGTTATAGTTCCATTCACCAGTGAGAGCAGTGTGAATGAGGCTCAAGTCTTGCTCACAAAGTATGCTACAGTCTTGCTGGCCTACTATGCATTTCCCGTTAAATAATGCAAAATACTGAATTGCGGGAAAGTGGATGCTCTTTATTCTGCCTTGTGTCACTCCCCTATTTTCACCGTAACAAAGGTCAGTCAAGAAGGACTCGTACTCAGCCTTCGATGGTTCATCAAGCGAACCCCAATATGGCAGTTTGCAATGGTAAGCAAACTTCTTCAGTGAGATGGTGAATGGATTATCATAAAGCATAAAAGACACCCTAGACTCACGAGGCAAAAATGTAAATCTTTTGGCAAATTTCTCAGTGAGAAGTTGGTGTTGTTCAAACTTATCTGAAAGGTAGGGACCGAGGCCAGCATTGTGAACATATTGCTCAACGTCCTCCTTAATGCCCACACGCACCATATATTCATCGCAAGGCCATAAGCATGTTTTGGTGGCGGCATCACGCGTGGAACTTTCACTTGGTTCCACATACGACCGGCAAGCAGAACTGACACTAGAAGATGCCCCCGAGGATTGTCTCGTCGAGGACCTCCTTCCAAACAGGTTCATCGTATCCGCGTACAATTTTCTGAAAATAAAACTTTTGAGGTGACAAAAATTTGTCAACAAAACTTTGCAAGATTGATAGCAACTACTCCTAGGGATACATAGAGGCCATAACAAGCATTCAAACTACTTTGAACACTAAGAATTCATCATGCAAGCTCATCTACAACAGCCCCAAGAGTAGCAAATTATTCAAAGTATAAACCACCAAAACAAAAACTAATTGGACAAATAGTGGAGTCACATACACTACAAAAAAATACAGTTCCGTGATGATACATGTTTGTCACAGTAGGTTTTGTTTTTTGTCATGCATGTACATCCATGACGCTTTTATGACAGAATCAAGATAGTCATACCTTTGCTGTAGTAGAAGTGTTCCCTGACATTACCAAAATTATCAGAACGGAGGTGTCCACTTCCATGACGATAAATCGCGCGTCACAGAAGTGCTTTCGTCAAGGGTGACCGACACGTGGCATCCATTGTAACGGAACGCCATTAAGCTATCGGGTCGGGTTTTGGATCCGATAACCCATTAACAGCCCGGACCAATGGGAAATTTCCACGTGTAAAATTCTTATTGGCCGGACGAAACATGTGTCAGCTCGTCACTGGGTCAGATAGGCGCCTATGATATGTCGACACGTGCCACGGCCCACCACTGGCCCATTTAGCTTACAAAGCCGGCCCGTTTGACTTGGTTAAAAGTTAACGGGCTGGCCCATGAAAAGCCTATTAATGGTCTCTTTGCAAATAGCCCATTTTACGGCCCGGTAACTCACGGCCCGTTAGGCCCTAATGGAAATCGGCCCAACAACGTCATGTGGGCCATCGAATATAACACCAGCCCATTTCACTTCCGGCCCATGTATGGCCCACGACGTCTTTCGGCCCATATGAGGGATTTGTATCTTTAGGCCCTTTAGAGGCCCACGGTGACTCTAGCCCATAATGAACAGTAAATTTCTTTATACCCGTTAACGGGCCGTGATTCACATGGGCCGTTTCCAGCCCGTGTTAGCTTTCAGCCTATTGACGGCCCATAGGTTCCTGGGCTCCTTTCCGGCCCTCGATTACTTTCGGCCAGTTACTAGCCTGTTCCCCTAATGGGCCAAATTTGGCCCATGGCAAGAGTCGGCCCGTTTCTGGCCTGTTAATCCATTGCGCCGTTTCCAGCCCGTCCTATATTCTGGCCCATTAATGACCGTTATGCCTGTGACAGAATTAAGCCTTTGCTGTCCTCCAGCCTATTAACGACCCGTTACCATGCTGGGCCGATACCAATTACGCCCGTTTACGGCCCGTGTAGACCCATTAATCTGACGGCCCGAGGCCCACCGATTCTACGGCCCTGTTGGAGGCCCATTTATCGACGGCCCGTAGGAGACCCATGGATCCTACGGCCCGTATATGGCCCATGGTTGTTGCGGCCACTAGAAAACCAGGGAAAAAGAAGACTAGGAAATAAATAAGGCCAAAACTAATGCTAGGCTATTAAGGCGATTGCACAGATTACATCCACTCGGCATCAAAGATCGCCAACAGTGCAAACATAGGGAACACCCTACACTATACAAGAATAGCTTGCTGTTTTCTTCAGCCCGTGGCTGCACGTTAAGAACAAATTTTGTATCACACCAAAACAAATTACAACTATATAACAAAAGGAAGGTTGGCATAAAACTTAACAGTCTAGCAGATAAATGCACCACCAGAAGTTTAGAAGCTCACCATTTGACTTTGTTATGTTTTCATGTTGTAGATTGTCCGATGGAGCACCATAACCCTCGCCTTCATTTCTCCTAGGCTCCTGAACAACATAGCAAATGTCTGATAGTCTGGTTTCAAAACCATGCATATCTTGACGACATCGAGCAATGTCTCTCCTTGTTTCACAAAGGGTCTCTGTTAGGGAATGGACTTGTGTCTGGAGCGCAGATACAACATTGCTTTGAGCTTGCATATCTTGATCATGAGGCAGTTTGGACGAGATTGCCTTAACAACCAACCCAGTATTATGCAGGAACGTGCTTTTGGCACTGTTAGTGGACAAGTACTGACCCACTGCAGCAAGAGATGACATTGCGGTTATAGTTGCCTCGCCACCTTCAGAAGGTGGCGGTTCCACCATTTTTCCATAGCTCGCTAAAAAGTCGAGTTTTTTTTACATTAGTAGTACCAGAATAAAAGATATTAAGGAGGCAGCAAAACCAAACAAAATAGCTTTGGTCTATATACAGAACTTATTCTGGTGAACCCATGTAAAATATTAGTTGTATTTTATTGCAAAGTACATAATAAAACCAGGTTCCAAACATATGACCATGTACCATCGCTAATGTATTGTCTATTCCTTCACATTGTATTGAGGGCTAAGGATAAAGAGACGAAGTTTATAATACGGTAAGCTTAGTATGATATCATTCATATCACAAAACAACTAAGAACAGACAAACAGGCAATTGTAACGTTGTGTGGGCAAGTCCATCATGGAACTAGATTACATGTCAAGATCAAAGGAACATCACTCCTCTCTTTTAAACCTTGTAAGGTGCAATGATACGCTAAGACAATTGTGTATAAAATTGAAAAGAGTAATAGACATTGGCTGCAAACCATGCAGTTCAAGGCACAAGTCAGAGTAAGTAGTAGTTAAAAGGCATGAGGATTAAGGACTTACAACAGCGGCTTTGACTGGTGTAGTCATGCCCTTCTTCTTTCTAGTGTGACAGTCCTTGAAGATTTCCATAACATTTGGTTCAGGTATGATACATCTCCAATGTATCTATAATTGATTGTTCCATGCTATTGTATTACTCGTTTTGGATGTTTATGGGCTTTACTCTACACTTTTATATCATATTTGGGACTAACCTACTAACCGGAGGCCCAACCCGAATTGCTGTTTTTTTTGCCTATTTCAGTGTTTCAAAGAAAAGGAATATCAAAAGGATTCCAAATGGAATGAAACCTTTGGGAGCGATCTTTTTGGAACAAACGCAAATCCAGGGGATTTGGAGTGGAAGTCAAGCAACAACTGAGGCGGCCACGAGGGTGCCCAGCACACCCCCTAGGGGTGGGCGCGCCCCCACCCTCGTGGGCCCCTCAAGCGTCCACCGACCTACTTCTTCCTCCTATATATATCCATGTACCTCGAAAACATCCAGGAGCACCATGAAAACCTAATTCCACCGCCGCAACCTTCTATATCCGCGAGATCCCATCTTGGAGCCTTCGCCGGTGCTCCACCGGAGGGGGAATAGACCATGGAGGGCCTCTACATCATCTCCAAGGCCTCTCCTATGAGTTGTGAGTAGTTTACCACAGACCTTCGGGTCCATAAAAATTAGCTAGATGGCTTCTTCTCTCTCTTTGAATCTCAATACCAAGTTCTCCTCGATCTTCTTGGAGATCTATTCGATGTAGCTCTTTTTGCGGTGTGTTTGTCGAGATCCAATGAATTGTGGGTTTATGATCAAGTTTATCTATGAAATATTTGGATCTCCTCTGAATTCTTTTATGTGTGATTAAGTTATCTTTGCAAGTCTCTTCGAATTATCAGTTTGGTTTGGCCTACTAGATTGATCTTTCTTGCAATGGGAGAAGTGCTTAGCTTTGGGTTCAATCTTGCAGTGTCCTTTCCCAGTGACAGCAGTGGCAGCTGTGGCAGCAAGGCATGTATTGTATTTTTGTCATCGAGGATAAAAAGATGGGGTTTATATCATATTGCATGAGTTTATCCCTCTACATCATGTCATCTTTCTTAATGCGTTACTCTGTTCTTCATGAACTTATTACTCTAGATGCAGGCAGGAGTCGGTCGATGTGTGGAGTAATAGTAGTAGATGCAGGCAGGAGTCGGTCTACTTGTCACGAACGTGATGCCTATATCATGCCTAGATAATCTCATAACTATGCGCTTTTCTATCAATTGCTCGATAGTAATTTGTTCACCCACCG